>OU895878.1:37459432-38950477 GCA_917627325.4 Chironomus riparius | reverse complement strand
GCACTTTTTTAATGTATAGTTGGTCATGCACTCGAATTCACAAAGAAACTTTGTGTACGTTTTGAAAAACTTTAATGGCTTTTCATCTTCAAAATAGCATCCACGAGATTTTGGTGTAAATTTTCTTATTCCTTCGTCTGCTGTAAAAGATTTAGCAGTCAAAATCACTTCTTTTCTTCTTCTAACATCAATACAGTTTTCTTTGTGAAAAGGCAGCATAGGTTCATTAGGTAGATGTATAAAATAGCTGAACATTTTTCCCATTGCTGGACATATATTCAAGTAATCAGAATCATTCATGAAAATGTTAAAGCTAAATGAAGATCCTTTAAAAATTCTTTCAGGTGTAAAATCAGAATTGTTGATGTCAAAATATCCTTTGTCTAAAGCCCATTGGATTGTGTTATTTACATTTTCATCTGTTTGATTGGAACTTGAATTTGAAACTTTGATCTTTTTGTAAGAATAAAAATCCTCGCTAATAATATTTTCATTAAAAATTGTACTGAATTCTTGTAAATTATAAGAGTAGCAAAATCCTCTGTCAGTAATTACTCGATTGAATTTAATGCTGCAATTATTGTTAATCTTCTTATATCTACAATTTACAAGAGCATCGCGAGTCATCAAAAAACTCTCATCAAGAAGTTTCACAATGTCATTTCTAGTACGATTTTCAACAGTTTTTGTGACAAGCCCAGCATTTTCTGGTGCACAAGTGTGAATGTTTGATGCAAAATAGTTTAGTTCCTGTATAGTCAAATTCAATTCTGTTATTCCTAGTCTAAAATATTTCGATACATTGTAAAAAGAAGCAAGACGATTTTTTGCAAACAATGGAGTGCAAACTAATAATAATTCGGGTCCCGTTAAGATTAACGAAAAAACGATACTTTCGGTAAAGGAACCTAAAAAAATGTTTGGACTTAGTTGAAATCGTTTTATGGCTTTGCTCCTGTTGCTGAAAAAGAACGCCTTTGAAAAATAATTATTGAACTTTGTTCATGTTAAATTATCACATTAAAATGACAAATGTCAAATTACAGAGACTTGAACATGCTGCATATCGCTTTAAATTTATCTAATACTATTTCATAATTAGAGCCACAGACTTTTGGCTCCAAACAGCACTTAGCTGCTTCATCGCTGCATACTATGGGTTCTAAGGTGTAAAATATGAAAATCTCAACATAACCACATGCTTTTAAGTATTATTCATCATATAGAGAGCTTTTGTGAAGGTTTGAAAAATTTTAAGCATCTTTTAACCTTTAAAAATAGCAACCGCAGGATTTTGGTAAAGAGCGTCTCATACCTACCCTTGTCAGCAATGAAGGATTTATTTGTATGAATAACATAGTGTGTGATATTACTTTATACCATTTTCAGGCATCATACTTCCACTAAATTCTCCATTTTTTTGGTAATCAATGTTTTCTCGGTAATTAGGCGACGGCTAACATATGAGAATACTTAATACACGACACATAACTGCTCGAAAAAAACTCTGTTCAATTCTACACAGAACTTTATTTGTTTTTAGAAGATGGTAGAAGATAAATGTTAATTTAAAATTTCACGACAATTGTGGCAGAGAAACTTGATTAAAAGTAAACAGTGGATATTATCCAACCAACTGTTCACTAAAATTAATTAACGATTATAATGATGATAAGGAATTATTTACAAAATATTAATAAAAAATTAGTAAGAAAATGAATAAAGGCTTAACTTGCCAGAAAAATTATAACAATAAAGGCTTAACTTGCCGGAAATATAAAAATAAAAATTTAAGGCTTAACATGCCGTTGCAACATCATTTATGCTATCATCTACGGTTGTGTCAGCCATAACACTAAGAGGACTAAGCTTAATGACGTTTCTCTACATCATTTTCTTCCATGGATACATCTGACCATCCATCAATAATCGTATCGTTCAAGACTTCATCATTTACAAATCGAACACGAGGGCCATCATAACTTGATAGATTTGAATCTTGACTATCTTTAAAATCAAATTCAAATGACTCGCCAAAGTCTATTGAATCGCTGATATTGAGGTTGATGTTGGATCGAATTTTTTGGCGATTTGAAGTTTGAACATTTATTGGAATTGACAAACGATCATCCAAAATTGAACTTTCAATAACTTCCATGTTTTCATCAGGACCTTCTGACTTTCCATTCAAGCTCAAAGAATCATAAATATTGCCGATTCGCCAGGCTGACAAAAAAATGTAAAATTATGATAAATTCGTCAATTTCTTAATGATACTCACCATTTGCCTTCTCATTTGCAATAATGTGGTTCAATTTTTTGTTCTCGACGTAATGAGCCAACAACTCACTTCTTGAAATTTGCCAACGTCGGCCCACTAATTCCATCAAATTATCCAAAAGATCGTCCTTCATATCATCTTTAACTGTTCCATTATCATTAAACATTATCAAAAATGTTCCTTTGATTATCACTAAATAATCAATAATGCTAGGACCGCAATAAATATCTATAAAACGATACAAAAAAAAACCTTAGATAAGCAATTTTAGGAAATTGTAGACAATAGTTATGATTTGGTTAGGAAAGGAAAAATTGAACTAACGCTTGCTTGCAAAGAACCAATATTTTAAGTGGAAACAAACATCAAAAAATTAAAATGCAGGAAATTCTAAGATAACAGAAAATTATATCGAATTTAAATATTTGCTTCCACACATTCCAAAAAAAACTTTTAATAAACTATCAGAAACAATTTTTTCATTTACCATCGCACTGCTCCATGGGTAGTTCTATATCATCATTGCCAATTTGCATATTGCCGCCTGATAAGAAAGATGTGATGGTATCAGTCGAAATTGCAACAGGTGATTGAATGATATGATTGCTTGAAGCTTCAACCATTGCTTGATCTCCAATTTCTTGGCCTGATAAGGAAGGGAGCATGATTTGATAAATCACATTGTTATCAGGAGGTACCGCGAATGTATAAGTCGAAGTGTTGAATTCGGAACTCGTTTGATTAACTGGGTTAATAATAGCCATTTGTTCAGCAATTTGCTCATCGGATAATAAACAGGAACTATGAACAGGAACTTCAACAATAGCTTGTTCTATAATTTCTCGCGCTGATATCAAAGATTAAAAAAAATTAAAAATGTTATCAAAATCTCAATATTAATTTACTCACCAATTGCTTTTCTTTTTTCATGCGCTATTATTGGCCACAAAACGTTGTTGTTCACGAAACGAGACCATATTTTGGATTTATTAACGTTCCAAGTATCTCCGACACATGATCTCAACTTATTGATCATCTCTATTTTGAGTCCATCCTTCAACTGTCCATCTTCGCGAAAATCATCAAGATAATTTTTCTTTACAATTCGCAAGTACTCCAATTGCCTGATACCTATTCCTTTGTAGATGCCTATAAAATAATTTGAAAAAATCGTTTATTAAATAATGTTCAGATTTTTGGTGGGTTTGAGAACGGAGGTCTTTGGTTTTGTGACACAATAAAACAAAAGAGTAAAACATATTATTGTTTACTTTCTGACACAGATAGTCACAATTAAAAAACCGAAAACAGCTACCAAAAATATCTCGTTATTTACCGTCGAGTGGTTGTTCATCTTCACTCTCTTCGTCGTTATCATTTCCATCTGCAGTTTGTCGATTTGATAAGAATGGCAACATTAAAAAATAAATTTAAAATATAATTGGCAACGTTACAATGATCTCCTCACCATTTCCCTTCCGTTTCTCGTAAGCAATGTCAGGAATCAAACATTTATTGTCGACAAAGCATCGCCTTATTTTACATTTACCAACGTTCCAAGCACGTCCAATTTTTGCATGGATCTCACAGATTAAGTTTTCTTTCATTTCATTCTTGACAGTACCGTCTTCATTAAAATAATTAAGATAATTTTTTCGAATCATCTTTAAGTATTCATATTGGCGTGGTCCGCGAATGTTGTAAATATCTAAAGGTTTTAAAAACAAAAATCATTTATTAAAACAATAAATTTACACGTGTATATCAAATATGATGAATCTAGACTTTTGTGTGGGTTTTGGAGGACAGTATGTCATCAATGAGTGCAATAAAGTGCAACTGAAATGAAAAACACGACTAACATAGAAAGCCATGAACTTCCACGCTTGACTTGCGTTAGATAACAAAAAAAGTTGCCAAATTTAGTAGTACTATAAGTACTATAAGTACTATAAGTTAATATTGTAGGCGTTTGGTTCCAGAAAAATCCTATTCAAATCGAATTTACTAAAATCGAATTAATTACTTTTTGCATGATAAATGTCCGTTACAAAAAAAACATTTAAATTTTCTATTTATTAATTTTCATTACTCAAATCGAATCTATTCAAATCGAGTCTACTCAAATCGAAGACCCATAGTTTGTGTTTCGTGAAAAAATTTTAAGATGAGAAATCTAATAAAATATTACATCTATAACATGTTTACAGATGCTTTTAATGTCTGTGAAAGGATACTTTTGATGGGAGTCAAAGCTATAGAAAGGGGAGTGGACGAGCTGTGCGGTACAGAACGAAGTGAAATGGAACATTGTTGAGCGGAACGCTTTTGCGTGGAAGTTAATACACGCTTTTGGAAGTTAAAAATAAGAGAGACAAAGTATTTATTTCGGTAAAAAATGACTGGAATAGTTGTTTTATGGGAATTTGAGACCATTAGGACCAAAAAAATTTTTTGGATATCCATCGTCCGTAGCTATTCAAAATTATCGAAAATCAGCCCTAGTGCCTCATGCTTTGGTCAGTTTTAGACGAAACTCTGCATATGTATTTAAGACATCAATATCTCAAAATGGTTTGGGAATTAATTGATTTGAGCTTACAACAAGCGAGAACGGAGTAAAAAATGATCAAAAATTTTCAAAAATTGCATGCTACTAAGTAGACTTTTAGACGTTGTGGACTATCGTATCCATAAAATTGTCTGAAACTTGGCATAATTATTTCTCGATACTTGATCTATTTAACACAAAAAACTGCAGCTTTTAAAATGGTTACAATTTTGAGATGTGATCCATAGGGAAATAGGTTCCAAAAACGCACTTTGGGGCAAAATTGAAAAAAAGGGACTTTCACTTTGATTTTGGGACTTTTTCGAATTACAAACTCAGGTGGATTTTTTCTTGTAAAGGACATAAAAATAGACTTCTATGCCAAATTTCAAGTCATTTGGTGCTGTTTCTGCGATTCTGTGACTGTTTAAATTGAAAATGAGTGAAAATTCTGATTTTTTCATGTCCTCTTTAAATCTTAAGTTTCTTATGATTATTAAAGATATTGAAAAATGGTTTTCAGTTCCTAATAGTAATATATGAGATATATGCTTCATTTTGATATTCCACAAAAATTTTAACTTTGTAATTTTGATACCTGTAAATTTATGTGAAAATCACAAAAAAAAGAATTTAAAAATTCTAAACACAGTATCTTTATTGCAAAAAAAAATAAGAATTTTCGAGTTAATTAAGTTGAAATTTCAACTTTTGTATTTTATACCTATGCCGGTTGAGGTTCTGTATGCATTTCAATCTACTCAAATGACTAGAACTTTTTTCAAAATTAATATCTTGCAATTTGTTTTCGATTATTGCTAGATTAAATCAATACCTTTAAAATGATGTATACTACTTGCATAAAACTTTGTTACAGTTGTCATGGGAGTGGTTTGAATGTGACCGACGCAATCTGAACTTTAACAAAATAGCCAAAACCAAGAATTCACCCATCAAAACTATTTAAAAGTAATGTATTTTGACTCAAATATGTTCCATTATGAAATATCAATCAACAAAACTCTGAAAAATAATCAAATCTTTGAGATTTTCAGACTCAATATTGTCTACTAGGGTCGTACCTTAGAAGCTACCTGGGATAGCAAAAACTTTGTGAAATGCAAATTTTTGAGTTTTAATAGTCATAACTATCATTAATCATCATAAAAAACCACAAATAAATACTTAAATTTGTTTCTAAGTGCTATTTTTATAAATGAGATTTTTGAGATTTTTCCTAGTTTGGGGTCGTTCACAAACAAGACCTGTACTCATGACTAAAATCGGATGTAACTATCAAGTATTATACATCATTAGAAAGATATTGACTTAAGCTATGATAAACCGAAAACAGAACTGCAAAATAATCAGTGAAAATTACAAAGTTAAAATCTTTGTGGAATATCAAAATGAAGCTCTCATATATTACTATTAGGAACTGAAAACCGTTTTTCAATATCTTTAATAATTATACGAAACTTAAGATTTAAAGAGGACATGAAAAAATCAAATGACTTGAAATTTGGCATAGAAGTCTATTTTTATGTCCTATTCAATTTTGCCCCATAATGAAACGTCAATTTTTTCGAATTTCAAGAGGCTATAGCATGTCATGATGCAGTCAAAACAAAGTCATATTGGGTATTTTTGTTAAGCTCTTGGAGAGGACTATTAGATAGAACTCAATATGATATCCAGTTTAAAAAAAATCTGGAGCCGCAAGAATTTTTAAAAAATTACCCTTTTTCCTAGGTTATTCAACTTTGACCAAGCGTGGAAGTTAAAAAAAATGAATTCTTTGACTGGATGACTCATAAAAATTTATATGACAGAGATTTCTAGGTGTCTAATGTTCCCAATTTTCGATGGAAGTCGTTTTCAAATAGAAAAGTAGCAGAAAACTCAAAGTTAAAATTTCTGCTTTCAAATAACATTGGTCATTACTTACGTGTGTTTGATTGCATGGTTATTCTTCTTTTATTTCTTTTTGTTATCTTTAATGTTGCTATTTTTTAAGGATCTCCAAAAATTTTAAGTCACTTATCACTTAAACACTTTTTAATATTTTCATGAATGAATTATCTTTAAGAATAAAACTCAATGGTTATTTTGGTTTCAAACATTTTTTTTTCTTCAAAACAATTTAAATCAAGCAGCAGTCAACTTGCAAGCATGTTTGCACCTGATCAGTTTAATTTTAGTCAGCTTGCAAGAAATGAACATGGATTTAATCATTTTTAGTCGCTTAAGGCCCAGAGCATACACAGTTATTGCATTTTGATTGAAAGTTAAGTTCAAACCATGCATATTAAACAAATGTTTTATTTTCTATCAAAAAGGATGCGATTACACTTATTTTAAACTTGTTAACGAAGACTTTGTATTCAACAAATGCATTTAAGACTGATAAGACAGTGGTGTAGCAATTGACGACTAGAACCTTCATTTCAATAGCTACCAAAAAACAAAATTTCATAGAGAAATGTGACAACAAAATTTTATGATTCAGAAGATGGAGATTCATAACCTATTTAAGTATTAGACTAAAGCGCAGAATATGATTAACATTTGTTTAATTTTTAAGTGAAGATTTTTTAACCAAACAGTAGCTGGCAAAAACTTTTTCACGTGATTAATGTCAGCAAGGTTAATAACAAAAATTTAAAAGCACAATTGTATTCATTAAAATTGTCGTCTGCAAAGTGTTCATCCAGTGTCGTGATTAATAGATTTATTGGAATTTACAAAGGATTGCCATCGACTTTTCAATATTTGATTAATGCTCTTGTCACTGCTTAAAATGTATTATAACCTTTTGCATCAAATTATGTCAAGCATAAATCGGTATCAAATGAACAGAGTTTACATCCTGGATATAATAAATTTCTTATATTTCTATTTTTGTTGCTTGAAGACTATTGCCAAGTGAAGTGGGTGTAAGGAGCTGCTTTAAACAGCAATTAACTTCACTTTAGTTTAAAATTATTTAGTAGTAAAATTTCCTTTGCATTCTCAATAGTTGCTGATCGTTCTTCCTTAATGGATAAATGTTTGCTTGATTATAGAAATTATTTGATGACTTCTCACTGGATTCTAATTTGCAATCTTCAGCTGGATAAGAGTTCCTGGAGTTACACAAGGAAAAAATATAAAGGAGTACAATAAGAGTTCCGATATGTGTTTGATGGATTCTTGAAAGTTCCAAAAAAGTAAAAAATGACGCTTTGGACATTCTGCAAAGCTCTATATTAATAAGTAAAAGTCTACTCACAGCAAATTTTTATTTCTTTGACTTCCGGTTATCTTACGACTTTTGAGGCGATTCCTTAAACTCCCTGCACATGTTTCAAAAAAGAAGTAAATAATCTCAATTAATGAGAGTATCGAGCATCCAAGAAAAAATCCAAGCAGACCGCCCACATCAGCAACAACTAAAACAACAAATTTAACTTTTTATTCATTCAATAAATAAGAAAATCAATCGGATAGACCCTTACAGTTGTGCCACTTATAAGATGCATACTCTTCATATTCTAGAATTTCAAAGTCATCAAATTGAAAGTTAAGCCGTGACATAGCGGCACTGAAGTTACAAATTAGAAATAAATCAAAATCATAAAAGATCAACAGACAAACTCTTAAGTAGTTTAAAGCCTCACTTTTTACTTACTCTTTTGACAACTTCAGCACATCAAATATCACCATGACATTTTCACTTGTTGAAATTTTCTCGAACTTGACATCATACTTAATATTATTGCATGTCTTCAGACATCCACAAGTAGCCTCAAATCGATCATTGAATGCTCTGTGATCAGGCCAAGCACTCATAGCTTCAAAGTAGCAATTTTCTTTATCTACAGTGCAAACTGTAGTTCCAGATGCTCGTGGCATCGAAAACTTAACACAGCCGCATTTCTTCAATGTATAGTTGGTCATACACTCGAATTGACAAAGAGCTTTTGTGTAAGTTTTGAAGAACTTTAATATCTTTTCGCCTTCAAAGTAGCATCCACGAGATATTGGTGAAAATTTTCTCATCGAATCATCGGCTGTATAGGAAGTTGCTGTCAATACAATATCCTTTTTCCTTCTAAACTCTACATAATGCTCCTGGTGAAAAGGTAACATGATTTCATTAGGGAGGTGGAGATAATAGCTGAAACTGTTTCCTCTTGGTGTACACAAATTAGCAGAGCCATTTTCATTTAAATATGCATTGGCACCGAAAATTTGTCCTTTAACAATTTTTTCAGGAATCAGAACTATTTGATTTGAATGGGAAGTATATACTTTATCCAAAGTCCAAATCTTTATTTCATTTTTATCAAATTCTATAGTTTGACTGTCATTTGTATGCTTTGTAATTGTAAATCTTTTATAAATAGCAATATCCTCGGTCAGTTAAAACTCGATAGAAGATATTTGTACAATCATTCATAAAAGATTTTGATCCACAGTTCAGTAAAGCTTCACTTAGTGGCAAAAAACTCTCATCAAGGAGTTTCACGATGTCGTTCCTTGTTCGATTCCGGACAATTCTTTGAACCAGACCAGCAAATTCAGGAGTGCATGTATGAATATTTGATGCTAAGTAATTTTGTTCCTGTACAGTTAAGTTCATATTGTATTTCTGTTCCAATCTTAAACTTTTAGTCACATTAAAAAAAGAAACCAAGCTGTTTTTTGCAAATACAGGAGTACAAATCGTGATTACTGGAAATGGAATTTCGGTTATGAATTTTTGTCCAATTCTCACACTGATGTCAGGTATTTGACTAAGCTTAAGAAAAAGCTGATAATTGTAGAAACACAATAATGTTAAGGATCCAAATATTGCAAAAATCCAGAAAGCTTTCTCAAATTTACTTCCTGTAAAAGCATGTCGAACACCATGAATTGAAAGATTATCGATAAAATTTAAGCTGATTGACATAACTTTCCTAATATTGGAAGTGTACTAACCACTGTGCTATCAATATTATAGTGAATGAAATTATTTGTGCTTAATATGTCTCCAAAAATAAAGCTGCATTATAAATTAATCATTCTAATTAAGGTTTTAGCAATCTACAAATATTAGAGCAGTTACTTTAAAAGTGGGGGAGGCAAGGAATAGGAAACTCTATTTAATTAAAATCGTTAAAATCATATATTTTCCTTCATTGTATTTACAGATAAAATGGCTTTTATAAACCCTGACTATGCGTCTGTACAGTAGCAACAAATTGATGACAATTTTTATGAATTATTAATATAAAGATGATTTTGATTTTATTGATCTATGTAAGCAGTAATTTTGTTGTCAGGTGGATGATTTAGGGAAAAAGCTTTCTTAAACTTGTTCTGGTTTTGAGGAGAATTCAGCAAATAATGCCTAAAAACTCAAATTCCTCTGTTAAGCACTAATGAGTTTAAATTTTAATGACAATTAATGTGAATTCAATAATAAAATCTTTCATAGTTTCTGATTGCTTCCTTGTCATACATTTGCATTGGATTATTCTTAGCATGCATGTCCTTTGTTTGAACTAGTTGGATGTTCTCTACATTCCCAAGATTAACAGGTTGTGGTTTTCTAAAATTGAAAAATAAATAGGTTATCATTTATAAGCTCACAAATCTGTCAATAAGCAGGATGTACAGGAATGTTTTGTTTTTTCCGACAGTTTTACTGCTACGTGTCTTCAGTCGATTCCTCAAACTAGCTGCACATGTCTCAAACAAGAAGTATATAAGTTCAATCAGTGAAAGTATTGAACATCCGAGGAAAAATCCAAGAACACCACCCACATCAGCAACAACTTGTAAGATGAGAAAATTTAATTCAAAAGTTACAAATAAAATAATCTTATTTGACTTACAGTTATGCAATTTATAGGATGCATATTCCTCATATTCTATAATTTCAAAGTCATCAAACATAAAATTTACTCGAGAAATAGGAGCACTAGAAACGTGTAAATGTTAATAATTTATTTACAGAAAGTAAATCCAATAAAAATTACTAACTCTTTTGATAGCTTCAATATCTCAAAGACTGTCATGACATTCTCACTTGTAGAAAGTTTTTCAAACTTAACTTCATACTTGATATTATTACAAGTTTTCAAGCATCTACAAGTCACTTCAAACCGATCTGGTAATGTTTCATGGTCTGGCCAAATACTCATAGCTTCAAAGTAGCAATCAGAATTTTCGATAGTACAAACTTTAGTTTCGGATGTCCGTGGCATTGAAAACTTAACACAGCCGCATTTCTTCAATGTATAATTTGTCATGCATTCAAATTCACAAAGCGCTTTTGTGTAAGTTTTGAAGAACTTTAATTGCTTCTCACCTTCAAAGTAACATCCACGGGATCTTGGAGAAAACTTCCTCATTCCTGCATCAGCTGTGTAGGAAATTGCAGTTAAATAGACATCCTTTCTTTTTTTAAACTCTACAATGTGTTCCTGATGAAAAGGTAGCATGATTTCATTTGGTAAATGGATGTAATAACTGAAACTATTTCCCAGGCTTGTACAAATGTTTGTAGGATCAGAATCATTCATAAATGGATTGCATCCAAAACTTGATCCTTTAGTTATTTTCATTGGAAGTAAATCTGTTTTCTGATTGCTTATGTATCCTTTATCCAGTGTCCATTGAGTTGTTTCATTTTCATATTCAATTTTATCATCGGAAGTGTCATTAATTGATTTTTTTATTTTAAATTTTTTGTAGCTTTTGAAATCTGGGCTAATTATGTTCTCATTGAATATAGTGCTGAATCCTTGTAAATTAGATGAAAAGCAAAATCCTCTATCTGTAAGAACTCGATAAAACATTCTTGCACAAGCTTGTGTAAAGTTTTTATATCCACAATTCAAAATCGTGTCACGAGTTGACAAGAAACTTTCATCAAGTAAATTTACAATGTCGTTTCTTGTTCGATCTTTAACGTGTGGTTGCAAAAAACTTGCAAATTCTGGTAAGCATGCATGAATATTTGATGCAAGATAGTTTTGTTCGTGGACAGTTAAGTTTAACCTGATTTTTAGTTGCTGCCTTATATGCTTGGAAATGTTGTAATAATAAACCAGGCGGTTTGTGGCAAACAATGGAGTACATATTGTTATTGATGGGAATGGAATATTAGTGATAAACTTTTGTCCAACTCTCACATTAATGTCTGGTGTTTTTTCTAATTTAGAATGAAGTTGAAAAATGTTAAAGCACAAAAATGCAGCAGATCCAAATATTGCAAAACTCCAAAAAATCCTTTTAAATTTATTTCCATTAAAAACATGGCGAATTCCGTGAATTGATAAGTTATCGATAAAACTCAAGGAAGCTTTCATTTCACACTAAAGCTTAATACTAATGAGTTTCAATCCTAAATGAAGTTGAAGCATATAATGCTCATTTTTATACGCATTAACAGGCTAGATCTGATTCGATGATAAAATAAAAGCATTAAAATTGTAAACACAGTCAGTCAACATTTGTATTCAACACATTTGACATGGGTATGACTAGAATGTGAGGGGGGATATCTAAATATTTTACTTTCTGAAAAGCAATAATTTTTGAGCATTCTTAAAAATCTATAAAATTTCACATCAAAGGTATGAGAAATTAGTAAGGTGTCTTGAAGATGCCATGCTCATGCTGTGGGTGAATTATATTGCTTGCGACTTTAGCTTATCTTATCGAACGTTAAAAATTCATATTTCTAAAGATTTTATTTCATTAAAGTCAGTTTAGTTTTATTCACATCCAATAAAGACTAAAATTTAAAATTTATTTTATTCATAAAAATTTAAGTATTGTTCAGTATGATAAGCAGTTCCATTTTTTGATAGTTTCCAGTTCGAATCAGTCACTTTTAGATTCTTCACACTCTTAACTTGTATATGATTCCTGTTGGAAATAAATAGTTTAATAATTATTGCTTTCAAATTGAGCACCATCCTTACACATTGATCCTTTCAGTTTTAATTTTGTTATCTCTTAAAGCCTGTAAAGTGCGTCGAATTCTATTTTTCAAAGACTCAAAGATGAAGTAACAAATTTCAATTATTGATAGAATTGAACAGCCGAGGAAAAATCCAAGAAGTCCACCCACATCAGCAACAACTGTAGAGAAAATTGTTTAAATTATTTAAAAATTTAAAGTTCTGAGTTTGCTTCATATTACAGTTTTGAAGTTTGTATGCTGCATATTCCTCGTACTCAAATATTTCGAAGTCATTGAATGTAAATGTGAGTCGTGAAACTGCGTCACTGAATTAGGAAATGGTTAAAAAAATAAGAATTAGAATACAATTCATTAAATCGTAAACTTGACGTCTCAGAAGTAACTTTTAAGACTTTAAACACTGCAGCCTCTTTTTAATAAGAACTAAGAACAAGAAATAATAATGACTAATTCTTACTTTTTGGAGAAGTTATACATATCGTACACAAACATGACATTTTCAGCCGATGAAACTTTATCATATTTAATATCATACTTGATGTCACTGCAAGTCTTCAGGCATCCACAAGTGGCTTCATCTCGGTCTTTCACTATCTCATAATCTGGCCATCTCATCATTGCTTCATAATAACATTGAGATTTATCAACGGTACAAATTGGTGTGTCGGAACTGCGTGGCATTGAAAATTTTACACATCCACATTCATTCAAAGTGTAGTTTGTTATGCACTCGAATTCACAGTGATATTTTGTATAAGTCTTAAAAAATTTCAGCTGCTTTTCACCCTCAAAATAGCATCCCCGAGATATTGGAGTGAACTTTCTCATTCCTTCGTCAGCCTTGTAGGATTTAGCAATGAGTACAATGTCTCTTTTCTTTTTAAACTCAATATAATACTCTTGATGCACAGGCAGCATCATTTCGTTCGGTGGATGAATGAAAAAACTGAAAATATTTCCGATTTGCGTACAGACGTTTGTCAAGTCACGTTCCTTTAAATACGGATTAAATGCGAACATTTTTGTTTTCTCAGCTTTAATTGGAACTGAATCTGCATCATGGTTCTTTGCGTATCCTAATTCCATTGACCAATCGAAGTTTTCCTCACTGTCATTAAGACGTTCATCAATCAATTTGTTATTCAGATACACAGATTTTCGGATTTCGATTCTTTTGTAGCTGTGAAAATCCTTGCTCATAGTTTTTTCATCGAAAATTGTATTGAATGCTTGAAGATTGGACGAGAAGCAGAAACCTCTGTCAGTTAGAACACGATTGAAAAAATATGAACAATTTGTCACTTTAACTTTATAATTACAGTTAATAAGTGCGTCAGCTAATTTTAATGAGCTTTCATCCAAAAGTTTCAAAATGTCATTGTCAGTACGATTTTCTACATGTGACTTGATATTCATTCCAAATTCTGGATAACATGCATGAATGTTTGATGCCAAATGATTTTGATCTTCAATTGTTAAGTTGAGTGCCACTTTTTTAGGAATCCTTGCATTTTTAGACACAAAATAAAATCGTCCCAACTGATTTTTAGCAAATAAAGGAGTACAAACAGTTATTGCTGGGAATGGAATTTTATTTGTGAAGATTCGTCTTGTTCGGACATTAATGTCAGGTGTTTCATTCAGTTTCTGGTACAACAAATAATTGTTAAAAAGTAATCCTGTAATTGATGCCAAAACTGTAATACTCCAAAATACTCGAGCGTACTTACTAACATGCTTCGAAAAAATATACCGGATTCCGTGTATGGAACTATTTTCTATGACTCTGTCAGTTGCTGACATTATTTTATGTATGATTCAATCAATGATTCACAGTGTAATAAATTAGTTTTAAATTAATAGGATTTGCTTTTTTGTATCTAATCAGGAATTTCTTTTACCCTAGCGAGACTAACTAGCAAATTGCTAGTCTTTCTATTTTACTACTTGCAATTTACTAGTAATTATTAAAACAACTTACTGTTAGAAAATTACACTTGCTATTTACTAGCAAATTACTAGCAAATTACCATGTAAAATGTTTGATTAAATCTTCTTAAGTTCGAATCCTACGAAAAATCATCAAAAAAAGAATTTTTTGCGTCATAAAGAATTTTGTTCTAAATTTGGCATTTGCCATATACTTCACAAGAGCGCGCAGAAATCACCTTTATAAGGTCGATCCAAATTTGTATGTGACTTCAGTTAATTATTTATCTTCCTCAGGTTTGCGTGCGAGTCATGGGCGTTGATCAGTGTTCGACTTAATTAAATTAAGTCTTTTGCTTTTTATCATAGTGTTAGTGTACTTTAATTAACTTCAACTAAGTACACACTAATACTTTTACAATAATTTACACAAATAAAAAAAATCAAAAGAACACGTGGAAATCAACGGTTATATTCATTTAATTTTTTTCCAAATTTGCTAGTAAATTACTAGTTAAATTGCAAGCGAATTGACTAGTCAAATAGCAAGTGAAAATGCGGGTCTTTGGCGATGATTTGAACTTGAATTTTGACTAGTAAATAGCAAGTAGCAAATGGAAAGTTATCTAGTGAATTACTAGGAAATTACTAGTAAATTTCTGCTAGAATTAATTGGCTTGTCAATTGGAGCTATTTGAAGTTTCTAAATAATTCATTGCTAATTATCATCTATTTGGATTCATTCTTGTCTTTTTTGATTGATTGCTAACATATCAAGGAAGATCAACTTACAAGTGTGGTCTCAGTATATTTTATAGCTGCGTAGCCAGGGAAATGATCACTTTCAACATGAAATCAATCTTCTAGGGTCTTTGAAAATAAGAAATAAAGTTTGTTTTCACCATCAGAAAAGCATCTACGAGATATTGGAGTGAACTTTCTTATTCCTTCGTCGGCCTTGCCTCTCTTTTCTTTTTAAACTCAATATAATACTCTTGATGCATAGGCAGCATGATTTTGTTCTATGTTTGAATGAAAAAGCTGAAAATATTTCCGATTTGTGTGCACACGTTTGTCAGGTCACGTTCCTTTAAATACGGATTAAAAGCAAAAATTTTTTTTTCTCTTTCAGCATTTACAGGAACCGAATCAGTTTGGTGATTATCAGCAGAGTATAGAGACCAATCAAATGTTTTGATACTGTCGTTAAGTTTTTGGTAAGTTTATTGAAGATGTGCATGTTTTTTTTGGATTTTGGTTCTTCTGTAGCTGTAAGTTTTGGTTTGTGTCCGTAGATTATAGATGGTTTGTATCGGCAAATCAAAAATTCTATGAATCATTTTTGATTTTGCAGCTTTATTAAAATTTAATTAATTTCACATCTAAATATAATGGAAGCTCTCATTGGTTCTATAGACAAATTGAGCTTTCACGAAAATAAATCTAATAATTAACAGCTTTTAATTTAACAATAATAAAAGTCATGCATTGTGTGTACTGACAGCAGTAAAAACAAATTTTTGTTATTAAAATTTACATGTCAGTTTCAAAGCTGAACATCATCTAATTAGTGTCCACCTACTTTTCATTAAATTAATGCTTTTCTATAATTATTCAGTAAATGAAGTTATCGCTAATAAGTGTAAACATTTGTCAACTGTATGGAAATGATAGCTTTCTGGTTCCTCATTACATGTTTGGACTCAGGATTTACGAAAAATTCCAAATCTAATTTAATAATGCGATTCTGTTGTCATGTTTTTATGTAATCGCGAAGGAAACATTAAAATTTGATTATTAACTTTGTTTGATCTAATAATAAAATCCAATCCTTTCTTGTCTTTGATTGATTTTCTGTCAAATAAAAAAAATGTAAAAATATCTTCACAAACATTTTTTGGATCTTACATTGAATTTTTGTATCTTCTTTGTTCTCCATGTGCTACGACATAGTACTTTAATCTACTGGCGCACGTCTCAAAAGTAAAGTAAACAATTTCAATTAGTGAAAGTATCGAGCAGCCTAGAAAAAATCCTAGCAGACCACCTACGTCAGCCACAACTTGAAAGAGACTTCATAATTACTTAAATCTGACAGTACACATAGGAAATTGACTTACAGTTATGTAAGCTATAGGCTGCATACTCCTCGTACTCAAGTATTTCGAAGTCATCAAACATGAAGCTGATCCGGGACACGATATCACTGCTAGTTCACAAAAATAATAAAAACCTGCTTAGCATTGAAATTTTATCGAGGGGAAAACAACATGATGAAAAAAAATTTTATACAATTTTTCGAAAACTTCCCATCATGTTGTTTTCCCCTCGAATTTTAAATATATTTAAAAGAAATTTACCCTTTTGAAAAATTGTGAGTTTCAAATATTAACATAGTATTCTCACCAGTTGATGTCTTCTGAAACTTCACATCATACTTGATGTCATTACATGTCTTTAAGCATCCACACGTAGCTTCAAATCGATCATTAAACTTCTCATAATCTGGCCAATTTTTCATAGTTTCAAGATAACAAATAGCTTTTTCGATTGAACAAACTGGTGTGCTGGAATTGCGTGGCATTGAAAATTTCACACATCCACATACCCTCAACGTATAGTTTGTCATGCATTCATATTCACAAAGAGCTTTTGTGTAGGTTTTAAAAAATTTTAATTGTTTTTCGCCCTCAAAATAACATCCACGAGATTTTGGTTCGTATCTTCTCAATCCTTCGTCTGCTCGGTATGATTTTGCTGTAAGCAGCACATCCAATTTTTTCCTAAATTCTACATAATATTCCTGATGAGTTGGCAACATAATTTCAACTGGCAGATGGATATAAATACTGAATACATTTCCAATAGTCATACAGACATTTGAAACATCTGAATCTTTAAGAAATGGACAGAAATAAAATATCTTTCCATTTTCAGCTTTAACTGGAACTGAATCTGATTCATGATCTTTGTTATATCCGTTGTCGAGTGACCATTTCAAGGTTTCATTACTGTCATCAACTTTTTCAATAGACAACTTATTTTTTCTGTACATGGATTTAGTAATATTTGATCTTTTATAACAATCAAAATCCTCACTAATCACTTCCTCATTAAAAATTGTATTATATCCCATCAGATTGAATGTGTAGCAAAATCCACGATCTGTAAGCACTCGATTGAAAACCTTAATGCAATCAATGTTTGAATCCTTATAGTTGCAATTTAATATTGTTTCAGATGTCAACATAAAGCTCTCATTGAGGAGCTTTACAATATTATTTTCTGTTCTTTCCTTTGTATGTGGACCTAGACTTGGCCCAGCTCCTGGAAAACATGCATGAATATTCGATGCTAAATAGTTTTGTTCTTGAATAGTCAAATTAAGTGGTACACCTGGATACAACCTAATGCGTCTTGATGCATTGTAATAGCTAGCCAGCTTATTTGTGGCAAATAATGAATTGCAAATAGTAATAGCTGGAAATGGAATCTTGCTAAGGAACTTTTGCTTAATTCTCACATTTATGTCTGGCTTTTCATTCAATTTCATGTAAAGCATGTAGTTGTTGTAGCAAAATCCAGCTAACGATAGTGAAATTGCAATAATCCAGAATAGCTTTGTAAATTTACTTCCATATCCAGTAAAAATATGTCGAATACCATGAATAGTTATATTTTCTAACCATTTAAAAGGATGGCTCATGATTATATTTTAACACAATCAAGTCATTCCAAAAAATAAGAAAAAACTTTATTCAGTGCTTTTCTTATAAAGGATATCCATATTAACAAATTACAACAAACAAATGTCAAACTTAATAAATTATAATATTTAAAGGTGAAGGAATAAAATTAACAATAAAGCAATTAAGGCTTGAACAATCTGGTGATGAATGTTAATAGTCTCAATGATATTTAACGAAATCATTTGTCAATATTCTAATCCTTAGTTTTAGCTACTAAATCATATATGACTAGTTTGCTACACTTGCTCAAATATTTATTATTATGCTGATTAATAATTAATTTGAATGTAAATTAGTTTGGAATTATCGTCATTCCAATGAGAAACTTTAGTTTAATGCTTCACTCTTAGAGGAATAGTTGATGAATTTATTTAATATAATTTTTCAAAAACCATTTTGATTCTTGTCAGAAACTACCCGAATAGGTCTTAACATTTTTAAATTGTTGACTTTTTCACATGAGATGTTCCTGTACAAAAAAAAATTCTTTAAAAAAATACGAGAATTTCAAGTTTTGATTAAAATTTCTTACATGACATTTTTTTCACTCTCATTTCTGTTTAAGCGTTTCCAATAATTTCTTATCTTACTCCTACAAGCTTCAAAAGTAAAGTAGGCAATTTCGATTATTGAAAGAACTGAACATCCAAGAAAAAATCCAAGAAGACCTCCAAGATCAGCAACAACTGTAATCAATTGAAATAAAATATTCAATTACTTTTGGATTGATCACAAATGACGTCTAACATTTCAGCAGAAGGAGCTGAGTGGGATCTAACATTGTCAGACATCATTTATGAGCGATCTTTAATAATTTAATTTTAAATTACAATTCTGAAGCTTGTATGCAGCGTATTCTTCAAACTCAGGAATTTGAAAATCATCAAACATGAAAGTTAGTCGAGAGACTGCATCTCTGAAAATGTTCAAGCACTTATCATAGCAATAATAAATTTTTCTAGCTAATCTGAGTCCTTACGCTTGTGATAAGTTGTAGACATTATAGATGAGCATTACATTTTCACTTGAAGATATTTTGTCATACTTTACTTCGTACTTGACATCACTGCATGACTTTAAGCATCCACAAGTTGCTTCATACATGTCTTTTGATTTCTTATAATCAGGCCATTTAAACATGCTATAAAAATAACATTCAGCATTATCAACAGAACAAACTGGAGTACTTGATGTTCGAGGCATAGAGAACTTTACACATCCACATTCCTTAAAAGTGTAATTCGTCATACATTCATATTCACAAAGGCCTTTTGTGTATGTCTTAAAATACTTCAACTTTTTCTCACCCTCAAAATAACATCCACGAGTTTGTGGAGGAAACTTTCTCATTCCTTCATCTACTTTATAGGACTTTGCTGCCAAAATGATATCCCTTTTCTTTTTAAATTCTACATAATGCTCCTGATGCATTGGCAGCATAATCTCATTAGGTAGATGAATATAAAAACTGAAAATATTTCCAATATTCATGCAAACATTTTTAGTGTCTGATTCATTCAGGTAAGGATTGAATGCAAAATATTTTCCTTTATTTGCTGTCACTGGAACTGAATCATCTTCATGGTCTTTTTGATATCCATTATCCAGTGACCATTTAAATACTTCATTAGTGTCATCAAGTTTCTCTTTGATCAATGGATTCGCCACATACATTGATTTCCGGATATTTGATCTTTTATAGCTGTGGAAATCCTCACTAATTACTTCCTCATTGAAAATAGTGTTGAATGATTGCTGATTGAATGTATAGCAGAAGCCTCTGTCAGTCAGCACCCGATTAAAAATAAATGTGCAATCAGTTACAAAACCTTTAAATCCACAATTTATTATAGCTTCACTTAATGTCAAGGAACTTTCATTTAAAAGCTTGATTATGTTATTTTCTGTCCGGTTTTCAACATGAAATTTAAGGCTCATAGATAAATCGGGACTGCATGCGTGAATGTTTGAAGCTAAGTAGTTCTGCTCATCTATCGGCAAATTGAGTTTAACTTTTGTCATTCCTCTTAATAATGCTGAGGTATTGTAAAAATGACCTAAATGATTTTTAGCAAATAATGGTGTACAAACTGTAATAGCTGGAAATGGAATTTTACTAGAAAATACTTGTGCTGTCCGAACATTAATATCAGGAATTTCATTTAGTTTTTGATATAATAAATAATTATTGAATAGAAGTCCACCGATTGATGCTAAAACAACAAGACTCCAAAATACTCTTGTGTATTTACTGGCATGTCTTACAAAAATATATCCGATCCCATGGATTGAAATGTTTTCAATTAGCTTAGACGATGCTTTCATTTTCTTATGTATGAATTGATCAAGAACTAGCTTTGAAATGACTTATATGTTACGTAGAGAATAAGAAATGTCAACAATTTTATTGGATTTACTTTTTATTATCTAATTAGTTGATTAGGCTTTATTCATGACATTAAAGCAAAGAATAAAGTTATTAATAATTACCAAACTACAAATAACAAACAAGACTGCTGTAAATATTTAATCTGATAAGGGGTTGTTCATAAATGATGTAAAACTTTTGGAGACGGAAGGGGCCAATCGCTTTATGATACTTCAATATTAAAGAAAGAAGAATGAGGGAGGGGTTCATAATAATCCCCACGTTAATATACGTCATTTACAAATGACTCAAATTAAAATTTTACCAATTTTAAGGCTAACTTCTAGTGTACGATGCAGGCATAAATTCAATAAATTGATTTAATTGATTGTCTCTTGACTTTCCTCTTACTGAATCGTGGAGGATTGAACATATTTTGATGAGAAGCTCTTTTAGATGTTTCAATCAGAACAAAATCATTTATTTCCCTTGATATTGTGTGTCTAAAAATAGAGGCATACCTAAGAACTTGATGCAGATCAAAATGACTTAAACTTTAAACTTACATTACATTCTTTTTCCTTCCATTTTGTCCTAGCCTGGTAAATCGACCCTTTAACTTGCTCAAACAGGTCTCAAAAACAAAATAAACAATTTCAATTATTGAGAGAATCGAGCATCCAAGAAAGAATCCAAGGAGACCACCTACATCTGCGACAACTTAAAGGTTGAAAATAATTTAATAAATTCAAAATCTTTTAACAAAATTGACTTACAATTATGTAGGCTGTATGCTGCATACTCTTCATATTCCAAAATTTCAAAGTCATCAAACATAAAACTGATGCGAGACACAACATCTCTGAAATGTTAGATGTCATCAAATGAAATTCTTGTTTACCAAAAATAAATCAAATTACCCCTTTGAAAAATTAAACAACGCAAAAACCAGCAAAACGTTGTCAGCTGCTGATGCCTTTTCAAATTTCACATCGTATTTTATATCATTGCAAGTCTTTAGACATCCACAAGTCGCTTCAAATCTATCATGAAACTTTTCATGATCTGGCCATTTATCCATAGCATCAACGTAACAATCAGCCTTTTCAATTGTACAAACTGGAGTTGAAGGACTGCGTGGCATTGAGAACTTGACGCATCCGCATTCTTTTAGTGTATAGTTTGTCATGCACTCGAATTCGCAATGAGCTTTTGTGTAGGCTTTGAAGTATTTCAACAGTTTCTCCCCTTCAAAGTAGCATCCGCGTGATCTTGGGGGAAATTTCCTCATTCCTTCATTAGTTGTATATGATTTTGCTGTTAAAAGTACATCAGCTTTTTTTTTGAACTCAACAATGTAATCCTGGTGTGATGGTAACATAATTTCATTAGGTAAATGGATATAAAAGCTGAAAACTCTTCCTGTCATAATACATATATTTGATATATCCGGTTCTCTTATTACTAAATTTACAGAAAATGTTTTTCTTTTTTCTGCTTTCACGGGAACGGAATCAGCTTCATGATGTTTATCATATCCTTTGTCTAATGACCATTTGAATGTTTCTAATGTATCATCAACATCTTCACTACTTAATAAATTAAAAACATCCAATGATTTTGGAATTTTTAATCTTTTATAGCTATCGAAATCCTCGCTTATGATTTTGTCATTGAAAATCGTATTAAATCCCATTAAATTAAATGTGTAACAAAATCCTTTATCTGTAATAACTCGATTTAAAAGTGTTGTACAGTCACCATATATTTCTTTATATCCGCAGTTTAATAATGTCTCGTTGATCATTAAGAAGCTCTCATTAAGTAATTTAACAATGTTGTCAGATGTTCGATTTTGAGTATGTCGTTTTGTTAAAAATGAAAAACTAGGAATGCAAGCTTGAATATTTGATGCCAAATAGTTTTGTTCCTGAATCGTTAAATTCAATGGATCATTAGGCTTGAATCTAATATGTTTTGACAGATTGTATAAAGAAATAACATTGTTCTTAGCAACTACTGGAGTGCAAAGAGTTATAGCTGGAAACGGAATCTTGCTTATAAACTTTTGCTTTATTCTCACGTTTATATCAGGTTTTTCACTCAATTTCATGTACAGCATGTAGTTGTTGAAACAAAATCCAATTATTGATAACAAAACCGCAACAGACCAGAAAATCCTTGTAAATTTACTCCCACTTCTAGTAAATATGTGGCGAATACCATGAATTGTTAAAGCTTCTAGCAATTTACCAGATGAAATGTTCATGGTAATTTAAAATACCGAAATTTATGCACAACAAGTTTAATCTGTGGCTGGTTGACTTACTGGAATTTTCTGTATAAATTAACAAATAATCATCTAATTTGTTTTCAAGACTGAAATGGAATAATGAAGTCTAATCATTAATAAATTTAATAAATCAAGTTTCATTTATTCAAGGGATTGATACTTTCATATCTATATTGAACCATTATTTTCAACTTGTAGAATAAAAGTCAAATAGAAATCCAGCACCATGCCAAAGTCACACTGGCTTGGTGACGGATTTCTGATCGATTAACCGACTTGTGCAATTCGGGTTAGATTCCTGCAAAACATATATTACAGGTTTGACTATCTTCATAAATACTATTTATTTCGTTCGTTCGTTCGGATGCTCGTTCGTCTGAAGAAAAACTTTTTAAGCAGACATCGTAGAGAGCTCAAATTTGTTTTATCAGCTCCGTTACTATTGTTTATTGTCCGATCGAACAGTTAAAAGTCTTGAAACAGTGTATTTATACTATAATTAATGATTTTTTTATTTCATAAACAAAACCACGTGATGAGTACGTTTAAAAAATTCAACTTTACCTCTATAATTTCAAATTTTTTCTAGCCGTTGTAAAATTTGAATTTCAAAAAACCGTTAAATGATAAACTTTTTCTGTATGGAAATTCATTGCAACAAATTATTAACTATACTATAATTGATGTTTTTGTAGTGCAACTTTTAGCGTAAAAATTTCAAATTATTAACTGACCGTTACATAATAAAGCCTTTCTTTATAAGCACTCATTATAATTATTTGTTAATTACAAAAATGCGCTGAAGTCCCTCGATCAATAACACGAGGACTTTTGTAATTTTTTAACAAAAATTAGGTTCAGGTAAATTTCTAAAGACCAAATCTATTACCTAGCTCTTCAAGTGGTTTAACGAATCTAATCGTTGTTTCCTCTTCAGATTTCTAGATTCTACTTCAATTTATAACCAAACCTTTCCATCTAAATCGACAACATGCTGCTTCCAATCTATTGCAAATGAGTAGCATTGATGAATTATTTAACTTTTTACCTAATTATTCAATAATTAATAGAAAATAATATTGTAATGATATTCTTAATACTTTTATAATAAATCGATTAAAAAAACATAAAATATTAATAATTCCTGAATCATTTAAAAAATTTAATTCAAACATTCGAATGTTAAAACTTGATTTATTTAAAGAAAATATTCTTCTATTAAGTTGAGGAACAACAAGCATCCTTTCTCTTTCAAAAATTTTGACAAATTTGTTAAGTTTTATACAAAAAAAAAGACTTCAAGAATCTTTAGCCTTTTTGTCAGAATTTTCATCCAACAACCTAAAAACATTTCTTCTTCATAATGGAAATAAAAGAAAGAAAGGATAACTTTTAAAAGTTCCATGACAAAAAGTCTTAAAACCATTGGAATTACTCACGTAAAGTTGTCCGTACTTTCTATTTATTTTAAAATCCTATCAAGAACACCTCAACAAATTTACACAGTAAGAAATCGTTAAGGAAAATATCTAAACTTTTTATCGGTCAGTAATTGTAAATCAAACTGTTTATTTCCTTTTATTTTGATTTGGTCTGGTTGGAAATTGATACAATTAGGGGCCATTCACTTATTACGTAACGCTTTTAGGGGGAGGGGGGGTCTAAGATTTTGTTACGGTTCAAACAAGGAAATTTTTTTTTCATACAAATTTTGTTACGAGGGGGGTCTAAAAAGTCATTTTTTCGCGTTACGTAATAAGTGAACAGCCCCTTACCTGATGCTTGAAAACTCTGTTGATGTTATCATGATTGAGGATTTAAAAATAAAACAATCTGCAAAAAGCAGCATCTTGAGAGACAGAGAAGTAACAAGAGATTTTTCACAGGCGGGATGGTTCCTAGGGCTATTCGTGGCACTTATTTACCTCCTAGGGCTGAGACTAGGATCAAATACATTTGTATATGCTCTTTATTGAACTTGTACTCTTTATTGTAATGTCGTGAGAATTGTGTGAATCATTGTCATATCGACAACCCCGTATAATACTGAGATCAGTTTCTGGTGGGAATCAAACCCTCATTCTCACAAAAAGGATTACAGATCTCGTCTGATGTCTAACCACTTGCGCTACAAACAGGGTGGGGAGATTTTTTGGGATTTAAATCAAAATCGCAGAATTTATTTTTGATTTTGATTTAAATCTCAATGAAACGAACTAGGCAGTTCAAGTCCTGTAATAAAAGACATTGAAGATTTTAAAAGGAATGAAAGCAGGCAGTTCCTCATATAGAGTAAGATCCAGGCATGATTGATGAAGTCAAGTTATTTAAATGTAAGCAGCAAGGCACAGAAGATTAAAAATCACGAATTCGATTTCGTATAAGTCAAACAGCATGGAACCATTGGTTGCTGTAACCTTTATTAAAGAAATGATTGGATCTAAAAGATCCAGTTGCAAGATTCTGTCCGAGAAAGGATCAACTGCATTCTTACTTATTAGAAACTGCAACTGAAAACTGTTGATTTGAAAAATAATTTGAGAAATTGCATACAAAAATTTTATATGGAGGGATTTTAAAATCCCAAAAAAAATCTTTCATACAAGAGATTTAAATCAAAATCCCAAAAAAAATCTCTTTGAAAAATGATTTAAATGATTAAAATGATTTTGAAATCCCAAAAAAAAATCCCTGTGCAAAAATGATTTAAATCAAAATCCCTTTTTAAAATCATTGCAAAAAGATTTTGATTTTGATTTTTGATTTAAATCACCCACCCTACAAACGCCTATCTTTTGTAATGGCAGATTTGATATATGGCTCGATGCCCCAGATTTCATTTAACTCAACCACTACATTTATATTTTTGTTTCCATAATTTTGTGGCTTACTTGTGAACCACTGGATTAAAAAATTGTATCCAGTTTAAAATTCGATTTAATTTTAATTTTTAACACACGACCTTGAAAGCTCTTCTAGCTAGTAGCTACGCCCTATAAACAAAAATAAAGCAATAATATTTATTTCATGAAAACACATCAAAATTTCCCAAAAGTCTTCAAGCATTTAAAAAAAAGTAAACAAATGAACAGATTCTATTTATCATAGAAGAAAGCATTTCAAAACTTGAAATCTTCCCTTTTTCGTAGAAACACAAAAAAGATACTTTTTGAAATCTACAATACCCCATCATCGTCATTATTATTATTATTATTATTGTTCAGGTTTTTTTTGCCTTGTTGACAATTCTATCAATTTACTTTTCCCACTCGTTCATATGAATGAAGGAAAAAGGGATGAAAATGTACATCTTATTTCCTTTTTATCATAAAATTTTCAATTCTTTTAACTTTCAAGAGAGCAGAAAGAAAAAGCCTGAGGAAGCACAAGTAAAAAGAAAAAGAAAGGAAAAATCTTTAAAAAGAAATCTTTTGAGCAATGGAAGTTAAAGGAAAAATTTCGCATTCATCGTGCATCTGACTTGTATTAAAGATAAACTTTGAATCCAATTGAGGAATTCTTATTGCATCTGAATGTAGAAACAATTGATCCAATTGAAAGGAAATCATCATTATAATCATTATGATACTTGAAGTAGTCTTCCATATCACCACACACATACTGAATGATACCTGAATATAATCAAAATGCCATTATATAGGAAAACCCTTTTCAAAATAAATAATTTATGAATTTATTTTCCATTTTCTTCATCTTTAAAATCTGAATGATTGTATCAAATATTATGTATGTAGGGAGCTATCACATGCACATGAATGGATACATGTTCAAGGAGGAATTGGATTTATGAGGAAATACTTTCTGGAAGAAATTTCTTCTTTTCTTTGAGAGATTTTGAGATTTAATGTTGATCTGAATTGTTATCGGAATTTTTTAATGAAAATTCTGAATGATTTTGGAATCAATGTCTGGATTATATCAATGAATTATTCAATACATTCAATTCAATTTTTTTTCATACAAATTTTGTTACGAGGGGGGGGGGGGGGTCTAAGTAGTCATTTTTTCGCGTTACGTAATAAGTGAACAGCCCCATATCTACAAAATCTATATAAAGTAATTTTGAGATCTATCTCTAATGGGAATCGAACACACGTTCTTACTAAAGAGAGATACTGATATCTGTATGTTGCCCAGCCAATAACTGATTGAACGCATTGGCAGATTCGCCTATATATATATATATATATATATATATATATATAGCCTTAATACCTTAGATGCAACTCTGCATCAACACTACAAGGTTCAAGAGAAATGAATTGAAAAATACATTTGTCTTACAAAAGCTTCAACACAGTCCCACATTCGAGCAGAAATGCATCAAATTGAATTTATAGATTTGTCTTAATTGCTAGCAAGCAAAAAGTCTGCCCCTACAAGTGATTAAATTTGGCACATCTTAAATTAACGCGTGATCACAATCGCCATTTTATAAAATTCTTTTTCTCGAATGATTCATGAAAAGAAACCCACTAGAACTGACCTAAATTTCTAAAACTTATATAGAATGCGCTTGATTTACGCTCCTCATATATCTTCCATTCACTGCTCCCATATCCTATGAATTGATAACAAAATTAAATTTCTATAAATTTTATTGCTCTAAAAAATTATTTTTATCGTTCACATTTGAAATTTCTCTACATACATACATACTAAGAATACCTCTCTATCAAGCAATGCAATTATTTCCAAATAATATTATTTACACAGAACATGCTATGATGTGTGGAATAGGTAAGGTGTTGAAAATGCACTTTTCAATAATGTGGAGATGAAAATTCAATCATTAAATTCCATTCAAATCCTCATACTGTCGCTGTTGGTACTGATATGGAGCAGGCCTTTGTTGTGTTGCTGCTACAATTCCCTGCACACCACCAGCAATTCCTTGTACTAACTCATTCACAGCTCGTAGTGTTTGGATTGGAATCTAAAGATGTGGATGAATGAGAATTAGATTAAATTGATTTATTTTCTAAATTTTGTAGCTAGGGGTCGTCCATAAGTGATTTTTACTATAAATTGAGTTTTAGGAACCACTTTTTAATGACAACAATTCGTTGCAATGTTAACAATACTATTATAATTTGTGCTATCTAGATTTCGACCAAGTCAATCTAATTAATGGACATAATTTATAAACAACCCCCAAAACATCATCAAATTAAATTTATCACATTAAATAAAGTGTCCAAAAATGGAGAACGATTCGATAATGAATTTTGCATCGCTTGTTGCTGCTGTTGTTGTTGTTGCTGTTGAAGCTGCTGTAATTTTTGTTGTCTTTCGGAAGTTATTGGCTCAATTTTATCTGCAATTGATGTTGGCTGTAAATAAATTAACGAATGCTCTGATAAAATGACAACGAAAAAGCACAAACAAAAATCTTACTTTCTGTGCTGCTGAATTCGGACATGGTAGCATGGCAACAACAATTAGTGGAAGTACAATAAAACTCAATCGATTCATTACAGATAATTGAATGCAACTTGATCTTGAAACAAAGCCAGAACTTTTCGATTCCAATTTGTTAATGAAAATCGAGTACGGGGTACGGTAAATGAGATAAAGGCACTCGAGTGATAAAGAATGGAAAATAAAATTCGCAGAGAACTTTTCACTTATCGTGGCTATATAATTAATTCACAATATTCACAATACTTTCAACTTAAACTGTACAACTTGCCTGCTTCGTAGCTTAATGCGAAATAAAAGTTTTAATTGCATTCAAATAGTATAAAATAAATATTTTTATACAGACAGTAAGGAACTGTTCACATAAAATAATTGAACTTGCATTGCTAAAGTCACCGGCGATGCGATACAAAAAAAAAGAAATTAATGCACAATGTAACAGATTACAAAGCGTAAAAACAAAGCGAAGAGTCGAAAAAATAATTGAAACTATATAGATGAATGTGTTTCCATTCTCTGTGCATCGGTATCGTGGTGGAAGAAGATATAACAATAAAAGAAATATTGAGAACATGTAAAAAAAGCATTTGGTGTAAAAAATGTGAAAATGTTAAAATGAAACTTTGTTAAATCCATTTCGTGGTTTAATGGCATTAAACATTGTAGTTGGAATAGATTGTATTTCACTGATGTTAATTACTTTTTCTATGGAATTGAAAAGTGGAATTTATAGAGAATCTTAAGATTTTTAATGATTGCTGTAGGTATTCTTTAAAAATGAATAGTAATGGTACAAAGTTATCTTACTAGATAGGGGCTGTTCACTTATTACGTAACGCGAAAAAATGACTTCTTACCCCCCCCCCCCCTCGTAACAAAATTTGTATGAAAAAAAAATTTCCTTGTTTGAATCGTAACAAAATCTTAGACCCCCCCTCCCCCTAAAAGCGTTACGTAATAAGTGAATGGCCCCATATAATCTTAGTGATCTAAAGGGGGTCAAGTCATGATGGAAAATCTTTACAGAAAACAAAAATTGTTCCTATTGATTCCCAAGTTGAGTTACAGATGATATTTCAGGCTCTTTGCTTAATGCATTTGATGTCAGCATAACAATAAAACACAGCACTAGACACGTTTTTAAACTCCAATAAGATGCTCCAGTACCGAGTATCAGTTGAGGACTCTATGGATGGCTAGAGATCTAGAGGTGGACCGAAGAATACCTGCATTGGATGTGTTGTTAAGAATGCTAAGGTCCTCAATATCCTGAACTTGCTGAATGCTCGAAGGATAGAGCTGTCTTTAGACGATCTCTGAATGCGATAATAGTCCCACGTTCGCTTGAGCCAATGAAGTAAAGTAAGTAATTTTAACCAGAGTTGCGATATGTCACAGGCACTCACCTGTCACTTACCTGTTAAAGGCAGTGTGTTAACAGACAATATCTGTGACAGCAATAAAGCAAAGTACAAGCTTTTTCTAAGCTTTGTCCCTCAAGTAAGGCACGATTGCATTCAAAAAATCCAAAAAATGCTTCAAATTTAGGTAAGACCAAAAAGCACAGTTCGACATTACAAATCCTTTCTTTAACATTCTAGCAACAACTTTTCATGCTTATTTAATATCACTTCAGGATATATATTGAAAAAGTCATCAAAAATTATGATCGCTGTAATTAGAGGATTACAAATTGGATAAAGTATATTGACAGTGAGGTACTTACTTTTAATACTCATATCTTTATTTTATATGACTGATTTTAGTGTGTCAAGGAACATGTTTCCTTATTTTATTAATTTCAGTAGCTTGCTGTCTTTTATTACAAATTCATTAGAAAAGCATAAAAGTTGTGCCAAATTAGACAGTTTCAATATTTTATATCCAAGTGATATGATTCAAGTGTCAATATCCTGCAGTTCTACGTTTAATAAAATTCATAGCTGCTTATTTATTGCGCATATAGCTGTGGTTGATGACCAGCGAGAATTACTGTCTGGAATCATATTTATTTACTATCATAAATCGGTGAATATTCTCATATTCAAGGTAGCAGGTCAAATAGAAAAGTTTCAAGTCATTCATCGTCCGGGTAATGTCCCCACACTTCTAAAAATAAATTATCATCATTACTTATCTAATCAAATTGAGCAATCAGAAGAATATTTTGCTTGATGAATAGAAAAATTGTAATTTCATGAGTTCAGTAAGTTTCAAGATTTAATTCTATTACTAACCAGATCATCTTCAATATTTCAAAATCAAGAGAAGATCCATCAAAATTTATCAAATTTTTCAGCAATCATGCCCACGCAATCATTTTATTTTATTTTTGGAAGCTTCTGAATATGTCCTTCATTTATTCGATTTGTTATGATTTTGATCGATAATCAATGATCCAAAATCAAGCACAGTCAAGCTTTAAAATCTCATTACTTTATGACAACCTTTGGGTTTTATTTGACTTGATTAAAAGAGATTGATAGACCCATGGGAATTAAGTTAACGAGAATATGGCATATTTTTATAACTGCCAAAGGAATGACTTTTCTTTGATTATTATTCCCGAGGAACTTATAAAGGCGGTCTTTATAGAGTGAGCTTTCATTTGAGGCAGTCAGAGATTTCTTGTGTTCTTTATCCTCATCCCGCGACTTGATGATGACTTGATGCTGATTTTATTAACATCCTGCGTGGTCTTAACGTAAAGGCTATTGACAATTAAGCATCATGCCAACATCCAGTCGCCACCATGTCAACATAAATGTCATTTTGTCACATAGATCCACCATGATTTAATCAAAAAACAAATCATTCTGATTCATCCGGAACCTTTAATCTATTTAAAGCTCTACCTTAAAACAGCCTTGATTTCAAGTGAATTTATTAAAAAATTATTAATCATCAAAAAGTGAAGACACCCAAAAGAATTTCAATCTCAAATTCCATTACTCGGAATCCACGTTATGCCTATTTTATCCTAAAACAGAAGCGAGCAAAAGATTTTTTCCTCGACATAATCGCAAGATCCCATTTCATACAGCCTACAAAATGTTATCTTGATTTAATTTAATTTAAAAAATGGGAGTCATAATAATAAAGAAAATGATAAGTTCATAAAGGAGCTTATTTGTTGCGTGTCATTTTACACAATAATAATAATAATGCTTGCCTGTATCAGATAATGCGGACAATTGTGAATTTGTTCTCGATCATAATGTAATTTCTTCTGTTATCTTCACAAACATTAAATGTTTTAGTTCAACACAGTATATAACGATGTTTCTATTGCTGTGTTGCTCTATGATAATGATAGAAACTGAACTGTGTTGAATTCAAAGGATTTAAAAGTAATTGAATTAAATTATATTAAATTGAATGTAAAGGAACGTGGGAAAACATTCTCATTTATCCCTGAACGGATTGTAACATTCTGTAAGCGTAAGAAATGAACAGCTCGAACGAAGATTACAGAAAGTAATTTATAAAGTACGATTATGAGAAAATAAGCGAGGAGAAAATGAATTTATGATTGAAAATTTTTCTAGAACTTTGAAACTATAATCGATTGAGCCAAGGAGGTACTTGGGGGTCTCCTCCCACTCTTCAAAGATTTTTTTTCTAATTTGCTAAGGGTTTTTGGGAAAGAAGTTCTAAATGCCCCTCAAATCAATCAGCTTCCCCTTAACCCCTCCATCGAAAAAATTCTGGAAATCTCTTTTAGTAATACAGCAGCACTGCAAAAATCAGAAAAATAAGTACTAAGAAATTTGAATTTATTATCGTTCATTCCAATCGCGATAACAAAATGGAAATTGAGACGTTACCCTCATTTTTTTCTGGAATGTAACAAATTGCTGACTATTCATTTCACACTTAATAACTCAAGAAAAATATTGCACCATTATTTTATTACCCTTCGTGTTTACCAATAATTAGCAACTAGTTTTTACAGACCATAAATATTTTTAACGATCTGTATTAATTATCATTACTGAACTGAAAATGGACTTAAATCATTTTTACACCAAACACCATAAATACTAGCGAATTAAAATGAATGGGTGTACGTAAGTATGAGAAAAATATCATAAATTGAAATGTGTAGAGTATTTATGATGTAACTTCTCTTCTGATATTTAAGCATGTGTGTTTACATTTGCTGGATTGTTAGCTGAATTGTTGGGTATGGTTGGGCTTTCTTTTTGTCTTTATTTGCATACATACGACTCAAACGGACTTTGTGGATGGAAAAAGAGCACGTGGAAGGCCAAAAAACTCATGGAAAGAGGCTGTTGATAGAGACAGTCCTGCATTTGGTATAGGAAATTGAAAAGCGGTAGCCAGTGATAGAGCCAGTTTTAGGCGGCATCTGAGCTCAACCATAAGTTTGTACTAGAAATATAACTTACTGTGATGCACTAGAACAGCATTAGGACTATTTCAAAAGCATCACAAAAAATTAACAGCCCTACTTCTTGTCTTAAATTTTTCCTCAATGAACAGTTTTAATGGTTTTTAACTGCCATACAATTCAAGATTGTAAACCCTTACCCCTAATCAGGGTCATCAAAAAATTGGGCTGGTTCATAATGATGTGCGTTTTTTGGAAAGACAGGTTCAAAGCTGTTTGGTGTGAAAAATGCGGTAAAAATGCGCCACAACTAATCTCTACCTCTTTTGACTGCCTCAAACGGTTTAAAAAAATTACAATCTTTATTTTTTCAAAAGGTATTAAAATATTAAACATCACAATTTAGTGAGCAACGGTTGTTAAATCGGAATGATGAGTAAAACAATAATTTTTATTTCACATGAATTGTTAGCACGCGATTAAAGTCATATATTGTGGAGAACAACATGAATTACTGCAAATCGTGTTGTAATGTTCAAAATTGCTTACCGGTTTTTTTTGTGTCTTCTGCGTGAATGAGTACAGACGAGGAACAATAAAGTCTAACAAAACAATCTCATAAAATTGCCAAAAGTTTTGTGTCTTGTGCGCTATAAAAATATTAAAAGTCATAAATTGTGTCAAGAGTCGAGTATTTAATTTAAAGTTGTTAAAGACTTATCTAGTAATGCTGTTGAAACCATAAATTCCTACTGTATCCCCCTCTTCTTCAACAGTCTATCTTTTCATAACATAACATTATCCCAAAGTTATCTCTACAACAAAAATATATATAATGCTGAAAATCTATTTTAAGCCTGGGATTCCTTTTTTAAGTTTATTTATTCTTCATTTCGTTCCTTTTTTTAGTAGAAAAAAAAAACATTTCATTAAATTTAAAAATAAAGTTGTGTTGTGTATGAAGGACTAAGACGCAGTTTTTATAGGTTCAATATCTTTCTTTTTAATTCAGAGGTTAGAAACTTGTCAATTTTTGGTTTATATTTGATCATTTTAATTAGTTTAACACCCTTGTTCCAATACTGGAAAAACGTAAAAGGGGAGGGGTAGGTCAAGAGGTCAACAACAATAAAAACCTCAAAAGTAAAAATCTACATTTGAATAATTGTCAAACTCATAAATTCAATAAAAAATACATCAATCTCCATGACTAAATTTCCATTTGTCTTATTTTTAGAACATGACGTCCTATATTCTGAAGAAAATCCTTAGATCAAAAGGTTTTTGAATTGATTGATTTCGTCATGAGATGCAGAGGTCAAAGTTCGTTTGATAATCCTACCTTTTTGGCCATAAACTGATTCATTTTCTGCTCGAGTATCTCCATAGAATCCAAATATTTAATACTAAGGCAAGAAATTTATCATATTTAGACAGAACATGAACAAACTTACACTAATTCTACAAAATAATGTTGAAATAAAAATCTTAGAAAAACATGACAGTTTATGTCCGAAAGGCATAAAAAATATGGCATAAGATAGGAATGGAGAAAAATTTTTACCCTTAATGTATTAAACACCTAAAGGCAGGTCACTCGACATTTTTTAAGTTCCACTTTTAATCTTAGCTTTTTGCTTCTTTTTTTCTCACATCAAAAATGAATGCCTTTGAGGATTTTTATCAGTGGAAGAGGAAATGAAAAAGTACTTTTTCTTCTTTTTTATCCATTTAAAAGTTTGAATGGGACAAAAAAATAAGGAATGAGGAACATAAATATTTTTGATTATTAAGGATTTTCTAAGGATTATATAGGAAATCCAAACAAGAATTTTCTTTCCTGGGAAATAAAAAAAAAACTGACTGATTTATAAATATTTTTAAGGGCATTTTTTTAGGTTTAAACTCCTTATACATGGTGGAACATGTTTCCGAAAAAACACAGTATCCCAAAAAGCATATATCTGTGAAACAATGTAAAACTGACAAATAGATCCCTTAAAAAGACCCAGGAGCTATCCAAGAGACATCAACAGTCCGCAATTCAAATATCTTTTAAGTTGTAAGTCGCATTTGGAACTACAATCCAAAGATCTAGTCGGATTTGCAGCAAAACAAATGTTAGAACTCGTATACAAACGGTGACATTGTGAGAGTTTCAACACAAGCCGCTTGTCACAAGCACAGGTGCCAGGTCTGTTATATCAGAGGGCAGATTTGGCCCTGTCTCTTAACAGGTAAGTGACAGGTCTGTAAGTCTGACAGATTGGTAAGTGATTGCCTGTGACAGATCATTACTCTGAACCGTGTATTCCTATATGATTCTTAATAATGACAACCAAACAAGCTTCCACATTCAAATGATTCTTTCAGCAATTGAAATTCAAGCTTGCAGACAGTGAAATTGAATTTTCAAATCATGTTGCTTTATTATTAACATTTTATGCTTGAAAGTTCTTAAATACATTTAAAATTCAAATTACACCTAAAAGCTCAATCGAATCATATTCAAATTTGTTCCTAGAAATATAAAAATATCGTCAAAGAATTTTTTTTCTACTTCATTTAATACAAGCTATACAGCAAACGAAGAAGCTAAACTTTTTCGAAGAAATTCAAATCTTTTTCTTTATTTTTTTTCTCACAAACTTTTCTTTAAAATACACACGAAACATGAAGACTTCCACAAACGTACTTAACATTTCAATTATTATTAAATTTTGTGTTAAGCTCACACAAAAAAGTTTATTAATTTAAAGTTATATCAAGCCAAAGCATCAGTATGCTTTAAGGTCTGCCAAAAGAAAATTAATTTCATGTTCCAGCTTTTCCACCTCTCCTTCGAGCTTCTATATAGTCGCAAAAAAAATTAATAATGACGATAAGGGATGAAAAATTGAGAACAATAATAAACTTTTTAGACCATCTTATGAAAAAAAATGAATATCATCAGCATCATACCTTCATATTCCACTTATAATCAGCTTTGTTTCCATCTTTTCCTACCAAATTATTAAATTCATCTTGAATCTCGTAAAGTGCTCGTTCAACAACGTCAATTTCAGAATGGGACGAGTTTTGAGATGACGTGGTTGTCGTTATCGATGTTTCAGTCTCAGAATTATGGTATGGCGGCGTGAATGTTTCAAGCTAAGATAATTATGAAAAACGAGAGAAGAAAAGGTTGATAAGGAAATTTTTTCGAAATTAATAAAAATGCTGTTTTAATGGCTCTACACTCTCATAAATTAATGAATAAGAGGCTTTTAAAGATAGTCTCAAGCACGAAATCTTGATTTAAACTGTAATTAAAAGTTTTGTATTGTTTATAAATCTGCGAAATAACTCCTACTTAATTAAATTACCATTATCAAACTTGACTAAGTAATTATGTCTAATTATGGGACAGATTACAGCATTATGAATATTTTAATTCCTTTAATTGCGTATTATCTCGTGAGAGAAGGATTAATTTAAAGTTTTTCATAAGGGGTCGTTCACTTATTACGTTACGCAAAAAAACGACTTTTTTCACCCCCCTCCCTCTTGTTACAATATATTACAACTCACAACCCCCCCCCCCCCCCCCTGAACGTTCATAATTTATTTTATCATTAAAAAGGTGGAAAATTTAAAAAAATGTTTTCGGTGTGAATTTTCGTGAACTTTTTTTTAAAAGACAGACGTCAGTTGGAACGTTACATACTTCTTGACACCCCCCGCCCCCCTTATGTTACATTTTGTTACAAATTTTCAAACCCCCCCTCCCCCCTAAATTGCGAACGTAATAAGTGAACGGCCCCTAATTAATTCATCAGGAAGTTGATTTTCTATTGTTATAGGAAGCTACATTGTAATCAACTGATTGTTCACTTTTCGTTAGGTTCGAAACAAATTAAATCGCAATTTTTTTACAAATCTTCAACATCTGTGCCGTCATTTTAGTGCACCATAGCAACATCTTAATTGTTAAAATAAATTTATTTAGTAGCAAAAAGTACAAAAACTTAATTCTAATCTATAAAGTATTCAGCGTTCAATGTCCAAAAAGTACGAAAACTTAAATCTAAACTATAAAATATTGATTTGCTTCAATTGACAACGACATTTGGACTTAATCCGTGGCATCTTGCGCACACAAATAGTGACTAGGAACAGCTTGCAAGTTGTTTGGATTCCACTTTAACTGTAGGTCTCAAAGGTGTACAAAAGATTTTACATAAATTAAATCGCAGTGCCTTCAGTTCAAAAGGCTGGGCCCATCCCACGATTTATTATTTTCCACCAATTCACAACTCAAAGTCATGTTCCTTTACTGTAAATTACTCAACATATTAAGACATAGACATGTATTACATTCTTGTAATAATGAAGATATGCTCCTCATAGAAAGGAACAAAGAAAACTTTTTTTTAAAACAATATATTTCACTTGCCACAGAATATAAAATCCTCCTTAATAATGTATTTTATTGAGTTTCCTGAGCATCAAAATAAGAAAAATGTGCATGATATATTTCTCATGCCACCCACAGATTTCCTTTTATTCTCATATCATGATTTATGTTCTGTCTTTCTCGTCGTTGAAAATGAGAAATGAAAAATCTTACCTGACTCAATTCATCCATGAACTTCTTATGTTGTTCTTCTAATTTCTCCACACTGTCTTTGTACGTTTCATCTAGTGAAACATGCTTCCTGCTGTTATCTCGAACATTAAGAGCTTTCATTTGTACTGCAATTTCTTTCAGCTTTAAATTTTCCTCTGTCATTTGCATTTCGATATCTTCTCGTATCCGCTAGAATTGAGAAAAACATACAGCAATAAAAAATTATTTTAGTAAATGGTTGTGGGGTGGAGATATGAAAAATGAATAATGTTAACAGGATGTATGGGTAGTCATTACGAATTATAGAGTTTGTATCAGTGGTGGATAACCCTTTTTACACCAATGCATTCTTCAGTGTCGCGTCACATCAAATAAACTCTGATATGGAATATTAGTTTGCCGCGACACAAAGGCTGCTCAACACTGTACACTTTGATAGTTTTCATAAAAGAGCTTTAAGACAACTTCCTCATCTTCTATAATTTCATCGATTTTACACACAGCAGCCACACAGCACAGATGTAAAACGAGTGAGAAGAAGAAGATGCTGTCAGTTAAATAAATATCTTTATGTATTTGGCATATCTATATGAGTTCATTGAATTGTAAAATAAAAAGCTCACCTGCTTTTCATATTTGTTCAACATCAATTCCAAATCCTTCTTACTTGCACCAATTTGATTCTGAAGGAAAGTGTTTTTGATTTGAATCAGACTCTCAATTTCCTTTTCGTATGTCTTCCTGGTATTTAACAGTAAAAGCTTCCTTTGGTAAATAATTCGTTGTTCCTCTTCGTCGAGTGCTTTCTCGTACTGTGACTCAATTTCTTTTGTCATAATGCAAACAGATAAAGGAGGAAAAAAATAATATTTACAGTAAATTGATGTTTTCTTGGTTAATGTAGAAATGATTTACTGTGTTCTGTGAACCTGAAATGAAGCGCTTTGATACTCGAATGAATCCATTCGTCTTTCAATAGATCATGTGTGTTTTGAAATCTAGATTACTTTTTCAATCTGCTGAGCACACACTGAGATTCATTCATTCAATCATAAAGTTTCCCGGGAATTAAGCCACAGTTTTAAGATTAAATGTTATAAATAAAAACTTTCTATTGCTAGCTGCGTACATATTAAATTGCTCATTAAATGAAAAATTAATTGGAATTTCAACTATCTCTACTTCACGCTAAGCTTCACGCTGAATTTATTAAGAATTTATAGAAATCTAATTTCGTGGGTCGTTGCTTTAAATTTTGAGATACTTCATAAACTATCTTCTTACTGCTGCCTCGTCAACTTATTGAATTGGAAATAAATTTCTTAGTAGGAACTTTTTTAACAGAAGATGAATTTCGATCTCGTCCAAGGCGTGGAAACTATCCCAAATATCATATTAATCCCACATATCCCAAAAATATTTAAAATAATCCCTGAGCATGTATGCACGATAATAAAGATGTCCCAACCTATTCTTAGTGTATTGGACGTGTAATTTAAGGATATGATGGGATATCTCAATTCTAATGCATACAGACTCAGGGATTATTTTGAATATTTTTGGGATATATGGGATATTTGGGATAGTTCCACACCTTGATCTCGTCTTATTATATTTAATTCCTAATTCTACTTCTGATCTTAAGAGTAATTTGAAACCAATTGATTCCGAAAATGTGTTATTTTGCATAGGGTTCACTTATTATAAAGCAAGTCTTCTTTTTATATTCTTTTTAAGCCATTACAATGTTCCTCAATATTCAATAAAATAAAAAATATTTACAATAAAAAATCAACAGTCATCGTTTTCTAGTGTTTATGATTTTTCACGATCCCTTGATTCCCAAAGCATGTAAACAACACATTTTCAAATCAATTCATTCGCAATGTGCCTAAACCACAACCCACCATTTATAACAAATGCATGCATCTGCTCATCCGAAATGAATTTCCTGCTTTTAACTTGAATGATTCTGCAAATTGTTTTTGGATTCTTCCGGAATTGCTAATTTTCTGCAGATTATTTCAAAATAGGTAAAGATTCATATCAATTGAATTTAATTTGTAATCATATTTCCTACACAATCGTATGCTTGGAATGACGTAAGAAGTGAAAGCTCTTAAAACCTATTAGAAATTAATCATTTCGATGGCACTGTGGGAGACAAAAATCTTCTTTAGCATCACTTGATTACACTTGAACAATTCATAAATAAATATAAGCATTTTGGGAGATGAACACAATTGTCAAACAATTTTTATTCAGTGATGAGTGATTTCTTCTTATTTCCTCATATTTTATTATTTATTTAGACTGAATTTATCTTCCAGAGACGAAGTCAGGGGCATAGCCAGGATGTAACCAGAGTTTTGTCATCTAGAGCAGTTTCGTCCAAAATGTGTGTTGAGGCAAATTAATGTGCTGGAGAAAAAAATCGGAAATGTGACAAAATTCATGCCGGAAGCGATTTCGTTCGTTTCTTACGACTAAAATGTGCCGTGACACAAAAGTTTGGACAACCAAGATTCAAGGACATAATCTGCTATTGAGCCTATGGTGCTAATAGAATTGGGCGCAGGAAGAATAGATTTTTGAGAAGCCCTTCATGTATTGTTCTACTTGAGGAAGTCTGGAAAAATTGAACTATTCCCAAAATTTAAATATTCACCATCCCCCCATCCTACTTCTTAAAAATTTTCTAGCTACGTCTCTTTGTACTTCCTTTAAATGATTTTACACAAAAGAAAAATTTTTCGTCATAAAAACGAGAAAAATAACAAAAATTGTTTATATAAAGCTTCGGTTCCGAAAGTGCAGATGAGAAGAGGAAGAAGGAAAGAAAAATTGTTTATATATGTGGCGAATAAATTTCATACCATGGATGTATTGAGTACAAAGAAAAAAGGAAAAAGAAGGCAGATCGAAGGAAAAAAACTGTAATTCATGATTTATGGCACAATTGTTTTCTGTTTTTTTTTTCACTTCTGTTACTGATTCTGTTCCTAATTTTTTTGTGAACCATTGTTAAAAAAAATTTCCTTTTCCTTCAAATCATCGTCAATTAGACTTTCCACCCACTTAGTTCCTCTTCTCAACCAACAAATTGCTTTCGATATTTTCAGCATGATCTCTTTTCCATTGTGAGCTAAATTTTATTTTTATTCTTTCATCCTTGCGTCATGTGTGCGTAAAGAAAAGGCAACAGCAACCCAACTATCCATGTCCATATGAAAAAATATTCCATTTTCTCTCTCTTGTGCATTTCCTTCTTTTTGTGCTGTGCTCATGTTTGAGTTACATGAACGATATATTATGATACAGTATATGAATCATGGGAATGGGTGGAAGAAATAAAAGGCAGTGAAATAATTGATGATTGTCATAAATCAAATAATATAAGAATAATACGAGCATATATCTATATAGAGTAAGGGGTTTATAAGAAGTAGAATTCAGTAAGATGGCAAGTATGCTTGGTGCTTTAATACATGATATAAATCTTATGCTAGTTGAACTATTGTCTCCCAGAGTGGGAAGGAAATAAGTCTTTCAATATGTCAGTTATTTGATTGTCTTAATAACGTTCTATTGTAATAGATATACGCACATTGGAATAACAACATTATCTATAGTCTCTTATCATTGATGAATGAGCAGCCTAGGCACGCTCCTTCTTCTTCTTCCTACCACCTCTTTTCATAACATGAATGATTGTCAAATTTGTATGAGAAATTGGATTGTCGTAAAGCTTTGTTAGAGGGAGAGTTTAGGTATTGTGTAACGATAAACTTTGGGTTGGTTTGGTAATGGAGTGATTTAATAATTATATGCATTTAGGTACCCTAATCAGTTTGGTACCGACATAGTAGTCTCAGGTTCTAGTCTCGGTTGTAGAATTGATTCAAACCTTGCTTATTAGATACTTTTGCGTTTAAAAAAAGCTAATAGTTTTCGATTGAAGGTTGCAGCTAGAAATATTATCAATTGGAGTGGTTCGAATCCCACTCTAAACTATTGGTTGGCGAGATCAAGCTTTATGCTCATGACTACGATAAAAGTGAACTAGTTTTCAAGACAGAAATTGAAACTTTTAAAAACCTAAGAATAGGCAAAGTTTAAGCCTGTTCAAGAATCGGGCTTTAAAAAGTTAACATCAAATTGTCATAATTTCAAAACAATCCCCAAAAAATCTTTTCATAAGTCAAAGAACTTAAAAGTTAAAATACCGAGAGTAAAATCACAAATAAGTCGAGAATTATTATTCATTAATCAAACTTTAAATGACATCATGAAAATATAATCCTTTACACCTGTCATCTACTCTCCAATGACATCAGTTATGTAAATTTGAATGAATGGAAAAATTCTCAAATGACAGAGATGAATAATGCTGATTTCATGTCTTCATCACAGAAATGAAGAGAAGTGTTTTCGTTCATCTATTTTTAGGAGAAACTCTTGCTGAATTTTAATTAGAAAGATTCGCATTAATCCTTCCGAAAAAAAAGTATATAGCTACAATATTTTCATGTCAATCAAGAACATTTTAATCAGTGAATCTTATAAGATGATGAGGAAAAGCAATAAATCATATGTGTTCATTGATAGATATTGAAAGCCTTAAATCGTGCAGGAATGATGAAAATCACATAGGCATTGAAGATGGATGAATTGAGCGTCTTTTCATCAATTTGTTGTAATTGAGAAGGATTAGAGATTAACAAGAAGAGTAAAAGATTGAAGAGCATGAAATTTTAGGGATGGAATGCAATAGCAGCATATGAGAAGGGAATGAAATCTATAGCATTGAGTTAAGTCTAAGTAAGGCCTCTTTGACCGATTGTTTGTGCAACAGATCAAGATCTTGAGCCAATCCATTTGCAACTATATCGGTTCGATTTTTATCAGAAGCTTGATATTAAAAAATCATTAATTTCGGTGTTATCGATAGATTAATGTTCAGTTCAGTGCTCAAAAAAGGATGCTCATAATCTATGTAGACCCAGATTTTAATACATAATACCCACAAAAAATTTAATAATAATAGATTCAATATTTTGTGGTATTTATTTGACAAACAGAAAGCTTCTAAATAATTTTCACAGCAGATATTAAATTAAATTGGTTATGTATCATTCCTGATAAAATTGTGCTTGGTTTTTGGTTTTAACAATCTATGTATATCATATCCACTTCATTTGATTCAACAACATTTAAATTTTATTCATTCTGTTGACGAGTGATTTTCATTTTCACTGATATTGCAAAAGTGTGAATTATATGAGGATGTGTGTAGGAAGATAAATCAAAATTAGAAAACAGACAAATCGATTAACGGGAATTGGAGTGGAAATATTAGTTAAATACAGCTTTTGAAATCAATTTTCGAATTAATTAAAATAGAAGCTAAATGACACAGGAGGAAATTTATCTCAATTCTCCTGAAATTTTGAATTGATTTTTTTTGAGCTTTCGTTGTGTATTTAGGTTGAGGTTGAAAAATTTGATTAATCTGATTGAATCTTATTTTGTGCATTGATCTTTATAATTTGATTAAAGTTCTCGAATATTCTAGATTAAATGTAAAACTTTCAACATGCATGATTGATTATCTAATAACAATATTGTGTGCAATCGTGTAGAACTGATCAAAATCATCAAAAATGATTAAGATATAATTTATCAGTTCTGCACTTTTGAAGGTTTTTAGAAACTAGAGTTTTGAGCTGGAGGTATGAAATCTGTTGCATCTTAACTTTTCGATCTACATTTTATAATTTAAACTAAACAAATTGTATGCTTTGCTCATTCTAATTAATCAACTGAATTCTAATTAGAGCTGATCTTGTCAACTTAAATCAACTTTGTTGAAGTCGAATCCGAATAAACTCAAAACTTAAGTTTTACGAGTTTTACACTAAAAAATTAACCAAACCGATTCTGTGTCGACTTCTTGTTCTGATTCCAATGATATGAACCAAAACAACATGATCTACAGTTTCTATATTCTCAAAAACCAGCTATCGAATGAAAGCCTGAAAGCACACAAAAAAGACTTACCTTTCATTCTCTTTTGATATTCCTCATCAATCAAAAAGCTTTCCAAACGTGCATCAATTGATTTCTCATATTTATCCAATTCGGCAAGCTTACAATCAAGAACTTTTTGCTCCTCACGAAGAGTATTTAGCTCTGTCACGTCAACGTTAATTAAATTTTTTTGGTAATGCTCGAATTTCTGGTACATGCCATGAGATAGCGGAGTAAAGGATGCCATATATTGTTTCGGATGAATGTTCAATGGACATTTTCTCATGAATGTATAGGATTTTTTCATGAGTTTCTTGAAATTTATGCAGTTCTGTTCATGAAATATAGTCACGATGTTATCGATGTCTTTCATTTTCATTATCATTGACCTATGGATTGAATTATATGCGACAATTATAAAAATGAGGAAGCATGGTTCATTTGACACAATATGATCCCACAATTGAGGCCATGTTTGCTCATCCAAAACCTCAGAAAAAGCACTCTGCATTAATGGCAATGCGTAATGTTCACTTGTTATGTCCTTTGATTTATAAAATTCGTATAATTTATGATCCATTTCCATTAGAACATTCTCGATAAGATTCAGATAATTGTATGGCATTTGCAGGGGTAGAAATTCAAACCACAATTGGCAGTGGTTGAGCATAAGTGTTGCAATAAGTTCAAAGCTAAATATCAAGTCTCCTTTACTCAATTTTACGAATGGAAATATGAACTTTGCTAAATATGCCACATTTTCAAATACTTTTGACCAATGAAATAAACACGACATAATATGCTTCAGATTATTCAGTGTCTTCTGGTCATCTAACGACGATGGTCGTTTATCGTAATTTGACATACATACTCGAACGCTCGGATACAAGTCTTTTTTTAATAAAATGGCAAAAGACTCACAATTTTCAGGCAATTTAAGTAGTGTCTTCCACATGATTGGACGAAACTTCTCTGGATATTCACCAAACTCTTTCAGTATTGGAAGCAGACGAGCTTTTGGCATTGCTTTTTTCATCTGTACCAAAGGAAATGAAAGAAGAGAAATGAAATAAAATTAATGGATATATCTCATTGAATTGGAAATTCCAAATGTATTAAGCAAGAGAAAAGAAAAAATTTTTCGATATAATTCAGCAGAACAGCAATAGATATAAAATGTAAAAGTTAAAGCTACTGATTCGTTACTAATGACAGCGCATTTGTGATTGTATTAATTAGAAAATTAATTTAATCAATATTACAATTTGCCTCCTTTTTAATTTCAAGTAAACTTTTTGTATAATTCTTTAGGGTTCGTTCACTTATTACGTAACGCACTAGGGGGGGAGGGGGGGTCTAAGATTTTGTTACGGTTTGTTACAGGGGGAGGGGGGGGGTCTAAATTTTGTTACGTAACTTTTCAAAAAATATATTTTTTTATAATTTTCATATTCACACAAAATTTTCAATTTTTGTGAATATATTTCTATATTCATTTTAAATTTTAAAGGAAGTATAATAAACATTTGATAAACAATTTAAATGAAAAAAATTATTGTTACGTTATGGGGGGGAGGGGGGGGGTCTAAGATTTTGTTACGCTTTGTTACAGGGGGGGAGGGGGGGTCTAAAAACTCGTTTTTTTGCGTTACGTAATAAGTGAACGAGCCCTTACGTAAATTAGCAAATGGAAATAAAATGCTCGAAGATTTTTACAAAAATTTCCATTCAAACTTTTTCTTTGTGGATAAAAATTAATTTTCGAAAAAGTTTTCTGAAAAAACGAAAGCACGTGTTTCAAAAACTTTTTTAAGATTTCTTATTTCAGAAATGGTATTGCCTAATTATTAGATACGTCAATACAATCGAGTAATTAGAAAACTCGTACAGAAAAGGTTTCTAGGAAATTTTAAACAAATATTCCTAATTACTAGTCGTCATCGTTACAATATTAAATTTTAGGCAGGAATTAAGTGCTGGCCTTCTGCTTTTGACATTAATTTTATACCAAACGAAAAGATTGGTTGAAATTTGAATGAATTTAAAAGTTTTTTTCAGATTTTCTTGAATTTGAAAAGGCTATTCAATTGAATTTCGAAGAAGCTTGAACATAATGAGAAGTAAAACGTTTTAAAAAGGATATGCAGCTCTGCTTAACCCTTTTATATATGTACTAAGTTTTACTATATCTTTAAAAACTTAATAACTTCATTAAGGATTAATAAAGTACTAAGTTTATAATAAACACTAATTCAAGTGGAAGATTGAACATTTGTAAGAAACGGGGCAAACAACTAAGATGATATAAATATTATTCAAATCTTAAATGAACGTTATGACTTCCTCACAGTTTTTTGATAGAAATTCACAGAAGTAATCAAACTCAAATTGAAATGCAAAATTTTATTTCTCCTTACAACATTCAAAATAACTCTTTGAATAAAACTTCAATGTCTCAAAAGTTTATTCACAAATACCTTTTGCCTGCTGAGGCTCTTTATTCTGCAATTTTCACTCAAACAAAAATGTTTATTTACGAATCGTTTACAACTTTTTCAGATAAAAATATAACTGTTTTTAATGACATTTTGTGAAGGAAGTTCTTCTTGAGAAAATGGTCACTCACCTTTAGAAATTTTCTTTATTAATTATTATTTTGCGATAAGGTGCACAACTAAGAAAAAGGTTTTAAAAAGTTTACGTGGAATACTTTTTATAGAGTTACAAAGAAATCACGACGCATTCAATGAACTGTAAAAGAATCTGTGATTCTTAAGAATAAAGTTCAGGGACATCAAAATCACCAACATTAAATTAATGAGAAAAAAAAATATTAAAGTAATTGGATTGAAAAGCGACGCAAAATTTCTTGGCTGTACGATGACCTAGCGTTGCTTCGCATTTTTAATGCGTGGGTGCTCAACAATCTCCAACTTTATTAATTACGCTTTAAAAGTTGTTTTATAAACATTTTGTTAAGTGTTCTGAATTTCTGCGTAGATTTGTACTTTTCTAAGGATTTTGGGTCTATGTTAATTAACATTGAACGAGTTGTCTTGACAAACTTTTAATAATGTTACGAAATAGGCGTGTATTCCAACAGGGGTGTAGCTTTAATGTTTTTAAAAGTTTTGGAACTTAGTATTTTCATTTTGAGGATTTTGCTAGGTTCTTAGAAATCCAAATAGTTTAAAGCATAACCCCTAAACTGCACTACTGAATTAACAGGACAAACTAATGTCATTTTCTATAAAAAGGATCACGATTAAAACATTTACGCACAAATAACCCAGTACAATTATAAATAGCTTTATAAGGTTCGCATTCCACAGACCGAGTAACATAATGAAACTTTCTCTTTTTTCCGTACGTGACAGGAATGTTCATTATCATTGTAATTAAAATAAATAATGAGTCCTTGATTCAGACAACAAAGAAGATCCCAGCAGACAAATTGATGGTACACTTTGCACATAAATCTAGTGACATAGTAAAGGATGCTCGATAAAGTACAAAAAAGGGGAGAAAAAAAACTCTCAGTAGAATAAATGAATGAATGGAAGGAACTATATAATTTAATTAAAACTTTTTTTAATTTCTTTTCTTTCCTCGAAAATCGTTTGTTGATTAAAAAAAATTTTTATCAATTTTTTTACTCTCCGATCCTTTCCTTTCCTAGTTTTTTCCCTCCTGATGGCAATCAGCGGAATGAGAATAATTTTATATAGTGTAGCTTTTCATTTGGTTCGTTTAATTGTTACGTTCTTGGTGATGAAGATGGGGAGGGTTCCGAATATGTTTATGTCTCAAGACAAGGGGATTCAAACATATGTGAGAGTAAGTATTATAAAAGCTACCCTGAACCAACAAACATTTAGATACCTTTTGTATTATCAAGCCCAAAACCAGCTTTTTGTTCTACAATCTTGGGTAGCGCCTAGTTTTCAATTTCGTCTCGTTTGCGATAAACCTCCAGATATCTCTCAGAGGGAAATATCTCCAGATGCTTAAGGTTATTAAGAGATCTAATGTGTGATCTAGTTAGAGTATTTTGCTACTTAAATTAACATAAACTTAGAATTTTTATATCTTCACTAGTTTGAGAATTATAGCAAATATTGAAGTTAATCTACTAGATTTGGCTAGGAAATTGAATAATTGATAGTTCTTAACGAAAAGTAAAAGTTTAAAGTATACAGAAATTTCAGGCATACTTCACTCTATTATAATCCAAAATAAGAAATACCACACCTCCCATAAAGTTTAAGATATTTACAAAAAACTGAAGTGGATAATCCGAAATCGAGGATAATCCACTTTAGTGAAACAGGCCGTAGATTCTTCTTATGAGAACATACACCTTTTAAACCGAAATAAAATTTCCAGCGTTACTTATCGTTCAAACCAGCCCCATCAGTAAACTTTGTAAACAAAGTTAAAAGAAAAGGATCGCGAAGAAGTTATTGTACAATTTATTTACCTTCATTTGAATATCCACGAGTCCCTCACGGTTGTTTTTCTGCTCGTCATTAAATGCATTGTGATTAACTTTTGTATCGGTCACGATCTTTTTGTTTAGAGCACTCAGATGATTTTCTAAATTGTAAACGAGCAAGTCACCAGAATGATGCAAGTTTATCAACAATTTGCCATTTGTTGAGAGCACAAAGCTGACTACATTATGCATATCAATTAACATTCTTGAATTCAGGTCACTCAAGCTTGTCAACATCATTTGATCGTTATTTGATGTTAGAGTCAACAACACATTAGATGAATTGTAATTATTGCTGCTGATATTATTATTACCATTCCAATACGATATGAACTGACATTGTTTTATGTGAAAATCAGGATAAGCAAAGACTCGTCTTACATCCCATAACATTGCCGAACACAGCATTATGGTATTGTCCAAAAATGTCACACAGAAAGCATATCCATTCGAGTGAAATGAAACATCCGTGATGATTCCGTTTTGATAATCTTGTATAACTGACTTTATTATCTTGTCGTCATCATCTGCCATTGAAGATTCATCACAAACGTAATTCAACATTTCAATTTTGTTATTAGACTTTCTTAAAAACTTTTCTCTAGCTTTTAATGGCTCATAATGTCGAATGAGTTTGAGCGCATTTGCTTCACAGATGACGGATAGAATACAGATGATATCAGTGTGTAAGATAACAAGTAGTTTGTCATCATGTGGCATCCATTTGATGAATTTTATCCGCAAGTCATTTCGAAATGAAAATTCCGACTTTTTCGTAAACTTGTCGTATTCATAAATCTTAATTTGATTAGTCGTTGACGCCACAAATGTTTTTGCACTGTTCAATGAGCACAAAAGTTGATTTATTTCATGTGAAAATGCTCTAATGCATCGCAATGTTCTTCCAGTATCTTTGCCATTTTTATTTTATATTTTTTTTTGTGATGATGAAAAAGAACCAAGAAAGAAAGAAGAGAAAAGTTAGCGAATAAAAGAGAAGAGATGAAAGCAGATTTAGATACGATACGACACAATAAAATACCACATGCAGGAATGAATAAAGATAATGTAATGTGAGGATAGAACAAAAAATCTACTGAATTTTATTACAGATGGTCTAAGCGCTTTCGGCCTGTTTCACTAAAGTGGATTATCCTCGATTTCGGATTATCCACTTCAGTTTTTATTACTACGTTTTTCTTAACTTGCTTTCTTGTTTGTTTGTTTGTTTGTTTGTTTGTTTGTTTGTTTGTTTGTTTGTTTGTTTGTTTGTTTGTTTGCAAAAAATTTCAAATCTTGCGATCAATTTTTCGACCACTTCTACTGCTCCAATCGAGCTAAAATTTTTTATTCACACGTATTCCCGGTGACAATACAATATTTTAACACTTTGGAAACACAAAAATGCTTAATTATAGTACAATTTATGTAAAACTTTTTTATATGGGAAAAAATCCAATGTCAATGATATAAAATTTTGATTTGTATTAAATATTATACTTGTGATGCTCTAAAGTCATTTATATGATTCATTATAGTTTAATTAATATTACTAATTATTAATTATACCATAAATTTGAGCAGGTAAAGATATTCTGGTAAGACAAAAAAATTGACATGTAATTTTTTCATGAATATTCGTAAGTGAAAATTTGAATTTTCAAAAAAACCGTTAAGCACAAGTCCGTTACGAATTAATGCAAAATAACTATTAATATGCGATGTGCATTTAGCACACATAGTTTGAGCATAAATTTATGCTGTTTTAAATGTTTTGCATTATTTATAACACTTCACCAACTTAATTAAATTGACTTTTCTTTTTATTAACGGTTTGACGTATTTTTGCATAACATATAAATGATATTCATTGAATTTAAATTTGAAAATCCGTTATAAATACGTTACATATGTGATGTAATTTGCATCTTTATGTTAAGAATCCACACGTTATGAAGTAGAAATGGTACAGATAAACACAAAATCTTTACGAGTGATTTTTAATGTACTTTACTAATGAATGCTTTAAAAAAATTAAATTTTATAAAACGAATGAAAAATTTTGAAAGTCGTTACTAATTTCCCATTGAAAACTGGTAATTTATAAACAGTTGAACGCAACGAAGTGAAGTTCAACACACCTGTAACCTATAAACCTACTGTAATCTATAAACAGTTGAACGTAACGAAGTGCAACGAAGTGAAGTTCAACACACCTGTAACCTATAAACCTACTGTAATCTATAAACAGTTGAACGTAACGAAGTGCAGCGAAGTGAAGTTCAACACACCTGTAATCTATAAACCTAATGTAATCTATAAACAGTTGAACGTAACGAAGTGCAACGAAGTGAAGTTCAACACACCTGTAACCTATAAACCTACTGTGATCTATAAACAGTTGAACGTAACGAAGTGCAACGAAGTGAAGTTCAACACACCTGTAACCTATAAACCTACTCTAATCTATAAACAGTTGAACGTAACGAAGTGCAACGAAGTGGAGTTCAACACACCTGTAACCTATGAACCTACTGTAATCTATAAACAGTTGAACGTAACGAAGTGCAACGAAGTGAAGTTCAACACACCTGTAACCTATAAACCTACTGTAATCTATAAACAGTTGAACGTAACGAAGTGCAACGAAGTGAAGTTCAACACACCTGTAACCTATAAACCTACTGTAATCTATAAACAGTTGAACGTAACGAAGTGCAGCGAAGTGAAGTTCAACACACCTGTAATCTATAAACCTAATGTAATCTATAAACAGTTGAACGTAACGAAGTGCAACGAAGTGAAGTTCAACACACCTGTAACCTATAAACCTACTGTGATCTATAAACAGTTGAACGTAACGAAGTGCAACGAAGTGAAGTTCAACACACCTGTAACCTATAAACCTACTCTAATCTATAAACAGTTGAACGTAACGAAGTGCAACGAAGTGGAGTTCAACACACCTGTAACCTATGAACCTACTGTAATCTATAAACAGTTGAACGTAACGAAGTGCAACGAAGTGAAGTTCAACACACCTGTAACCTATAAACCTACTGTAATCTATAAACAGTTGAACGTAACGAAGTGCAACGAAGTGAAGTTCAACACACCTGTAACCTATAAACCTACTGTAATCTATAAACAGTTGAACGTAACGAAGTGCAGCGAAGTGAAGTTCAACACACCTGTAATCTATAAACCTAATGTAATCTATAAACAGTTGAACGTAACGAAGTGCAACAAAGTGAAGTTCAACACACCTGTAACCTATAAACCTACTGTGATCTATAAACAGTTGAACGTAACGAAGTGCAACGAAGTGAAGTTCAACACACCTGTAACCTATAAACCTACTCTAATCTATAAACAGTTGAACGTAACGAAGTGCAACGAAGTGGAGTTCAACACACCTGTAACCTATGAACCTACTGTAATCTATAAACAGTTGAACGTAACGAAGTGCAACGAAGTGAAGTTCAACACACCTGTAACCTATAAACCTACTGTAATCTATAAACAGTTGAACGTAACGAAGTGCAACGAAGTGAAGTTCAACACACCTGTAACCTATAAACCTACTGTGATCTATAAACAGTTGAACGTAACGAAGTGCAACGAAGTGAAGTTCAACACACCTGTAACCTATAAACCTACTGTAATCTATAAACAGTTGAACGTAACGAAGTGCAACGAAGTGAAGTTCAACACACCTGTAACCTATAAACCTACTGTGATCTATTAACAGTTGAACGTAACGAAGTGCAACGAAGTGGAGTTCAACACACCTGTAACCTATAAACCCCCTTTAATCTTTATTTCTCTATTTCATTAGAATAAGACTAAAAAGTAGAAAATAAAATACTTTATAAAAAAAAACTTTTTAAAAAACTACGTTTTTCGCGTAGACTAAAAAGTAGAAAATAACTTTTATTCTTGGTTGTAAAGAATTTGGTTTTAAATTTTCAGATTATATTTAATAAATTTTTATATCCTAGTCAATATTGTTCACAAAGTTTCGAATAAGTGCACTTTGATCTTATCGTATAACTCAACAACTTAAAAACGTGGGCGCATTATAAGAGGAGAAATAAGTTTATGTGAAATCAATACTTTATGATAAACTTAAATTAATGCGCCCACGTTTTTAAGTTGTTGAGTTATACGATAAGATCAAAGTGCACTTATTCGAAACTTTGTGAACAATATTGACTAGGATATAAAAATTTATTCAATATAATCTGAAAATTTAAAACCAAATTCTTTACAACCAAGAATAAAAGTTATTTTCTACTTTTTAGTCTACGCGAAAAACGTAGTTTTTTAAAAAGTTTTTTTTTATAAAGTATTTTTGGGAAATATCTCCAGATGCTTAAGGTTATTAAGAGATCTAATGTGTGATCTAGTTAGAGTATTTTGCTACTTAAATTAACATAAACTTAGAATTTTTATATCTTCACTAGTTTGAGAATTACAGCAAATATTGAAGTTAATCTACTAGATTTGGCTAGGAAATTGAATAATTGATAGTTCTTAACGAAAAGTAAAAGTTTAAAGTATACAGAAATTTCAGGCATACTTCACTCTATTATAATCCAAAATTAGAAATACCACACCTCCTATAAAGTTTAAGATATTTACAAAAAACTGAAGTGGATAATCCGAAATCGAGGATAATCCACTTTAGTGAAACAGGCCGTTTACTATTTGATTGATTTTTATTTCCAGTGAAATCTGGCGATCATGGGAGGATTCTCAATGGGATCCATAGTTCTCATTGATTTATGTGTTTTTTACTTCATTGTATATTGTCATCTATGCCTATTGACTTTGAGATGGAAGGAGTTTCATGAGAAGTTTTGGTTTCTATAGAAGTTAATTTATATAATGAACTGATTTGTAGGAAGCTGATACGAACAATTCATGTTCGACAGACTTATCGAAAGTCTAGGGGAGTTATAATATGCACGTTCGAAAAGTTTAAATTTGAAAGAAACCGTTACAATTTTAGTGATTTTATTAGAGTTCTTGATCGTTTTAAAAAAGATATTATGCTTATCGTTCAATGACTACACAATATTTTCATTTAAATTTCATATAAAACTTGTTTGTAATTTGAATTTTGTATGGCAGACAGACAAATAAGACATTTTCACTAGTTTTCTTGGAAACTGTTGGCGCTATTTTAAAGTAGCATTATGTTAAGAGGTCGAATAGAAGTAGGAAATGAAATTTTCAAAATATTAATTTTAAGGTTATGCATGATATTTGAAAGACGAGTTTTTTCTGAGTTTCTCACTATTCAGATCAGCACACTTTTTCAAATATATTTGTATATAATGTATTATAGTATGTTACGGGATAATACCTTTGGCTTTTGCCTTAAACCTTGATAAACCTAAGGATCCTGAACTTATAAAAATGTTTTGCTCATTTTCGATCAAGATTTAAACTACGAAATTTTTAAAATAAGTTTTAAAATCAAAATAGATTCTAATCATGAATCTTCGCTTGCTGAACTTAAAATCTTATCAATTAAAAATGCAAACTGATTCAAAATAGCCTTGAATTTCCATATTTCCAACAGAATTATAGACCAATATGATACAATTTTCAGCAATCCTTAATTCAGAATATTTCTATCAAAACAACTAGCTTTGCAAAATTTACGTGCCTACAAAATGTTCTAAATAATTGAAAATCCTTAAATATTTCTGACATTTCGACAGTGTAAACAACTGTGTTGTCATAAGGCTTCGCTACTCTATTCAGTTAAAATTTCGCTCTACAATGTGATTACGAAAACATATAATTTCAAGTGAAATCAGATTGTAGCAGAAGTGGCGAATGAGAAAGAGCGAGTTGAGTGCATAGATGTGAAAATTTATGACCGCTCACTGTAAATTTCATTGTAAAAGCTTTTCCTGTCGTCAAAAATTTTCATCCATTCCTATCCACTCGTGCATGATTTTGAAAGCAAGTTAAGTCAGTAAGTACAGCAAGAATAATAAATAAAAAAAAAAACTGCGCCAGATTTTCTTCATGAATTTATGTAAGTGAAATTGATTTCACAGCTATGGAAGAATTTGTGATAAAGTGAGAAAAAATGGAAATTATAAAGTCGTTATGAATAGCGAAACAGTTAACTGCTTCCCTCACGAGACTTTTTTTATCCTCCTCTCAATTCACCATCAATCTATTTTCATCCATAAAGTAATAAATTTCTCATCCTCATTCCATTCAATCTTTGTTCCATAAACCCCTAACATCCAACACAATGATATATAATCATAAATTTTACTCACTAATTTCAATTTCATAAATAAATCCTGATTTATTTCCAATAAGTAGATTATTGTGAGGCAAAAATTTTATTACTGTAATATTGTCAATTGAAATTCCCGTCAATTGCCAAAAGCATTTCTCACTGAGGTTAAATATGAAGACATTTCCGCTGAAAGAAGAGAAAAAGTCAAATAAATTTTGTTAAGGATAAAGCATCGCATGCGACGTCTTTCAACGCTTTTAAGACGATTACAATACAAAAATCTAGACTACTGTCTGGTTCCTTGTCGCTGAAAATTATACTCAATTTGTTGGTGTGTTTGTGTATGGCTGTCTTCATTTTGTCTAATGTTGTAATTACTAGTTTCTTTTGGGATTGTTCACAAATTATTTTTATCAAAAACTGGAGTTTAAAGATCCGTCTATCAGTAGTATGGGGGATCAAATGCTTTAACTGTCAGATACCTTTTAGGAATGATCTTATTATGCTTCAGGTTGACCTTAATAAATGCCATATTTACTGCTTTTCATGAAAGAAGCTGTTGGTCTAGGCTTTCTTCTATTAATCTTCCTTAAATCTTTAAAATGCGCTTTACTACTATTTTTGCATTAAGGATCCTTTAAAAATTTCATTTACGCATAAGTCTAATACTCTACAGCATACTGAACACGCGTCTATCTAATTTCAGTAAAACATAATGAAGCGTTGGTTCCGTCAACTGAAAATCTTTAAGTCTTCTAAATGACAAAGTGGATGTTTCCGTTTTTAAGGGTATTAATGTGTTTGTCAAGGAAATAAATAAACAACTTCTACAGTTTGTGTTAACATTAGTCATGGCTAATTGATACTAAGCATTCATTGATCATCAAGCTAATGGATGAACAAGTCTGGATTCTCAAATGAGCCATTAGCTGGCAGATTAACAAACTATTTGTATGTTTACTTAACAACTTATTCAACTTCCTAGACTACATGGATTTTCCAAAAAGGAAATTTAATCTTAAAGTTCAATAACTTACTCTGCGTCAACTGCGGCTATAATTTCGTTGCTGCTACACACGTCATATAAAGTAAATTTAATTTTCAATGTCTCATTTTCTCTCTCAACTGTATGATGAATTTTAAGGAATAGACTGAAAATTAAGAGATTATTCTAAGATATTCAATTCACATGATCGTGTCACGTATCGAACATATTGAAATTTTATTGAGTTCAACCTACCCGTTTTTCTCGTATTTTACTCTCAAATTGTGCTTTACGATGCCGAGTATCATTTCATCAATTTTCCAATAACACTCAACTTTTATGTACGAAATTTAATAAATTTTCAAAACACTTAAATCTTCACAGAAGAAATATTTCAATTAAATAACAAGTTTATTTGTCCCGGTATGAGCCAAACAAATCGTTGTCATGGTTATGTTCATAAGCAGATGCCACTGGCACTAACATTTTTATTTATATCTCCATTTCTCTTGTTTGTTTTGATATTTTCTTGTTTTTGTCATGTATTTTTTCAAGTTCAAGCTTTAATATCTTTAACAATTTAATTACCTTTGGCACAATTTGCTTTTATGGAATCAATATTAATCAAAATGAATGTAGGCTGATGAAAAATTAAGGAAAATATTATTCATATATATGCAATATGTTGGTGTGCTTATCATTTTGCTTTAGGTTAAATGTGAAAAATAATGTGTTAATTTCTTGATATTTTGAAATACTTAAAGGAATCATCTTCAATAGGGTTTGGGGAACCTGTTAACAGAAAACAGAAAAACAGCTGTTTTTCGACAAAAATCTGTTAACAGAAAACAGGTCTCAAAAACAGATCTGTTTTCTGTTTTTCATTTTTACATATAATTTACAGAAAAAAAAAATTTCTTAATTTTTTTGACTTAATATCAGAGATCGAAGCCGATTTTTTCGGCTTAACTCAATTTTTGATTTTTTTGATAGAAAAAAGCCATTTGACACCCATTTCAAGTATTTAAATTGAACTTTACATGCTTTACTATGATTCTGTGTAATATTTTGTCAGCATGTAGCTATAGTGAGCTCAGAATTTCAATTTAGCCGATTTTAAGCCGATCGGCTTAAATTTCGGCTTAAAATTCTTTAACTTGAAATTCTGAGCTTCTTATAGCTACATGCTGACAAAATATTACACAGAATCATAGTAAAGCATATAAAGTTCAATTTAAATACTTGAAATGGGTGTCAAATGGCTTTTTTCTATCAAAAAAATCAAAAATTGAGTTAAGCCGAAAAAATCGGCTTCGATCTCTGCTTAATATATTTTTCTAGAATTCCAAATTGAAATGTATTTACTTTTTTAATATTTTTTGGATGATTAATAGGTTCGAAATCATTATCAAATTTATGACTAATCATTATTAGTTTTGCAATCGAAGTTTTAAATTTGTTGAACCTTTTGTAGCATTTACTAAAGTTCAAAAATATAATCAACAATTTTTCAAGATATTTTTATATTCACACCGTTTTCACGTGTGAATCTATTGGTTTTGTTCAGATTCAAAAATCAGTTTTTCGCATTTTGTGAGAAAACAAAGTGAAATTGGTTATAACAGGTTAAGAAGAAAAGTTTGTGCCTGAAATTTTACATCATTTTCAAAAAACAGATTTTAAATTGGTTGTGGCATTGCTGAGAAAATCGCAAAATACGCTTTCTGTAAGCAAACAAGCAAGCAAGCAAGTTAATCAGCAAGAAATCTCAATAACGAGACATCGTAGAGACTTCTAGTTTTTTACATTTAATCCGTGCTGTTCTATAGAAGAGCTGTATTGTTTTTGGGAAAGGTAGGAACAGCCGTTGCTTCAGAAAAAGCAAAAAACTTTCCTTTCTTACGAATTTTTCGAAACAAAAGTTGACTGTGATTTTTACATAATTAAACTTTAGATGAAAAAAAATTTTTAAAAATCTTTCAAAGAATGTTCGTTAAGCTTTAAATCTTCAAACATATGCTCAGCAAAGCTCAGCTGACTCGCTAGCTTTATACCTTCAAACTTATGCTGAGCTAATCTTGCTCTGTCCATAAGACTTTTGATGGTACGGTGTGAATATGGCCGCATTGGGTTTCTACCCGATACACTAGTTTGATTTAGAAGGATTTGTTTGAATATTTGCAATTTTACTTACCTACAAGTATAAATATTTTTTTTGAAGTTTTTGCATTTTTATAGGGTAATTACTTTTGAAAATTGCACACTTTTGAAATTTGCACACTCATATAAAAATAAAAAATAAAAATTACTCGCAAAATATCCACTTCTGATAATACTTTCTTCACAAAATCTTTGCATAATTATTGTACAAATGTTGTTGTACCATTTTAAGTTGTCTAAAGGCATCAGGAAGATGAATTTCTTCAGGTATTGAAAAATTTGATGTTAACATTAATTTTTCGGATTCAAAACATCAATGTTTTATGCCTGAAATGAAGATAGCGATAAATGGGACTGTAGGAAAATTGAGAAAAATATTCAAGAATCATTGGCGATTAAAAATTTTCCGAAAAAAGAATTAAATTTTAAAAGTAGCAAGTGTTAAATTGTTTTTTAAGGATATATCCATGATTAAGCAAAGAAATGGCATTTATAAATAGAAGTAGTCTTTAGCCGTTCACCTATTACGTTACGCAAAAATACGACTTTTTTCGCCCTCCTCCCCCCCTTGTTACAATATGTTACAACTCACACCCCCTCCCCCTGAACGTTCATAATTTATTTTTTGTTGATAATTTTTCATAAATCATTAAAAAGGTGGAAAATTAAAAAAATAAAAAAATGTTTTTGGTGTGAATTTGTAAACAAATTTTTTTCGTGAACTTTTTTTTAAAAGACACATACTTCTTGACACCCCCCCCCCCCCCCAATGTTACATTTTGTTATAATTTTTCAACCCCCCCCCCCCCCTAAAATGCGAACGTAATAAGTGAACGGCCCCTTATTTAATGATGAATGATAGGAATAAAATCCGCTTAAATATGAGATATCTATTTCAAGGACTTGATTCTATAGTTTTACATATAATGGATCCTGTTTGATTTCTTGTGCTTGATTTTTGAATTTTTTTCTTCAATTTTCCTATTAATTTTCAACGACAATGCACGTGAAGATGTTAGGAAAAGAAATTAGTAATACTGTTATTAGATTTGAAAATTACCAGGTGAAAATATTATTTCTTTTTCCAAAAAATAAAAAAAAATAATTGTTTACATCAATTAAATACAAAAATGTCATGGATTGCTATCAAAAAAATGTGCAAATTTTAAAAGTTTTTTGTGCAAATTTTTAAAATTTCCATGCAAATTTCAAAAGTCAAAAATAAAACGCTTATATCTCTGCTGATATCCATCGTAGCTTTCAGAAAGAAGTTGCAAATTACAGAGATCGAAGCCGATTTTTTCGGCTTAACTCAATTTTTGATTTTTTTGATAGAAAAAAGCCATTTGACACCCATTTCAAGTATTTAAATTGAACTTTACATGCTTTACTATGATTCTGTGTAATATTTTGTTAGCATGTAGCTATAGTGAGCTCAGAATTTCAATTTAGCCAATTTTAAGCCGATCGGCTTAAATTTCGGCTTAACATTCTTTAACTTGAAATTCTGAGCTTCCTATAGCTACATGCTGACAAAATATTAAACAGAATCATAGTAAAGCATGTAAAGTTCAATTTAAATACTTGAAATGGGTGTCAAATGGCTTTTTTCTATCAAAAAAATCAAAAATTGAGTTAAGCCGAAAAAATCGGCTTCGATCTCTGGCAAATTAAAATTTCCACAATTTTCAACAGCTCAAAAGTTTTTTAAGCCTTAACAATAATCTGTTGAAAAGTTCCAAGCAAATGAAATTTTCATGTGCAAAGTTGTGCAAATTTCAAAAGTATCTACCCTATTTCTAATGCTTATTAATCAAACCTATTAATAATGCTTAGCTCTAAAATGTATGCTTAAGTGCTTATAACCACCAAAAAATTTGATTATTTCAGAGAAATACTTAGGATAACTCAATTTATTTTGAAATCTAGAAAAACAGGAAAACAGCTGTTTTTAAAAATCAAAAACCGAAAACAGACTGTTTTTCAAAAACAGCTGTTTTCCACAAACCCTAATCTTCAATATTATCATAAAACAGATTGCAAGTGGGTTTAAAGTGGGTAAAGTTTGAAGCATGAAATCAAATTATTCCTACTGGGAGTATATTGCTCAAAAAATCAGTCCTTAATATAAAGGATAAACATGATTTTTTACCAAAAGTTTGTAAAAGTTTATCAAAAAATATTGTGCATGATCAAACTTTGTATGAAAATTGATGTAAACCTTGATCGCAAATATCTCGAAAACGGCATCAACAACATGTTTTCAGTTATATGGGAGATAGATTTAAGCTTAATTAATTGATTTATATCGGTTTCAGAGAGGTCTTTGGAAGACTTTTTAACTTATGAATAGTTTAAGTTTTGTAAAAATACTCAGATTTCAATTGCATTTTTAAGACTTAATAAACAGTTTTCTTTTGATTTGGGAGTTTTAATATGCAAATCTAAGCTTAACTTAGCTAGCAAGATAAGGAAGTAACAACTTAAAGTTGAGAAAATCAAAGATTTTTTTTTCAAATACAAAATGTAAACAAATTTTTGTTGAAAATAAATTAAAGATTTCTGGAGTTAGACATCAAATTGAAACGAGATATTTTCACTGAATATGCCCTAAGTTAAGATCTTTAATCTGGCATTTAAAAGATGAAGTTTAATTAATATGTTATTTTTGAATTTTTGAACTTTTTTTTTTCCAAATTTGAATCATTGTGTATTCATGACAATTCGTGAGGAATTTTTATTCGACTTATCCTCAATAAAGTCAAAGTTGTGAAACTGGTCAAAACGACTGATTCATCAGTTCCGTAACCTTGCTATATATGTAGAACTTTCCAATAAAATTTACAATAGGAACCAACAAATTATCTACATTAAAAATTTAAATGCCAAATAATTCTCTTTGTTAAACCGGAAATAATGAAGACCATAAAAAATTTCATTACTTACCATCAAATGCAATTTTGAATTTGAACGAGGGAATTTCCTAAAATTACATGAGAAATAAAGCAGACCTAGAAATATAATAAAATTGCACCACAGAAATGTTTTTATTTTCGCATTTTAGGTATGAAAAAGAATTGCTGCATAAATAAAATTTTCCATGTTCCATCTACTTCAAATTCAATCTCGTTGTGATGTAATGTCGAGTTATTTATCTAACCATATGTGGATTTTTTTTTATGCTGCACAACTTTTTTATGTGAATTTTTTACGAGTCTAGGCTATTCATGAACTTCTTATTTCTCAATATGCAAATTTAAATGCTGAAATGTCAGCAATAATATAGTCAAAAATGATTTAAGCTCTTCAATTTTTTAAAAAATGACTAGACAACTAAACAATGAGTTTTTGAGAAGTTTGGAAAATATTATTTCAATAGATTTATGATGAAAAACTTGGTATTTGTTTTTTAAAAACGCATTTTTATTTCTCTTGATCAGAAAAAAATATTTTTATATTTTTTAATTATTTATCAAGCTTACATCAAAGTCTGGAGTGATTCAGCATCTTTATTGTTTTAAGGACCAACTATAGATCTCTATATAACTGCCGTAATGTGCAAAAAGTCGAATTTCATTGGAATCAAACTTATAACCTCAAAAGAGGTAAGCTAAGACCCAGGGGCGTAGCCAGAAAATTTTTAAGGGGGGGGGGGCCCATTTTCGAAAATTAAAAAACCGTTATTTTGTATCCTTAAATCTATATTCATTCTTCATAAGTTTAAATATTTAATTCATTATTCATACATTAAATTTAATTTTTCGTGCTGATTTTGACATTTCTTTCATCACTTCGTTTACATTAACTGGTTCTTCTCTATAAATACTTAATAAAACAATTTTCAGATTTTCGTAGGGGGGGCCCGGGCCCCCTATGCCCCCCCCCCCCCCCCCCCCCTGGCTACGCCCCTGCTAAGACCACTCAGACGCAAACAACCAGTTTTAACTGCAAGCCTTCTACTTAGAACTATCTACTCTAGATATGCTTTTCGAGTCATATCAAAACCAACCACCCTCTATTCTCCGTCTTAGTGAAATAGACTAAAAATTCAAATTCAAAATATTAGATATTAAGTTCCAGAAAAATCTTTAAAAATAAAATTATCTAAACAAAAAATTTAGCGTAAGTGACGTAATTCGACCAAGTTTTACCACTCCCTGACAACTAGCTCCCGCGTCTTTCACAGGCACTTCCATAAAAATGGCATTGCGAACATTTAAATCCAAAGTATTGTTTCACCAATTATAATCTCATCAGCATCATCTGGTCTCAAGCAGCTCAAAAGCAATTTTATAAAATGATTGAATTTCATCAAAACAATTTAAAATAAACTTTTGAGCCAAATGAATGTCGATTAAAAGTTTTCAGTAATTATTGTTGTTTGTGTTTCACAAGAATTTCAAAATCATTGCAAATAAGAAAAAGAACTTGAAAAAAACAATAAAGTCATTGTACTGATTTGAAAGGAAACAGCAATAAAAATAATCAAAGAAAATGGAGTAGAAGCATCAAGCACTAAATTTAGTATGATGAGAGTAGCATAAAAAAACTTTTATGGTTCGCGTAATTTAAATACTATTTCCTTTCCCGCCTTTCAATGATTTAGTATGAAAAAGCATTAACTGGTGGTCGAAATCCAAGATTGATGGGCTTTGCTGGAAATTAAGTGTAAAAAAATTCTTATTTTCCTTGCCCTTACTTCTGCTTGCTTTTATCGCATAATAAACTTTATGTTGTTCTTCACTTCTTTCAACTCATTTCGTTTCACTTCCTGGAATAATAAAAAAAAATAAACAGAGACCTTTTATTCTGTAAAGCACTCCAAAGGGGACGTTTACTTAATACGTAACGCTTTTAAGGGGGGTGGGGGAAGTTCTGAAATTTTGAGGTAGTTTGAAAATAAGTTTTCATGATTCAATTTTTGAGTCAAGCGGGGAATTCAAGTGTTGTTTTATTCACGTTACGTTTTAAGTGATCGATCCCAAAGTTTGATATTGAAACAGCATTTTCATTAAAAAAAATTCTCGCATTATAAAATATAGACTTCTTTTTATTAAGCTTTTATTTTTGTTGAATTTTAATTAAGGGATCTAATGGACGCTTGAAGGAAAAAGGATGTAAGGGATGAACATTTTTTTAGGATAAGTAATTTAAACATCTTATCGATAATAATTGATTCTGTCACAAAAAAAAGGCAAAAATACGACAAATTCGAAGCTTTAATTTTTTTTCATATAAAAATAATTAAATAGAATTTAATGAACAATGTCTTTTTAATATTAAATGGGACATCAAGATCTATATTATTCTAATATTAATTGGTTAAAGCTGGCAACCTTAACCAAAACCGCTTATTATATGCCAATTTTACTTCAAAATGTCAGCAATACAAAATTTGTGATTGTCTGCAATAAATCTTGTTATTTTATTCAATTTGTTGTTCTTAATCGTTATGGTACGCCAACGTTGAAATCATATTTCCCAGTATAAATACTTTAAAATCATAAACAACAGTTTGACATTTACATATTTTAGCATATTGCTCGATGAAAGCTTAAGCTACACTTTAGGGGTCATTCACTTCATTACGTAAACTTTTAGAGGATATTTGCGTAACGTAATTAGTGACCTTATCTTCATAGTCTAAATCAAGTAGTATGACTTGTTCATATGGGCCTAAAACTTTGAATGTAAAGCTTAAAGCTATTATCGATAAAATTTACAGCAATTACAACTATAATTCATTCAAGATGCACCATTGCGACAAAATGTAACTAGTATGAGCAAGTTTGGATATGCTATCAAGTACAATGCACTCAATCTTTAAAAAATTTCATAAACATATTTAAGTAATTATTATTACAGTAAAATTGCTTGTCGTTTTTAAAACAATTTTCTAGGCTTTTTATTTTCATTGAAAATAAATTTAATGGGAACTTAACACAATAGGATAATTTTGTGTAAAAGAAGCTTTAACGACTATACAGAATAATTAGTCAACGAATTTTTCTCAAAAACTAATCATCACAATTTCGAAACGTGTACCAAATGTAGAACAACAATAATTAATAAACAAAAATCTCCAATGTCAATGACATTTCAAAATATCAGCATTAATATAAGGAGCGTTGATGAACGCTACACAAAATTAAATTATGTTTATTTATTTATTATCAGGAGGTACATGTGCTAAAATATGTATTCTGTGTTTATCTTTCTCACTCGCTTGTGATTAGCACAAAATTAGATGATGATAAAATTAAATTGACATCCTCATTAATTATTGAGTAAATAATTACTTATTAAATGGCTGTCAAATTAGCAAATGTTCAATTCAACAGCCACAAATTCTATCTCTTTAGTCACAATTAAAAAACAATGCTCTGTTGTTTAAAGCATGAAAAAAATTGGTAATCAAATATTGGAATCATTCACTTATGATGTCTATAGAGCAGGGATGACCAACCTCTGTTCCGCGGCACACAAGAAACAATTTTCCTATATCTTACGAACCATAACCGTGTGCGGTTTTGGTCATGGCTTACCTCGAAGTGTATCGTGCTACAAAAAAGGTTGGACATCACTGCTATACAGGCATTAGGAACCAAAAAGTAATTAAAGAAGTGACAATTTTAAGACAAGAAAGAGAAGCGAGTCGTTTGTTGATATACATCATAAATGAACAACTCCCAAAGAGCACAAATCACAAAAATAAATTATAGTCAAATAAAAAATACTAATTTGGCAAATTGTCTTAGGAAAGTTTAAATATTAATTTAAAATATGATTAAATAAATCTACAATGAATTAAATGAATTATAATACTCTTTTTTTACAAAGAACAAAATAATAATATTAATAATAGGAACCGAAAAAAAGGTCAAAATAATATTTTTGCTCTGCATATTAGAAAAATACATAATGGTAAAAATGGTAAAAAAATAAATTCATCGTCCTTTTAGTCTATACTGTAGATAAGCTTCGTCATTTTTCTTTTGTTCATTCTTCTACTTCTTTTTCCATCATATCCAACAATTTTTCAATGGTCTCGTTCGAATGATGAGAGCGTATGAAGCGTAAGATTAATGAATGAAGAATTAACAACACCATCCACTTTTCTGAGGATATCCATGTGCTACCGCATCACGCTCCCATGGTCCAACCTCTATCCGTCCTATACCGTTCGCTTCTACAGACTGCGATATATCAATCGCCATGTGAACACCATCATAATATTGTATGCCACTCAAATTTGACATTGAAGAATGTGTCGAGAGGAGGGAGTCTTTTGATTCATATCGTTTCATTGATGAACATTTCGATTCAGATGATAAATTTATTAGACCCAGTCCAATGGATATGAATACTTGCTCGATACCCTAATTATGATATAATCGGATTATAAAGGATTAGAGGTTTGCTTCTACAGCTATTCTTATCGATCACATTCTTCACATTTCGTGAGTCTTGGTATCATGATAAGACTTTTAATGTAGGCACGTGTCATGATTACAGTTCAGATTGAATTTAAGCGATAGATTTCTTATGGAAAATTCCATTAAAGCTCATACAACAGGTTGAGGAAATGACAACCCCTTAAATTCCTCAAGCATGCTACAAGTAAATTTAATGCAGACATGGAATTATTTGAAAGTCATCGTTACTCTTGAAGTCGTTCATTTTTGATGTCAAACATTTTTTGTGGGATTGTGGATATCAATTGTGAATGACTATACTTAACAAAGACTACCAAGACTCGAAAAAGGTAAAGAATCATAATTATAGACACATATATTACCTGATCCTTAACTACAGATGTTTCGAGAAATTGTGCTCCTATCGATTGCGCATAAATAATTGCTTCCTCACGACTCACGGCTCTTTCTTGCTCGAGATCAATTTTGTTACCAACTAATAATAAAAACATCGGTTCCTGAACATTCTTCTGTAGTTCTAATATCCATGATTTCACTTCCGAAAATGTTGTGTAATTTGTAACGTCAAAGACTAGGAGGGCAGCATTAGCATTTCTATAGTACATTGGTGCCATTGCCTTAAATCTACATTTACATTTCATGGGAGGAATAAAAAAGACATAAAGTTAAGTTCCTATTTTTTTTTTATAGTCAACTTGCCGTTCTTGACCCGCCGTGTCCCACAGCTGCATTTTCACTTTTACATTATTCAAATTAATTTTACATGTAAAAAATGATGCTCCAATTGTCGGTCCGATTTCCTTACTGTATATGTTTGATATATATTTTGCAACAAGGCTTGTCTTTCCAACCCCTACCGAGAATAAGATGGAATCATTTAAATAAATTATATTACATTGTATATTTATTGTTTATTGCCTTCAATCTCACATTCAGATTAAATTAAATTCACTACGATAGTAAAATGAGGCTGTATCTGAGAAAAATCAGGCATATTTGCAATTTGAATGAAATTTTTTTTCTTCTTCTTATTCACTCATTTTCGTACTAATCAATTCTATTTTGCGTCAGTTTGTCTGTCTTGGAAGAGAATGACTTTTAGCATGACTGTATAAGTTTGGACTTTGGAATTTTTTAGAGAATCGCAGAGCAATTGCTTTAATTTTGTAGTAATTGCTAATTTAAATGGATTTCTCACGCAGCTAAAAGCACTTAGTACTTTGTTCGTTCAAATGGCAATCCAATTGGAATATTTTGATTCTAGCACAATCAAATTTGCTTTTATTTTATTGATATTCCTGAATTTTTTTTTTTTTGAGATTGAAAATGAGAACAAATGTTTACAGAGTAAATAGAAAATTGTTGAATATTCAAACTCGCACAAGTTGCCCACTAGCTGTTATGCTACACGAATAGAATTCAATTCCTTTTATTTTTTAGAGTATTTATTATTGAAAGTTTTAAGATTTTATTATTCTTTGATTTTTGCTGTGATTTCGTCATTTCTCAATAATTAGATAATTGTGAAGGCATCAATAGAAACAATGGATCAATTTAGAATCAAAAACTAAAATCAATGTCAGTTAGGATTTCATTTAAGTCAGTACCATCTGTACTCCCTCTTGTGTTTTGAATTCTAATGTTTAGCAGTAAAGATCTTCACCTGTTTACAAGCTCATTTAACACATATAATATATAATGTGTGAAGGGCCCAGCCTTTCAGCTGGAGGCACTGCGATTTAAATTAGAACAGAATCTATTGTACCACACCCTTTAGACCTACAGTTTATAGTGGGATCCGAACCACTTGCAAGCTCTGTACATTGCAAAGACACGAGTACGTCATAAGACCTGATGTACCCTGCAATGTACCTAGTCACAATCCGTGTGCGCAAGATGCCGTAAGGAAGTCATCCAGATGCTAGTATATTCTTGTATACCTAGCAAAGGAGGCATATTCTATGCCAAAGACATCAATACTACACCCAACACACGAACCGAGCTTCGTAACTTGAACGGTGAAATGGAAAAAGAGCTTCGAAAATTAGACATGGCCTGGGATTGAACCCAGGACCTTTGGCACGTAAGGCCAACGCTCTACCATTTAGGTCACTGATGCCATTTCACCGATTCATTTAACACAAGCTTGTTTAGAATCTACACGAACTTTAAAACAACACATTTGCTTCTTCTTATCAATCAACATTATACAAAACTAAGATCAAGCCTAATATTTATCGTATGCAACGAAATTTATTATAATTTAGTAATGTATTCATTAACCTCAAGGATATTAATCTTTTCTACTTAATGTCTTCTTCTGTTCCATAATTGAATAGTAAATATTTCTTAAAAAGTCAACACACGCCCATTTTAAATATGAGCCTTTGGGTACTACACGTTTTCGACTGTAATTTCTAGTAGAGTCAAAGCCAAAATGGTGAGTCCAAAATTATAAACCAATTGGAATAGCTTAACTTTTACTTTATTCATATTTAACGTTTTAGAACATTTGTTAAAGTTGAGTCCATCTTCGCAAGTTATCTTAAATATCGTTTACAAACTACGTCCACTAAATATCCACCCATAGATTTAGAATAAAGTCTAGGATAAAGTTGATGATTGCAAAAATTCTTCCAACAAAAGCCCACAAATCTTACTTTAAACTAGAAGAATTGCACATAAAATTCTCATTCATTAAAGTGATTCCTTTAATTAACCATCGTTGTTTACAAACTCAACCTTCAAAATCTATGAAGGCACTAGCATAAGACATTTATTAAGGATCTTGTATTCTTAGAAATTTAATTAATGTTCAGAAAAGTCTGATGAAGTTTGAAATATTTCTCAAAATATTTATCGATCAACATCGAGCTGATAAAAAAATGCACAACATTCAGAAACTTTCGTACTTGCTATGACTTAACAAACAATGAAATACAGAATGATAGCAACAAAAAGTGAATAAAATGAAAACAAGAAAATTTCTCTTTAGCACTCGGTACCTAAAATGTATTCATAATATCGAGAAAATCGTTCCAAAAGTAAACATATTCATCGGAAGTAACAATATCGATAAATTCCCAAAGTGTCAAAAGAGAATGAATCAAAAGAATGAATAAATGAATGGTAATAAAACAGAGGCAGATGAAAAATATCTCTTGGGTTATAAAAATATATACATTATGACTATATATCGGAAAGAAAAAGTTTCTTATCGATCAGGCAATAAAAATCTTTTTTTTTTTTCATTCTCGTCAACGCTGAATAAATTTTAAACAAGATTTTACAGTTGAGTTATAGGGAAGAAGAAGGAGACAATGAAAGATGACATGGGTGGTGGCAGAAAATAAATAAAATTCATCTCACGATTCATTCTTATCGCGCTCTGCTTGAAGCAATCAAACAATTTTGATATATAAACAGTTTTCGCACTTTCGGCAAGGAAATAAAGGAACTAGTAGAAATGTCTGCATGTATGTGGTACGGATGCGCATTCATACTAAGCAACGTTTGCTTATTTCGCTGGTCGTACAGATCAATTGTGATCCATGACCTCCCTTAGTCGTCCCCTAAAACTAGTTCTATCGCTGGCTACCGTCTGTCAATTGCCGATTCCAAATGCAACACTGTCTCTATCCACAGCCTCTTTCCATGAGTTCTTTGGCTTCCATGTGATCTCTTTCCATCTACAAAATCGGATTTAAAGACTTTATTTAATGGAGCGTCAACAGGTCTTCTAATAAAGTGTCCAGCCCATCGAAGCCTGTCTACTTTGATTCTTCTCACAATATACAGCATCTCTATACAGCTGATTAATCTTTGCATTTGCATAAGTCTCCTTCCATCTTCGGGACAAAGATTTAGCAAAGTTTTAAATTATTTCTAATGACTGTAACTCGAGGCAACAAGAGAGATTACTAGTAACTGAGCTAGGATTGAAAACTCAATAATTTTAAACTAGAAGCTCAAGATATAGAATTAATAAATTACATTTGAACATTTTTACTAGTTCCATTCTTAAATAGAGTGTTGTGTTGTCTAGAGTCCACACTTATCAAATCATTATAAATCACTTATCAGTCATTTCAGAAAATAAATTGATGAGACATTCTCAAAAAAGAGATCAGACAACAATAATAGACAAAGTGTTCAAAACCACTCCTTCAACACTGAATCTAAGAGATTGTGTGAAAAAATCAGTGTCAATATGTTTGGCTTACAAAGTCATCGATACAATCACTTTAATCTCCTACAGTAACGATTTGATAACATATTTGTTTTCACCTTATCAATCAAAAAATTGAGACACTTTTGCTCCTTTCATCAGCCCACATCTGTGCGCACACATGTCAAAAATAAATTCATTTTTTTTAGGGATCTCCAACAACAGTTAAAACTTAATAATTTTTTGACATCAAAGCTTTTTTATGTCATTAAACTTTTATCATTATAAATATGATAATTTTAATTATTTTTATCAGTAGGCAGCATCATTAATTATTCTTAGCTCAATTACCATTTTTCCTTAATTACCATAAATTTTGAATTTAATTTCATGAGAAAATTAAACCAACAGATTTTAGATATTAATGCTGCAAAAATAATATTTATCACTTCATTTTCAAATGTCTTTGTTTCTGATCCCAATTTCCGTAGCCCCTACAACAAGCTTCAATATTTGATCGTTTTATTTTAGAAAGACAATTGCATTGAGAGACGTGATTTGTGTCAAAGAAAACTGCTGTCTCAATTTTTTTACCCTTTTCCGTCACTCAATTACGTTCATTCACATGAAATCTCATGTTCAATGTCAGTGCACGTGTTGCGAAAGCTGAAGTGCAAAAGCTTCACCAAATCCTACAGAAAATCAAATGAATTGGTTGATATTTCATATTGGTTTATTCGAAAATTTGATTTAATCAAGTAAAAGCTAGATCCTTTAATCATAACTGATGATTTCCTGCCTCTCCTAAAAGTGGAAACCAAGCTAGTAAATCTCAAGAATAATCGCAGTTTCTCGAAATTCTTCCGGTTGTAAAAAACCCCTAAAACAAATTAAATTTCCATCATCCTATCCAGAAAATTTATGTTCCTGAGTACAAGAGCTATCAATGTTATACCGAATGTTGGCACACACTTTTTGGCATGTTCTTTGGTTGGTCTGTTTATTTAATTATGTTGAGTTAAAGAGCACACAATGGTCATTGTACTTAGCTTAATACACAATTTATAGAAGCTGCGGCATGTCGACAATAATTTTAAAACAGTGCAACCTAGTTGTGCAAGCTTTATGTCAATTTATTGCCTTGAAAAAATAATATTTTTTCTTCTTTGTTCTATGTTTTTACGACTTGTTAAGCTAGTTGCAATTTAATTTGTCATTTCGATCAAAGCTTGGCTTAAATTGTTTTTTTTTTTTGTTTTATTTAGGGGCCGTTCACTTATAACGTCCGACATTTATGGGGGGAGGGGGGTCCAGGATTTTGTGACAGTTCAAACAATGGAAATTTTTGTCTATAGAATTTTTGTGACTGAGGGGGGGGGGGAAGGGGGTCTAAAAATCAGGTTTTTTTTTCGTAACGAAATAAGTGAACGGCCCCATACACATACAACCAGTTTCACTGCGAGCCCTATGCTAAGGCCACAGATATGCTCTTGGAGCTATATCTACAGAAAGTTCTTTAATTTTGTTTCAAACTACCGATACTAAAATTTAAAGAACCCATTAGCGGCACGTTTGATGTTAAAAAAATTAATGATTTAAATTTAATTTCTCGATTGAGTTTAAATGAGATCAGCACAGTATGATAAACGCAGATAAACGTATTAGTCATACAAATGATAATTTTGCTTGGCTAAACTCGACTGAGTCAACAATATTCTGAAAAGTTTTATTTTAAATAGGTTTAAATAGTACATAGGAAATGTAGACTTTAAGTCGTTTGAAGAGAAAGTAATAATAAAGCAATTATAGAAACAGTATCAAAACATATCGAGATGCATGAAAGATTTGAATATGTTAAAACTAAAATTGATAGCGAGAGTTTATGGATTTATAAGCTTGAGCGAGTTAGTAACATTGAAGGTAAATATTTTCGCAAGTAATTAACAAGAAAACTTTCCCAAAAAGCGGAGGAAATGAATGAAAAAAGAAAGAGAAGTCGGTAAAAAAGAAGAAAACAAAGTAAAACGGTATCAATTAGATTATAAGCTGAGTTTTACGACGATTGTACGTCGACCTTCATAAAAAAATACGCAAAAAATAAACAATTTGACAGTCACTAGACTGCGTTATATAAGTCGAAGATCTGCATTACATTAAGATTCTTTTAAATGACGTAATTCATGCTCTTGACATTCCAAAGTCTCAACAAATACAGCTGATCAAAACAAAGAGTTCCTCAAATTTCTTTATGCTTGATATTTTCACGATATACTATACCTTGCGAGCCAAGGACAACGATTTTTGCTTCAATTGCTTTCATTTTATTAATGCTGGCATATATCACTATCTCAAATCACTCGTATTTGTTATTAATTATGTTATTTTTTATTTTCATGAAATTCTCAAAAATTTCTTCTTGGTGAAAAGCATTAAATATCAGTCTATATATTCATTTAATCACAATAGATTTTGTTATCCTCGATGGTATTTAACATCACAAATAATCGCTTATCACTTTAATTAACATTATCGTCTTATAAACTGGTAATTAAGAATTTTTTAAAAAAATAATATAAACTCATCACAAAGTATTGAAAAAACGTACGTTAAAGTTTATGCAAAATAAATACGTAAGCTTTTAAATTTTCTAAGATCGTTATTATGTTTATAATTTCTACAAAAATTAACCGACACTTTAAATTCGAATGTTTTTGTATAGATTTCCAGCAATTTATTTTCTCCGATACAGTTCTGGATGATATCCTTTAATTAATGTAATTTGCTAAAATGATTTTAAATAACATTAGCTAAATGCCATTTCATTTTCTTATTCCTAAGTGTTTCAGATTTTATAATGGAATAACTGTCGTTCTAGATTTAAAAACTGTTTTACAAAATTTGAATGTATTGGTAAGCACACACACACTAAGTCAAAACAGTAAAATTAGCTTCAAATATTCTTTTAATTCAATTTTTAAGAGAATTACAAAGAAACTAGGTATTTACATATGATAAATCATGGCATCGGCACTAGAACATTATGTAAACAATGTCCGTACTATGACATCAGCCGGTAAGTAGCATTAATTACTCAAAATTGTATAAATCGAAATTTTTAAAATTCATGAAATAGGAAATTTTCGCGAACTGGTTGATTATCTTAATGACTCGATGGAACTACTTCAGAGGAACTTAAACTTGTTAGATAATGTAATGGAAACGTTAGATTTACAACATCATTCATTAGGAGTGATGTATATTGTTGCAGCCAAGATTAGCGAAATTCAAGTAAGGCACACAATTTTCCAATATCTTACAGACATGAACTGATCATTTGTTTACAATCTTATTTTAGAATGAAGATCCAGAGCCTGTTTTATCTTTAGTTAAGCGATTTGTCACAATTTGTAATGGTGAGCAAGTTCGTAATGCTCCACAAACATGTAAGTAACATCCAGTGAATCATCAATAGCTTACTAATGTCCAATATTTTGTAGATTTTGATCTGTTTCATGCCTACACAAATCTCCTCGTCAAGCGGAAATTAAATACGACTCAAGGAATCCCAGTTTTAACCGTAGCTATTGAAAAGATTCAGCTAATGGAATCACAATTGACTCCAATTCATGCTGATTTATGTCAATTATGCTTAAGTTCAAAAGTTTTCAAGCCAGCACTCTACTTTTTGGATGTTGATGTCACAACCATCGCAGCCGCTGAAGATCATCAGGATTCTACAACAAAGTACTTCCTTCTGTATTATTATTATGGTGGAATGGTCTATGCAGCAGTTAAAAACTATGATCGTGCATTGTACTTCTTTGAAGTAGCAATTTCGACACCAGCAACTGCCATGTCTCATATTATGTTGGAATCATATAAAAAGTACATCCTCATCTCATTGATTTTGCGAGGAAAGCAAATAACGATTCCTAAATATTCACCACAAGTGATTGGACGCTTTATTAAACCGCTGTCTCAGCATTATCATGAATTATCGAACGTTTATATTAATAGTGGCTCGCCAGAAGCCGTTCGTGCTGTCATAACTAAATATCAAGAGACTTTCGTACGTGATAACAATTTGGGATTAGTCAAACAAGTTCTATCGACGCTTTACAAAAAGAAAATTCAGAGATTGACAAAGACTTTCCTCACTTTATCGCTCTCAGATGTCGCAAGTCGTGCATCATTGTCGAGTCCAGCGGAAGCTGAAAAGTACATTTTGAATATGGTAAGTACTTTGGAAACCTTTCAAATGTTTTAAACTTGAATAATAATTTGTATGGTTCTTAAATTCAAATTTTACAAAACCGTTAAAACTTTGTAACTTTAATGTAGATCAAATCAGGCGAGATTTTTGCAGCAATCAATCAAAAGGATGGAATGGTTGTGTTCCATGATGATCCAGAAAAATACAATACACCACACATGTACTTGAACATACAGGAAGACATGAATAAGATAATAGAATTAAACAAAAAGATAACGCAAATGGAAGAAGAAATTATGCTGACACCGATGTTTGTGAAGAAGTCTACCATACCCGAAAGTGTAGTTGATGACAAAGGATATCCAAGTGAAGCATGTGAGTGAATTCTCTTAAAAAAATGCTTGCTTTTTGCTCTAAATCTCTTTCTGCAAAGCAAAGTCCCAAGTAGATGCTTAACTACTGAAAAAGAATACAAAAAAAAATTATGTTCTTTATGCTGTAAAACAAATCTTGAGTTTCAAATAAAAGCGCTGGCTTTGAGATCTTCTTTTTAGTTTACATCTCAATGTTTTTTATATATCCTTTATTAAATCATGGTTAATGATTTTTCACTTTTTTTCACGTTATATAGTATATACATCAAAATTTCCATGATTTTTCACAGTAAAGTTTTCATCATTTATCATCAGTATTTTATTATTCTTTTTTTTTTGAAACTTAAAATGTCTCATAAGAACTGTTACAAGAAATTAATTTTTTACATATTTTCCCAGTATCTACTTTTTTTGCTTGCTCATTCACAATTCACAGGATACCAAAAAATTGTAAAATTAATTTTCAAAATTCAACGGTCGAAAATAATTCAAATTTTATGCTTTAAAAATAACGGCGAAAAATTATTTATAAAGCAACTGTCAATTTTTTTTCTTCAAAAATTGTCTTTTCAAAATAATTTTGGCGGTTTTTTCTTCAAAAAATAAATTTGCCGTTATTTTTCAAGCATACAATTTGAATTTTATTAAACCGTTGAATTTCTCTAATCTTATTTGATTAAATTTTGTCATTCTGTCCATTGAAAATGAGCTTTCATTAGTCACGAGACTGACCACGTCTATTCTATTTATGCTTATTCATGATTTTTTTTATTGAAAATTAAAAAAGTTTTCTTGCTAATATTTTAAATTTTTATTGAAAAGTGCAAAAAATTTATCAATTTCTTAAAGAGTCCTGTTTTCAAAGCTATTAGTAATTTCTTGTTTTGGTTGTTCACTTTTGCTTCCTTTTCTTCAAATCTTTATGCAGTTTAAGCCTTGATTTTTGAAAAAGTTTCTATTGGAAATAATCAAATGAAATATTATGTTTAGGGGCAGCAATCAAAATTGTATTTTAAGATAAAATGAATTGAAAATATCTATGATAAGTTGTGGATCTACGGATTAAAGGAGTTTCTTTCTTTATAAATTCTTCTTTTATTCAATAAAATATATTCATGTATACATTAAGAATTTTTCTGAGAACTTTTTGTCTCTTTACTTTTTTGAATTTCTTTATTTGTTCTTTTCTGTAAAAAAAAGAGTTTTTGACAGGATTGAAAAAGACTTGAGAATTTATACTTCTTTCTTTTGTGTCTAAAAATTGATTTTTTTTACTCATTCTTTTTATTTTACACTTACAGAACAAAGGATTTCCTCAAACGAAGTTCAATGCTCTTGGAAATGGCTGTGTAGTTGGCAAAATTGCGGACATAACATATGATTCTTTCAGCATATTATTATTATTTTTAACAGTTGTTTCAAATTCAAAAAATTAACTGTTTTCAAAAATTCAAATTTTTGCACCTTTTTGGAAATATTTTGTTCAAAAATAGAATTTCCGTTAAACTTTGAAAAGCTCTATGATTTTATGAAATTATGAAATATATTTTCTTATAAGCACATTAAGCAAGAATTGAAATATCTGGAAATAAATCTCCTAGAAAATATCTTTATCAACACAAAATGCTTATTTTCATTCTTGCATAGAAAGCATCTAATAAATCCTTCAAATGTCAACATCCTGATCTGCAAACTCAGCAAAATACATAAAGAAATCCAAGTCTTTTTCACATCCCCAAAAACAGTCATTAATTACTTTATATTTCAGCGGCAAACAGCCATTTCTACGATTCGATTTTTTTTTTGTTTTGCAAGTTATAAATAAAATCTACAATTCTCTATAGGGAGATATAATCATTGTTTTTATGTATATATGTCAATCATTCGAACTATAAATGCATCATTCTGTTCCTACATCTCCAGCTTCATTCTATGATGCAAATTACATTCGATATGATTCTACGATATATTTTCTTTTTCTTACTTAATTGGTATAATTTTAATGATGTATAATATAATATAAATTTTTTCATGGAGCCAGCCAAATTAAATTCTTCTAAAAACAATTTTTATTCTTCATTTATTTATTATATAATTTTTTTTATTGATGGACGCATTTTCGACGATGTTTGAAATATTCTTGATGGGTTAAAAGGAATACAAAATTGTGAGTGTGGAGGAATTAGAGATTTTTTAAATGCTTCGAATTTATTTTTTTATATTTTTTAATCCTGCATTGATCCGCGAATTTTCGACTGCCGTGTAATTTCGGTTACTTTTTTTGGTGAATTTACTTATTTAACTTTCTATTTGTTCATCTTTAAGTTCATTTTGGATTGTTTTTAAGGATTTCCAGGTTCTTGAGGATTGTCAAACGGATCTTATCCAGGCTGATTCTAATGTTTTCAAACTTTTTGGAATTGCAACACAATAATATTCCAGTAACCAAATAAAATAGCAAGACTAAGTTCTTATAGAATAGCTTAAAGCTTACATAAATCTTACTTATGACGTTTGTGGTTACTGTGGAAAGTGTATCAAAAATTACGATTACGGTCAATAATTTTAATCATTGAATCAAAATGCAAATGAATTTGAATAAAATTGATTTCAGTTGAAATTGAAATTTCGATTATTTCTATCAATTTTGATTTCGACTAGATTTTGATCAAGTTATTGATTGTGATCGTTAAAACACTTCAATCGCTTTATTTAAAATTCAGCACTTAATAAGATTTTTTAAAAAGATTTCATTCGAAAAATATTCAAATTGGTTAAGAAAATTAAGTTTGTTCGAAGAACGATAATGATCTTAATGATTTTGTGTTGAAGTAAGTATGAATTCTTTAATTTTGTTGTTTTCAAAGGATAATTATGAATAGAAATGTTCTTGATAAACTAAAGCAAATTGATTGAACTCTTTTGATTTTAAAATCATTCAATGAAAATTTTGAAACTATTTTATGTTGATAAGTTTTAACCAAAGATGTGAAACTGATCAAATCATCAAAATGTGATTGATCAGTTTATAACTTTGATTTTGATGATTTCAAACCTACTTTAATGTTCTTGTTTTAGATAACATTGCATTTGTTGAGATGTTAACTGTTCAAAAAATAGACTTTAACTTCTTGCATCTTTCTTAAAGGTTCATTAAAAATTGTTGCACAATTTAAAATGAATTAAATTGAAATTAAAATCTCAAATCTTTTTATCTCAAAATGTATTCAATTTTAAACCTTTATTCTATTCATTCTTCACATAAATCATCAGATCCTTTAAATTAAATTTTCTATAAGCTTCTAAGTCGATTAAACCTTTCATCATTAGAATTTCGTATAACTTTAACCCAATTACATCCAAACAAGAAATTAAAGAAGATGAAATAGAAGCTAGTTAAGTAATTCACCCTTTAATTTTGTTACTTGGAAAATTTATACGTAGAAATTTTCATTTAATTAAATATTAATTTTTTCACATCGAATAATTGTTTAATGCTGTTAACCAGAAGATCAAGAAACTTTTCTCTCTTCTTATAAAAAACTTTTTCTTATGCATTGAAAAAAAAATACGTCAACAAACATTTTCACGTTATGGCAACGACATAATCAAGTTTATGCGACGCCTTTTTTTATTGTAAAACATCAAATTTTCACCGTTATAATGGCGCTTGGTATTGTTCACAAATTTTTTTTTTACTTTCATTTATTATAAGTCACTTTTTTATCAAAACACCATGAGATGATGACTCTTTAAAAAATATTTAAGTTCTCTTCCTCATTTCAATTTTGACAAACAACATTTTTTTAATTTTTTCATCAATTCTTGTAAAATAAATTCTTTTTTCATGTTTTATTTATGAATCAGCGTGTCCATCCGCTTGTTCTGGATTTATATTTCATCAATTTTTCCTTTATTTCCTTTAATATAACCTAAGTTGCACATCATGGAAACAGCAATCACATGGTAGCTCCTTCAATAGTTATATGCGACACAAAATAGGCAAAGGCAGTCGTATAGACTTCAAATGACTCCAAAATAGAGCCTCCGTGTCGCTCGAGCTTGACAACCATGTGACAGGCACAATCACATGTTGCGCAACTTAAGGATTATTATTATTTTATTTAGTCTGTCTCAATTTTTGGTTTTCAGCTTAAGTTATGTTTTCATCAAAGGATAAAATATGAGACGACACCGCATTAAGCAGTTGAACATTTAAATATATGATTTTTACAAAAAAATATCAATACTGGTCCAATTGGGTTATATATATGATAATCGGATAGAATCACTATTCGATTTAAATTAACGTATTTTTGAAATTTGAATTTTTAACGGCTGGTTTTTTTTTAAATATTAAGTTCTAATTTTTTAGTACACAATGTTTGTAAACAACAGATAAATTATTAACGAGACAGGTTTTCATATTTCGGTGATTTCAAAGTAATTAAGCTGCTGACGATGCGATTTCACGATATCTTCCTTGTTTTGTGTTGTTCAGAATCAAGCAGTAAGTCGATTTTTTTCAATAAATAAATTTTTAATTGAGATTTGAATATTTTTAGATTTCTCAAATCTGTCAATTCCTTACTGAGTTGATTGTAAAGCCTGACGCCCAAATAGCTTATGTCAAGACCAAGACAATTCTTTTTCTTAAATCTACAAGCTACAACTTCTCCAGAGGATCTTGTGATGCTGTCTGTAATGTCAAAATTTAAGAGCTCTGGCTTATCCAAGAGAAGAGATTTTTTTATGTAGACAATCATCATATAGTAAATGACTCCAATTACTGGTAAGGTATTAGGCATATAAGTCTTAAATAAGTCCAATGTTGAATGCTGAGTGTCCAGATTGAATATATTTTTTATACATCTATTTTGCAATACTTGTAGACGGGATGTTTGATCAGCATTAAACTTTGCATAAATAGCAGCACAGTAATAAAGATGAGACATAAAGTGGCCGTTGAAGAAGTCGATAAGCATTTGACGAGGTAAGTGATGTTTAATTATTGATAAAACTCTGCATACTTGAGTCAATTTGTTAATTAAGCTATCAAATTGCTCTTTTAGGGTGAATTTTTCATCGATAATTACTCCAAGAAACTTATGGCTGCTTACTCTCTCGATATTCACTGCATTATCTATCTTTAGTTCCATTAATTCATTTTTTGCCAATCCAGTATTTCCCATAATCATATACTTTGTTTTTGAGAAATTCAGTAGTAAACCGCAGCTATTAAAGTGAGAAGCCATCAATGAAATATCATTTGCTACTTCCAATAATGTTGAATTAATGTCTGCTTTTTTACAGCTTTTGTAGATCGTATTATCATCAGCGAATTTTATACGAAATGATGAGATGTCAGGAGAATCGAAGAGGATGACATTAAAAAGATGTGGTCCGAGAATAGAACCTTGAGCAACTCCATCTTTATTAGTTACTATTGTGCTTATGGCTGTTCCGATTCTCACCGCTTGTGTGCGATTATTAAAATAAGATTTCAATAAATCTAGTGCGTGACCTTTTACACCTAGGTAAGACAACTTTTCCAACAAAATATTACGGTCTAAAGTATCGAATGCTGATGTTAAATCCATAAAAACTGTAATGACACATTCATTTTTGTCGAGGAAGTTCAAAATATCGTGACTAAATTTCTGAATGGCATCACTTGTTCCAATTCCTTTTTTATATCCATACTGCTCACAGTCGTTAATTCCAGTGCTATCCATAAAATCTTGTAGCCTGTCAAGTATTATACGTTCAACAATTTTATTGATAACTGGGAGTAACGCGATGGGTCGATAATTTTTAATCTCGTTAACATCTCCTTTCTTGTAAACTGGAACAATTGTTGCATATTTTAGAGCGTCTGGATATTCGCTATCTTTGAATATTTTGTTGATAACAATTGTTAATGGAATTATCAGTTCTTCTTTCAATTGCTTGATAATCTTTGGTGGAATAGAATCACTTCCAGCTGATTTTTTTTCATTTAAGGTATTCAATATGTTCATGATTTCCTCTTCTGATACGATATCAAAAAAAATGCAGTCATCAATGATTGGTCCATTGTATTCAATTGCATGTGATGTATGAGGAATTTCCATCAGAAATTTATCATTGAAAATTTCTGAGATTTCCATCGGATCACTAATTATGCCATTTTGTGTATTCAAAACTATGTCACTATGCTTTTTATTTTTACCAAGAATTTCATTAATTAGCTTCCATGAGTTCTTCTCATTACATTTTATTGCATTTGTGTAGAATCTGTTTGATGCCTCAATGCAATGTGTATTAATCAAATTTTTTAAGTCATTCAGTTTACATTTAAGTTTATTTGTTGGCTTGTTTAATTTCTCTAATTTTTTCGTCTTTTTAAGGATGTTATTTGCTTTGTTGTGAAGGACATGATATCTTATGTCAGCCCATGGAGGAGCAATGACTGAACTTTTTATGTTGACCACTGATGATTTAGTAGAGCTCTCCATTGCAGATTGAATTGCGCCCACCAAATAATCATAACTTTCGTTCGCGGGTAGGTCGTTCAACATGTTTTCATCACATACAAAATCACCTCTTAGTTTCTCATAATTACACATTTTCCTCATAATGATTTTATTTTCTGTTTTAGGTGGTTTTGTGCTGATAAATGAGAGAATTAGATTATGATCTGAGCCCAAAAGTTCAGATGATGTCAGTGAATGGATCGATTTATTTGCTGGAGCATTCAATGTTATAAAATAATCTATCAGTGTATTGCTCATTGGATCATTTACGTTCACATTTTCTCGATGAAAATTTCATCAATGTACAACATATTACATTTTTTCTCGGCTTTTGAGCATAAAATGTGATTAAGGAAATAAGATATATCTTAGTCCTCACTCGAAAGCAAACTGAATGATGAAATTCAATATTGTTGTCGTGCAGAGGAGGTTTCCTCCTATCAACACTGTTATGGAAGCTTTGAAACTGATAATGTTGATTGATCGACTATGAATAAAAAAGAATTCAGGAACATTGTGGGAAGATAGTTGTTAGTCAAAGATTTACAGATATTGATTCGATATTGCCTATATAGAAAAATCTCTCAAATGTCAGAGGCATCATCATTAATTATGAATAGATTTTCAAAGAAAAAATTCAATGCTGGATGTTAAATGAAAAATGAGAAAATCCGCAACTGATATTCATCATAAATTTTGAGATATTCATAGGTTTGAATTCTTCAAACATTTATAAACAAATTTTGAATTTTAACGTTTTTCAAAAATTCAAAACAAATTCCTTCAAAAATTTAAATCTTGTTTTCGCTTCAAATTTTTGAATTTTCGCATCATTTAACGAATAAATCTTTTTAGCGAATCTGTCAAGAAAATCAAAAGCTTGTATTTCTCAATATATCCATAAAAGTTCATCAACTTCTTCACAAACAATGCCAAAATACATGAAAAGTTTCCACAACAATTTCATCGAAATCATTTTATTCAATTAGATAAATTGAATTACAGTCGATCAATTTCGTTAACATTCTTCCAAGGAATCGATATGAATTCACAACAATACGAACCAAATCCCTTAAATTCCACAACATACAGTTCACTCTCGGAAGGGGGTTGACTATATTATGTTACTTTATTTCATTTTTTTTGATAAGTCCTTAAATAAAAGCTTCGTTATAAACGAACACAACGAATAATAAGAATGAGGAAAGAGAGAGAGAGAGAAGAAAATAATAAATTTGTTGTGTATGTTAACTATGCATGGCAAGAAAACGTGATGAGACATAGATGAAATGAAGAGAATTTATGCTTTCACATAACGTGCAGTTGACAATATTTTGTAGATGAATAGAAAGAATTTGGGAAACCGAGCTGCCACATAAAGACAATGGCTTATATTGGATGCAACATAGAATGACACATGTATCACTGAAGACATACAAAGTCGAAAAGCTGCATCATTTTAGTATCTTGTCGCATGAAGGTCATCAAATGGTACAGCATGAATAGTTGGAAGCTTGGAGTTATCATACAACAGTCAAGGACAATAAATCATTGTCTAAGCAACTGTTGCAGTAACATTATGATAACTACAGAGACACCATGTCACACAAACTACATGCAACATTGCGACAGAGACATGATAGTATGTGCTGCTCGGGATGAAGATTTCTATTGAATAGAAAATTTGATATAAAAAGAATTTCGGTAAATTAAGCAATGTAAATAATAAGATTATGAAGAATAAAGAAATAAATTAAATTAAGAACTTTTTGTGTATAACTTTTCTCTTAATGTTAAAGCACATTCATACATCCAGTCAACATTTGGAAGAAATGTTACATCTTAATGTTTTTGGACATACGGATACAATATTATCCTTTAGTCATAAAGACAGAAAAGTTCCACCGTAAAAGAAACAAAGTCATCTGCTGTTAAAAATGAAGCAATAATTGTGACAACAGATGTGTATAAAATAAATTTAAATACATAATAATTTAGCTACATTATCATCATATCATAAATGAAAAATGATCTTTTAAATATTATCATTATTATTATTATCAAATATTAATTCATTTTAAATACGTAACAAAAAGAGAAAAGAACTGAAAAAACTGATATTACTTTTTACGATTTCATTGCATTTTAATAACTTTTAATTCCTTCTCTTCTTGTATCTCTTAAACTGATAATGATACAAAGCTATTGTATTGAGTAATGTTGCGTTTGAGAATATCGGCACATAAGCCCAATACTCGCTCAAAGCGAGCTCTATCAAGTTTGACACATTTTAATGGAGTACGTGCAATTACCTGCAATTAAAGGAATTATTATTAGTATTAATGTTGGAAAGGGGGTTGTTCATAAATGACGTTCTTCATAAAAATTGATGTTTTAAATGATTGATTAAATGTCGTGAAATAGAGGTCTAACCAGAAGTTCTTTAAGCGCGTTTCAAATTTTCTTGAAGATTCTAAAGCTTTTATAATTAATATTTAATATTATTCAAGTCACCCCCCCCCCCCCCCCCTCGCACACAATCCTTTATAGTTATACAATATCATAAACATTGTTGGATCTTCCGAAGTTCCGATTTGAGTTTCTGATAAGAATCGAATTAATGTCTTCACAAATGAGAGGTTCAGGAGCTTGGCAATATGGAGGGTACTTGAATGGAAATTAACCCTGCTTCTTACCACTCTCTACGTTTTGGTATAAAGGTTGCTTACACCTGGCTCAACAACCTCTCCCCTCCATTGATGAACGTCATAAATGAATGAACCACAAATGCATATAAATAATACTTACAGTAGCTGCACGGGGTCTGTCCAGTAGAAGAGCGATCTCACCAAAGTAATCTGATGGACCAAGTCGACCGACTTCTGATGGCTCCTCACCCTACGCATGTATCAGAAAGAAACAAAACAAAATTCAGAAAAGATGAATAATTAATTGCGGATATGAATTTTTAAGCACACAAACCTCTCCTCTCTGCTGCAAGACAGTGGCACAACCTTCAACAATTATGTAGAAATCATTACCCGGCTCCCCTTGTTTCACAATCGTTTCACTTTCCTCAAAACTGACTGGCTCTAGTGCATCAGCAACAGTAAGTCTCTCCCATTTATCTAAACTTTCGAGGATTGAAACGCGAGACAAAAACTCGTCATACATTTTGCGTTTTCTGATTGTTGAGCCCATAAGAATTCGTCGATAGGAGTCACGATCAATACCCCATAATTTTACATCAGTTTTGGCACGTACCTAATAATAGAAAATAAAGGTATACAAATATTATGAAAGTAATTAAATTTACTGCCGTTTTAATCTTGGCACTTGAAATTGGATTAGCTATTTTTAAAAGTTGATTAATGGAAGTAATTACACGGAATTTTGAGTGTTACAGAGAGTGCTATAGAAATTTACGGGCCTTAATACTTAGCAAAACACTCAAGAATAAGCAGATTATTTTGTTGTTGGATATAAAATTTTCATCTCTAGTTTGTTGTTTTGGATAATTTTTCAGCAAGTACTTTTAATGAAATTAAGTGTCAAGACTTAATGAAGTTTGACTCTTCGTAATAGAGCTGATTTTCTTATTAGGGCTGTATTTGTAGACTTTAGCAACACAAGTTATATTCAATGAGATTTGAACTTCAACAAAGATTTTGATATTTATGAAGATTTGATATTCAACCACTAAGTTGATGATCCCTGTCAACTAAGCTATAAGGTAATGAGCTCATTTTGGATATATGTCATATTTAAACAACTGCGATTTTAGTGTCCTGTGGTATCAGACCAGTGTGAAATCTGAGGGATCGAGCCATTAATAGGTGAAATTCCCAGTTCGAGAGTACGGCATCTGTGGCGTGAATGGTTAGGCAACCGAGTGGATATCTGTAACCCTCTATTGTGAGGACGTGGGCTCGAATCTCACCAGAATCTGATTTCGCTCGACATTACACACTCATAAAATAGCTTGGCTTCAGTAGATTTTCTACCTCTGCTTCGAAACTTGAATTTTGGCCCATAATATTCCTTAGCAATTAAATCTTCCATTAATGAAAACAAATCAAAGAAAAATATTTTCACAAACAATTTAAATTCTCAATTAAAAGTGCAAAAAAAAAAGTATCAAAACTTGCCGAGAATGCTGATTGTACAACTTATAATTGGCTTATTAAAACAAATTTTTAAACTTACTGTTGCGGCACGAGGCGTTCCATAAATAAGTGCGAGTTCTCCAAAGCTTCCACCCTCGCCGATTGTTGTTACCAATTCAGCATTCACAAATACCTAAAAAGGGATTGAAATGAGTAAGCATCAATGTTTTTCTATCACGGTTCATTAAATTTTGAAGAGGAACATTTTCCCATGAATATTTGAGCAACTGTTGACGACATCTCTTCATAATTTGGAAGCGGGTTTAAAAAATCCTTATTATAAGCTGAGCTCTTATCTAGTTCCATTTAAATCAGTCCAATGAATAATTTTTTTTCCCTGTTGATGACAAACTTTTCTTTGTTCGTTTTCATTCTCATCTTTATCATCTTAATGATGCGTATGGATGATTCAAGCACAATAGCTGACAAAAAAAAATTGGTTGTACAAAAATTTCTTTTTTGCTTGTGCTGAAAAAAGCTTGGACAATTAAGTCATCCAACATCATCATCAACATTAGAAATAATGAACCATGAACCACGAACCACGGTGAAGACCAGAGTAAGCACGTCATTGTCAGTTGAAAGGCTATTGTCACTTCCTCGTTGGTATCATTAATAGTTGGTGACAGTGTCATAAGGGGATAACAACATGATGGGAGAAGGTTTTGATTGGAAATTTTTCATCGCGATAGAAAATTTCTCATCAAACTTTTTTCATTAAGTTGTTATCCCCTTGCAGTGACATTTAGAAGAAGAAGAATGCAAATGATTACTGCTGATTGACAATTCTGGTCCTGACTAAGGATTCTCAGTAATTCAAATAAAATGTTCAATTGTTTTTAGAAAACTAATTGGCAGATACAGTACAGATATTGAGAACCCCTAGTACAGACCATTGGAAGTGAAAACACAGGAAAATGTTCCTGAACATTTTTAATTTAAAAAAAGCTATAAATTACCTCAACCTCTCCTATATCAAGAACATAAAAGTTGTCTCCCTCGTCGCCTTGCTGTATGATGGATTCACCGGGTAGACAATTTACTGGAAACATTGCATCAAATATATCTGAACGTTCATTTTCATCTAAATGTGCGAAAAGCACGTTTTTTCCTATGGCTTTTGAGAGTGCTGCCATTGTTTTATAGTCTTTTGGTACAACCTATGGATTTTTATTGAAAAGAAAGTATAAATGGCATGAGATTTATTGGCAATTAATTATTGTGAATGGAGATAGGAAGAACAGGAATTATTTTTTATGGAATAATTATTTTTTGTGGGATGTTTTTGGAATTTTTGTTGCTTCTGACACTCTGATTGTGAGAATTTGGAGTAAGTTAAGAGATAGAAACTTCTTAATAAATCCCCAGATGATCGTATGCTCTTGTAAGGCATCCTGGCTCAAAAATTGAAACAGCCTAGCACGAGTCTGACGTTTTTTAGGTTAGTATCAAATTGGTAAGAATTTCCTATCGTGTTGTATTCCTCTAGCAACCCTGAACTCTTGATTTTTTTCATTTTAATTGCACTTTATTGCATTTATTGACGACATACTGTTCGGTAATAATTCACATTTTACATTTTTGTATTTGTATACATATGAATTAGTATTATGTAGGATCAAAGTTCTAATCTTCAAATCTAGGTTTCAAATAAACTAAGGCTCTCGTTTCGATTTTCTGTAGGCGTGACGTGATACTTTTCAGGTCCGTTCTAACAATATTCCATTCGTGGGTAATCTTGTAGCTCTCGTTCCTATTTCTCCCGCTACACTTCAAGTTCCTGACCCGTTTTTTAATCCAACGATGCCCAAATGCCCAATTACGGCTTGATCTCGTACATTAAGCAGTCGAAGTATCTAAACTTCCGAAAAAGAACAAATTGGAAATGGCTGGATTCGAACCGTCGAACTTTGAGTTACCATCCCAAATTTGAGCCAAGCGCATTACCTAGTCGATCAGCAAGGCACTTAACTGCTTATAGATTAAGATCCTATATTAAATCAGTCTTAGAAACATCAAGGAACAATTCTATCAGAGCACACTGTTCATCCGTAATTGACGAAATATTCACAAATTATCCCACCCCTAAAATATTTGCATCCCACAAATTGTGCTGCGTGATTAAAAATATTTTCATTAATCTTCATTGAAAACAGATCAGTTTACAAGAACCTTCAATCATTTCTTTTTATACGCCAAATTTCCCGTGACAGCAACAACGACACAAAAGAAAACTGTCAGTCATTTTAACACATGAAAAATTTACACGATTTAACAATAAAAAAAAATCCGACAATAAATTTTCCGGTAATATGATTATATGAAAATATATTGCCATTGCTATTCTATGATACTACTGGCAATGCCACATGTCAAGAATGATCATGAGGTAACAAGAAAAAAAGGTTCACTGCTGATTTTTAAAAATGCTGAAACTTGAAAATCGGAAAATATTTAATTGAATTCTAAGCACATGCTCGTCTTTTGAAGAAATGCTATTCCTGAACTATTCGGAAGCGATTCTCTATGTTAAGGTATCAGAAACAGCACAAAAATCCCATTATTCAGCCTAATAATAAATTGTCTGTATTGTCATACTTTTTTAACATAACTAGTGGCATCTTCTTCTGTTACAGGCTCTGCTGAGAATGCACCTCGTCGTCGCACAGGTGGCACTGATGTCGGTGGCATAGGTGATAGATCCTCCAACTCATCTGGACTTGTTGCTTGTTTGTTTGCATCTAATTTGGCTTGTTCCTAAAAAATAGAATAGAAATGAACAGAATTAGTATTTTAATGCTTTAAGCTAGCCAATAAATTGATTTATTTGCAGATAGTATTTTGATTGATTCAATAATGATCTAATAATTCCCCTTAAGCACCACAATACACATAATTCCATCTCTCCATTATAAATTCAACGGATGAATGCAACTACCCACGACTATACGCCATCGGAAGCTATTAAAACCAATATTTCCTTCGGTTTCTCGCCTCATCAATCAAAACGCAGAACAAGAAGCTCTTTATCAAATTCAATGAATGCCAAATCGGGGCTAGAAATCAATTTCGTGCATTTTTCACGATCATCAACATCCACAATGATATTCATCCTCGTAAATTAATTGCGTATTTTTGTAAATATTTTCAATGAAAAATTATTCATAGCTGTTTTAAAAAGAAGAATGCGTAAATAAATACGTGAAAGTTTGGAATGAATTTTTACAACGTAGATTCAATAAGGCTTATTAATGATTCCTATTGTAGGTTTGTCATCTATTTTGCTGGATATTTAAGGGGCCGTTCACTTATGACATCTAGGGGGGGAGGGGGGTCAGCAATCAGCAAGGATAGTTCAATAGAAATTCCATGAAATCCATTGTTCTTTTTTGAAAAATTACCGTTAATTTCGGAAGTCTTAAAGGATTTCAAGGATTTTGATTCTCAATGATGATTAATTTGCAAAAATGAGTCGATTTTTGGTGACAAAAACTTAAAAGTTAAAATAAATTAAATTTAAAAATCAAAAAGAAGCAAAAATGATTTGAAACTTATCATTAGATGCAGAAATTAGCATCAATTGATGCAAAATAATAAAAATCAAAATAAAAGATGCAATAATGTCAAAAGAGATGCAAAAGAACTTTAAGAAAGTGATTCAAATATTCAAAAGACGCTAAATTTCTAAACTTCCTCATTAATGAATCTAGTCAGTAACAAACTGAATAAAACAGATACGTGAAAAATTAGCTCCTATGACTGCTTCTTTAATCCACACAACAAAGCATACTAATTAATTAAATTTATCTTCATCGCTGATTTTATTTATTGATAAAACAATTTCAAGCAAACAAAATTAAAGAGCTTAAAAATTATTAATAAATCTACATATAGCACGTGCTATGATACGTCATATGGAAGAATATTTTCCGTCGAAATTAAAAATATATGAAAGAATCACGAGTAAATGCGGCATGAATAATAAGAAGTTAATGTCTTGTGTAAAGAGAGTTTTTTTCTGTATTTTTCAGCAGAAGGATTTTCATGCCTTTTTAACTCCTTGTTATTGCCATTTCATGTCATAACACAGTTAATGTTGAGAAGGATTAAAGTGAAAATCAAATAAAAATTTTTGCGTTAGTAAATTCAATTATTTTCGTGTTTATTGCTGGAAATACAGCAGGAATTTATGCTTTTTTCGCATGAATCCACAAATATATCTAGAATTAATTATGATTAGGAATGGGAGGTGAAATTAACAATTCAGTTCTTTAATTGTGACCCTGATTGGACAAATCTATATAATCGGTGACGTCATTGACTTATTAAACTTGGATGAGGAACGAATTCATTGAGATAAACTGAATAATTTGTTTCTCGTGGTGTCCTTCAATATTGCAAGTGATCAATCTATGTACTCAAATAATCCAGCACAAGGAAATATGTACGTTAAGGAGGTGTTACACCCCTAGCTTGACGTCACTATTGTATAAAGCCCATGTAAGAAAACTTCTCAATTCTCAACAAATGAAACTATTCACATCAGCTTCCTTTATGATAGTTACAAACTTAAAAATTCTGTGGTAAGCCTTTAACTCAAAGGAAACCGCAAAATTCCATATAGTTGTTAAATATTTCATTCAAGGTTTTATAAACATATCTGCTTTTAGTCTCAATCCCCAACAAAAATGTGCGGTTCACCATCAACTTTCAAAGCGCACATCATTTCCATGCCTGAATTTTTAATCAATCGTCTTCTACCATCTGCAAAATTTGATTAATCTCATGACACAAGTCAAAAAGTTTACGCGTGGCAAATGTCGAATATCCAAAATAATGTCAGCTATTCAAAAAAGACATTTTATTCGTACCAAGATCAGAACTCCCCAGGTGCCTTCTAATACTTTACAAGAACAAAATGTGTCGTGCGAATAATGTCTAAAATATCAATTTGATTACAGTCTTATAATAAATAATGATATCATTTGATGCATGAAGACAAGACAATAATGTCATAATAGTAATAATCTTATGATGATTGTCAATATGGATCAAGTATTTATTGTATGACAAATTTGTTTGGTCATTGATCTGTGTTGACTTTGGTGTATTGAAATATCGTGCTGTTTGCTTGACTTTTAATGGTAAATATAGTCAGCGTTTGGTGCTTAGTAGTTGTTGGCATTTGTAATATTTGTTTAAGTTTCATGTGGAGCTTTATGGCATTGATAGATACATGGCAAGCATAAGGACATATCGGAAATTAAATAATTGAATTAAACTAATTTTCAAATTGAATATTTAATTTTATGTCAGTCATTTATCCCTTTATCTCCTATAATTACCTCGATATTATTCAACTGTCACACTTAGGGGTCGTTCACTTATGACGTCCGAATTTACCGGTCATTTTTCATAAAAGAACAATGGATTTCCAGGAATTTCTATTGTTCTTTTCTTGCTGACCCCCCCCCCCCCCCCTTGGACGTCATAAGTGAACGGCCCCTTATCTATGAAGTTCAAAAGCTACAACCTACAATTTCATAGGAAGACAACCTACAATTGTTCAGGAAACTTCAATCAATAATGTTCAATCTCATTAGCAATCAAATTCATCAATTGACATAATTGACACAGCTCCTTGACGATAAAAGTCAATAGTAACGATTTAATGACTTTTTTCATGCTACATAATATTTTTATAAGCACATTTACATTTACGTATGAGCTTTTTGAGGATATTTTCTTGAGAAGTTTTTTAATATACTTATTAATTGCCTTAACTCAGTTAAGTGGCTAAGAGTATGGGTTAAGTAATTTATTCCTGCATCCCGCTATTAAACAATGTTTTCTACTTCCTAGAGCTTTTTCATAAACAGACAATAAGGAATATTATGACGAATCAAGCAAAACTTAGAGACTGTCGAGCGAATGAATGTTTCCTTATTATAACTAATCTTATTATTGCAAGACATATGATCGATCACAATTCAGTAAAGCAGCATCTTTCATCATTAATCCTGAATCTTTGCAATTTATTTATAAATATTTCAATACCGCCCACAGATGACTGATAAGAAGCTTTGTCACTCATTTCAATCTTACAGATTAAGTTTCTTGAAATAAGTGAAATGCAGAATTTTATAAAATTTCAATAATATTAAGTCCTCCCCCATAGCTCTTTAGCTTTATATTCTCATTTATAAATATCTAGAGATTCAATTTTCCAGAGACAAATAAATAGACGTGATACATGCCTCCATCATTCTTTCAGGATATAGATTAAACATTATACATAACAGCCACATAAATCAACAAACTCCCACGATGTTATTCTATGCTGTAATTTACGCATATCTATGAATGGAGATTTTTGTGTTGCTCTTGTTTACAGCATAAGAAGTAGAACAAGTCAATCTTCGAATAAAATCTATGACGTCAAATGGTGAAAAAAGGCCGATGATGTATGCTTGAGGCTACCTTAAATGTACAGCAAATATTTAACTTTCTTTCACATGCTTTGCTGTGTCTATAACATGATATAGTCTTTCGGGTATTCTCAGCTGATAGAAAAAATGCATGACTGTATGAGACTGAATTTAAATATTATAAATAATTCATTGAAAAAAGCAATAACAAATTTCATTTCATTCATTCTATTGTGCTTACGTGAAGATATTCAACAGGCTGAAATTCTTTTCCTCATAAATTATCTGTCTTATCCTCATGAATTTTGATCATTTAATTTCATTTTTGAGCCCTTAAACTATTTTCCTTTCATTTCATTTTCAGAACGTCTTGGAATGAAACGTCTTGGCTGTGAAAATATAATGAAAGTTTGCAAGTGTAAAGTAGCAGTGGAGGAGCCATCAAGGAGAGGTGGGAGGCAATGCAAGATTTTGTAAAGAACTCTAATGTCTAGAGCAGGATAGAGCCGAAATTTTCTTGAACCTCTCGACTTAACCTTAATGCCAGAGAACATAGTTTAAATATTTGCATAATATTTGGCGCCAATTTAAATTAAAATTATTTGAATCATGTTGCCTGGTGTCCTTGCTACACTCCTGCCCAATGCTACAGCATCCGAATGCTTATATACAACAAGATGAAAATCCTTACAAATAAATAAATATCCTGTTACATAAGGCATAAGCTGTGCTACGCTTCTTCTTTTTCTATAGAAAAACTTTTTCCTTCTTCTTCTTATTTCAAGGACATGAATGGAAAATGTTGGAAACAAAACTCATTTACTATTTCCTCACCTGCCTCAGAGCTTACTTTCGTGTAATAATTATTTTGTTTCATAAAGAAATTGAGTTTTGTACTCGCTTAACCGTAAAATCAGTTTCAGTATTGTTCAAAATGAGGTTTATTCAGTGAATTTCAGCGAAACAAAAAGTAGGAAATTGAATTTCAAAGCCACAAAGTTGTAGGAATTGTTTGATTATTTGGATTCTACTGATTTACGTACTTTGAGCTAAAGAAGTTTCTATGGAAATTAAAATGTGATTGCTAATGAATAAAATTGATTGTTTTTAAGTAAATTAGAGTTTATTGAAGGTTGTAACAATTTTGAGCTTGTACGGAATCTAGATTTGATTTTATTGCACGAATAGGGGTTCCTCAAGGATTCAGATCAAATGAATTAAGTGAATTATGAAAGTTTAGAGAACTTTCTCGGTAATTATTAAAAATGGGCTTCTGTTGATTGATTATAACTGAAACTTTTCCAGCTTACATTAAGGTTGCCTGTTGGTAGAAACAGTTGGCATTGTCGTTCAATTATGAAACTAGTCCTGAGAATTTAGCCACAAATATCTAACCATAAATTCTGAATTCCATCCATCCATAAGAAAATTGATAGATCACTTAATAGTTTCTAAGAACAAGGAAGGCACGCAAGTAAATACAAGTGAATCCTCAAATAATCCCTAACCAATTTATCAGGTTGATATTGTCCAGAAAATTCGTCAAGCATTAGTCCAATACTTTCAAAGTGAGATTAATATTAATGTTTCATAGTAAAGCATGTCTCTCAAAACTTTCTCATTGCTCCAGCATCACATACAATACATCCACATATAAAGAAGAATAATGTCACCTCAAATTTCCCTTTTTGAAGAGGAATAGAAAGGCAAACACAACATGGAACAATTTATTTTGTTGAGTCATGAGTGACCTGTTGCTGAATACATACAGCTGCTAGCATACATACAAAAACAAAGGAAGGAAAGCTTCAATTTTTCATGATTTTTTTTTCGTGTCATGAACAGTATTAAAATTTAATTATGCTTCCAAAATAAACTAAGTCATGTCCAAAATTTTGTGGTGTTTAGTACGGTATGGAAATTAATGTTTGCTTCCAATGCGTGCTCTTTGGACAAAATTGCTAAATTAAAATTTAAAATTCATAACTCATAATAAATTTATCACTTTGACATGAGATGTATGACCAGTGTTGTTAGTCTTGATATGGATATCGAGCAAGCTATGTAGTGACCAGACTTTATTTAGAGCTACACTTATTCTCTGGCTCAGACGTTGGCTTAGAAAAACAGATTAGCAAAATCGAAATTAAATTCATGTCTGTAGCTAAAGATCATCTTTTGACCCAAGCGATTCACATCACGTATAATCCACACTATTACTTTAAAGTTCCAACACTGAGCACAATGTACTTTAAAAATCAGTAGCGGTAATCTTTTCATAAAAATAATATACTCAGTAAATGTGTGTAGCACAAAAAAAAATTGATTGCCTTCAATTTATGCATATGAGCATCATCTGCTTCATTTGTACATTGTTATAGTGAAAGAAGAAGCTTCTCAAGTGTCTCACACAGCTTTGCTTGTGCTTCTTAATTTCCCAAAAGATAAATCATTGAGAACAAACAACGCCAATCGATAAGAAGACTTAGTCATGCTGTATGCTGTAATGAAGTCGTACAAACAGACACTTGAGATGGCAGTTCTTAAATTATTAAAACTTTCCTCATTTTTCGGTCGTTACGCACAGGTACTAAATAAATAAATGAGCAATCTTTCTTTCTAAAGTACAAATGATTCCCAAATCTTTTTGTGAACGAGTCTCAACTGATGCCTTAAAAATTTTATAAAACTTTGAGAATTCCATTAATGGAAAAAGTTTATTTTTTGCTGCTCTCAAGAGCGCAGTGAAGGCCCCCTGAATTTTGACATTTTTTTTTATTTTAACCCAAATTTTCAGTTCATACGCCCCCCCCCCCCCCCTGTCCTTACTTTAGTCGAAAATTTCTCACATCATCCCTGATTTCTTGCATTCAAAAAGTTGCCGAAGGGAATTTAATTCATAAATTCTCTTTTGTCGGGAATCGCAGGTTGTCAACAGGGAGGTGTAGAATCATCAGGAAGATGACAATTAAGAGGCACTTCCATTATCCAATCATTTCTTGTTATAAAAATAACATTATTTATAAAAATATGCACAATTTTTAATTGAGTTTCCTGTTTAATAGTTTACGGTAGATTTCATTACTAAAAGTGTATCTTTGCTCCCCTGATGTGCTTCATTCATACCAATATAGTAAAATGCTCATCTGCATTAATTCAATTACCGTAAATAAATTTTCCAATTTATTTTATTTTCATTCATTGTAGAAATTGAAGTAAGTCAGCATAATTAATTTACCGAAGCACTTTCTCGATGCTCGACATAAAAAGTCATGGAAATTCTCATGAATGTTCATCAAAATCTACTTCATCTTTTAATCCTCATCAAGAATGCATAAAGAAGTTACTGACAATATTTATCTTCTTCTTAATTCTGTTTTTTTGCTCGAAATGGAAGTTGATATGTCCTCAAAAAAATTAAAGAAGTGAAATAGAAAACTTTGGGAGGCAAAAAGACATGGGCGCCAAAAATATTTCTCCCCACAAGATTGCTATGAAGGAGATAGGCAAGGTTATTGCGTCTATTTCATACAAAAATATCATATTCGTAAATAAAATCATTTTTCATTTGATATTTTTTTGAATGATGATAAAAAGGGAGAAGAAAATGGAAATTGGGGATCCTTTATAAGTTCCGTAACGTGAAAAAATTATTTTTTAGAATCCCTTCCTTCTTTATGGCTCCTTTTGTTTGAACTGCCACAAAATTTTAAACTCCCATCCCATCTAAAATCAATAAATCATTGATGAACGACTCCAAGACAAGATTATGGCAAACTTGCTTGTTGTTGCTTTATTTTTGAATTGAATTTTTGAGATGAGTAATTACGATAAGCAACAGGCTGTTGTAAATTGGTGAATGTAAAGATTTATCTTTGCAAATCTTAGCTTAGATTATTCTATGTAATGCTCGCTGGATCTAGATGAAATGAGAGAATTATGTATGTCTAGACATTACAGAATGAAAGGTAGTGAAGATTAAATTCTTTTGTCATTGACCTCTGAGAAATGAAATGAATATTCTAATGATTTTTTGAAACCAGAAGCAATCTAATTTTGAAGGGACTTGTGCGTTACAAGCTCAGTGGTTCAGAAACTGTATGCTGCGGCACACTAATTTCCAAGACGTGGAATCTATCCCAAATATCCCATTTATCATCCCATATATCCCAAAAATATTCAAAACAATCCCTGAACCTGTATGCATTCGAATTAAAATATCCCATCATATCCTTAAATTACACATCCAATACACTAAGGATACGTTGGGATATCTTTTTTATCGTGCATACATGCTCAGGAATTTTTTGAATATTTTTGGGATATGTGGGATAAATATGATATTTGGGATAGTTTCCACGCCTTGCTAATTTCTGAAGCTTTATTGGTTTCTACCCTAAACGAATGGATGGAGATGTGAAATCTTTAAAATATTAACCAAATGTGCCACAAAGCGAAAAAGTATGAGAAACACTCGATTAAATAAAAAATCATCAACTTCTTATAAATTATGACCCTAAATGAACCTCCTAATTATTTTTGAACCCCTTCCCCCACCCCCTTCCTCCTTTCTGGAAACACTCTTATACCTCGTTAGTGAACATTACCATCCAAAGTTTATTCAATTTAAAATTGAAAAACTCAGCTCTCAAAATTGAATAAATGCATAAACTGTTGCTTTTGATGAGCATTTTCAAAACGTGGTTCAAATATTTGCACAAGTTTTGTCAGACGTTCAATACACAAAGTAGTTGAGTACATAAAACATCCAATAAATTTTAAATAAGAAGAAACATTATCATAAATATGCAATGTTGTTTCTATCATCTGGAAATAGATACGCGATGCTGTTTTATGTTTCATAGATATAAATTCTTCTTCAGCTATCTTTAAAATTCATCGTAGACTATAAATAGTTATAAGCACATTTAAATTAAATCTCTCTTAAAATTCATAATTTATTTTACTTTAAACAGCAAGCTACGATAACTATGGTAAGTTGTGAGCTGGGAAAGTTTGCAGCTTAAATAATTTATCATCTAATTAAAACTTATGATGAATCACTAGATAATTGCTTCACAATAATATGCTGTATCCATTAACAGCAGCACTAATAAACTTAAAGACTTTAATGCATCTCGTAGAAATTAGAGTAATAATAATGGATGTGATTAAATTAATAACGAGCATCGAGAAAGAAGCTTTTAAGCTTATTGGAAATTTATTCAACTATTCAGATCAGAAACGATTCAGACGATACCAAATTGTTGCTGTTCTACTTGCTTGATGATGTGAAATAAACGATGCAATTTCGAATGCAAAATGAACTTCCAAGGATGCTCAGCACATTTACTAGCAGTCTATTTCCGCTCAAATTTTTCGAAAACTTGAAAGCTTCTAAAGCCATCCGTGAACACAATAATCTATAGCCAAGCTAGAGAAGCAACAATTTTTTGTAAAATTTCATGCTACATACAAAGGTTTATGCCATTGAGACACAATCTTTCATTACATCCTTCCGTCATATTCACATTCATGTGACATGATTAAATTTTGTATAGCATCATGAATTTAGTTCTGACTTAGTTTCTATGAGGGTAGCAATGTTGTTTTTAAAAATAATACTTTGGGGGTCCTCGGTTTGAATAACTTCGATTTGAAATATTTTATCGAATTTTTCTTCAAGGGATGTTTAGTGTGATTTGAATAAAAATGATAAATCAGAATTTTTCAAACAGAGGATCCGCCGTACTGCATGGCAAAATTTTCACTTGAAAAAAATATTCAACAAAATCAGCTTGTTGCTTCGAATAAAGCTTTATTTACTCGGGATATGTTCCTATTATATCCTATTCCATCATAGCAACTAGATGACATTTTAAAAAACTCATAAAGCTACAACTTTTGCATTAAAATACTCGGAAATGATGCAATTAACATGTTTAATTGAATAAGTTTCATTCATGCATGAAACACAACTTAACGACCGCGCATGAAACAAAAGTTTGTTGCTATTGGATATGAAAATTCACTAACTTTAATGGAGCTTACAGTAATAAAACAAAGGCACAAACAATGTAGTTACAATTTTCATTTATTTACGCATTACATATCCATTTTTGCCATTGCATTAAAAATAAATGTGTGCTATATTATACATGATTTCAATCAATGTTAACTCATTCGTACATCATGCATATTGACATTGCTGAATTTATGTATAAATATTTTATTATATTCCATCAAAATCCACACAAATCATCGATATAAATGCAATTTATTTTATTTTTTGTGTCTTTCTGTGAATTGAAACATTGCAAAAAGTGATGAAATCTGATAGGCAAGGCTGTATAGTGATAGAAAAAGATCGATTAAAATACAAACTCTTGCCTTGCCGATGCTTAGATGTCATAAGTAAATAACCCTTAAAACAAAAGTTGATTTGTAACAAATACGTCCCAGTGGCCCTAAAGATCATTCTACAACAAGGATTTGCCCTTGAAATAGTCGCTGGATACACTTCAGTTCTAATTTTCTAGCTTATATGAATTTTACCTAACACAAAACATGTTTTCGTACCTTTTTTTAATGACAAATTAGACCCTCAGTAATTTGAATATTTATTCTTTAATAAATAATGCAGACCCAAAGAATGTTGTCATAGAATATCCATTTCACAAACCAGGTCACTTATACAAAATTAATATGGGGCTGTTCACTTATTACGTAACGCGAAAAAATGACTTCTTAGACCCCCCTCCCCCCTCGTAACAAAATTTGTATGAAAAAAAATTTCCTTGTTTGAATCGTAACAAAATCTTAGACCCCCCCCCTAAAAGCGTTACGTAATAAGTGAATGGCCCCTATCCATATTGTGTATTTTATTAAAATTTTAATGATATGAAACTTGATAAAATACGGCCTATAAAGTCAAACAAGGAATATAATTCATTATGAAGATGCGCTCACAATATGCAAATATTCACGACCTTTGAGAATTTTTGGATGAATGCCCATGCACGGTCCCTTGATATAATTAATCTCCTTAAGAGAAAAGATGTTTATATTAAATTGTATCATTAGCATGACATGGAGTGATCTTTAGAATTTATTATGGTTCATGAAAAGTTTTAATTTTATTTATTTTGCGAAGAGCGTGCGTTAAACTTTAGGATTGAAATTCTAGAGGAGCTACTGGAGTCTTCAGTAAATGATTTAGAGAATCTCAAGATAAAGCAGCAGAAGTCAAAAATTTTTATTAACGTCACTTTTAAACAACCCCGCCTCTCAAGTTCTTCACATTCCAAAGTAATTGATATTCAGTGATTGTCATTAATCCTGCTCAAATTTTGTCATTCCTTACAATTAAATAAAAAGGTTGATTCTTCTTAAAAAACACCAAACAGTCATTAATGTTCATTATTTCACTAACTAATGACAACCGACAAATGTCAACAAGTACTTCCTTCAATCTTTGACTAATTTGTTGATAATTTTCGATGAGCAAAAAACAAACAAGCAGGTTGACTGCAAATTAAATCAACATCCGATCATTAAGAAAAAATTACCGGTTCCACCCTTGTCTAATTGCTGCGATGTTTGCATCCCCTATTGTCTATTTCTGTCTCATCTGATTGATTGACACTTTTATTTCTTTTCGCATCGCACTTGATGTCTGTGTAAATCTTCATTTCTAAGACATCGTACGGAAAGGTACGCGAACCTTATTCACAGCTATGTTGACACAAAAATCTTTTGACGAAATTTTATTTCAATGAAAACAAAGCTTTTGTTTATGTTTTGTCTGTAGCTTTGAGTTCTGAATTTAGCGTAAGAAGCAATAAGAAGCTTTACAAAGATTTTAAAGGAATGAAAAGGAAGAAGAAGGAGAATTTGGAAGAAGTTGCTCATTTTTATGAAAATCTGCAAGAAGAAATTTCTTTTGAGTTTTTCATTCTGTGCTGTTCAGCTATTGATCTTTGGAAAATAAAAGAGAGTAACTTTACATCGTCTGTAGTAAGTTTTATATTTATGAGATCTTTGAGAATTTTTAATTGAAAAGTTCCTGTTTGAAAGTCTTTCTACAAATTTTACAGCCATAACCCTTCGTAACATACATCAAAGTGCAGTGATGATCGACCTGTTTGGCACGACACACTTTAATCAAACTGAAGTCAAAAACAAGAAAATCATTATTCATCATATTCAGTTCAGGTAAGTAGATTTAGTAATGTATTCGACTATTTTGAATTTCAAACCCAAACATCCCCAACAGCCAGGAGCGTAGCCAGGGGGGGCCATAGGGGGCCCGGGCCCCCCCCCCCCCTACGAAAATCTGATAATTGTTTTATTAAGTATTTATAGAGAAGAACCAGTTAATGTAGAGGAAGTGATGAAAGAAATGTCAAAATCAGCACGAAAAATTAAATTTAATGTATGAATAATGAATTAAATATTTAAACTTATGAAGAATGAATATAGATTTAAGGATACAAAATAACGGTTTTTCAATTTTCGAAAATGGGCCCCCCCCCTTAAAAATTTTCTGGCTACGCCCCTGCCAACAGCCAATGAGTAAACTCACTGGTACCGTAACATACTCAAGTGTTCATACACAGTGAGCATTAGTGAGTAAAACACACTTGAGTATGTTACGATACCAATTAGTATACTCATTGTCTGTTAGGGCATAAACAGAAAATTCACAATTTTAATTCAACCCAATGAAAATCGATTGACATCTTATTAAGTAATCAATAACAACAACTCAAAACCGCAATTTCGTCATATACAATGCTGTGCTCAATTTCAATCCTATTGAACCACAATGTTGAAATTTATATCACTTGGAACTCATTTTGTTGCCTCCATCTTCGAATATTTATCCAGGTGAATTGAATTTGCTTTGATCAGCCATGTGCATTCAAAGCTTTATTCACACACATTTCCTGCAATGTTCTTGTTATTGAAATGAATTACTTGTAAATTTTATATTCGTCGACGACTTGAATTCGCAAATGACATCCATAAAGCGTTTTTTAATTGAATTAATATCTGATGATATAATGAGGCAATAACATTCGCACCTCATTGATATATATCAGATGAATAATATAGCATTTGAACCGCAAAAAAATCATATACATTTCGTCTTAAACTGAATCTCATGGATTTACATTTTAATATTACAATAATAAAACTTCTCATTTATGTTGTATTTTTGAGTACGACTTTAATTGCTCTCATCTTCTACCCACAACACACGAATGCTATTCGATTAAATTTATAAACGATGATGATGACGATGATGAAATAAGAAGAAGCAGAAAATAAACGTCTTACCGCTCAAAAAAGAAAACTATTTTTAGAATTGAAAATTTTGTCGCTATATTTTTGTGTTCATACATGTTAATAATAATTTTTTACTAAGTGGTACGAACACACAGGAATTAAAAAGTATAATTAATTGTATTTCATCCAGCACAATATGTTTTGTAGTGTGACATACACGATTATTGTAATTTGGAGCACTTATTGGATATGATTTATTCTGAATAGACGTGTAAGGAAAGATTAATAACAAATATTTAGGAAAAGCGAGCAGAAGTGGCTCCATAAAGCAGGCTATAAAGTTAGGGGATATGAATACTACATCTAGTAGTTTAATATACTATAGATCTCCCTATTATTGCCATATGTGTATACTAATGTAAAACAAGTCTGGTTCATGGGAATTGAACACACGACGAAAAGAGGCTATCTCTGACCACTCGATCAGAGATCCCTGCCACTCAGACACCGAGGTACTTTTCTCACTTCAGCTACCCGTCATACACATATAACCAGTTTCAACGCGAGTTCTATGCTCAGGCCTATCTACTACAGATATGCTCTTCGAGCCATATCCACACATACTGAGTTAGAAACCTTGGTTGATTAATTTATAATTTTTTTGGATTCATGGTCCGGCAAAATGAAGCTCAAAGTCTTTGACAGCATGAAACTGTCATGTTAACGGTGTCAGTAGATCTATAATCGAGTGGACACATAACGCTAATGTCTAGTAGATAACTAGACTAACAAATCGACTAATGGTATTTTTTGGGAAATGTTTGCGAACAGGACAAAGTTATTAATGATAGGCTCAGTTAAGGCTCAGTTGTGAATAAGTCGAATAATTTTAATTTTGAACAAAGATTTAAATCAGCATGCTTAGTAGTCAGGTGACATTTGCTAGCAATGTATTCAAACCCCTTCAACCTCCGCCCGTCTCAGTTGTCCTCCTTAATGTTGAAAATAATATATGAACAATGTTTCGTCAAAAACTATTGACTATATTGATTTAAAAACTAGCAATAAATTTGCAATAAAAAAACACAGCTTTAAGTGAGCATCCAACCAAACATTTCTAAATAAAAGCTAACATAAAATGGACTTAATGTTTTAAGGAAGCGAACAAAAATCCTTTCCGTAAATGACATTAATACGCATTTCGAAAAGAACATAAAAATAAATATGAAAAGGTAATAGCTTGTGTGTACCATTCCCACAAAAGTCAACTTATATTCCACTGAAGGTCATGCAATCCATAAAAGAACCCCTCATTCTGTCATCAAAATAAAGCATTAATATGATTAGAAACACAGAAAGAAATTATCTTTTATGACGATGACGGTGATTTCTTTTTTATCATTGATGATTATTGTCATTGAACAGATATTTTTATATATTTAATATGCTAAGGGAACGAAGCAGAATTTTGTGCCTCTTCATAATATTTTTTTCATCTCTGTATTATAAATATAACGGAGAACATCTCTTCTCCCAAGTGATTTGCATAAGAAAAAATTTTCTTATTCAGCTATAATAATTCCATTAATATCTCAGTAAATTTTAAATCATTTCTTTTTGCAATTTAGATTCTGTTTAATGCCAAAATTCTATATTTGGAACATTTTGATGATTGCTAGTTTATATGGAATTGAAATTTGTAGCATGGCATTTTAACTCATTGCACATTTGGTATTCAAATATTAATCATACAATTTAGTAAATTCAATTGTTTACTAATTTGATGTTTATCTGCTGATTTCATATGATAATATATAGCTATTAAGAAACTGAGTCTTGATTGGATAGTTTTATTGAATGTCATTATTAAAGATTTATTTGATTTTTATTGGTGAATTTATGAAGTTGGGTTTGATGAAATTAATGAATTTATTGCTGAACAAAGAAACTTAGCGTTGTAATAGGAAGGAATTAATCATGATCAATTATTTTAAGTAAATTAACTTCAATACTCTTCAGGTTCTGATAAAAATGAAGGCATGACTAATTTAACCGAACAGCACAAGTCGGTTAATCGATCAGATTTATATTCGATTAACTGACTTATGCTATTCGGATTAAGAACATTTGATCCCAAACCCCTTGACTACCTCTCTGTTTAGTATCCTCAAAACTAATCAACAGCTTTTTAGCATCTCCATGAAAATCCATGTGCAGTTACACACATATGTATGCCATTACCAATCAGCTGTCACTATTTGTTTTGTTCATGGCTGTCATTAAGTCTGTATAAACTTAATAAATCCAGTTTAAAGTTCCTCAAATTAATCTATACCAAGAAGCCGCAACAAGAATAATGATAATTACGAGTACTCAGAATCGCCTTCAAAAAAAATCTAAAACTGAACATAATCAAAACCTTATGAATCGTGTTTATTTACGGAAATTCCAAATAGCTTTTTTTTTTCTTGGTGACAAGCCTTTATTTGAACATAAATAGCCTTAAATTACCCACAAAAATACCAAAAAACTATTGAAAAATTCACAACCATCTAATTGACTCCCATTCATAAATTTCCTATACCTACCTACATATTCATAGAAATGACTATTAATTCTAATAGCTTCAAGTCGCAGAAACAACTTTTTTATTATGACATGAAATTGATAGTCTCTGCCTAACAAATTTTCTAGTCAATACAAAATATAGACAATTAATTTATTTCTCAAATGACCAATTTCTCACAAACACTTCTAGCATGGAATATTCAGTTCTATTTCTATTTTTAAAATGTATTGTTGCTTTCACCCTCTCAACGTAATTACGATTGTGCTGTCATTGTATAAACAAGGAAGAGACTGACAAACAAGTAACAACATTTTGAGACGATTTTTTCCTATTATTCACTGACAATTGAAGTTAATTGAATTTTTTTTTTCTCATTCAGCTGTTGAAAATTCCCCAACTTGTTAGATCGACAGGAAGATAAACACTTAGTTCCTTTTATATATTGCGCTATGACGATGTTGGATTTTCCACACTACCTTCATATTTTCATTTTAAAATCAAACATTGATGAGGTCAAAAAGTTTCAATAAAATTCAAATTTAAGTAAAGCTTTGAAATGCAAAGTTAAGGATGCCGGTCCTTGACAATGATCACAAATTTATAGAAGTAGCTGCACAGCACATAAAAAAGTATTCAATATTCAAAGGATAAGGGATCCATAAACCCTCCCAAAATCAAATTTACTTTGCTAAATCTTTAATGATATGGACTTCGTTGAACATGAAAGAGTATTGGACTTTTATAGATGCTGTTCTTCTTAGTGGAAAATCTTTTTTTCGGGTAGCAATCAATATCTTAGGCTAGTCTCCTTTTAAGTCTTTGTGATGTACTTTTTGAGTAGAAAATTGTAGTTCTATGGAAATCAAATTATGCATGAATTAGACCTTAATTTAGAATTAGTCGATATTTGGGTAGAAAGGGAACATTCATAAATAAGGTTTAACATAAATTGGAGTAGATTTTGGATGTTGACTAAGTTATTAAAATCAAATCTTGATCAAAAATCCATTTAAAATTCAAGTTCTGCCAATTAAAGGTTCTTAAAATTAGATCAATATTAGGCACCATTTAAGAACCAATCCTCGAACAACAAAAATAATATAACTCAGTTGACAATTTCCCAAAAAGGATAAATAAAACAATAAACAAATACGCACGAGTTTATCCCTACAAAGACTTATTGATTCAACTTCCAGGAAGCCAATTAGGCGTACAAAAAATGTTCAAAAATAGAACCGCAAAAAACAGCTGTTCTGTAGCTTTGTATACATAAAATAGGCTCATTTGGTTATCCATTTATAAAATATAATGATAATATTTTAAACACAAAAAATCTCTCGTTGTTTACCTCACTCATTTTCCAAATAAAATTTTATTTTTTTTCCTCTTTCTCCTCTGTCGTGTGCTTTTTCTTATTCAAAGCGGTGGAGTCAAATTCTTTTATGCTATTTTTATATTTTTTTCCTTCAATTTTTTTTTTTATTAGATTATTATCTTGCTGTCGTTCACTATGGTTTTTACTAACTTTAGTTATTGTAAAAAAAAATATTTTTTTGTTCACTTTTTTGTATTCTGTTTTATAGCTTTTGACACACAAGTTTCTCCTTTTTTGTTATTTTCGTTATTTCACTGTTTGTCAATAAGAACAGAATGGGAAGAAAGATATAAAAAAAAGTTTTGAATGAATAAGAAGTTCCTTGATTGCATTAAATGTAAAAAAGAAGATGTAAGTCAAGCAAGGGGGAATAAACCTTTGATTGTTGGGGTTATTGATGCTTATTTGTTCTTAATTGGTTATGTTGATGCAGAATAAGACTGTGGTTTGAATGGATAGTGAAATTGCACAGTTTGAATCAGTGTTGCTCAAACTGTGTGCATTAGTGTGCCGTAGAAATTATTTAAACTAAAGAAACTGACACGAGCCGCACGCTGTGTGCGACTTCGATCATGGCTTATCCCTCAGATGTGCCGTGGCTCAATAACTTTGGTATAAATGATCAACTTCGATAAAAGCTCGAACACGATGCACATTCACCAATCTAATAAAAAGCACATCCAAAACCACAAATATGCCTAAAAGTACACTCAGGTCCACTCAAAATCATCTCTCTCAACCCAAAGGCCATCAAAACATTGAAGCTGCTAATAGAAAACTGAAATATTTCGTTCGCGTGGCTATGCAGATGTAAATTTATACGCAAACATCAGCCTTTTTATCTTCCGCCTCTCATCCGTCAATCTTTTGGATGTTTAACTTTGAAATTTTAATATGAGAATTTAATTTTGAAGAAATTATCCGCGAGGTTTTTGGTACATTAAGCATACATAAACAAGTAAATTTAATAGCTTAAGATTGACGTACTTTTTGAGAGAGAGAAAAGTAGTTCAGAGCAAAGGTCAAGCTGACTCTAATGAGCTCAATGAGCTGTTTTTTTTAAGTTTTGTTAAAACATTGAGATATGCATTGGTTCTGGATGCATCGAGCTTTGTTTCTATGAATTTATTGATTTAATCACAATTTTTTAAAATTTTATAACCTCAAAATTAAATTTTTTTAAAAAACTATCAGAATTCCAAAATGTTTGCATCAAAGTTTGAATAATTTCAATTTTACACATTTGGTAGACAATGATCCACATTAAATCAAGACAAATAAGCATGAGGAATACTCAAAATCAAAGATTTGTCCACCCCTTGATCCAAAACTTTTATATTCCTCCCAATAAAAATTGTACAAAAAAAGAATAATTTCGCATTTAGCTTATTTCCTCATAAATAACTTTTGTCATTTCGATACGACAACAAGAAGAGTACATAGGCAAGTTGACCGCTAATTGACATACAGCATGAGAAGAACTAAGAAGTAATTCATCACTTACATAAAAATTGTCAATTAAATGATCAATTTCATGCCTATAAGTACTCAACAATCGTTATTGATAAGGCATTCGTTTCACTTTAAAACAACAACTTTTATATCTGATAATTTATTTCTCATGTATGAAAAAAAATTATATTGAGATATTGAGGAGGTTCACGCAAACCTGTTTTCACGTCCGACGATTACTTGAACAGAAGCAAAACTGAAATGTGGGAAATCATACTAATTTATTAAGTGTGTTGGAGTACTCTAGAATTGTCGTTTATATTTTTTTTTTTTTTTTCGGAAAGATATAGTGAAAAAAATTTATTTTAAAAAAAAATATTTCGCTTCTTTTTTCCCACACGAAGTGCTGTTTTTTCACTCTGATTCTTTAGTTGAGAACGCGCGCGATATATACTTTCGGCCGCGTCGGCACCACATCGTTGTCGTTTACTCAAAAATAAAAATGTATCTACATGGAGAATTTTATTTTTGTCATACAGCTGTATAGAGATACATTTTAAGAGAAGGATAGCATTAAGTGAGCACTTTCTAATCATAAATTCTTCATACGAACTCACTGTGATATATAAAATACAGAATGCCAGAGAGTGAGAATGCCTGAGAGGTATGAGAGTCAATTTGATAGTTTTCATACACATGCAAGCATATGCAATTGAGTAATGGATGAAGATTGATGTTACATAATTTTCCTTTTCTCTCGAGCATTCCACTAAGTAAATCAAATAAAAATTGCAGTGGATTAAATTTATTTCCAGAGACAAGTTGAATTTAATTATGAAGATCTAGAGATGGATTTTTTATGTTTATTCTATCGCACAAAACTTGTCGTGCTTGATATTTTTTTATCAAATTAGAAAACCAGAGACGTATCTTTAAGTTCTATCAGTTGACATTCCAAACTAATCTTGATCTTGAGAATTTTCGAGGGGAAGTTTGATAGGTTTTTGGCACAAAAACATCTGACTATGCTTCTTTTCCCCAAAGATGAGTTTCTAGTGCAGTGTTGTGCAAACTGTGTGCCGTGGCACACTGGTGTACCGTAGAAATTTTATTTTGTAATGACACAAGCCTCATACTCTGTGCGACTTTGCTCATGGTGTACCCCTAAAGTATGCCGTGGCTCAAAACCTTTGGACAACACTGTTCTAATGTCACCTACCTTTCCCCTATCTTGGAAACTAAACTCAATATCCTACAATATAGAGTATAAATAGAACTTATCTCAGACTTGGTAAGATGCCTAGATACCAGCTTCAGAGATCACTTTCATCCTAACTACACCTCTCGCTGTATAACCCCTCTTCTTGTGTCAGAGATAAAAAAAACTCATATATTCCCCTCCATCCATTCGTTCATACAAAAAATTAAAACTCTCCTCTAAGAAATCCTGATTATACCCCTGTATCACACAAACCTCCTCATTCTACACACATAATTCCATCAATCTATATAAAACCATGTAATTTGCAAAACCGCAACTAATGCAAAAATTTTAAAACTTTCAAGCATGTGTTCTGCTGGTTGAGAGCACATTCGTGTTTGAGATTGTTTCAATGAGATAATTGATAAGATAAAAAAAAATGTTTTTGTGAGCGAGTGACGAAACACAGCATTGATTTAATTCTTACAAATTGCTTATTGATTTTGATTGAGTTTATTGACTTTTGATTGAGAGAATGAATTTGATTTTAACAGTGTTGCATTCTTTCTATTTGTCTGGATCAGATAAATTCTGAGACAGAAATTTCTTCATAAAGATCGATTCTATGTGAAGATAGAAAATCTAATCTACACAAAGATTATTTCTACATAAAGATTCTGTCTACATAAAGATTCGATGTAGATGTCTACAATTCTACATTCTTCTCTGATGTAGACCTGGAAAAAATGTAGAATTGTAGACATCTACATCGAATCTTTATGTAGACAGAATCTTTATATAGAAATAATCTTTGTGTAGATTAGATTTTCTATCTTCATATAGAATCGATCTTTATGAAGAAAGTTTCTTAGCTAGACAAAAACTATTGAAGAATCTACATTCTTCATCTAGTGTAGAAATCTACATTTGCAACACTGGATTTTAAAGATCATCCAGCCTGGTTACAAACGAATATTTTATGCCTACATTACTCAAATACTTTTATGACCTACCACAACAAGTCTACACATTTTTAAAACATTTCTTGCTAGGTATCAACATAAAAATTCTTGTCATGACTTTAATTGTTTCTGGAAATCTAAACATTCTCCCTCCAAGCACATGATGATGATGAGTGAGAATAATTATTCAGTAATTATGTAGTAGCCATTAAATTTACTTAGAGGTCATCACTTTAATGTCGTTCATGCTTAAGATTATTAAAGGTTTAAGTGATGCAGTAACAAGGTTACATAATTACCAAAATTTAACCAACAAAAGAAATTTTCTAGAGGTTTAATCAGCCTAAGAGTTCTTAATAATAGCATTACATAATAGACAAAAAGTAAGAATGTGAAGAACAGAGGCTGATTAAAGACACTTTTGACATTAGTTTTGACTGTTTGAGCGTTTGATGTGGATTAAGTCAGTAAGAATATGTTTTGTGGATGAGTCTAGATATGAAGCATATTGTGAAACTGATTGTTTATGTTTGATTGATAGCCAAAATGATTTAGGTACTTTGATTTATTTATTGGAAATTTAATAGCACACTTGTTAAGTCCTTACTGCACATTAAAGTCTCGATGTACAAAATTTGTAAGTAACTGAGATAAGAATTCACAGAATCTGTAGAATCTTATTAAGTATGCTTGATCATAGAAATGTTATCACTGAAATACTTTCATAGTATTTCATCAAAGATGTTGCTCTTAAATGCTCAAATAAGAATTGATGAAATTTCTGCTGAATGCTTTCTAAAGTTAATTGAATTGATCTATTGTATCCTTCTCTTTGATAAAATTGTTTTTTAGAAAGGAAATGAAACGTTTCTTAGATTGGTTCCAGATGAAAAGATTTTGATTTCAAATATCAAATGATTTAGATGAGATGACCCTAATTGTTTCTCAAAGTATCCTCTTATAAATCATTTTCAAGTCATTCTGGTTACATTAAAATAAAATCAACATGAGGTAATTAAAGAAGCTTAAGATTCTATTAAAGCAACAAAAAATGTGATTAAAAAATTATTTTAATTTCAAATATATCATTTTTTTCTCATAACACTTTCCTCGCGTGAACTTAATTACGACGCAGATGTACTTTTTAAAGTAAAGGTGTCACATCGTTAATAATTAAAAAGAAATTATATCAAAAGAAATTATGTTAATTGAAGTAATGCGAAAAAGCTTTTAACCTTTTTTTTACTTCTTACATCCGAGTTTGCTGTATTGGGGGTTGTTTACTCATGATGTCTAACATTTGAAGTGAACAAAGTGGACTTGGAATATCGAGCTATATATAAAGCGAATCTGCTAGTGTGAAAGTAAAGTCTTTATAGGCAATTGGGTTGACAACATATCAGATATCTCTAGCCCTTTTATGCAAAGACGTGTGTTCGATTCCTAACAGCAGCTTGTCTATATAAGAAGAGTTCAAGACATTTCCATGGTGAGAAGGAACAGAGACGTAATATCAATGGAAAGATCGGAGAGTTCCATCACTTTAAACTTTTATTGATTCATGGACGTCATTAATGAACGACCCCATTTGTTTGAAATTTTAATATTAAGAAGAGCAAAATACTATTAAGGTATGACGTCAGAATGTGTTTACATGTGTACGTTTTAATGCTTTGATATATCAAAGAATTTAAAGCATCAAAAGAACATGTCTGAAAAGCACGTTAAGCTTCATTTAATTCTCATTGCATGCTTTAATTTACTTCACTTTGTTTTTGCTTTAAACAACCGTCAAATTCCTCTGATACAAAACATGAAGATAACTTGATGATTTTCCGCCCATTCGAGTGTGTATAGATCATTATTGGAGTTTACAAACAAATCCATTAAAATGCAGTGAGTTAAAAGCAATCTCCGAAAATTCAAGTTGTCCTGAAGCTGCAAAACATCCTACACACATTTATTTTTAAAGAACAAAATCGACAATTTCTTCGATCTTGTTTTTTATCCCCACGCGACACAAAAAAAAATCTCATGCTGAAGTGCAATAAATTGTCTAAATGTTTTCGAGCTACTAAGTATTTGTCGCATGCCAAGCATGTCAATGTAATTCATCTTAACTTTAATCCTTTTTCAACATCCCATTTAATTCATTTAACTTTATTTGGTAACAAGAAGTGACATACGATACTGTCAATGAACGTCAGCAGTCATCACTTCATTTTATCAAGTTCCACTGTTTATTTACATTTGAGAGTTGCTATTAAAATGTTTACACACAAGTCCATAAAAGGCAATTCATTTTGACACTAATTGTACAGGCTTGAATGATTGAGAGGAAAACGGAGAAGCAGAAGAAGTGCCAAGTTCGAAAGGATAAATGCTTGACTGAAAATTAGATACAACATGGAATCAATTCATCATTCTGTAAATTTATCACTGTTCGAGGGACTATGGATGTGAGAAAATTCATGATTAGTTCAAGTCTCCTTAAAAATTCATTAGATTGAAGAGTGATCTATGAAGGATATTTATCAGAATAGAAGGCAATTAGCTTGCAACAATAACAAGAATCAAACAAACTGCAATTGATTTGTTTTAAGATTCTTATTGTTGAAATTGTGGCTACACAATTAGAAGTAGATTTGGAATTAAGAATATTCAATTAAAATTTGACAAGCAAGAAACAAAACTTTGAAAATTGATCAAAAAAATTTAAATCGTGATGAGATTCGAACCTTTTTCTTCCCCAAAAAGAGATGGCTATAGCAATCTGATCCCTTTTCATTTGGCAACAAAGGTGTTATTTATAATTTGACAGACCAGTCAATGAATAGCTTAAAACTCTAGATTCTTCTTTGCTTCTAGCCTACGCATTTAAACACAGTTTCCAAGGAATTATTGCAAACATGCCATGCTTCTATACTCGATGTTCAGGAATGTTGTCAACGAATGAATTCCATGATGTATAGTAAAAATATAAATAACAAGGAAGAATGCATGTGGAATGTCAGAAGTAAGAAGAAAAGTCTTAGTCCGGAGAAATTCCTTTTAGTGGACGGCAAGTGGATGGTGCACTACTAATTTATAAGGTTTGTGTTAAAATAAAATTTCGAACATATAATAAAACTCAAAGATCAAATTTTTCATGCCTTTCAAGAATGAGTTTTTTAACAAATTCAAATGCAGTTACGAGTATTTATCAGAGGGCGAAGTCGACTCGAAATTTGTATGAAGTCGAGTGAACTCAAGTCGACTTTTCCATACAAAATCCGAGTCGACTTCGCCCTCTGGTGTTTATAGATTTCTAAGGATGTAGAATTTTTAAGTCTCTTAAAAACTATAAAAAGTTCTGTAGACGAATAAATTTGTTACAATTCTCACATTCCGTACACTCATTCATTGAATTTTAGAAATTTCACTTGCAAATGTCACCACTTGACACTTGATTGATATTCATGCTTTAAATTATTCTTGCTGCTACAAAATTATTATGTTCATGTGCTCAAATGTCGTTTTAGAGGAGTGAAATTTCCATAATATTTAATGATTTACGTGAGGCTTGTAGATGGCATAATTTTACACAGTTCTTACGTATATTGTAGCTATGAAGTCATTCATGACATTTGAAATTTTCTTTTCGACCCCTTCTGTTAATGAAATACAGTTCCGACAAATTAGTATAAAAATCTATTTTTGTTCATGTTATTAACTTTCTTTATTTAATAGACCCACAAAATTTATAAATTTAAGATAACGCCAGCGGTGATGAAAAAAGCAGCTGAGGAAGATTTTAACACACAAAATCCCAAGAAGCAGCTGTGGGTGTATTGAGTTTTTAAAATAAATATTTCTTTAATGGAACAATAATTAAATCATCATCACTCGACCTTTTTTTTCGTTCCTTAAAGGAAATAACATTTTTCGAATTTTTAATTATGCCTCGTTTAATGTCGAATTTTCCAATCCAAACTTTTCTATTTATCGCACTAAATCTAGGAGAAGATTCTTACAGAAATACGATCCTGAACCCGAGCAACGCAAATGAAAAAGCTTCGCTTTGGATAAGTTTTAGGATCTTTTTATGAGGCTCTACCAAGTGGCTTACATTTTGTGTTAACAATAAGTATTAATCATTGAAAGGCTTTTGCCGTATGTGTTGCTCGGGTTACCATGATAAAAATTATGAACGAGAGATATTAATTGTAAAACTTTGTCATGTGCAAAAAAGACTTCCCCTCAACCGCACTTAAAATGAGAAATTTTTTTTCCAGAGCAAAACTTTTTTTTCTGTATTTCTAATCTCATTTGGTGACGTCAATACTGAACTATGATGTCGAATGCTACACAAAAAAAAATTAAAGGGTTGTCATAAAATTATGCCATGATAAGAACATTTCATTTAGTTCGAAAACAATGATGGTTGGAAAGGATATTAAGTGAGGATGCAAATGACACCCAAAACTTGTGTTTACTGATAGGGATTCATTTTTAGATTTCAAAGCGTAAGAGGAATCAAGAACAGGACTTGAATTATCCCATCTAGAACTTCCAGATACCTTAAACATCAAATAACATTCAATAAACTTACCAATGGTAAAGTTAGCATTTTTAAATATTTTTCACTAAAGTCTGCTTGTCAAAGCTCCAGGAATTTCACTTCCCTTCTGTACAGTAATTAATTTTATTGTGCTGTTAAATCTAAAACTGTAATTATGAAAAATTATAAGCAACACATTTCGCATAATTTTGTGGCGTAAAGGCTTCAATATTCAACGAGAAAGGAAAGAAAATTACACTGTCAATGATGCTTTCAATCACAAGTGGTGTTGAAATTCAAAACGTCGACACTACAGATCTCACCTCATCGTTGTGGCGTTCCACTAATATATTGTAAAGGTGGTGTAATTGTTAAACAACATAATAATTCACGGTGAGTGTGAATTTCTGTGTAATTCTCAAAGGATCATGGAGTGTCATTGTTAATGTTTCCGTTATGTTTTGCATATATGATGCTTGTGGAAGTTGATGGATGCAGGATATATTGATACCTGTGGCTTTTTTTAATACAGTTATTTTAATTGAATTGATGTCAAACATCATAAAGCATTTAATTTCTTGACTTTATCAAGAACAGCTACAAACCCACCATTCTACAGACCTTAAACATAACCCGAGTAGGGAGGCTGTTGATAAAGACAATTCAATGCATTTTTATTGGAACTAGGCAAGCAGGAAACAGCGATAGAGTCAACTTTCAACAACACTTGATCTATATGGTCATAAAAGTCAAATTCAATGACGTAATCGACCAGAATATTAAACAAATGTTTGAGGACTATCCAAAAACTCCTGCATCTATAAATAGAATCAACTAAACGTCACGAAATTGCAATATAATTATAATTATGCTTTCAGTGTGATGAAAATCGATTTCATGTCTACCTTGAACATATTTAATGTTAATAAAATGAACCACTATGAAATTGATTGCTGGAAAAAGTTTAATTAGTTCATAAAAGTTGAACTTTCAATCCTGAACCAAACTTTTTCATGCAAGCAACCTTGAAAATCTCGGAAGTTCAGTATGTGAGCATGAAAGCACGTAATATGTTTGTGGATGAATGAAATTCTTAGATCTTTCAATAGAATGAATATTTTGTGAAATTGTGAATGATTTCCTTTGAGGAAGTACAAAAGAAAAAGTTTTTCACAAAGGCGCAAAACCAGAAGTTGTAAAAAAACATCTATAAAAGATCTTGTCTCCTTCCTTAAAGCTTATTACTTGAGAAACCCGCAATTCCTTGTATGTTAAATATTTACCCTTTTTCCATCTCATATTTTTTTTAAGTCCCTTTTTTGTGTTGCCAATACAAAGTGACACACATTCAAAGACTCACTTTATCATAAGAGGTCATCATAATCATTACATTTTATAGAGTGAATGAAAGACAGACTCAATTCAACTCAGTCATTCAATTTGTATTCTGTTGTTCGTTTGTGTGTGGAAAAATATTTACCCTCTCATTGTTACTGTATATTCACACCCATATCTAACAAAATAGAAGCGGAAAAAATAAATAGACTGAGTTCAGGCACTTGAGGGATTTGAAAATAAAAAGTGAAAGTCAAAAGTCGATTGAAGCTTCACAAAAAAGTTTAGAGAAACCCCTCAAAGGCAAAAGAAAATCAAATTTTCTTTTTTCCGTTCAATAAAGAAAACTCTCGTGACGTCAATAGCTCAAAAAATGAGAATATTTTATTCCTTAATTTATTACCTTTCATTTCTTCTACAACAATCGAGAAAATGCCAATCATTAGCGTGATAATGATACTATTGAGAATTCAAGTTCAACAAATATTTTGGAACTGGAATTTTCTATCAAATGAATTTTCAATTCAGAAGAATTTATTTTAATGAATTCAAAATAAATTCAGGGTGAGTCCTTGTTAGGAATTTGGAATGAATTTTATTAAGAATCCTAATGATTTTATGTTATAATTAATATTTTTATTCATTTAGGGAACTAACGACTGTAAAAGGGGTAAACAACTAATTCTAGTGACAAATACAATTTAAATCATCAACAACAGTTGCTATTTTCTCAACATATCGATTGCTTACTGTAGATTTATTAGACTAGTTATTAAATTATGTCCATTCATTCTAATTATGGCTTTTTGTTGTTAATACTAAAATAAAGCTATTATCAGTCATGACTCATGAGCTATGATTTAACATACAATTAAGTTTCTGCACGTAAAGTTCAAGTTTTAAAATGAGCAATCTCTTTGCAAATTCACTGGTAATTAACATTTTCATACCATTGAGGTATATCAAAGGTTGTTTACTTAATGAAATGTTCTGAGAACTCTTCTTACATCAAATTACAAATTAATATTTAATGAAAAATCTATTAGGTTTAGAAAATGTTCTAATTATTGTGTATTAAGAAGCATTACTTCTTTGAAGAATGGAAGGTGAGTTTGAAAAGGAATTTCAAGAAACTCAAATCAAATTGAGGAATTATAAAGCTTGAGGAGCTTAAGTTTTGATTCGGTTTTCCGTATATTTGGAAATCACGGGAATTTTTTATAACTTGAGTGATAAAAATAAATAGGATCAAGGCTCAATCTTCAAATAATCCCATACAAAGATTATAATCTTCAATGTATGAAAGATTTTTAAATATTATAATCTTCTGTTTTGAAGATTGTAAACTTCATTTTTCAAAGATTATAATCTGCGGGAGCCTTGAATAGTGATGAATGTTGTTTTTTAATTGATATCAAAATCAAACTAGAATTTGGAGATAAATCCTTTTCTAGATTTTACAATTGTAACTAGAAAGATAGAAAGAAAATTTAACAAAATCTCCACAATGGAAGTCTGAATAAATATTGAAGCACTCGTATCAATATCAATAAATGCCAATGTTGCTTCTCAAAATTTCGTAGCAAAGCTTTTGGCATATTTTTTATCAATTTGATGAAAAACTTTTTACATTAACATTTTATATAATTAAGCATAATTAATTTTTCAGCTACAAAATTTTTTAATCAAACATTTTATTGTTTTTTCATCATAAAATGTAATGGAAGCTTAAATAAATTATGCAAAGCAATCAAGTTAAGTTTCTATGTAAATGTAAACAAGAAGCTTTTAAAAAATTATTAGGTGTAACAAAAAGTTTTGCAACCTTTTAAAAAAAGTTGATTTGAAACATAAAAATATTTGCGTTAGAGTCAAAAGACCTGCTTAAGGCAAACAATCGTCCTAGCATTTAAACTAAATGTTTTTCACTTTTATTGTCCCGAGCAACATATCTCAAATGTAGTTCCTATAGCGGGAAACAACTTGGAATCAAAATTGATTAAGTATGGCATGTTTATTCTTTTTCAAATGAAACTATCAGCTAGTTCAACCACAGTATTGACAAAGTTAAAAACTTACATCAATCGGGTCTTGCTACTCATTTTGACGAGTCAGGAGGAAAATATTCTCGACTCAGAGATGTTTACTTTTAAAACCTTTTGCATTTTTTGTCTTGTTGTTTAAGAGAAGCATAGGAAATAACAGCAATAAAAAGGATTGTTTATATATACAATCGAGTCCTTGAACTTTTGCAAATTTCTCAGCTTGTATTTGCTGACTTCTCGTTACATTATAATTTGATATTTCCAAAATAACATTAAATGGAATTAAGTTGAGAAAGCTTTAGTAAGAGAAAAGATTGATGCAATGAGGCGCATATTTCTGACCCGCAGGCTTTGAATATCTTATCGATATTTTTTGTAAATTTATAAAGTTTTTCAATAAAGCCTTCATTCTAATCTTTAGAGAATTTTCCTTTATACTTTGGTAACCAAGAAAGATTACTTTATGCTTACATTGTTACATAAGAAATTTATCATCCGAATAGCATTCAATGACAACAGATGTTCGTGCTATTTGAAATTTTATCATTTTTCATAAAACTTGAACTATTCATATCTATCATAAATTTTGATATTTGTATGTTCTTTGAACGTTAAATATTCTTTATGTATGACCCAAATATTTCATGTTCTCATTTCCAATAAGGTTGTATCCTTGACTTTGGCTATTCATTGAAAAACTTTCATTCATTCTAGTTTGCAAGCTAGATAAAAGGAAAATCAACAAGTTTCTAGTGAAACATTCATAAATTTTCATCTTTAATCCAATTCAGTTTTAGAGGTACTTTATATTAATTTCTAACAGATGAGGGCTGCATAAAACAGGTCGTATCGAATAGGAATTGAAATTATTAAAGAATAAACGTCTTATGTTTACCAAATTATTTCAAAGAACTCTGCAAATTAGCTTTTAAATAAAGTCCAATAAGGTTGTAAACAAATTACTGTCATATGAAGTTTTAAGGACTTCCCAATCTTCCGGTCATACATAATTAATGTTATAGAGTGGCTAAACTTAATTTCACCAATCCTTAATGTTAAACATCATAGACCCATGACCGAATTTCTACAAAATGAAGATATTCCGACGATCCCCAAAGTGAATTAACAAATTTCCCATTTTATTGACTTCCTCCCATCGAAAATAAGAGAAAACGAGATTCTGTTTATTCAATTCACGAAGCATAAAGCTCATAATAATGTGTACATCTGATTGCGCAGCGTAGAATCAATAATAAACAATACATTTAATGTTATTAAAAGAATAAACGCGTGTTATTTTTGTTTTTCAAACATTGGATCTTTAGAGCTGGATGGTGAAGAAAATAATTAATGACGTAAAATGAAATTTTTCGCATGACGAGGTATCAAGATAGTATCTAGCATAGATATTTCAACAAATTGATTTATTTATGAAAGGGAACTTTCAGTATTTATTTTTGGGATATACAGAATAGAATCATTTGACTGTAAAAATGTCAGATTCAATAGGGAATGAGATTTGTTCCTTTATATCGTCTGCACAAGCTAGTACTAAAAAATATGATCTTTTCTGTAAATGAAAATGAAAAGGACCTTTAGAAAAATATCCATATTGATGTATATGTGAGTGGATGTGGTATATAAACTGCTGTGACATATGAATTGTGACAAAATCACTCTCATGAGAAGCCATCTTCTCATATAAACAAAATAAGATCTAGATTCAATAACACTTTTTTTCCCTCATATTGACACACTTAAAGCTATTTGCCTATTCAAATAGAATCACATAGAGAAAAGTTCTCATGCACAGGTCAAAGTATTAGTTATTGATGCCTACATTGTAATATTTATCAATATGTATACAATAGGGTACAAAAGATAAAGTATAAATAGAATTAAAGAGGGAAAAAGACCTTTTCAATACCTTTTCAGTTGCATTACTTATTTTCATACATGTGTACACAACGACAGATTTATTCGTATCATTGTGCTGTATATCCTTAATATACAATAATCTCTCATATAATTTTAAATGCACATATGTAAAGTTGAATTCAAATTAGTATAAAAGAATTGGGTGATGCAAAGCTTTCCATTCTTATTCATTAGATGCTTTCGAAATTCTATTCCTTAACAGACAAATGAGTATACTCATGGTACCGTAACATACTCAAGAGTATGTAGCATGAGTAAACTCAATTGTCTGTTAGGGATTTATTGAGATTAGTTTCATTGACAAAAGTTTCTAGATTTGGAAATATCGATTAAGCTTTAAGGTAGTGTTGTTCAAACTGTTGCTTTGAGTCAAGGATCAACACCTACGGCATTTGAATATCCTCAGTTTGCCCAAAAAAGCTTCAATAACAATTTTCAATCCAAAACTCTATAAAACAAGAAGCGCAATTAAAAACATAAGTCACCGGAAGAATGTTGGCATGTATGAAGAAAAAATTGCGAGAAAAAGAAGAAAATCGATTAAATACATACGAAAAAGGAAATGATGACGTAAGATATCATACTGATGATAAGCACGTGAACATGTGTATATACTTTTTTACAGTAAACATTTCATCGTACATGTATATACGCAGTTCAATAGGTAAAATCAGGTAAAGTCCAAAAATATATATTAAGTCAGTGAGTGAAGAATTTATGCGCTTTTATGTCCAAAAACATAGGGAATATTGTCTGTTTTATGTCATACTATATACACAGTAGAGACTCAGTGTTCAATATCTAGAATGAAAGCATATTGAGGCGTAGAAAAGGTCAAGGCATACTGAAATGGTCTATAATGTAATGATATGAATAAAGCCGTAAATATAGAAAGCTATTCTTCATCTTTTCATCGACTTTACCGCTAGTGTTGAACTTTTTCTTTCCCATTTTCCTTTCCATCATTCGTCTTCTCATCGCTGTCTCAATCTCTTGAGGATGAAAAGCTCTTCGCTAACAAATGTTCGAGATGTAATTGATTTTTTTTTTGTATTAAAGGGTCATTTATAAATAATGTCTCTAAGGTTTATTTGAGTTTTCAAATCACTAGACTCATTTTAGACATGATGACCATTATTGGACTTTTAGTCAGTTCCACAGGGGGATCTTAATTGTTAGACGTCATTTATGAACGACTTCTTTGAGTACTTAATGATTCTCCGAATTGGTATGATAAATTATTCAAAAGGGGTTGAAAACATGACTCAAGCATGCTGTGCTGCTTAAACAATTACAAATTCTGAACATTAGTCATTTAACGCCAAACTGAATAGCTTCGAATGGTTTCAATTATTTATGCTAATTTATTGTGACATAGAATTCCAATTTCTTAATACTTTTGCAAAACAAATGCTAGCTGATAAAAGTTTTTAAGTCCAACAACAGAATGTAGGCAATAATTTTTCCATTAGCACACTCAATTTGATGTTGTATGTACACAAAAAAAATGCCAAAAACTTTATCATCTTCAAAGCTACAAGTCCCGTATCGGAACTAAATCTTCTTATAAGAAAATTGGATTTCATCCACAGTTCCTTACCATTATCTACACATTTTTGTTTTTCATGGCTAATTTACTTGTTTTCTTGTTGAATGCCCCACAGCATATCATTTAATTGAGAAAATATAGAGAAAAGGCATATTGACACGATTGTTATTGTGGGGTGTTAATAAAACATAATACAAAATTTATGTGAAGAACTTTAATAGACTACCAAGTCTGTGCTATAAAAAACCCAATGATTTAAGTTCAATACTTTCTTATTTCATTGCATTAAAGCTTTTTAATAAAATTGAATACACGATAAACTCAAAAAAATCATGCAAATGGAAAGAAAAACAGTTTAAATAAGCAATTTTATTTTCTCATATCTGCTCAGGTATTCTTCGTAAATTACGTCTGTCAGATATAAGATACTTAGGCTCAAAATATGTATTTGTCATATGGTAATACATGAGGCACTTGAACATTGCAATTTTAACTAGGAAATCTACAGTTCGAATCTCATCATGAACAACATGCCATTTTGCTGAATTATAGGTACTGAAAGTAAGTGTCATTTTTTTACAAAGGAGTAATCAAGCCGTCTCTATCTCACAACATAATTACCATGGGATCGCCCCAAATCCTTCATAGATGAGTATGAGGAACAACATTTATTCTGTTCTTTAAGGGACTAGTTGTGGCGCTCTTAGCAAAATGTTTAAAATTATAGAAAGTCAAAAACTTCCATTTTCACCAGATATCATAAAAAAACAACTCTCCCCTTAACAACTTTTCTTCCTGCAATGATGCAAAGAAATTCATTTTTCTGATTCGCAAGTCTGACACGAATTGGAATTGAATATTGAAAAAGCATTTAAGGAAATACACAAAAAAAACTTTTTCACGTCGTGTAAAAAATTGCGCATTTCAGAAATTAAATTTTATGAAAAGAAATGAGAGCAAAAAGAAGTCATAGAAGGAAGGGTGAAGAGCTGAATTGTTATTCAAATACAATAAGATCTTTCAATAAAGCAATGATAAAAGATTCTCATGCAATAAAAGAATATTCTCGTTTTAAATAAAATAAATTCAATAAAGTCAAATAAAAATAGAGATTCTTAGGTTTTGAATTTCATTGCTCAAAATGAGGAGGAGGCACTGGAAAATTTCAAAAAAATGTCTCCAAATTCTTCGAATATCCCACGATCTTGTTTGAATTTTGATTCCTACATCGCTTCTTAAGTGTTCTTTTATAAAGCAAATAATCCTTTTCAGGCTGTTCTGAAAAACTTTTTTTTTGGCAAATTCTATCAAACAAAAGGATGAAACAAAATAAATAGCTTGTAGGAGTTACTTAAAGATGCTTATAAATTATTAAATTAAAAATAAAACCATAAAAAGATTGCTTAAGTTCCTATTCATAAAGTGAACTAAACACCTGTGAAAGATTTTAAGATTTTACCAAAAAAAAAGTCCTTCCACGTATTTTATGTAAATTAGATCCCGGTCAGCACAATAATTAAATGTTGCTGATATGAAGCCGTGAAGAATGTAAACTTAAAGTTGTTTTTTATTGTGACCACGTCGGTCCTAGTAGCTACTTGCTTTACTTAATAGCTTTAGCTTGGATTCTTGACAATAATATTCAGAATTGTGCTGTTCGGGGATGTTTACATCATATAAAATCTAAACATGCGATATTGTAAGCAGCTTTAAACTGCAAATTTAGCTAAAAATAACCCATAAACTTTACATGGTGCGTGGCAATCATTCATTACGTCCAATATGAAATTTAGCTACTTTTGACTCTAAAGAATTCTCAAAAAAGTCACTTTTACCACTTTATGTTGACTCAACATGCTTTAAAACTCAAGACACATGATCTGCTAAAATGAACCCAACACATTTTTTATTATCAGATGCAAAAAAATGTGTTAAGTCACGAGAGCAAAATCAGAATATCCCACGCAAAAATTTCCAGAAAAAAATGTAAAATCATAGAAAATAGAAAACCTTGTAAAGTCGTGCATGTCTGATAAGCCACAAAGAAAAATATGAAAATCTCATTACTTTAACTTTATAAGGTATTTTAAAAGTGTAGCAACAACAACAAAGCATGTTCTAGTTGGCAACAAACACAACAATAATAAGCTCATAGTAAGCACCAACTGCGAAAAGTGGAAAAGCTGAGAGCTTTTTTGAATTGTAAGGAATTGCTTATTGATGCGTGCTGTTGTGTTAATGAGCTAGAGCAGTAATCATAATGAATGGGCACTTAATGTACATTTACTGTTTGCTATTCTCAATTTCATTGCATTATGAATCAGTTAGAAGTGACTTTATTATTGGAACTAGTTTATTATCATTTGAGGTTACATTATGGATGTGAAAAATTTGATTGAAGGACAGCCTTAAGCTTAAATATTGAAGATTATCAATCATGAAGTTGTCAGATTATCAATTTTCAAGCTATATTGAATTTTACATCACCCGCATCAGTTGTTCCATTTCTATTCCAATTTCGTATGACATCTGATACCCAAGCCATGATGATATTTGAATAAAAATTGGAAATATGCCTTCAAGCACAATAATTTACCACAAAAAAAAATCAGCTTTCAATTTAACTTCCTTTTTGTTATATTTTTCCACGACATTAAGTGTAAAACGATTGCTTATTTGTCAATGGCATTTTGAGGAAAAAGTCACGAAAAATTAAAATCAAATTTTCATGACATTTTATTGTCATCATCCGCTTTGTCGACACTCGTGAAAGTAATTTTTGGAATTAAACATTTACAAATAGCATCAAATATTGCGTGCACACGAAAATAGCAACAATCTTCCTCATTTGCTATCACTGACCATAAAAAATGTAATTTTCCGATGCTTTAAACTGAATAGTTTATTTTATGTGTGTTGATATAATATTTGGGGTGTACTTGGGGGGTCATATAGGTTAAACATCCTTCTTTTGAAGACTATAGCCTAGAAATGTTAAAGAATAAGTTCAAATCCTTCTGAAAACTGGAAGTTTGACTAATCTCCACATCACACAATGTTAAGTCTATACACTCATAATTCCCTCTATACCCATGAACCCCCATTCTAAATATAATGCCTGCTTACATCACTGTATTGCATATAAAAAGCAGGCACGAAGAGTTTACATTATGTACGATGTTGAATGTTTGAGAAAACACACAATCGATTCTAATTTAATTAGATGGAAAAAATGTACATAAAGCAATATAAAAATCTTTATCGATTTTCATTATAAGGTTTTATGTCTTTTCCCACGGATCTTTAGAATAAAAGGGAGCAAATTAATAATTTAAAGTCGACTGACATGACAGAGTTTATTAAATTTCATCACCAACAATCCTATCATCCCTTTTATAATCATATAGAAAAGTGGGATACAACCAGTAGCTGCATCATCATTTTTGGCGCCAATTTTATTATCATAAAAGAAAAGTCAATTTACTCAATTTAATGATCTGTTTCTGCATAGCATAATAGAATATAAAGGAATGAAGCCTTTTTTTTTCATGAAAATGTTGCTATGCCTTCTTATTATTACTTTACTATATCTCTCTCGTTCCAATCTTTTCATCACCAATATTGAAGCCTTTCATTACGCCGAGTAGGAAAAATAGTTTAAAAATATTAAATTATTCATTCTTACCAGCTTGATAATCTTGTTAATTAAAATTAAATTTGAATTTTCTGTTAAATCTTGTAATGTAAATATTATTAAGCAGCAATAAACACTTGGCACAATAGAAAGGAATTGTAAATAAATTAATCCACAATTAGAGACACAATAGGCAAGTAATTGTTTCACCGGAAAAATATATAAATTATAAATGCTTCTTCAATATTTTCTAAACAGGAAGCTTCACGCGCAATTTATTATTATCTGTTGCAATCTCTTGGACTTTCAAACAGTATCAATATTTCACTTGATATTATTATTAAGCTTATAATGCACTTTTTTCTAGAATTTTAATAAATTTTTTCTTCAAACAACGAGCAAAACAGCTTTTATGGCGTCACTGAATCAAGTCGAATTGTCTAATGGAGAAAAATTTTCTGTTTTCTCTGTGTTATGAAAAGGAAATTTTTCTTCCTTTCCCTTCACTCTATGCTTCTCATGGTGCTCGACATTGAAAATTTCATTGTTTCCCTTTCGCTCATGAGAAGAATATTGGGGAAAATTGGTATTTACTGAGAGAGAACAAGAGAGAGAAATAAACATTGAGAGAGATATTGACTAACATTATTATCCTTCCACACGTCATACACGACTGTACACGAAGTTTTATTGACGGAGCTTTTTTTCAGCTGTTTGAGTGAGCTTTCTCTCTCTTTGAGCTTTTCATTCAAGAAAACTTTCGTGTCATTATGTTAGTGAATTTTTCAGGGACTCAGAACTCAAATATTATCGTCTGCGCTGAATGAAAAGAAAATGAAATTGACATATCATGTTTCACAATTTCCATTCATTCCATCCGTATCATTTCACCTCTTTTGTTTCGATGATGATAAATAGATGTGCAAAAATGAATCATGGAAGATATTTTTCATTTTATGATACATACGTCTAAGATGCGAGAGGAAGGCACTGATTTTTTTTGTAAAGTAGACATAGGGGAGAGTTTATAAATGGTGTCAATAAGTTATTACGGGTTTTTGGGGCATAAATTTAAATTTAAGGGTCATTTAATAGTTATTATTGAATCGCAGTGTCTCCAGCTCAAAAGGCTGGACCCTCTCCATGTTTTGCCCTTTTTTCAATAAATATTATGTGCTCGATTTCTAGATTTAGCAGCCCACTAACAATGTCATTACAGGAGACGCCCTCATTTCTTGCTCTTGCAATATAGTTATGTAAATTAAAAATAATTGTAAACTTTTGACAATTTTTGAACCCCCCCCCCCCCCCTCCACGCCACATCACTTAATGACTACTCCCTAAGTAGACATAGGATGTTTACCAAAACATAGTGATTCATGAAAAAGTTCACCATGAAAACATATTTGGTGTCAATTAATGCTTTTCCAATATGTATACCTAAATTTTGAAGGAAAAGTTTGAAAGGATGAGCCTTAAAAAAAGAAGAAATAAAAAAGTTCTGTTTGTAAACAAGTAAATATGTCACCACAAGCGATAATCAAATTAGATTTTTTTATCTGATAGATCATAAACAAATTTTGTATTTTCGATAACAAGTTTAAGGCTGGTTCGGTGGATTTCAAATTGAGTTATTAGAGAAAGAGTTTATTTTTCTGAAGCTTCGATGTTTTGAAGGTCGTCTGAGTTAATAAATGAGTTTTTGAGAAGTTGAGAACTTAGTAATGAGTCACGGATATATTAAGAGGTTTGATCTAAACAGCATAAAGGCTGTATGTGGTTCAAAAATCATTTGGATGACAAACAGTCTATTGGCAGCTTTGCGTCCTTGAAATTAGAAATATTAGATTTTTTGCATGCACTTAGCACCCTTAATACCCTTAAACCCCCCTTTCTTTGGTAGATTATGTTACATCCATTTGAATAAGCTATTAATCGAAACATATCATCGCAAATGTTTCCAAATTTCAATCATGTCATAACATATTATTTCACATTATGCAACCATCATAAAAAGTATAATTTTTACTGTGTCACCCCAAAATAAACTTAATAAACAGAAAGCCATAAGAACATATATTAAAGAACCCCACAAAATGACCTTCATGATGAAAATCTTTATCCCCAAGAGTTGATTTCGAATGAACTCAAAAATATATCCTTAAATTCTGACTGTGCAAATAAGTCTACAAAATGTTTGCAAACATATCCATTTTCTAGGAAAAGTTGGCACAGCATTTATAGTTTGATGCCGAAGATTAAGTTTGAAATACAAAATCGTTGATAACATGAACATAAATGAGATTTCATATAATATACATAAACAACACGAAGACATGAAAAGACTAATTCACTGTAGAAGAAAATTTCTTTCACAGCGACCTTATTTCTACATTTGACTGTACTTTTCGAGATGTTTTCCTCACACAATCCACGTAAGCTACAAAAATTCTTTGATAATTGAAAGGTAAAGTTTCAGCTTTTTTCCTCGTCGACAGGAAAAGTTTTGGTGCTTTACATTCATTCATTCAGACCACTTCTCCATTCAAATGAAGGAACAAGTTCTTAATTTACATTTGAAATTCCAAAAAAAAACCTCAATGCAATTTTTTTATTTCCATCTTTTTTAGGGGTCGTTCTTAAGTGATGTCTATGAAAAAGATTTGGCTTTTTAGAATCTCTTGCACTTAACATACCTTTTAGGGAAGTATAATTGGAGCTTAGTGACTAGATCGATGGAATGAAAAATGTGGACCAACTACTAAGAGGGACCTTTTTGTAACTGATGATTTTTTACTGAACCAATTCTCCCCCCTTTTACATGCCAACCTGTTCGTAGACATCATTTATGCCCAACCCCCTTTTTATTTACCCAAAGCAAACTCAACACAGTCTAAATTGACTGAGAATACTGTAAATTTGTAATTCATCCGTCTTAGGATTTGAGAACGTTTTATGAGATTATAAAATGAATTTATTATGGATGCCTAATAAAGATAGATGATAATGTCAAAAATTTAATGCTTTTATATCGCAAAAATTAACATCCACGTGCTTTCGAGATGATTTAACATTTAAAGATTAAATATTGACTTAAATATGCTCACATTATAATCATTGAAAAGTGTGCTTGCTTTTGACATTTGATGATGGAATATTAAATTGAATTTTTTGAATAAATAGTTGATGTAACCTTAATAATTTACGAATTAAATTACTCTATTGAAATATTCTATGTTGGCAGAATTTTAAAGAGCTTCTACTGAGATTTTAGATTCTATAGAAACACCAATTTGTTAGAAGATTCCACAGATGATCAAAGATCTACGGAACATAAAAAGTATTCACAAATATCAAATGAATTCCCAAAAACTCTTACCTACACAAAAGAGACAGTGCGCAAGAATTAGCATTAATTCAATCGTTTTTCATTCGGAAAAACACGTGTAAATGTTTTTTTCAATTTCCTTTTCTTATAGAATCTTCCAAGATGAAACATTTATTTCATGCTGTTTCTAATAACCTTCTATTTATATTCCTGGAAAAATTTCATCTCCCATAGAGAAATCTCATTACTATATTACTGAACATTAATTCCTTGAAAACATCTAAGAATGTCGACTTAGATGGTTCAGATGTGGAAGTTGCCTTTAAACAGAAATCAATTTTCGTACGAAATATTCTTCAAGAAATTAATCTGTGCCTTTAACTTTAAATTGAACAACATTGACACAAACTACTTCCCTTCCCCCAAAACAAATGTTAAAAGCATTTTAAAAGCTTTCCAAATTCATACAAATTCAAAAGTCAAGTAAACAATCCATTTCCAAAAATATCCATCAACAAAATATAAGCATTATGATTTACTAAATCTTTTGAAACTTTGTTATTCGTGCTTATTAAATTTCCACAAATTTTTTATCGATCACAATTGAATTTATTAGTTTTGATGGATGATGCTTGGCTCATTCTAAAAGCTTGTTTACATTTTGTTGAGTCAGACAATCCTTAAAATTATGATGAATATTTTCATGTCTGATTTTGATCACAAGCATAAATTTATTGATGTATTTTCAATGCCATTCAATATATCCATAATGATAAGTTAATTTTACCTATTGAATTGCAATTTTTGTGGAATAATTCATAGTTTGTAAATAGCTTTATTTTTATTACCGTTTAACTGTTCGTGACTCGGATTATAATCAATAGAATTGTCAATGTTATTGTGTTGTTTTGGGCGAATTTGCAATTTGTCATCCATAAATTGTGGATTAAATGAGCGGTTTTATGACTAAAACAAGATGTAGACATTAGAAGAAATGTTGACGATTTAAAATTGATTACAAAATTTCCTATTCTTTACTTAATCAATAATTTGTTCTTAAGTAAGTTTCAATATCCAGCCAGACACCCAAAAGATTACATCTCAATACCAAAGACAACATAAACACTAAGTTTAGATTCAATTGTCCTCCCCCAAACAATAGCCAAAGTGAATTTTCCAGCTCATTTCAAACTGATTTGATTTATATCCAAACCCAATCTTTTTCAAAAATATCCAATTTTCGACCAAAACCCAATGAACTCTTTATGAACAAACATCCATATGAGTTCCTTTTTGTTTTGATATCTCTAATTATGCAGATAATCAAATCATTGAGGTTAAGAATCTAGTCTAATGGAATCATCAAATGTTTATGTAATAATCTGTAGGCGTTCTCTTGATTCTGCTAATGTGAAGTTTCAGATGTAATTAGATTTCATCGTATTAACCACAACACATTCTCTAAGGCAATCACAGCAATGTTAGAGGTTAAGTAGAAAATCTAGTCTGTGCAACAGTTATTCAATAAGACTTATTAGAATCATACTTTTAGATAACCATGGGAATTAGTGATTTTTTCAAATTGATTTAGAGATACAGAGTTCCAGTTTGTTTTTATGTCCAATGAAATATAAACTTTTTACTTAATGCTTGTTATGTTTAAGGGATCGATCATATGTGACGTGACATTTAATTTATTAGCTACTCTTTCTTCTCTAAATTCTAAATCGCTATTAAGTGATTGTTCAACTCGTCGTGTTTTAAAATAGTTCATAAAGTCAAAGAAACTAAACCTTTAACACTGACTGTAGCCTTCAAATTAGGGGATATCTTTTTTTTCTGAGTTTAATAAAAGAATGATGGTTTCTTACATGTTCCAAGCCTAAGATCCTTCCATGACAATAGTTAAGTATCACAAACTACTTTACAACCAATCCACATATGCTCACACTAGCTTCCTTAGCAATACATCATATACAAATGATCCCATAGCATCAGAAACTTTCTGGAAAATCTCAAATCAATTGAAAATAGCCTTGAACCTTTCTAGTTCAAAAATAAATAACAAAGAAAATCACTTATGTTGTTTTCCTTTCTGCACAGCTCAACAAAGTTTGAGCAGCAAAGAAAAATAAGCTCCAAATGAGGAAAAATTTATTTTGTCAAATTTAATTAAAAAAGAGACAAGAATTTTTGTTTTGTTCCATTTAATCGTTCTACATCGCCATTATGGTCCTGTCTTAAATAAATAATATTTTTTTATGAACGCCACTCAGAGAATCTGTAGTAATGTAATGTAAACATATCACTGCTCATTTCTGCCGAGGAAGAAAAAAAAACATCAATTTTCATAATCAAGTTTTACTATAAATTTTATCTGTCTTTCTCATTGTCTCAGGACGTGTGTGCCAAAATAAATCGTTACAAACAATCTCAATGGATATTATAGAAATTGTGTAGTGCTACAACCCTACAATGTTAGTGCAAAGATTTATTGAAGTGTTGTCGATAGACACGAGTAAGAAATGTTCTACATTATGTCGTATCATTGAAAGTTTTAGGAGTATTAGGACTGTAATTTACCGCCATTATCCTTTTCCATTTCCTATGCTTGCCCTCAATTTTTAATGTCAATTTAAGAAATACAAAATTTGTCTGTTAAGAATCATCACCCAAAAAATCCAATAAAAATCTTTCCTGTGTGAGTATGCATCAATGGCAACCAGCTGAGCTATTAAAAACGTGTCACTCTCGCCCACATGTGCATTAAATTCTTTACCCGATCTTTTTTTGGAGAGGAAAATAAACAAAGCTCTTGAACAGAAGCAGACAAGCTCTTTTGAGTATTGTTGTAAACGAAATAAAAATTATTTTTATACACGTTAGGGTCATTCACATGTGACGTCAATCAGGAAATTTAATTTTTGAACACAATAGCCTCAAAAATCCCCTAATTGTGACAAATTGTTTTGAACCTCTTGTCTCTCAACTGCTGAACATTATTGCTGAACAACTCTACTCGAAATCTCATCATCAAGCCATGAATGAATGAAGTAAGTAAATTAGCATTGAAAGTGAATAATTTATTATTGAGCGTTTCATATCAAACAGCATATTATGACTCCTTTCTTCTTACCCTTCTCATTGCTGTTTAAAAATCATCACTTTTTATAACTAAAGAAAATAAGTTTTATCATTATTACGGTCGTCGCGGACACAGAAAAAAATTTATTTCACATTATGGACAGTGTAGATGCTAAATGATAAATTGATATAAACTTTGGATGGAGGCGCATTTTATGGAATGAGTGGGAAATTAGATAATTTTTGCGTCATGGAAGTTTTTGGATGGTAAAGAGTTCTAGAGAATTTTTTGAGTCTAAAGTTATTGCTTTTATATATGGAATTTAGGTACTGCCACATTTGAACATAGATGATGTGCTTAATAGATTTCGATAATTTTTTTATTCGTTGACCTTACAGATCAATTGTGACCCTCAGATGCTGCCTAAAACTGACTCTATCGCTGACTACCGCTTGTCAATTTCCTATACCAAATTCAATACTGTCTCTATCAACAGCCTCTTTCCATGAGTTCTTTGGTCTTCCACGTGCTCTCTTTTATGATAGATTATGAAGAAGTGCTAATTTTAAACATAATTAGACATTGCATTGTCAAACCATTAGTCGATTTAGAAGAGCAGATGACTATATGCTAAAAAATCCATCACCTGCAGTCTGTAGATAACCGACCATCATCATTTTGAAGTCAATAACAGACAGAATCTACAGAGAGATACTTTCTTAAGGGTTTTTATATTTCTTTAACATCCAACCTTAAGATATTATCCATAATATCCATAATATCTATAATGCACTTAAATTGAAGCTAGCATCATGCCAGAGTCATGCCTACTTGGTATCGGATTTCTATTCGATTAGCCGATTTGTGCTATTCGGGAAAATATAAATGCTCAAACAATTCATCATGATCTAAATTTTAAAAATTACCTTAACTAGCTACCTAGAATGACAAAAGATAATTACTTCCATTTTATATTCCAAAAAATCACTGCACGTGCCAGATATTCAAAATTAACATAATATTTTATCGAATAAATCACTATGACAAGCTATGAAGTAATTTAGAAACCATCTTTTGAACTCAAAAAGATGAGAATGATTTGATCTTATCTCTATGCTTCATCGTATGCCTTCCATTAAATTTTCTTTCAATTTACTTTTATTCAAAGAAGAAAAACTTGTCACAAAGTTAAGGTAAAATACTGCGGTTGTATTTCTGAGAATTGATTATCTTCAAGTTGTGCTTTGAGAGATGTAAGCCTACATTTTGCTATGTTACAGACATTATTCTTCATTACTGTTAAAAGACAAAAATTGAATTTTCTAGCGCGATACTTAATTTAATAGTCTTGTGAATTATAGACCATATTTCATCTCAATGTCTTCTGGCTACATCCACCAAATTTCAATCCCTTCGTTTAATCCAAAAGTTGCTATAAAAACTTTTCATTAAATTTTTTGTTGGATGTAAATTATTTTGCAGCAAAAAAGGACAATGCCTAGGGTTACCATCTAATTTTCATGAAAATACAGGACTTTTGCTAAATTTTTTCGAAAAATACAGGACATAGTGTAAAATTCGAAAATTAACGGAAATTTTCGTGAAAAAAATACAGGACCTGGAACAAAGTTTTCAAATTTATACAGGACAGGGTTTTGAAATACAGGACTGTCCGTTGTAAAACTACGCAGATGGTCACCCTAACAATGCCTTACAACCATAAAAGAATTTTTATATCATCACAGTCATCCCTTATTCATGCTTACAGCAAATTAAATTTAAGATCAAGAAATAGACTTTTAATGAGATCAGGCTTAAAGACCAAAAAAGATGAATTTGTTAATTTTTGCAAAAAGTTTCTCTTCCTCTTCAAAAGTATAAGCGAGCGGAAAATGGCACTAATTAGCGTATTTTTAATAATTGAATAATAATCGTGTTATTCTGGCTTTGTCTGAAGTTCTTTGTGTACTTTGTAGAACTCAAATTAAATTAACACTGTGAACTGACGTATCAAAAACAAAACACCCACGAAAATGCGTCACTAAAGCTGACATCAAAAGTTGATTTGACTCTGAAAACAAATATTTGTAAAACTATGAAATGGCATGGTTGGAAGTCTGACATATGCTATATGGTGAATACAAGTAATCCATAAAATTTCAAATGCTATTAAGCAAAGATTCTGTTCTCATGTATTTTCGTATGAATGTGCGTGGGAGTTGTTTAGAAATAGGATGTTTATATGAGCATGTTTAGGTTGTAAAGTCTGGATTTTTTGGGGATAATTTAGAATTTCAGATGTCGAGATCGAGTTTGAAAAATTCAGATATTTCTATGTCTTGTCCAAACCTATATATTACTGCTGTGGAACAGATTTGTAGTCAATAGCTAGACTTAGGGTCGACTATTAAATCTATAAAATAGTGTCTCTTAAACTCTGATTGGCTACTGTTCTGTCTGTAGCTAAAGATGAGAGCCTATGTGCTTATTCCATTAATCACAATAATTAGAATTTCCTTTCTACATTAATAAAGAAAATAATTTGATCCTGCTTGTAATAAGATAAGCCTAGCATTTGATAAATAAACAATCAGTATAGTCAGCCCAGCAATAAATAAAAAAGCAATAATAACAATAACGCCAGGAACTTTTTAAGACGTCAGAATTTCATTAATTTTTCATGTTTTCTTTCACTCTCTTGCAAATAAAAACAATCATAAAATATGAATGGAATAATTAATAAGCATCTGAGACGTAGTAAAGGGAAATATTGGTAAAGGAATTGATTTCTACGATATATTTTGAAAACCACAAAAATAACTTTTCGCACGGGACTTAGCTAGTTAGAGCTCTGAAGCATTTAAACGATGATTTTCCAAACAATTGTGATTATGAGCTTTTTTGTTCGTCAAACGCTTCTCGGAAGAGCTGAATTGTGGACGAAAATATTCATCATCATGGTGACTATTGTAAATCCCACTCTTGAAAATTGTTCTTCTCATCCATTTCAAAATATATAATTTCCATCAAGGGACATTTACTAATGTAACAATGTTGTACAGCTGTTTTGTCTCCATCCTTTGTTCCACTCTTAATTAATAATTTTATTGATTTTTGTGTTTATTTGTCTATTTCATGCATTATCAAAATACACACATTGGAGCTTCAAATTGTACTCAATTATATTTCCATTAATATTTCATCCGTTCGTTCACATAACAATATTGAATTAAATTAGATCAGGGGGAGATCAACTGCTTGTAAAAAAATTTTCACAAAATTTTTGCAACGATTTTCCAGCAAAACAATCAATTTTAAAAGGTTTAGTAAAAAATATTTTTCAACGAGTTGTTTTCCCCCTGAATTAAATCTGATTTACTTTTTAGCACATCTCAACTTGATTTGTGAATAATGCTTTTCACTTTTTGGTCGATGACTGGATATATCTTATTTGTGAATATGATGGACATTTGATTAACAAGGTTTGGGATAAATAATTAACAAGAGTGTGTCAGGATTTTTTTCTTATATTTTCTTTCCGAATTACGACTTACTTAAATATTTCGAATTGCTTTTAAGATAAAAAATTTTTAAAGTGTAAATTCAAAGCTTTAGTCATTGGAAATTAGAATCAGTGTTTTAAATAAATGTAAGCTTACAGTTAAGTTCTATCTTAAACTAAGACATGACTCTTGAAAAGACATTGATGTATTACTAGCTAGCAGTCTTAAATGAGAGATCCTCAACTAATTAGGCTTTCAATCTTATACAAACTACGTCCCCTATACTTCATCGTGAGCTCAACACTCAAGTCTATCTTCACAAACTATTCTTTTTTTGCCATATCTATAAAGCTCCTAAAGTAACTTATCCGCGAATTATGAAAGTAAATAAATTCAAATCGAGAATGCATCCAGAAAATAAAAATGACCTTGAATTTCACAATTTACATACAAATAGCCTATTTTTAGCAACAAATTGAGCTGCCTAATCTGACTCAATTCTCATAATCTCAATTTTCTTTTGAATATATACGTCATATTCTTGACCCTCAAAAACCTATAAACATTTAATACTTATAAACTCAGTTCATAATATAAAAACGAAAAGAATTCATAACAAACTGAATAAGATGCATGATTCAGCTGTCGAAAAAAGTACAGTACTGAATTTTCATAGCAGGTAAATCATTTTCCAAGAAATAGTATCAGAAATGAGTTTAATGATGATACGTTGTCATTTCTAGGAAACATAATAATAATATTAACTACCCCTGCATGTCTGTCGCATTTGATAAAGAGCTTTACACGTTTTTCCTTCTGAAAAATATCCGAAAAGTCTTACTTGGCAGTCAATCATCACGACATTTGCGTCATTTGTTATAAGAAAATGATTAAAAGACTCCCGTGACGTGCAAATTATGACAATTATAGGCACTTATTATTGTCTAAATATAGAGCTTGTTTCAAAACATTACAGATTTTTTTTTGTTTGTATTTTTTTTCGTTCATGAGAGAATGGGGATTGTTTACATGTGACGTCTATCAAATTATTTTTCATTGAGCATCCCCAATTTTCCAAAGGTGCAGTCTTAAAGCAATCTGTGTTTTGTAGCACAAAAATGCAATGACTGGTAGAAATAACCCGGTATTACTTGAAGTTTAAAGTTATTGGCAGTGGTTCTCAAACATTTCTCAACAATCCACACAAAACACTGATTTATTGGCAATACCAAATTGTATCGTGGAACATAGTTTAAGCAGCACTTCAATTTAATGTGACAACTGATAAAAAAGACAGTTCATTGTAAGCTATTACGTATCACAGCCTCTCCCCCACCTTCGTTCGCAAGCGAAAAAGTAGCTCTATTAAGCATTGTAATTCGGAGAGTTTACCGGCCGGGTTTTTATATCGTTATGGTTTCAACTAGATTCAAATTAATTCTAGCTCAAAATACATCCCCATCTCATATTCTATCTTATGCAGACATCAAAAGCGATTGAACCCAAATATTTTTTTCAAATTTTTCTGCTAATTCCTTTACATGAGCCCTTGAACTTCAATTGGTATTTGTTTTATAGTGTATTACTTGTGACAATATCGCGTACATAAACATTATCGATATTCATGTAGATTTTTTATATTTTTGATATTTTTCTAGTTTTCCAATTTTATGGCATAGAAAAATGTCAATGGCACGTTTTCCTTTTTATCATACAGCACAAAAATTGATTAAGTGAACTGATTAGAATATTTGAATATCTATGGCATAGGGAGAAAGGGAGATGAACACTGTTTATATTGTTGTTATAGTTCCGACAGTGTTGGCACAATATGTCACAGACTTTTTTTTATCATTAATTCCGCAGAGAAAATGTAGCTTGTTATCATATCTACACATATTGAATCAATCAAGTCACAAATGCACAAAAAAATATAATTTAATGTGAATACTCACTCGTTCTAATTTCTGAAAATATTGTCGCAAAAATGTCACTGGATTCTCTGGTCGAAATACACAAAGTTGAACGATTGCATCTTTGAGCACCCGCTGAATACCTATAATAATTGATATAAAATAAACAAGTTTAATTAGTGTCGAAAGGCAATTAAAAGCAAGCAAGCAAGTGGGAAATGAAAAGGTTTCGCTTTAAGGTTGAAAAGTGGGCAACAACAACGACAATACAAGTAAGCTTAAGCTATTGACAAATAAACATAGCAATTAGAATTTTTAATTCCATAATTGATAGAATTTGTTCTTACTGTGTGTTGAGATATACTGCTCACAATCCCGTAAACAATCTTCGTCCGATACTGATACGTTCATGATATTGTCTTTAGGAAATCTCGTTTTTTTAAGTTACAATAAAATTGCACACACGTAGAAAACTCTTTTATATTTTGTTATAAAAATTTATGTGAACTTATAAAAAAAACTATTTTTTTTCCTTCTCTTTTGTTGTTTTTTTTTTGCTATTATTTTGCTTCTCTCTTTCTCTACTGCGATCCAATTGGAACTTTTTTTTTTATTTTCTTTTTTCACTTTTATCTACGTTATCCGACTAAACTCAAGGATGTTACAACTAAACTGAGTAAGATCACAGTGAGAAGTGAATTTTAGCACGATTTTTGCGTAAGAAAGTCTTGAAGGACGTAAAGAATTCACATAAAAATGCTTTGTGAAGTTGTTTCACTAGATGAAAATGTTTTTGAACTTGAGCTATTGTATTTTGTAGATATTCCTGGGTTTCTTATGAATTAAGGTTAATATTAGCACGTAGATTGATTTTTGATGTAAGTTTCTGTTGATTCTTCTTGTTGACATTTGGGATTTCTTAATTTGTTGCTGGTTTTTTAAAATTTCAATTTAAAGTTGGTCAAAATAATTTTTAAAAAATATCTTTGCCTATTTTTGGCATTTCCAATGAATTTTTAATTCCAAAAATTACAGCATTTTCTTCTGGAATAGCTTAATATAAGCTTTTTTGAACTAGCATTTGTACCACAATTCCGTATCTGAACCATGAATTTTAAACACTTAATTTTATCTATTCAGTCTTGATTTTACACAGCTATTGCTCCCCAAAACCTTTTAATCCTCGTAAATCTTGTATAAGTATCGAAAATCAATCAAATTTTTCATCAGAAAAAACCATAGCCAACTGAAATTTTAAATTGAAGCTTCAATCAAACAAACTTTAAATTCAAATTTTTAAAACCCGTTAATTTTACTTTAATCTTAAAAATGTAAATTCACCTCTCAAAATTTTAAAATATACTCAATCATTTCCATTTATACCAGCCAATTTATTATTTATGTAATGCCAATTGTTTAACAAGATATTTTTAATGCAGGAAATAAAAAGTGCATATGAGTAGAAACGACGAGAGTTCAATGAATGGAAGTGAAAATGAGGAGAAATTTAATGCTTAAATAATTATCAGGTCATGTTGATTTGCCGATGGCATTTTCGTAATGTTTTATTAATTTTTTTTTTTCGTAAATGCAAAAAAAGAGCTTTTTTGTGAATCTTCAGTCGACAGAACAAATATGAACACCTGCGTACAAAAAACACAGAGTATGGAATGTTGACTCTTACAACACCGACACCTATTTGTAGTATATTGCCTCCTCTCTCGCACTCACTCTCTTTGTGATTTTCCAATACAATGTACATAAAGGCATAAATTACTTTTAATTTGCGAGTCGTATTCATTTATTTGAGTGCATTGAACAGATTTTAACTTTCAGGCATTCTGAAACAATATGAAAAAAGGTTGAAAGAAGCTTTGAGAAAAAAATAAATTAATTTTAAATATTTACATATTTCATAAGGAGAGCTTCTTTAGTCCATTCGATGTGCAGTAACAAGCAGAGTTCATTCATCAGTTACGTTCTTTAAAAATTGGGATAATCAGATTCTTAAGCTTATTTAATAAGCTGATAGAGCTTGATGGAACAGTGACTTACGAGTTTGGTTTCTGAATTAATATTGTTATAAACACAGCGTTCGTAGGTTCGAGACCTGATAAAGAGAAATGTTGAATTTACAATTTAGCAGCTTCTCAGTTATTGTAAAAATAGTAAAGGTTATTAGCAGAGATCGAAGCCGATTTTTTCGGCTTAACTCAATTTTTGATTTTTTTGATAGAAAAAAGCCATTTGACACCCGTTTCAAGTATTTAAATTGAACTTTACATGCTTTACTATGATTCTGTGTAATATTTTGTCAGCATGTAGCTATAGTGAGCTCAGAATTTCAATTTAGCCGATTTTAAGCCGATCGGCTTAAATTTCGGCTTAACATTCTTTAACTTGAAATTCTGAGCTTCCTATAGCTACATGCTGACAAAATATTACACAGAATCATAGTAAAGCATGTAAAGTTCAATTTAAATACTTGAAATGGGTGTCAAATGGCTTTTTTCTATCAAAAAAATCAAAAATTGAGTTAAGCCGAAAAAATCGGCTTCGATCTCTGGTTATTAGCATTCATATCAAAAATGTTTGTCATTCAAAAATGTGGAATTCGTTCCCTTTCTGTAATTAATAATTCAAGAACCCAAACCTAGTTGTCACTCCATTGCTGTATGTTACTACTTGAATCCTCTCATTATCAGCTCCCGATAGAAGTCTTAACAGTAGAGTAGTTCGAATCCTATTATGAAATATAGATCATTTCCACTTTGGGGTCGTTCACTTATGACATCCATCAAAAAACCTGATTTTTAGACCCCCCTTCCCCCCACACTCTGTCACAAATATTCTATAGAAAAAAATTTCCATTGTTTGAACTGTCACAAAATCCTAGACCCCCCTCCCCCCCCCCCATAAATGTCGGACGTCATAAGTGAACGGCCCCTTATTAATGGTAAGGTAATCTTTAGGTAAGAATACTTACTTCGATGACCGTACACATCAATTGTGATCCATTGCCTCTTTCCTTACTTCTAATTGTTTTAAAATACCTTAAAAGCTGCAGACCATCTCAAAATCTTTGAAATATTCAAACATCATCCACAGATGCCCCCCAAAAGAAGAGATCTTAAAGAAACTCTTGTTAAGTCAATAATGATAACATATAGAAATATTTATAAATTAAATATGTACACGTACACGATGTATTCATATTTTCTTCATTTGTTTCATTTGCATGACTAAATATTTTTAGAATCTCGTAGACCAAAGCGACCAAGACGACGATGATGATGATTGTTATGCCGAGAAATGCCGTCAAAATTGTTAAGATTTCTATTTATTTTACAAATTCCTCAGGTGTTTTTGTTCTCTAATATAATATTTGAATGTTCTATGGTAAGGCAGCTAGCCTTTCATTCCTAGGTGCGATAAATATATTTTCTTCATGCCCTGTTATAATCGTCAATATCTAATAATTGTTAATTTTATGATCATTAATTTTTAATTATCAATAAAACATTCGATGCGGCAAATAAACTTTATAGAAAAAAAAAAGGCAAATGAACTTGTGGAACTTTCATTTCATAACGAAAACTATATAAAAAAAGTATCAAAATAAATTTGAATTTTAAATTTTTTTTTATTTTTGTCGTCTTTTTCTTCTCTCAATTTTATGGCGTTTACGTTAGCATCATCATTTGAGTGAGGGGATTTTTTTTTTTCGTATTTATAAGAAAATCCAAAAATATTTCTTTTAAGCAAAAAATTAGAATACGACCTTCACTAAGTAGTCAGCTAGAGGCTGTAATATATTCTCTTGATTTTGTAAAATTCTTAAATAAAACCTGCTGTTAAGATGTTAATTTATTGATGTCGCCAATTTTTATGGTTTTACGTAAATCTCATTCGATTCTTTTAGAGACAACAGTGATAGAACAGAAACAAGAAGTAAACAAAAAATTTTAGCCAAGAGATCGTGTAGAATGTGTAAATAATTTGGTTGATTTGAACTCGTCCGGATCATTGAACGAAGTTGGTTTGATTTCTGTCTAATTTAGGTGATATTTGCATATTACACATTACAAATTGGCTGGACAAGCTCTAAAAATGTATTAAACATCAAAAAATCAGGGAAATCTGTGTACTTTGTCTGCTAGATTGCATCTAAACACATCTGAGCATAGTTAGAAGTATTTTGAAGTATGGAATTATTTGAACCATTGCCAAAAATGTGGAGTTGCTGTAACGTTTATTTCAGATTTGAATGATATTATCACCATAGTTGTTTGCCCCGTTTTATAGAATTATTCAGTCTTCCATCTACCCTGTTTTGTCGTTATAAGCTAGTAGCTTAGAAGAATAAAAAATTAAAGAAGTCCTCGTCTTATTGATCGAGGGACTTAAGCGCATTTTTGTGTTAGCGATCAGTATTTGATTATGTAATTATTTGGCGTTCAATTACAGATCATCAGAAGATTAGAAGATCATTAGTTTTAGTGAAAAGGGTTTATCATTTAGCGGTTTTTTAGAATTCCAATTTTTTACCGGTTAAAATCACGTGTTTTTCATATGAAATAAAATAATCATTAATTAAAGTACAAATACACTGTTTTATAACTTATAACTGTTCGGCCGGCCAATAACTCGATAGAACTGAGCTAATAAAATAAACCCGAGCTCTCGACGATGTCTGGTTAAAAAGTTTTTCTTGTTCCGAACAGCCAAACAAAGTGTATTATTAAGCTACCTTTCATAAACAAGTTTCTAAAATGCTCTAAAAAATGATTTTTTTGGCTCACTAGTAGCTTAGTAACGAGTAGTAGCTTATAACGAAAAAACAGGGTAAATTTGGACATTAAACATTGGTTCATGGTTCATTAAGATATATTGCAACATTCAAGTCCTAAATTCACAAAAATTCTTATTTAAATCCACAAATGCGCCTTGATAAATACCTCCATACTCACTATTTTATTTAGCAACTGAGATTGTGTATGAAATCAATTAGCATATTTGATAAGTCGCGAACTTTTAATTGCTGTTGATCAGAATTTATATGAATCTTATAAATATTTAACAGCTAAGCTCGAAAATAAAACGGACGAGCGAGTTCACATTTTTTTGGAAACAGTTTTCCTATAATCTTAACTTGCTGACTTGGTCATTAGGTATTCAGTTTCGTTTTATTAAACGCTTGAATAGTTTTAATCAGGCGCCAGCGGAGAGTAAAGCTAAATGAATCAAATTAATCTTATTGTGTAGTCTATACGTTCAATTATAGACGGAAATTTATAGAAGTAAAAAAACATGGGTAAAGAGAGGAACTGATTGCATTTACTTTCACGTGTAGGTTTCATTCTATTCATTGAAATTCTTCAGTCTCATTGCTCTCTTGACTTCCATCTTGAAAAGTGAAGCAAGAAAATTAAAAAAAATCTTAAGAATGCCGACACGTCTTGAGCTGAATAATGGAAACGAACATGGTGGGATGTGAAAAGCCACGAAAATATGAAACTTAATGATAATAATGATTTGATGACGGGAAACTCTTCTATCATTGCCATAGCCAAGACTCTGAGCATCAAACCGTAATGTTAAGCATTAAAAAAAATGTGAATCATATCGTAAAGTATGGTTGAGACGCAAACAAAACAATTTCCTGTGGTCCACCATCTCTCTCTTTATTCCTCCTTCTTCATACCAGCATTCTCATTGCGCAACATTGAGCTTTATACACTAAAAAATTTTAATTCTTCGTCGGCTTCATAATGACTCTCGAAATAAATATAATACGGCCGTACACATAAAAAAGCCATCGTTCCAAGACATTTTGCTTCTTCGATTCCTCTTTTGTGCTCATTTCGTGGCCTTGTTTATTGTTGGTGTATCGAAATTCTCAGGTGCATGAAAATCCATTCAAGATTTTTTTTTATTATTATTATTTCTGCTTTTATCTTGTTTTCGCTTGAGCTCTGCTGGGTTTTTTTTTTAATACTTCTCATTTCGGTAAAATACTGTTTAATGTTCATGAGAAAGCTATGCAGAGTGATTTTAAGAGGAACCTACAAAATTGGATGTTTCTTCGGAATTTGGAGTAAAAATTGCGTTGGATTTAAGTCTTACGTATATGGCAAGCAATAACACCCTTTTGAGATCTTTGAATTATCATAAATTTTAATAATTTTTTCAAGTAGCCGATAATAACTGTCAATATCTCACTTTAATTAATTAAAATGACCATAATCATAATTCAGTGCATGTGATTTACTTCATGACACTTTAAAGTACTTCAATTATATTATGCATGGTAAATTTTATTGCAAATAAATTAATTTTCTTGCTTAGCTCATGATACTCTCAATGATCAAATTGAAGGAAATAACAGCTTTATTAATTTTGATTTGATGTGGCTCATTGTATTAAACGATCACTAGGTGTTCAAGACTAAATGTGATTTTAAGCACTTTAATTGATTTTCATCATGTTGCAATAGCATTAGCATGTCTGTATAGGTACAATTAACAATAAAAATGACATTAGCTTGTGTAAGTTGGTTCCTAAACTTGTAATGCCAAAACCAAAGGATCTAACCCGATTCAATGAATTTCAATGTGTGTCGATCGGGTAAAGATCCCATGTAATGTCATTCTATCATCATCCATCAAGGAATTAGAAGAATTGCATTATTCTGTGACCAATTCTTAATTTGAGCCATTGATAACAAACTTAATGTCTCAGAATGTCAAATTTTGAGCTCTAAATCAACGAATTGTTGAATCCTTAAAATATCATTCAGTAGACTTTGTTCCTTAGTTCAGATCAGTGCTTCTCAAACTATGATCAACTGTTGTGGTTCGAAAGCCTTCAAGTGTATCGCAGAACAAACCAAATTTTTACACTAGTTTAAATGATCACACTTTAAAAATTTTAAGAATTTCTTATTAAGATTCTAGCCATAATTCATAGCATTTAAGCATTCAAAACTGAAATCCTTCATTCCAAATTATTCCTGCATCTAGCAAAGCAATATAAAATTTTAGAAACAAATTATTCAAATCATTTAAGGAGCTTATGTAGTTCTTTTCAACCCTTTTAAATTTTTAATGAAAAATTACCACTCTCCTTTGTGGTTGTTACTTATTATTGGAACCGAAAAGGAGAAAGAAAAGAGAAATGAATATGAAATAAGAAGATAGATGAAGTATCATCAAATAACGAGAATAAAATTTACGATGATGTTAAAGAATTTTTTTATTAACACCAAGTTGTTCTAATTTTATGTCTGACCATTGGAATGCAGTTCTTTCTCATCTCCGTTTCATTCTTCTATTCTTATATGATTCATTTCTTTCTGAGATATTGTTTTTTACAATCTGATGTAACGTTGGGGTCTGTTAGAAATGACGTCTATCAAAGTTTGGAATTTTGAAGGCTCTCTTAAGTTCTCAACTAATCTTTGGTTCTCGGTGTAGAGGATTGAAATAAGATGATCCAGGAATGACCAAATGAAGAGTCTGTCAACCAGAATGGCACAAGTCGGTTAATCGAATAAAAATCTGGTGCCCAGTCGGCATGAAACTGGAATGGTGCAGGCTTCGATTTAAATCCAGTACCATGTCAGAGTCACACCAAGTTAGTGCCGGATTTCTAATCGATTAATTGACTTGTGTCATTCTGGCAAGTCTTTATCATTCAATTAATCGATGCCATTCTTAGATTTCACAAAAGATCCATCGACACTCCCGTACCTCCATAGACGTCATAAGTAAACAATCCCTATGATCCAAGATAAATAATATTCTTATTGAAGCCTAACACACCAATAAGACTGACTACCGAAGACTTTCACCCATATTCTCGACATTAAAACGCATTCGATTCCTCATTTGATGAGCATTTGGAATCAATTCGTTACAATCGATTAAATTGAACAATAAGCTGTAAGTCTAATAGCATCAACATTCCACTGCATTGATAATCCAGCATAAAAGATTCTCTATTGTTTCTTTATTGCAGGCAGAGTTGATGAGTTTAGGGTCTATTGGCACTTTTCCTTAATTTTTATGGTCAATTCTTGATATTTCTTAATTTTTATGGATGTGACCGTGATCAATAGAATTTTGTGGATTAATTTTATAGCCGAAATGCAGTCATGAGGTCATAAATACCTACACTGATTGCATCCAGTGAATTCTATTCTACCACAAACGTGGGTGAAATGAAGCTACATGAAAAGAACAAGTTTCTTCATTTGTTCCAATAGCCATTGGCATTTCATGGATTTCAATTAAATTCCATTGTAATTTAATGTTTCATTTTATGGCCACCCAGAGCTCCGCTCATCTGTTTCTCCATCTTTTTTTTCATGTTTTTTTTGGGAGCCACAAAGCATTTTTCGATTCCCCAAAATTCTTATAAGAATTGATGGCATGGCCAAAGAAAATTATTTAAATTACATAAATCATGAGTCTTCGTGAGTGAATCAACAGTTTGAGACCACACCGTAGGCATATTCTGATTCATTATCATTGTGTATGTGCCTCGCATTCCCTATAGACCATTTTTAAATGCTCTTCTTTTTAAAAGTAAAAGACAACATTGAAAGAAATAATAAATAAAGTGTATATTGAAATTCTCAGGTGTGTCACATCCTCTACAACTTGTTACTCCTTTTCCTTTTTATGCTCGTTTCTCTCCTTCTTCTTGTTCTTCAATATATGAGATTCCAATATATACATTCAGATTCATTAAGTCATTTTTTTTCCACTGAAAAATCAGTGGGCAGACACAAATCACTCAATTCAAAAGTAAACACTCATTAAGAATGAAATTTTAGTGTTGTGCATTGGATTCAAGGCAGCTAAAGGTTAACACACAACACTAATAATAATAAAAATAAGAATACAATGAGAATAAGAAGTAAAAAGAAGCGACGATGATGATGATGAGAACAGAAAAAGGATGCATTTTGTAAAAATATTTGATGGGAACAAATAGAATTTAAAAAACATAGAAATTTCTTGTGTAATACTTTGCCTTCATGGAATCTACTTTAGGACAGGATTTGCTGGATATTTAGAAATTCAATGGATATGCACTTTGGGTGTCTGTTATGCGGATTTTATCAGCAGCTAAAGTCATGTCCAGAAAGCAGGTTCAAGAATGTCCATAATATTTTGAAAATGAAATACATAACTTAACAATTTAGCCAACTTTAGTCATCAATAAAAATGAACTAGGAAGTTATGTCAAAAAAGTTGAAGGTTCAAATCCTAAAATTATACTAAACGATGATGTTTTTCAAAGTCTGTGTTGATTGCACACTTTTTTGCTGCTTCAACTGATTCCAATTATTTTATTTCAAAACTGCGTCACATCGATCATTTAAACAATTCCTTAACTTAATTCCTTGTATTATTCTTTCATAGAATTCTCACCATCATTACCCAACCTACCTGTTATTTCTATTTTATAAATATGAGATACACACAGATACACTTAAATCTCACTCGATTTTTAAATGGATCGGAAAAGATTCAAAGAATCAGTTCCAAGAATTTTATGAATGAAAAACGAGAAATGGAATTTTTTTTATTTTTGTTTTGTTCGTAAAATGTATAAAAATCAGAGAAGATGTAGCAGCAATGTCTGTGTAAATAGTCGAGAGCTGAAAATTATAAGGTAATATAATAAGATATTTTTTTCATCAGTCAATGTACACATAGACACAAAAACTGTATAATCAGTAAACAGATCAACGGAGAGAAAACAGAAAATGTAAAGGAAAAAGATTTAAATGCATCATAGGACAGATAACGCAATTGATAAATTAATGACAATGTTCTCTGAGTGTTGAGATTAATTTTCATTGATAGTTTTATGTCTAGAGATTAACCTGAGCAGAACATGATGGATATTGAGGTTTTGAAGAGCATTTGAAAAAATAACTGTCAAAAAATATTTGAAAAATAACTGTCATAATACATTTAAAAAATAATTGTCAAAAAATATTTAAAAATTCAACAGTTAAAAATGCCAAGATTCAAACTTACCCCAACTTAAGACTGTCATATACTGCTCGGATTCCCATCAATTTGTCTAAATGGAATTAAATATTTTTTGCAAAAGGCACTTTAACTGATCACGCCCAAAATACGTTAAGGAATAAGAAATCTCCACGTGTGAGACTTATCTGAGATTTTAAATCAATTATTTTTAATCAAACAATTGTCAAAACTTTTGAAAAGTCATGCAAGTTGATTGCCATTTGGTCATAAGCAGTTCATATTATTTCATTCATAAAGCAAGCATTTCTGAATGGCTTTCAGGTCTCGGTCGTTAATGAGAAGCCACAAAAAGTATATTAAGTTTTATATTTCTCCATCATCACATTAAAATCTTGTAGACATGCCTCATAACAGCATACAGCATACAGAACATTGAGTGAATGCAAAAGGGCAATAAATTTTGTAACTTAATTGAACTAGATTCTTGTAAGTAAAGCGTAGAGATGCATCTCGTGTTGAATTTAAAATTATATCTACAAAGCCATATTTCAGCTTGTTATAATATTCTGACATTGTACAAAAACAGAATCTTGTTGTTATTAACAATGCTACTACAGAATTTTTATATTTATGTTGAGTCTTGGAATTGGTGGTGATTCAAGGTGGTGGAACTTAGTGTGTTGGAGAAGAAAATGAAGGTTGATTACCAAAGTTGAGTACAAAAGGGTTTTGATTGCAACAAAAATATTAAAATTAGGTAAAAATTATGTTTTAATATGCATGGCATCTATAAGAAACTAGTAGATTAGTAAAGGATGTCATTTAGGTGATCTAGTCTCAAACCCCTGATTTTCAGTAGGTTTTATACTTAGCTATTGTCATTCAAACTTATTTAATGGATTTAGGTTGCTGGCCAAGAAGCTTAAGTGTTCAACTATTAATCAAGAGATCATAAGTTCGAATCTCAGTCCAAACCTTGTTGAGATTTAATTGTTTTAACGGTTTGAACGATTAAAAAATTTAAAAATAAGGTTTTTAAAAATTAAATTGAACTAAAAAACTTAAATGTATTCAAATTAAACAACAATCATCAAACCATTCATAACTCAATCAAAATGGAAAACAATCCTTACATTTAGATGTCCAAAATTTAACAAAACCCATACATAACAGCAACATGACTCAACGAACCAAAATCAACAAATTAAATTGCAACAGTTTCGGTCTATTAACTATAGCTGAACCTCTTTAACTTGCTAATTTTTATTTATGCAATTTTTTGACTTTTCTCTGAATTTTTAATATCTATTCAGCTTAACTGCTTATTTACAACCTACTAATTTTCATATTTTTTCAACATTCATTCAAATGAAAGAGAACGGAAATTTCCAAATCAAAATAAATGGCAGTCATAACAATTTTTACGATATTTTGTAAGCAAAAATTTTAAATCCGACTATAATCAGTTCTCCTAATATAAATTATCCTTTGATTAGTCGATAAAAATTGAACTTTTTTGTTTGTTAAAATTTTTATACACTTGTTTATTTGTTTCATTGACTTGAATGTTTTACTTAAGTCTGTTCCAATCCTGTTTTGTCTCGTTTCGTTTTGTTTAAATATGTTAAAAAAATTATTTTTGTTATTTAAGGGTTCAATTATGGCGATTTAGGTAAGTTTCTTGTACAAACTGAATTGAATGAACCGGAATGAATTATACATTGTGATCTATTGTCTATTGCATGATCTTTTGATGATTTTACTTCATAATATCAAGTTTAGGGTTCGTTACTCTTAAAAGTCGAATGAAATCAAAATTTTAGTTTATAGCTTTATTAATGGATCAATTTTACTGTAGTCTTCCTCCAAAGTCATCAAAGAATTTTTCAAACCTAGCCTAAGAACAAACACTAGCTAATACAAACAATCTCGACTTTTTTTTATGTTAAAATAGGTCCTGAGCCATTTAATAGCCATGCAAGTTAAATGATTGATACATCAATTGATCAATATACAAATTTTTTATAGTAAACAGTCTTTCCTGAATGCAAATTATTCAACCATTTAATGCTCTTATTTGTCAAAACAAGACAAAGATAATTAATTTTAAAATTCCGATTTCAAGGCATTAACATTTGAATTCAATTCTCATAAAATTGTGTTAATTTTATTTTTGTTGCAAAACTTGTTATGAGCCGGCGTTGTTTAAGTTCTTTCAACTTTTAAGTATCACAAAAAAAATTAATGCTTGAATTTGTTATAAAATCATAACCAATTATTCAAAAGTTATTCCTTCTTGTGCTATTTATTCTTATGCTTAATCTCCTTGAATTCCTCAATTTGATTCATTTCTTCTCTCTTTAAGCCCTAAAAAGTCATTAATTTCTGCTCAAAACACGGTTTTATGTCGCTTGAAAGAGAAATAATAAGTGAGCATGTAAGCAGAGATAAACTTGCTGGCAATGCATCGAGAAATTGTACTTTTGTAATGTTCATTTCACGTGTAAAAAGCGAACATTTAGATAAGAACGAGTGAGCAGCAGTAACAGATATAAGAAGTGAATATTCTTGCAGGAGTAATAATATTAATGAAGGTTGATTAAGCTTTGATACACAAACAATTAATGTAGATTTTTTTATGCGCCGCAATATTTTATGGAAAGTCCCCACATGATTCTTATTATTCCACTTTAAAGTGTTTTTAAGTAAGATTTCGAATTATTTTACAATGTAATGATGCTGCTTTTATAAATTGTCTGTCTGTCAACTAGTATCAGTTTTTAAACTAGTTTTTGGTCGTTAATATTCAAAAAAAAATGCTCGTTATTTTTAAATAATTTTCAACCGTTACTTTTGACAGTTTTTTTCACTCAATTAAAATTTCAACCTTTAAATTTTTAAATCTACTTTTACCGAATAACTTACAACTTCTTTCAAAAAATAAATTTAATTATGTACAGGCACATCTACGCTATTGTTCCATTTCGTTCTCAATCTTCTAGTCTAGAACCAAAAGAACAAGACATCAATCTTTCAGAAGATGAATATTTTAATCTTTTTATTCACGATTTTCACATCGTCAAAATCAATGCGAGTTGCTTCATCCAATTCGCAATTCACAGGTGTTCATTTGAAAAAATTAGCGTTGATCGCTTCGCAACAAAATGAACTGAGCAAATAAACAGTGTTCAAATTAAAGTTTAAAGCTGCATAAATGTTGTAATTGTTTCTTACTAAAACCGAACCTCATTCATGACAACAATTTTTAAGTTTTGTGCTACGACATGGCATTGAAGACTGTGCTTTGCTATTTTAAGAGCAATGAAAACATTAATTTGAACTATAGACCATATTTTGATGTGATTTTCAGGTGGTGGCTTCAAGCTTATTGTGATGGATGCTTTTTTCTGTTTAATTTGACCTTCAATGTGTGTTTGCAAGAACTGTTGCTTATTATTGTTATTATATCGACAAGACCACCATCAATGAATCATCATCACATGGCAGCAAAAATAAGTGATTTTGAGGAATTCTTTTTTGCTCGGAAATTGAAGAGTTCAAATGAAATTAAGTCGCACATTCAAGGTAAGTGATGCAAGGAAATCTGATGCTGTGGATGTTTTTCAAAAAAATGAATTCAACGGTTCTGAAAAATTTGAATTTCAACGGTTCTCAAAAATTTGAATTTCAACGGGTTTCAAAAATTTGAATTTGAACGGATCTCAAAAATTTGAATTTTAACGATTTTCAAAATTTTTAAATTTTAACGATTTTTAAACATTTAAATTCAATATTTTTAATTCAAAATTCAACGTTCAATTTTGAGACTGTTTTAATCATTCACTAATCCAAAATGATCAACAAGACAATCCAATTTTTCAGAAAACAGTGCTAAAGCGAAGAAGTAACAACAATAAAGGTGGAAAAGGTCCATAATCTGATATTTCTCTCTTTCTCCAACAATATTTTTTTCAATGATCATCAATGGCTTAATGGTAAATGAAACTTAGAGTGTGGGAAGAATTTTTTCTCTCACTCACTTACTTCATCTCGTCTTCATTTCATAATAAAGAATGTTGTTGATTGTAACGAGTTACCATACATGAAACAGACCTCTTATTAAATTTATTATTATTTTTTTCTCTTTTATTCTTTGCCTATCTTTATTTTCATATTATGAACATCTACATACCTCCATAGATTGTAATGGCATTGGTCAATTCCTTATTTGTTACCTATTCATAACTCTTTATTTTTCATTTCTTTTCATTCCCATCATCTCTCTAATTCCAAAATTAGAGATCAATTGTTTCCCTTTTGGCTTTTCTTCTCCTTTTTGATCCACCAAAGCACCATTCTCTAACATTCATTTCAATAGAACCAATAAAAACTGTACGAGACGCGATGATAATAAAACTGTTTATAGCATTCTTATTGCACTTTGATATGCATGCATGTATACATGATTTTCCTCTCTTATATTATAACCCAAATAGCTTATCTCTCGTGCATTATTGATCATATGCAGCTGTAAGGTAATGATCTCGTAAAGGTCATCAGAATGTTATTTACTCTTTCCTATTCAGACCGTATTTATTGTCTTGCTATTAATTGAGAAGTTGGAAGATTCAAGGACATTACAAGTTAACCTCTACCTTCCATCTGAATTTTTAGATTCAACTTCACATGATCCTAGTTCTTATGACAATACTCAAAATGTCAATATTGATGAATTCCTCAAGAACGGTGTGAATATGCCTCATTATACATCCATAACCATTTGTGTTTGCTCAACTGCAGCTGAGCTGATAATTTGATGTAATATTTCTTTTCTCTGTCGCTTAATGTTGTTGAAACATTCATTGTCGTTTGCTAAGATTTGTGCTTGATATTGAATGAACTTTAGGTTTGAACAATTCAAGATAATGACTTACCCGAACATACAAAGAGCATGCTCAGAAAAGTGAGCATATAAGTGAGTCTACTCAAAAAATGTACTCATGCAAGCTCATTCAACTGAGCATGCTCATGAGAATATTATGAATGTGCTCACTTAAATTTTTTATAAAAACTTTATAAGCTCACGTGAGTGCATTCAATAAGTATACTCTTGAGAATATTAAGAACATACTCATGTGAATTCACTCATATGAGTTCACTTACTGAATATACTCATGAGCATATAATGAGCAAGCTCACTTCTGTGTCACACAATTTTTTTTATATTCTCATATGAGTGCACTTACTGAATGTACTCATGAGCATATAATGAGCAAGCTCACTTCTGTGTCACACAATTTTTTTTATATTCTCATATGAGTGCACTTACTGATTGTACTCATGAGCATATAATGAGCAAGCTCACTTCTGTGTCACACAATTTTTTTTATATTCTCATATGAGTGCACTTACTGAATGTACTCATGAGCATATAATGAGCAAGCTCACTTCTGTGTCACACAATTTTTTTTATATTCTCATATGAGTGCACTTACTGATTGTACTCATGAGCATATAATGAGCAAGCTCACTTCTGTGTCACACAATTTTTTTTATATTCTCATATGAGTGCACTTACTGAATGTACTCATGAGCATATAATGAGCAAGCTCACTTCTGTGTCACACAATTTTTTTTATATTCTCATATGAGTGCACTTACTGAGTTTATTCAAGAGCAAATTGTGTACGTTTTCGATTTAGCTGACATTTTTTTAAAAAAACGTCAGCTACCTTAAAAAATCATTATTTGAGATTTTTTAAAAAAATGTCAGCTAAATCGAAAACGTTAAAAAAATGATTTTTTAAGGAAGCTGACATTTTTTAAAAATGTCAGCTAAATCGAAAACGTTAAAAAAATGATTTTTTAAGGAAGCTGACATTTTTAAAAAAATGTCAGCTAAATCGAAAACGTTAAAAAAATGATTTTTTAAGGAAGCTGACGTTTTTAAAAAAATGTCAGCTAAATCGAAAACGTTAAAAAAATGATTTTTTAAGGAAGCTGACATTTTAAAAAAATGTCAGCTAAATCGAAAACGTTAAAAAAATGATTTTTTAAGGAAGCTGACATTTTTAAAAAATGTCAGCTAAATCGAAAACGTTAAAATAATGATTTTTTAAGGAAGCTGACGTTTTTAAAAAAATGTCAGCTAAATCGAAAACGTTAAAAAATGATTTTTTAAGGAAGCTGACGTTTTTAAAAAAATGTCAGCTAAATCGAAAACGTTAAAAAATGATTTTTTAAGGAAGCTGACGTTTTTAAAAAAATGTCAGCTAAATCGAAAACGTTAAAAAAATGATTTTTTAAGGAAGCTGACGTTTTTAAAAAATGTCAGCTAAATCGAAAACGTTAAAATTGGCGCTCAATAAGATTCAAACTTCAAAGAACTTAGTTCGCCTGTAAAAATATAATAATTTAAGTATGTGTTATGCCATATATAAATTATTATATATTTACAGACAATAGCTCCAAGGAAAAGTGTGAGATGACAGAAGTTAAGCAACGCAGAAGATATTTCAGCAAAGATGGGTGACCAGATTTATATGTTTCCGTCTAAGTATTTGAGATAAAATATTAATAATAATTTCTAACTCTTTCAAAATTATTCACAGAAATTCAAAGAAATAAACGGAACAGTACTTGATTTCAGCTAACCTATAATATTCAAATTTAGCTTAATTAATTTTTTGAATTTTGCAACTTCACTTGAGTGCACTCATGAGTGTGCTCAGATGAGCATATACTCATAAATATACTCACTGAGCATATATCTTTTGAGTATCTTCATGAGTATAAGCTCTTTGAGAATATTTATGAGTATATGCTCTCTGAGAATGTACATGAGTATATTCAATAAAAATGTTACATGAGAAAAATGTTGCATGTGACATGTTACCTTCTCATTTGAGTATGCTCATGAGTTTACTCAATGATCTTATTACATGTCACATAGGAATGTGCTCACTGAGCATGCTCAAGAAGGTACCGTAAGCGCATCACTGAAATGTATGAAAATGAGCACATTCTCACAAAGGCTAATAGGCTCACAAATAATGTGCTCTGAGCATGCTCATTGTATGTTCGGGTTAAAGTTAAGGCTAATAGGTTTCTGTTGAGTTTCTAAACAATTTCATTTAATGATGTACAAGGAAAGTTTAAACTTTGAAATCGTAAGTCAGTGCTTTCACATTTGGGTCTCAGTGTAGCATTCTGGCCATTTGTCTGGATCAGATGAATTCTGAGACAGAAATTTCTTCATAAAGATCGATTCTATATGAAGATAGAAAATCTAATCTACACAAAAATTATTTCTACATAAAGATTCTGTCTACATAAAGATTCGATGTAGATGTCTACAATTCTACATTCTTCTCTGATGTAGACCTGGAAAAAATGTAGAATTTTAGACATCTACATCGAATCTTTATTGTAGACAGATTCTTTATGTAGAAATAATCTTTGTGTAGATTAGATTTTCTATCTTCATGTAGAATCGATCTTTATGAAGAAAGTTTCTTAGCTAGACAAAAACTATTGAAGAATCTACATTCTTCATCTAGTGTAGACATCTACATTTGCAACACTGTTGGGTCTTGTAGATTTTGAAAGTGTCTAAACTTGGCCTGTTATAATTCGTCAAGAATCTAACCTCAATACTTTTAAACATCCTACACAGAGAATTCTGTGATTCGCGCATGCAGAATCGTCTATATTTAGCTCCAAACATTCCAATCAGCCATGACACAAAAAACACGTGCATCCAAATATCTACAAAAAAGTGTTTATATAGTCAAATGGAAATCACGAAAGAAATCGTCACCTTAAAAATTCTTGAGAATTCATATCAATGGAACAAACATCGTCCAAGCATCACACACAAAAAAATAATCAGTAGCCCATAAATAACATCTTCAGCCAGAGATAACTATATCGTCATTGAAAACATCTGGGACTTTATCAGACGATGAGTAACAAAACGTCACCTCATGTTTTCAATGAAGTTGTCTCGGTCATTCACATAAATATTCACACGAGCTTAGACTGGATTTGAAAGTTGATCATACGTGACTTGATAGAGAATCAACACCTCGTTGTTTTAGAATGAATTTGTTCATTATTTTGGGAAAATTTATGATCAATTCAAGAGATTGGGTAAGAATATTCTAATGAACTATCTAGCTTAGGTTAGGAATTACCCACGTAGCCAAAATCGCCGTCAATGAAAAAATCGACTTAAATGTACAATTTTTTGGATGATCCAATAGACGTCGATTTTTCATCCATTACATTCGTTTTTCTTGAGCCGCTATATACTTCACAAGTGCAATCAGAAATCACTTATATAAAGCACAGCCAAATTTTCATACAAAGTGTGATTAATTAATTAAATTAATTACATGCGAATTATTCATCTGAATGAAGACTTCGACTCTTTTTTTCAAAGACAAAATCCTTAATTAATTTTTTTTGGATTTTGTCTACAAATTATAGTATAATTAACATAAAATATTTTCATACAAAAAAATTCAAAATTTTTCCGTTAATCGGTTTTTTTATTGTAACGGTCAAAAAAAAATTGATTTTGGTTCAAAAAAATAATCGACGTGAAATCGACGTAAAATCGACTAAAAATCGTCCCTTTTCATATTAGCATAATGTCCAATGTACGATACATGGAATGTACATATGGAACATACATGGAAGATTTTGATGTAATACATAAAATCTTCCATTCGTCGACTTATGGCTACGTGGGTAAGGTTTGATGACCTAGTGTTTCTGATAATAACCATTTAGATCATTGGCTGATTTTAGAAATCATAAGTTTGGATCTCATAACAATCAAAGCTAATCTAAAGACATAATATACAGTTTATAATAATTCAAACCAAAGAAATTAAACATTGTAAGATTAAACTTCCGAAATTCAAAGAACAACCTTAGACAACAACTCTGACAATCCTCAATCCCATCAAAATCAATTTTAACTAAGCCAAAAAAAACGTAAATGACTTCCAATAAATTACTAAAGATATTAAAGCTATACACGTGCCTAGCCAATAGTTGATTCAATCAAGTCATACATTTAGTTCCGTACAAAATAAGTTTGGCGACATGAAGATTTGTTTGTCTTAAAATCGAATTTGAATTGTCAAATACCCGTTAAGCAAACAAAGGTGCTTGACATCAAAGCAGACTTAAAGCAAAAAAAAAAAAACATTTATAAATCAAATACATCACGCTTCCACATGAAAGCGCGAAAATATGTCAAGTTGAAATCGCTTTCAAATTTAATTAAATAAAATCTTTTTTATATTTTGTAATTTTTTTTTTTTGGGTGACTAAATGCTGACAAAAAAAGATCTTGTCCACACAACATTTACTTCATTTAATTGCAATGACTTTAAAAGTACTCACTACTCTGCCAACCAAATATAGATTGAAAAGCCAACCTCGTATTACATTGGTGTTTTACATCATTTCTCGCCTTTTTGAGGTCGGCACTTTTGTCTTGCTTGTCTCAAGACTGATCGTTTCTTAAGCAAAAAAAAAAAAATATTTTTATTTTTTTCTTCTTCACCATTCATTCTCCTTTTTTATCGCATTACCTTAAGAGAGGTAAATAAATGAATCAAAAGCCATTTATAGACATGAAAAATTAAATTCTGACTTTTTTTCTGCGCTGTGTTCATTCTAGAAAGAGAAAATTATTAAAAATTCCTTGCGAGAGCTTTGTTAGAATCGTTTTTGGTCTTACTTTGTGTTACTGGTCATTATTGCTATTGAATCTAAGTACTTGAATGACTTTGAGCTCAAAATGTCAACAAAAAGTGACTGAAACTATTTCTATTAAAACTGATTAAAACTTATAAAATTTGAATCTAGAAAATCCGTAAAATTGAATGAAATTTCCAAAAGGATTTGAGCCCATTAAGCTAGTATTCTTTCATGTCCGCAAAGCTTCGCACATTCGCATAATGAATACAGATCTCTGATCTTGTGCGCAACTCAATGGATATATTTTATTTCTTCTATACTATGTCTTGTATAGTTCATCTCATTTTTTTCATGCTTCGCTATCCACAGTTTCTTATGAAAAAATCTTTTTTGTTGTTTTTCTCTTTTATTTTTCGATTTCTTAAACTTTTGCAGGTGTGCTGTAGACTTCATGTCGACGGCGCCGTTTTTGCATTCCATCGTTTTGTGAATCCGTATGTTTAGCGATATTTATTGCATTCATTTTTTATTTCTGATGTACATACATATAGGATGAAATGAAAAGGTAGAGAGAGAATGAGACCTTTTAGGCAATAAACGGATGAGTTTAAGATTTTTTTTTTTCAATGAAGGCATGTATCGCGAGACCTTTTTCGCCTCGCTCCTTTTTTTTTACAGCAAGCGAGATTTCTTTTGCATCTCTTCTTTGCCTTGAATTCTTTCGCAAAAGTCTCAACTTTTTTTTTCTTTAATCATATTCTGCTGAATATTTTTGCTTTCTTAATGCTCAATTTTTTTTCTCTTTTTCTGTTTGTGCTGTTTATTGTCCATTCTTTTGGTTCATTTATCGCGGTTCTTTCATCATTTCAACGGTTGTGCATGTGAAAACGGATTTTCTGATTTTTCCACGATTCTTATTTTTAATGTTTTTCGGCATTTGTATTATGTCGTACATACATACATTTTTTGGTGAATTTCATGAACATGAGACAAAGATTTATGTTTCACATGGACACTTGGATCAGGCACAATAATACTGTATTTCTGTGAGAAATAAATGCTATTGAACTGTGCTGTGTGCACTTAATTTTTAATTCCATGCACAACTCATCGCAAATTCTTGGCCATAATGGAAACAGTCAGAAATGAACATGTTCTGTATTCAAGTCAGAATATTATAAATATTCAAATGAGGTTTAAAAATATCCGTGCTATTATTTTTAGAAGAGACAACAAGTGTGGCTATAACTTAGCCGTTAGTAAAAATGTAAAGATAAGCAGAAGAAACCGGATGAATATTAAGTATTCTGAAGAATCTCACGTAGGGGTTCTTACATAAATAGAACTTATTGAAACTTGATTTGAATCGATTTTAGAATGCCTGATTAGAATTGTCTGGAATTTGGAATATATTGTCGATAGCTTCACTATTAGCACCGTTAAAAAACATATAAATTTTTAATTCTTTCTGATTTGCTAATTTTGGATTATTTGAAAGATTTTGGAAGATAAATGTAGAGTTTCAGGTAGCTTTAGTAGGAAAAGGATCTTTGGTCAAAATTTGTGCTCATAAATTACCTTCGATTTTTGTTTGGGATTAATTAATGTTTTACTTTGAATGCAGTTCTGTTGTCTGCATATTTGCATGGGTTAGGCTGAATTTAAATCATTTCGAACAGCTTTACATCTTTGATCTTAAACCTTTTTATCAACTTATGTTTTCTGATTCAGAACTATTTTGGTATAAAACCCATAACTGATTCAAATCTTAGTCAATGATTCGCACTTTGATTCAAACTTATTCCACCAATCAGGTTTAACATATTCTATCAAGCCTATCCAAACCAACAGTGATCGAAATAAGGAACTCATAAAATTCCACTTCTTAATAGACTCAACTAGCGAACATACCCTTGAGAAATCTTGAAATTATTTTTTTTGCAAGAGATCCCAAAAAGTCTTTAGATTTTGCCATTGACTCGACCATAAAACGAAACTGAAGATCGACTGATAAAATAGCTATTAATATTCGCAAAATATCAGCTAGTTTCATTAACTCTATAAAATATGCGGAATCACAAGACCTCTACATAATCGCAACGTGTTTAAAATAACAAAAAAATTTATAAATGAACAAAAGAGAAATTAAGCCAAAGCTTAATGGAACTTTTCAGTTTAATTCACAAAAAAAAATATTCAATGGCTTCTGTTGAATCACCAACTTCATCCTCTTTTACACTTAATTAGCATTCAATAGACTATTGCTACTTAAGGCAATCAGTATTAACGTCGATGAAATAACAAGAACAATAATAATGGCGATAATATTCAAATCTCTCAAAAATCCACCTGAGTTCAAAACAAATAAATAAATTAGACTAACAATGATGATCGTTGAGCGATGATTATAACGAAACGAAGAAAAAAAAAAGGCTAAAGAAACAAGTCCATTTGCAGCTCTCAAGATTTTTAAGATTTTACCATGACGTGAATGGAATAATTTATACATTTAACGTATATGCGAGGTTTTTTGCTTGCGAATTAGTGACTTTTCAACTGAACACGTGTTTAATGATGATTTTGAGAGGCTAGTAGTTACAGCAACAGGCTTGTAGGCAGGGGATATTGAAAGTCACTCAAGCATTAAAATGGCCTAGAGTTATTTGAAATTTATGAATTAAAATGGTTCAGTGGTTTAATTGGTTCAGGAATTAATTATTGCAACTTATAGCAGTGTTCTAAGGTTCAAAACTTCTTTGGAATAATTAAAAAAGAAAACAAAGTTCCTATTCTTTGTAGAGCTAAGGAGATAAAAATATCATAAATAGATCAATGCTTTACAATCTATGTTCCCCGTTACACTTCTCAGTAGTGAATCTTAAACTCGGCTTTGCTTACCCTCACTGTTCCTTCTTGGCTCGAAAAGATGCACTGCATCAATGTGTCACCAAAATCTTTAAGTGTGTGCCTAAAAATACTTGTTTAACCCAACCTTAAACTGAAACTGTTGATCATGATTTGAGTACGTTGACATGCCCACAACTAACATAACATCCTCAACTATCTGACTTCACCACTGTAAAGCACTTTAAACGTATTAACCGCAATGAGAATCTTTCCGTTCCACTTATTAAAGGTTTTATTTTCTTATTGACTCATAAATTCATTTCAAGGATTTCAGAACATGATTAAATGCCGGCAAAAATTAAAGTAAGGAGATAATAATATGAAGAAGATGATGAAAAAGCATGTTGTATTGTGTTTAAGGAGAAAAAGCCCATTGGCTTATGAACGTGTAAGAATAATCTTCAACTTAATCACGTATACGAGGTTCTCGTTAAACAATACATACCTTCAACATAACCTACAGTTATCATATCACATGAAAAAACGAAGGCGATTAATTTCATGTTTTACTTTTTTCTCTTTTCTTTCTTTTGGATATCTTTGAAATCTGCCGATCGATTCCTCATTTCACACATAATCTTCCCATAAGAAAGTAGATCGAGGCGAGGTTTTCATAATGAACGATTCTTATTCCTTATGTGTATTACATTTCTCCTTTCATGTAATCGACAGCAATTGTTGGCTTAAGAATTCTTTGAGGTGCTTTATTTCTCTTCTTTGTAATCAATGTAATGAAATTCCAAGAAATTGCTTTTGTAAAGTTCCGATAAAGAGTAATAAATACAATCAATGCTCTATCAATCGCTTACAGATTATATTAAAGATTGGCATGCTTAATCTGGAATTATCAGGCAACATTGTAAATGGGGAGTAATAATTCTGTTCTATTAAGGTATAAGTTAATAAGTATATACTTTTCTGTAGGCTATGCTAAAGAGATTACGTGGTTCTATAAGGTGTGCTGTCCAAAGAACCATTGATGTTAGAGACTTTTAACTTAAATTTTAATGATATGATTCAGACAGACATCAAGCCATAAAATATTAATTTTAACATTCTATCATACAACATAAGTATTTAATAATGGAAAGTCATTTCTCGAAATTGTCAAATCTTTCAGTAGTTTTAAAGCTATCAAAATTGGAAAACTTAAGAAAAATTGGAATTGTCTTAAAATTCTTGCAGCACTAGACTTTTTTTCAATCTAGAAATAAGGACTCACCATGAGCAGGTCAACAGATCAAGTCCCTGCAGTAAATGATACATATTTCAGTGTTTTCCTCCGGTGATATGCTCCTTCTTAAATGAAACAACTGTCGTTAAACAACTAGTTGCAACAAACAGTTTAGCAAAGTTTAGAGTAGGCATTCACGACTTCCCGGTCTTCACTGTAAGGTTTCTTTATGACACTGATCCAAGCTAATGTAGTTCATCATATATTGCTGTCTTTTCCTTCTGCAAGCTTCTCATCAATGTCATTTTGCTCTTGAAATTTCACTTCTGAATTGTGCTTTTACGAAAATTCACTTGAATATGCATTCACAGGCTAAGGAAGGTTTTGCTGAATTTTTCTAAGCGAAAAAAGTTTTAAGTTTCATTCCCTTTATTTGACTCTCTAATCACTTCTCACAACCATTCCTTATATCTTGCTTGATCAAAACAAAATGTAATAACTCTAAGTACCGAAAAAAAAATTGGGCAGGACGTTGGGGCATTTTCAACTTTTTATAAGTTGAATAAAATTATTTAAATTTTCGGTTGAAATTTTGAATGACTTACCAAAGTATTCACAACATGACTCTGATGACGTCATTGGTTCTGAAACTGTTGTGAGAGGCTACCTGCTGATGAATCTGATGACTGCCGAATTTGTTGCTGCAATGATCCCTTATTTTTATTTTGGATATTCGTTGTACGTTGGGGTAAATGCTGGGTTAATTAATATTTTCTATTGATTATGTCATGCTTAATGGATTATTCTTGTTTATATTACCTCGTATGTCATGTGCTGTGCATTCGTTTCTTGCACAATGATTTTTCCATCGCGATGAATATCTTCGTTCCGGCTATCGCAACTTCCTCCCTAAATTTACTATTTATTGCTCTCCACTTCCACTTCGCTGTCAAATTCTCCTCATAAAAGAGCTTGGAAGTGGCGATGTTTCTTACTTAATGATTCACTCAGTTGCTCAAAATTACTTACGTCTTGTGGGATTTGTGTGAATAATATATGATGGATCTTTGCTAAGATTTGAGCACATATGAATCAACCCATAGCTTGTTTTTAGTTGCTCATTTTGTTCAAGTCACGGCAAATTCTTTTCAGACTGCGTTCTTCTCAGCTAGCTCAATTTCCACATTAGGGAAGTTGTCATCATCTGTTAACTCTGTAGATTGATTAAAATAATCGCTTAAAGCACTTCTTCCGTTCTGAATTTCATCAATTTCTTTATCGCTTCTTCCAATATCATGTTTTTCTTCAACTGCCTCGTTCATAATAAAATCCTCTGCTTCGGTTGTTTGCAATTTTTTGCTGATAATTTTGTTCTTTTCAATTTAATTATATTTGTCATCAATACATATGAGTTCGTTTACCTTTTCTTCCAGTTCGCTTTTAAGTGTAAGCTTCTCCTAATGCTTGAATTCTTTTCGCTGTCAATCAGTGCAAATCCAAAAATGCCTTATTCATATTCGTCTCGTTCTCACTCATCATTCAATTCCTTAATTGTTTGTTCATATTCTTCTAGTTCTTCCTGATGATGTCCTGTTGAGTTAAGTTATTAAGATCCAGCATGCATTTGTCATCCATGCATGTAAGATGATTTACCTTCTCTTCTAGTTCTGCATCAAGTGTAAGTTCCACACGAGTCAATTCATTCTTTTCAGCGTCAACAAAGAGATAAAAAAGTTTAAAAATATGTGCGAATCTGAAGCTTTTACACATGAAAAAATGTAAGGACTCTAATTGCCGAAAAAAAATTTGAGCAGGACGGTGGGGCGATTTCTTCTTTTGTTGACACAAAAATAAATTTAAGGCTATTTGATTATTTACCTCAATTATTTTTCGAAGTCCTAGAAAAATTTCAAACATGTTCTCATCATCACTCAGCGATGCCTTTTCATAATATGGTGTCGTTATGATCTGTAGTTGTTACAATAAATTTATTATTACTATGATTCTTGGAACAAGAACTGTTCACTACACACATTGATATCCAGCGATTGATTTTGAGCATTCGTCCATTTTTTTTTTGTAAGCTCGTCGAGGTTTTTAATGTTTCATTGCTGTTTGCTTGTCAGGTGAATTTTTATCATCTGTTGACAATTGTTCCTGGATACGATAGTGATACCCTTGCTGCAACGATGATCCGTCATTTCTGTTTTGGATATTCGTTATACCTTGGCGTAAATGCTGTGTTGATTAATGAATTATATTGATTATCATGTTCAATGGATTATTTTTGTTATTATTACCCCTTATGTCATGTGCAATGCATTTGTTTCTTGAATAATCCCCTAGCGAGACTATTTAGCAAATTGCTAGTCTTTCTATTCTACAACTTGAGATTTACTAGTTATTATTAAAACAACTTACTGTTAATAAATTACACTTGCTATTTACTAGCAAATTACCATGTAAAATGTTTGATCAAATTTGCTTAAGTTCGAATCTTACGAAAAATCATCAAAAAAAGAATTTTTTGCGTCATAAAAAATTTTGTTTTAAATTTGGCATTTGCCATATACTTGAACTTGGATTTTGACTAGTCAATAGCAAGTAGCAAATGGAAAGTTATCCAGTAAATTACTAGTAAATTTCTGCTAGGGATAATCTTCAACGATGTAACGATGTTTTGAAACCTATTAAAGAAGGGAGAAGAAAAAAAGAATCTATCAAATAAACTGATTATATTTAAAAACAATCTTCTCCTGTGCTTGTCGTTAAATCTGTTCTCTTTGAAGCTACTTGCTGTTGAGTAGTTGTCTTCATAATCGCTGCTTGGCATTCAGTTTCATCGATTCTTTTGTTGGTGATTTCTGTCTTACTTTTCTTAAAGCTGCTCTCAAAAAGTGAATCATACATCGTACTTCCTCTCTGATGAGACATGTGCTAACCTAAACTCGATGAGTAAATAAAAACTACAACTACGAACTACAACTACGAACTACGATTACGATCTATGAACTAATATCCTAATTTTGTGCACAAACTACTATATATAGACTAAATTCTACTACTATTCCGGAACACTACGACATTATCTACGAAAAATTATGATTAATGAAAACATATTGCATCACATATCAGTCGCCATCAGTTTTAGCAACCACCCCATGCTCATCTTTCCATTTGCTTCTTTGGAAGGATTATCAAGACCAAGATGATTCAAGCTGTTTTCAAGGAGACACAATGAAAGATAAACGAAATAAAAATTATTAGAATCGGGTGAACGAAAATTGCAATTATTTTCGTCCTGAACATAGCAAGTAGCAAACATTAAAAAGTAAAAATTTAAAGGGAACGCAAATAAGTAAAGATGAATAAAGACTTAACATACCTTATGAATCCAGTGAACTTGCCTTTCTTTTCGTTGCCATTTAATGTATGATCAGCATGAGAAATTTGATCAAGTTCCATTTAAATCAGCTTACTAAATATGCCTGATTTGACATACGAAAATACAATAAAATGAAAATTATTGGATTTATTATTTGAATAATTAAAGCGAAAGCAAAAATTTTGCCATTTAATTCAGGAAAAAATCAGAAACTCTTTACAAACTTTGGGTGTTGAACAATAATTGATAGTGTGAGTTTAATTGTTGTATCGATGTTAGCAAAAAAGTACGCGAATTGAAAGTGTATTCTACTAGCTTTAAATTGGAACTCATAGAATAGTTGTGAGAGCATCGATAAAAATATGCTGGGAATTAGGAACTGGTAGAAAAAATCAAAGAACCGAACAAGATTTCGAAGAACTCTTTATGCGCTCGCCAAGAAGTAAATCAAGGAATTGAAGGCATTTAAAATAATTCTTTACCTTGTTTTTTGTTTAATTGCTTTAAGCTCCCAGAATTCCACCAGCTCAGCAATATTTGAAAGAGTTGTAGAAGTGTTATGCATTGGACATGCAGATTAATCGTTCAGCTAGACTTGATCGTCTGAACAAGCACAAAAAGTCACGAAATAAACGCACTAGCTTTAATACTTAACAAAAAGCTGAACTAAGCCTATCGTTTCTGAGCAAATTATGATTTTCCAGCTAGAATTATTAAGCATTGAAATGTATCTACTAGATTCAGGAGTGTATGTCATTTTACAATAAATAAGCAGTGCAATTAGACAGAATCTTTTGGACCACATCTTTTAAATCTAAAAATTTTACTTTGCAAAGACATGACAATGTTTGAAGCCCTCATGTACGCTGTAAACCAAGATAAACAAAGCTTGTTTCATTTTACATGTCTCAAATCATCTCTAAACTATGGTTTCTTAATTTTTTTATAAGGAAGTGAGTTGCTCTATGTTTTGTTAATCTCCTCATAAAATTTTTCCAGTTTTGATTCAAATTTGTGTCAAAAATAGACAAATACTCACAATTAGTCTCCGAAATTGATTCCAAATTTCAAGCTTGTCCATACGTTGGCAAATTACTGGATTTCTTTCGAAGAAGTCTTGCTTCATAGATTTGAAATTCTTGTTGCCGTTATTAAAAAATTCAAGAGACAAGCTGTTCTGTAATTCTTGCATTATTTCAATTGGCTCATTCCAAAAATAGCACATTTAATCGAATTCCTTCTTGGTCAGGTTTTGGTCAGTGTACTAAAAATAGATAAAAGAAGGAAAAAGACACAAATTAATTTTAAAACACATGATCGAATATAGAACAAATTGGAAGCATGGTTTTTGGTATTTGATGCATGCAGAAGTTGAAATTAGTTTTTCGCTATTCAGTTGGCACTTCCAAAGCTCGGAAACATGATATCCAAATTAATTGAAATTAAGATAATCATAACAAGGCTGCAGAACATTCATTCTTGACTTTTTAAACATATTCAGAATAGTCAGTTCTACAGAACCAATCACTACCTTTACTTTCTGATGGGGATTTTTGGTTCAATACAGCCTTAAGTTGCATATTGACTGTATTGGTACATACAGCAGTGCTTGCTTCCTTAAAACTGAACACATCTCTAAAATAATTGAAAAGACAAGAAATGGAAGAAAAAATTCTTCTAGTTCCTGCCACTTGGAATTGCCAACTAGATCTAATCATTGTTGCATAAATTATTGGTTCCAACCAAGCATTTAGTTCTTCCACAGAATTTTTTTCCAATGGGGATGTTTGAATTGATCATTTCAGTTTGAAATAATTTGAATATCCCCTTTTACAAGTTATGGAAGCATCAACTGCACAGCTTCCTACAAATTTCAACTTCTGCATGCATCAAATACTCAAAAACATTCAATGATTAAAGCTTTTGCATTTTTGCAATTCATTTAATATTTTTTTTTCTTTCAAAAACTCAATTTATGTTTCTTACTTCAAATTCAGCATCATGTGGCAGGTCTTCAATGTTGCTAGGCATAGTAGAAGCGATGATGCGGCAGTAAGAATCCATTGACGAAATATTTGATGAAAATTCTTGATGAATTTTTTGAAGAAAAAATTGTTCAATGATTGCTCGATTATTTTTTTGCATTTTTATTACCGACTTTGAATTGGATTCAATTCTTATCATTTATTAGCTATGCATCTAGTATGTCTTCGAATTGGACATGTGGCATGCGATGTAATTCATTCTGTGTGAAATAAATTTAAGAAGTAAGCCTGGATTCTTTGAGTTGTGTCAACTATCGTCCTATGAGTTTAAATTATATCAAAAAGCTGTTGTTTCTTTTTGAGGTGGAAAAGTTTGATACGCATAAATGGAAACACTGTATCTCATCCTTTCTCAAGATCATTTAGCTGTAGATGCAAAGACGTTCATTTCTGATAATTTTATCAATTCTTTGCACTCACGTAAAACAAGGCAATTGCTATTTTGCTTCCTGAGCCTGATTTTAAGTCCTGATTCTTCAGAACAATCAAAATGAGGGATATTATAATAGATAAGGATTTAGGTCCTAAATTCTTCAACAACTCAATGTTTTTACATCCATTCAGGTAATTCATTATGCTTCTGATCTTAATTAGTTCCAATTGAAATCTTTTCTATCATAAATCATAATGTCAGCTAATCTTTGCTACTCAAGCAGCTTGATACATTTACAGAAGAGTTTTTACTCAACACTTCTGGTCGTGAAAGTCGAGCAGCTGACAGTGACTTAACCATTTCAATTGCTTTGATAGACATTACTTCCTTCATGACTTTAACTTGAACAGATGAAATTTTTGTGAATAAAGTTTGGATGTTGTTGTTGTCTTTTGCTTCCTTTGACTTTTACAAGTTTGAGCAAGCGTTAAAGAATTTTTCGTATTTTAAGTCGTGTTTCTTATTAATGGTCCTGAATGGCATGTCTTGTTTTCTCAGCTTTATCCTTAAAACAGCAGAAATTAAACAATTTTCACTTTGTGTCGCTAGATACAGCATTGAATGAAAAATTAAATCTAGGAAGTACACATACTTATCCATTCTTTAAATTACCTCAAACTAGCATCATCGCCTTTTGCATAAAGTAACAAATAATTAATGATATTTCAAGTCTCAACCACAACTTCCATGCAGAGAATGAAGCATAATTTACTAATGCCTCACCTATGTTCGTTATGAGAACTATGTATGATATTTCGTATGCCACACATGTTTAATTTTGATTGTCAATAGAATTTCCTTAAAAAGCCTCAACAGTGATCATTGACACTTGTTTTCACACTCATAATAACAGATCACTGGTAGCCGTCAAGTAAAATACTTGGAAAATTAACGTCATCAATCTGAATGGTCTAGCTGAATTTGAGTGGCTGAATTTTCATTTTAAAAGTTGTGCTACATATGGAAATCGTTTAAGTAGATTAATTTTAGATGACAATTATTAATAGAATTAGAATGACTGTTGTGGGTTGAATGGAAAGTTTTTAACAACTGAAAACGGGTGTCTTAAGATTCAAATTGGATCGTTTATTGAATGTAACTTTTGATAAAGTTTTGAAATTCCATATTGGGAATTTGTGGCTGTGTATCGTAAATCTTGTAAGTCAATGACTGAAAATATGAAGACTAATAGTTAAAAGTAAAATGTTGGATATGATGTGAAGTTGTTCTCACTGAAATTTTTGGAGCTGATTCAGAGATTGATCAGAAGGCATGATTCTAATTAATATAGACTGAACTCTTTAAAGCTTTCTCATGAGATTATACCTGAAAAATCAACTCATACCTTATGAATGTCAATCAAAGTTTTATTGAGCATTTCTTTGAAGTCTCAGAGCTAGCACACATGCAATAGCCTTAGTTTTATTGATATGAAAAGAAATTTTGTTTATTTACTTTAAGAACTGTCATAATTTATTTGACGTACTACAGAATAGTTTAAGTAAACGAGAATTCGCCTGATATTTACATTTTCTGGCTGTATGAGATGGATTTTTGTTAACATTTGGGGCAAATATGACTCGATTCAAAGTTTATTTCCAGTTGGTCATTTTGTTCAATCCATAAAATTGTATTATATTCAGCCTATTCTTGATAAACTTGAAAGTATAACTCCATCCATTTCTCTCGTGTAGCTCTTGTCACCCATCTTTAACCACAAACATTTTTGCTAGATTTTTTCACCAAAATGTAAGGACTTTAAGTACCGAAAAAAAAATTGGGCAGGACGTTGGGGCATTTTCTACTTTTATAGTCACAAAAATGATAAATCCTATAAGTTGAATAAAATTATTTAAATTTTCTGTTGAAATTTTGAATGACTTACCAAAGTATTCAAAACATGACTCTGGTGACGTCATTGGTTCTGAAAACTGTTGTGAGAGGCTACCTGCTAATGAATCTGATCACTATCGAATTTGTTGCTGCAACGATCCCTTGAACATTCGTTATGCGTTGGCTATTGTCACCCAATTAAGACCACAAACTTTTTTCCTGGATTTTTTCACCGAAATGCAGACTCTAAGTACCGATAAAAAAAATTGGGCAGGACGTTGGGGCATTTTCTACTTTTATAGTCACAAAAATGATAAATCCTATAAGTTGAATAAAATTATTTAAATTTTCAGTTGAAATTTTGAATGACTTACCAAAGTATTCAAAACATGACTCTGGTGACGTCATTGGTTCTGAAAACTGTTGTGAGAGGCTACCTGCTGATGAATCTGATCACTATCGAATTTGTTGCTGCAATGATCCCTTATTTTCGTTTTGACTATTCGTTGTGCGTTGGCTTTTTTCACTCAATTAAGAACACAAACTTTTTTCCTGGATTTTTTCACCGAAATGTCAAGACTCTAAGGATCGAAAAAAAATTGGGCAGGACGTTGGGGCATTTTCTACTTTTATAGTCACAAAAATGATAAATCCTATAAGTTGAATAAAATTATTTAAATTTTCGGTTGAAATTTTGAATGACTTACCAAAGTATTCAAAACATGACTCTGGTGACGTCATTGGTTCTGAAAACTGTTGTGAGAGGCCATCTGCTGAAGAATCTGATGACTTTCGAATTTGTTGCTGCAATGATCCTTTATTTTTGTTTTGGATATTCGTTGTACGTTGGGGTAAATGCTGGGTTAATTAATATTTTCTATTGATAATGTCATGCTCAATGGATTATTCTTGTTTATATTACCTCGTATGTCATGTGCTGTGCATTCGTTTCTTGCATAATAATTTTTTCATCGCGATGAATATCCTTGTTCCGGCTATCGCAACTTCCTCCCTAAATTTACTATTTATTGCTCTCCACTTCCACTTCGCTGTCAAATTCTCCATCTTCTTCAGATTCTTCATAAAAGAGCTTGGAAGTGGCGATGTTTCTTCCTTAATGATTCACTCAGTTGCTTTCAATTACTTGTGGGATTTGTGTGAATAATATGTGATAGATCCCTGGATGGATCTTAGCTAAGATTTGAGCAAATATGATTCAATCTATAGCTTGTTTTCCGTTGCTCATTTTGTTCAAGTCGTGGCGGATTCTTTTCAGACTGCATTCTTCTCAGCTAGCTCAAGAGCCATGCATTTTACCTTCTCTTCTAGTTCTCCATCAAGTGTAAGTTCCACACGAGTTAATCCATTCTTTTCGACATCAACAAAGAGAAAAAAAAGTTTAAAAATATGTGCGAATCTGAAGCTTTTACATATGACAAAATGTAAGGACTCTAAGTGCCGAAAAAAAATTTGGGCAGGACGGTGGGGCGATTTCTCTTTTTGTAGACACAAAAATAAATTTAAGCTATTTAAAATATTTACCTCAATTATTTTTCGAAGTCCTAGAAAAATTTCAAACATGTTCACATCATTACCCAGCGATGCCTTCTCATCAATTTGTTTCATAATATCGTGTCGTTATGATCTGTAGTTGTTACAATAAATTTATTATTACTTTGATTCTTCGAATAAGAACTGTTCACACTTTTAATTGCTCTTTTTGTTCAAGTCATTCCGGATTCTTTTTCATCATCTGTTGACCTTGTAGATTGATTAAAATAATCACTTAAAGCACTCATTTTGTTCTTGATTTCAATAATTTTATCATCTTTTCTTCCGATGTCATTTATCCGATTTTTTTTCATCTTCTTAATTTTTTTCCCAAGTCATCTCTTTCGTTGAATTTTTTCTGTAATTTATCAATATTTAAATTAAAGTTTGATTCTTTATTTAAATTTTTAATTCCAAGCATTAGTTTCTTCTTTCTTACCTGCATATTTCATTTCTCATGAAGAAGTTCTTGATTTTTTTCAAACTGCACATCTAACACCAAATTTGTTTTTTTTTTGTGATTCTCTCAATTCATCAAGTTAATCATTTGCATGCTTAAGTTTATCATCTTTTCTTCCAATGTCATCTGAGAATTAATTTGTTGAGCTGCTGACAGATTTGTAAATGGATTGTGATCGCTTTCTCTTAACTCTCTCTTGCTGATTTATTTTTGATTTAATCTCTTGTAGCTGTTGACTTAATTGCTTTTCCTTTCCATCAATTTCTGCATTTTTCCGTTGAGCACAACTTTTGAACCAATAAGTTTCGCCCATCATTCAATTCCTAAACTGTCTCGTTCATAATCAAATTATCTGCTTCAATTGCATTAATTTTCCTGATAATCTCGTCTTGCTGAATTAAATTTTTAAAATGTTACATTTATTTGTTATTAATACAAATATGCTAATTTACCTTTTCTTCTGGTTCTCCATTAAGAGCAAGTTTTTCACAAATCAATGCATTATTTCCCGCGTCAATCGATGCAACTCCTTTTTCGTCTCTCTGTTGTCAAATCGTCTGCTTCTTTCTTCTATTTGCTTATTGAGTTTCCATCTGAAATTGGATAATTTTCGGAATTAGGAATATATTTTAAGTTTCCAAACTAGAGAATAGGAATTTTTTTTATTTCGATGTCTGGTCCATTTCGATTATTTGCACAGATGATCCAAGTTTTGCAGCTTCCAATTCCTTAATTTCTGCTAATATTTTTTTTTTAACTTTTTCATCGTTTTCTTTCATCGTTAGTGCTGTCTTTTTCTGCTGAAGCTTCTTAACATTTTCTATTTGCTCTTGAAGACTCACTTCCGAATCTGATTGTAAATTTGCTGTAGTTTGATGAACAAATACTGTCACATTATCACCGCTACATCTCGAATTATCTTCGGTTTCAAATGCTGCAATATCTCCTTTTGGGCTGCTCTCAAGTAGATTGTTGTAGTTGTTTTTGAATGTTTCTTTGATCAATAGCTTCAACTTCTAATCCTTTTATTTCATTCTTTAGTTCCTTAATTTTTTCAGAATATTAATATGCCCAATGACTCTCTATTTCAGTTACTTGTTTTTTTCTTCCATCTTTTGAAGCTGATTTTGGAGAATAATAAGTTTATTACACATTTTCATTATGTTCATTGAGCAGGCATTCGTCTATTTGTGTATCATTCTTATTCGTAGAATCGTTCAATAATTATGCTTTCTTAATTTTAATCTCCTACTCAACGCAGGAGAACTGTCATAAATGAATCGTCAAATTGTGATGAAGCCGATAATTATGGATCACTGAAGAACATGAATGTAGAAAGAGTTTGTTGTCGTGGTGTGGAAGCCCAAATAATTAAAATTTTGTAAAATCTTTGAGGTCTTCAACCGCATGATTCCTCTCAACTAGCTCACTTTCTAGATTTTGAAATTTGTCATCATTTGTTGACTTTGTCTTCAAATTTCATTTATCATGAAGATATTTTCAGACTGCTTATCTAACACTGTATTTGTCATTATTTGTGATTCTCAATTTCAGGTTAATCATTTTTCTTGCCAAAGCTTGATCATGAGTTTTATGAAGTCTTCTTTTCATTTTGTTGAACCTATTCTTTTTGATTTTTGAACTGACTATTGCTGGATTCTTTACTAGCAATTTGTTTGCTGTATTTTTGTGCATCATTCATAAATTTCTGTTTTTCCGTTGAACTCATCTTTTGTAGCATCATTTAATTTCTTATTTGTCTCGTTCATTTTCTTCTTGTTCTTCCTGATAATGTCCTATTGAGCAAAATTATTTAGATCCTGCATGTATTTGTCATCAATTCATGTGAGTGCATTTACCTTTTTTCTGGTTCTCCATCAAGTGTAATTTTCACACGAGTCAATTCATTCTGTTCGAACTCTTAGTGCCCAAAAAAAAAATTGGGCAGGACGGTGGGGCGATTTCTTCTTTTGTAGACACAAAAATAAATTTAAGCTATTTAAAATATTTACCTCAACTATTTTTCGAAGTCCTAGAAAAACTTCAAACATGTTCACATCATCACACAGCGATGCCTTCTCATCCATTTGTTTCATAATATCGTGTCGTTATGATCTGTGGTTGTTACAATAAATTTATTATTACTATGATTCTTAAAACTAGAACTGTTCACTACTCACATTGATTGCTAGCGATTGATTTTGAGCATTCGTCCAACTTTTTTTTTGCATATTTCGTCGAGTTTATTAATGTTTTATTGCTGTTTGCTTGACAGGTGAATTTTTTATCATCTGTTGACAATTTTTCCTGGATACGATAGTGATACCTTTGCTGCAACGATGATCCGTCATGTTCAATGGATTATTTTTGTTATTATTACCCCTTATGTCATGTGCAGTGCATTTGTTTCTTGAATAATCCATTACTAGCCTTACTAGCAAATTACCATGTAAAATGTTTGATCAAATCTCCTTAAGTTCGAATCTTACGAAAAATCATCAAAAAAAAATTTTGTTTTAAATTTGGCATTTGCCATATACTTGAACTTGGATTTTGACTAGTAAATAGCATGTAGCAAATGGAAAGTTATCAAGTAAATTACTAGGAAATTACTAATAAATTTCTGCTAGGGATAATCTTCACCGATGTAATCCTTTGAAACCTATTAAAGAAGGGAGAAGAAAAAAAGAATCTATCAAATAAACTGATTATATTTAAAAACAATCTTCTCCTGTGTTTGTCGTTAAATCTGTTCTCTTTGAAGCTACTTGCTGTTGAGTAGTTGTCTTCATAATCGCTGCTTGGCATTCAGTTTCATCGATTCTTTTGTTGGTGATTTCTGTCTTACTTTTCTTAAAGCTGCTCTCAAAAAGAGAATCACTTTTTGCGGGAACTGATACTCATCCATTATATATCGTACTTCCTCTCTGATGAGACATGTGCTAACCTAAACTCGATGAGTAAATAAAAACTACAACTAAGAACTACAACTACGAACTACAACTACAACTACGAACTACGATCTATGAACTAATATCCTAATTTTGTGCACAAACTTCTATATATAGACTATATTCTACTACTATTCCGGAATACTATGACATTATCTACGAAAAATTATGATTAATGAAAACATATTGCATCACATATCAGTCGCCATCAGTTTTAGCAACCACCCCATGCTCATCTTTCCATTTGCTGCTTTGGAAGGATTATCAAGACCAAGATGATTTAAGCTGTTTTCAAGGAGACACAATGAAAGATAAACGAAATAAAAATTATTAGAATCGGGTGAACGAAAATTACAATTATTTTCGTCCTGAACATAGCAAGTAGCAAACATTAAAAAGTAAAAATTTAAAGGGAACGCAAACAAGTAAAGATAAATAAAGACTTAACATACCTTATGAATCCAGTAAACTTGCCTTTCTTTTCGTTGCCATTTGATGTATAATCAGCATGAGCAGTTTGATCAAACTTCATTTAAATCAGCTTACTAAATATGCCTGATTTGACATACGAAAATACAATAAAATGAAAATTATTAGATTTATTATTTGAATAATTAAAGCGAAAGCAAAAATTTTGCCATTTAATTCAGGAAAAAATCGGAAACTCTTTACAAACTTTGGATGTTGAACAATAATTGACTAGCTTTAAGTTGGAACTCATAGAATAGTTGTGAGAGCATCGATAAAAATATGCTGGGAATTAGGAACTGGTAGAAAAAATCAAAGAACCGAACAAGATTTCGAAGAACTCTTTATGCGCTCGCCAAGAAGTAAATCAAGGAATTGAAGGCATTTAAAATAATTTTTTACCTTGTTCTTTTTAATTGCTTTAAGCTCCCAGAATTCCACCAGCTCAGCAATATTTGAAAGAGTTGTAGAAGTGTTATGCATTGGACATGCAGATTAATCGTTCAGCTAGACTTGATCGTCTGAACAAGCACAGAAAGTCACGAAATAAACGCACTAGCTTTAATACTTAACAAAAAGCTGAACTAAGCCTATCGTTTCTGAGCAAAGTATGATATTCCAGCTAGAATTATTAAGCATTGAAATGTATCTACTCGATTCAGGAGTGTATGTCATTTTACAATAAATAAGCAGTGCAATTAGACAGAATCTTTTGGACCACATCTTTTAAATCTAAAAATTTTACTTTGCAAAGACATGACAATGTTTGAAGCCCTCATTGACGCTGTAAACCAAGTTAAACAAAGTTTGTTTCATTTTGCATGTCTCAAATCATCTCTAAACTATGGTTTCTTAATTTTTTAAAAGAGAGTGAGTTGCTCTATGTTTTGTAACTCTTAGTTTTAAATTTTTCCGATTTTCATTCAAATTTGTGTCGAAAATAGACAAATACTCACAATAAGGCTCCGAAATTGATTCCAAATTTCAAGCTCGTCCATACGTTGCCAAATTACTGGATTTCTTTCGAAGAAGTCTTGCTTCATAGATTTGAAATTCTTGTTGCCGTTATTAAAAAATTCAAAAGACAAGCTGTTCTGTAATTCTTGCATTATTTCAATTGGCTCATTCCAAAAATAGCACATTTAATCGAATTACTTCTTGGTCAGGTTTTGGTCAGTGTACTAAAAATAGATAAAAGAAGGAAAAAGACACAAATTAATTTTAAAATACATGATCGAATATCGAACAAATTGGAAGCATGGTTTTTGGTATTTGATGCATGCAGAAGTTGAAATTAGTTTTTCACTATTCAGTTGGCACTTCCAAAGCTCGGAAACATGATATCCAAATTAATTGAAATTAAGATAATCATAACAAGGCTGCAGAACATTCATTCTTGACTTTTTAAACATATTCAGAATAGTCAGTTCTACAGAACCAATCACTACCTTTACTTTCTGATGGGGATTTTTGGTTCAATACAGCCTTAAGTTGCATATTGACTGTATTGGTACATACAGCAGTGCTTGCTTCCTTAAAACTGAACACATCTCTAAAATAATTGAAAAGACAAGAAATGGAAGAAAAAATTCTTCTAGTTCCTGCCACTTGGAATTGCCAACTAGATCTAATCATTGTTGCATAAATTATTGGTTCCAACCAAGCATTTAGTTCTTCCACAGAATTTTTTTCCAATGGGGATGTTTGAATTGATCATTTCAGTTTGAAATAATTTGAATATCCCCTTTTACAAGTTATGGAAGCATCAACTGCACAGCTTCCTACAAATTTCAACTTCTGCATGCATCAAATACTCAAAAACATTCAATGATTAAAGCTTTTGCATTTTTGCAATTCATTTAATATTTTTTTTTCTTTCAAAAACTCAATTTATGTTTCTTACTTCAAATTCAGCATCATGTGGCAGGTCTTCAATGTTGCTAGGCATAGTAGAAGCGATGATGCGGCAGTAAGAATCCATTGACGAAATATTTGATGAAAATTCTTGATGAATTTTTTGAAGAAAAAATTGTTCAATGATTGCTCGATTATTTTTTTGCATTTTTATTACCGACTTTGAATTGGATTCAATTCTTATCATTTATTAGCTATGCATCTAGTATGTCTTCGAATTGGACATGTGGCATGCGATGTAATTCATTCTGTGTGAAATAGATTTAAGAAGTAAGCCTGGATTCTTTGAGTTGTGTCAACTATCGTCCTATGAGTTTAAATTATATCAAAAAGCTGTTGTTTCTTTTTGAGGTGGAAAAGTTTGATACGCATAAATGGAAACACTGTATCTCATCCTTTCTCAAGATCATTTAGCTGTAGATGCAAAGACGTTCATTTCTGATAATTTTATCAATTCTTTGCACTCACGTAAAACAAGGCAATTGCTATTTTGCTTCCTGAGCCTGATTTTAAGTCCTGATTCTTCAGAACAATCAAAATGAGGGATATTATAATAGATAAGGATTTAGGTCCTAAATTCTTCAACAACTCAATGTTTTTACATCCATTCAGGTAATTCATTATGCTTCTGATCTTAATTAGTTCCAATTGAAATCTTTTCTATCATAAATCATAATGTCAGCTAATCTTTGCTACTCAAGCAGCTTGATACATTTACAGAAGAGTTTTTACTCAACACTTCTGGTCGTGAAAGTCGAGCAGCTGACAGTGACTTAACCATTTCAATTGCTTTGATAGACATTACTTCCTTCATGACTTTAACTTGAACAGATGAAATTTTTGTGAATAAAGTTTGGATGTTGTTGTTGTCTTTTGCTTCCTTTGACTTTTACAAGTTTGAGCAAGCGTTAAAGAATTTTTCGTATTTTAAGTCGTGTTTCTTATTAATGGTCCTGAATGGCATGTCTTGTTTTCTCAGCTTTATCCTTAAAACAGCAGAAATTAAACAATTTCCACTTTGTGTCGCTAGATACAGCATAGAATCAAAAATTAAATCTAGGAAGTACACAAACTTATTCTTTCTTTAAATTACCTCAAACTAGCATCATCGCCTTTTGCATAAAGTAACAAATAATTAATAATATTTCAAGTCTCAACCACAACTTCAAGCAGAGAATGAAACCTCACCTAATTTATGTTCGTTATGAGAACTATGTATTTTATTTCGAATGCCACACATGTTTGATTTAGAGTCTCAGTATCTCATGTCATGTCATGTGATTGCCAATAGAATTTCCTTAAAAAGCCTCAACAGTGATCATTGACACTTGTTTTCACACTCATAATAACAGATCACTGGTAGCCGTCAAGTAAAATACTTGGAAAATTAACGTCATCAATCTGAATGGTCTAGCTGAATTTGAGTGGCTGAATTTTTATTTTAAGACTTGTGTTTTATTTGGACACCATTAAAGTAGATTAATTTTAGATGACAATTATTAATAGAATTAGAATGACTGTTGTGGGTGGAATGGAAAGTTTTTAACAACTGAAAGCGGGTGTCTTAAGATTCAAAATGGATCATTTATTGAATGTTACTGTTGATAAAGTTTTGAAATTCCATATTGGGAATTTGTGGCGGTGTATCTTAAATCTTGTAAGTCAATGACTGAAAATTTGGATCAAAGTGGAACATTAACAGCTATGAAGACTAATAGTTAAAAGTAAAATGTTGTACATGATGTGAAGTTGAATTCACTGAAATTTTTGGAGCTGATTCAGAGATTGATCAGAAGGCATGATTCTAATTAATATAGACTGAACTCTTTAAAGCTTTCTCATGAAATTATACCTGAAAAATCAACTCGTACCTTATGAATGTCAATCAAAGTTTTATTGAGCATTTCTTTGAAGTCTCAGAGCTAGCACACATGCAATAGCTTTAGTCTTATTGATATGAAAAGAAATTTTGTTTTTTACTTTAAGAACTGTCATAATTTATTTGACGTACTACAGAATAGTTTAAGCAAACGAGAATTCGCTTTAGATTATGTATTTGAATGATATGAGATGGATTTTTGTTAACATTTGAGGCAAATATGACTCGATTTAAAGTTTATTTCCAGTTGGTCATTTTGTTCAATCCATAAAATTGTATTATATTCAGCCTATTCTTGATAAACTTGAAAGTATAACTCCATCCATTTCTCTCGTGTAGCTCTTGTCACCCATCTTTAACCACAAACATTTTTGCTAGATTTTTTCACCAAAATGTAAGGACTTTAAGTACCGAAAAAAAAATTGGGCAGGACGTTGGGGCATTTTCAACTTTTATAGTCATAAAAATGATAAATCCTATAAGTTGAATAAAATTATTTAAATTTTCTGTTGAAATTTTGAATGACTTACCAAAGTATTCAAAACATGACTCTGGTGACGTCATTGGTTCTGAAAACTGTTGTGAGAGGCTACCTGCTAATGAATCTGATCACTATCGAATTTGTTGCTGCAACGATCCCTTGATTATTCGTTATGCGTTGGCTATTGTCACCCAATTAAGACCACAAACTTTTTTCCTGGATTTTTTCACCGAAATGTAAAGACTCTAAGGATCGAAAAAAAATTGGGCAGGACGTTGGGGCATTTTCTACTTTTATAGTCACAAAAATGATAAATCCTATAAGTTGAATAAAATTATTTAAATTTTCAGTTGAAATTTTGAATGACTTACCAAAGTATTCAAAACATGACTCTGGTGACGTCATTGGTTCTGAAAACTGTTGTGAGAGGCTACCTGCTAATGAATCTGATCACTATCGAATTTGTTGCTGCAATGATCCCTTATTTTCGTTTTGACTATTCGTTTTGCGTTGGCTTTTGTCACCCAATTAAGAACACAAACTTTTTTCCTGGATTTTTTCACCGAAATGTCAAGACTCTAAGGATCGAAAAAAAATTGGGCAGGACGTTGGGGCATTTTCTACTTTTATAGTCACAAAAATGATAAATCCTATAAGTTGAATAAAATTATTTAAATTTTCGGTTGAAATTTTGAATGACTTACCAAAGTATTCAAAACATGACTCTGGTGACTTCATTGGTTCTGAAAACTGTTGTGAGAGGCCATCTGCTGAAGAATCTGATGACTTTCGAATTTGTTGCTGCAATGATCCTTTATTTTTGTTTTGGATATTTGTTGTACGTTGGGGTAAATGCTGGGTTAATTAATATTTTCTATTGATAATGTCATGCTCAATGGATTATTCTTGTTTATATTACCTCGTATGTCATGTGCTGTGCATTCGTTTCTTGCATAATAATTTTTTCATCGCGATGAATATCCTTGTTCCAGCTATCGCAACTTCCTCCCTAAATTTACTATTTATTACTCTCCAATTCCACTTCGCTGTCAAATTCTCCATCTTCTTCAGATTCTTCATAAAAGAGCTTGGAAGTGGCGATGTTTCTTCCTTAATGATTCACTCAGTTGCTTTCAATTACTTGTGGGATTTGTGTGAATAATATGTGATAGATCCCTGGATGGATCTTAGCTAAGATTTGAGCAAATATGATTCAATCTATAGCTTGTTTTCCGTTGCTCATTTTGTTCAAGTCGTGGCGGATTCTTTTCAGACTGCATTCTTCTCAGCTAGCTCAAGAGCCATGCATTTTACCTTCTCTTCTAGTTCTCCATCAAGTGTAAGTTCCACACGAGTTAATCCATTCTTTTCGACATCAACAATGAGAAAAAAAAGTTATAAAAATTGTGCGAATCTGAAGCTTCTGCATATGGCAAAATGTAAGCACTCTTAGTGCCCAAAAAAAATTTGGGCAGGACGGTGGGGCGTTTTCTTCTTTCATAAGCACAAAAATTAATTTAAAGCTATTTAAAAAAATTACCTTAATTATTTTCTGATGTCCTTGATGTATTTCAAACACCTTCTCATCACTCCTCAGCGATGCCTTTTCATTTTTTCGTACTGATTTTCTTTTTGATGCTGGTGGTGTTGAAATCCTTGGCGATGCTTCTTCCTCAATAATTGTCTCAGATGCTTTTAATTGCTAACGTCTAGTAGAATTTGTTTGAATAATATTTGATGACTCACTTCATAGATGATTTCTAGTTTCTAGTTTCTCAACTTGATCAGGAACAAAATTAAATTATATTCAGCTTTTACTTCAAGAACTTGTGAGAGCAATAAATTTAGAAAAGGTATTGCCGTTGGTTTTCAGTTTTAGTTGTCGAAGATAAATTGCTTGAACCTTCGAATATCAGTTGATTTACCTTTTTTCTTCCAGTTCTCTTCAATCGTAAGTTTCTCACAAATGAATGGATTAGTTTATGCAACTGCCTCCTCAAATATTGCAACTTTTTCACTTGATTCATTCAGATGTTCTTCTAAACCTTTTTGCACTGCTTTGCTTGTTTATGGATGTTCCATAGGACTAATATTTTGCAGCAACAAGTTTCTCTCTTCATTCAATTCCTTGGTAATCTCGTTCATATTCATCTCGTTGTTACTAATCACTCATATTTTTCTTGTTCTTCCTGATAATGTCTTGATCAGTTAATTTATTAAAATCCAGCATGTATTTGTCATCCATGCATGTAAGTTGATTTACCTTCTCTTCTAGTTCGGCATCAAGTATAAGTTCCACACGAGTCAATTCATTCTTTTCGGCGTCAACAAAGAGAAAAAAAAGTTAAAAATTTGGCGCATTTGAAACTTTTGCATATTGCAAAATGTAAGGACTCTAAGTGCCGAAAAAAAATTTGGGCAGGACGGTGGGGCGATTTCTCTTTTTGTAGACACAAAAATAAATTTAAGCTATTTAAAATATTTACCTCAATTATTTTTCGAAGTCCTAGAAAAATTTCAAACATGTTCACATCATTACCCAGCGATGCCTTCTCATCAATTTGTTTCATAATATCGTGTCGTTATGATCTGTAGTTGTTACAATAAATTTATTATTACTTTGATTCTTCGAATAAGAACTGTTCACACTTTTAATTGCTCTTTTTGTTCAAGTCATTCCGGATTCTTTTTCATCATCTGTTGACCTTGTAGATTGATTAAAATAATCACTTAAAGCACTCATTTTGTTCTTGATTTCAATAATTTTATCATCTTTTCTTCCGATGTCATTTATCCGATTTTTTTTCATCTTCTTAATTTTTTTCCCAAGTCATCTCTTTCGTTGAATTTTTTCTGTAATTTATCAATATTTAAATTAAAGTTTGATTCTTTATTTAAATTTTTAATTCCAAGCATTAGTTTCTTCTTTCTTACCTGCATATTTCATTTCTCATGAAGAAGTTCTTGATTTTTTTCAAACTGCACATCTAACACCAAATTTGTTTTTTTTTTGTGATTCTCTCAATTCATCAAGTTAATCATTTGCATGCTTAAGTTTATCATCTTTTCTTCCAATGTCATCTGAGAATTAATTTGTTGAGCTGCTGACAGATTTGTAAATGGATTGTGATCGCTTTCTCTTAACTCTCTCTTGCTGATTTATTTTTGATTTAATCTCTTGTAGCTGTTGACTTAATTGCTTTTCCTTTCCATCAATTTCTGCATTTTTCCGTTGAGCACAACTTTTGAACCAATAAGTTTCGCCCATCATTCAATTCCTAAACTGTCTCGTTCATAATCAAATTATCTGCTTCAATTGCATTAATTTTCCTGATAATCTCGTCTTGCTGAATTAAATTTTTAAAATGTTACATTTATTTGTTATTAATACAAATATGCTAATTTACCTTTTCTTCTGGTTCTCCATTAAGTGTAAGTTTTTCACGAATCAATGCATTATTTCCCGCGTCAATCGATGCAACTCCTTTTTCGTCTCTCTGTTGTCAAATCGTCTGCTTCTTTCTTCTATTTGCTTATTGAGTTTCCATCTGAAATTGGATAATTTTCGGAATTAGGAATATATTTTAAGTTTCCAAACTAGAGAATAGGAATTTTTTTTATTTCGATGTCTGGTCCATTTCGATTATTTGCACAGATGATCCAAGTTTTGCAGCTTCCAATTCCTTAATTTCTGCTAATATTTTTTTTTTAACTTTTTCATCGTTTTCTTTCATCGTTAGTGCTGTCTTTTTCTGCTGAAGCTTCTTAACATTTTCTATTTGCTCTTGAAGACTCACTTCCGAATCTGATTATAAATTTGCTGTAGTTTGATGAACAAATACTGTCACATTATCACCGCTACATCTCGAATTATCTTCGGTTTCAAATGCTGCAATATCTCCTTTTGGACTGCTCTCAAGTAGATTGTTGTAGTTGTTTTTGAATGTTTCTTTGATCAATAGCTTCAACTTCTAATCCTTTTATTTCATTCTTTAGTTCCTTAATTTTTTCAGAATATTAATATGCCCAATGACTCTCTATTTCAGTTACTTGTTTTTTTCTTCCATCTTTTGAAGCTGATTTTGGAGAATAATAAGTTTATTACACATTTTCATTATGTTCATTGAGCAGGCATTCGTCTATTTGTGTATCATTCTTATTCGTAGAATCGTTCAATAATTATGCTTTCTTAATTTTAATCTCCTACTCAACGCAGGAGAACTGTCATAAATGAATCGTCAAATTGTGATGAAGCCGATAATTATGGATCACTGAAGAACATGAATGTAGAAAGAGTTTGTTGTCGTGGTGTGGAAGCCCAAATAATTAAAATTTTGTAAAATCTTTGAGGTCTTCAACCGCATGATTCTTCTCAACTAGCTCACTTTCTAGATTTTGAAATTTGTCATCATTTGTTGACTTTGTCTTCAAATTTCATTTATCATGAAGATATTTTCAGACTGCTTATCTAACACTGTATTTGTCATTATTTGTGATTCTCAATTTCAGGTTAATCATTTTTCTTGCCAAAGCTTGATCATGAGTTTTATGAAGTCTTCTTTTCATTTTGTTGAACCTATTCTTTTTGATTTTTGAACTGACTATTGCTGGATTCTTTACTAGCAATTTGTTTGCTGTATTTTTGTGCATCATTCATAAATTTCTGTTTTTCCGTTGAACTCATCTTTTGTAGCATCATTTAATTTCTTATTTGTCTCGTTCATTTTCTTCTTGTTCTTCCTGATAATGTCCTATTGAGCAAAATTATTTAGATCCTGCATGTATTTGTCATCAATTCATGTGAGTGCATTTACCTTTTTTTCTGGTTCTCCATCAAGTGTAATTTTCACACGAGTCAATTCATTCTGTTCGAACTCTTAGTGCCCAAAAAAAAAATTGGGCAGGACGGTGGGGCGATTTCTTCTTTTGTAGACACAAAAATAAATTTAAGCTATTTAAAATATTTACCTCAACTATTTTTCGAAGTCCTAGAAAAACTTCAAACATGTTCACATCATAATATCGTGTCGTTATGATCTGTGGTTGTTACAATAAATTTATTATTACTATGATTCTTAAAACTAGAACTGTTCACTACTCACATTGATTGCTAGCGATTGATTTTGAGCATTCGTCCAACTTTTTTTTTGCATATTTCGTCGAGTTTATTAATGTTTTATTGCTGTTTGCTTGACAGGTGAATTTTTTATCATCTGTTGACAATTTTTCCTGGATACGATAGTGATACCTTTGCTGCAACGATGATCCGTCATGTTCAATGGATTATTTTTGTTATTATTACCCCTTATGTCATGTGCAGTGCATTTGTTTCTTGAATAATCCATTACTAGCCTTACTAGCAAATTACCATGTAAAATGTTTGATCAAATCTCCTTAAGTTCGAATCTTACGAAAAATCATCAAAAAAAAATTTTTGTTTTAAATTTGGCATTTGCCATATACTTGAACTTGGATTTTGACTAGTAAATAGCATGTAGCAAATGGAAAGTTATCCAGTAAATTACTAGGAAATTACTAATAAATTTCTGCTAGGGATAATCTTCACCGATGTAATCCTTTGAAACCTATTAAAGAAGGGAGAAGAAAAAAAGAATCTATCAAATAAACTGATTATATTTAAAAACAATCTTCTCCTGTGTTTGTCGTTAAATCTGTTCTCTTTGAAGCTACTTGCTGTTGAGTAGTTGTCTTCATAATCGCTGCTTGGCATTCAATTTCATTGATTCTTTTGTTGGTGGTTTCTGTCTCACTTTTCTTAAAGCTGCTCTCAAAAAGAGAATCACTTTTTGCGGGAACTGATACTCATCCATTATACATCGTACTTCCTCTCTGATGAGTCATGTGCTAACCTAAACTCGATGAGTAAATAAAAACTACAACTACGAACTACAACTACGAACTACAACTACGAACTACGATCTATGAACTAATATCCTAATTTTGTGCACAAACTACTACATATATACTAAATTCTACTACTATTCCGGAATACTACGACATTATCTACGAAAAATTATGATTAATGAAAACATATTGCATCACATATCAGTCGCCATCAGTTTTAGCAACCACCCCATGCTCATCTTTCCATTTGCTGCTTTGGAAGGATTATCAAGACCAAGATGATTTAAGCTGTTTTCAAGGAGACACAATGAAAGATAAACGAAATAAAAATTATTAGAATCGGGTGAACGAAAATTACAATTATTTTCGTCCTGAACATAGCAAGTAGCAAACATTAAAAAGTAAAAATTTAAAGGGAACGCAAACAAGTAAAGATGAATAAAGACTTAACATACCTTATGAATCCAGTGAACTTGCCTTTCTTTTCGTTGCCATTTGATGTATGATCAGCATGAGCAGTTTGATCAAACTTCATTTAAATCAGCTTACTAAATATGCCTGATTTGACATACGAAAATACAATAAAATGAAAATTATTAGATTTATTATTTGAATAATTAAAGCGAAAGCAAAAATTTTGCCATTTAATTCAGGAAAAAATCGGAAACTCTTTACAAACTTTGGGTGTTGAACAATAATTGATAGTGTGAGTTTAATTGTTGTATCGATGTTAGCAAAAAAGTACGCGAATTGAAAGTGTATTCTACTAGCTTTAAATTGGAACTCAAGATATATAGATGTGCTCATACAAAAATATCGCAGTTTTTAAACGTCAAAAATTTGAATTTTCTAAAAACACTAACACTATAAAAGAAAATTTTCAATTTTTGTTTTGCAAAATTTTCAACTTTCTGTTAAGTTTTGTTGATACAGGAGTATTGCAAATGCTTTGCTATAATTTAAAGTAACTGACTTAAGTCAAATGTTGTTGCATCTGTCGATATTTAAATGAAAACTTGAAAATAGAAAATTTTAAAAATTTTTGTTTGTATAAGTACACAAAAAATAGTATGGTCGAGTATGGTCAAGTATACTCTGTATGAGCCCATCTATATATCTTGTTGGAACTCATAGAATAGTTGTGAGAGCATCGATAAAAATATGCTGGGAATTAGGAACTGGTAGAAAAAATCAAAGAACCGAACAAGATTTCGAAGAACTCTTTATGCGCTCGCCAAGAAGTAAATCAAGGAATTGAAGGCATTTAAAATAATTTTTTACCTTGTTCTTTTTAATTGCTTTAAGCTCCCAGAATTCCACCAGCTCAGCAATATTTGAAAGAGTTGTAGAAGTGTTATGCATTGGACATGCAGATTAATCGTTCAGCTAGACTTGATCGTCTGAACAAGCACAGAAAGTCACGAAATAAACGCACTAGCTTTAATACTTAACAAAAAGCTGAACTAAGCCTATCGTTTCTGAGCAAAGTATGATATTCCAGCTAGAATTATTAAGCATTGAAATGTATCTACTCGATTCAGGAGTGTATGTCATTTTACAATAAATAAGCAGTGCAATTAGACAGAATCTTTTGGACCACATCTTTTAAATCTAAAAATTTTACTTTGCAAAGACATGACAATGTTTGAAGCCCTCATTGACGCTGTAAACCAAGTTAAACAAAGTTTGTTTCATTTTGCATGTCTCAAATCATCTCTAAACTATGGTTTCTTAATTTTTTAAAAGAGAGTGAGTTGCTCTATGTTTTGTAACTCTTAGTTTTAAATTTTTCCGATTTTCATTCAAATTTGTGTCAAAAATAGACAAATACTCACATTAAGGCTCCGAAATTGATTCCAAATTTCAAGCTCGTCCATACGTTGCCAAATTACTGGATTTCTTTCGAAGAAGTCTTGCTTCATAGATTTGAAATTCTTGTTGCCGTTATTAAAAAATTCAAAAGACAAGCTGTTCTGTAATTCTTGCATTATTTCAATTGGCTCATTCCAAAAATAGCACATTTAATCGAATTACTTCTTGGTCAGGTTTTGGTCAGTGTACTAAAAATAGATAAAAGAAGGAAAAAGACACAAATTAATTTTAAAATACATGATCGAATATCGAACAAATTGGAAGCATGGTTTTTGGTATTTGATGCATGCAGAAGTTGAAATTAGTTTTTCACTATTCAGTTGGCACTTCCAAAGCTCGGAAACATGATATCCAAATTAATTGAAATTAAGATAATCATAACAAGGCTGCAGAACATTCATTCTTGACTTTTTAAACATATTCAGAATAGTCAGTTCTACAGAACCAATCACTACCTTTACTTTCTGATGGGGATTTTTGGTTCAATACAGCCTTAAGTTGCAAATTGACTGTATTGGTACATACAGCAGTGCTTGCTTCCTTAAAACTGAACACATCTCTAAAATAATTAAAAAGACAAGAAATGGAAGAAAAAAAATTCTTCTAGTTCCTGCCACTTGGAATTGCCAACTAGATCTTATGATTGTTGCGTAAATTATTGGTTCCTACCAAGCATGTAAATCTTCCAAAGAAATTTTTTCTAATAGGGATGTTTGAATTGATCATTTCAGTTTGAAATAATTTGAATATTCCCTTTTGCAAGTTATGGAAACATCAACTGCACAGCTTCCTACAAATTTCAACTTCTGTATGCATCAAATACTCAAAAACATTCAATGATTAAAACTTTTTGTCTTTTTGCAATTCATTTAATATTTTTTTTTCTTTCAAAAACTTAATTTATGTTTCTTACTTCAAATTCAGCATCATGTGGCATGTCTTCAATGTTGCTAGGCAGAGTAGAAGCGATGGTGCGGCAGTAAGAATCCATTGACGAAATATTTGATGAAAATTCTTGATGAATTTTTTGAAGAAAAAATTGTTCAATGATTGCTCGATTATTTTTTTGCATTTTTATTACCGACTTTGAATTGGATTCAATTCTTATCATTTATTAGCTATGCATCTAGTATGTCTTCGAATTGGACATGTGGCATGCGATGTAATTCATTCTGTGTGAAATAGATTTAAGAAGTAAGCCTGGATTCTTTGAGTTGTGTCAACTATCGTCCTATGAGTTTAAATTATATCAAAAAGCTGTTGTTTCTTTTTGAGGTGGAAAAGTTTGATACGCATAAATGGAAACACTGTATCTCATCCTTTCTCAAGATCATTTAGCTGTAGATGCAAAGACGTTCATTTCTGATAATTTTATCAATTCTTTGCACTCACGTAAAACAAGGCAATTGCTATTTTGCTTCCTGAGCCTGATTTTAAGTCCTGATTCTTCAGAACAATCAAAATGAGGGATATTATAATAGATAAGGATTTAGGTCCTAAATTCTTCAACAACTCAATGTTTTTACATCCATTCAGGTAATTCATTATGCTTCTGATCTTAATTAGTTCCAATTGAAATCTTTTCTATCATAAATCATAATGTCAGCTAATCTTTGCTACTCAAGCAGCTTGATACATTTACAGAAGAGTTTTTACTCAACACTTCTGGTCGTGAAAGTCGAGCAGCTGACAGTGACTTAACCATTTCAATTGCTTTGATAGACATTACTTCCTTCATGACTTTAACTTGAACAGATGAAATTTTTGTGAATAAAGTTTGGATGTTGTTGTTGTCTTTTGCTTCCTTTGACTTTTACAAGTTTGAGCAAGCGTTAAAGAATTTTTCGTATTTTAAGTCGTGTTTCTTATTAATGGTCCTGAATGGCATGTCTTGTTTTCTCAGCTTTATCCTTAAAACAGCAGAAATTAAACAATTTCCACTTTGTGTCGCTAGATACAGCATAGAATCAAAAATTAAATCTAGGAAGTACACAAACTTATTCTTTCTTTAAATTACCTCAAACTAGCATCATCGCCTTTTGCATAAAGTAACAAATAATTAATAATATTTCAAGTCTCAACCACAACTTCAAGCAGAGAATGAAACCTCACCTAATTTATGTTCGTTATGAGAACTATGTATTTTATTTCGAATGCCACACATGTTTGATTTAGAGTCTCAGTATCTCATGTCATGTCATGTGATTGCCAATAGAATTTCCTTAAAAAGCCTCAACAGTGATCATTGACACTTGTTTTCACACTCATAATAACAGATCACTGGTAGCCGTCAAGTAAAATACTTGGAAAATTAACGTCATCAATCTGAATGGTCTAGCTGAATTTGAGTGGCTGAATTTTTATTTTAAGACTTGTGTTTTATTTGGACACCATTAAAGTAGATTAATTTTAGATGACAATTATTAATAGAATTAGAATGACTGTTGTGGGTGGAATGGAAAGTTTTTAACAACTGAAAGCGGGTGTCTTAAGATTCAAAATGGATCATTTATTGAATGTTACTGTTGATAAAGTTTTGAAATTCCATATTGGGAATTTGTGGCGGTGTATCTTAAATCTTGTAAGTCAATGACTGAAAATTTGGATCAAAGTGGAACATTAACAGCTATGAAGACTAATAGTTAAAAGTAAAATGTTGTACATGATGTGAAGTTGAATTCACTGAAATTTTTGGAGCTGATTCAGAGATTGATCAGAAGGCATGATTCTAATTAATATAGACTGAACTCTTTAAAGCTTTCTCATGAAATTATACCTGAAAAATCAACTCGTACCTTATGAATGTCAATCAAAGTTTTATTGAGCATTTCTTTGAAGTCTCAGAGCTAGCACACATGCAATAGCTTTAGTCTTATTGATATGAAAAGAAATTTTGTTTTTTACTTTAAGAACTGTCATAATTTATTTGACGTACTACAGAATAGTTTAAGCAAACGAGAATTCGCTTTAGATTATGTATTTGAATGATATGAGATGGATTTTTGTTAACATTTGGGGCAAATATGACTCGATTTAAAGTTTATTTCCAGTTGGTCATTTTGTTCAATCCATAAAATTGTATTATATTCAGCCTATTCTTGATAAACTTGAAAGTATAACTCCATCCATTTCTCTCGTGTAGCTCTTGTCACCCATCTTTAACCACAAACATTTTTGCTAGATTTTTTCACCAAAATGTAAGGACTTTAAGTACCGAAAAAAAAATTGGGCAGGACGTTGGGGCATTTTCAACTTTTATAGTCATAAAAATGATAAATCCTATAAGTTGAATAAAATTATTTAAATTTTCTGTTGAAATTTTGAATGACTTACCAAAGTATTCAAAACATGACTCTGGTGACGTCATTGGTTCTGAAAACTGTTGTGAGAGGCTACCTGCTAATGAATCTGATCACTATCGAATTTGTTGCTGCAACGATCCCTTGATTATTCGTTATGCGTTGGCTATTGTCACCCAATTAAGACCACAAACTTTTTTCCTGGATTTTTTCACCGAAATGTAAAGACTCTAAGGATCGAAAAAAAATTGGGCAGGACGTTGGGGCATTTTCTACTTTTATAGTCACAAAAATGATAAATCCTATAAGTTGAATAAAATTATTTAAATTTTCAGTTGAAATTTTGAATGACTTACCAAAGTATTCAAAACATGACTCTGGTGACGTCATTGGTTCTGAAAACTGTTGTGAGAGGCCATCTGCTGAAGAATCTGATGACTTTCGAATTTGTTGCTGCAATGATCCTTTATTTTTGTTTTGGATATTCGTTGTACGTTGGGGTAAATGCTGGGTTAATTAATATTTTCTATTGATAATGTCATGCTCAATGGATTATTCTTGTTTATATTACCTCGTATGTCATGTGCTGTGCATTCGTTTCTTGCATAATAATTTTTTCATCGCGATGAATATCCTCGTTCCGGCTATCGCAACTTCCTCCCTAAATTTACTATTTATTACTCTCCAATTCCACTTCGCTGTCAAATTCTCCATCTTCTTCAGATTCTTCATAAAAGAGCTTGGAAGTGGCGATGTTTCTTCCTTAATGATTCACTCAGTTGCTTTCAATTACTTGTGGGATTTGTGTGAATAATATGTGATAGATCCCTGGATGGATCTTAGCTAAGATTTGAGTAAATATGATTCAATCTTTAGCTTGTTTTCCGTTGCTCATTTTGTTCAAGTCGTGGCGGATTCTTTTCAGACTGCATTCTTCTCAGCTAGCTCAAGAGCCATGCATTTTACCTTCTCTTCTAGTTCTCCATCAAGTGTAAGTTCCAAACGAGTTAATCCATTCTTTTCGACATCAACAATGAGAAAAAAAAGTTATAAAAATTGTGCGAATCTGAAGCTTCTGCATATGGCAAAATGTAAGCACTCTTAGTGCCCAAAAAAAATTTGGGCAGGACGGTGGGGCGTTTTCTTCTTTCATAAGCACAAAAATTAATTTAAAGCTATTTAAAAAAATTACCTTAATTATTTTCTGATGTCCTTGATGTATTTCAAACACCTTCTCATCACTCCTCAGCGATGCCTTTTCATTTTTTCGTACTGATTTTCTTTTTGATGCTGGTGGTGTTGAAATCCTTGGCGATGCTTCTTCCTCAATAATTGTCTCAGATGCTTTTAATTGCTAACGTCTAGTAGAATTTGTTTGAATAATATTTGATGACTCACTTCATAGATGATTTCTAGTTTCTAGTTTCTCAACTTGATCAGGAACAAAATTAAATTATATTCAGCTTTTACTTCAAGAACTTGTGAGAGCAATAAATTTAGAAAAGGTATTGCCGTTGGTTTTCAGTTTTAGTTGTCGAAGATAAATTGCTTGAACCTTCGAATATCAGTTGATTTACCTTTTTTCTTCCAGTTCTCTTCAATCGTAAGTTTCTCACAAATGAATGGATTAGTTTATGCAACTGCCTCCTCAAATATTGCAACTTTTTCACTTGATTCATTCAGATGTTCTTCTAAACCTTTTTGCACTGCTTTGCTTGTTTATGGATGTTCCATAGGACTAATATTTTGCAGCAACAAGTTTCTCTCTTCATTCAATTCCTTGGTAATCTCGTTCATATTCATCTCGTTGTTACTAATCACTCATATTTTTCTTGTTCTTCCTGATAATGTCTTGATCAGTTAATTTATTAAAATCCAGCATGTATTTGTCATCCATGCATGTAAGTTGATTTACCTTCTCTTCTAGTTCTGCATCAAGTATAAGTTCCACACGAGTCAATTCATTCTTTTCGGCGTCAACAAAGAGAAAAAAAAGTTAAAAATTTGGCGCATTTGAAACTTTTGCATATTGCAAAATGTAAGGACTCTAAGTGCCGAAAAAAAATTTGGGCAGGACGGTGGGGCGATTTCTCCTTTTGTAAACACAAAAACAAATTTAAGCTATTTAAAATATTTACCTCAATTATTTTTCGAAGTCCTAGAAAAATTTCAAACATGTTCTCATCATTACCCAGCGATGCCTTCTCATCAATTTGTTTCATAATATCGTGTCGTTATGATCTGTAGTTGTTACAATAAATTTATTATTACTTTGATTCTTCGAATAAGAACTGTTCACACTTTTTGTTGCTCTTTTTATTCAAGTCATTCCGGATTCTTTTTCATCATCTGTTGACTCTGTAGATTGATTAAAATGATCACTTAAAGCACTCATTTTGTTCTTGATTTCAATAATTTTATCATCTTTTCTTCCGATGTCATTTATCCGATTTTTTTTCATCTTCTTAATTTTTTTCCCAAGTCATCTCTTTCGTTGAATTTTTTCTGTAATTTATCAATATTTAAATTAAAGTTTGATTCTTTATTTAAATTTTTAATTCCAAGCATTAGTTTCTTCTTTCTTACCTGCATATTTCATTTCTCATGAAGAAGTTCTTGATTTTTTTCAAACTGCACATCTAACACCAAATTTGTTTTTTTTTGTGATTCTCTCAATTCATCAAGTTAATCATTTGCATGCTTAAGTTTATCATCTTTTCTTCCAATGTCATCTGAGAATTAATTTGTTGAGCTGCTGACAGATTTGTAAATGGATTGTGATCGCTTTCTCTTAACTCTCTCTTGCTGATTTATTTTTGATTTAATCTCTTGTAGCTGTTGACTTAATTGCTTTTCCTTTCCATCAATTTCTGCATTTTTCCGTTGAGCACAACTTTTGAACCAATAAGTTTCGCCCATCATTCAATTCCTAAACTGTCTCGTTCATAATCAAATTATCTGCTTCAATTGCATTAATTTTCCTGATAATCTCGTCTTGCTGAATTAAATTTTTAAAATGTTACATTTATTTGTTATTAATACAAATATGCTAATTTACCTTTTCTTCTGGTTCTCCATTAAGTGTAAGTTTTTCACGAATCAATGCATTATTTCCCGCGTCAATCGATGCAACTCCTTTTTCGTCTCTCTGTTGTCAAATCGTCTGCTTCTTTCTTCTATTTGCTTATTGAGTTTCCATCTGAAATTGGATAATTTTCGGAATTAGGAATATATTTTAAGTTTCCAAACTAGAGAATAGGAATTTTTTTTATTTCGATGTCTGGTCCATTTCGATTATTTGCACAGATGATCCAAGTTTTGCAGCTTCCAATTCCTTAATTTCTGCTAATATTTTTTTTTTAACTTTTTCATCGTTTTCTTTCATCGTTAGTGCTGTCTTTTTCTGCTGAAGCTTCTTAACATTTTCTATTTGCTCTTGAAGACTCACTTCCGAATCTGATTATAAATTTGCTGTAGTTTGATGAACAAATACTGTCACATTATCACCGCTACATCTCGAATTATCTTCGGTTTCAAATGCTGCAATATCTCCTTTTGGACTGCTCTCAAGTAGATTGTTGTAGTTGTTTTTGAATGTTTCTTTGATCAATAGCTTCAACTTCTAATCCTTTTATTTCATTCTTTAGTTCCTTAATTTTTTCAGAATATTAATATGCCCAATGACTCTCTATTTCAGTTACTTGTTTTTTTCTTCCATCTTTTGAAGCTGATTTTGGAGAATAATAAGTTTATTACACATTTTCATTATGTTCATTGAGCAGGCATTCGTCTATTTGTGTATCATTCTTATTCGTAGAATCGTTCAATAATTATGCTTTCTTAATTTTAATCTCCTACTCAACGCAGGAGAACTGTCATAAATGAATCGTCAAATTGTGATGAAGCCGATAATTATGGATCACTGAAGAACATGAATGTAGAAAGAGTTTGTTGTCGTGGTGTGGAAGCCCAAATAATTAAAATTTTGTAAAATCTTTGAGGTCTTCAACCGCATGATTCTTCTCAACTAGCTCACTTTCTAGATTTTGAAATTTGTCATCATTTGTTGACTTTGTCTTCAAATTTCATTTATCATGAAGATATTTTCAGACTGCTTATCTAACACTGTATTTGTCATTATTTGTGATTCTCAATTTCAGGTTAATCATTTTTCTTGCCAAAGCTTGATCATGAGTTTTATGAAGTCTTCTTTTCATTTTGTTGAACCTATTCTTTTTGATTTTTGAACTGACTATTGCTGGATTCTTTACTAGCAATTTGTTTGCTGTATTTTTGTGCATCATTCATAAATTTCTGTTTTTCCGTTGAACTCATCTTTTGTAGCATCATTTAATTTCTTATTTGTCTCGTTCATTTTCTTCTTGTTCTTCCTGATAATGTCCTATTGAGCAAAATTATTTAGATCCTGCATGTATTTGTCATCAATTCATGTGAGTGCATTTACCTTTTTTTCTGGTTCTCCATCAAGTGTAATTTTCACACGAGTCAATTCATTCTGTTCGAACTCTTAGTGCCCAAAAAAAAAATTGGGCAGGACGGTGGGGCGATTTCTTCTTTTGTAGACACAAAAATAAATTTAAGCTATTTAAAATATTTACCTCAACTATTTTTCGAAGTCCTAGAAAAACTTCAAACATGTTCACATCATAATATCGTGTCGTTATGATCTGTGGTTGTTACAATAAATTTATTATTACTATGATTCTTAAAACTAGAACTGTTCACTACTCACATTGATTGCTAGCGATTGATTTTGAGCATTCGTCCAACTTTTTTTTTGCATATTTCGTCGAGTTTATTAATGTTTTATTGCTGTTTGCTTGACAGGTGAATTTTTTATCATCTGTTGACAATTTTTCCTGGATACGATAGTGATACCTTTGCTGCAACGATGATCCGTCATGTTCAATGGATTATTTTTGTTATTATTACCCCTTATGTCATGTGCAGTGCATTTGTTTCTTGAATAATCCATTACTAGCCTTACTAGCAAATTACCATGTAAAATGTTTGATCAAATCTCCTTAAGTTCGAATCTTACGAAAAATCATCAAAAAAAAATTTTTGTTTTAAATTTGGCATTTGCCATATACTTGAACTTGGATTTTGACTAGTAAATAGCATGTAGCAAATGGAAAGTTATCAAGTAAATTACTAGGAAATTACTAATAAATTTCTGCTAGGGATAATCTTCACCGATGTAATCCTTTGAAACCTATTAAAGAAGGGAGAAGAAAAAAAGAATCTATCAAATAAACTGATTATATTTAAAAACAATCTTCTCCTGTGTTTGTCGTTAAATCTGTTCTCTTTGAAGCTACTTGCTGTTGAGTAGTTGTCTTCATAATCGCTGCTTGGCATTCAGTTTCATCGATTCTTTTGTTGGTGATTTCTGTCTTACTTTTCTTAAAGCTGCTCTCAAAAAGAGAATCACTTTTTGCGGGAACTGATACTCATCCATTATATATCGTACTTCCTCTCTGATGAGACATGTGCTAACCTAAACTCGATGAGTAAATAAAAACTACAACTACGAACTACAACTACGAACTACAACTACGAACTACAACTACGAACTACGATCTATGAACTAATATCCTAATTTTGTGCACAAACTACTACATATATACTAAATTCTACTACTATTCCGGAATACTACGACATTATCTACGAAAAATTATGATTAATGAAAACATATTGCATCACATATCAGTCGCCATCAGTTTTAGCAACCACCCCATGCTCATCTTTCCATTTGCTGCTTTGGAAGGATTATCAAGACCAAGATGATTTAAGCTGTTTTCAAGGAGACACAATGAAAGATAAACGAAATAAAAATTATTAGAATCGGGTGAACGAAAATTACAATTATTTTCGTCCTGAACATAGCAAGTAGCAAACATTAAAAAGTAAAAATTTAAAGGGAACGCAAACAAGTAAAGATAAATAAAGACTTAACATACCTTATGAATCCAGTAAACTTGCCTTTCTTTTCGTTGCCATTTGATGTATGATCAGCATGAGCAGTTTGATCAAACTTCATTTAAATCAGCTTACTAAATATGCCTGATTTGACATACGAAAATACAATAAAATGAAAATTATTAGATTTATTATTTGAATAATTAAAGCGAAAGCAAAAATTTTGCCATTTAATTCAGGAAAAAATCGGAAACTCTTTACAAACTTTGGGTGTTGAACAATAATTGATAGTGTGAGTTTAATTGTTGTATCGATGTTAGCAAAAAAGTACGCGAATTGAAAGTGTATTCTACTAGCTTTAAATTGGAACTCAAGATATATAGATGTGCTCATACAAAAATATCGCAGTTTTTAAACGTCAAAAATTTGAATTTTCTAAAAACACTAACACTATAAAAGAAAATTTTCAATTTTTGTTTTGCAAAATTTTCAACTTTCTGTTAAGTTTTGTTGATACAGGAGTATTGCAAATGCTTTGCTATAATTTAAAGTAACTGACTTAAGTCAAATGTTGTTGCATCTGTCGATATTTAAATGAAAACTTGAAAATAGAAAATTTTAAAAATTTTTGTTTGTATAAGTACACAAAAAATAGTATGGTCGAGTATGGTCAAGTATACTCTGTATGAGCCCATCTATATATCTTGTTGGAACTCATAGAATAGTTGTGAGAGCATCGATAAAAATATGCTGGGAATTAGGAACTGGTAGAAAAAATCAAAGAACCGAACAAGATTTCGAAGAACTCTTTATGCGCTCGCCAAGAAGTAAATCAAGGAATTGAAGGCATTTAAAATAATTTTTTACCTTGTTCTTTTTAATTGCTTTAAGCTCCCAGAATTCCACCAGCTCAGCAATATTTGAAAGAGTTGTAGAAGTGTTATGCATTGGACATGCAGATTAATCGTTCAGCTAGACTTGATCGTCTGAACAAGCACAGAAAGTCACGAAATAAACGCACTAGCTTTAATACTTAACAAAAAGCTGAACTAAGCCTATCGTTTCTGAGCAAAGTATGATATTCCAGCTAGAATTATTAAGCATTGAAATGTATCTACTCGATTCAGGAGTGTATGTCATTTTACAATAAATAAGCAGTGCAATTAGACAGAATCTTTTGGACCACATCTTTTAAATCTAAAAATTTTACTTTGCAAAGACATGACAATGTTTGAAGCCCTCATTGACGCTGTAAACCAAGTTAAACAAAGTTTGTTTCATTTTGCATGTCTCAAATCATCTCTAAACTATGGTTTCTTAATTTTTTTATAAGGAAGTGAGTTGCTCTATGTTTTGTTAATCTCCTTATAAAATTTTTCCAGTTTTGATTCAAATTTGTGTCAAAAATAGACAAATACTCACAATAAGGCTCCGAAATTGATTCCAAATTTCAAGCTCGTCCATACGTTCGCAAATTACTGGATTTCTTTCGAAGAAGTCTTGCTTCATAGATTTGAAATTCTTGTTGCCGTTATTAAAAAATTCAAGAGACAAGCTGTTCTGTAATTCTTGCATTATTTCAATTGGCTCATTCCAAAAATAGCACATTTAATCGAATTACTTCTTGGTCAGGTTTTGGTCAGTGTACTAAAAATAGATAAAAGAAGGAAAAAGACACAAATTAATTTTAAAATACATGATCGAATATCGAACAAATTGGAAGCATGGTTTTTGGTATTTGATGCATGCAGAAGTTGAAATTAGTTTTTCACTATTCAGTTGGCACTTCCAAAGCTCGGAAACATGATATCCAAATTAATTGAAATTAAGATAATCATAACAAGGCTGCAGAACATTCATTCTTGACTTTTTAAACATATTCAGAATAGTCAGTTCTACAGAACCAATCACTACCTTTACTTTCTGATGGGGATTTTTGGTTCAATACAGCCTTAAGTTGCAAATTGACTGTATTGGTACATACAGCAGTGCTTGCTTCCTTAAAACTGAACACATCTCTAAAATAATTAAAAAGACAAGAAATGGAAGAAAAAAAAATTCTTCTAGTTCCTGCCACTTGGAATTGCCAACTAGATCTTATGATTGTTGCGTAAATTATTGGTTCCTACCAAGCATGTAAATCTTCCAAAGAAATTTTTTCTAATAGGGATGTTTGAATTGATCATTTCAGTTTCAAATAATTTGAATATTCCCTATTGCAAGTTATGGAAACATCAACTGCACAGCTTCCTACAAATTTCAACTTCTGTATGCATCAAATACTCAAAAACATTCAATGATTAAAACTTTTTGTCTTTTTGCAATTCATTTAATATTTTTTTTTCTTTCAAAAACTTAATTTATGTTTCTTACTTCAAATTCAGCATCATGTGGCATGTCTTCAATGTTGCTAGGCAGAGTAGAAGCGATGGTGCGGCAGTAAGAATCCATTGACGAAATATTTGATGAAAATTCTTGCTGAATTTTTTGAAGAAAAAATTGTTCAATGATTGCTCGATTATTTTCTTGCATTTTTATTATTGACTTTGAATTGGATTCAATTCTTATCATTTATTAGCTATGCATCTAGTATGTCTTCGAATTGGACATGTGGCATGCGATGTAATTCATTCTGTGTGAAATAAATTTAAGAAGTAAGCCTGGATTCTTTGAGTTGTGTCAACTATCGTCCTATGAGTTTAAATTATATCAAAAAGCTGTTGTTTCTTTTTGAGGTGGAAAAGTTTGATACGCATAAATGGAAACACTGTATCTCATCCTTTCTCAAGATCATTTAGCTGTAGATGCAAAGACGTTCATTTCTGATAATTTTATCAATTCTTTGCACTCACGTAAAACAAGGCAATTGCTATTTTGCTTCCTGAGCCTGATTTTAAGTCCTGATTCTTCAGAACAATCAAAATGAGGGATATTATAATAGATAAGGATTTAGGTCCTAAATTCTTCAACAACTCAATGTTTTTACATCCATTCAGGTAATTCATTATGCTTCTGATCTTAATTAGTTCCAATTGAAATCTTTTCTATCATAAATCATAATGTCAGCTAATCTTTGCTACTCAAGCAGCTTGATACATTTACAGAAGAGTTTTTACTCAACACTTCTGGTCGTGAAAGTCGAGCAGCTGACAGTGACTTAACCATTTCAATTGCTTTGATAGACATTACTTCCTTCATGACTTTAACTTGAACAGATGAAATTTTTGTGAATAAAGTTTGGATGTTGTTGTTGTCTTTTGCTTCCTTTGACTTTTACAAGTTTGAGCAAGCGTTAAAGAATTTTTCGTATTTTAAGTCGTGTTTCTTATTAATGGCCCTGAATCGCATGTCTTGTTTTCTCAGCTTTATCCTTAAAACAGCAGAAATTAAACAATTTTCACTTTGTGTCGCTAGATACAGCATAGAATCAAAAATTAAATCTAGGAAGTACACAAACTTATTCTTTCTTTAAATTACCTCAAACTAGCATCATCGCCTTTTGCATAAAGTAACAAATAATTAATAATATTTCAAGTCTCAACCACAACTTCAAGCAGAGAATGAAACCTCACCTAATTTATGTTCGTTATGAGAACTATGTATTTTATTTCGAATGCCACACATGTTTGATTTAGAGTCTCAGTATCTCATGTCATGTCATGTGATTGCCAATAGAATTTCCTTAAAAAGCCTCAACAGTGATCATTGACACTTGTTTTCACACTCATAATAACAGATCACTGGTAGCCGTCAAGTAAAATACTTGGAAAATTAACGTCATCAATCTGAATGGTCTAGCTGAATTTGAGTGGCTGAATTTTCATTTTAAAAGTTGTGCTACATATGGAAATCGTTTAAGTAGATTAATTTTAGATGACAATTATTAATAGAATTAGAATGACTGTTGTGGGTTGAATGGAAAGTTTTTAACAACTGAAAACGGGTGTCTTAAGATTCAAATTGGATCGTTTATTGAATGTAACTTTTGATAAAGTTTTGAAATTCCATATTGGGAATTTGTGGCTGTGTATCGTAAATCTTGTAAGTCAATGACTGAAAATATGAAGACTAATAGTTAAAAGTAAAATGTTGGATATGATGTGAAGTTGTTCTCACTGAAATTTTTGGAGCTGATTCAGAGATTGATCAGAAGGCATGATTCTAATTAATATAGACTGAACTCTTTAAAGCTTTCTCATGAAATTATACCTGAAAAATCAACTCGTACCTTATGAATGTCAATCAAAGTTTTATTGAGCATTTCTTTGAAGTCTCAGAGCTAGCACACATGCAATAGCTTTAGTCTTATTGATATGAAAAGAAATTTTGTTTTTTTACTTTAAGAACTGTCATAATTTATTTGACGTACTACAGAATAGTTTAAGCAAACGAGAATTCGCTTTAGATTATGTATTTGAATGATATGAGATGGATTTTTGTTAACATTTGGGGCAAATATGACTCGATTTAAAGTTTATTTCCAGTTGGTCATTTTGTTCAATCCATAAAATTGTATTATATTCAGCCTATTCTTGATAAACTTGAAAGTATAACTCCATCCATTTCTCTCGTGTAGCTCTTGTCACCCATCTTTAACCACAAACGTTTTTGCTAGATTTTTTCACCAAAATGTAAGGACTCTAAGTACCGAAAAAAAAATTGGGCAGGACGTTGGGTCATTTTCTACTTTTATAGTCACAAAAATGATAAATCCTATAAGTTAAAAAAATTATTTAAATTTATGGTTGAAATTTTGAATGACTTACCAAAGTATTCAAAACATGACTCTGGTGACGTCATTGGTTCTGAAAACTGTTGTGAGAGGCTATCTGCTGATGTATCTGATCACTATCGAATTTGTTGCTGCAATTGCTGGTCCCTTATTTTCGTTTTGACTATTTTTATTTTTATTTGGCTTTTGTCACCCAATTAAGAACACAAACTTTTTTCCTGGATTTTTTCACCGAAATGTCAAGACTCTAAGGTTCGAAAAAAAATTGGGCAGGACGTTGGGGCATTTTCTACTTTTATAGTCACAAAAATGATAAATCCTATAAGTTGAATAAAATTATTTAAATTTTCGGTTGAAATTTTGAATGACTTACCAAAGTATTCAAAACATGACTCTGGTGACTTCATTGGTTCTGAAAACTGTTGTGAGAGGCCATCTGCTGAAGAATCTGATGACTTTCGAATTTGTTGCTGCAATGATCCTTTATTTTTGTTTTGGATATTCGTTGTACGTTGGGGTAAATGCTGGGTTAATTAATATTTTCTATTGATAATGTCATGCTCAATGGATTATTCTTGTTTATATTACCTCGTATGTCATGTGCTGTGCATTCGTTTCTTGCATAATAATTTTTTCATCGCGATGAATATCCTTGTTCCGGCTATCGCAACTTCCTCCCTAAATTTACTATTTATTACTCTCCAATTCCACTTCGCTGTCAAATTCTCCATCTTCTTCAGATTCTTCATAAAAGAGCTTGGAAGTGGCGATGTTTCTTCCTTAATGATTCACTCAGTTGCTTTCAATTACTTGTGGGATTTGTGTGAATAATATGTGATAGATCCCTGGATGGATCTTAGCTAAGATTTGAGTAAATATGATTCAATCTTTAGCTTGTTTTCCGTTGCTCATTTTGTTCAAGTCGTGGCGGATTCTTTTCAGACTGCATTCTTCTCAGCTAGCTCAAGAGCCATGCATTTTACCTTCTCTTCTAGTTCTCCATCAAGTGTAAGTTCCACACGAGTTAATCCATTCTTTTCGACATCAACAATGAGAAAAAAAAGTTATAAAAATTGTGCGAATCTGAAGCTTCTGCATATGGCAAAATGTAAGCACTCTTAGTGCCCAAAAAAAATTTGGGCAGGACGGTGGGGCGTTTTCTTCTTTCATAAGCACAAAAATTAATTTAAAGCTATTTAAAAAAATTACCTTAATTATTTTCTGATGTCCTTGATGTATTTCAAACACCTTCTCATCACTCCTCAGCGATGCCTTTTCATTTTTTCGTACTGATTTTCTTTTTGATGCTAGTGGTGTTGAAATACTTGGCGATGCTTCTTCCTCAATAGTTGTCTCAGATGCTTTTAATTGCTAACGTCTAGTAGAATTTGTTTGAATAATATTTGATGACTCACTTCATAGATTATTTCTAGTTTCTAGTTTCTCAACTTGATCAGGAACAAAATTAAATTATATTCAGCCTTTACTTCAAGAACTTGTGAGAGCAATAAATTTAGAAAAGGTATTGCCGTTGGTTTTCAGTTTTAGTTGTCGAAGATAAATTGCTTGAACCTTCGAAGCAATAAACAGGCACAAAATGTTAATTAATTAAATTATTTTTCCCATAAACTAGGTTTTACTTTCATATTACAATTAACTATGAGTATCGTTATCAACACATGTCAGTTGATTTACCTTTTTTCTTCCAGTTCTCTTCAACCGTAAGTTTCTCACAAATGAATGGATTAGTTTATGCAACTGCCTCCTCAAATATTGCAACTTTTTCACTTGATTCAATGTTTTCATTCAGATGTTCTTCTAAACCTTTTTGCACTGCTTTGCTTGTTTATGGATGTTCTATAGGACTAATATTTTGCAGCAACAAGTTTCTCTCTTCATTCAATTCCTTGGTTATCTCGTTCATATTCATCTCGTTGTTACTGATCATTCATATTTTTCTTGTTCTTCCTGATAATGTCTTGTTGAGTTAATTTATGAAGATCCAGCATATATTTGTCATCCATGCATGTAAGTTGATTTACCTTCTCTTCTAGTTCTGCATCAAGTGTAAGTTCCACACGAGTCAATTAATGCTTTTCGGCGTCAACAAAGAGAAAAAAAAGTTAAAAATTTTGGCGCATCTGAAACTTTTGCATATTGCAAAATGTAAGAACTCTAAGTGCCGAAAAAAAATTGGGCAGGACGGTGGGGCGATTTCTCTTTTTGTAGACACAAAAATAAATTTAAGCTATTTAAAATATTTACCTCAATTATTTTTCGAAGTCCTAGAAAAATTTCAAACATGTTCTCATCATCACTCAGCGATGCCTTCTCATCCAGGTGTTTAATAATATGTTGTCGTTATGATCTGTAGTTGTTACAATAAATTTATTATTACTTTGATTCTTCGAACAAAAACTGTTCACACTTTTAGTTGCTCTTTTGTTCAAGTCATTCTGGATTCTTTTTAGACTGCATTATTTTCAGCTAGCTCAATTTCTCCATGATGGAACTTCTCATCATCTGTTGACTCTGTAGATTGATTAAAATGATCACTTAAAGCACTCATTTTGTTCTTGATTTCATTAATTTCATCATCTTTTCTTCCGATGTCATTTCTTTATCTTTTTCCCAAGACATCTCTGACTCTAGCTCGATTAGTTCTTTTTAAGTTACCATTCGTTGTCTGCATTTCGTTGAATTTTTCCTGTAATTTATCAATATTTAAATTAAAGTTTGATTCTTTATTTAAAATTTTAATTCCAAGCATTAGTTTCTTCTTTCTTACCTGCAAATTTCATTTCTCATGAAGAAGTTCTTGATTTTTTTCAAACTGCACATCTAACACCAAATTTGTTTTTTTTTGTGATTCTCTCAATTCATCAAGTTAATCATTTGCATGCTTAAGTTTATCATCTTTTCTTCCAATGTCATCTGAGAATTAATTTGTTGAGCTGCTGACAGATTTGTAAATGGATTGTGATCGCTTTCTCTTAACTCTCTCTTGCTGATTTATTTTTGATTTAATCTCTTGTAGCTGTTGACTTAATTGCTTTTCCTTTCCATCAATTTCTGCATTTTTCCGTTGAGCACAACTTTTGAACCAATAAGTTTCGCCCATCATTCAATTCCTAAACTGTCTCGTTCATAATCAAATTATCTGCTTCAATTGCATTAATTTTCCTGATAATCTCGTCTTGCTGAATTAAGTTTTTAAAATGTTACATTTATTTGTTATGAATACAAATATGCTCATTTACCTTTTCTTCTGGTTCTCCATTAAGAGCAAGTTTTTCACAAATCAATGCATTATTTCCCGCGTCAATCGATGCAACTCCTTTTTCGTCTCTCTGTTGTCAAATCGTCTGCTTCTTTCTTCTATTTGCTTATTGAGTTTCCATCTGAAATTGGATAATTTTCGGAATTAGGAATATATTTTAAGTTTCCAAACTAGAGAATAGGAATTTTTTTATTTCGATGTCTGGTCCATTTCGATTAGTTGCACAGATGATCCAAGTTTTGCAGCTTCCAATTCCTTAATTTCTGCTAATATTTTTTTTTAACTTTTTCATCGTTTTCTTTCATCGTTAGTGCTGTCTTTTTCTGCTGAAGCTTCTTAACATTTTCTATTTGCTCTTGAAGACTCACTTCCGAATCTGATTGTAAATTTGCTGTAGTTTGATGAACAAATACTGTCACATTATCACCGCTACATCTCGAATTATCTTCGGTTTCAAATGCTGCAATATCTCCTTTTGGACTGCTCTCAAGTAGATTGTTGTAGTTGTTTTTGAATGTTTCTTTGATCAATAGCTTCAACTTCTAATCCTTTTATTTCATTCTTTAGTTCCTTAATTTTTTCAGAATATTAATATGCCCAATGACTCTCTATTTCAGTTACTTGTTTTTTTCTTCCATCTTTTGAAGCTGATTTTGGAGAATAATAAGTTTATTACACATTTTCATTATGTTCATTGAGCAGGCATTCATCTACTTGTGTATCATTCCTATTCGTAGAATCGTTCAATAATTATGCTTTCTTAATTTTAATCTCCTACTCAACGCAGGAGAACTGTCATAAATGAATCGTCAAATTGTGATGAAGCCGATAATTATGGATCACTGAAAAACATGAATGTAGAAAGAGTTTGTTGTCGTGGTGTGGAAGCCCAAATAATTAAAATTTTGTAAAATCTTTGAAGGTCTTCAACCGCATGATTCCTCTTACCTAGCTCACTTTCTAGATTTTGAAATTTGTCATCATTTGTTGACTTTGTCTTCAAATTTCATTTATCATCTAACACTGTATTTGTCATTATTTGTGATTCTCAATTTCAGGTTAATCATTTTTCTTGCCAAAGCTTGATCATGAGTTTTATGAAGTCTTCTTTTCATTTTGTTGAACCTATTCTTTTTGATTTTTTAACTGACTATTGCTGGATTCTTTAATAGCAATTTGTTTGCTGTATTTTTGTGCATCATTCGTAAATTTCTGTTTTTCCGTTGAACTCATCTTTTGTAGCATCATTTAATTTCTCATTTGTCTCGTTCATTTTCTTCTTGTTCTTCCTGATAATGTCCTAGTGAGCAAAATTATTTAGATCCTGCATGTATTTGTCATCAATTCATGTGAGTGCATTTACCTTCTCTTTTAGTTCTCCATCAAGTGTAATTTTCACACGAGTCAATTCATTCTGTTCGAAATCAACAAAGAGAAAAAAAAAGTGTAAGCACTCTAAGTGCCCAAAAAAAAAATTTGGCAGGACGGTGGGGCGATTTCTTCTTTTGTTGACACAAAAATAAATTTAAAGCTATTTAAAATATTTACCTCAATTATTTTTCGAAGTCCTAGAAAAACTTCAAACATGTTCACATCATCACACAGCGATGCCTTCTCATCCATTTGTTTCATAATATCGTGTCGTTATGATCTGTGGTTGTTACAAAAAATTTATTATTACTATGACTCTTAAAACTAGTACTGTTCACTACTCACATTGTTTGCTAGCGATTGATTTTGAGCATTTGTCCAACTTTTTTTTTGCATAGCTCGTAGAGGTTATTAATGTTTCATTGCTGTTTGCTTGTCAGGTGAATTTTTTATCATCTGTTGACAATTTTTCCTGGATACGATAGTGATACCTTTGCTGCAACGATGATCCGTTATTTCTGTTTTGGATATTCGTTATACCTTGGCGTAAATGCTGTGTTGATTAATGTATTATATTGATTATCATGTTCAATGGATTATTTTTGTTATTATTACCCCTTATGTCATGTGCAGTGCATTTGTTTCTTGAATATTCTCCTAGCGAGACTATTTAGCAAATTACCATGTAAAATGTTTGATCAAATTTGCTTAAGTTCGAATCTTACGAAAAATCATCAAAAAAAAATTTTTGTTTTAAATTTGGCATTTGCCATATACTTGAACTTGGATTTTGACTAGTAAATAGCAAGTAGCAAATGGAAAGTTATCAAGTAAATTACTAGGAAATTACTAATAAATTTCTGCTAGGGATAATCTTCACCGATGTAATCTTTTGAAATCTATTAAAGAAGGGAGAAGAAAAAAAGAATCTATTAAATAAACTGATTATATTTAAAAACAATCTTCTCCTGTGTTTGTCGTTAAATCTGTTCTCTTTGAAGCTACTTGCTGTTGAGTAGTTGTCTTCATAATCGCTGCTTGGCATTCAGTTTCATCGATTCTTTTGTTGGTGATTTCTGTCTTACTTTTCTTAAAGCTGCTCTCAAAAAGAGAATCACTTTTTGCGGGAACTGATACTCATCCATTATACATCGTACTTCCTCTCTGATGAGTCATGTGCTAACCTAAACTCGATGAGTAAATAAAAACTACAACTAAGAACTACAACTACGAACTACAACTACAACTACGAACTACGATCTATGAACTAATATCCTAATTTTGTGCACAAACTTCTATATATAGACTATATTCTACTACTATTCCGGAATACTATGACATTATCTACGAAAAATTATGATTAATGAAAACATATTGCATCACATATCAGTCGCCATCAGTTTTAGCAACCACCCCATGCTCATCTTTCCATTTGCTTCTTTGGAAGGATTATCAAGACCAAGATGATTCAAGCTGTTTTCAAGGAGACACAATGAAAGATAAACGAAATAAAAATTATTAGAATCGGGTGAACGAAAATTACAATTATTTTCGTCCTGAACATAGCAAGTAGCAAACATTAAATAGTAAAAATTTAAAGGGAACGCAAACAAGTAAAGATGAATAAAGACTTAGCATACCTTATGAATCCAGTAAACTTGCCTTTCTTTTCGTTGCCATTTGATGTATGATCAGCATGAGCAGTTTGATCAAGTTTCATTTAAATCAGCTTACTAAATATGCCTGATTTGACATACGAAAATACAATAAAATGAAAATTATTAGATTTATTATTTGAATAATTAAAGCGAAAGCAAAAATTTTGCCATTTAATTCAGGAAAATATCGGAAACTCTTTACAAACAGCATCGATGGATTTGAGAGCATCGATGGAAATATGCTGGGAATTAGGAACTGGTAGAAAGAATCAAAGAACCGAGCAAGATTTCGAAGAACTCCAAGAAGTAAATCAATGAATTGAAGGCATTTAAAATAATTCTTTACCTTGTTCTTTTTAATTGCTTTAAGCTCCCAGAATTCCACCAGCTCAAGTTTTAGAACTGACTATTGCTTAAGAACTGTATGCCAGCAGTTGCAGAGATGTATCCTATAATATAAGAAATAGTAAAAATCTCTTGGACCACATATTTTACTTTGCAAAGACATGACAATGTTTGAAGCCCTCATGTACGCTGTAAACCCAGTTAAACAAAGTTTTTTTTTTGTTTTGCTAGTCTCACATCATCTCTGTACTAAGGATTCTTACGTTTTTTTATAAGGGAGGTAGAAGCTCTTTAAATTTTTCCGAGATTCTCATTCAAATTTGTGTCAAAAATAGACAAATACTCACAATTATTCTCCGAAATTGATACCAAGTTTCAAGCTCGTCCATGCGTTGGCAAATTACTGGATTCCTTTCGAAGAAGTCTTGCTTGATAGTTTTGAAAATCTTGTTGCCGTTATTAAAAACTTCAAGAGACAAGCTGTTCTGTATATCTTGCATTATTTCAATTGGCTCATTCCAAAAATAGCACATTTAATCGAATTCCTTCTTGGTCAGGTTTTGGTCAGTGTACTAAAAATAGATAAAAGAAGGAAAAAGACACAAATTAATTTTAAAACACATGATCGAATATCTTTGGTTTTTGGTATTTGATGCATCAGAAGTTGAAATTTGTTTTTCGCTATTCAGTTGGCACTTTCGAAACTCGGAAACATGATATCCAAATTAATTGAAATTAAGATAATCATAACAAGGCTGCAGAACATTCATTCTTGACTTTTTAAACATATTCAGAATAGTCAGTTCTACAGAACCAATCACTACCTTTACTTGCTGATTGGGATTTTTGGTTCAATACAGCCTTATGTTGCATATTGACTGTATTGGTACATACAGCAGTGCTTGCTTCCTTAAAACTGAACACATCTCTAAAATAATTAAAAAGACAAGAAATGGAAGAAAAAAAATTCTTCTAGTTCCTGCCACTTGGAATTGCCAACTAGATCTGTTCCAAAGAAATTTTTTTCTAATAGGGATGTTTGAATTGATCATTTCAGTTTGAAATAATTTGAATATACCCTTTTGCAAGTTATGGAAGCATCAACTGCACAGCTTCCTACAAATTTCAACTTCTGCATGCATCAAATACTCAAAAACATTCAATGATTAAAACTTTTTGTCTTTTTGCAATTCATTTAATTTTTTTTTTTCTTTCAAAAACTCAATATATGTTTCTTACTTCAAATTCAGCATCATGTGGCAGGTCTTCAATGTTGCTAGGCATAGTAGAAGCGATGATGCGGCAGTAAGAATCCATTGACGAAATATTTGATGAAAATTCTTGATGAATTTTTTGAAGAAAAAATTGTTCAATGATTGCTCGATTATTTTTTTGCATTTTTATTACCGACTTTGAATTGGATTCAATTCTTATCATTTATTAGCTATGCATCTAGTATGTCTTCGAATTGGACATGTGGCATGCGATGTAATTCATTCTGTGTGAAATAGATTTAAGAAGTAAGCCTGGATTCTTTGAGTTGTGTCAACTATCGTCCTATAAGCTTAAATTATATCAAAAAGCTGTTGTTTCTTTTCGAGGTGGAAAAGTTTGATACGCATAAATGGAAACACTGTATCTCATCCTTTCTCAAGATCATTTAGCTGTAGATGCAAAGACGTTCATTTCTGCTAATTTTATCAATTCTTTGCACTCACGTAAAACAAGGCAATTGCTATTTTGCTTCCTGAGCCTGATTTTAAGTCCTGATTCTTCAGAACAATCAAAATGAGGGATATTATAATAGATAAGGATTTAGGTCCTAAATTCTTCAACAACTCAATGTTTTTACATCCATTCAGGTAATTCATTATGCTTCTGATCTTAATTAGTTCCAATTGAAATCTTTTCTATCATAAATCATAATGTCAGCTAATCTTTGCTACTCAAGCAGCTTGATACATTTACAGAAGAGTTTTTACTCAACACTTCTGGTCGTGAAAGTCGAGCAGCTGACAGTGACTTAACCATTTCAATTGCTTTGATAGACATTACTTCCTTCATGACTTTAACTTGAACTGATGCAATTTTTGTGAATAAAGTTTGGATGTTGTTGTTGTCTATTGCTTCCTTTACTTTTACAAGTTTGAGCAAGCGTTAAAGTATTTTTCGGATTTTAAGTCGTGTTTTCATATGAATGGCCCTGAATGGCATGTTTTATTTTCTCAGCTTTATCCTTAAAACAGCAGAAATTAAACAATTTTCACTTTGTGTCGCTAGATACAGCATTGAATGAAAAATTAAATCTAGGAAGTACACATACTTATCCATTCTTTAAATTACGTCAAACTAGCATCATCGCCTTTTGCATAAATTAACAAATAATTAATGATATTTCAAGTCTCAACCACAACTTCCATACAGATATTGAAGCCTCATCTAGTTTATGTTCGTTATGAGAACTGTATATGATATTTTGTATGCCACACATGTTTAATTTAGAGTCTCAGTATCTCAATAGGTCATGTCATATGATTGTCAATAGAATTTCCTTAAAAAGCCTCAACAGTGATCATTGACACTTGTTTTCACATTCATAATAACAGATCACTGGTAGCCGTCAAGTAAAATACTTGGAAAATTAACGTCATCAATCTGAATGGTCTAGCTGAATTTGAGTGGCTGAATTTTTATTTTAAGACTTGTGTTTTATTTGGACACCATTAAAGTAGATTAATTTTAGATGACAATTATTAATAGAATTAGAATGACTGTTGTGGGTGGAATGGAAAGTTTTTAACAACTGAAAGCGGGTGTCTTAAGATTCAAATTGGATCGTTTATTGAATGTTACTGTTGATAAAGTTTTGAAATTCCATATTGGGAATTTGTGGCTGTGTATCGTAAATCTTGTAAGTCAATGACTGAAAATTTGGATCAAAGTGGAACATTAACAGCTATGAAGACTAATAGTTAAAAGTAAAATGTTGGATATGATGTGAAGTTGAATTCACTGAAATTTTTGGAGCTGATTCAGAGATTGATCAGAAGGCATGATTCTAATTAATATAGACTAAACTCTTTAAAGCTTTCTCATGAAATTATACCTGAAAAATCAACTCGTACCTTATGAATGTCAATCAAAGTTTTATTGAGCATTTCTTTGAAGTCTCAGAGCTAGCACACATGCAATAGCTTTAGTCTTATTGATATGAAAAGAAATTTTGTTTTTTTACTTTAAGAACTGTCATAATTTATTTGACGTACTACAGAATAGTTTAAGCAAACGAGAATTCGCCTGATATTTACATTTTCTGGCTGTATGTACTTAGCTTCAACACAAATATTTCTAAATTACTAGCCTCAAATTGTAGCTCTTCACAATCACACTTGTTCCTTAAAAGATTTATTTTGTATTTAAAGAGAAATGTTTTCAATTTTCGGGACAATATTGAAATATTTTTGCTAGATTTTGGGTTAAAATGCCAAAAATCAGGTCTTTGACTACCAGCAGAGGATGTTTACTAGTATTTACTAGCTCGAAAAGTTCTCTATTGACAGTTTGATTAGGTGAGTTAAGTGTGTAGCGCTCTGAAAGGTTTGAATGATGAACAAAACTTCTTCTAGCTATCAATCCCAAAACACACATTTCATTATGCTTTAAAATATATTTTCAGCTGAGGATTACTTACAGTTAACTCAACAATCCTCACCTAAAACATGATTTTCATCATTCACACCTAAGCACATCCCAAAAGGAAGCAAAAAAAACGTTACAAAAAGCATTTATTGACAAAACTTACAAACAAAACCAACAAATGCTCAAACATTCTCAGATAAATTACAGTTCTCACATAAAAAAAAAAAGGCTGGCAAAAGAAGAAGGAAATGAAAAATCTCACCAAAAGCGATGCACGTGCAACTTAAAAGATCATAAAGTAAATGCGGAGAATTTTTTTTATATATATTCAACAAAAGAGATTTTTTTTCTTATCATTATTCAATTATTTTTTTTTCTTCTCTCTTTGAGCGTTTATAAAAAAAGGGGATCATTCATAAATTACGTTGATCAAAATTTAGCCTCCTTCTTCAACTCTTTAACAACATTTAAACACTATTAAATTAAGATTTCTTAACATCAGGAGTTCTCAAACTTTAAGCTATGGCACGCTAGTGTGCAATGAAGGATTATCAAGGGTTCCATAAAAATATGTGTGTCCAAAAATGTTACGTTGACTAAAAAAGTTTGAGAAAGACTGCCATAAATATTCAACATCATTTACAAACAACTCTTAAAGCCTTTATTCCATGAATTTTTCTTATATGGCCCCGATATATATATTTTTTTATGAAATCATAAAAAAAAAGCAAAGCGAATGAGAATTCCTCAATGTTTGCTATACATTTCCAGGTATAATTTTTAAGTCACACAGAACTCATTACTAATGTAAATTTTTGCATGCTCCAAACATCACGTTTATTTTTTATCCATCCATATTATTATAAAAATAGACTTCTTCTAAATTACTCAGGTGTTTCTTGTTGTCTTTGCTCAATTTATCTTTCTTCTCTATGCCTGTAATACAGAATGGAAATGAGAAGGAATATTTTATGCTGTGATTTCACACCTCATTAACATTCCGAAAAGAACCAACACTTAAGCCGGTCCTGGAGTTTATAAGTATATACCTCCCCAAGATGCTTCAACTCTAATAAAAATCGGCGCCGATCGTGGTGAGAAACGTCTGAGAATGGAATTAATTTTTCGGTAAATATTTTCGAGAATGGGATGAAGAAATTGTTGTTATTTCTTGTTCCTTCTTCTTTTATTGTTTTGCATTTTTATGAATATCTCTTTTTTGCCGAGGCATAAAGTTGTAGAATAAGTACAGAAAGGTATAGATAGAAGAATGGCACAGAAGAGAAAGGCAATATTTGTTTGTGGATGTCATATAAATTTTTTTCATGAAAGAGGGCACCAACAATGATGAAGCAAATACCATAAAATAATGAAGAAGAAAGAATAAGTAAAGTGCATATTAAATCAGGTACTCAGTCAGTCACTCTCACAGCCTTTTATAGAAGCTGTTTTGTTCTTTAATTTATTCCTTCTTTTGCTTATAATAGCAGGTCCATTGTTAAGACAATTCGCAGGCAAGTGTGCATGTATATGAATAATATGCAGGTGAAGGGGTAATAAAATAAATTTATGACCGATACCTAAGATAATTCCATAATCTCCTTTTTGCGCTATTTACATTTTTTTTTTTATTATTTTTAAAAGAATTATGCACCTTAAGATGATCCTTCATAAAAATCAAGTCCCAATTTAATTTTTTCATTTCGTTTTTGTGTGTGCTTTGCTGCACTTTATAATCATCAGACGATGATGATCATTTCTATACCCCTATAATAAATCTTGAAATAAACAAAGATCAAATGTCGTCGCATAAAAAAAAAGAATTACTGTATGCGTGGTCATTAGTGACATTTCAAAGCGCATTTTTTAAAGACAGCCTTCGACAAATTCAATGGCTAGCCAGGGTTATTATTATTATTATTTATTTGTCGACGTTACCGTCCGAATGAATTTGTATTTATACATGTTTACTTTTTACATTGATAAGTGGTACATTTCATATCACTAAAGGTAATGTAGAATTAAGCTTCCAATCTCTAAATCTAGGTTTCGATTAAATTCAGGCTCTCGTTTCAATCTTCTATGGGCGTGATGTGATATTTACATTTCAGGTCCGTTCTGACAATATTCCATTATAAGGTAATCTTGTAGCTCACGTTACTATTTCTCCCTCTGAACTTCAAGTTCCTGTTTCATTCCTTAATCTAAAGTTGCTCAAATGCCCAATTATGGCTTGATCTCGTACATTAAGCAGTCGAAGTATCTAAATTTCTGAAAAAGAAATTTTGGGAATGGCTGGATTCGAACCGACAACCTTCGAGTTAACATACCAAATTTGATTCAAGCGCCTTACCTATTCGACCAGTAAGGCATTTAACAAAAAGTATAGGACAATGATTATTAACTCAAGAATAGGGTGCCTCATATAGCCTTAAAAAGTTGATTCTAACCAAAACTATGAACTAGAGTAGCTTAAGCTATAATATTTCAGATTTGACAAATTTCCAGAAAAACTTGAACGGTAGTTTTCAATCTTTTTGGAACTTGACATATTTTTCTATACGTGGCAATGTGAAGTGGTCCATAGTTTACGTAGCACAGGATTAAGGATGAGTAAATGAATGATTAACAAATGGCACTTTAAGGAAAACGTCTAGTGGTGAGTTGATTAATGAATCGACAGAAAAAAAAACTGAATGACTACCAAACTGATTGATTAACGGACTACCAGACTCCTGATAAACTATGAGATTTAAGGACTACCCTACTACTACATTTATGGACGAACGAACTCCCAGACTGCCAGATAAAGTAGGAACAAGTATCATTACCATTTAGAAAAAAAACGATAATAAGATTAATTTTTATGCTCTTTTTTCATTTTCCTCGTTCCTACATACATATATGAATTCCTTGGATATTCGCATTGTTTCGGCCGTTATTCTTAACAGAGAGATTTTGCGAACTGCAATGTGACCTTATATGGATAAACAAAATCGCTCCATTGAGATTTCTTATGGCACACAATCAAAAGGCTTCAAATAACTCTTTTTTGTAGCTCTTGCGATCATAATAATTTAACTTTTTTGACGAGTCTTGCTGCATTTATATTATATATATTTTTTGCGTTTTACAGCTTGTTTTGTGTTGGACATAAATGGAAATATGCGCTTGTCAAAATGTTCAATAAATTCCACTCTCTTTTCTTCATTCCATAAAGCGCCATAATAAATCTTTAGAGTTTGGTCTATCATCGTCAAGCATCTTGAACACTCGTTAGTTTCTTTTATGCAACTTGAGGCTTTTCTGACATTTTAGATCAAACTTTTTATAGTTTATCAACTGCTGAGATTGGAATAGCTATTAATTAACACTCGAGGGACATCAACTTGATTGTTGTATCCAAATTTGATTGATCCAGTTTGTAAGGCAAACATTATACAACAGATGGACTATATTCATGTCCAAAAAATTTACAGTAAGAAATGGGACGTCCAGTTCCACCTCTTTCTGAATAAAAATGCTTAAACATCTTAATTAATTAACCATTAAAATTACTGAAATTTAAAAATTGACTGTCCACAAGCCATTGCCTGAGGCAGTGGAAGAAAATTATGCAAATTTCACATGAACTGACCACCACGCTTAATTTAAACTCGTCTTAAGTTTCATTCATTAAAACTGAGACTCTTTTCACTTCCGTGTTAACTTAACATGCTTTCCAGTCACTAATTATATTGGAGTAACGGTGAAGACGAAGAAATTTCTTATTTGCATCATGAATGCATGCAAATATGTTAATGACTTGGAGAAATTCTAGCATAAATAATAGCAATGTACGATTTAATCTCGATTGAAGTGCAGGTGGTGATCTAGAGTCTGATTTCTAGTTAAGTATGGAATTACAATTTGTAATATTGAGTATATGTAGTTGGTCTATTCAAAGAATTCATGGTTTATTGAAGTGAATCATGACTTGTTAGAAATTGAACTTTTCAGGTGTTTTAATAGAAAATTTTCGATGATCTACAACTGCTTCGAGGACTATTAATTTAGGTTTATTTGTAGCTTTGAGGGATTTTTGATAAGAAGGAATAAAACCTAACCTACTCTAAGTCGGTCTTAGCTATGAAGTTGAAATAGACTTGAAATATAACATTTTTATATAAGTAGAACTGATAACCCAGCATGATTAATTCTGTGTAATCTGAATGATCTTTACAACATCAATGTTTGTAACACATCTCAAATAGGAATATTGATCATGTTGAGCTGATTTTATAACTCAAATTCCAAACAACTTTATTAAAATCTTGAAAAAAAAAAAACATCTTAGTTATTTTTTCCCATATAAGATAAATAAAATTTGCTGAATGTTGTCAGCTGCGACAAACAGCTTTTGTAGACATTGTAACATGTTATGTTCTCAAAAAAAAATTAAATTGCTATCTAAAAGTAGAAAAGTTGTTTAAGATAATGTTGAATTTTTCTACCTAAATGACATGATGAAATGTGTTTGATAAGATATAGATGGTAAGCCAATTAAAGGAGAGAGGTTTAGGGTTTCTGAAAAACGGCATTTTTAAAAAACGGCCGTTTCCGTTTTTTTCCAAAAAACGGCCGTTAACGGGTCCGTTTTTTTAATTCTACCGAAATTGTGTTTTATGCACGGTTTTAGTCACATACTGAAATTGTTGTCAAAAAACGAACTTATTACAGTGTATTGTGTCTAAAAAAAACTTTTATTCACACCCTGTTTTTTCGTTATAAGCTACTACTCGTTACTAAGCTACTAGCTTAGTAAAGTTTCTTTGAATTTGAAATTTTTTTGTAATCTTTACTAAGCTACTACCAAAAATAAAGTTTAATTAATCTTTTTAAACTTTCTAAGTATCAGTTTTAATGCCTAATGACATTGTCAATGAAATAAAATCGAGAAGATAGCAAAATTTCTTTAATTAAGCTAAAAAATTCAAAAAATTTCATATAAGTTCAATTTCTTTACTAAGCTACTAGTGAGCCAAAAAAATCACTTTTTTATTCTCCTAAGCTATAAGCTAGCTTATAACAAAAAAACAGGATACTTCAAACTTTAAAAATATTTAAACATCAAGTAGTCGTTACAAAACTTAACAACTTAAATTTAATGAGTATGAAAGAATTATTGGAGTTAATATTATTTTATTCTGAACCTAAAATTTTCACGAGCTAGAAAAGAAAAACGGAAAAAACGGCTAGAAAAAAACAGCCGTTTTCCGTTTTTATTTTTCTCTGAAAAACGGCTGTTTTTCCGTTTCCGTTAACGGCTTCAGAAACCCTAGAGAGGTTGGTCGATAACAGTGACTTTATGGTTAATTAGGTTGTTTAATTAAATTAAAGTGATTTTTATAAATATTAGCTACCAAAACATTTAAGTTCTACACACAATGCTGGCTTTACAGATCAATTGTGATCAATAGCCTGACTTTTATTCCATTTTATTCAATGTTATAAATCTTTGGGTCTGTGTCATAGTCAGGAACCACCTGATTGATATACACTAGGAGTCTGCATAGGTTATTTACCTAAAACGGATTAAAAGGCTAACCTGGGTCCAATTCTAGATTAAGTGTATGAGAAACCTGTCCTTTGCAGTCAATTTTCCTCTAAAATATACCAATCTACTTGTCCCAGATGCAAGATATATAGATGGGCTCATACAGAGTATACTTGACCATACTCGACCATACTATTTTTTGTGTACTTATACAAACAAAAATTTTTAAAATTTTCTATTTTCAAGTTTTCATTTAAATATCGACAGATGCAACAACATTTGTCTTAAGTCAGTTTCTTTAAATTATAGCAAAGCATTTGCAATACTCCTGTATCAACAAAACTTAACAGAAAGTTGAAAATTTTGCAAAACAAAAATTAAAAATTTTCTTTTATAGTGTTAGTGTTTTTAGAAAATTCAAATTTTTGACGTTTAAAAACTGCGATATTTTTGTATGAGCACATCTATATATCTTGCCCAGATGCAAAGTCCAATGTGTGTCTTTGCCATTATAGCTCAACAACCCCAAAACCCCAAACTCTTTCAAATAAATCAAAAGACTGTCACCAACAATAAAAAAATTAATCCAATACAAAGTCAATTTACCTTCATAAATTACAGTTTAATCCACATATATCAATAATCTAGCACACATGAAAGCTGCATATCGTGTCAATTGTCAGTGGAGAAAAGCAATAAAAATATTCCCATTCCAAGAAAACGGAACAAAATGTGAATTTAATTCCACTGCACCTGCAAATAGTTGCATAATTGAGTATAAAACATGAATAATTAAAATGTTCATGGCTATTTTCACTTGACTATTTTGCTGTGTAACTTACAGCTATGCTTGTTGGGGTACATTTTAAATTATTACACGTTTATAGCTTTATGTGACTTGAGGTGGAACAGTTTTTTTTTTTTTGGTGGGAAATCAATAGTCATAGACTGTGCAAGATTTCAGATGTGCAGCCATAAAATGCCTTACCTCAATTGTTATTCCCATACATATGATTTGAATTAATTCTATACACAAAATAGGGTAATTTGATATTTACTTCCGAAGCAACGAAAACAAACGTTTTGTGAGTGTGATTTTTTTTTTCTATCAAGAGAAATGAGGATGTTCCCGAAATGAGGAAGTGCAAGGAAACGGAACCAAAAGAACTACAGTTGATCGGATGGGAGAGTCAAGCAGTTGTTCAATTTACATTGTTCGTACACGACTCTCGCTCTTTTGCATTTCTTGCATTTCCTTCTATTGACAAAATATTCATCAGGACATGACAAAGAAGAAGTAATGGAAAGGGACGTCATATTAAAATTATTTTTGGACATATGGCAATTACAATCTACACCTTTTATATTTCTCTTTGCCTTCTTAAAGAAGCTCATCAGCGATATGAAGAACAATCAACATTCATACTCAACGGATCGCGACGATGATGATTCCTTAAAGGTGGCATCTTCAAGACTTTCCCATGACGTTTCTTGTTTCATCAAAGCAAATGGTTTGGAACGGCTTCTCTACATTTTTTTTGGGAGGGATATTTTCCTTGACGATTTAAATATTTTTTTGTTCTTGCTTTGTTCCCTCAACTTCCTTCCGAATATCTCTTGACAATCGTAAAAATTTCTACATTATAATTTCCAGGTGTGGATGAGTGCTGCATATGAGAGGAAAAATTAATATTTTATTTGACACTATCTACTTACTCTAAAGACTGCTTATACTTCATTAAGATGAGAATCATTTATTATAATACACTATGGGGCAAAATGAAAAAAAAAGGGACTTTCACTTTGAAAAATGGACTTTTCCGATTTACACTTTTTGGGTGATTTTTTCTTGTAGAGGACATAAAAGTAGATAGAAATGCCAAATTTCAGGTCATTTGGTGCTGATTTCGCGATTCTAGAGCTGTTTGAAGTTGAAAACTAGTGAAAATTCTGGTTTTTTCATACCATGTTTGAACCGGGAAATATCTTAACTGGTTTAAGATATTGCAAAACGGTTTTCAGTTCCTATTAGTAGTATATAAGAGCTTTATTTTGACATATAACAAAGTTTAGGTTCTGAATGTTTTCGTGCCATTATGGTAGAACATATGTGAAAATTTCAGGAAAATTATCTTCAAACAAGCCGCAACTATCATAAATGAAGAGTTTCCAGGCAAGTAAAAACGCAGTTTTGTAGCCCCATATATCTAGTTTTCAAAACTGTATAAACTTTGAAAAAGTAAGCTAACGTAATTGAGTTATGTTGATTTTAGTAGGTCGTTGAGTATTTGGCCAAAAACTAATAATTCTTTTAAAAATACGAAAACATAGTTTTAAAAATAGTTTTTTGGTGTTTTCTTATGAAAAATAACAATTTAAATGATTTTGTGAAGAAAATTTTTCAAAAACTTCAAAATCTTTCGAGATATAGGGGGTATGTGCTCTCCATCGATTTGGCCATTTGTCACCCTACTTAAACCACTATAACTTTTTTTTGAAAAAATATTTTTTTTTTTAATTCTGTTTTCGGATTATTGTAGCCTAATGTAATACCTATCCAACGATATATAATACTTGCTAGTTAACTTAGTCCTGGTTATTTATAGGGCTGTTGATTGTGACATACGCAGTTTTTGAAATATTTCCAAAAATTGCATTTTCAAAAATACCACTTTTAAGCAATCTCGAGTATTTTTTTAGAACTTTTTTATGTTTATTTATGACATTTATGAGATTATAAAGCCAAAAAATTAAATTTAGAAACTTTTTACTTCCCTAGTTAACAACTTTGTAAAGTACCCTTGGTAGTCACTATCAGGTGTGAAAATCTCAGTTTTGAAACTATTTTATATATATACTCGTGAAATTCTCTCTACACATCATATCAGTTTTGAACTTCATTGAACAAGTCACTTTCAAAAATGAACCAAAATTCAACACTTACGAAGAAAACACTCTGTGAAATTCTTCGCGACAAAACGTTAAATCTTGCAACACAGCACACGTACTGTTTGGCAGTAATAGAAGAAATTCATGGGAGAGAATTAGCGGAATCACAGAAACCAAGTTTAATTAATAAATTAAACAAGCTGAAGTCAAAGTCAAAAATGTTTTGTAATCAGTCAAATTGGAATAATGCATTAAGAGATCATGCAGATTTCTATGAAGAGGAATTTGAAGTTGACTCACGATACTTCAGCGAATCTAGTGGAGGGATTCTTTTTGAGGAAGAATCTATATATGAAGCAGAAAATGTTACTGACACAGATGAAGATATGGATGAGATTGAATACATCGTCCATGACATAGAGCCTTCATCCAGCAAGGGCATCAAGAGGAAATCATTTGAACAACTAACAAGCGATAAGCATCGACGTAGAAGAGTGGACGAATTAGATATCAGTTTAAAAGAAGCAAAAGGATCATTGTTATCAGTTCTTCACTTGGCACTTCGCCTTTCTAAAGAAGAAGGAAAAGTAGAAGGAGCTAAAATGTTAAAAGAATTTATTAAGGCGTGCCAAAAAGGAGAGGATCTTCCAGAAAAAACTACATCAAAACCTAAACAACTAGATATACATGTAGCTCTAGGTGTAAAAGCCTTTAACAATTTATCTCGAAATCAGTACAACAATATTCGACAAGTCCTGAAACTGGAATGCGAAAACGTTTTACCGACAGCTAAAAAATTGTTGAGGTTAGAGAAACAATGCTATCCTGATGACATAACGGTCACCGATACAAGAGCCGTTATTCCACTAAAAAATTTGACACAACTCACCACAAAAAGAGTTATTGAAGCACACAATTCAGAAATATACGACAAAATCAAAATATTACCTTCAGAATCAACTCCAAAAGTTATTCATGCAGAAATGATCGTCACATGGGGGATGGACGGAACAACAGGACAGTCACAGTATAACCAAGGAAAAACAAATTCAAGAAATCAAGAACGAGATAGAACACAACCGAATCAAACGACTAATAATGAAATTATAGAAGACAAATCACTATTGACAGTTAGTATGAGTGTTCAGCAACTACGACATGAAGACGAAAACGGAAATTATATCTGCTTATGGGACAACGAAAACAGTCAATCTGTATACTCAGTACGACCAATACAACTTGAACATGCCAAAGAAACCAGAGTAAATGTTAGAAGGATATATGAAGATATAAAAAATCAAATATCAAAACTTGAACCACAGAGATTCATATGTGAAGACATGCTTTTGGAAATTACGTACAAATTCTACCCCACAATGTTAGATGGAAAAGTTTACACAGACCTTACAGAAACATCAGGATATTGCAGATGTCAGCTTTGTAGATCTGGACCAAACGAGATGAGTGACATAAATAATCTTGATAATGGAAGATTCGAAAAAACACACAGAAAATTTGTTAAAGAACACTTGTATTTCAACACTCAGCCACTTCATACATCAATGAACGTACTCACGACTCTATATGATTTGTCATATAAACAATATGTTCAAAAACACTGGCTGGAGATAACTGAAGAGGAACAGATTGTTTTAGATGTTGAAAAGGCTAGAATAAAGCAAGCAATGTGGGATGCATTTAATGTTCGTGTACTCGAACCAAGACAAGGGGGAGCTGGATCATCAGATACAGGAAACGTTGCAAGAAAAGTTCTTGAAAATCCAGAGCTTCTAGCTAAAACTCTATATCTTAATGAAGAAATAATTAAACGTATATGCTATGTGCTAAACCAAATTCGAAGTTTAGAACCAGTTGATGATCTAGATGAATTTGATAGGTACTGTAAAGAAACATACAGAATGTTTTTGACAACATATAGTTGGTTCAAAATACCAGTAACACTTCACAGAGCACTTGCTCATGCAAAACACTACATGGAAGCCTTACCATTACCTCTAGGAAGAATGAGTGAAGAAGCCGGGGAGTCACAAAACAAATATCTCAGACAAGATAGAGAACTACGTGCCAGAAAAACTTCAAGAATACACAGTTTTACGGATGTTATACATAGAAGACTCTACAGTTCTGATCCAGTAATAATAAAAAAATATATGGATGTAATAAATAAAAGGTTAATGAGAAAAAATGTCCAAGAAGAAGGTGAAACACCTGAGCAACAAACAGAAAATGAGGAAGAAATTGAATTGATTGAGCCAGAAGGAGAAGGTTATGACTTTTCCCAAGCAGAAAACTATGATTATTCCGAAGGACAAGACCATGAATATTCTGAAGAAGCAAACAACGAATGAATAAATAAATTTCATTAAATATGATAAAAAAATGTAAATTAAATTTCTTGACAAATAAACAAAATTTCATTAAACTAAAAATTAAACTTTATTAATTTTACCTATTATAGTTGCGTATCAGAGTATTTTTTTTATTACTCTAATGATAATAGCTTTTTTCAGACTTAACATTTCTTAAAAAAGTTCTAAAAAAATACTCGAGATTGCTTAAAAGTGGTATTTTTGAAAATGCAATTTTTGGGAATATTTCAAAAACTGCGTATGTCACAATCAACAGCCCTATAAATAACCAGGACTAAGTTAACTAGCAAGTATTATATATCGTTGGATAGGTATTACATTAGGCTACAATAATCCGAAAACAGAATTAAAAAATATTTTTTCAAAAAAAAGTTATAGTGGTTTAAGTAGGGTGACAAATGGCCAAATCGATGGAGAGCACATACCCCCTATATCTCGAAAGATTTTGAAGTTTTTGAAAAATTTTCTTCACAAAATCATTTAAATTGTTATTTTTCATAAGAAAACACCAAAAAACTATTTTTAAAACTATGTTTTCGTATTTTTAAAAGAATTATTAGTTTTTGGCCAAATACTCAACGACCTACTAAAATCAACATAACTCAATTACGTTAGCTTACTTTTTCAAAGTTTATACAGTTTTGAAAACTAGATATATGGGGCTACAAAACTGCGTTTTTACTTGCCTGGAAACTCTTCATTTATGATAGTTGCGGCTTGTTTGAAGATAATTTTCCTGAAATTTTCACATATGTTCTACCATAATGGCACGAAAACATTCAGAACCTAAACTTTGTTATATGTCAAAATAAAGCTCTTATATACTACTAATAGGAACTGAAAACCGTTTTGCAATATCTTAAACCAGTTAAGATATTTCCCGGTTCAAACATGGTATGAAAAAACCAGAATTTTCACTAGTTTTCAACTTCAAACAGCTCTAGAATCGCGAAATCAGCACCAAATGACCTGAAATTTGGCATTTCTATCTACTTTTATGTCCTCTACAAGAAAAAATCACCCAAAAAGTGTAAATCGGAAAAGTCCATTTTTCAAAGTGAAAGTCCCTTTTTTTTTCATTTTGCCCCATAGTGTAATAATAAGAAGCTGCATCTGTTTGGAACTCATAACTTCTATGTGATTAATATATTCTGTCTATTATGGAGTTACTTAGCTTTAAAATGTAAACAATAGCAATTATGACATCTCGTGATCTTTATTTGTCATAAACTTATACAATGATATTAAATGAATAAAGTCAAGCCATTAACCACAGAAATAATCTCTCGAATGGCTTTTTTTAAGGCCAGTAGAGTAATTTCAGGGACAGAGGAACTTTTGGAATGAGAATGAATTTTGAGTTTTTGTTTTGCCATTGAAGGCGATAAAATTTCGTAACACTACACAATTTCTTGACCCAAAGTATTTAAATACAAAGTACCTAGCCACAATTTGTGCGTCGTCAATCGCAAAAACCGAGTTGTCATGACTAGAACAGTGAAAAAAGAATCTAAATCCGACTAGACATTCCCTGGAATCTGTTGATCTCCCTATAACTGCTATATGTGTATACTAAAGTAAAATAAGTCGGGTTCCATGAGAATCGAACCCACGACCTCAAAAGAGACGACCTCTGACCACTCGATCAGAGAACCCTGCCACTCGGCAACCGAGGTACTTATCTCACATTGGCTATCCGTCACACACATTTAACCAATTTCAACGCAAGCCCTATGCTCAGGCCTATCTACTATAGATATGCTCTTCGAGCCATATCCACAGAATCAAAAAAAAAACAAATTAAGACTTTGAAACTTCAAATATTTGAACCAAAATTTTAAAATCTTTAGATTCAAACATTTAAGCAGTTAACGGAAGTTAACAAAAGCTGTTTATCCACTCAAACAAAAATTCTCAAAATATTTTAACACTTTTTTATCTGGGTTAGTCGAGAAATAAAATAAATTTGCATTAGCTCATCATGCATATGTGTATCTACAAGATATAAAAAAAAAAAATTCCTAGAGATAGTAGCCTCAAAGGAAATGATAATCACATGTTTCAAGGCGATCATCAGAGAATATTGGCACATGTTATAGAGATGCTAGTTCATGCATGTCTGGCGTTTATCAAAATAACAGTTTAGAAGAGAAAAAAATTATTTTCTTTCTCTGGTGGTTCTGGTGAAACTCAAAACCTACAAAACACGACAACGCATTTAGTTTCTGATGAGAAAATTTTTCTTTTCCAAGTAAACTTCACCGATCTGGCTAGCACATGTGAAAATTGTGTATATGTTAACAAAAAAAAATATAATTTTAATGTGATTATTAGTAGGATAGGATGCAATATGTAGTCCAAATGTTACACTTTTCTCTCTTTGTATCCACTTCAGAGTGTCTCAGCTCTTTTTTCACGACCTCGAACACGAGAAATTTCACATGACAAAATGAAAAAAAAATATATGAAAATTATGGAAATAGATATCGGCCAATTCTGCATTTGTAATTTGACCTAAAATGCTCTATCCAACAATTTTTTGTTACTTTACATATTTCCTTAGAAGACATAATTGATTCATTTCATTCAATTCATTGATCGTATCGACTAATTTAAAATGCAACCAAGCAGCAGCTGAGACGAATAGCAACGAGATGATGATTGAAGTGTAGACGGGAAAGCATCAATTAATCAATTTATTGAAATTCTCTGTCTCTGTCACTATGCCGGTTTTCTTGAGTTTCATTCATTATTTCATACATACGAGCTTGTCAACGGAAGATTTTAATTAAATAATCTTACAAAGAAAATTGTTATGAGCGCAAGGCATGGACGTAAGGGAAGTGGATGGACAAAATAACTGAGAATAATTCTCATAAAAATTCCATGGAAAATTTTCAGCATTTACGAGTGTAACATTTTTTACAGATGCAGCAATTATACAACAATTACCGTGACTAATATTTACCGATGCATTTGCTTTGCTTACTTCCACAAAACACATTTATATATTGTGTTGACAAAAGGCAAATGTACTTTTTTTTTGTGCACAGCAAATGAATAACTATTTACTTATGAATTCCATTGTTATTGCTATTTGTTTCGACATTTGTTTATTATTGAAAATTCATTTGTCATTCTTTTCCTGTAAATTCTTAGAGAAAAAGTATTAAAAAGATTTGCAAATTAGTAAACTAAAGGTTTGAGGACCAAGTCTTATTATTGTCATTTAAATGGTAAAAACGTTGCAAACGGAAACTGTTAATTTGGAACTGAACTAATGAACTTTTTGAAAAATGATCTGTTAATTTTAAGCGTGCAAATTTCGGTTTAAATGTTGATTGTTGTGGTTAGGTATGGATCTGATCTTTGTATTTTTAAAGTTTATATAAATTGCAAATTTTAAATACTTCGACTGCTTAAGGGGCCGTTCGCATTTTAAGGGGGGGAGGGGGGGTTTGAAATATTGGAACAAAATGTAACATAGTGGGGGGGGGGGTGTCAAGAAGTATGTAACGTTCTAACTGTCGTCTGTCTTTTAAAAAAGTTTTGTTTAAAAATTCACACCAAAAACATTTTTTTAAATTTTCCTCCTTTTTAATTTTTTATGAAAAATTATAAAAATAAAATAAATTATGTACGTTCAGGGGGGGGGGGGGGGTGAAAAAAGTCGTTTTTTTGCGTAACCTAATAAGTGAACGGCCCCTAATGTACAAGAACATTTTGACATTGAAGCTCTGTTAAACGTTGGAACGAATCAGAAGCTATAAGAGTACCTTATGGATCGAATGCTGATACACGAGCTTGTTATGTCTTCAGAAAATCAAAACAGAAAATTAATATTTTCAAAATCTAAATTCGAAAATTGTATTCTTAATTGAAACAATGAAGCCAAGAATCTAGAACAGCTGACCCACCCAGAATCGAATATTCATGTCCTGCATCACAACATACTTAAATACATAGTAATATGTCATATTTACAATTGTTTCATTTCAACTTAACCAGATTACACATCCCTTTTACAATAAATCATAACAGCAGTTTAATGACAATGCACATTATGGGAGTTGAAATGAATAAAATCATGCCAATAAATATTAAATAGCAAATATTTGCCACTTCATCAGTCGTCGTCGCTGAATAATTTTACTACGACAGATTTGTTGTTTTTGTGTGCATCGAATAGAAAAACGAGTTTTCATCATCACACATTACAACAAAGTGCACGGCAAATGGCTTAAAAAATATCACAACATATGCAGCCGGCATTTTGCACAAAATGTTGTATAAATAAATATATCCATATTAAATCCATGTGCTTAATAACTAAAAAAAATGTTTAGATCGTAAATTTACATTCATCTGCGAGTACGAGACCTTGTAATTGAACTGAACTGAAAGGTATTTGGCTTCAGAGAGGAGTGTAAAAAAAATATATTAAAAGCATTGCACTGCACATGGATTTTTCTCACTCACCGTATTTCCTGATATTTTCACATCTGCACAATCTAATAGAAGAATCATCAGCTGCAGAGTTCATTATCGTCCAGTAATCGTTTTTAATATTTTTTTTTTCTTCTCTCTTGCTCGTTGCATATAAAATTTTCCACAGCATGCTGCTCAATGTGTGTATATGACTAGCATACGATGAATCTGGTTTAGCTTGATGAGGCAACAAGCATTTGGTACATCGAACCGATCGACTGCTTTAATTGTTAATTGATCAACTTCTCCATCTTGCTAATGCATTTGACTATCTATGTAGCTATCTATCTATCGGACTATCTACAGACAACAGCTTGTCTTCCAATTAAAAACCATAAAAATGGCATAGAAGATACATTGTGCATGCACTAATTGGAAATGACTTTCAATATAACGAAAATTGTAAATCAGGGTCGTTCATAAATGGTGTTCAATGTTTGGGGCGGGGAGGGGGGGGTCTGTTGCATTCAAAATTTCAAAAAACTATTTTAATGGAGAGGAAAAATTTTAAATCCAAGAATTCAGTTGACGTAATTTATGAACAACCCCGTACATGTAACATACTTAACAGATGAAAATAACGACAAATGTTATGATGTGATAAACCCTTTTTTTGCTAATAATTCTCATCATGCACACCGCATATGGAACAATTTATAGGACCGTTGACTGCAGTATGCATTTTATTGTGCAGCTGATGAAGTGAGGAAGTTACTTTTAAAGGAATTCTAAAGAAAAATTTTAACGTTGAAAAAAAGGGAGCAACCAAAGAACGACCCGCTGACACAAAAATTATTATTTTCCTAACTTTAAAGTCGTCTGTACAGCAAAAAATTGCACTTTCGCGCCGAAAAATAGAAGAGAATTAAAAACTTCAATAAATATATTATTATCCCTCTTCAATATCATACAAATATGCAAGTGTTGCATTCACGTCCATCTGTCTCATTTCTATATTAATACACAACGACCCAACTATCATTTGTAGGCTAGAACATGAGTACGGTATGTCTATTTTTACACATGGAATAAAATAAATAAACATTTTAAGGACTTCAATTAAAATATGTTCCATTAGTCCTGGGTATTAATTCTATTGTGTATATCATCTGTTATCATCCGCGAGCATTACAAACAAATGTACGAAAAAAAATATACACACGACAAGATTAATCATATAAATGGAAAGTTGTGTGTGCGAGAAGGAACATTTCATTGACATAATTGAACATAAAAGCCATTTGTCAGTGAGAATGGTAGAATGGAATTGTTATGATGCTGTTGACTTTAATTGCTTGCAAAAACATCATGCGTTACTTTTTTTTGTCGATTTGAATGAGACTGTCGTTGAGGACCTAATTTGATCATTATTTCTCGCCCTTCGTGATTTATATTTTGATTTCATATGGATATGAATTAATTAGAACGTTGATGTTAAATGGATGTGATCGTTGATTAAGGAACAGAGCATTCTATTCAAGAATCTTGAATTCACGTTGATCTATTGAGTTGAATTTCAGACTCTTGATTATTTGTATATTGTTAATTTTCAGATTCCAACACAGCATCACTAAATGTTAACTATAATGTCTGAATCTTCTTGTATCCAAATCAAATCCATCCTTAGTTTCCAGAAAGCCTGTTTTATTGCTTTAATAGCCGTTAAATATAAGTTTTAGTTATAAGGACTTATTCACAAATGACGTTCATTAGAAAATTAATTATTATTACTCTTTCAATCGAAACTGGACTCTAAACTAAATGCTAAGTTCATTAATTAAATTTTTCTTAAAAACGCTTTAAATCTACAATAAATCTCGTCTTCTTGACTTGTTTCTCAATCCTAATTTTTAAATCATTATGTAATTATAGATTTCTTTTTACTACGTTTTTTTACTACGTTTTTTTTACTACGTTTTTCTTAACTTGCTTTCTTATCTGTTTGATTGATAAATTGTCCGCAAAATTTCGTACTTTTGCAATCGATTTTTCGACCACTTCTACTACTCTAATCGAGCTCAAATTTTTAATGCACACGTATTCCCGGTGACAATACAATATTTTAATACTTTGGAAACACAAAAATGCTTAATTATAGTACAATTTATGCAAAACTTTTTTATATGGGAAAAAATCCAATGTCAATGATATAAAATTTTGATTTGTTTAAAATATTACACTTGAAACGCTCAAAAGTCTTTTATATGATTCATTATAGTTTAATTAATTATATTAATTATTAATTATACTATAAATTGGAGAAGCTGAAGATTTTCTGGGAGGATTAAAAAATTGACAAGTAATTTTTTCATGAAGCACAAGTCCGTTACGAATTAATGCAAAAAAACTATCAATATGCGATGTGCATTTAGCACACATAGTTTGAGCATAAATTTATGCTGTTTTTAATGTATTACATTATTTATAACACTTCACCAATTTAATTAAATTGACTCTTCTATTTATTAAGGGCTTAACGTAATTTTGCATAACATATAAATGATATTTGTTGAATTTAAATTTGAAAAAGCAAACAAACCAGCAAACAAGCATGCAAGTTAATCAGTGTTTAACTTTTGTTTTAAAAAATTCGTAAGAAAGGAAAGTTTTTCGTTTTTTTCTGAAGCAACGGCTGTTTTTACCTTGCCGCAAAGTGCTGCTCTATAGATGAGCTGTATTATTTTGGGCAAGGTAAAAACAGCCGTTGCTTCAGAAAAAAATGAAAAACTTTCCTTTCATACGAATTTTTTAAAACAAAAGTTGACTGTGATTTTTTTAAAATTCAACGTTCAAACATATTCTGAGCGAAGCTCAGCTGACTCGCTAGCTTTATACCTTCAAACTTATGCTAAGCAAATCTTGGTCTATCCATAAGACTTTTGATGGTACGGTGTGAATATATCCGCATTGGGTTTCTACCCGATACACTAGTTGTGATCCTATTTGGTCTTGTATTATAAATATAGGTGTAATATATTGTTATATTTTTGGTTCCTTGATTTGATTTAGATCTTTATGTTAACGTTGTATTATGATTTGAGTCTTGGTTTACTTTACTGATGTCTGCGTTAAAAGATGTTCTGAAGTCGATCATATTTGAAGTTCAAAACATATCATATTCACACCAAATTTTTCAAAAAGTTATTCATATCTTAAAGAATTTCATATCTTTGTTTCATATGTAAAAATAGTTTGAACGAAATTGCACATAATTGAACGAAGCTTACAAAATTTTTTACCTTAAACAGTAAAGCGCACGAAAAGAGCTTAGCATTTCCGAGGGACTGCGGATAAAGGAGAAAATAGCAAAATTACCTACTGTAATCTATAAACAGTTGAACGTAAAGAAGTGGAGTTCAACACACCTGTAACCAATAAACCCCATATAATCTTTATTTCTTTACAATAAGACTAAAAAGTAGAAAATAAAATACTTTATAAAAAAAACTTTTTAAAAAAACTACGTTTTTCGCGTGGACTAAAAAGGAGAAAATAACTTTTCTTCTTAGTTGCAAAGAATTTGGTATTAAATTTTCAGATTATATTTGATAAATTTTTATATCCTAGTCAATATCGTTCACAAAATTTCGAATGAGTTCACCTGGATATTATCGTATAACTCAACAACAAAAAACGTGGGCGCATTATTAGAGGAGAAATATGTTCATTTGAAATCACTACTCTATGATAAACTTAACTTAATGCGCCCACGTTTTTTGTTGTTGAGTTATACGATAAGATCCAGGTGAACTCATTCGAAATTTTGTGAACGATATTGACTAGGATATAAAAATTTATCAAATATAATCTGAAAATTTAATACCAAATTCTTTGCAACTAAGAAGAAAAGTTATTTTCTCCTTTTTAGTCCACGCGAAAAAAGTAGTTTTTTTAAAAAGTTTTTTTTATAAAGTATTTTAGAATTTAAGCTTCTCAACATTAAAGTAGAGCCAATAATTTAAATATTATTCGTTCTTGAAATAAATCTGCTTATGTTCCTTGTTGTAGCGATAGTCGAAGAATAATTCTTCACCTTGTTTAATGTTGCGAGTAGCAAACAGTGCAATACGCTTATCACCTAAAACAGTCATTGTCTTTACCAAACAATTTGGTGCTGATTCTGAATGATTTATAAATCGACTTTCATTTCCAATAAACATTCCGTCCACAGCATAATCACTGGATAAATCAAATAAATAGCTCATTTTACATTTATCGTACATTTTTCCTCTCTTATCAGCTTCCTGTTGAGTAATCAATTCTCCAGTATATTCAACGACAAAATCTCCTTTACTGATATCTTCGCCTGCAAAAGCACCAAAACCAGCAACTGTTGATAGTTTAATATCAATCTTTTTGTGTATTTTAGATTGGATTTTCATGTTATTACAGGTTCCTTCATTGGTTATATTTGATTTGCATCCACATTGTCCAACAATACATTCTCTAACCGCTGCGTAGCATCGACAAAACTTTGCATCGCATTTTCCTTTACAAAAGCATCCAATAAACTTATTCTTGCATTTATCATTACAGCTACAAAATACTTCACAATAGTTCTTTCCTTTGAAGCATGGACATGAGTCATCACATTTTCCTTCGTGATTACATGGCTTATACATAGCAGCAAGTCCTTCATACTGTTCATTTCTCTTGTTGTAATGATTATATGCAAATAGGTTTGCTTGATGCATCTTGACCTTCTTTGGTTTTTGATATGGATTAAAAGTTGACGTTGATGCAACTTGTTTGGATATATTAAAGATATCATTACATGACTTTTCCAATTGCTTTGCTATGCTGCAATAATCTCCATCAAGGGACAATAATTGAAGTTTTATTTCCGTCTCATCACTAACTGATAGACATGATGCGCCATTTTTCTCTCCTTTAAGAATCTTGTAGCATGTTGGTGAACAGGCATCGACAACTTCTGATGTTTTGCGAACTACAGAAGAACTTTCAACTGGCTCATTCAGAACTTTTCGGACATATTTATCAGTGAGATCGTAATGTTTACAAATTTGCTTTACGAGCAAATCATAGCCAATTTTGTTTGGGAATTTTTTACGTCCTTCCTTTATTAACTTCTTAATAATTTCGTCATGTTCTCCTTCAATTTCAATCACCTAATAAAATGTTAACGTAAGCATAATTATTGGAACTGGATGTTGTTACTTTAGTTTCTACTTACATTATTTGGAACTTGAATGTAACTATGTTCGCAATGGACGTATCTATGGACTACAATATCCTCACCAGCTGATTTGTTGGGATCTTCACCGATATAAATTACTTTTTTTGATCCAAAAACTTCGCTTGTATCTGACCACAATGAATTCTTATATTTTTTTTGAGGCTCTGCAGCCTTTTTACGGCGGGATTCTCTATAAAATAAAAATATAATTAATTAAATTAAGTTACTGGATGTTAAAAATGATAAAATTTACCGAATTTCTTCCAATTTTTTACAAAATAACTTCTTTTTTTCATCTTCCAATGTATTTGCTCGTTCCTTTATGAATGCCTCAACATCTTCTTTGTTAAAAACGTTTTCACTATTTGTTTGACTCATGCTTTATGCTTTAATTAATGCTTTTTTACAAATTCACAATTTTCGTCAAAATTAACCTTCGATTATTGTTGAAAATTTTTCAAAATCTTTTGGACTCTTTTACAAACTAGTCAATAAGAAATCATTTTCAAACGCATATCACATATTAAAGCAACATCTAGCACATTTAATTTAATTCCATATTTCCCATACTTCAACTTTCCTTGCACGTGAGATTCCTTTCATTCTCTATTCATACTCTCAATAGTCGTCGAAGAGAAGGAGGGAAACGCTTAAGTACTTCATCAAATTCAGATGAATAGAAAGAAGTAAGTATGAAAAGAGTTAAAATCATAATGATCATGTTTGTTGTGACGTTAAATGTAGTGAAAAACTTTACTTCTTCATCTTGCATCGCCGGATAATTGCAATCGCTTGAAAGGAAGTTATGATGTAATCATAAAGGGATTGCAATTGTTACTCAACGGGTTGTCCGAAATTCTTTATAATTTTGTAACCATCTGCAACCCCATGCATTAAGATGAAGAAATACCGCGATATTTTTCCTCCTTTTAATTTCTATTCGGTTCTATTCCTTAAAGAAGAAGAAGAGGGTTACTTTCAAATTTGATATTAAACTCTAAATTTCGTGAATCAAATCAAACATTCGTACACAACTCACGCAGGTGCGATTTCAAATGCCAAAAAAAAATATTTTTTGTTACATCCATAAAAAAAATTTGTTGAAAAACTTGTCTTTATTAGAAAAAGGACAAAAACAGAAGGGAAAGTACCGCGATGTAAAAGATCAGTGGCATAAAAGCGTGAGAGAGTCCGCGGTAATCAAGTTTTGATTTCTAAACAATCTTCTTTCTTCTATTTCTAATGTGAATGAACGTCCTGTTATGTAAGTTGTTGCATTTCTTCTTTTTTCCTTTGGGGCCGTTCACTTATTACGTTACGCAAAAAACCGACTTTTTTCACCCCCCTCCCCCCCTTGTTTCAACATGTTACAACTCGCAACCCCCCCCCCCCCCCCGAACGTTCATAATTCAAATTTTTTTCGTGAAATTTTTTTTAAAAGACAGACGACAGTTAGAACGTTACATTCTTCTTGACACTCCCCCCCCCCCCCTATGTTACATTTTGCTACAATTTTTCAAACCCCCCTCCCCCCTAAAATGCGAACGTAATAAGTGATCGGCCCCTTTGTTGACCCGCAAATCATAAGAAAGGATTTTTCATTCTATTGTAAAATTTCCAGTTTCAATTACATTTCATATCCTTGCGATTGAATCTTTTGTTTGATAATCAACGAAATGAGAAATTTAAATGAGAAACTGTTACTTTTTGTGACTGACTTTGATTGCATGAGAAAGAATGGAAGTTATTTTCATTAGATGAATTTTTAAGGCAATTAGAGATTCTTATGCTGTGAATACATTGTAATGTGGACTTCTTGAGTTACAGAATTCATGGGAAAATTCATGAAGAAATTGTAATTTTGAGATTTAAGATTGTTTAAGATCCAAAATGAAAACTTGGTAATAATTAGATCAAATTGTAAAAGCAATGCTAATTATTAAGTTTATGTCTATTTGAAGAACTTTAATCTGTTGATAGTTGATTATTGCAGATTGAATTTAAGATTTTTTTGTATTTAACAAAGATCTAATTCATAGAAATTAGATATTCTTCGATATTTGACCAATTATAGATCAGTAAGTCAATCAAGTATTCAAATCAAAGCAAATTTGGTTCAACAAGTTTTTTTTTTCTAAAGTCACAGGCAAGGAATCAATTAAGAATCAAAGTAGTAATCAAATTCAACTCAACATCTAAAAGTCAAAGATTTAAAAATCAATAACAAAAGATTTAACCTACATTGAGCAACAAAGTAAGTTCTTTGCATGTAAATTTTCGATAAAAAAAAAACATTGTCTGGCAAAAAAAAATCTCAGAAATTTCTCAAACCAAACCCTTTCAAACTCAATATCTGTTGTTTATACAATAATAAAAATCAGTAGCATTAATTTTAATCAACTCAGCATCAAAACAATTTAAATAATGCATATTAAAGATCTTAAAAACATATACAAACTATAAAAAATCATCTTAAAAACCAATGCAACCATGTCGAATGTGACAAAAATTAAAACGCAGAACATTCAACAATTGTGTGTGCAATAAATAAAGTATATTCCGTCTTATGATATTTATTTGAAGGAATGCTAAAGGGGTTACTGATCTTTCCCAAAATTACCAATACAGCGCACTTTAAAATGATGAGAATGAATTGAAAGGAAGTGAATAGAACAAAAAAAAATTCATCCCTATTCGACTTTATTGAAATTTCTTTCTTTTTAAATGAATTAATACGTAAAAAAAAGTTCAATAATCGCATGAAACTACTTTTTATACGAATATAAAACATTTAATAGCGCAAAAAAATCACATATGAGTATGACGTGAATAAGGGATAAAGAGACATAAAAACTTCTTAAGAACTTACCAAAAAAAAAAATGAATTTTCCCTTCGCGTATAAAGCTATAAAAGGGCGCTAAGAGTTTCTTTTAGAAAGTGGCGTCATGAAGAATTCTTTATATTCAACTCAACACGTTTCAAGGCGACTCGTACCCCTTGAGATATAAAAATTTGTTATGCTGCTCATTCACAAATCATGACATCTGCGCGAAAATCCATTAAAATCATAAATTCCTATTCTTTTGAATCTTTGTTTTTTTATTGATTTCTTTATAATTTCTCATAATCCTGACGTAAATTACACGAACTTTGTAAGTCATTTCGATAAATTTATTATTTTCATTTTAACTGCCAACAATTTACCAGCAATTCAGCTTACGATATTATCTTCACATTTAATGATTCAATCGTTTCAATTTGCCGTACCGTGTGTAAATGTGGAAGTGAGAAAATCCTGAAAATCATGAGGGCGCGTGGGAAACTTTATAAAGACTTCAAATATTGTTTAATATACTAAACTCATATTCCACCCCTTCTCTATTTTATTAGCAATTATTTGCGCTCGTTAAGTGCAATGTATTTTTTGTGTGAAAGTTCTCATGGAACAATAAAGTCCTTTATGATAAATGGACGAATGATGAGCATGTGAATAGGTTTGAAAAGGATTTGCTGATAACTTTTTGATGATAAGATAAACACGACTATTGTTTATTGTTGGAACTGTTTTATATTTTATGCAATTAAGTAAAACCTTAGTTGACAGTATGCACGATTTTGATTCCTGTGCTGATAATGGCAACGTATATTTGAATTATATGCTCAATACCTTGTCGTGTAAATCACAAAACAGTTTCAAAATTTCACATGGAATTATTTTAGTCACATAAAATCCAATTGTGCCACAAAATGCTTGTCCTAACATGTTTCACATGTCAAACAGGCTGTTATATTAATAAGATTGATCAATCATTAGCCAATATAAAGCTGATACGATCATGTCTCTAATTGGAGCAATACAGCATTAAATGTAATTTGTTGGTAATTATGCCTATGATTAAAACATTAAAAGTACACGATTTTTTAAAAAAGATTTAATTTAGTAACTTTTCATGTTCGTGAATGTGCTGAGCTAGTTTATTACTATAATTTTGAAAATTGAATTAAGTTCCTATAATTTGAACACATGTCATTTTTTGGTGACATTTTGTTGATGAAAGAATAATCTAGTGTTTATTATTATGATTGAGATGATTATACAGTAATTGTTTCCGTAAGTTTAACTGAAGTAAAAAATCATTAGAGGAATGGTTGCTAATGTGATTTAAATTAAGACTTAGTATGCCTTACTTTTTGATTTGTGGTATAATTTTAAGGTATTTGAGACGCAATGTAAGGTTTGTAATATAAAAATTGACAATTTTCATAGTATTAAGTTGATTTCGAACATGTAATATCAATATTTCAGGTTAGGATTTCAATAAACGTAAAATGTGATTGATTTTGCCATTTTAGACTTAAGAATCGAATGTTCAAACTTAGTAAACACGATCAACCAAAATGATTTCCATTTGGATCCATGAAATGTGTCTCTTGGGAAAGAATACTTAATCATCGAGCAATTCTTGATCAAAATCTCAAAACTAGTAAATTCATAATATTTTCAGCACTCATAAATCTCGTAAATCATTTTAAAAATTGCCATTACAAACCTTAATATTCATCAGCAGTCAATACCTGACTTTCTAGTAATCAGAGCAATTTTAATCTAGTCCTCACGACTTCAGTGCCTGCCCTTGATCAACTGACTTTTGCTTTATAAAAAATTCAATCCCATAAATTTATTCCCGAAGTGTTGTTACATGACAAATCAACTGCTTGATGTCTTACTTTAACAGTAATTTAAACATGAAAGATTTTCAATTAATTTTCTAGATCAAGTTTCTGATAATTTTAAGCAATTTATTATAAATAGAAATTGAATCGTGTCCAGCAAGCGTTTTTTTTTCAAGCAGGAAGTGAGCATATTTAAATTTCTAAGTTTATTCCTAGTTTCCATGCAGCGAAGAATATCAAATTCTAAACAGCAATAAAATGCTAATCCACAAGAAATAATTTCTGTTCCTGAATATCAATGAAGTTCAAAAGATTCCTTACAAGACGAATCAAATCTCTCAATATCCATAAAATAAATGATTTTGAAAATATTCAATAAGAAGAATAATGAATTTGTTTCACATCGTCATCGTGGTTGCTTTGGAACAGAAGAACACGTGTTCCATTTTTTGTGGATATACAATATATGCAAAGAAGAATGAAATACGTCGAGAATATATTTTAAAACACAAGTGTTTCAGAAATAACTGATTAGAAAAATGTCCACATTGTGAACGAACATATTTTTTTCTCATATCAGAGACTTTAATCGTCACGCCGCATATTCAGCCATTTGAGGATTGAAATCTGCAAAGTAGTTTCAGAATTATCGAATACAATAAAAGTCGAAAATATGAAAATTTCCCATCGAACTTATCACAGCTGCATGAATAATCCCTCAAAAAAATTGTTTATATGCACAGCAGTTGTGAATTCTCTCTCGTTAAACGTTACTAATCACCATATACATGTGAGGACTCTATACATTATGCAGTGCGAGTGACTCTTTCGATTCGGCAAATGTTTTTTTCAAAATTTTGTAGCCGTTGATCGAAGCCAAAAATTGTGCTTAATAAATGAACTATCCCATGACAATGCGATCGTATTAAGAGGGAAGTAAGAAGGTTCGAATGAGGTTGGTTTAGGACGCATTTTGTTGAATTGTAGATTCACACTTAGAGTGGGTTTACTTTATTGTATTGCTTTTTTTTGGGGGGCGGGGGGAGGATATTCTCTTGATATGTTCCAAGGCACTTCTTACACTGCGCTGCTTTGGAGCATCGAGTAAACTCGATTTCATCCTTTAGCTGCTGATGTCAAAAATCCTTCAATAAACTACAGTTCTGTACAGTGAAACATAGTTGCAGATTACCTCAGACAAAATAGACAGATGAAAAAAACTGACAACAACAACACCCTTCAAGCTGAAAAAAAATTCCGAATACGCGCTAAAAATTAAAATAGATGCCTATTGTTATCGTTCGTACACGTGACCCCTAAGTAAGTAAGTTACATACACACTTTTTTGTTTGAAGACTACATCAAGCACATTTTATTTATTATTGATTTCAATCCATTGTGAGAATATGCACAACAACATAACAAATGTATAACTATCAACTCAACATTGTGTGTGAATCAATTGATCTTTTGCATCCTCACCCCATTAAATAAATATATGTGTGTCGTATACGGCATTAAATATTTTGATTAAAAAAATACAGTTGGCTCGTACAGATGGATTATAAGCATTCATTACAAATGATTTTTTTCGTAATTGACTCACAATTACAATGCCTGTATTATATTTTTAAAAATTTCCTTAAATTCATATTAATTGGATTTAATTTCTTTTAATTTACGCTTTAAATGCTGGTCCATATTGGTGATCATATCTTTTTTTTTTAATATTCTGAGACGAAAGAAAAGTTTCTCATGCTTTTCAATGCCAAGGACATTATAGGGGCTAAACAAATATTATTTTCATTCCAGTTGCAAAATAGCCTTTAGGCTCAATGTGTGCATTTTATTAGAAAAATATTTGGCAAGGAGGGTTGTTAACAAGTGATGTCAATGACATTTAGGTTTTGTCATAAAGTTATAGCCAACGTGAATGGGAAATTTAAATTTAAATACATGAAAATAGATTTTGTCAAAAACAACCCCCCCCCCCTTCCAATACTACATTCCGTACCCCCTTGTTACTCTTCTCACACCTTCCCCTAACCTAAACGATGGACATCATACCTGAACAAACCCCCGAAAGCAATGTCTTGCAGATTGTCACTTTGCAACTTAACGACAACAAATAATAATAAGAAAAGAAAATCAAAGGAGGAAGGAGACCTTGATTGTATTGAATAACCACGAAAATTTTTATTCGTGCACTCTATGTGAACCAAAAATACATATACTAACATTGGCTGATGTGAAACAGACGAACAATATTCGACATCTGCAGTAAATTTCTGTGTGAACGGAAGGAACATTTGTGAATAAATTGAATAACACACAAAAAAAAATTCTCTCCTTTCACACATGCTTAGAAATTATTATTTTCATTCAAAACTATTTTTGAGTCTTGATCGTTCAGAGAGAAGCAAAAAAAAATCGCAATATAAATCAAAAATGTAAAGGAATAAAGAAATCTTTTGATTTTATGATAATAAACAAGAAGCAATGCTTTGTTATTAAAGTTTTCTTGATTCCATAAATACGCGAAAATATTGAAATAATTTAACATTCAAAAGCTAAACAGAATGACTGCATATGAATGTTGTTTACTCATTACTACTTAAATTATTATAACTATTACGGCTGCTGCTACTATAATGTAGGAATATGAAATCTACTCAAAGTGGTGAGCCGACATGAGATAGTTGTAAGTATGAAATGCAGTTTGAAGCGACTTTTGTATGTTTATTTGACGATCAAGGTAGTCAGGCAGTCAGAATAGTGCGGAATCGATTAGGTCTGTTAGTACTTCTTTATTGAACATACTCAAAATGGTTCTCTAGGGTATATCCTGGCTAAACTGGCTACAGAAGGCAGTTTAAAACTCAAGGTCATTTTAAAATTACCTACAAATCCTTACTAGAATTGTCTCCAATTCAATAGAATCTCATGGCACACATATTGATAATATAGTCCAATAAAGTACCAAAGGAACTGAACCTATTAAAAAAATAACTCCAACAACAGTGATACCCACTCAATAACATCAATTCAATGCCTCAATCAATTGATAAGCGACTACAATGTGCTAATTTGTCAATACCAAAAGTTCATTTGTCAATAACACACAAAACAAATAGTAAATGACTCACAAAAAGTAAATTAATTCACAACAAAACCGACAAATTGTTCAAAAATTATTCATGAAAAAACCACAAAAAAATCCAGCTAAAAAAAAGCTACCAACAAAATTTCATCGCCATCAAACATATGCGACTTGATAATTTGTTAATATCAAGGCAATATTACATTTGATGAATGAGGAACAACTAGACTTGAAAACAATTAAATTAAGATTACAAATAAAATTTTTTGTTCTTCGTCATTAATAGTTTTTTAAACACTTCTTTTAATCATAGAGTACAGGGAATGGTTAAGTAGTTAATTTGAGGAGAACATGAGGAACAAGAAGAGGAAAAAGTTCATATTGGAGCACATCAAATAAAAATGTTAAGTATGGTAGCTATAAATGAGTGAGATGTATTCAACGAATGTTGTTGATGGATTCAATTGGCTTCTCTAGTTTTTCAAGCATATGGTTTGATTTGGGCTTGCCAAATGGATTTTATAGAGAGCGAGGGTATATCCACTAAAGTAATATCATATTTTTTTCTGTACATTTACTCACATTTTATCAGAATCAATTAAATTAATTAATATCAGTGAACAGATGTAGCTTATTTTTTTGTTATTCGTGTATTGCGATTAACTTCCATATAAAAAAATGAATAATGTATCACAAGGTGTGTAATATGAAGTAAACACGTCAAATGATATGCCTGTTTAGTTGTACGATATTGCAGTGACAATGCAATTTTTAAACCATGCCACACCAATGAATGCATTGAATGTATTTTTTCAGTAGCACAGCTAGGGGGTATGACAAAAATATAGACCCTGTGTTCCACAATTAAGGAGATACAAAACTTTTGATGGTCATGTGCTGTCATATGGTGTAAACATATGAATAACTATTGCGTGATGATTGCAGTCCGGTAATTATTTTTTTAACGGCTTCCCTGAATGTATGCTGCTTTAAAGCCTAACCCCTAGCTACACCCCTGCAAATTTCTTCAAGTTATTGCTATGTGTGAACTTTGATGCTGCAGATTTGCACCGAGTTTAAACTTTGCTATTTAAGCTACCGACTGTCGCTTATTATATACTACAATAATTATAAGCACTTAGCAGCTTAGAGATTTTTGCTACTTAATAAAAGATTACAGAGCAAGTTGCAGTCACTCACAATTATCCAAAGAAATGGAATTGAGGGTAACATGATGCTTGTAAGTCCCTCGTTATTATAAAAACTTGAAATTTATGCAAATCAGCTATTTAATGCTATTTCTACAGATCAGTCAACTTTAAGTCCATTTAATATACTCAAAATCTTATAATCCAATGAAATCGACAAGGCAATTTTAATCTAAAGCTAACAAAGAACCAATAAATCTTTACAATTTATATCTACTAAAAATTCCCATCAAATTATCGTCATCTCATAACTCAAATGTCTCTGACGTTGGCGCCTTGTGACTTTGCCACTTAAGTTACATGCTACACAAGTCATCATCGTCATCATAAATGTGATCGAATAGTTTGGAAATCTGAAACGAGTTATTTTTATTTTATTTTTTTGCCGACTCTTGGACTTGATTAAAAATTCATAAAATGTAAAAAAAACGGCCAACGTCACACGACATTATTATTATTTTTTTCTCAAGAGGCGTCAAAATGCTACAAGTCAATAGATTTTATATGTATTTATAGTATGAATATTTATTTTTATTTCTGCTCAATCTTCATTATCATTTAAATTGCTGATTATCAAATGAAATAACATTCTTGTTGGAATGGATAACGAAAATATTTCCATAAAGCTCAACATCAGGTCCGATAATATGTTTATTTTTAACAACATTCTCTTTTGCTGAAAAAATATAAATATTTTATGGCACTTAAAATTTAAAGCATTTATATTTGGGGTCCGTTGGATGTTATGTAGCATTAAAATTAGCATTTTACCTTTTTTTTATTGACATCCTTCAGCCTCATTGGTGCAATAGCAGAATACAAATTTTATGCTTAGTAGTTCAAAGATCCATGAAGGCGCCCAGAGTCATAGACAATATCCAATTTTACATCCTCTTAAACATAGTCTCCTAGTTTACTACCCAGACAATACCCGATTTGACTCCCAAAACCAATACCACTGCTTGATGTTACATCCCATCCAATTCATCCCCTGTCCGAGGACTGGTATGAGCAAGAGAGAAACGGCTTTTGGAAGGAAATTGTCGCTGCTTGAGATTTTTTTCTGTGATTTTTTTTTTTTTTCGTCTTCTTGGAAATACTATCGATTCGAAAAATGCAGGTGTTTGCCACTCTTACGTTTATTTTTTTCTTATTCTCTCCTTCTTCTTCACTGTCATCATCAAATGTACAGGAAGGCACGAAAATCACAGAAGAGAGAGAGAGAGAAAAAGAGTCTTTACTTAAAACAAGTTGTTGTGAAGTCATAAAATAAAATGTTATTTTTGCATATTAAATTAATGTGCAGGTCGAAAAAGAAGGAATTATAAGAGAGGTAGACATAAAATTTCTTCATTTACATAAATGCACGAATCATAAATGAGTAAAGGACTTGAAATGCAAAGAATAAATTATGGGTGTATTTATTGCATCCTCACCTTACCTATCATCTTTACTTTAGCTCATCTAATTTAATATTTATTTTTTTTATGTCTAGTGACACTTGACAAGACTAAAGAAATAAATATTGAGTATATAAGAAGTAGGGGAATAAATTATGATCGAGTGTCGATATGCAAATTTTTGGGTCATAAATTTTGTATCAATATTTAAAAGTCATATTGTATAACGACTTTAATGTCACCATAATCAATGGTATTAAGGAGGATAGATGCTGATCCTCACAAAATTGTCTCCTTTTTGTGGTAAATCATTGACTCAGAAATTAAATTAGATGAAAAATTCTCAAAGATCGTAAAAAATTAGCAAAAATATTTTGATGATAGTCATAACAATATTTAGAGGATGCTCAAGACTATTAAAAGATGTACGACAACATTCCTTAGATTGCGAAAGATCAAGTCAAAAACTTAGTTATTGATAATTTTAAATGCAAATGACACTCGTTGAATATGATAAAAAATTCAGTTCCAAATTTTCATGTGATTATAAAACAATTTTGACTTCTAGACAGGTTGAAATATTATCTTAAGGCCATTTTCCTAGTTGAAGGTCGAATAACAAAGAAACTTATTTGTATTGTTGTGAGTAGGGTTCATATCTGTAAATTGACTTTAATCCTAAAAATTTGACATACATAATGTCTTACACTACATTGGTTAATAGTTTTCTTCATTGCAAATAAATTCATTACAAATAAATTCTTTGATAAGCTACAGATCAGCAGATTTTGATCAAATTTTGGTTATAGGTTAAGCAACTTAAAATTCATGTTACTAAGAAACATCAGTAATTTGTTTGTAATCAATAACAACGATATCCTGGAGTATTAAAATGATTGAATGAACATGTTTGTTGGGAATCGATCCTCCGACCTCTTTAATCAGAGAGTTGCAGATTCTTGGTATGTTTCCTTTCCACATGACTACAAAAGCTTTATTCTTAAATTAGCAGATTTGCCAACATATTGTTCGATACCCAAAATTTTACTATGCTCTGACATTTGAAATTTTCAATTCCCGAAGAATTTACAAATTTTTATGAATAATTCATATTTTATTAAGCCTAGCTGTTTGCATTATCTTAACATATATTTCAATATTTGCACAGTTAATCTTATATAAGATTTTACGAGAAAATTAATTCAAGTTTCAAGTTTTTTTTAAACTGATAAAAATTCCGAAAAACGAGACTGGTTATCACCTTACGTTATCTATGCTCATCTGCATACGACAATGAAAGCATTCGACATTTATTCTTAATTAAATGAAACATGTTTGGTGTTATCATGTAGTGAGACGTTACATTATATTGTTAAAGAAGAACAAGACATGTATTGCATAGTATTTAATGCTTCTGCATTGTTCCTTTAGAGTTGACAAAGGAAATGCTTAAATATATTTATTAAGGAATGTTCACGATTCCAAAAATTGGTTGTAAATTTCAAGAAATCATCAAGCTACATGGGAGACCTCCCAAAAACCTATATGAACTTTCTCATGGTAAACTCATGTACTTTTTCCTTTCTTTTATCTTCATTTCGTTTTGTTGGTCCAAAAAAAATTAAAAATATATAAAAAGACACAAAGTTATGAGGCTCATAAGAACAGGTAAATTTCAGGCATGAGAGAGAAAAAACTGTTCATGCAAGCACAACAAAACAATTGAAATTCTTGTTTTTCTTCTCTCTTTTGCACATGATGTGGAATGAAGGAATGCAAGAAACTACAAAAAAATATTCTCACGCATTTTTATTTTTTTTTTCTTACACCTGATCATTTGCCTAAATATATTGCTATTCTAACTGGCCTTCGTTCCCATGACTTGGATTCTACTCAATTACTTATACTTACTTAATACGTACATGTTTTTATCTCGTTTATTCTTAGGTCTTAAGAATGTTACTTTGAAAATTATAATTAGAAACTCATGATCATGAATAACTTAAGATGATGATGATGAGAATATTACTTAAATAACAAATTCGTCGTCTTCCTACTTATTCGGTCAAGAATTCTTTTATGACGAAACGAAGATGATGACTGTCGAAAAAATTAACTGAAGGTTCCATTAATTTGCAAATTTTTGTATTCTTCATTTCACGTATTTTTTGCATCATTCTATTTAATTAAACAGGTTTGGATATCTAAATGCTGGTATTTCTTAATCTTTATTGTTGATTTGTCTCTTCAAATTAACACATTCTGAAGAAATAAACTAAGAAATATTTGCATGCATATTCATCAGTTTATCTCCATCTTAAGAATGTGTTTTGCCAATTCATTGTGTGCTTTATGACTCAATATATTGTTTGTACATGAGAAACAACAAGTGTCTAAGAATAACAAGTATGCCATTAAACCGTTGAATTTTCAATAATCTAGAACGAAAAATAATTTTGCTCAATAAATTTTATAATTTATAGATTTTGCGGTATTTGATAAAATTCCGTGAAACGTAAACAAATGTTTGATATTTTCATATTTATAAAGATCTCACATTTTATAAGAAGAGAATTGATTATAGGATATAGATGTCGAGAATTCTTGAAATATTTGACTAAAAAAAGAAGAAACAGTAATAAAATTGGATATAAACAGATGAGAGATAGGATTTGTTTTCGTAATTGATCGTTGTGTTGAATTGGGAGAGTTCGTGAATTAGAGTTTTTAAGGAACTCCTAAATTTTGGCATTTTGAATTGGTAATTGAGTGGATTTTTAAGTTTTTCTAGTCAAATAATAATTTCAACACATTCATCAATTTTTTAATTTACTTCCAATGACTGTAAACAGTGTTGTTCGGTGGTTTTTTGGCTTGGATGAGATCGGGTCTGAGTTGAACTAATCAGTAATAAAGGAACGGCTTGCAAAGACTAGGTAATGACATTTAAACTTTAATGTCGTATAGATTAAAACTCTAATCTTAGTTTCTGGATGTCTAATTGAACATTATCACTCAAACAATTGCAACTGGAAACTTCATTGCTTCATAATGATTCCAAAGAACACAAATGATCCATTAAGATTCCATTTTGATCGTACATTATTGCAAATTGTCTATTTATGTTGTTCTGGGATTATATCATTCTAAATTGCAAGATTTGGGGCAAACTCAAATATTTAAGTTATTTAAGCATGAGATTTCTATAAAGAAATAAAAATAATGTTTAAAAATTTAGTTCCAAAGTTAAAAATCTCATTTACTAGTTTTAAATTTAAATACATAAAGTTCCCACCAGATTCACTACAAATTGCTTTGCTCCAAAAAAAAATAATTTTTCTCATCCAACCCAAAACTGTCAAATTGTAAAATATTGTTCCCGCAATTATTAAGCTGTTTACAACAATTCCAGCCATTCATCAATCTTGAAATCTCAATACGTACGTGAATTTTTGCGAATAAAAAAACTAAGTACTATAAAAAGTTCAAAAAGATATTATACGAAATACCAGACAGAATCGATTCATTTAATGAATAATTAAAGTGAATTCCATTAAAAAATGAAAAATGATCAGGTATTTCAGACACAAAGAATGATTCTGTACCCAAAAAATATCAAGCGACATTTATTTTCGCACAATTGACATATTTTGTTTGCTTTGTAATCAATTTGTGACTCAGAGAATTATGTTGTGGCATTAAAAAGAATTTTTTATTCATTTTTATTGTTGTTATTCTTAAATCACTGAAACACATCCCGTCTCTCATGAAAACTGATAATGATGAATTCATTTCTCAGCCAAGTGTTCAGTATAAAAAAGAAATTGTTTGTTTATAAATAAACATTCGTCTGAACTTTCCATGTGCACCTAAAATAAGAATGTCGTACACATTTTATATAGTTTGAGCTGATAATGGAGAAATATGAAGTGCTTGACATTCTTGAATCAGACGATAAAATCTCAGTCAAATATTGTAATCAGTTAATGACATTGAGTGTAACATATTTCACGGAATAGAGATAAATTCTCATGATTCACGTTAGACTCTCAAATTACATATTATACATGCAATAGGGGTTCATCTAGTGTGCATTAAATAACCGACGATACATTTGTATTTACTATTTTTACTCTCACGATTCTCTCAAGATTCTCTCAGTTCGGCACCCGAAGTTAAAAAAGAGGCGTGTTTACGGCATTTTCGTATATAAACTCGCTCACCCCCGAGACAAAAATTTCATTCTCGCTCTATTCGTCAATACGTGAACATCGTTTCGCCATTCGAAAATTTAATTGTCTCGTGTTGTAACCTGAGTATAATAAAAAATATTTAAATTAAATTAAAATTTACAAAACAAGAAGAAGAAATTTACGCATTGTCAGTTCATTGAAATCGTGAAAATTAAGCGACAAGAAGAAGTGAAAACAAAAAAAAATCAGATTTGTGAAACAAAATAAGAAAGAAGAAAAAAAAGAGAAAAGTCTGAAGAAAGAAATAATAAAAAGTTAATTATTATTAACAAGTGGTTTCATCAAGAAAAAAAAATAGAAATATTTTAGAGAAAGTTTATTGACTAGCTGCGCTGAAAAAAAAATAAAAATTAACAATTTATTGGCAAAAAAAGTTGTCAATAAAAAAAAAGAAATAATTTAAAGTGAATTTAAATAAAAAAGTTCAAAAAATCCGAGTTGGAATTAAGCCGGATTTTAAAACTTTTCAAACCCACAAAAAGTGTAATTAAAAAGCCGTCAAAATTCAACAAAAAAAGATGAAAGCAATCACAGCTGTGGTCTCAACAGGCGCATCAGTGCCATCAATAGCCAGCGGACGTATCTCACGTCATCGAGATGGTGAAAATGCAGAAATTCAAATGTACATCAGTAAGCTTAAAGATCTCGTGCCCTTCATGCCAAAGAATCGTAAACTCTCAAAGCTTGAGGTCATCCAGCATGTCATTCAATACATTTGTGATTTACAAACTGCACTTGACACTCATCCTTCAGTAAATGAATTTGATGCAGCTGCAGTACTCGCTGTACAAAATCATGTCATCGAGCAAATGAGTCCCCGACAACCACTCCACGTGAGACCTAGTCCAAATACAATTTTACCTTCAAATAATTACAATAGCACCACCTCACCTCAACAAATTTACACATCCAGTGAGTTTTCATCGTTAAATCATAATGTAAGTATTTTTTTTCTTCACAAATCAACAAAATATAATATATTACTAAGAGCCTTAAACAGCCTTGACGAAATAATGGATTTGCATTTCAAACAAAGGAGAAGTTCCATTTTTCCATGATTTTTTTTTTTATTCATCTCCAAAATAAAATGAACAGCACAGAGTAGATAAATTTAAACGTGAAGCAACACACAAAAAAAAAATATATACTTTTTCCCATAAAAACGAACTCACGTAGTAATTTGTAAATTAAATTTTTCCGCTGTTTGTATTTTATTTTCTTTGCCATTTGGTGAACACCTGCATTTCATTTTTGTCGAAAGAGCCGTGATTTTGTAATGTTCGACATAGAGAGAGCGAATGCTATAGACAAGATACAATTTTTTGAATATTGTGTGTCGTTAAAGCTCTCTTTTATTTCGTGCGTCAAGGCTCACCTGGCCAGACAATCACGACTCTGTTGTTTTTTTTTCGGCAATGACTATTCATCAACAATCGCTTTGAGATCAATCATTGTTATGGCTTTAAAATGAGATTGCGCTTAATTAAAGAAATATTTTCTCTCATTGTGCTATAGCTTTTGAAGTGGCGTCTAAAAAAATATTGTGTCGAATTAAATAGTAGCATATTTCAAACTGGTTCTCAATCATCGCCACAACAGTCATAAATTATTCATTTTCACACAATGAAACCTATAAAAAAAGAGATATGTGAAGTTTACTATTTTTTTCGCATTTTCTCATCTCTTTACATGTCAAAGAGGCTCTTTCGGGGGCTGTACATCAATGATGTCTAACTTTTAAACTTCTTTTGGTCAAAAATGCTCATTTTAGTGACATTACTTTACTGATGCAACAGTAGCATCAGACTTCGTTTTAACATAACTTATCTGACACATGAATCAGGTCTTAAACTCACTGCAAGACCCATTCTGTCTCTGTCTTTTTAATTTTCACGTCAATCAACACCACAATAAGTTACACCATAAATGTATCATCAAAAAAAAATGCATACCTCCCCGTACACCGTACTCTCGAGTGTGAGAAACTTTCTACTTTTTTTTTCTTCCTGCATTTCAAACTCAATCACGATGTGTTTTTTTTTTGAAAAAAAAATATAAAGAAAAGCAGCACGCAGTGATGCATGAAGTTGAATGGAAAATTATGCAGTCACCCATATTGATATACATACATAAAATACCTGTGTGAATGAATGGAGACAATAATAATAATTTTTTTTAAAAAAAAAGAGATTGAATGACCAGGCAATATTATTATTTATATAATCACTGATGAACGACTTCCCACCAATTAAGTATACTTGTGCTCCGTTAACTGCCATCCATGAGAAATGTTGACATACAAATTAAAGTTTACAATCTGTCTAAAGAAATTAAATTTATGACAAAATTATTAAGTTGGCGGGTTCATCAGGCCTGATTCCAATATTTATTTAGATTATGAAAATGTCGTATTAATATTTGCAATGTTTATATACACAACAAGCAATCCCGTATGAATAATTTTGTATGTGAGATCTCGATTCACAAAAACAAAATTGTAATGAAACGCATGAGAGTATGAGAGAGCGAGAGGGAGATGCACAGAAGATGAAAATTGATGATGACGAAAATAAAATCCATGTTTATAATATATATTAAAATGAATTGTGAGAGAGAGATTGTGAACACTTGCACAGGCGGTTAATTAAATTCCATATCGAACTTTTGCACGTGTTCAAATTGAGAAGCAAAAAAGCGTTATTTTTTTTTAATATACAGAGGCTATATACATACATGTATATTTGTATGCCTTCGAGGAGTGGACGTCGATGTCTCATTGCATTTAATAATCAAATGTATCACATTTTGTATTAATGTCACTAGTAAAGTGGGCGAACGGCATTTATTATTTCATAAACTGATTCCAGAGGGCGAAGTCGACTCGAATTTTGTATGGAAAAGTCGACTTGAGTTCACTCGACTTCATACAAATTTCGAGTCGACTTCGCCCTCTGACTGATTCTCTTTCTTTTGTGCCTGTCTGTATACAATTGTATACAATAGTAACATGGAAAGGATGGATTAATAGCGGATATGCTACACATCAAAAGGTGTACATTGCAATTTTATGGTTTATTATTTTCAATTTCAAACCTTTAATTTATTTCCTATTGTTCTCAACTGTATACAACAACAATAGCTTGAGAGCAGAGGAACGGGAAAAAATTAACTTTCATTGTCTCTCTTCTAGAGCCGCGGCGCTGATTAATTGCGTTGAGAATTTAAAAAGTACTTAAAATGTCTTACTTGCTGATTGTATGTTTCATATATGCACGTGGTCGTCGTGAGAGATTTATTATAAACATCACGGATTACAGTTTGTCCTCTGGCCATAGTTAATGGCGCACTAAAAAGATCTTAATCCATTAATGTCACAGTAACTGCTCTCATTTAAATTATAATTTTCATAAAATGTCCCCACTTCCCTTTATGTGTCTTAAAGACGATGATTTTGGAATATACCCAACTATCCGGCTGTTATTGATTAAAACTTGCTCTCCTCTCAACGACTATTTCCACTTTATGATTCTCAATTGCTTAAAAATGCTATATACAGCACAACTAGCGCATTTCTGAAGAGAATTATTAAACACGTGTTCAAGTTAAGAAATATACAGAGCTACAATGTACAATTATGACTTCATACCCCAAAGACCTTTGATTTTGCTTCACATTCCTCCTTACTTCTCATTCCATACATTATTTTTGTGTGTGTGTGAGTGTAAGTAACGCAAATGTTTATTCATGAGACGAAGTCAAGTCATGGTGATATTAATTTGATAAACATGATGAAATGAACTTGAATCAGTTGCGGTCTGTGATGTGATGAATGAATGAATGAACATGTAGAGTCTTATTTTTAAGACAATAAAAAATCTTTCACATATATATGCACGCGATAATAATCTTCAATTGAAAATATGAACATGTGGATGTGAACAAGAAAGAATTAACGAGCATAAAAAATTATTTTCATTCAAATTTATGTCTTGCGTCTTTTAGTGAAAGCAAATCCAGTTTTTTACGTCTTTGTGGGGATCGTTCGTCAATGATGTCTATATATGATACTCAAAAGATGCTCCACGGGTGAGCATTAAGTTTACAAAAAAAAAACAAAAATAGACATCATTTACGAATGACTCCCTTACAGCTGTACACTATAATTACAACTCTATGCAAAAATCAATGCAACATTTTACTAACCAATTTCTTTTCTTTTTTTTATATCTTGCAGACAGACGAAAAACAGTCGTGTTAAAACCAATTTAATGCGCTTTTGATCTCAGAGGAGCCCACAAAAAAAAAAAGAATTAAAAATATTGTTTTGTTTTAAACGCTGAGGATAAATGTTTTGACGTTGCATCAAACACTACTTCTCAACATCTCTGTATGCAATTTTAATCATTAATATTATTATAATATTATAAGTGAATATTACGAGTAAATACAAATTCTTAGTTACGTCAAAAATAATAAAAGAAATACTGGATACAAAATTAATAGAGCATAGATTTTTCTACGTTTAAAAAAAAAGACTACAATATGATGGAAAGATGTCTGAATATTATGTAACATAATTGGTTATTATGGTGATGAAGGCGTTGGTGTGATCTATCGAGTATGCTGTAAATCTACAATGGGAAATTGATATATCCAACAGCTCAAATTCCAGACTATAAACTCGTCTGCAAAAATCGGTTTCAAAAATCATTTGCAGTCACCCGCACCCTTCAAAACCATTTCATGTTTGGTGGACATGTGGAACTATCACTATGAAGCCCCAAAATTCACACAAAATAACAAAATAATTGAGGAGCAAATCAATCCATAAAAAAAATACTTTTTTAATTTGATTAATTTAAATAATTGAAGTTCTGTGATCTGTAGATTATTATTTTTATTTTATAAATGAAAAATAAATGGATTAAAAGAACATTTTTTTTTTGTCAAAATGAATGGAATGTACAAAAGAAAAAAATAATAAGCTATGCCGCGAGAAACGCAATGAATTATAATTTAAATAGTAATTGGAATGGCAAATTCCAAGTAATTTTTCTTTGTTTGATCGTTTTCTTTCATTTATACTTAAAATTCTCTTTAGTTTTTTTTATATTATTTGTCAAGAAGCAACAACGTTGTCATGCCTTGCATGAATGTTGAAACAACAAAATTAAATTAAACACTTGCGAAAATATTATTATATGTAGATGGAACAAAAGAAAAAAGAGTCATAATCGCAATGAAATACAAAAAAAAATTCTTATCAATTGTTTATGTTTTTTAATTATGAATGAGAAAAAAATTAAATAATAAAAAATGAACAAAAAATAGCTGTAAAAATTAATTTGCGCAAATTGTTTATATTTTTCATTATTTTTATGTTGCGACCCATTAAGTTTACATTTCAGGTGTTTGTGGCGTGCAAAAAAAATATACACGAGGGGACTAGTTTTGAATAAAATCGGTTTAAGCTGTTTTCATTCAAACTTCTTTTTCAAATTTGTTTCTCTAATTTCAAATTCAAGATTTTCTAAAACACCCCAAATATTCAAACCAAGGACCCCCAACTCAATATAATGAAAAAATGTTAAAACCAACAACTTGTAACTCGATATTGAGTCAAACTTTATTTCATCAGCCATTTAGGTGCGAAAAACTAAGCTTTGAATTCAATTAGTGTAAATGAAAAATTAATTGGTTATTTTTAACTGTCAGTTCTGGGTTGAAATTAACATTTGCAGATTTTTTTTCGTATTTCTACACTAATTTGCTAGCTTGACTGGGATTTATAGTGCCCTTTAACCAGAGTTGCGAAACAGGTCACCTGTGACAGGTGAGAACCTTTCAATTCCTTGATAATTTGTATGGTTTTGTTAGGAAAACCTTATAAATTATCAAGGAATTGTAGGGTTTTCACCTGTCACAGGTGCCTGTTTCGCAGCTCTGCCTTTAACTGTATTATTATGAATTTGTTGGCATTTGATGATTGGAAGTTTGGAAATTTTGATGTTGTTGCAAATCTGAAGTTTTTGTTGAGTATAATTGGAAAATTGTGTTTTTGTGGGTTATGCAATTATTTTACAGCAACTACTTCACTTTAGATATGCTCGAATTTGAGAATCAATTGAATTTTCAGTTTTCAGCTACTGTAAGGTGCCAGCTTTTTTTATTACCAATAATATCCTATATAATGAAATTGAATTCTCGTAGGAATCGAACCTGCGTTTGCACGCAAATTTCTAGTCTCAACAATTAAGCTACAAAACTTTTTATCTTGCATTGGCAGATTCTTTAAAATATAGCTTACATTTCCCAATTTGTTCACAACACATCCAAAGCACAATAAGAATCGTTTCTTTAATTTTCAGACATTGATCAGATACATTTAGACACATGTGTTTTGATGGCTGTGATGCTTGTTTGGGAAAAACCAAATAGGAATCATCCAAAACTTAATTGAGGATCAAGATTCAGCTGTTCAAAAGTCAACTGAATGATTCTATTAAACAATGCGTGAATAGTTTTGAAATTTGAATGTTTTTAATAGGGTTGGTTGTTAACTACGTAAGCAAGTAGTTCATATATCAATTAAAAAGCATTTATTAATTGTCCAGCAGATAGCAAGTCAAGATGGAACCCTAATACGACTGTTCAAAAAATCCTAATCAAGCTAGTTAATGTAGACAAAAGAATTTTAATCATAAATGGTAAAAAGCTCAGCATTAGAATCAGATGATTGAACAATCGTTGAATGCAGCTTCGAGTCTCAAATTGGGTTGTTACTTCAATTCATTCTAGATTTCAAATAGAGACATGAAGCAAACAAACAAGCTCTACAATTTACAAAATAACTTATGAATCTTAATCGATGCCTAGTCGTTAAGTTTTTAATGCAATCTTTATAAAAATTAAAAACCACATTCGGCTCGCCAAAAAAAAATCTTCCAAACCATCAAAATAATCACAAAATTTCATCAAGAGCCATAAAATTCAAAGATCATTTCCACTTGAAATAAAATCGCGCATCGATTTCGCTCGAAAAATCATATTCATGCAATTTTATATTTTATTTTTTTTTTTCGCTTTGAAATGTCGCTTTCTATAAGTGCCTCCTTCAGTGACTTATCGATTGAATATCAAATTACGGCTGCAACGATGAACGTTGAGAAAAATAAACACATATAATATGGGAGTATAAGTTAATTGTAATGTTGCGTGCCCAAGTGTTCATTTACTCTTCTTAGTCATCCCATTCATATTCGTCTTCTTCCTCTGCTCGCTGCTAATAAGGCGCTCTAATATTGAAGTAAGACAAAAATTGAGTGGGGTGACATAATAATATGAATTTCTTTTTACTCGTAATAGACCCACTCAATTGTAAAGTTTTTTGAGTCTACACAAATGTACTTAAATGTAATGAAACAAAAGAAATTCGGGCTCAATCGATAGAAGAGAATTTTTATAGCATTTTTTAAGTGTCACCTCGTGTCATAAAAATTTAAGAAAATAAAATTTAATTAACACGACTTGTAATGTCTTCTCAGCCATATAAATAAGTAAAATTTTAAAATTAATAGTGCTATTGATACAAAAGATTAATCGCTTCAGTTGTGGCACCAATAAATAACTAGTAACTCTTCAGATAAGCCAAATGTAGGGTTTTTGTTAATTAAAAGATTTTAACGTTAAACGGGTTTCAAAAATTTAAATTTTCAATGATTTTTTAAAAAAATGAAATTAAAGAGGTTGAATTTTTGATAAGTTGCGTGTTTATACAATTTAATAATTAAGTTCAACTGGCTGATATGTCAAACCCAAGCTTTCTACAATATTAAGAAACTTCTATTCAACAGCAAGCATAGCTAGCCATCCAAACCAAACTGTATTATTAAACAAAATTTCTCAAAATCATGCAAAAAAACCTCAATCATGACTTTTATAGCAGACATGTCCACTTTTTTGTTTAAATTTCATCAACCTCTTATTTGCCATTTTTGAGTGCAAATTTCACCTCTCTTCTTAAATCAACCTTGCAAGAAGGTGTGGCATCTACTTAAAGTCGGAGAAGTGAACCTTTTGCAGGTAGACATTCATGTGCACCTTTCTATATATGTAAATTATTTTTTGTTGATTAAATCTATGCATAAATTACATTCCTAAATCGCCCTAAAAGTTACCTGAATAAAGCAATAATAAAAATATTTTTTCATGTCAGGTGTAACTTGAGCCTTCAAGTCGTTTTGCATCAATTCGCATTAAACAAACTTTTAAACAGCACCGAACAGTATGCCTCAAAAAATAGCAGGTCTAAGAAATTTAAAATCAACGTCAAATAAAATATCTTTATGGTCGAAATAATTGATAGACAAGCTACCATCTAATTATCAAATTTATATGTGAAATCAATCGACCATATTCTATCTCGAATGAATCATTTTTGGTTGTTGTAAGAAGAGGACATAAAGAGTTTAATATGAAAAAGATTTTGCTTGTTTTCGCTCATTTTTATACATTGCACGGCCAATAAATCTCAGAAAAAAGCGAATTGAATGCCTAACAGGTGTTTCCACTTAAATCAGAGCTCTCTCTTTTTCCTCTACAGTTTTTAATAATTTTTTATTTTATTTTATTATATTTTGCTTTATATTATTTGTTGCTAATATTTGAGCCATAGATGATTGTTTGCTCGGCCAGCTGCTAATGTCTTTCAGCTGACTATCGTTATGATCTTGATTCATAGAGAACAACAAAGATTTTCTTGCTTATGAGCTTGAATTGGGAATTTTTACAAGTATGAACACAGAAATGGTAGCAATTAAGGAGGCAGTAGAAACTACTAATTAAGTTTGTGAGCAACTGGGTTCAAAGCGCATTTTAAAAGACAAGAATCAGCGAACAAATAAGACCTTTATATCGATTTGATGTTCTATAGAAATAACTGGCTGATGCTTACTTAAAGAAGTAGGTTTTATGACTGACTTCAAAGTGGAATCTAAAGGTTATGAGGCTATATGTAAGCTACCCTCCAAGAACCTCAATGAATGAGGTTGATCAACTGACAGAAATCCTTTAATAATATCTTTTTGACTACTTGGGTTCGATTCTGACCGAATTCTGAACCCTCAATCAAATAATAGAGTATTTGAAGATACCCCAAGTATCAAAAAGTTCAAATTGAAGGGATATTACTTGGTTTTATTCACAAATGTCGCTGCCAAGCTGCTTTGGCTCAGTAATATATAGTTTCATGACAGCCAAACACACGGATAAAACAATGATTGGAAAGTGATAGATTGGCACTATGTATATTATAAATAAGTGTACGTAACATAGCTAGCAGTGGAACTTCCTGATCTTAATAATTATTGATACTCCCAAAACATTGAACCATCTAAAATGAAACCAGAACGTTATTCCTTCGACGATAAGTTTCAATGGACAAACCAACAGACTGATTGACAAGAACTAGCTATATAATATTAATTGAAAAAATGCTGTTAAAGAATATGAAATTATGAGAGATTATTAAATTAATTGTGAGGCATGTGCTCCGGTTTTCTTTTTCTCATTAAGTCAGCCATCTTATTTCGCATGATTTCCCTAATCGAAACCAGAACCTGTGACAAGTTCCGCAAGTTCTCCTTCACAAGCAACATCAAAATAATTCTTAGATAAATGCACATTTAAAGAAAAAAGTTAATTAATAAATTATTGTAAGTGGAACGCATTCAGTTATGTTGAATAAAAATAATTTTTAAGGTGTTTGAATTTTTGTTCCTCACAGATTTTTTATTTTTATTGCGACCATATGTCAGTGTAGCGTTGAGATTCCACAGTGGAATTATTTCTGCATCATGTGGAGCAATTAAATGCTATTAAACTCTCTCGCTACTCTCTTAAGATGTAACCATATTCATTCGATACACAGTTAATTGGCCAGTGCTTCCTATAAAGCAATCTTTTTAAGATATTCATTCATCATTCTACCACCCGCCATATAAAATCTCTTAAATGCGATTAAAATTCTCACCAATTATCTATATTTGCGTAAATTAATTGAGCACTTTGCATTCATGAATCATTAAAATGAACATTAATCTCAAAAAAATAATTCTGATGACAGTTTGCAATCGTCCGATTATAAAATGACATTTTCACGCTATCGTGTAATTTTGCATGATTATTTCGAGGAATTAAAGTGTCTATCCTACAGCAAAATTATTGTCTGACAGATGCCAAATGTTTATTAGCCTTCAATTATTTTTGTTTCTGTTGCTCAAGATCCTTGCAAAATAATCTTAGTGCATATTGAGTGTTAAATGGATAGACTGTCAACCTTGCGAGTTTTTTCAATTATCACGACCGGATATATTACGACATAGCGCTTCATTTGCAAATTAATGATGCCTTTAACGATTATTACTTAACTAATTTGCTAATTATTGCATAAATACATCCATACGTCGTTCAATCTTACACAAATAGCATGAAAAGGTAAAAGCGCGATGTCTCCTTATAATTTGCCCCACATCCTGTCATTAAATATCACTCTTTATAGGTGGCATGTAAATACTTTTTATTTTAAAAACATAAATAAATAATAATAGAAAAATAAAACAAGTAACAAATTATTATACATGTCTTGAAAATAGATAAAACATGCTTTATGTCAAGTTTTTTTTATTTTTCAATAGCATTATGTATAATGCATTCAGTAGCCAATTCAGATAAAATGCCATACAGTAGGCAATAGATCAAAACGATAAAATGGAGCTTTTGAGTTTGTTTTTGTAGAAAAATGAATCAATTTGGGGCTAATTTATTGGATGTCTGCTTGTCTGAAGGAGGTTTGTAGATTGTAAATATTTGCAGTATTATGTACAATTGAATATGGATAGTTTGAATGAGTTTGAGAGTAGTGATCATCGCATAACACCAATAGTATGCTTTTTAGGACTCATCAAGGTTAAAGCCAAATCATGAGCATGCTTAGCTAATAGATTTTTGATAGATGTGTGAACTCAGACCCTGTAAGCTAGTCAGTTATGTTTAATGCTTTTATTATTCATATTAACTTAGCTAATTAGGAAACTGAATGAACCTGAATACTTGACAAAAAATATTTAAAGGAACTGTGTCCAAATCCTTACTTGGTTAATCTTATTTCCCTGCCTGTTTCTTAATTCAACATCCAGAGCTCCAACGTTGTCTTAATCACTAGCATTATAAACAGTTGATTACTATACAGTGGACACAGCCACAACCTTGCTTTTAAGTATGATTCACAAATAAGCGTGCCAAAGGTCCTGGGTTTAATCCTAGGCCATGTCTAATTTTCGAAGCTCTTTTTCCATTTCACCGTTCTAGTTACGAAGGTCGGTTCGTGTGTTGGGTGTAGTTTTGAGGTCTTTGGGACATAACGTGACTCCTTTGCTAGGTTTACAAAGATATACTAGCATCTGGATGACTTGTATCGTGCGCACACGAATTGTGACTAGGTGCAGAGCTTGCAAGTGATTCGGATGCCATAATAAACTGTAGGTCTAAAGGGTATGGTACAAAAGATTCTTTACAAATTGAATTGCAGTGCCTCCGAAAGGCTGGGCCCTTTACACATTATTATGATTCATAATCTCCAAAAATCCATCATTTCCAACTCATCAAAACCTCAAAATTATCACTTTTCAGTACACAAGTACTCCATTGATGACTAATTTACTTGATTCTCTCTTCAAATGAAGTCAATTGTCGAGCACTTTAAGTTTTTTTTTCCATTTCTTTCATTACTTGAAATTAAAAGTACTACTACCGATTGTAAGATTGTTATCATTCCGTTTATTTCATTAAAGGTGTGACTTGATTAAACATTTGAATGAAGCTTTAACTGAACAAAGAATGAAAAGAGAGACGAAAAAATATTTCAGTCGCCATTCACAAAAAAAAAAGTGTTTAAAGTTAGTCTGACTGAGGTATGAAAGACTTCATTCATTCTTCGCTTGTTACAATAGTTTTCTTAATTGTATCACTCTTTGGTTTCGAAATGGATGTCGAGAAAAATATCTTTCTATGTTTATAGTCGACGACTAGAAAAATTCATCACAATACGTTGACTTCTATTTCACACTCATTTGCTTGTTTTTGTCTGAAATGTTGTTGTTTTATTTTTTTAAATAATAAAAAAGTTAAGCCACACAGAATATAAATACGATAGAAAATGAAAAACGAATTGTACGTAGCGTAGAGATATTTTAACATTTATTGTTGAACAGGTGCGATTAAATCATAATTTACATTGAACAAGCAAAAATCTAGTATAGAATAAAGCGTAGCATGTGTAACCTAATTTAATGATGACAGTATAGATAGACAAGCATGAAACAAACTATCAAGCAATTGTTTTTATGCGTAACATCCATTTAAATATAGAAACATATTTAATCGTGCTCCTTATGACCTCAAAAAAATCAAATATCATTCGCTGAAAAAAAAGTCTCTCCATCAAGTTCATTTCGAAAAGAATAAATTTCAATTTTTTTTCTATATTTATGCTTCTTTTGATTCCAATTACGTCTCAGATCAGCAAATAAAATCATTTACTGTTTATTTTCTTTTGCGCCTTATAAAGCCTATCGATCTCACTTGATTGAAACAATTTTCGCTTCATAGCTGGACAAAAGCAGAGATAAAAAAAAGAAACTATTGAATTTCTGCAATAATAGCTTAAAGCACCTCATTTGCCTTACAGCACTCGTAAATAATGTCAAATTACCAAACAAAAAAGGCTCATTTGTTGACAATTGAAAAAGGCACTGAATTGTGTTTCTTTCTTACTTCCATGTTGAAGCACTGGCTGTTGGTCGGAATAAGTTTTTGGACTCAATGTGTCTGATGAGTAGGGATAGGAAGTTATTCGAAACAGATTAACTAGTGGTGACTCTTAAGAATTCAGCATTCAAACCGACATAACCTAAAAACTAAGTTGCATTCTAGTGCAAAAGCATGAATGTAATAGATAATTTTGAAGACTGCTCGATGAATCGTACCCTAGTCACAAAATAAATGTTTATACCCCAGATTGTTTAATTGTCAATTCTAGATTGGGTTTACCCGTGTAGCCCTAGCAATGTGGCAACAGCAATCAGTAACAGAAGCTCTTTATTACTGAGTCACTTCAGCTTCATCTTTAAAAACATCAATCAGATCAAGATTAACAAGCGCTAGTGCTTCAACCCGAGAGAAACACTTTATCACAACTTGAAAGCATGGAAGATCTATATCCGTTCAAAATAATCAAATCACACTGTTTTTGTTTTTTAAACCTTACAGATAAATAGCGCAAAATGCAGTCACTAAAGGCGCTCAAAATAGAAAAGAATATGAATTTTGTAAAGCTGTGTATTTCCAATTTAGAAAAATTGTATTTAAATTGACATCGATGCTTATTGTCATTTGAGTATTATAATAATAATCACAATAGTAATTTCTCAACAATTGTGTAGGATTATTCATTCAACACCAATCGTGAGATTAACAGCAACAACACGAAAAAAAAATTTAAATCTTATTTATGTGCAATTTAATCGTCACCGACTATGAATTGTGATGACTCAGAATATTTTTCATCAGCCAAATTGCATATTTATTTTGATTTTTTTTTTATTTCATGGGAAACAAAAGTAATTTGAATGTTAATTGATGATGCTGTTGAATTTCTACTTATTTGCAGCTGCTTGTTTATTTTTAAGACAATACATTTTGCTGTATAGACAGTTAGATTATAAGCTTCTGAATAAAGGTTTTTTGTTACAACTTACTAACCGATTAATTTGCATATTTTAAATTCATTCTAAAGTTAGAAGCCTCAGAGTAGATGTGGCATTGCAAATGCAAGCGTTATCGTGATACTTTTTTGTCTTATTCTGAGGTTGTTGAAACTTTGGAGACCTTCGTCTCAAGGATTTATGTAAGGATTTTAAAACTGTATTTTTTCCATTAATTTGAATTTTTCGTTACTTTAAATTTGTAATTTAAATAGTCAAAATGTTCTGTTGGAAATGAAAAATGTAAAATTATGGAGAACGTGGAGAAGTCGTTGTGTTAACACCGGAATCATGTAACAGTTATAAACACAGACAATGTCTTGACAATTTATAAGTTTTTTGAACTTTTGGGAAATTAATTTTTTTTGTAGCAAATAATTTGAATCCATTTGAATAAACTCGTAAAGTAACCGAAAAAGAAGCATAGTCTGAGCTTGTTCTTGATCAGATGCAAATTTTCATTTTGTATGCAGCAATTCTGCAGCATATTTTGTGCTATATTCTTCAATTTTACACTCTTGCATTTAATTCAATAGTACATTCTCAATTAAGTAATATGTCTGGAGCAGTTATGCTCAAACAATGCGTTGCTGAGCTGAAACGGTTTCTGCTGTGCCGTAAAATGCTTTGCAACACTCAAGCTTAGTAAATTCAAATTTTTTATTTCTAGTTCAGTAAATTAAAGGCAACTTAACATACCTAGTTTATGTAAAATAGTTTGATTGCTATTAATCTAGAGACAACAGACCAACTCTAACCAAAACATCAATAATTCAACAAACCTATACACCCCATCAAGATTTAATCGTGAAAAATTATACAAAAATTTTTAAAAGAGACACGAGCAAAAATAAATTTTAATGCTTAAATAATGAAGTTGTCATTTGGTCACTATTGGGAGAGGTAAAATGCGGATATAAATTTAAATGCTTAATGAAAAATCTCACGGATTATCTGCTTTATTATTGACTTATCGTGAAAGCTAGAATGTCAACAGCAATGCATCAACTACAGCTAAAATTAATTAGAAGCTAAAGTGGTGTATTCATTACTCTCAAGGATTACTACAAGTATAGTCTGAGCAATCAATTATCAATAATTCTTACTAAATGATTATTATATAACTGAGCTCATCTTCAAGTCTCAATCTATAAGCAAACATTTTACAAAGTCAGTGTTGCCATAAAGTTATTTGCCGAAAGTTGAATAAATCTTGAATTAAACCTAGAAATAGCATTTGACTCATCTAGGTTCAACTTTGAAGCTAGAATAGTATTTAGGTTTGGTTCAAATCAAATCAAAGTTTCAAAAATTAAAATAAAACTGAAATAAGTCTATTCAAAAATCTCAAATAGGCTTAACTCAGACTTTCAAATTTCTCTTGACTCTGAAATTAAGAACAGTAGTCTAAGCTAGACTGGGCAGTGTTGTCAGATAGAAACCTATGAAATATTATTTAACTCTATCATGGTAGCTCTATCGTTTGCTTAAAAATCATTTAGACTTACAAGTTTAAACCAGCCTAGACTAGGCATTTAAGTTCCCAACTCTGTGGCATTAGTTTGCGTCAGACGACTTAATAGTAGCATTTATCAATATTGTAAAAAAAAGGAATCTCATGACTTTTGCGCTCTTCAATATTCTAGACATTGATATTCACCATTCAAGAGATCTTTGCATCAAAAAGACTTTGCTTCTTATAAGTCGCACCTTCTTGAAAATTTTTAAATAAATACGAAATGCAGAAATCCAATCCGAAAAACTATATGTCAAAAAATTCACTTATGGCAATCAACATTTCAAGCACTACTTATGAATGGCAACAGCTTAATTGCAAAAAAAAAAGTATGGAAAATATAAGAAACACAATATACAGAACGATGGATATTAATCTGAAAGGTTTCATGTACACGAGTGAGTGAGAGAGCACAAAAAATTGCTCTATCGTGAGAGGTCAAATGCCTTTATACTTAACTCATTCATTTGCTTGCTATAAAACATACATACACACATATTATTAAATAGATTCAATTATTTGAACTTTCCCAGGCGTGTTCGAATAAAATTTCTTGACATGAAAATTGAACACAAAAATTGGGTTAAGCATAACGTGCAATGTTCAAAGCTAATAAGAGAAAAGAATGAAAATTGATTTAAAAGAAAGACTGCGAAAAAATAGCGCAAATACGGGTACCGGGGGTCTTAAGTTTAAATAACTCTTTAATTTCTGAATAAAAATCTTCAAACAAAAAACCAAAAACATTTAAAAGTTTTAAAATGCAAAATTGCCGTTACAGGAAAGCTAAGAAAAAAAAAGATTTTTAAACCGAAGACCCCCTCAAAACCAATTTAATTTTAAAACAACGTCGAATAAGAAAATGTGCAATAACAAAACAATTAAGAAGAAGAAGAGGCAAGAAAGAGATTGAATGCATAAGAGATGAGGCTTGCAAAATGAATTACGTAGAATTGCATTGTTTGTAGTAAAAAATAGCGATTCATTAACAATTCACATGAAATGTTTACAATCAACGATTGACGCGACTGATTTACTCGAATAAAAAGGATTTTATATTTTTCGACTGCACATAATGCATTATGAAATACTCTTGAATTATTTATTCAAACATAAATCAATGGGAATTTTTTTTATTATTTGCAAAAATTATTTAGCTTTGATGGACAAGCATGAAATTCTCTCAAGACTATTGCGCAATTTTTAAAGCTAACATTAAATCATGATTAAGTTCAAATTATTATGTGTATAATTATATATCCTAGACTGAACTATAAAGTGCACATTAGGTGCATTCCAAATATACACGCGTCAAGCTCGTGTCACGACATAAGTAACCTATTCTGTAATGTAATATTACGTTTGTTCTATCAAGCTAGACACAATCTATTTTAGAATAAGGAAAAATTAAACTATTTTCAAGAAATTTAAGCTAGTTTAACCACATTTTTGTGAGATTATTTTGAAATTGCTCGTTGTTCTATCAAATCGGTACCTAATCGTGATGTCTACACATAAGAACCAGGGGCGTAGCCAGGGGGGGGGGGGGGGCCATAGGGGGCCCGGGCCCCCCCTACGAAAATCTGATAATTGTTTTATTAAGTATTTATAGAGAAGAACCAGTTAATGTAGAGGAAGTGATGAATGAAATGTCAAAATCAGCACGAAAAATTAAATTTAATGTATGAATAATGAATGAAATATTTAAACTTATGAAGAATGAATATAGATTTAAGGATACAAAATAACGGTTTTTTAATTTTCGAAAATGGGCCCCCCCTTAAAAATTTTCTGGCTACGCCCCTGATAAGAACCCTAAGTTCGAGACTCAACAAATCAGTAGGAGTTTTTGAATCATTTCTGTTCTAAATCTTTTAGTAATTTTAATTGAGCATAAAGTCATTAAAGAAATGTCATGAAATACATAGGGGTTCACTTATGACGTCCCTCCAAAAACCCTCTGTCACAAAAATTCTATCGAAAAAAAATTCCATTGTTTAAACTGTCACAAAATCCTAGACCCCCTCCCCCCCTAAATGTCGGACGTCATAAGTGAACGGCCCCTAGTTTGAAATAGAATATACAGTTAGTTGGTCTTGATTCAGCTAATCTGCTTTTAATAAAAGCCACTCGTTAAACTGTTATCCCTATTAATCACATCATAAAATTGATCTATACAGCCAATAGCTCAACACCCAAACTGCCTATCGTAGACTGCCATCCCATTGACATCGAATTTAAGAATAATACTTTTGTTCCATTGTGAAATGTTTATGTCAAAATCCTTGCATTATTTAGTGAATGACTGGATGATTGAATGTTATTGAAGATAGTAAAATATTTATGTTTTATTGAAGTTTTTCAGAAAGGGGAGTCAGAACAGTCTTGAAAAATTGATGTTATAAACTGCAAATTACTGTCAGTTAAAGGGCATTCCTGCCTGCACATCAAAACATAACGCGATGTTGAAAAATAAATTTATTTTTTTTTAAATTTTTCAAAAGAGAAAATCGTAGAGTTTATTGGCATTGAATGTTTAACATGATATACACGCTTTATTTATAGGGATCATTTCCAAATGACGTCAAACATCTCAAACACAGGTGGAAGGGCGAGTGACGAAATAGCTACGAAAGTTGTGTTTTCGAGGCAATTAGGTTAAAAACCTATATTAGCGAGTCCTAGAATTCACAAATCCCTACCATATTAAGGTTAGGGTGCAAAGTTGTATGATTTTCCAAAAAAAAACTCTTTTCAACCTTAAAAATGAGGACCGTCACTTGCTAGCGATGCCAAAATTTGTTTCTGTTTTAAATAGAAAGCTCTTAAAACGTAGAAAAATTATTGTCATGTGGCTACATATTTGATTTATCAATACTATTGACATATTATTAGAGTCATGCATAGTTGGAATGAAAAGTAAATATTTCAAAGACACCTGCATGTTCTTCGTATTCCCCCGTTACTTGTTATCAATAATAATTAACTTGAGTCGCTCATAAGCGAAGCCTTGTAATTGATAAGACGAGTTCAAAATAGAAGAAACTACGTACTTAGTAGATAAAGAAAATAATATACACCCATTGAGTTCACCTGCACTGAACCGTACCCATAAATTTTTATTTGCTTCTTCGAGGACATTTAAGTGCAAGCAAGTGTTTTCAATCCACTCAATCATATGGACTAAAATGAGCTAGTCATTCTTTTAGTAATCTTCTCTGAAAATTCCATTTGCTCGCATGAACGAAAATAATTCTTTCCTCATTTTTTGGATTGATAACAGAATGAAAAAGAATTCCGAGTGCAAAAATAAGTCATAAGGCACTTGGCAGATTGGATTATAGTTATATAATTGAAAATATGTGAGAATATTTTTCAGGACCCCTTTTCTAATCTTCCATGCCTATAAAGATGTTAATGAAAATTGTCATAAATGTATGAAAGGAATTTTATGTGCCCACTTGCAGCAGCAGCAAAACAAGAATTTTTAATATCCGATTGGAAAATATTAATTTGAAATAGAACATCTGTCGTCATTGTTTCATAGAAAATATTATGCCATAGATAATGAAATCTTTAAAATATCGAGTGGGATAGACCCCGAAATAAATTTTGTCATATGACTGTAAATTTTGAAATCTATTGAAAGATAAGAGCAGGTGTACTGATTGTATTTCATTGTTTATTGTATGTGATTAGTAATTAAAGTGGATGATTAAAAATGTTGAGGACATTTGGCATAAATTTGACATTATCTTGATTTTTTATTAATTTTATCGGTTTAAAAAATGTATATTTTATATACAATTTTTATTGATATCCGGGATGCTCGTAATACTGCTTAGTGGTTTAAATTAGAATTATATTAGCCATTACCTAATAATTGTATTGAGAACTCCTTACAGCTTTGAACAGCTAGCAATCTTGTTATCTATTCTGATATTTTCAGGAATGACATTCTGGTCTCGACTGAGACAGGTTTAAGTGCTATATGGTGCACTCTACTCTTGATTTAATATTCAAGAAGCTGTTCACAGCAAAATTGCTAGTCTTAATGCTTATTTTTCATTTATAGTACAATAAAAGTGCAATTGTTGCCTTAAAACACTTCATTTTTATGTCAGCAGATAGTCAAGATATAGAGAAGACCTAGACATGCCATCGACGCAGTAAATTAATATTAAAAGTATTAAGCAACTAGCTTGAAGTCGAGTCTGAACCTGTGATTTGGATGTCAAAACTTCATGTTATGTCACTCTATTAAGTCACTTCTCTGCTGAGCTAAGAATGGTCAAGAACAATTCCAATTCAACAATAAGCAGTTCCCAATAATATTTCTACGAACCCCTTTTCTATCAATAATTTTCATTATAAAAATTTCAGATGCACATAACATATCAATTTCCACATCTAAAATGCCTCAACCTATTACTTCACGTCCACAATAAAATTTCATCCATAACTAAGTTTTTATCGTCCCAAAAAAAACGGGAAATAAAGAAAGGAAAATTTAAGAAGAAATGGCAAAAGTCATGAATAAAATATGAGAAAAATTATATTACACAAGATATTTTTAAATTAAAGATAGCAAATGTAGCAGAAGGGAAGGGAAAGAAATATTTTGGAAACAATTTGAACACGTGATAGATTTTATTTTCCATCATTCAAGAGAATGAATGAAGAAATCAAGAAATCAAATAAAATATTCATACACACACAAAACAGGGATCGTAGACATGGAAAATATAAACATTTGTTCGTCTAATTCCCACCAGAAATCAGAGAAAAATTTGATGGCAAACAAAGATAACACACGGTTCCTGAAAAAACATGCATTTGTTTTTAGGGTAAATGGATGTCATGTGCGATGAATTTTTCACAATGTTGCAGCTAAGGATCTAAAGTGCTCATCAATTAGATTTCTATGAATAAATTTCCATAGTTTACTTATGATGTAATTTAACAGACCCAGCCAGGGGGTCATACATTTGATGTAGAGCAAAGTTTGTCAATTTTCCTGCACATCGATTGTCATTTGACAGTATATTTGAATGTCAAGACTTTCTGTTTGAGATCCACTAAGCAAGCGTCACTTTTATAAAGGCTTTATTGTGCCAAACCTATAAGAGCATGCTCTGTTGAAAAACTTAATGTACCCTGCAAAAGACCTAGCCTCTTTTTTTTTCATGCAACAAATTGTAAGGGATGTTAATGCTTATTTTTTCGTACATACTTGGTCTTCATTGATACTATAAGGATGCTCCAATATGAAGCTTAAATTACATCAAAAGATTTTTTTTTCAGACTCTGGTGATGGATACCAAAACTGCTGGTCAAGAAAAAAATTCAATACACAGCTATCAATCACTATACCTAGCATACAACCCTAGTATTGCGATTAGATATTTTTCAATCAGACCTAGAATACAACTTGGAGCAAATAAAACGGAAGTTCTAATTTCAACTTATGTATTACTATTGCATCAACAAGCAATTCCATTGCTTATTAATAAATTCACAGAAATAAAATTTTCCACTACCAAAGAAACAGACCATTTTCTATCCATGAAATGTTAACCAAAAAAAAAAACAGAATTTCGAGCATATGTGAATCAGAAATCAGTATACATGTCACTTAACACTTTTTTAGTATCATCATCACGAAATAACCTAGAAAACATTTTCATTTTATTTTATTTTTCAAGCTTTAAGTGCAAACACCTGCAAAGCACTTGCTTATTTGCCGTTTCATTCTTTATATATATATTTTTTTTGCTTACGTAAAATCAGAAAAGAAGACAGAGATGGAGATAGAAAAATATGTGTAGTATAGTTTAGCGACATGAATGTCTGTACTTTAAGTTAGCGATGACGAAAGAAAAGAACAGAAATGTGTGTAAGATTTAATTAGATATTACTTGTGTCAACAATATTTTGTTATCGCATTTCATTGAAATGTGTACCGTGACTTTTATATTTTATTAATTCTTGATTCAAATACTGGCTCAGTAAACCAACAATAAAATTTTGTATTCTCTTCTCAACTAGCTTTTTTAGTTCAGTTTGCCGTTATGTTTTAAGATACTAATTCATTCATATGGCAAACAATTTACTTTTTGCTGAAGGGGATAACAACATGGTGAGGAAAGTTTTTCTATGGCAATTCCAAACAACTTTCTCGCGAAAACACCGTCGAGGGGATAACAACATCAATGGCAAAAGTTTTCAATCAAATTTTTCCCCATAATGTTGTTTTCCCCCTAGCATTTTTTTTTTGCAAAATTATCTTTTAATTTTTATCTTTTATTTGTATAAAAATTGTAATCAGATAGCTTTGCTGATGAGTTTGCAAAATAAGGTAAATGAGCCATTAAAAGCATCAACGATTGGACTTATAAAATTTACTCTTTTTTTGTGCCTATTTGTAAATATTTTTGCTTTTCCTTTGAGACAAATTGCAATTTCCTCAATGCAATTTATAATAAGTACGCTTGAAGACTAACAGGAGTATGCATGAAATAACAGGTGCTTAATTAATTAGCAGAGATTTTTCAAAATGAGAAGCATGAAAATATTTTGTGTATTTATAAGCTGATGAGGATGGAATTTCAGATTTTTTTTTACATATTTTTTGTGCTTTAAATTTCCTGTCTACATAAGAGCTTTAGAGTCGGTTAAGAGTGCCAAGCAAATCACGTGCATTAAATCAATTCTGAACTCGTAAATGTAATTTGCAGTAACATTACTTTGTAATTAGAGCAGCAGTTTCTATATATTTTGTTGCTTATGGTGACAGTTTTATGGTTTTTGTTTGTCTAATGATTCTTGTGGAATTTCTTGGGCTGGTTTTTGTGTCAGATTGTACATGAAGATTTGCAAAAATTTGACTTCTTAAAATTTTAACAGGATCGAAGCAGATTTGTCCATGACTGGAACTTTCGCAAAAATAGTAAGACTTAATATCCTCAAAAAAGGGGAACTTCTAGTTATTCAATAACATGTCCAGAGCAGAATACACATAGACTAGATTAAAGGCTGATTTCATATAGACTAGCTTGCTTGAAACTAGATTTTAACGGTTAAGGTTAGGTTTACGGCAAGCGCAATTCAACTTACAAATTAATCGAGGAATGTAAGCCTATGAAGATACAGTTATTATGCTACTTAAGTCAAATATTCTAAAATACCATAGACCTAGCCAGTTCTGACTTCAAACCTGAATTATTACAAACCTTTGTTATATGTTACCTATTAAAAATCTAGATCGCTAGGACATTCTGACTTCCTGAAAACTAATTTTTCCTTCATCGTCCTAGAACACTCATCTCAACATTAATCACACAGCACATTTAGGAAAAACCAAGAGCATCCAAGAATCTGCTTCATGTTTTTTTCTATAATTAACCCAAACTAAATAAAAGTCGGTACATTCATGTGACTTTCTTCTTGAGCAGACTTTAGACAAATCTCACATGGGGAAATCTTTCAAAATTAAATTTTATTATATAGACAAAACATGTGTGTGACAAGAAATAGAAGTGATTTTCATCTCAAAACTAATATTTCATCAAAATGTATTATGGCTCACATGTTGTTCTCTCTCTTAACATCAACCAGATTCACATTCATTAAGCATAAATCAGCAAACAACTTATTTTCTTACCTACACATTTCGTTCTTGTTATGATTTTTATTTCATAAATAATTTTTAATAAACTTTTTCATCCATTCATTTTCTTATTCTTAATTCGCATGCTACTTTATTTATTATAGTCCGAGACAGCTCACTTTCATCCCTCAAAAATCAGCTTTAGTCAGACATTTACGCAATCCCAAAGAATTATTCATTTGCGCTCACCAATCACCTGTGCCACCAATTCCAATGCTCTTCTCAATCTCGCGACTTTAAGCGTCGTAATATGAAAAGGAATTTTCAGCTGTTTTGTTTTTGCTTGTTGATCTCTATAACTTGAGAATGAGAAGAGATACATGGCGTCTCTTGGCATAGTTCAGATATTTAATATTTTTCGTTGCTGCTGTTGTTGCTTACTTCAACGATTTTTACATGTGAAATATTTGAAGCAATTGTTTGTGCCTTAATGAAATATGATTTAAATTTTATTCCTACTTCTTATTGCGCGATGAATTCCTTTTTAATTTTTAATTTATGAATTTGTGCGGTTAAAAGTGATTTTTTTTAACATTTATATCTGTGATTTAAGTTATAAGTTGCAGTTGTTCACGGAACCAAGTGATTTTGAAGCATTTTCTTGAGGAGATTTAGGTTTTTGTTATTGCTGCTTTGTTACTTCGTACAGATTAATTATGATACATGTGCTTCTTTGATAGCTTTAGCTGGCTTTTGAAGCATTCTAACATTTAAATTGTGTCAAAAGATTCGTGTTGAAATTTACAGGTTTTTCACAAAACCTAAGCTTTAAATTGACTAAAATTGACTTCATTTAAATTGAATTGAACAAGGATAAACTTCTAGTTCTGCATATTAAAAATATCTAATTACTATAGCTTTAACTATTGTTATACATAGACTAAATGCATAGACATCATGTAGACATATCATATCAAGAAAGCAGATCTTGCCAAAAGAGCAAAACTAGAGTGGGTCTGAGAAAATAAGAAATATGAAAAATTGAGTAACAAATAAGAGAAATAAAAGTTCCAACAAATTATAAGGTTTATAAAATTCCACGGCAGTAAATAACATTTCCTCAATATTATTAATTAAAATGACTTTTTATAACACTTAAAAAGAGACAGAAAAAAAATAAGAAAAATTGCGTAATCTCTCATGTCTCCCCCATATCCACATACAATCATCATGATTTCTAAATTTACTTAAATTTATGACACGACAAATTGTTTGACTTTGGAATTATCGTTGAAGTTTTATAGATGTTTAAAAATATGAAGGAACTGATGCCGTGCACACGATAAATTGACAATTGTTCCTCACCGTCGTGTCAACAAAGATTAAAATTTAGTAATTAACAGCTGAACATTCTTCCTCAATTAGTATTTACAATGTTGTGAATGAACTCTCTTATTCTCTAAATGCGTCTGATTTCTTCCTGGTCGCATAAATTTTATCTTTGTAGATTTAATTTTAGCCGTCGAGATTTTTTTAATCGTGTTTATTTATTATCACTTTTTTACAAAGGCTGAGACAAAGAATTGTGTCAACAATTTGCTGAAATATTTCACACATTTTAAGTAGCAACTAATTTTTAAGAAGTTTATATTTTTGCTTCACTTGCTTAGTATGAGACACAAAGTAGCAAACTTGTCAGATTCTAATTTAAGTCATAATTATTCTGCTTTATCATTGTTGAGCTACAATTTAGCCGCTATGAGGTTTCAATCTTCAAAAAGGTGACGTTGTTCTGATCTGTTACTACTTATAGCTACTATGTAAATGCAAACCTCGTGATATCAACTTCAATGTGTCTATGCGGTTTTATAAAAGCAATATGAATGGAACAGCAACGTATACGTCTCCTTCTAGTCAATTTTTCTAGCTTACTAAAGGTAGCTGACCATCTGCTTGGTTTTTCTGAGGACAGTCCTCTATTTTTTTTTATTTTTCAATAACAAAATGGTTTTCGAATTGGTAAAATTGGTAGACACGTTGGAAGTACTCTAATTTACATTCAGGTTTTCTATTTTAATTTCTGGTCTTCTACTTTTTCAAAAAATATCTAGTCACTCTACCTGTGGTCACTTATTAATTTAGGAAACATTCGATCTTCTTGATTTCCGGTCATGTTAAGTTATTGTAATGATCAGGAAAACCTCATACTTCTATTTGACTCTAAATTTTTTCTGATAAAGCGTTGAGCTAAGCGCTGATCTATTTTGATCAGTTCCATACACCTAAACTGATTCCATTCTCTTTATTATTAAAATGTAAGCGAGAAAAAACTGAATTTCTGTTGAGGTCGAACTATGCAACTATGTATGTAAGTAAGTTCCATAAGCAATGTGATGAGTAGAAGTTACTGCCATTCTTAGATTTAAAAGCAAGTAACTTTTGTTATCATCACCACTGACCTGAAAAACTTTAGTGTCTTTAAAATTTAAAAAGCACAATGAAGCTCCAAATGTATGAGTCATTAAAACTGTAAGTAGCTCAACATTCTGTCATTAACTAATTCTAAAGCTGCTCGGGATGTAAATAAATTTTAATGTCCTCAATTTACCGACCAAAATGCGTCTATTTCAAATAAGAAGCATTAAATCGAATTTTTAATTTATTCTCATTTTCTTAGAGAAAAATCTCTTTTTTATCCTCAATTAACGATAATTTCTGCAAGACACGAACGAAAAATTTATAAATCGTCGACAATATTAAACAAGTGCATGTCTCATGATACACGAGAATGTATAATAGAATTGAATTATGCCAGTACAAATGAAAAAACATGTCACAAAAATTTATAAATGAAAAATATCACATTAATTTACAGCTTTGGCCTGCAAATGCCCAAACGATTAATTTTCACAAGCGTTAAGATGTGTCATACGAAATTTTCATCTCCGTCCCCAACCCGTGCACAACCACTCGACCACTCATCGGCTTCAGTCAAGTGCGAAAGAAGATGAATGCGAAATGAGTTAATTTATTTTTTTTTATTCATAAATTATCCTATTTGTATGGCCAATGTACTCAGCAGACTGACTTCATATGATGTCATGTGTTTCATTTTCACCTTTACAACAAAAATACATTTTTGTTTTTGCTTAAAAGAAATAAAAAAGAATTATTTTTCACGACTTATAAAAAATAAAAGAACCGCAAAAAATGATATTCGGAAATATGAATCACAGGTCTTAAAAGAAGATCTCTTTATTTTCTTAGCTCTGTTTACTTTTTTTTTTCTTAACGGGTTAAAATTAATTAATACTTTTATTTATACTTAAACTTCTGCCGGACATAAATAAGCATGAAATGTGAGAGATAATTATATGTGACATTCGTGAAAATTGATTTGACATTCGGAAGATTTGAACTGAATTATCGAATTTAGAGATGACTATTCATCATATTTGCAAGGATTTCACTATGTTGTTATGTAACTGTCAGAAATATTTTGAATTCTCACATTTTTAAAAAGAATTCTCGAGGTCGTCTGATGTGTTCTGTCTCTGACTTGCAAAATTTATATAGATTAAGACAAATAGTGAGCATTTAATACTTTTGCATCCTTAACTTTGAGATTTTAGCGGATCCTCTTCAAATGGAACAATTTTTTTTGGATAAAACTTATTTCAGGATAGCACCAAGGGTGTGAAACTGAAGATTTACATTTTGATCATTTTTGATCAATTTTGCTCAATTTTGATAATTTTGATAATTTTTGATCAATTTTGATCATTTTTGATCAATTTTGATCAGTTTTGATCAGTTTTGATCAGTTTTGATCAATTTTGATCATTTTTGATCAATTTTGCTCAATTTTGATAATTTTTGATCAATTTTGATCATTTTTGATCATTTCATCAGTACCACACCCTTGGATAGCACCGAATAGCGACCATTATTAGGGACCTGAGGCTTTAAAAAGGTTCAATCATGAGACATAAGTAAGTAAGTCTGAAAACCGATTTTTTTTTTTATAGAAGTCACCATCACGAAAAGCAATTAAAAATCATGATCCGCTTCCTTTAAAAGAACTTAGCTAGGAGATTGTGCGCCTTACACTATGGAGCCGTTCTCTTACTGTCTGTCACGAATAATGCTAAAAAAATGGGGCACCTATTTTGAGAAGATTTCCGTTACAAAGAGCGCGCATATTGCTCAAGTACAATTTATACATTTTGTAGTATCGACTGTAAGTTTTTGATTACGGCAATGATTATGGCAATTACTTACCCTAGTGGCTAAAAACTTTTTCGCTTGACTGATTTTTATGTGTCACTCTATGAACAAAATAAAGTTGATTTTTAAAGAAAATATTTGATTCACATTCTTTTGATGTAGCTATCAATTTCTAGTCATTCGGTAACATTTCAGGTACCGATGTAAGTCTTTGAGCAACAAAAATATTCCCAGAAACCTCAATTCAAAGTTTCGTCCAAACAAATTCCACAATAAGTAAGTAATCGGGAACATCCATTCATCCATCCTGTAAAAAAACAATCATAATGTTTCGTCATAAAAACCTTCCTTCATGTTCCATTATTCTCATTCCTTTATAGCCAAAAAAAAAACCTTTTATTTTCCTCATCCATTCATTGATTTTTTAATGCTTCTCAAGCTGTAAAGAAATAAATGCGAAGCAAGAATGCCTTTTTGAGAAGCATTAAATCCATCTAACTGTACAAAAGCCATCGCTTCACAAGTAGAAAATTTGAACACGTGCAAAAAAAATTGTATAAATACATACAGCCGAAAAAAAATGTATATCTCTGCCTTCTCTGTGTGTATTTCTGTGTATACATAAAGATGAATGGGAAATGTTTCAAGAAAGAGCATAAAAAGAAATTCCATTTGAAAGTGAGGAACTAGGGAATACATAGAAATGAATCAAAAGGGAACAGTTCATTGTATTATGTCTATTTTTATCAGTCAGCAGCTCCTTCCATAAATATTATTTGTCAGTTCGACTCAAGGAAGAAAGCAGTGAAAAATATTGACATATGGACTGTTGATACCTTACAAATCATCCATTATTTTAATTAAAATGGGTGAGCAAAATATGCGAGGATATTAAAAATTCCGGAACTCTTTCAACTTAGGCTGCATGCATTTACATTCATTGTAATATCGCCCACCACCCATCCAGTTCTCATTCCAACTTGCACTTTAAATGCTTTCACCCACAATGAGCTCAGATAATGTTAGGGTGTGTCCTTGTTCTGGTTAACGATATTTATGCTTTTCTATGGCTTTTTGCTATTACATTTTATAGTCACTCGTGCATTTTTTTGTATTACATAGTATTAATTCCCATAAAATGTATTCATGACGCAAGTAAGAGAACTAAACATTAAAATTGGGGTGAAATGATTAAATTCTTCTTGCTCTTCTACTTCTTCACCCCTCGAATCAAAGTGTATGGAATCACCACCCTCGCATAAAATAGGAAAATTGAGGATAAATAAACTCTGAGCAAATGAAAATCAATGTTTGACTTTAAGGATGAGTTTCTGTTTTCTCAAATTAAAGAATTGTCCTTTAGGTGATTTAGCTGGTTGATAGGGAAAAAGTTATAAAAATATATGAGCCGTAGAGTCTTTAAGTCTGATTCTACCACCTCGTTAAGCCGCCATCCTCTAGTATTGCATTTATGCAGATAGAAATTTTGCTGCAAGGCATTCGTGACTGAACCGAGCACTTTATTTAATTAGAGGAGTTATGCAAAGCGATTGCGTGATGTGAATACATCAGTATTCAATCAACTTTATTGATTTCTAGTTTTAAAGTGTTTTCTTTGAAGGATATTTACTTTTATTATTTTTTTTTTCATCAATTTCTCTTCTAGCTTGAGTGCATTGACTACATGCTTATAACTAGTAGCTTTTAACAATTTTTTATGAGATCCAGTAAAGTAATTTATGACTTGTCTTCTTGGTGACAATCGATGATATTAAAAATGTCATGTTGCCGCATATTGTCCAATTCAAAAGTAGATATCCATCAGCTTTGGAACATCTAAGTCGCTGTAAAACTGTAACTTTGACTGGCATCTATCTTGCTTTATTGGCTAATGAACAAAAATAGTCCAAAGAAAGTTGAGCACTCTTGGGAATGGCAATAAAAACCAAGGCTCCCGCAGATTATTATCTCTTAAAAACGACGGACCTTCCCCAATCATTACAAATTTTGGATGTTCCAGAATTCATTTAAAAGCTGCTCAGGTTAGCTCATTGTCAGGTTTTAAAAGAACAACGATAGAAATGATCTGTGACATTAGAATTATTAGAAAGTCAATTGAAATAGTAAATTTCATCATGTCTGTTTTTTATTGGATCTTACTTTATGATAGGACGTCCGAGGCAACTAAGCATAATCCTTGTAAATTAAAAAAAAAAACAAAATGAATTAAATACATTTTTAAGACTGAAATGCTGCATTTAAATAATAATCTTATTAGTGTCCTTGGCATAGAAATAACTGTCCTTACTTTGAATGTCCTTGATTTTGGCAGCGAAATGAATGTTCAAGGATTAAAAAGTCTTTCATTTTGGAAAGGTTGAATTCCAGACATGCGTGGATACACTTTTACAGTTTATAGTATAATTTTTGCAATTTATTGTCAGCAGGACTGCTAATATAATATTGATCCCATAATGCCATTTGTTTCGAATCATTCAATCGGGTTTAAGGTCTTAGTACCATTCATATTTGAAAATCTAGATGAATATCTAATGACATTTTAAAATCACATAATTTCCATAAATTTTTGATTGATCGCTATCCTTTACCTTTGAGCATATAAAAGTTTAAAATGCCATCCCAGCACCCCTCCTCGTAGATTTGTGAACATATTTTAATTAAATCATAAACAGACTTCTCCGAAAAAGACAGAGAGAGTAAATCCATCGTGTTTAAAAAATATCACAATCCCAAAACTTTGTCACCGACTGCACAGTAAAAAAAATCACATGTTTTAGCACTTAAGCCCGTCCAATATTGCTTGAAATCCTAGAATCAAAAAAAAAATTGAAAATGCACAAAACATGTTGTGAACACTTGGACGAAAAAAAAAATAAAAGAAGTTGTTATTTGCTCACTCTCATATTTCTCCTCTCTGCCTGTTTGTTGTTGCTATAACTCCGATCTGTGTACATTTTATTATATTTCATTATTATTATGATGTCGCATAGATTGTGCAAATACACACTTTATGTTATGTGTGTAGGGGAGAGAATTATGATGCTTAATGACTTCACGGGTTTTTGAATACATCATGAAGTTCGTCTGAGCCTTATGAATAATAATTAAATGACATTTTAATTTACAAATTTTTATTGCCTCTCTACGCCGTCGTCATTAGCGATGGAACAAAATTTAAACATTTGCTGTGCATTTAAAAATTGAGAATCTGAAGGAAAACTGCTAACACGTGAGTCTACATAAAACTATTAATTGCTGATCATGATTGCGCAAATGAATTTACTGTTTAGCAAATTTTTATTGAACCATATGACACAATTTGCTCAATCTCCTCTATCCAGGGGCGTAGCCAGGGGGGGGCCATAGGGGGCCCGGGCCCCCCCTACGAAAATCTGATAATTGTTTTATTAAGTATTTATAGAGAAGAACCAGTTAATGTAGAGGAAGTGATGAAAGAAATGTCAAAATCAGCACGAAAAATTACATTTAATGTATGAATAATGAATTAAATATTTAAACTTATGAAGAATGAATATAGATTTAAGGATACAAAATAACGGTTTTTTTAATTTTCGAAAATGGGCCCCCCCCTTAAAAATTTTCTGGCTACGCCCCTGCCTCTATCTTTTATAAAATATTGTGTATGGTGCATTAAATTAAGTAAATTTCATTTTAAACTTTTGTTTGCATTTGGTGTGATTTTTATTTTGCTTTGATGATAAAATGTGCTAGGGTATTAGGGGTCTCGATCATATGAGATTTTATAATTTAAAAATAGAATCAGTTGTCTCATATGAGCAATAATATGCTTGAGACCTTAATTTGAGTATTTTCGATTTAAGTGGCATATTCCTGAACCAAACAATTAGGGGCCGTTCATTTATTTCGTTACGCAAAAAAAACAACTTTTTTCAACCACCCTCCCCTCCTTGTTACACAATATGTTACAACTCACAACCCCCCCCCCCCTCCTGAACGTTCATAATTTATTTTATCATTAAAAAGGTGGAAAATTTTAAAAAAATTTTTTGAAGTGAATTTGTAAACAAATTTTTTTTTAAAAGACAGACGACAGTTAGAACGTTACATAATTCTTGACACCCCCCCCCCCCCCCTATGTTACATTTTGTTACAATTTGTCAACCCCCCCCCCCTCCCCCCTAAAATGCGAACGTAATAAGTGAACGGCCCCTTATTCAAATTGTGGTATCGGAGCAGGATGGAATCTGGGGTATCGAGATATACATAGACGAATTTACCAGTGCGACAGTCCTTATTTGGGAAGACATTGGTTTGATTCCCACCAGAGACGAACCCTAATCATTATTTACAGTGTTGTCGATATGACCAGCGTTTACACATATCAAGGTCCTCAATACTTCCAAATATACTGCATAAAGCTAGGCTGAATTAAATAAACTAGCTTGAAGCTACCTTAAAACTTACGTTTAAACCGTCTGGATACTAGGGTAGTGTGTGTGTGTGTGTGCGTGTGTGTGTGTGTGTGTGTGTGTGTGTGTGTGTGTGTGTGTGTGTGTGTGACAAAGGAGAGAGTTGGTCTATAATTTCTAATCTTTAATGTCATTTATGACATTACAGTGCTGATATTTTTGAAATTTGGCTTTTATGTCACGATACTTATCCAAAAAGATGCATGGTAAGGGTCCTTGAAACTTCAGTTAAAGAATTTGAAAGGCGCTCCCTAAATTCAGAGTTCAAGGTTGTCATCAAAATCATCCGTTTAATTTCAGGTAAGGTACGATTCCTTTTCACACTTCTTAAGCCTCAAAATAGCTGCTTTTAAAATTTCTGAACAAAATGTTTCTAACGAGTAGGTTAAAAAATTCTCGGTTATATCCGTTCAACTATCAAGCACTCCAGAGTATATTCTCAATTTTAAAACCCCTAAGAGAGATGCACACACAAATTCGAGGAGGGTAGATAAATTTTCTTTCAAATATCAATTTCATTATCAACACAGTTGGACACAAAAATGTCATTAACCCCGAAATATTTAACTTAATTCACTTTCTTCTAGCACACTGAGCTGTACTACATCTGACTCTTTGTTATTCTGCAGTGAAATTCAATAACAATCAATCATTATTATGTTCCATTAACTGCTACAGCTCTCGTTCTCTGGTTAATAATGACATTTTCAGCGAATGGGACGCTGTGATTAGGACAAGCGCATATACAATCTATCTAAACAGATGAAATATTTCTCATACTAAGCCTTTAATGCACATAGATATCTGTAAAGAAAGCAATTGGAAAGAAAAATGTTTTAATTTTGCGCTCTACACACAATTTTATGTCACATAATTGATGATTGCCTTTCAAGCTGAACTCAAAATGACAATTTATTGCTTTTTGTTGTGTCTGAAATGAGGAACTATATCACTTTGACTAGTTTTAATGCTGAGATTTGTTGAATGGATGGTTGATATAATTTGGTTGTTAAGTTATTGATCTTAAATCATCAAAGTAGTCATGGACTTAAAATCGTGAAAAATAAACATAATAAATGAGTTTGCACTTATTTGATAGTTCAGTAGTAGTCAGTGAAGTAGTCAGTGTAATTATTAAGCTGTCGGATATCCGAACAGATAAGGAAGTTAAGGAACTGTAAGAAATTGATGGAAACCAAAAAATTCAAAAATTAACAAGTAAGTGTTTCAGAATGAAAGTATTTGTAGAGCAATAGCTAAAATTGACAGTGTAGACAAAGATCATAGATTAAGAAGATTAAAATCCTCAATTTTGGAACACATCTACAATAAAACCTAAGCAGGGTTGCGATTCAGGCACCTGTGCACAATTAAAACCCGTACAATTCCTCGATAATTTGTGAAGTTTTATTAGAATTTGTATGCTTTTTTAATAAAACCATCTAAATTATCAAGAAATTGTACGGTTCTCACCTGCGCACAGTTGCCTGTATCGAAACCCTGATCTTAAGGTTTGAGATCTTGACAAGTTGAGAAAAACTTGATAAAAAATGTGTTGATGAGGAATTGCTTAGCGTTGTTGTTTTATTACAAACCTTTTCCCATCAATTTGTACTCCCCTTGGATCTTTGTAATCCTATTCCACTTCGTACTACTTATTTCTCTATCTTACGAACAACATTCTCTCATTTTATTAAAATCACATCCTGATCCTTTATCCCATCTGTCGATTCCAAAAATGCGCCCACATCCACATCAAAGATTAGTACTTAATTTCCCATTTCAATCCCCATCACGAGTTAAGTAAATTTAAAACCAATAAATTAATCTTTCGTCGTAAGAGATTTATAGATCTCAATAAATATCACAAGTTGACTTTCGATTATAAGTCACGCGGGAAAATAGCTTTTCATTAAGATGAATATAAAGGTTTTTATTAATATTTTTTTTTCATCTCACACTACGTATGAGTTATGTCTATGAGGAAGGAGAAGTAAAGTAAATAAAAAAAAAATCAATTAAGATTCCTGAAAAAAAAATAAGTTTCTGACTGTTAATCAACAGTGTCATTAATTTTTTTTATGCACACGAGTATAAAGCACTTACGATGGGTGCTGACAAATGCATGAAAATTTTCATGAAAAACTTTTATTTCATGCCAAGTCTGCTGAAATTGAATTAAGCAATATTAGCACTTGTGTTCGATTTTCAGTCAATTGAAATGACATTAAACTAGTCAATTGTTGATCGTTGCTGGTTTTGCTGTGTGAAAATTAGCGGTTTACTGCTTTTATGACTGTCACATGATGTTGATGGATATTTTTCGACATGTTTTTAAGTTCCAGGCAAAAAGCAAAAGACCAAAAGGCCAATAAATATAGAAAAGCTATCATTATGTTTAGGAACGCTTTAACATGACATTCAAATTTTTGGATTCTCGTTTTTAACCTTAAAATTTATTTTTGGAAGTTTATTAAGCTCTGAAATGTAGGCAAAAATTTTAAAAGGATGTTGTTATGAAGGATGGCTTAAGTTATCTTAAGGAAGGCCCTGGCTATGCTTTTGAGCATTACTAAGCCTCGTCTATATCCAAACGAACCCTTAAAACAACCCAACCAAATGAATTTATCAACTTTTGTGCCTCAGAAAGCTATTAAATGCACAATACAGTCTGACAACAAAGTCGCAAAAAAAGCTATTAAAATATTTTAATGTACAGCAACTAGCCTATGAACTATAAAATATGAACAACTTGAAATTTGTTTCTTATCAATTTTGTTCGTGCATGTTTCACTAGTTTTTTGCTGTACAAACTGATAATGATGATGTTGCTTCCAAGTTCTATAGAAACGAGTGCTTGATTTCAAAACTATTGAAAAAGCAACGATTTAAAAAAATTGAGTAGCAAATGAATCATTGTCATATGTAAATCACGAGTTCTGACTAAGTAGAATAAATTATTGTGTCATAATGCTTGTGACGCTGGTTATTTTAAATTGATTACGTTTAATATTCTGACCCGATAATTTGTAAGAAATATTTCTATAGCTACACAAGGTTGAATAATTGGGGCCTCGACGATTTTTTAAGTATTATTGCTCAACGGAAAAATTAAATTTGAAATTCACTAACACTATCTTACAAAACATCAAAAATTAAATTCTCAAATATCTTAATTATTCAACCATTATTCCCAAATATTATGATATGATTACGAAAAGTAAGGTGCGCGCAGTTCGTTTAGACGCACTTAATTTTTTTCAAATTTTCCTTTAATAAACACTATTAAGACAAAAACTATTTTATGTGTTTATAGCTATGACCAATTAGGTTATAAATATAATAAAAGTACCTGACTAAATGCTTTGCTTAAGTAATTAAAATAATTTTTTCAAAAATTACAACAACAAAGTGCGCAGTTCGTTTAGACGCACTTTGAAAAATCTAAAATTTTGTCTTATTTACGTTTCGTAGAAAACTTAATCGTTTCTAATATTAATCTATCAACAAAAACGAGTAATTACTGAGGGTTTTAGAATTTTCCATCAAGTTTTTCCAGAGATTTTCCTTCATTAAAGTTTTCATGTTGCAAAAATTTTGATAAATTATTTATCCAATAATTTTGCGTTAAATTATTATTCTTTTAACTGATTTCCATAGATAATTGTCCATAATATTAGAAAATTAACAGATATTTAAGCTTTCTTATAAGTATAAGGCGAAAATATGTGAAAAATATAATTATGGTGAAAAATTTCCACCACTCTCATAGATTAATCAACAAATTTTGACAAAACTGTAGATACCATAATAAATTTGAATAGACCAGCTTATTTATCGTATTAAACTTAGTTAAAAACAGAAAACTGCACAGCTCTATGGCTAATGGAACTTGAAAATTTTACTGAAAAATTAAGTTGTGGTGAAAAAATTCACCATAGAAAAATAAAATTTTAAAAAACGTTGTTTTAGGCAATTGTTTCATTTAAATTAGGTTGTAAAAGTGTTTCTGTCTCAAAATTAATCAATTTAAAACATGAATTAAAACCTTAGACATAGTTTTTTTAAAATTTTATTTTTCTATGGTGAATTTTTTCACCACAACTTAATTTTTCAGTAAAATTTTCAAGTTCCATTAGCCATAGAGCTGTGCAGTTTTCTGTTTTTAACTAAGTTTAATACGATAAATAAGCTGGTCTATTCAAATTTATTATGGTATCTACAGTTTTGTCAAAATTTGTTGATTAATCTATGAGAGTGGTGGAAATTTTTCACCATAATTATATTTTTCACATATTTTCGCCTTATACTTAGAAGAAAGCTTAAATATCTGTTAATTTTCTAATATTATGGACAATTATCTATGGAAATCAGTTAAAAGAATAATAATTTAACGCAAAATTATTGGATAAATAATTTATCAAAATTTTTGCAACATGAAAACTTTAATGAAGGAAAATCTCTGGAAAAACTTGATGGAAAATTCTAAAACCCTCAGTAATTACTCGTTTTTGTTGATAGATTAATATTAGAAACGATTAAGTTTTCTACGAAACGTAAATAAGACAAAATTTTAGATTTTTCAAAGTGCGTCTAAACGAACTGCGCACTTTGTTGTTGTAATTTTTGAAAAAATTATTTTAATTACTTAAGCAAAGCATTTAGTCAGGTACTTTTATTATATTTATAACCTAATTGGTCATAGCTATAAACACATAAAATAGTTTTTGTCTTAATAGTGTTTATTAAAGGAAAATTTGAAAAAAATTAAGTGCGTCTAAACGAACTGCGCGCACCTTAGATGATACATTAGCTATTCTGCCTATTATAAGAGCTTTAACATCATTATTGAGTGATATTTTCATGATTTTTTAAATTTCATTTTAATTTTTGTTTGTAAACAAACAACTTACGACAGAAAAAATTTAAAAACTTTAAAACCGTTAAAATTTTTTTAACTTAATTTTGTTCATTTAAGTATGTTTCTGGGACAATTTATTACTTTTTCTGAAACCAAACAAAAGAGAATAAAATTTCTGATCTAAAAAAATACATTTGAAGATATATCAATGAAAACTGACAAAGTTATGGCAAAATTCCCAAAAATTATTCGTGAGTGACGCTTAGTTAAAGTGATTTTTCGACATAACTGCTTAACTTTAGGAAGTAAGTTGTATGTCAAAAGATAGAAATTTTTGTTTCCTACTAGATAAAATAACTTTGAAATTTGTCACTATTGTGGTTTCGGTGATATTTAAGATTTTAAAGCGTCACTCACGAATAATTTTTTTTCGTCGGGGCCCATTGTATACAAAAGCTTGACTATAGTCATCCATTATGAAACTAATGAGCTCATATTTAGCACATGATTTGAAGAATTAACTCATATGTTTGTGCTTTACGTTAAAAATCTTACTTTAAAGGTTTCTTATTGATGGTTAAAATATTAAAATTCGTTCATTTAAGAGGGAAAGAATATAAAAATTGGAATAATGAATTTTGTCTTGAACTATGCATTGGTTGCCTTATGTGGCCTTATGAAGCATCTCATGGCACATAAAAGTGTGCTGCTCTCTGAATCATCAATGATATCAATGAAGTTTAAGATTAAAACACAAGAAACTGTTGGAATATTCGATTCCATGTAATAGTCAGTCAACGAAAAATCATGTGGTGCAAGGGAACACTAAAAAGAGTGTAACTTATGTATGGGATTTAGCCATATGATCGTCTAACCCCCGATATTTTAGTGGTAGGAGCATGCGACCGAAAATAGTAGGACGTGTGTTCGAGTCTCGCTCGGGATCCGTTATTCGGAGTCATACTTTTTTCTGTGGTTTTGTCATCTAGAAGTTTGCTTCTTCCTTCTAGATGTTTCAATAGATTCACCGTGTAATTAGGCTGTTAAACCCTCATAGATGCCATTCCTTTAAATGTTCTTCTTTTCATTCAGTCTGAATATTTGTTGTCATATCGTCAACTGTTCCAAATTTATCAAAAAAAGCTATCGCAGATACTAAATTCACTTCAAAAATATATTTTCTTTATCATGACACATAAAACAATAGAAAAAGATGTGAAAAGTCACAGAAATAAAAAAAAGTAGAAAATAGTAAAGATGATAATTAAGTGAATTTATATCATGCCTAACCAAATAGAACAGAAACATGTGTTCTTTTAAACACGAAAATGTTTTTCCTTAAGCATATCTGAAAGATGAGACTATAGTCTCATCATTGTCGAGTGATGGACGAGCTGAAAAATTGATGGCAAAGATGTTTGATCGCGAGGGTAAATTCAGCTGAACAGCCTGTGTGAGAGAATTAATGGTTAAAAATAGAGGTGAACAATGTACAGAACATAAAATATATTATAATATAGAGCATAAATAGCAGCTTAGGAAAATTTGTGATAAACACGTGTGTGACTTACTGGCAGCAAAGTAAAGGAAGGAAAAAATGTCTGAATCAAGTAGGAGACAAATGCATCAAATGAGTTATTTCAGCTGCGACAATTTTAATTCTATATATACGCAGACTCTTCAGGCAGGCAAAACTAATCAAAACTGACTTGCATTTAAGAAACTGAGTGTCTTTAACAGGGTCGGAGCAAGAAGAGGGTGGCGTAGACGTGGGAAGCTATGCCTAAGTTCCTCAAAGACTACGAAATGAATCAATATAAATTGATGTTTATATCAAGCTCTTTAACCTATCTGTATGTGCGTAATGCGTCTTTAATGAACAAAATTCATCGACTATAGTGCCACGTGTCATGACTATATCCTTAATGAAATGCAACATACTCATTAAACAAATTGAACTATTGAGCTACCAATTCTTATTAGATCGATGTAGAATATGCACGGAAAAAACCATAATAATGATGGAAAAAATTTAATGGTCGTGTGCTGATCGTGTGCATGATTTTAATAAAATATGAACTCCCGCATTCGTAGAATTCAAATTAAAAATAAAAAAAAAAGACAACAATAACAGTTGAATACACAGAACGCCCAGCAACCGATTTATAATGAAAGAAAAACAATGAAAGAAAAATTTTCTACTTACATTCAATTGGTCATATTGTGCGAGTCTTTGGGTATGTAATGCTTTTATCTTGATTTTCTTTGGTATGTGCTGCATTATTATATGTCAAGCTTTTGAATTTATTAACATTTCTATAGCTAATGTTGAAAATTGGATGATTGGGACATTTTATTCTTCATATTTTTGCGTCATTGTTGTTTGAGGAATAGCTGCAATTTGACAACGTAAGTCAAGTCTAGGATAACATCTGCCAAACTGTTATGCATGCTAATAAGGCCTAAATAGTCATTATTGTTCACACAATTGCTTTAAAAAAAGAAAATAGGGTTTGCATTTTTTAAGAAGTCTAGAGACTAACAAGAGTGATGCTATACTTTTGGTGAGATCGGTCTTGTTCCAATTCTGGTTCCTTGAATGGTTCATAAAATTAACAGACATTAGATGCATTGTAAGGAGGGGCATAAGGATTTTAAACTCTTATTCGACAAACATCTTAATCTACACCCCAAACCTCATTTTTTCAACACAAAAAATCCCCCACAAAAATCAAGGGCCGGATTCTAGAGCTACAATAGGTATCTTGCATAGTTCCAGTTAAGTTTTATTAACTCCTCTTAATACATCAATTATCGATGACTTAGAAGCTGTTCCATGGTTTTTTTTCCTGATGCATATCAATGCGCTTCAAACCAAGCTTCCACAAACTGCCACTTCCTCAAAAATTGAGTACACGACAAAAATATTTCATAAATTTTCCATAAAAATAACTCAAAGGAAGACACGTGCAGTGTATGGATTTAGAAGTATAATGCATTTTAATTAAATTCCATAGTCTACAGTTTAGTTTCCTTAGTGCTGGCGATGTCAATGACGTCATTCCCCCTTTTTTTTAAAGTGCACGTGATTAAGATTCGATTTTTTTTTGTGTGTAATTCATTAAAATTCAAAATAAAAAAAAAAGCTGCTTGCAACAAACCGGATTTTCCGTTTTCATGTTAGGAACACATTTTTTTATGCTGCATATATTTTTGGGTTGTCGACTAGAAAAGAAAAAGAAAAAAAAAGAACGGAAGTTTAATATGGAAAATTTATGTTTGTCTCGTCGTGAGTCCAATAATGCGATTTTATGTGTATTGTGCAGTTGCTGCATATGTGGCTGAGACAATGATAGTGTGTAATTGAATTAGCTCATGTAGGCTCTCCACTGTGAACTTCTAAAAGATGACGATGAAAGATGATGATCTGCTATCCAGATGTAATTATTATAAATAGAAGAAGATTGTTAGACATAAGACATACACATCTTGTGGCAATTGCCTTCATAAGTAAGAGACAACTAAAAATATCAGGGCGAGATGATGAAAATTGTCAAATGGAAAATTAAAAAAACACATAACAATTTGAATGACGCAGGGAGGTGAACTTTTTCACCACATGCCTCATATGATCATCATGAGATGATACAGTAGCGTTCAAAAGTGAGTGGACAGAACAAATTTTTTAATAATTTCGTTCAAAAAGTATCTTCCACTAAACGAAATCACTTCAAATTTTCACAGCATATTTAATTTTTGATGAGATTTCATATGCAAAACAAATTTTGTACTATAATTAAGTAATTTGAAAAAACCGTTAAATATTCAAAATCGATAACGTGACGTGTGTGGACAATTTTCAATGACAAAAAAATGTGTTAATAAATATGTTATGGTAACTTTTTAAGAAGGAAATCTAAAGTTTTAACGATTTTCTTAATTTATGTTCAAAAATTTTCCACCAAAACCACGTGTTTTCTCGATTTTCTTAAATTCAAAATGGCTACTATTTTTCATCACTTTTAAGCAAATATGTCATATAATTCAATCTTAATTAACTTAGACTTAACTGATTTATATAGTATTTTTAATAAGCTTTCAGACTATATATAGTTTATTATAGTAAAAGTTGATATTTTGCAAAAAAAATTATAGAAATATTATTTTCACTGTCGATTTTCTCACAGTACAGAACATTAAATTGAGGAAATCTTAATAAATACTTTGAATATATAAGACTTTTTGGTATGAACTTATTGCATTTTATTTGTACAATATTATAAAAGTAATTTCAGTTTGCTTAAAAAATTATCCATCAAGTAACAAGCTGTCAAATAGTATGTCAATTGAGCTTCTCAAATAATGAAAAATAAATTTTTGAAAAATTAACTTTCTGTCTTGAAAACTTTAAACGTTTTGATTCGTAACGCATAATTATGTTAAGATTTAACATTTAAAATTTACTTTCTGCAACAGACATTCATTTTAAACAAATTTTTCAAAAATTCATTTTTCATTATTTGAGAAGCTCAATTGACATACTATTTGACAGCTTGTTACTTGATGGATAATTTTTTAAGCAAACTGAAATTACTTATATAATGTTGGACAAATAAAATGCAATAAATTAATACCAAAAAGTCTTATATATTCAAAGGATTTATCAAGATTTCCTCAATTTAATGTTCTGTACTGTGAGAAAATCGACAGTGAAAATAATATTTCTATAATTTTTTTTGCAAAATATCAACTTTTACTATAATAAACTATATATATTCTGAAAGCTTATTAAAAATACTATATAAATCAGTTAAGTCTAAGTTAATTAAGATTGAATTATATGACATATTTGCTTAAAAGTGATGAAAAATAGTAGCCATTTTGAATTTAAGAAAAATCGAGAAAACACGTGGTTTTGGTGGAATATTTTTGAACATAAATTAAGAAAATCGTTAAAACTTTAGATTTCCGTCTTAAAATGTTACTATAACATACATACTTATACACACATTTTTTTGTCATTGAAAATTGTCCACACACTTTTGCACGTTATCGATTTTGAATATTTAACGGTTTTTTCAAATTACTTAATTATAGTACAAAATTTGTTTTGCATATGAAATCTCATCAAAAATTAGATATGCTGTACAAGTTTGAAGTGATTTCGTTTAGTGGAAGATACTTTTTGAACGAAATTATTACAAAATTTGTTCTGTCCACTCACTTTTGCACGCTACTGTACGTCTCATACCGAGATGTAAAATGAAAAATTTCTTACTTCACAGGAAGAAAAACTTTTTTTTAAATTCTGGGAATTTTCTGCCTATGCTTGAGTGTAGTCTTGCTTGATGGCTTTCATACCTTTCTCCATGTAATTATGCGTCGAATTTATGGAATATTTTAGTGATACATGCTTGAACATCTGGGAATAAATTTACTTTTACTTTATAATCATATTCAGTTCACTGCTGTTGGTTGATTCTTGCTTTGTAGGCTGTTTGGGTTGGCATAGTTTAACACTAAGGAGTAATATGGTTAGTTCTTGAATTAATTACAACTGAATTGATTGAATTCTTTGAAGTAAGGTTATGTTCAGTTTGAATCTTAGTTTTTTTTAAGGGGAACGACTAGTTTAGGGCAAAAATCATCAAATTTGTCAAAACTTTAAGGCATCTCTAAAAAGAACAAGATATTTATCAGAACTTTACAGCCCTTCCATAATTTGGACGGAATTAGTGAATGACTCTTTAGCAAACGATTCTCGAAATTTTAGCAATAAAGCAGGTTAAGAGAAGCAAGTAATTTGTATTTTACACTCATAGAAAAAAAGTAACAAAATGTTTGTAACTTGTATGGAAAATGTTAACAAACAATTCGTTAAAATAGTGTTTACGAACTTATTTGTTAAATTTAACCAAATTATTTGTAAGGTTGAATTGTTAACTATAAAAATTGTTAATTTAACAAACTTTTTGTTAAAATTTTTTTTTACAGAAAAAAATAACAAATTTTCGGTTAATATTAACCAGAAAATTGTTAATTTGGTCACCCATCTTGTTTTAAAATGTTTCCGTGGTTGCTTAACTTCTGAATTCCTGTTGATGATCCGCTAGTCCGCTGCTTGTAAACTTTTACTTATAAAATTTGATTCAGAACCAATATAAATAATTCTTTAAAAAATATATCCAAATTTTAAAATTAATTTATGAATAATAAAATAGAAATGTAGGACTTAAAAAAATGAACAAATTTAATTTTTAAATTACGATTTGGTTTGTAAATCATTATTTTCCAAAACAAATTACAAATAAAAACATTGTAACAAATGTTTTGTTAAAATTAACAAATTAATTTGTTAAACAAAATCAACAAAATTCAATTTAAAGCAGTTTTCTCATTAAAAATAACGCAATAAATTAATGGGAATCGTTTGAAATTAATCAAACAAGAGTTTTGAATACAAAAATTAAAATTTAATTAAATCAATTATTAACAAATAAATTTGTTGATTTAACAAACTCAATTGTAAAATTTTTAACAAATAGTTTGGTTGAAATTTTTTTTACCCATGTAAACTTAACCAATAATTTGTTAAACTAGTTTAACAAACATATAACAAATATTATGGTTACTTTTTTTCTATGAGTGTAGGAATCAGCCTTTTAAACTTGATCGATTCTTTGTTATTCGAGTATTGAGTATCAGTAAAGTTTCAATCCCTGTTAGTAATACATTTCATATTATAAATCTAGAATTAATACAACAATTTCAAATATAAATTTCGAATAAATTAGACTCTAATTTCGATCTTCCATAACCATAAACAAGGCGTGGAAACTATCCCAAAAATCATATTTATCCCACATATCCCAAAAATATTCAAAAAATTCCTAAGCATGTATGCACGATAATAAAGATATCCCAACGTATCCTTAGTGTATTGGACGTGTAATTTCAGGATGTCTCAATTCTAATGCATACAGGCTCAGGGATTATTTTGAACATTTTTGGAATATATGGGATACGCCTTGATCATAAAGTACTTTTAAATTTGTTCAATCAATTATCGATTTATAAGATTATCTTAAAGCTCTCGTTACGATTTATCATGCTTAACTTCAAGTTTCTATCCTAATTATCAATTCCTGAGCTCCAATTTCGACTTTATCTTGTACTTTAAACAGTCAACGGATTCAAACTTCTGAAAATGCACAAATTTCAAAATAACAGAATTTGAACCGACGACTTTTAAGTTCGCACAACAAATTCGGTCCAAACATTTTGCCAATTACCTATATAGGTACTCAACTGCTTATGATTAGTTACAATCGTGATTTTCCTGTCAAAGCCTAATATTAGAGAATAAAAATGAGTTTGTGTATAGAATCTTGTTAAAATTTAAGGAAAGCAATAATATCCTCAAGACATGGAACTAAATACAACTTCTACAAACATCACAAATATCAAAATTCTCAAGGAATACGAACAGTTTACAGCAGTTTAATTACCAATCAAATGTATCATGTAATTTCAAGCGACAAACTTAAACAGACCTTATCCTACAACTTCATTAATCTTTTGATACAGCATTAGATCTCTTAAAAACGATTAAAAAAATGAAAGACACACTTTGAAATCTAAGTCTTGTAACTTATTCGAAAAGACATTTTCTTTCTATTATTAACATTCTTGACTGAAAAGTAACGAAATGATGAATGATGGGCACATTGCTTGATTCACACTTGCTACTCTAAGCAGTCATTAATGATATTCACAAAAAAAATAGTCAATTACAATGACACGACTTTCATGTCTGACATGTTTTTTAAAGGTGCAAAAAATAGATTTATAGACATGAACTAATTGGAATTATATTTGCATTGAGCTAAAAGTTCAATCGGTCTAGATACAAAAATTCGACGCAAAATGAAAAAAAAAATTCTTTTCCCTACCAAAACGAGACATCCGCTTTAATGTGCTCGCAAATGAAAAATCGATGATCCATCTGAGCTCGTCGTCAAGGATACGTGTCGGAAAAGTCACAGATGTGAGGAAATTTATTCGCTACAACCCCACACTGCTCCCTCAAGCATAAAACGGAAAATGGTGTATCATGTAGACATGCGCGTTGATTATGCGCTGAAAATAGTCACTGCAAGTGGATACCGTTTTCATAACATTAAAAATGGAATCTCCATTTATTGATTTTTCTTGTTTTTTTTTTGCTATGTTTGGGTGCTGTACATAGCAGCAATAAAGGGACAAAGAGAAAAATATTTAATCCTTGAAATTACAATGATAAGACGAGCATGAACATCAGAATAAATATGCTTGATTCTTATGTAGCAATGTAGCTTAATTCACCATAGAAAAATTAATAGAGGAAGTAGATGGAAAATCACCCTCGCATTTTATGCATCCGTAAAAAATTATTGACTCGTATCATGGAAAAAAATAGACATCGAAATGAGAAATCTCTTTGTAATCTTAGAATAAATAAAATATATGAATGTAAAATAATAACCAGCACGTGCATAGCAACACAGCATCGTATTGTCACTAATGAGTCGATTTCATCTCCCCCTTTCTCTGCCATTTGATTAGAATTGAAATATGAGCAATTCAAACTTAATCTAAAGTATTGACGTGGTTACCGAAGCAAAGGCGCATTTTCTTTGTGAAGAATAGGATGTCTAGAACAAATATTAACAAAAAAAGTTCATTTTTAATTTGAAAAATAACGGTCAAAAAATATTTGAAAAATAACGGTCAAAAAATATTTGAAAATTAACTGTCGAAAAATATTTGAAAACCTTAACGAAAATCAAAAACTTTAACGAAAAATTTTTGTAACGGATTTTAAGTAAGAGGAGAATAAGTGTAGATAGGCAGCTAAAATGCAGGCATCAGCATCTTTTGAGTTCACACAAAAATATAAAAAAGTCGACTTTTATTTGACACTAAGTGAGATTGTGTACATTTTAATGATCCAATTCAGCTTCTTTTTATGGACGATGATTTAAAAGAATTGGGATAGATAGAATGTCTAATCTCATCAGGTGTTGAACTCATAATGTCTGGCAAAGACATAGAAACGCTATTAAAATGAGGAAATTGTATTTATGCATGTAAATTCACGATTTTCTACGCTGCTTGCAAATATTATTTCATTATATTGACAATGTGCAGCTGAATACAAATTAATTCATTTCAGTTCCTCATTTAAATATCATATACATTGCCTTTTCCAAAACTGTCTTGAAGAATATTGTTGTTGACGCACGGAAAGTTAATGCTTACTCACATAGCTCTATTATTCTTTATTTTTTTGTGAATACATTGATTTTCAAATATATCACACAAGAAAAACGGGAAGACGACACACCTCGTGTTTATTGTAATAAATTGATGTAGACAACAACTAACTTTAAGGGCCTTTCATTTACTGCTTTATGAGAATCAATTGATGTCTTATTTATGCAAAAAAAAACTTCTCGTTCTATAACGTTATAAATCGTTTGTATTGACTTGCAAAAATTTGTCTGTTGATGTCTTCATAATCTAAGGACTCGTTCACAAATGACATCCAGATGTTAACAAATTCATTGGTATTTACCGGTTTCAACAGATTTGAATTAGTGAAATACTCGTTAAATTTCATATATTTCATGACAGTTATTTTCAAAATGATGTTTATTGGTCATGAATTAGACCTAAACTAGATTGTGATCTCTACTACTTTACTTCCGCTAAAAATTTGACATAACAAATAGACGACCCCTGATAAATTGTGAGAAAATTCACACAATCGCTTATGGACGTAATAAAATCTGAAATCAAAACTCTGAAAAACATTTACACATCTAAAAATAACAAAACTATGCTAAATCGTTTTATTAGGTATTTATTGTTTATTTGAATGCTTAATTAATATTTTTACACGTCCATAATATTCATATAAATTGATGTTTCGCAAAAATCTCTTGCTTCTCAACTGTAAATAGGAAATTAAAATGAAGGAATGAGATTAGTAAAGCTGTCAAAGCATAAATGTTGAAACTATGAAGTTATTGAAAATTGATCAGTTTGTAAATGAGTAAAATCAATAGAAAATTCATATGAAACACGGATTACAGAAATAACATCATAGAGAAATAATATTACAGCATAGCTATTTAAGTTAAAATACTTACATTAAGAAAGGAAATACCAAACAAGTCTTTGTACATCTGTAAAGATAAAAGGAATATTCAATTAGTTCCAAATAATCAACAATAAAGGACATGAAGGAATTTTTAACGAAAGTTGTCAGCAACAAGGTATAACCAATGTTAATTCTTATAGGTGTCCAAAGGTCTTAGGTTGTTTACCTTATCATCATTATAAGCATAAATCACAAGTTTAATATAAATATGAAGCATAAAACATACCTTATTAAGCCTAAATTATTGTGATGATGAAAATTTAAAACGCATATCGTGTTCGGATGTCTTCCAACTTCTTAGCTACTTCCGTTGTTGAGCGACTTAAATCTGAAGCAATACTTTTTTGCTTGACTGGATCCAACGATGTAAATTGTTCACATAGATCTCCATCAATGACATTTTTCACAGGATAATAGTAGCATCGATAGCTTAAATGATCACGTCCACAAAGTGGTGGATTCTCATTCCTCATGTGCATCTCTAAATGTTGGAAGAAATCAAAATCTTCTCGACTAGTAAACGGAACTAAAGCTCCAATTGTTCCACTTAATGTTGTATAAATAAGCAGCTCGGGACCGCCGGGAATTAACATAGATCGTTGTAATGACATAGGAATCTCACCAATATGGAATGTGATGATATTTTCAGCCTTTTGAGATGCTCCATTTAATAATCCACGATCCCATAGTGATTTTGTAGCTGTAGGATCTTCATCAACATCATCATTAATTGAATGCGGTAATCTTAAAATTGCCAAGTTTCCAAACTTATCACCTGTTGCGACTGTATCATAATCAAGCATTGCTGTACATGTAATCCATCGAGGGAATGTATCATCAGCAAAAATTATCATTTGATTCTCATTTCTTTTATATCGGATACAATAAACGCTTTCTTGGACATCCGAACAAAAGATTCGTTGACCTTTCGTCTGTAGATTAACAATTTGATTCGGGATATGTTTATTCTCACACTTTCTCAACAACTTTTTCTTGCCTAAATCATAAATTCTTAAAACTTTACCGACGCCAACCAGCAATCGGCCTTGAAATGGACACATCGCAGATGGAATATCCTCAACTTCAGTTCTATGAATGAGATTTAATGTTGCACATTGATTATCGACACGATAAAGATCAATATATCCACATCCAATTTGTCTTGGATTAAGTTGCATGTCCTTAACGACACCACATGCTAAATAGTTCTTTCCATCAGTAACAAATTTGACTAAGCACATCGACATAATTGCTTCATTTTGTTCAAGTGGAACTTTAAATAATGTCTGACCTTTAACTGGATCCATAATTCTAATTTGTGATGCCCACATTCCATAGCCAGCTTTTGGTGACGAGAATGTATCTTCAGGCAATACTTCGCTTATAAATGCATCAGCAAGTTCTTGTGCTAATTCCTGTTCATTTTCGCCTGCTGCCTCAATCATTTCTTCAGCCATTTGACGTTTTCTTAGATTCTTTGTTGCTTCTGTGTATGCATTATGATCAGTCTCGCTTATAATTAATCTCGACGATTCGTTATGTACGACAAATCGTTTGGGCGTATATTCAAGAGGAAATGAAATTTGATTGAAAACTGCACCCAATTTTTCTAGTGCTAAAATTCTCAATGTATTTGTGGATATAGCGACAATACCTTCGGAACATTGTTCAGACGAAAATCCAGATGCATATTCTAATGTCTCATAACTTAATGGCGTTAAATGGAATCGATTTTGATAATAATAACTTAACCATGTTCTTGATGACATTGCAAGTACTGCTTCAGTTCCTTGAACTTTTATTCTAAATAATTTAACTGGTCGTGAACCTAAATATCGAGTTCTTGTGTCGGTAAGATCACCAGATGTTGGATCCAAAACAGTTCTTAATAATACTCCATTATGCAATCCAATATTCAGATAAAGAGAACCTTTCTCAATTGCTCCTTTACGCATCAATAAATCTTCTCCTTCTTCAGCTTCTCCAATACCCATTTCAACTAAGCATAAAGACTCTGGAGCTGTTGGTAAGGCTTGCATACTTCGTGGCTGTAGACAATCTTGCCGTTGAAGTGAAATAACTCGAACTGTATTATCAGCTAATCCAACAGCCAAAAATGCAGATTGTAATTCACCAGGTTTAATTGATGCCAATGACATACAGAGTATATCAGCCATCATCTTTCTTCGTTCTGTAAACTCGTTCAATTGTCCAGTCTGTAAATGTAAATTGGTTGTTGCTAGTAAATTGTTTGTTTCGTTATTTAATATTGTTTAATGGGTGTTAAATGATCAGAACTGCAGGACACCTTTTTCTATCTTCAAAGATTGATTCCGCCTTAAATGGTGTTCATCATTATGAAAATTTAATTAATTTAAGATCAGTGAAGGCATTATATAACAACGTTATTAACGTATTTTGGAAATTTTAATTTTCAAAACCCTTTTAAATCTTGAATTTTTAAAAGTCGTTACAAAATTGACTTAAAATGCCATTCTACTGATCTTAAATTTCAAAGATATTTTTGTAACTTACAGGATCCATTTCAAAATAGACAAGATCTCCGCCAGAAAGAGCAATGACAACTTGACGTTGATTGACAGCACACCGAATGATAGTTTTCTTATTTGGTGCCTTCCACTCGTTGACTCTTCTGTCTGCTCGAATATGTCTTATACCGTCAGGATAGATTTGGACTAAAGCATCATCACCCAAAGCAGCGCAACAAATTGTAGGAGTCGTTCCAAGAAAACCACTATCTGTTACTTCCTCAACAGTATCACCAATGGACAAGACAAGTGTGGCATTGACGAAAGATACAATAATGTATGCATCAAATTCATCTGTAATGATAAATAATCGAGAAAAGTTTAGTAGAATAACAATGTCCTTAATCAAGGAACTAAGAATTTTCTTTAATAAAAATAGTAGTTCTAGTAATTAAAGATTCGGCGCGCAGCATAGTCAAAACTGTCTCGCAAGTGATGATGGATTTGAACCTACCTTCCGAGAAACTCAAACTCTATTTCCAGAAAGAATCATTTTATAGTCATGTCACCTGAAAGATAAGAAAACTGGTGTTGGTGATTCAAATTCATTCGTAAAATAATCGTATCTGTTTCTGATTTAATAAAAGTAAATCATCCAAAAGCACCAGTTTCTCTTAATTATTCAAGTTCTCACTCAAATTGAATCTTAAAAATCTACTTTAATTTAACAATTTTAAGTCTGTACTAACCGTCTATTCTCTTCTTTATAGACCAAACTGATAGCGGAATTCCAGGCAATTCTGATACAGCCATCTCTGATACTTCCAATCCATGACGTAAAACTCTTAATGATGATCGAGGTCCTCGTCCACAAGCTAAATACAATTGCGGTGTATCTTCATTTGCTAAATCAGCAACTGTACTTCCAAGAATTGGTGCATAAGATGGAATTTCATCGACCATAACGAGATTTTTGAGTGGGCGTGGAGCAAAGAAGAATGTATCTCCTTCTTCTAAAGGCATTGCACTGCTAAATTCTGGTTCTTCTTCATCGTCACCCAAATGAGCAATTTGATACAAATAATGATTACCAAATTCACAAGCAACAAATAGAAATCCAGACTTTAAAACAGACATAGAAATTGCTGGCGGAACTGTATCGAAATATTTTAATTTGATCGCAGATACAGCTTCCTCATTCATATCTAATGTTACTTTAAAGATATCGCCTTGTTCAGTTTGTAGCAAGAAGAAAAACATTGATTTTGTACGATGAGTTGCTGAGCATATAAAAATCATTCCTCTTTCTGGATCATCCAAATCGTTACGTCTACGTGGAATTGGACATCGAATATCAGCTTGAGCTCCTGTATTTTTGTAAGTCACATAATTTTCAGAGCAAATAAGAACACCCGATGGACCGTCACTTCCACCGGGGACGCTTATTAAGAAATTTGCATGTTCATCAAGTTCCTCATGATACTTTCTTACAACATGATTTAATCCAAGATCCAGTTCATAGAATGTAATGATTTGTTTAGCTCTTGCAGCTGATTCGCCAGTCGGATCAGTATCAATATCAGAATAATCTATTTCTAAGCACGCAAACATTGGATTATCAAAATTGTTATCAATTCCGACCATATGATAACAGAGTGTATTCGATTTATGTGCTTCCAATGGCGATGAAATGGTTAAATGATTTTCGGAATCTCTGTTTAATATGAAAACTAGTTTTTGCTTCTCGATTGCTCCAATCATTACGGCACGACCTTTTGGATCTACTGCCAAATATTGTCCAGGTACAATTCGACGACATCCCGACTTTCCAAAAGTCTCTAATTGTACCTTAACAAGCTGATTTTTACTCGGATTATATTCCACAATTAAGATTCTTCCCGAATCTGATCCAACAATAGCATAATCTGCAATTTACACATAGGAAACTAATGTTAGACATTTTAAATAGTAATAAACAGTATATAATAATAAGGATTGTAGCTAGGGTGTTCAATATGAAATACAGATTAATATAACGTAGTACTTCAAAAGCGACGCAAAGCCATTTTTTTAAAAATCATAATATCGCACTAGAGTTTACGAGATATTGAGGGTTTCTAATATCAAGTAAAAGAGTTGTGCTAATTAATAATACTAATTTGATAAGTTAACGAACCTTTTGTTGATCCAGTTAGACGAAAAGCGACCATTGAGCGAATAACGCCAAATATTTCAGTTTGCAACAATGTATGGACTTTTCCTGTATTCGGATCAGGTCTTAGTAGTTCCAAGCTTTTCCCATGCGAAATGAGTATCTCCTGTATTTTTGAGCCTGAGAAATTTCCATGAATGGCTGTTGTGATGCCAGTCGCACGTTGAAGTGTCAAATTGTACAGATACATTTTTATTCAGATTTTTTTGTTCACTCGTTTATCTAGAATTGATAAATATAATTATATTGAGCTAATTGTACTAGACTTAAAATCCTGGGTAATTCTCCGAGTAAAGGGAACTGCAGAAATTTGCATTGTAAATCAATTTATACAGAGAAAACAAGAGGCAGTTCAAAAATATCGAGTCAAGAAAATTGCTCAAAATGGAATTGATAAGAGTAGACGTTATTTGTTCTCAAATTGTAAGTTTTAAGATAATATAAGTCATGAAAAAGTTTTTTTTTCATATTTGAAGAATATTACAGTAAGAAATTTCAACGGTCGGTTTAAATTTAAAGTTTTGTAAGCGCTTTGAGCCTAGTCGAAAACAGTGTTGCAAATGTAGATGTCTACACTAGATGAAGAATGTAGATTCTTCAATAGTTTTTGTCTAGATAAGAAACTTTCTTCATAAAGATCGATTCTATATGAAGATAGAAAATCTAATCTACAAAAAGATTATTAATACATAAAGAATCTGTCTACATAAAGATTCGATGTAGATGTCTACAATTCTACATTTTTTCCAGGTCTACATCAGAGAAGAATGTAGAATTGTAGACATCTACATCGAATCTTTATAAAGACAGAATCTTTATGAAGAAATAATCTTTGTGTAGATTAGATTTTCTATCTTCATATAGAATCGATCTTTATGAAGAAATTTCTGTCTCAGAATTTATCTGATCCAGACAAATAGCCAGAATGCAACACTGGTCGAAAATATGTAAAATTTGCAGCGATACAGTTTTTTACAAGTTTTAGCTTAATTAAAGCATTTCTGCTATGTATGAAGCCAAATGTTTGTTAAATTTGTGAATTCAAACATTTTCGGTTAAAGACATAAATCAGAAATGAGCATTTAATGAAATATTTAACAAATTAATGTACATTATTTTTGTAAATTCAAACAGCCATTTATCGCAAAGTCTTGTTCATAATGATAGACATTACCGGCAAATTTCAATAAGGTGGATTATCCACTTCAATTTTCTTGTCAAATCTAGTAGATAAACTTCAATTTTTGCGATAATTCTTAAACTAGTAGATATAAAAATTCCATATATAAGTAAATTTAAGTAACAACGTACTCTACCCAGAAAATATATTAGATCTCTTAAAAACTTTAATTTTAATTGATTTAAATGTGTAACAACGTTAATATTGAAAGTTTTTTAATAGAATAAAGAAATTTTGTCATTTTTTTCACTCGGAGAATTGCCCTTCTTCAGAAATAGTAAAAACGAGGAAATGTACGAATTTCATTAAGGTTTGACAGATTCGAAGCAATTTTTGAGGTTCGAATCATTTTTGAAATTTAAGTAATAATTTTGCACCAGTGTTACGAACGGAAACTAGTTTAATCTAGAGACAGTAGATACCTATAGTGCAAAAAACGGCTGAAGTAGAATTTAATGAAAAATTTCAAAAGCCGAAAAACTGAAGCCACATGCCAAGATTTTTAAATTTAAGTTTTATACGATAAATTAATTAAACTTACCATCTACTTCATCTTCATTTAGTTGCTAAGCATCTATATTAACTGTTTTTCAGTAAAACATAACTTAATTTAACGTTTTTAATGCTTATTTATTAATTTCTTTAAAACGTTTAACTTGTTCCTCCTTCAGAATCTGCGATGAAAAGACCGTTCATTATAAAAGTTCCATTGAAATCAGTTTTGTTCAATTCAGTTCAGTTCATTTTATTTTTTAATTGTATTAATTCAAATATTTTTTTAACGGCTTTCTTGTTTTATCTTTTGCTTTTTTGGTGGATTACTTCCGTAATAAACTTTTTGGTCGTTTGGTCTTTTTACTAGCACTTCCATTATCGGAGCAACTGATACATTTTGAAGATTCCTGTAATTTTGCAATTCATTAAAGCTTAATTTTGATAGCATTGCTGGCCAGTAAAAGAGTGACGTGAATAATTGCTGGAAGTTCTTTAATGCTTCATCGTACTTCTTACTATGTTTTGTGTCTGTTTTCTCGTCTGTATCAATTGTATCTTCATGGATTTTAATTGCCACTGAACGTAGGCCGACTGCTGTGTAATAATTCACTGGAACCATGAAAATTGATTCTTTTTTGACTCTTGTTATCTCTTTATCCATTTCCTTGTCCAATTTTGATGCTAGAATCTCATTAATTTTGCTGTATTGCTGGTTAGTGAATGAAAGAGCAAATTTCTTTTGCAATCCATAATGCTCAATGCCGAGTAAAGATTTAAATAGAAGGAAATTATTCGTGTCAGGATTTAATTCTTTTGGAACTAGTTGGTAGTTATATGCAGTCTTCATTAAATTGTAGAGCTGTAAATTTTTCATCTTGAATTCCTCGAATGTTAAGACACCAAAGGATTTATATCGTGTTACAACTTTTCGATTCTTTGTTGGTTTCATAGTTTCTGGATCATCTTCGTCCTCACTATTAACAGCTTTATGAACGGCTGTGACTTTTTTTAATCGCGATGGGACATCCTCAATACTCAATTCGGGATTTTTAGCAAGGAATTTAGAGATTGTCAGGTATCTAGTTCGGCATGAAAGTCGATTGTGAGTTTGAAGAATGTCTGATATTCCCTTCCAATCATTTGTGCCTTTATCCTTTACAAACTCCATCAGTTTTTTATCCTCTTCAAGTGTCCATGGATTTACTTTTCCTTTATGCTTTAGTGCCACATTATAGTGATTCTTAATTTGTATTATCGAGCGATTTGGAAGTAAATCTTCAGGAAACTTACTCAAGTCGTCACCGTACTTAGCAACATAATTCAACAAAATTCTATTCTCTTGGGCACTAAAGACTCCCTTCTTTCTATTAACATTTTGATTTAAAATCAGGTATCTATTATAGCATTGAGTCTTATTTCTGTTAGGAACTAAACATCCAACCCTATTCCATAAAATAACATTAGCTCTTTCAAACTTCTTGACTGTCTCTAGTAATAACTCATCTTCTTCTGGAGTCCAACGAACATTTGCAGGACATAAACGAGAGCATTCTGATGAGAAGAAACTAAAAGTTTGTAAGCTAGTTCTTCTGTCAAGCTGCTGAGCAATTTCTTCCCAGTTCTGATACTTGTATTCTGTTGCCCAATGTGACATGATAGCGATTTCTTCATCACTAAATGGATCTCGATTTATGTCAGGTTTTAAATAACTATACCACATTCCCATACATTCAGTTACTGAATGTGTACTCTGAAGATCATTAAATGATATTAAGTTCCAATTTATTTGGAAGTCAGGATGATCACTTTGAATGGTTTCATAAATATTAGAGATTGTCATGTCATTCAAGTCTTGATTGTTGGATATAAATCGCAGTTTTTGCATCTTTCCTCTCGTCTTTTTGGAATCTTGACAAATTTTCTTTGACTGCTGTAACTTTATATGATTTATCATTTGAGTCTTAATTCCATTGACTAGCGAGACTTTTTCCTTAGTTCTCCACTTAATGCAAGCGGTCGGCAAGTCAAATGGGAAGAATTCCTGCAATACATTCTTTCGATATTTAAAGTCTTCATTTTCTGGTGCTGGATAATACAATGCATCCTTAAAATATGGTCGTCCACATCTTATATAGGTCGTTTTAAATGTCATTGCATCCTTCACATCATTGGATTTTGCATCTTGCAGGAACTTTTCCAAGAAATCCAATCGACAGTCAATTTTACTTAATGATGCCTCTATATTATTCCGGAACTGAACTAGTCGCTTTCTCAATATGTTATTAACTAAAATAGCATCATCTAGATTCGGCTTTGCATCCGATTCCTCATTAATTGTCAATATACCCGAAAAGTCGTTAATTTCTGGAGCCTAGAAGAAAAAAAAAAATAATTTATTATTTGCTAGATATTTATGTCAACTGATGTGTTTTACCTGCTTATTGATCTTTTTCTGCTTGGTTTTTTGGAAGCAACTCTCAAAGAACTCTTCAGAATCACCTTGTTCCTCATCATTTACAATTTTTGACTGTATTTCAATTTTTGGATGTCGAATATGTTTGATTTCTACAATTTTAGGCAACCTATCTGTATCATCTATTGATTCTACATCATCGTGGGTAATTCTCTCACAATTGTCGATAATTCTATCGATCTCCTCTTCCGTGAATTGAGACATTTTTGATGTTGGTATTTAAAATTAAAGTTTTGTTTTGTTTTGTTTTATTTCAATTTGAGTTTTGAAAAACCGAAAAACCGTTAATTTTATGTTATATTACTTACTATGTATAGCTTAATTAGAGCATTATCTGAAAATGTGAAAGCTAGTGAAAATTTGTCTGATTCTTGTTTAAATCAAATTTCATTTTATTATTAAAAAAATTAATAAATTTAGATTATTAATAATCATTTATTTTACAGGCTTTGCCTTTTTTGGCTTCTTAAAGTGTGGCTGCTTCTGTTTCTCTGCTGCATATTCCTGATACTTCTTTTTATTAAACTTCTGGAACTCAGCATCTGCCATCAATTCATCGACCAACGTCCGTTTTCGCTTTCGAACATCCTTAGAATTGTGATATTCAACAGGTGAGTCAATGACTTGTCCGACCTCAAAGTACTTTGGCAAAGCTTTCATTTCACTTCTCTTGTAAAAATGTTTTGGATCAAGTGCTGATCTCATTTGAAGAATACTTAGATCATTCTTTAGTTCCTCTGTCATTTCTGGTGCCTTCATGTTGAACCATTTTGCTCCTTTAGTCTTCTCGCGTTCCTTCTGAAATGTTAAATATCATGGAATCATAAGTTATGCGCTCAAACTAGATTTATTAAGTAGCTTATAGCTATAAATATCAGATTACTAAAGATAGGTCATCTACAAACACTCGATCGATAATTTATCAAATTTTCTTCAGAATCAGTTTAATGCCGTTAAAAAATCTTCGACAGAAGCATAATTATGCTATTGTCAAAAATGAATGTACAGCATGACTAGTTTCGTATATAAAGACTTTTATAAGATACCAAAAAGAAGATTTAGTCATGCAGAGTTAATGTCTCATTGGCCTTACACTTTGACTATAATATCTAATTAAATTTTAGTAAAGTAAGATTTCAATGAGTAGCACCGATTCCGATCGAGTCTGAAAATTCGATGAGATCAAATGAATGACATCAGATTGCTTATTTTCATCATTATGGCTATTTTGGTGTTAATTATGTTAAGGATTATGAAGCGACTTACTCTATTCAATTTCTTCAGCTGATTCTCAGACATTCCCAATGTTGATATGTCTGTCTTTGTCTCGATTCCATCGGTAATAAATTTGTAATTCTTCGGCCTTAGATCTTCAAGGTAATCATCCAGTGAGTTAATTAATTTATCTTTGAATTTCCCCTCCCTTTTGCTGTCATCTTTTGATTTTTTCTTGAAAAACTCTACCTGAATTGGGCATTTATCTAACGCTTCCTTTATACTCATGCCTTTTGGAAGACCTTTAAAAATAATTAAAATTATCATTCTGGATGTTTATTCTGGATGTTTATTTTTTGTCACTTACTTAATTTTTTTTCCTTTTCAGCTTCATTAGGATCTATTTCAAACAATGAGCTTTTGATATATGCTATTAAGTCATTAAGTTCTTTATTTTCAACTGTCCCAACCTCCTTTGTGGCTTCTGTATCGATGAAAACTAATTTATCTTCTGTATCCATGACTTTATGCTGTGTTAAAGCGTAGCTTCATAAAATGTGTTCATAAGTCGTGACTATAATCTGTGTTAAAGCGTAGATTCATAAAAATTTGAGTTCAACAAGTCGTAGCTCCTTCCCCCGAATATTCAAAATATCAACAAAACATCGTGATCGAATAAAAAATTAATTAAAATAACATTAAATACAGTTAAATTACAGTTATTTTAATTAATAAGTATGAAAGTGAAGGTATTGAGTCGTAATCCTGATGATTACATCAGAGATACAAAGACAGAGTTCCATAAAGTGACAAGAAATTATAGTAAGGAGGTACATCCATTTGAGGAACAGAGAGAATATGTAAGAGCATTAAATGCAACGAAAATAGAACGAATGTTTGCTAAGCCATTGATTGGAGATCTAAGTGGACATAAAGATGGTATATCCTGTATTGCAAAACATCCAACACAACTTTCGACATTAGTTACTGGATCTTTTGATGGTGATGTATGTGTATGGAACTTACCGACCAGAAAATGTATGAAGAGTCTTAATGCACATGATGGATTTGTTAGAGGAATTGTATTTTCAACGGACGGCGATCGATTCCTTAGTGTTGGTGATGATAAAGCTATAAAAGTATGGACAACAAATACATACGATATGGATGATGAGGAAGACGATAATGCTCCAATTAATACAATTCTCTCAAAGACTGTCCTTACATCAATTACACATCACAGACGAGACCCGATATTTGCTACTTGCGGTGAAATGTGTCAGCTATGGGAAGAGAGTAGAAATGAGCCTTTAAAGTCACTTCAATGGGGATCAGACTCTATTCATCATATACAGTTCAATTTAGTCGAAAATAATCTTCTTGCTGCATGTACATCATCGAGAAGTATAATCCTTTATGATAGACGAGAAGGAAAGCCTCTTAGAAAAGTTGTAATGTCAATGAGACCTAATTACTTGGCTTGGAATCCGATGGAAGCATTCACATTTACTGTGGCTAATGAGGATTACAAGTGAGTACATCTATTGTAGCTTTATGTCATTAAACTAATATTTTACCTTATATCCAGTTCCTATACATTCGACACAAGAAACCTGAATCTTCCTAGAAAAATTCACGAAAATCATGTAGCTGCTGTAACTTGCGTTGATTATGCTCCAACTGGAAAAGAGTTTGTGTCTGGTAGTTACGATAAGACAATAAGAATTTATGATGTCGAGAAGACAAACTCGAGAGAAATTTATCATACAAAGAGACAGCAACACATTACAGCAGTAGCATGGAGTTCAGATAATAAGTACATTTACAGTGGATCTGACGAAATGAACATCAGAATCTGGAAGGCGAATGCATCAGAGAAGTTGGGACCGGTAAGTTCAATGATCTACAATTATTATTTTATTCATGTCTTGATAACATATCCTTTTTATATCCATCATAATAGTTGAAACCAAGAGAGAAGGATGCAATGCGATACAATGAAGCATTGAAACAGAAATATAGCGCACATCCGCAAATAAAGAGAATAGCTAAGCATCGTCAAGTGCCAAGATACGTGTACAAACAGCAAGATTTATTAAAGGCAGCAAAGGAGAAGGAAATAAGGAAAGAAAAGAATCGTGTAAGGTGCGCGCAGTTCGTTTAGACGCACTTAATTTTTTTCAAATTTTCCTTTAATAAACACTATTAAGACAAAAACTATTTTATGTGTTTATAGCTATGACCAATTAGGTTATAAATATAATAAAAGTACCTGACTAAATGCTTTGCTTAAGTAATTAAAATAATTTTTTCAAAAATTACAACAACAAAGTGCGCAGTTCGTTTAGACGCACTTTGAAAAATCTAAAATTTTGTCTTATTTACGTTTCGTAGAAAACTTAATCGTTTCTAATATTAATCTATCAACAAAAACGAGTAATTACTGAGGGTTTTAGAATTTTCCATCAAGTTTTTCCAGAGATTTTCCTTCATTAAAGTTTTCATGTTGCAAAAATTTTGATAAATTATTTATCCAATAATTTTGCGTTAAATTATTATTCTTTTAACTGATTTCCATAGATAATTGTCCATAATATTAGAAAATTAACAGATATTTAAGCTTTCTTCTAAGTATAAGGCGAAAATATGTGAAAAATATAATTATGGTGAAAAATTTCCACCACTCTCATAGATTAATCAACAAATTTTGACAAAACTGTAGATACCATAATAAATTTGAATAGACCAGCTTATTTATCGTATTAAACTTAGTTAAAAACAGAAAACTGCACAGCTCTATGGCTAATGGAACTTGAAAATTTTACTGAAAAATTAAGTTGTGGTGAAAAAATTCACCATAGAAAAATAAAATTTTAAAAAACGTTGTTTTAGGCAATTGTTTCATTTAAATTAGGTTGTAAAAGTGTTTCTGTCTCAAAATTAATCAATTTAAAACATAAATTAAAACCTTAGACATAGTTTTTTTAAAATTTTATTTTTCTATGGTGAATTTTTTCACCACAACTTAATTTTTCAGTAAAATTTTCAAGTTCCATTAGCCATAGAGCTGTGCAGTTTTCTGTTTTTAACTAAGTTTAATACGATAAATAAGCTGGTCTATTCAAATTTATTATGGTATCTACAGTTTTGTCAAAATTTGTTGATTAATCTATGAGAGTGGTGGAAATTTTTCACCATAATTATATTTTTCACATATTTTCGCCTTATACTTAGAAGAAAGCTTAAATATCTGTTAATTTTCTAATATTATGGACAATTATCTATGGAAATCAGTTAAAAGAATAATAATTTAACGCAAAATTATTGGATAAATAATTTATCAAAATTTTTGCAACATGAAAACTTTAATGAAGGAAAATCTCTGGAAAAACTTGATGGAAAATTCTAAAACCCTCAGTAATTACTCGTTTTTGTTGATAGATTAATATTAGAAACGATTAAGTTTTCTACGAAACGTAAATAAGACAAAATTTTAGATTTTTCAAAGTGCGTCTAAACGAACTGCGCACTTTGTTGTTGTAATTTTTGAAAAAAATTATTTTAATTACTTAAGCAAAGCATTTAGTCAGGTACTTTTATTATATTTATAACCTAATTGGTCATAGCTATAAACACATAAAATAGTTTTTGTCTTAATAGTGTTTATTAAAGGAAAATTTGAAAAAAATTAAGTGCGTCTAAACGAACTGCGCGCACCTTATTAAACTCAAAACCAGGATCGATTCCACATTTATCAGCAAAAGAAAGAGTCATCATTCGAGAAGATGAATAAGCAAAAATAATACTTATGTCCACTGCCTGTAACAAATGTGAAATAAAAATGAAATAATTTGGTGAGTAAATGAAAATGGTTCTCATTTATTTAGAATATATTTTCCAGTAACATGACGAAACTATTAATGTTGTATTATTTTTGGTCCACTTAAACATCACATTCTTAAATAGCTATAACAAACCCCCAAGATTTTATGCTAAAATGCAACATAAATTTATGCTTTTCACGTAAATACACGTCAAACGAACACTATTAAATTGAATTTTGCAATAGTGTTAGTCATTTACATGAACAGCAGGCACCTATGCTGCTTAAATGTGTTTTGGCGACAATATTATTAATTAATCATTGGAAAAATACAAAAAGGGTCGCATACAGTCAATTTACTGTATTAAAAATTTGTGCATCATTACTCGATTGTTTATGTCTCAAAAAAGTTAAAAATAGCAATTTAATCCACATCATCTAAAACTTTATAGAGGATAGCTAGTTTCTCGTGTGGAGGTTCGACATCTAAATCAATATCCGAATATGGAACTTCATGAATAAGCTTTAATCCAAGTGAAAGGCATACTTTCAAGCTTCCAACTGCTGTAGCATCTCCTTTAACAACTTTGCAATGATACTTCCTTGCCATATCTTCACTCTTTTGAATTAATTTCTTGGCAAGGCCCTGTCCACGATACGCTTTATCGACAGATAAGATTCGATACTCAAATATACGATCCACTTTTAATATCTCAAACAAATCAACTTTCAAGTTTGTGTCGTATAGTAAATTAAATATTTTCTTAAATCTCTCATCTTGACATGACTCGAGAGTCTCCTTTGCTTTCAAGATATCGCCAGGATGTAAAAATCCATTTAAGCACACCCCAATAATCTCACCTTTTGAGTTTCGTATTGCAATACTAACTCCATCACTCAATGTCGCCAAACTGTGCTTCTCTAATTCCGGATTTGATTCTCCTTTAATTCTACATAATCCAACAGCATGATTCAATGGCTCATCATAGAAGAAATTCTCCTTGAGATGCTCAATAACATCATCGTAATGAATAGGCTTAATCAATGTAAATTCAATGTTATCCAACATGTTTAATCCTGTGGAATTAAATCAAACGGGAAATACTGTTTAGGTATGAAAGAAAGGAGCGTATTTTTATAAGAGTTTATTCACTTAAAATAACGACCGATAAATATTCAAAAAGTAACTGTCAAATAAATTTTAAAAATTCTAATAAAAAACGGAACGACAGACAAAAAGTAAATAATCACTCCTTCACTAGAAAACGCGCTTAAAGGTATCAAGAGGCAGAACATCCTTCAAAAATCTACATAGAAAAGGAAGTAGTATCCTCAGAACAGAATAATTAAACACAAAGACACTAAAAGTCGTCTGAACTGTTCTTGAGAATAAAATCGAAATTTATATCCCCATTCTATGCGAATTCTTGTGTAGAATCACTCCCATCATAACCCACCCTCCCAGCACAAAAATTTAGGGAGGAATCGTAATTTATATTCGTGCGTATCTTAAAGTACTCTGATATTTTCCTTTAAGATTAATACTATCCGATAGTATTGCATGTAATGTGATAATAATTTATGCGAGTGGCTTACCTGCTTTAATTAAAGTTTTAGAAAATCCTTATATTAAATATTCAAGATCACGATAAGCACAATTATACGTCCTTTAAAAAATATTTAAAGCTTTAAATTTAGAAACAGTTTTTTTCTATTAAAAACAAAAATTGTATCCTTAATGTATAAAAATCGTCCTTTCTAGTCAACGACAAAGCGACGTCTGAAAATGTTGAGAGTTTTCCAAAGCTCCTGATGTAATGTTTTCCGTATTTTCTCACATCTTCAAAAAGCTCTTGAGATTTTCTCGATTATTTCTGTCATTTCTAATCGATGACAACTGCTGATTATCATTCAAGTAGCTATGCTTAGTTAAATAAAATGCATTTGATAAATCAAAAGGAGCTAATTCCTCTAAAAATCTTAAGAATTTTAAATATTTCATCCTCAACAACAAACTCTCGAAAAGCTTACGATAAAAGCTCGTTCGCGCATGGTCACTCTTTCCAAAATTATTGTATACAAACGTTTAAGAATGCTGGACACAAATTGGACACTCGTATGCTGGTTTTTAATCATAATAAATCCAGTCGATCAATGAGATCTTGAACAAAGAACAAGCAGCAAGTTTAGAAACGAAATCAAATACGGATGACAACTAATAAATCCAAAGCATCCAAACCTAATTCTTTGATACACAAGATTAGAGAATTTTTATCGCATAGTTCACAACATGATGTGTGCATCAACTTTTCATCTTCATTCCTTCCAATGTCATTGGATTTACGATGTTTTGTCTGAAAAAATAGTCTTGATTAATAACGCAAATCGTTTATTTCTGCATCAATTTTTTTATTAAAAAAGAGAATTTCTAGTTCCTACATTCAATCAATCACTGTTCAATATCATTCATCCAGATGATATGAGAGAAAAACTTAAACAATTCTAAAGACACAAAACGTGTAAAATAAAATTAAATTAAAAACTAAACAAATGGACTTAGTGTGAGCTTTTAAACATAAAATTATGTACGTTATGTAGTACTGTAGTTAGGGCTCGAATCAGGAGACATTCGCTAAGATGAACATCTCACAAATTCTGAATTTATTTAATACGACTTGATGAGTCAAAAAAATAATAAAATAAAAATTAAAGCCATAAATTCTAATAGTGGTTCATAATTCATAACACAGCATTATTGTGATTAGTATGCAAACGAAAGAAAAAAAATCTGGTATTAATTGTGGGATGTTAATGTTTAAGCTGCTTTCTGCATTTTGTTCTGTTCCTGATTATTGTCAATACAACATACATAATACAAATATATAAAATTAATTAAAATTGGGGGGAATAATGAATAAGTTAATCACAAACAATAACTAAAGTGCTTCTCAAAAATCACTTCTTTTCCTGTCACTAGTTCCTACTTCTTTACTTCTTTCTGTTCTATTATAATTTCATCACCAGTTGCTATATTGTATGAATAAAGCTGCTTATTTGGATATTTCATTTCTTCTGGACCCATTTGATCTTTGTATGTCTGATCAACATAATACAAGCGCATCTTGCTTGCTGGCAATCCAAAGAGTTTTTCAAGTCTAAACTTGAGATCGGTTACATTCCTAAATATGGTAAATGCAGTGTATCAATTAATAATGTGCTTGCTTTGTGCTGCTTTAAATCCAGTCGGATTTAAATTTTAATTTCGAAATTAAACTGTAAAATCATGAAGTATATTTCAAACACTACAGGAATTCATTTGCGCATGCAAAACTTACTTATAAACGTCAACAAAACGATTCTCTACACGTTCCTTAAATATAAACTTGACTTGTACTTTCTTCTCTGGTCTCAAATCAATTTTTACGAGTGGATCAATCTTTCCATGCTTAGAAATGAGTTCAGAATATCTTGCGGGTCGTTCACTTTCAGGTTTTTGCATGTAATATCGTATAAATGCTCGTTCAGCATCTTCCCGCTCCTCAAATCCAATACGTCCACCTCCATTTAAGATTTCAACGTTAGGAAGTCGCGCAATTACAAACTGTCTCCGCTCATGCTCTGTTGAATCACATTGACTCCATAAAGGCCAGTTCTGTACACGCAAATTTTTTAATGCGGGAAACTTAGTCAGTCGATCAATATCAGTCCATGATTTTATATCAGCACTACTCAAATTTAATAACTGAAGATTTCTGAAATGAGATATAAATAGCATGTAAAGTTATGTAGTTAATTTTATTTTATAGTTTTTCACATAAAATGCTTGTTGTTATGCTTACTGAAAATGTTCATGCGGTGTGCTCTCATCATCTGTTGGATTGTTCTCCTCGATAGACGGTGAAGGTGAAATTGACCTACGTTAACAATTTCGAGTAATTAGACCAAAAGATTATATAATGAATACTACTATATCATACCTTAATGGACATTCAGCCAACACTAATGCTTCTAATTTCGGGAAAACTCTTCCCAATCGACAAATTTCATGCCAGTCTGTTATTGGATTTCCATTTAAATGCAACTTGCGAACTCCTTCATGGGCACTTGTTGTCTTTAAATATCCATTGCAGCACGATGAGCCTTGAATGTGTTTTATTATGAAGAAATAGCAGAAATATGAGCGAATATGAATCGAGAAACTAATTTATTGAAGATTTAATTAAATATACTATGTGTGGCAATTAAAAGTTTGCAATTAGGAATCAGCTGTTACAGAGTTGGAAATGATTAATTGATGATGATGATCTTAATGCTTATCAAAAAAAAAATCGTTGACTTTTAATTCAAAAATTCTATCGTTAAGATCGTCTAAAGTTTCGTTAAATTTTTCAAATTTCAAATAACCGTTGTTTTTCAAATAATTCAAACCCGCTACTTTTTGGAACTAAAGTTTAAATATCAATTACTATCAATCTCTGTATGTCTATTGTAAAACAAAAATTAAATAGAATTCTACAGACTCAGCTCAGCGTATTTTTAGAAGGAAGCATGTCAGACTCAAATCAAATCAATTTAAAAATCAGGCAGCAATGAATTCAAAGTGTTGCTGTTCACGCGATTTAAATTGGCAAAAAGTGATGAAAATAATAAAAAAAAAATTGATGTCAGATTATTACCTTCAGTGCAGTTTATTTCTTCATCATCGCAGCATTCATCTGTAGACATCATTGTTGTAGGATCACATGAGCTGTTATTATTATTACTATTTCCATGATCTTCAGTTACTGTATCTAATAATACGTTAGTGTATTCGTTCAAACTTAAATGTAGTTCCTCTAAGGATGGCAAAAGCTTCAAAAGTTCCTCAACACTGAACCAGTTAAGCCTCGTGTTGTTCAATACAAGCGATCTGAGATTATCTATGCGCATTTTTGGCGGTGATCTAATCGGCATTTGCAAGCGATTCAAGCTTAAGTTGACAAACTCTATGCGAGGCATGTGTGATAAAATATTAAAGACCTGTTGCATGAAAGAAATGACAGAAATAGAAAAGAAAAGAATGTCACTAATTATCTATTTTAAGCTCAGTCGTTCCTACTTATTTGACATGAAAGTGAAAATATAGGTCAGAGTCGAGCGAACGACAGTGAATCTCTAAGAAAAACTGCTGTAAAATTAGTTTATTACCTCATTCCAATTTTCCAATTTATTTTGTGCCAAATCAAGCTCTTTAACCGTGTTGCATTTCTTTTTCAAGTCTTCAGCCGAGCCGGCTTGATCGATTCCACAATCATTAAGCACTAAAACTTGAGGCACACTGCATTTTGTTGTTTAGGTTTGTTGGTTATTATTGGAAGAAAAATTGTGTAATAAAATAAAGTAACATTTATTAGTAAATTAGTAACACCATTTTGTTCATGATTATATAGCTACAACTATAGTCTTATAGGAGAGAAATCCAAAAATGCAATAATTTAATTGAATATTCATGACAGAGCGTAAAATGCTTGTACATTATTTAATCTCATCGTGCAATGTTATTTTGGACACAGATAACGTGTATCTTATCTTCCTTATTGCATCGCGAATCACCTCGATAGTAATAACAATAATGTGATTACCTTAACCGTGGTGGACGTTTCGGGACAAATATAGAGACTATTAGTTCAGCTTCTGCTTCACTAAGATCACTCGTCTGTCCAAATCCACCATATTTCTCCTCTAAAGCTTCAAGCAATGTGGGCATGATGAAACTTCTTTGTTTATTATTCGATTCTGCTTTCGTGTATTTTTGTCTCTTCGATGTGTATCAATATATCACATTTGTATCAGTAATAATTGTGGTGTGTATGTTCTGTTGACTGCAAGAGGCAATATTAAATCAAATTAATTTTTTTTTTCGATACAGCTCTGTGTGTTGTAAGTCACTTGAGCAACTAGTTATTGAGCATTCTCTCTCACTTCTTGTGAACCCCGAAAATAAATAATAATAATATTTAATGTATTTTTTCAGCAGTGCAACTCTTCATGCGAAATTATTATTGGGCTGGTTTTTTTTTTTTGCTGTAAATATGATTTTGTAACTTCTGCTGCTTTTTATTTCGCGTTTATTCACATATGAATTAAGGTTTTTGTTTTGTTTATTTTTTGCACAATGAAAACTTAGTCTGTCCAATATTCACATAAAATGGATATAACGAAGAATTGATGACTAATGTATCGATCCAAAAAATAAAAATAATAATGTCTAGGAACTAGTATAGCACACAAAGAATTTTGAATTTTGTAGGTGTCAGATAAACAACAGCGCAAAACTTGTGATTTCTCTTTCCAAAGTTTACACAGCTGATTTTTTTTTTTTTACTTTTTTTTTATTATTATGACTATTATGATAATAACTCCCGAGCGAGTTTCTTATTGTTTGTGCGCATTACTTTTCTTTCCTACTCGATTACTACTTCTTTAATAATAATTTTTAATGTAAAGAGAATCTTTTTCCGCCTTTAAGCAACGACATCAAAACATATAGATGCTTTATTATTAATAACTATTGAAAAATCGTGTGTTTATATTAAAATCATCACTAGCTTCACAGTCCGTCAAAAGCAATTGATAAGTCTGTTTTGTTTCAAACTTGAAATTCTTTAAATTCAGTCACGTTTTGAGCTCCTCGATGTAGGAATAATAGTTTAATTTGTAGGATTTTGAATTAATTTTGAGTTTTAATCTGCCGATTTTAATTAATCCTATGGATTTATCTAAGAATTTAATTTAACTTGATGGATTTAACCAAATCTAGGTTTGCTATTTTTGAGGAATCTTTAGTAATCATAAAAGGTCGTTCACAAATTAAGTTTGAGACTATCCCACCCCTATATAAGTAGTCACAAAGTGACAGATCCAAACCTCCCAAAAGGTTGAATATCATTTATAATTAACCTCTTAGATTGAATCTATACCTAGCTATAGACCAATGTATTTTATTCTAAGATTGATTTGAGTACAGTAAAATGTCATGGAAAAGCAAGCAAGCAAACAAACGGACGATTTGAAGTATATTACAGAAGTGTGAAATAAAGTAAATTGTAAATTACGACTATTTGACTATCGCTTTTGAGAACGAACAACTTGGTTAGCTAGTGTTGTCATAGCGAGTACTAATAATGCTTTAATAAAGACGAGAGAAAATACATCTCTTATAAAATAAATAATAAATACAAAATCAAACACACGAACTATATTAACAAATCAGGTACGTCTTATTGCTCATTTTACATGTATACACACAGAGATAGCCTTGAAGTGACTGAAACTCTTTGTTCTTTCAATCCGCAACTTATTAACTACTTTTATATGTGAATAAATGTTTTGAGAGTTCAATCGAGATCAAAATTCTGAGCCACTTATAGGATCTTTTGTTATTCTTGTCTCTCTCTCTCTCTCTCGTGCTTGGATATAAACAGACCTCAAACATATGATGAGCTATTTTTTTCTACGAGTTTAATGTACTGAACATATGGAAATTAAGTGAAAATCATTATCATAATACTGCGTAATTTTCTGCGTGAGTCTCCCTGAACTTTGATCAAAGCTGTATCTCTTTTGTGAGTCCTACAAAAATCGACATTTGTATCACTACTAAAATCATCTGTTATTATGCAATTTTTCTTTATTTTAAAAACCTTAATTTTTCAACCACTTTGTTCCACTTATTTTTAGCTTTTTTTTGTGTTTTCATTAAAAATTTTCGTACTATTTACTTTTTCAAGGTTTCCACAAGAATTTTCTTTTTTCGAATAAAACTATTTTTTTACCTTAATGTAATATAATTTTCATTTAATTAATTTTTCCTTAATTTTCTTGGAATTTTCACAGGATGATTTTTGTGTTTTTTAAAAGCAACAACTAAAGAAGCTGCCATAAAATAAAAATAATAATAAAGAGAGAATAACTCGTTTCCACTGACTATATTGTTTGTTGTTACGGCGATGAAAACAAAAATCAGACTGACTTAATAAGAAGAGAATTATTATTTTTCACTCGAGTCATTTAGCGACCTCTACTGCAAATTACACTTTTTATACACAGCTAGTGTATAGAGCTTCTCAAACTTGTTTGGAATACGGTACTTAATTTAAATCTTAATAGTATTAATGAATGTATGAACTCACTTATTTCCTTTGTTTGTTGTTTCTTCAATTATAATTGACAATAATCAATGATTTTTGAGCCACATTTTTGAATAACTAGGATTTAATAAATTAATACTGCATGATAGAGGTTTACTCCAAGACGTCTCAATTTGGAATTAAAAAATCATAAAATTCGAATTTGAAATAACCGTTTAATATATTTAAACTTACCTCAACATCTTTAAGTCGCAGTCCACAAATACACAAAATTTTCAACAGCACAACAGTTTGAGAAGCGTTAATTCAACACTTTTTTGCAACGACTCTCTTTTTTGGCTTAATATAAGTTGATTATCGTTTAATTTATTCATCATCATCATTTTTTTAAGTTAGTATGTCTTAATGAAACACATGCATATATAGTATTTATAATTTACAATCATGTTCTGACCGGAAAAAAAAAGAATGGATAAACATCACTTTATAATTTCTTCATCTAAACTCGAATACTCATCAACATTCATTATTAATTTATAAAGCATAATATGTATCAACAGAGAAAGGAATTTTTATCAATATTATCTTCGTTTTTGTGTTTGCGGCAACAATTATAATACGCTTCATTTATGCTTTCAATTTAGAAAAGGATGTCTTCGTCACCTTCTTCCAGCATATTGCTGACAGCTCTAACATCGATTCCTCGAGCCAACAATTCCTCTTTTGCCTTCTCAGCCTTCTTACGTGAAATACGTTTTTTATCCTACAACAAATCAACACTTATAATCTCAACTAAGGCACAACTTCGTGAAAGTCATACCTGAATTTTCTTTAAGCGATAGAATTCTTCTCTCTCGTATTCATCAAGTTCGGAAATGATATAGGACAAAGTTCTATCAAGTCTTGGAATGATTACTAAAATACACAATAAGTGGATGTTAGATAAATATTGAGCACTAATCACATGACAGATATAAATTACCGTGTTCGATAGCGTTGACTCTTCTATTGGTGACTTTGATGACTTCGTCGAGAGTGACGAAAGATGTTTGAAGTGATGCTAATTCAACGAGCACTTTAATAGCAGCTTGATAGTTTTTCTTCAATTTTTGCAATTGTTGACCACCGCGAGCTAAACCAGCCAATTCATAAGTATCGGAACCGTCTTGATATGACTCAAAAATTGGAAGTTGTACACCAGCAACGTTATCCTTTTTAGTTCTAATCTTGATTTGAGCTTTTGTGACATTTTGCAAAACAACTTGATTAAAGTCTCCTGTTGCGAATTTAGCCTCTGCTAATGAGAAGGAAGCTTCCTTCATTACTTCACCCATGATTTGCTTTGTCTACAACGAATATATCAATTAATTATGTTATGTGATCTGTAGAATATTGAATGACAACCGTCTTACTTCAATGATTTTCCCTAAAATCAAACGGAATCTCATTTGTAAAGCATCAGCCTTCTTCTTAAGTAATCCATGACCTTTGTGAGCTCCTGCAAGACGAGCTTTCATCATAGTCTGAGCTCTAAAATTTTTGATTATCGATTTTGGACAAAATAAAAACATTTAAGAAATTCTATCAATTCCATCCGTTTCGTTGATTATTTTACTTACCCTCGAGATGGAAAGAGTGGGATACGATCCTTTGAAGACATTGTTAATTAATTTTAAGCAATCTGTAGCGTTAAACACAAATTATCTCTGAATTTCAGTTTCCTTTGGTCATGTGATTAGAAATAAAATTCAGAATAAATTCACATCAATGACATGGATTTAAGCGATTCCGTGAGAAATTTACTCTGACGAGAAATTTAAATTATTTTCAACCGTTAATACTGAAACTTATAAAAAAAAGAAAAGAGCTTAGCTAGGATTTAAAAATGTTTCTTTTATATTTATTTTTTTAATGATCCTTTGAGGCACATATTACTACATTATAAATCTTAAGATTCTTAATCATAATTCTCTTGAATAGAAAAAAAAGTAATAATGAAATTCAAATTGATAAGGAACTATGTACAAAGAGAGAAAGGTAAAATAATAATCATCACAACATGGTTTATAATTAATTACGGCATAGAAATAATTGATTTGAATCAAAATTAATACATAAGTACATTAAATTCAAAAAGAAAGCATTTATAAATAATGATAAAGGGTCACAATATGTAGATTGGAAGTTACATTATTTTGATTGCTATCAATTAATTCTCCTTAAATTAATTTCTATGAACGAAGAAGTTCCAACATGTTAGGCCAGTTCACTCTTACAAATCTATGAATAGTGAAATGCTTCTGATTATAGACATGAGATTCACGAGAAATATCGTTATTCGTCATCTGAATATGAATGTATTAATCAACAGGCCTGAAATAAATATAAAAATAAGATAGCATTATTGACTATTATTCATCGTTGACGATGTCAGTCACTCACTTGAATTCTCAATGAATTTGCATCGTAGCCACCTTTACTTTGCATCTGACTATGAATAATGTCTAAGTGGCGTGTTGATAACGCAGCATCATTCGAACCAATATGCCCTAATTTGATGGATTCAATCGATAAATTATTGGATATAATCAAAATAAATAATAATTAATAGCTACCCGTGTGCACAAAATTCGTTGGATTTCCTATCATAGACCTGTCTATTCGTATTCTCTGGCGATGATGAGTTCGTCGTGTGGGACTTTGTTGCTGGATGCAGCACGAAAATAATTGAATCATAAGTTCACCCGTTCCTGCCATTTTCTTCTTTCCACTGTTGCCGGATGATTTAACCATCAACGGAATTTTAATGTACTCAGTCACTCAATTATACTGTACGTAATGACTAAAGTAATGAGAGATTTGTTGTCTTTTTTTGTCGTCCGTCCTCTATTTAATTTTTTTTTTAATTTAAAATAATAGTCTTCCAAAAAAAATTATTTATTCGCTTTAATTTACATCCACACTATACAGTCTGCAAAGAGAGAAACAGAGACACACAGAAGAGAAAAAAAAGTGTTAAAAAAAATCTGTTTTGCACTAATATATTAGGTAGGCACAAAAAGAAAAATACACGGTTAATCCACGTTATGTGATCAATAGAAATAACAAAAGGCTGATATGGCTAAACACAATGAACTTATGCTTATAGCCGCTCATAGCAAAATATACAACTCTATCATTAAATTTCCACACCCAAAAACGGACTTATCAGAATATTGTAAGGTAGAACTAAACAGTTAAAAGAGCTGCTTCTAGCAGAATTTTTTTGTGATTATGAGTCACATACATTCATTCGACTGCTGCTTAGTGCTGTCTTTCTTTTCTTCTTTGTATGTATAAATATATTTTGTAATTTATTCGCAATTTGGAAAATGAAGAAAGAACATTGAAGATAATCCAAAAAGGCATTAAGTACAAATATATGTATTCCAGTGTATTGATTGACTTAATTGAGAAATTTCACACTTGGTCTATATGTGTTTGCTTATTTTTAGTTCCCCAAATATCTTCTTCCCTTCTCTTCTTTTCTTTTATATTGAATTCTCGTTAAATTATTTAATACGTATGATGTATGTACGCACGATTTTCAAGTATTTCTTAGTTACTTCCATTTTAAGCTATGTGTAATATTGTGAGATATTTACTGTTTGTTCATGCCTGCATCATTTTGGCAAGAGTAAATCTTTCGGAAATATGACAATGCATGTAATCGATTTGCCTAAATATCTCTCTCTATATTAAGTTGTTTTCAATCAATGTGTATTATGTACATGAAATACCGCTGCTTTTCCAGTTTCACAGCTTACAACTGACTGATAATAATAGTATGAATCTAGGTAAGTAAAGGAGAATCAAGAGTTATCCGTTCTTTTTCATTTCTCTTCTGTTTCTGCCTGTTGTATTCATACGTAATAGTTAAGAGCGTATGGAAATTGTGTGTGCAATTGCAAAGCAATCATGTACATAATAAGAACAAGGAATTAATAATAAATATACTCAATAAAACTTGTTTTACGCTGTGATTCTGGCTGTTTTTGAGTTTTGTCATCACATTTACAGACAGAGTGCTCTTTTAATTGAATGCTTAGCAAATCTAGATCGTGCCTTTGTCTTCCCACCAACTTATAATACTTCTTCACTGCTTAATTAGAACACAATTTAAATATTCAATTCACAATATTTTTTTCATGTTTGTTCAGTAAACCAAAACAATTTATTTTCGTTCAGTTCATTTTTTTCATGAGATTCAAATTTTTGAAAACCGTTCAATTTTCAAATTTTAGTAAACCGTTAAAATTCTAGAAATTAATCCTGAGCATGTGGATACAACAAAAAAAAACAAGGAGGTGCCGAATGTTTTATCACTTTTCATGCGTCGTCCATAAGCCTTTCTCTTTTAGATACACACATTCTGAAAGCAATTATTTGCAGTCTTTTCTGAATCATTTAAGCTTTCGAATAAATACTTTACGGACGATGTGTGATGAAATGAAACAAATGGTCAAAAAGTCATGAAAGGTAAACAGACAGTCAGTCAGAGAATCTATATAATTATCACCTTCTTCATCTAAAAGCAAACTTTCACGATCATTTATTTATGCAACAACACATCAACACTCCTGACTATTGCTGGCCACAAGTTGTAATGAAATTATCAGTAATGATGAATAATCAAACCAAAACTATGCATTTTAATCCACAATCAAACATGTAACTTTCTTTTCAAGTTATCTATAACACCTTTTTAAATAATTATTGCACTTCTTCTTTAGTCTCTGTTTTCGGATACAACTCACTGATTACAATAGAAATTTACTTAGGATTCGAATTTTTTATTAATTAATTTGCTTAGCCAAAACAGAAAAATGGTAAGTAATAAAAAAAAACTATAGATAACTTAATGAAAGAAGTGAACAGTTCAATGAGTACGACGAGACTGAGTGGCTGAACAAAAAAAAATATAAGCACTGAACATGTGAAGTGAGAGGCCTCAAATAAATCGTATTGAAAGAAGAAAAAAAAGCCAAAAGAACGAGAGAAAATACTTTTAAAGTGCTGTGCTGTGTTGCCAGTTGTTCACCAAAAAGAGCATAAAGTGCAGAAACTGAATTAGCGTTGAATGAAATAAAAAAAAATAAAATAAAATAAGTAACATGTGAATTAAGTCTGTGAGAGAAATAAACATCCACATTTCGTATTCTATCGCTCAATTTCTCGCGGTTTGTTTTGTGTCTTGTCGCTGTTTTTTCCTCAAACCGTTATGCCTAAATGCAAATCAAGTCAATTTTTTTCATGACTTTTTTTCCTCTGCTGACTCCTCTTTATAATATTGAATCAATTGTTGAGATAATTTTTAATACATCATTAAGCATGAACAACATGAGAGATTGGCTGCAAACAGATTATGTGACACATCTACATGCATACTCATTCATTCTATTGTCTGTGATTTTTTTTTAAATTATGATAAAATTATAAAGAATTATGAGCATCTCATTTGGAGATGTATTACGGTCTACACCCAACACTATTCTGCCTGTCTCCTTTATCTAGGTTCGTTACCTAATAATGTTTGTTTCTCTAGCATGACCAAATGAATTGTGACTATATATAGGCAAGGTCTTTACGGGTCTTTACTAGTGTCTTTGACATGTGTTCTAAACTTAAATTCTGGGTCTGAATCAGTACTTTGCAAAATATGCTTTACGACTCACACAGAAAACCTAATTGGATATAAATGATTCTAATATACAACATCATGACACCCAACACCTAAGTTTGAGTTTAAAATTCATTAATTGCTGTAGACCTCCTTTACCACTATACCCTACTTACTATGTACGTCATTTCAGTTTATTCCAAACATTCTATAGATAAGTAAGACAAAATAAGTGAAAGAAGCAGCAGCACTTAAACTTAACGAGATAATTTATTGGATTGACACGAAGAATGTGCTAGCCATCGCTGTGATATTAAACAATGCAGTGTCGAAAAATATTAATAAATAATTGAGTTAAGTAGCTTTAGATAACTCAGCATAATGAATCTCATTTCCATCTTCTTCTTCCATCAATTCAATAGATATTAATCAACAAAGCGAAAAATCGAATCCATCGGTTTACTTAATAATATATAACAGACGCTCAGCAAGCAAGCAACACAGCGTCAACTTTCTTTTTTTATACTCAATTTATTTTACTTTTGCATAAATTATGTAAACATGCAGCATAAAACTGCAGCAATCAGATGTCGTTATCACCGGTAAAACAACAAAAAACAAATTGAGGAATTGGAAGCAGATGAGAGCAAATTTCTCTTCCTCTCTTTGCTGTCGTGCTTATTATTTTTTTTTAAAAAATTTCATTGATTTTTCCGCACTTATGCTTGCTAGAACAGCTTAATGTAGAGCTATGCAAAAAAAGAAGTTTTGTTTATTTTTAAACAATTTTCCATGGCATTTAACAACACTTCTTTGTGACTGACTCATTATATTATTATTGTCCGCTATTTAATGTACATGAAACATTTCTTGTCTAGACGTACTGTGCTGTTCAATGCACCAAACATGAATCATTAAATTCAAGATGTGCAAATGATTATTCTTTGGATATTTCCCATCAAATGTGATTCTTTTTCTTTCTTCTTCTGCCAATTTGCTTTACTTTGTTGAGTTATAGGCTGCATTATGGATGGATGAGCAAATAAAATGGTGCGACGTGCAGTGAATCTGAACGAGAATTAAAGATTCTACTTTACCTAGATTGATAATGCTCATCTGATCTTATCTAGCTAGTTATTTATGAATTGAAAGCATAAATGGCAGGCAAATTGAAATCAATAGGATGACTGGATTTATTTTAAATCTCAAGATTTATATAATCTCAATGATTAAATCGCTGGATTTAATTACAAACATGCTGATCCCTAAAATAATTTAAATACCTACTTGAGCTTGGCGGATCATCAAATTTGAATTGCGAAATCCAAACTTAATGTGATCTTTTGAAGTTTATTCACGCAGTCAGTCGATAAGTCAATAATATTAAAATGCGAAAGATTATGTCAAATCTGCTTCCCGAAATTTCAAAACACAACACCGACTTTATAGCTAGTCAAAAGAGCTATAAAAGCAAGGCAGACTCATGATTGTAAAATTATTGTGCGATGACTTTATGAGTGACTTGAAGAATATTAGATTACAACAAACATACATACACACAATGATTTAATCAGGCGTGATTCATAATCAAAAAATAATAAAATTAAATTATTTACATAGATATATGCAAATGTTCCATGATTAAGTGTTATTTTGTGTTAATAATGTTATACAAATTGAAGCAGATTGTATAATCCAGTTATGGATGTTAAGAAAAAAAGAGACGTGAAAGTATTTTGCACTTGATAAAACAATAAATGCTCCAACATAATTTTTATGTTCTTTTTTGAGCGAGAAACATAATCGGAATCGAATTGAGGTATCAAATAATCAGAACGATTTGGAATCAATGTGCATTGTGTATTTGGGTCAACGGAACATAATTTATGAGCATACAATATATAAGTTTTCGGTTATTATGCAACACATTCATTCTCAATTCCATTTTTTGTGCATTTTCTACTATTCATTCGATGCTATTGTCCGCTTTTTGACTGCTTGACTGCTGCTTTCCTTTCATATGCTGTAATTTTCCGCTACTAAAATGTTTCGTTAAAATTTGAAAAACATTAATTTTATTTTCGTCAAGTTTTTCAAAATCTTGAACGTTATTTAAAAAAAATCTGGGCAATTGAACTCTAATTTGAGAATATGCGCTTCTTTTAATCACGAAAGACTTCTCAAAACTATTAGTTTTTGATGTTCAGTCATCGATTTCTTGCTTTCCTTACAAGCTATGTCTGTATTAATTCATTTGAAATGGGTCATCTATTCATGTATTATGATCTCTTTAGAGCCAATTTGTAGCTTTTCATCAATAAAACAATTACTTTTTGAGTGAGTTTGCTATTTTTTATTATTATTATTTTAAATAGAAAATGAATTAGTTTTAAAAACTGATGAAAAGTGTACGGAATCGACGAGAGAAAATGTGGCAACTGATTTTTCAATCTCTTTTCATTTTCCTCTTGTTACTTCACAAATATGCACAACACAGAGTCTATGAATAATATAGTATAACAATAAACGGACTGTATATGGCTACAAAGCAAGCTAGTTTTATGGCATTGTACTTGAAGTAACTTATGCATGTATCACATAATAATGCAACTTACGTTCGATCCTCAACAACTTGATTTACTTCCTCATTGGTCATTGCACTATCGATAGATAATCACTGATATTACAAATGGATATACGACGACCAAGAGACAGTAAGATGCAAAAAGCTAATATATACGGGGAAAAGCATACAGAAAATTTTTTAATTAAAATTGTAGATGAACTCATCGCATAGTTCATAAAGTAAAGTAAGCACAGCACCTGAGAACACACAGGGATTATTGAGGTCAAATCATATTATATTTATGCATGAGAATTAACAGATTCACACATTAATTGCATTTAAAGTTTACTTCTCATTTTAAACAGCATTACTGCACACAGTTTGTGCCTTTATACTTCTTCATTTCATTTGAGTATTTACCCAATTTTAAGCTGAAACTCACTTAGAATGTGATGAAAAGTATTGGTAAATAAAACTTTAAAGTCTATACACAATCTTTTCACTTCCACTTCCCACAATGTTTCATAATAGATTCTTGGATGAATCCAAAGATTAAGGCAGTAGCAACAACGAGAGTTCTTATTTCATTCTTTTATTTTTTGGTACAGAACACAAAAAGGCCCTTTCTACAAAGCTTTAATATTTCCATTACGTGTAAACAATTTAAGTTTGATAGGCCATAGATGCCATATCCGCGGATTGACTTGTAACAGATTAAAAAAAAAATTAACATTTTAAAATAACAAAATTTAAGGCTTATTGACAGCAGGTGATTTTCCATTATCATGTTGGATTTGTGGAGATTTTGGATGTTCCTTAATATTCAAATGTGCTGGGATGTTGGTATGAGTGATCGTGACATGCTTTTCTGAAGTTCCAGAGATTGCTGGTGGTGGGGGAGCTTTAATAGTCAAAACTCCATCCGATGACAATGTTGAATGAACGGAATTCATGTCATATTCTTTCGGTAAAACATATTTTCGGACAAAATGACGCTGAATAGATCCGTGACCATCATCTCTTTCTTCGTGCCTACCTTCTACAACTATTTGATTTTCGATTGTCTTGACCGTAATCTCACTCGGTTGGAAGTGATGAACATCTACAGATGCTTGAAATCCATCCTTTCCGAAGTGAAGATTTTTTTGATCCTTAATCATGCTTTTAGCAGAATGATTTATAGCCCAAGGACGTTTATATCCAGTCAACAAACTATGCATTCCAGCTCGAGGAACCAAACGGTCAGAAAAGAAGTCACTATGAGCTATTCCTTGACCGAAACGAGGTTCCAAACCTTAAGAACAATTGAAACATAATCATTATTATTATCTTCTTTACGCAGAGGAAAAGCCACTTTAAATAGTACTTAAACTATTTAAAAGTCTATTCATAAGTAGTTCATTATAAAGAGATTATGAACTCTAGTTGCAAAAATTTAAGTTTCATAAATTTGAATTTATGCATTTATGAATTGCTAAGCTACTACCGAAAATATAGTTTAATTAATCTATTTCTGAACTGTAAGAAGCAATTACAATGTAATATGACATTGCAAGCGAAATGAGTCCCTCGATTAATAACATGTGGGCTTTTGTATTTTTTTTTGACCATGTGCTTTACTGAATCTTTCTTTTTACCATGTTTTTAGATTAAATAATTAAATTAATAGCTTACCATCCATTTCAAATGGGCTAAATCCAAATGGGCACATCGACATCTTTACTCTTTTTCAGTTTAGTTAACTTAACCACAATGAAGTTTATTATCGCTTGGAATATTTTATACTCGACTGTATCTTTCGACTTCTTAAAATAATATGAGGCTCTTGATGGAGACTCTCTTAATTGATAGGGTATCATCAACAAGTGTCATAGTTTCTGGCCACTATGAGGCAAAATTGAAAAAAAGAGGGACTTTCACTTTGATTTTCGGACTTTTTCGAATTACAATCTCAAGTGGATTTTTTATGTATAGGATATAAAAATAGACTTCTATGCCAAATTTCATTTAATGCTGTTTTGCAATTCTGTGGCTGTTTGAATTTGAAAATGAGTAAAAATTCTTATTTTTTTATGCCTTCTTTAAATCGAAAGTACCTTATGATTGTTTCAGTTCCTATATAAGAGCTTCATTTTGATATTCCACAAAGATTTTAACTTTGTAGTTTTGGTACCATTTTGGTAGGATATGTATGAAAATCAGCGAATAAATATCTTCAAACGTGTCAAGTGCAAGTAATCAGGACTTGTTTGTGAACGACCCTTAACTGGAAAAAATCTCAAAAACCTACTGTAATTGGTCGAAACACATACAGAACCGCAACCAGCGAAGGTTAAAATACAAAAGCATAAAATTTTATGCTGGCTTCGAAATGATTTTTTAAAAAAACTGAATTTCATCAAATAAAAAACAAATATTATTCATCCACAATGAACAGTCAATCAAATTTCATATTTAATTTAACTAAGAGTTTTATCTTTAAATAACTCACAAGCTGTAATATGAAAAATTATGTCACGAATTCTGTAACGTATTTTGAGAATTTAAATAAATGATGTGTAAATATTTACACATTAGATTTATCAGATTACACATCAGTTTTCACAACAAAAAATCTTTCTTAATTAAGGATCTTGGAGAAATAAATCGAGTGATGACGACAAATATACTAATTCAGGAGATTGAAGCGGTAGAAGAGAATTATCAAAGTACTTTTCGGACATTATTACAAAGTGATTCAAAATTGGAGGTAGTTTGTGAACAACATTCAGCTATTCTGGAAAAGAGAATCGTTCATCACGATAAGGAAATTGAGAGAATATGCCGTGATTATCAGGGATTCATTGATAGCATTCGAGAACTCTTGCAAGTTAGAGCTCAAACAAATAATTTAAATACAGAAGTTATCAGCTTAAACAGTGCATTAAATCAAGCAAATCAAGGATTAATTAAAAAAGGATATGAGTTACTGGAAGCTAGAAAGGTTGAAAGTAACATTGCATCCACAATTGAGACATTATCAATATGTATGCCAGTTCTGGAATGTTATTCAAAATTAATGAAACAAGTTAATGAAAAACGATATTATCCAGCACTCAAGACACTCGAAGTCCTTGAAAGGGAACATCTTCCAAAAGTAGCAAATTATAGATTTGCAACAGCCATAATTGAAAACATTCCAAGATTAAAGAAGGAGATCAAGTCACTGGATGATTTTTGTGAATTTCTCCAAAAAGTTAGGGATTATTCTCATTTTATTGGCGAAAGAGCTTTAAGGCATACGAAGGAATCACAAAAACGTAATTTAAAGACAGTCCTTGAAGAACATAGTGCTAAAATATCAGAAGAATATTCAATGGATGATGAGGAATTGTGTGCTGCAGATCTTATCGACTTTTCTCCAATTTATCGATGCCTGCACATTTACACAGTACTAGATGATAAGGAATATTTCGCAAAGTATTATCAAAAGCAACGAAAAGATCAAGCAAAACTCGTCCTACAAGCACCTCAAGCTATGCATGACAATTTAGATGCTTATAAGAAGTACATTTACTCAATTGTTGGATTCTTTATTGTTGAGGATCATGTAATGAATACAAGCAGTGGAGAGATTGTAACAAGAAGCTATTTAGAAGATCTATGGAATACATCTCTTGGCAAGGCAATTAATGTCTTAAGCATGAGTTCCTCATCATGCACAGATCCAAATATTTTATTAAGAATTAAGAATTTAATAATGCTCAGCATAACGACACTAAAATATCATGGATACACAGTCACTCAATTATTTGACTTCCTATTAGAACTTAGAGATCATTACAATGAAGTTCTGCTTCAACGATGGGTCATTGAGTTTCGAGATATTTTAAATAATTGTGACTTCCTTCCGTTAGAAACAAACACAATTGAAGAGTACGAGAGTGTCCTCGAACGCTTCCCATTTCATTCAGAGCAGTTGGAGCAACAACCTTTTCCAAAGAAATTTCCATTCTCAAGAATGGTGCCTGAAGTCTATCAACAAGCTATGGAATTTATGTTTTCATGCATGAAATTCAGTGAGGAATTAACTTTATCACCTAACGAGGTCGCTACAATGGTCAGGAAAGCTGCTAATTTATTACTTACAAGAAGCTTTTCAGGGTGTCTTTCTTTAGTCTTTAAATCTCCTGGATCAAGTTTAGCTTTGCAACAAGTCATTCAAATCATCATTGACACTCAATATTTGGAAAAAGCTGGTCCATTTTTGGATGAATTTGTCTGCAAAATGACAGGAACTCAAAATCAGCAAGCACCTTCAATGGCCATGTTTCAGGTAACAAAGTCACCAATTTTAAATTATAAACTGTATATTAATATCAATAAAACTTATTTAGGTCGCTCGAGCGGAAGCAGAACAACAAGTATCGATCAAATTGTGCTCAAAATTGGACGAATTCTTTGAAGAACTTGAAAGCTATGACTGGTTATTGACAGAATCAATTGGACATGCTTCACCCTTCATATCTGATTTGATTTCATTCCTACAGAGCACTTTTCACAGTTTTTCATTCATTTTACCGAATGTCGCTTTAATTGCTTGCAGAAAGGCTTGTGAACATATTGCAAATGCAATTTATAAGCTATTATTAAGTGAAGATGTGAAACAAGTCACAATTGGTGCAATACAACAAATCAGCTTGGATTTAATGCAATGTGAATTCTTTGCAGCAAGTGACCCAGTTCCTGGACTCAAAGAAAATGAGCTGTCAAAATATTTCGCACAAGTTCGACAATTACTTGATTTATTAATCTTGGAGGAATGGTCGGTTTATTTGCATGATTATGGAAAGGCTGAAAATCGTTATTCATTAGTCGAACCATCGACAATAATCGTGTTGATTGAGAAAATCCGAGAAGCTGAGAAGAAGAATATGTTCACTGTTCTGAAAAAGTCTGAAAGAGACAAGAAGAAATTATTAGAAACAGTTCTCAAACAACTCAAACAATTAGCTGAACGTTAAATTTTTATTAATCCACTATAATTATATTTATGCCTATTATATTAATAAATCTTATAAAATTATACTCAATATTTATGCTGCTTTAAAACCTGAGAATCGAATAATAACGATCATAAAAAATTCAAAATTAGTGTTTTTGCATTGATTTGTTTACCTACACATGTTGCTGCGTACTCTAAAATACATTTTAATTCAATCAAGTCGAAAATTTCATAGGACAGTGATGGCAAAGAGTAAATTCGAGTATGTTAAGGTAAAATCTACAATAATTAATATGAGCTTTAATTTAAAAATACTTATTTTGCAGTCATTTGAGGCAGATGATAAAATTTTACAAAATTGCTGGATTGTTGTAAGAATCGACGGGAAGAACTTTCATAAATTTGCTAATACACATAATTTTGAGAAGCCTAATGACATAAGGAGCTTGAATCTTATGAACTTTGCTGCAGGATGTGTTATGAAAGAATTTAATGAAATAATTATAGCTTATGGACAGAGTGATGAATACTCTTTTGTGTTTCATCGAACAGCAAACGTCTACAACAGACGAGCATCAAAAATTGTATCGAATGTTAACAGCCTCTTTACCTCATCTTTTGTATTTTACTGGAACCGATGGTTTGGTGATCAAAAACTTCAATATCCCCCGTGTTTTGATGCTAGATATGTGTTATATCCAACAACAGAAAACTTGAAAGACTATTTGAGCTGGAGACAAGCTGATGTTCATATTAATAATCTTTATAATACATGTTTTTGGAACTTGGTGCTTAAAAAAGGATTAACAAATGTGGAAGCAGAAGAAAAGCTTCGAGGAACAGTCTCAAGTGATAAAAATGAGTTGCTGTTTAGTGAATTTGGAATTAATTACAACAAATTACCTGCAATGTATAGAAAAGGAACTATTTTACTAACAAAACAGATTAAAATTGACGAAAGTAGGACGAGAAAAATTGCGATTCCTATTTATGATGACTTAATTAAAGAGAAATTCTGGAAGGAACATGATGAACTGTTACTAAGAAAAGCTCCAAAATATTATGAATTTCCAACTGATTTACAGCCACTTCCAGACTTAGTTAAAGAGCTTTTAAATGTTTGAACCTTCTTTAAGACATACAGCTGGACTAGGCAGTGAAATTACCTTTTATTATTTTTAAAATAAAAATGTATTTAAATAATACTACAAATCTATACTTTCCACTTTGTCATATCATTTCCTACTCTTTTTACGGCTTCATAAATATCAACAGACTCGCCGTAATTAATTGAGTAGCCATTAGTAAATCCATGTAGATTTGATGGCGTTTTGCAGTCATTTTCAGCTTCCTTTCTAAGAATTTTATCAATTTCAACGGACGTGAAAAAAGCTATTGATTGTGGCAAGTCACAGAATCCAAGTTTTGATACACAAAATGATCGTGTAAGAAGATTCGTGACATGCATGGCAAGTGCTGTTTTATCAGCATCCTCATCTTTAACAATGTAACGGACTTCATCATGAAAACTTAGACAAAACTTTATTTTATCGCCCATAATCCATCGCATAGATACCAGCATTAAATGAAGGAAATCTACAGCACCAGATTGAACAACCCAGTTTATTCGAGTAGGTAAAAATCTATCATCAATTCCTGATTGAGGTTCTAAGGCACGACTTAATCTACATTGAAGGAATGGAGTTACAGGCAGACTACTTTCAGCAATCTCTTCTAATTTGTTGAACATGGCACTCTCACTTCCTCCGTGCCATTGAGATTTTGAGAACATTTCAAGAACATTTTTGGAATAATTAGAAGCAATTCGCATAGCTTCAAATTGTGAAAATCCTTTAACTGTTGAATATTCTTCCTCATAATCTTTTAATGGATAAAAAACTTTATTGCCTTTTGTCAGTGCAAACATTTTCATGGCTTTAGACTTTGCCTCATTATCAGATATTGATGGATTGAACTGCTTTAAAAGTGTTTGTGCAAAATTTTGTCCTGCACCATAAATTCGAGCATAATTAATTACTTTGGCATGATCTCTTGAAATTCCTACAGCTTTTGCAGTAATTGTATGCAAGTCAGTTCCATTAGATTTTGTTCCACTTAAAGTCATCCATCCAAAAGCTGTTGAGCCGTGAATCTTTCGATTTGTATCTCCTAATAAAGAAGCAATCCATAATTCCTGAGAATCCACGTCAGCACCAACAATTTTGTAGTTTTCAGGAGCTTGTACCATTCCACGAAGTTCTGAACCTACTCTTTCAACTTTAGAATTACTTGCTGTCATCCAAGTTGGTTCCATCGCACGTCTCGTTAATGTTCCACAAACTACTACTTGAGGAATAATAGCACCATATTCCATCTCCTTTGTTGCTAAATGTTTTGGAAGTGATGAAGTTGGCAGCCATACTTTTATTTGTCCCATAATTCTGTCTCGATTATTTCTCCAATATGAAAGCATTCGTGCTATTTCTATTATTCTTTCTGCAATATGACCTTCACCAGTCAGCACATTCTCAGAAAATTTATTAATAAAATCCTTAGCTAAAGGATTTCCAACATTCTTGGATTTTCCATCTTTATGAGGAAGTTTAAAGAACCAACAACAATTTTCCAGTTCCAAATTACACCAAACTCCTGATCCACAATATCTATCATCAACTTTTGACGACTCATACTTCTTGCCTTTCTTACTGTAATAAGACTTTTTACTTAAATTCTTCTCAACGTCTGTCCACAAATTGGACATAGCTTCACAACTTTCATTTTCATTTGCTGCCTTATTATCTATTCGAAGTGGACATTTCTTGACTAATGCTTCAAGTGGAATCTTTCCTGTATCGCCTTCTTCTCGTTGACTTTTAATAGGCATCAAAAATCCCCAGCCTTCACCTCTGTTTTAAAAACATATTAATGTTCAAAAATTATTCAAAAAATAACTGTCATGAAATATTTGAAAAATAATTAATCTTAAGGATTAAAATTTAAATCTGACGATTAGCAATAAATCCTGAGAATATAAAACAAATCTGACGATTAGAAATAATAATATTCGTACCTTATAAAATGTAAAGGAAATCCTTCCCAACAGAGGGACAGTAATTTAGGAGCAATTTGCATTCCTGTTCCTAATTCTGAAACTCCTGGGGTCCAGTCGTTTGATCCATTATCCTTAACACACAAATTTCGATACCAAAGCGGATATCCAGGAAGTAGAGGTCTTCGAGCAGGTAATAGAACTTTTTTTTGTATGATTTTTTGAAACTTCCTACTTAAATTTTGAAATTCTTTATCTTTGTTCTGCATGTCTTCAATAATATCATTATCGGCTTTAGATTTTGCTTTCTTAAATTTTAGTTCTTGCTCTGTCCAATCTTGATCCCACATCCATAAATGATTTTTGTACTCTTCATTATGTTTAAGTCTGCAAGCATGATCTGCTCTTTGGGATAGTAATGCTTTGGATTCAATGTCTAAATCTTCATATGCTAAATTTGCTTCATTTATATATCGATTCCAGTTACTGTTGATTGGCAAGTAAGCTAATCCTAATTCAAACATGCCTGCTAGAGTTGCTGGATGTGGAAATCTTTGATCGAAAAGTGGATAAAGCTGTTTAACTACTTCATTCGTTGCTATAACATCATTGGCACAGTAAGTCATTAAATTCTGAAAGTCATTTCGAATGTCTTTTAAGCTACCTTCCATAAATATGTTTCTTATTTCTTTATCTAAAGTTTCTTCCTTTTTGCAATATAATTTATGAACTTCTTTAAGGCTGTTTAGTGATGTTAAACTTCCCCAATTTTGATCCTCTTCTGATAACTCTTTGTGTGCCTTCATCATAGCTCGTTGATAACTTGTAACTCCACTAACGCACACATGAAGAGCCATTGTATCAAGAAATCTAGTTCCTGTGCTTTCTAGCCAATATTGTTCCTTTATTCGTGCACGATCAAAGGAAACATTATGTCCAATAACTAGTCGTGGCTTCTTTAATCGATCACATAGATTTATTCCTGTATCTTCAATTGTTGATTCCATAGGAATCAAATCATCTGGAGTGAGTTTCTTTGATTTTGTGTCAGATTTTGGAAGGTTTATAAGTTTTTTATTAGTCCACGAATACCAATGTTTAGGTCCAACAGCTGTAGCCATAACAGGAAAACTTCCTGCATTCATACATACTTCAACATCAAAAATTAAAATATCTTCCTGAGGATAAGGGACTGAATATGACGTTCCTTTCTCGACATCATAGCATGTCCAGCCAGCTACAAAAATCCATTTCTGGATGTTGAAAAAAGTTACTTTTTTAATGGATTCTTATTGGATATTTCATTACTTACTTTTGGCTTTTGAGGTACTTGAGCTGATAGGATATTTTTGATCAGATTCTCATAATCCTGTACTTGATTTTTTGCTATATTGTAAAAGTGCTCCTGGATGTTACTTCCCATCAGCTTTGGAAGCTTTAAATCGACATCTGGAAGTATTGGAGTCTCCAAATTAGTTATTCCATGACTTACTAGCTCTTTCCGATACTTTTCAATGACTTCAGCATCAAATACAGGCTTTTGAATGTTCCCAAAAATTTGCCGGCTTAACTGTTCATTGATCATCTGAATTCCCATTTCATTGACATTGTTTTGAGCCTTTTTCTCTTCATTCTCTTTAATGTCATTCCTTACTTTTAAACTTTTCGCTTTCTTCAAATCCTTTTTTGACGATTGAATCACAGATATAACACTGTGAGGCTCAAAATCATTAATTAAAATCGAATATTTTCTCACACAAATTTTCCGCAACATTATTATTGTTGTTGTTGTTGTAAACAATGTCGGATTATATTTTTTTCGGATTAGAATTGCGTTGAAAAGTATGTTGACAAGAAATCTTAAAAATTTAATTCAATTAAGGACTTTCTGTAGTTCTAAAAAAAAAATATTTGATTGGAAGGAGATAAAGTTTAAGACGAAAGTTCCACAGGAAACTGTAAAGTCCCAATTTAGTGAGAAAACTGAAAGAATAAAAATCACTGAAAATGAAATATTTTTATTAGAAAAATTAAGTCTTGTGGATCTCGAGAGGAAGTAAGATGATTATTATTGATGTTTTAGATACATTATGAATCAGTTAATTAATTTCAGGGAAGCAGTAAAGGTTCTTGAGGATTCAATAGAATTTGCGAGCAAGATCCACAACATAAATACTGAAAATGTTGAACCACTTTACACTGTCCTCGAAAATTATCAGCTAACATTAAGAGATGATAAGGTTACAGATGGAAATATCAAAAAGGATGTGCTGAGAAATGCAGTTAAAACTGAAGAAGATACTTATTTTATAGCTCCAAAGTAGAATTAAAACATAGTACATAGATCATAAAATTAACGGTATAAATAAATTTGAATTTGTTGCAAAAAGGGGAACAACAAAGTAAAAACCCAATTTGTTGTTGAAAACGTAAAGAGAACAAAAGTAAAATTAAAAAATTAATTAATTTGGGATAAGCTGTCAAGACAATGGATTAAGTGAATTTTATCAACAGATTAAGTATCTTAAGTACGGAATTTCATCAAGTTACATCAATTAAGAGTCACTTTGTAAGTATAAATTTCTTATTATTCTTTTGAATCATTATGGGCGTCTTCAAAAATTGCGTCTTACACAAAAATCATTTATTTTTCTCTGACTTTAATTAATCTTCTCTTAATAATCGTTACACTTCTCTCGATAATAATTGATAATTATAAAGTTTGTCAATAATAAGTTGTGTAATAAGACAATATTTATTGATTTTTGTTGAAAATAATGGAAGGTGACGTAATTTATTGAGCGCTACACATCAGACGATTCCTCTCTCGTTCACGATTGGTCAATTTTTTCAGTAACTGCAAAAAGAGTAAAGTTGGTGAAATTAAGTAAGAGATGGAGGACTGGGATAATTTCCAGCAACAAATGGATCTAGACATTCCAGACAACCTGGATCTCAACGAGATCTGTAAGTCATATTCTTTTTTTAATAACGTAACTATAACTTACTAGATATTATATTTTCTAGATGCTTTGAACGAGGAAAAGCTATTGAACATAATGGATGAAAATTTTCTGAGTCAGCTAAGTTGGGATGAAAGCAACAACAACAACAACAACAATAATAGTAATAATAATGCTAATCATAGTCAAGTGTCGGATATTTCGTCAGCCAGCAATTCAAGCTTCTCGCCTGCTGATGAAATGATTAATTCCCCTCGCGAAATTAAACGAAGAAAGCATGAAGCAATTGAGCCGGTTTCAATTCCGCAGCAAATCGTTCGAACACAAACTGCAAAAGTGTCACAATATCAACCGATTAAGCCAGCAACTTCTCAGACAATTAAGCGAGAAGCGCCTAGCATTCAGATTAAACAAAATGTTCAGAAAATACAGCCAAATTCAGCAACACTTTCAGCATTGGTTCAAAATCGATCAAATATAATCACGACATCACCAATAATTCTTCAGAATTCAAATATTTATAGTTTAAAAACCATTGCACCATCAAATCAAACCATTATTACAACTAATGTTGTGCAATCACAGAAACATAAAACTGTTCCATCAATTCAACCAGCACCGACGTCTCTTCCTGTCATGCAACTTATACAAACTTCTGGAGATAAACAACCTGTTATATTACAAGCAAATCAAACAGTAATGTATACCACGACAGCAAATGATGGACAAAATATTCAGCTTGTCAATGCACCAGGTGCTATATTAACTACAGTTCCTTTAGTACTTGATAATGAGACGAAATTTTCGATCGGAACAAGTCCACAACCAAAAGTAAAAGAAGTCAAAAGATCTGCTCATAATGCCATTGAAAGACGCTACAGAACATCTATTAATTCATGCATTGTGGAATTAAAAAATATGGTTGTTGGAGTTGAAGCAAAATTGCATAAATCAGCGATTTTAAGAAAAGCAATTGATCACATTCGTTACTTGCAAAATCAAAATAATAAGTTGAAGCAAGAAAATATGTACCTAAAGAATATCATGACTGAAAGTAAGCATGGCCTTAAAGATCTTTTAATTACACAGCAAAATGCAAATGCAATGACACCACCAAGAAGCGACGAAAGTAATCCGTCATTATCTCCAACACATTCCGATTCTTCTATGCCTTCATCACCGTTTGATGAAATGAAAGATGAGTCTGATGAAGGAAGTGACATTATTACACCCGTTCGCGGAATGACATCACATTCTAGACTTACGTTGTGTATGTTTATGCTTGCTGTATTCATCGTAAATCCTTTATCGAATTTAATCAAGGTTGGCAGCAACAATGAAAAGTCATCATACAGCATGGATTCAACTGGACGAAGAAACATTTTAGGAACTGAGGACGATATTACGGCATCAATTCAAAATATTTCATCAATGTTTCTTATCTGGGCGTTTAACATCTTATTTATTCTTGGTTGTCTAATTAAAATGCTCGTCTATGGAGATCCAATTCTGAAGCATCAATCTAATGAGAGCATCAAATACTGGAAACACAAGAAACAGTCAGACTTGGAATTTGAACGAGTAAGTATGACTATCTTTAAGACTTTGCTATTTATTTTTTAACCGTTATTTTAAAAATAAGGGTAATGCAAGTGAATCGTATGCAGAGTTGATTAGATGTCTTCAGAATTATGAATTATCGTTACCAACAACACGACTCGAAAGATTCTCCACAACAACATGGCAATTTATACGAATGATTTTACATAATTTATGGATTGGTCGTTTTCTATCTCGTCGCAATGGAGGACTTTTTAAATTGGAAGCAAAACGAAGTGAAGCACTAAGTTCAGCTAAGGAATTGTCATTAGTTTTTCACCGTCTTAATCAATTAAATTTATCGTCAAACATGAAAGATTCAAATGGAGTAATGCAGTCTCTTTATGCTGTAAATATGGCCGAATCTGCTGGAAATTTAATGGAACCAGAATTGTTGCTCGAAATTTATCTTGTTGCTGCTTTACGCATTAAACGAAGCTATCCAAAAATATTACAATTTTTATGTCGCTATTATTTGAGTAAAGCAAAGCAAGCAAGCTTGAAATGCAGTCATATACCAACAAAATATCAATGGGCATTCACCATGTATGGTTACAAGTTTTTGATCAATCATCGATTCCGATATGAAAGCCAATCATCGAATAATACAATATTCAGTAAATTGGGTAATAAAGCAGATCCACTGGCATATGCATTGAAAGAATATCGTGAACATTTATTGGAAAAAGCTATTCATTGTTTGGTCGGTTCAGGAACTCGAAACAAAAATGAAGTATCTAAGGAATCTACAGTCAAAAAACGCAATAAGAAGGAAGTCAAACAATCTTCTGAAACATCGGAAGCAAGTCCTAGTTCCTCTGCTGATGAAGGAACAGAAAATGAAAATGATAGATTTATTAAAGGCACACAAATTAGTGATGTACTGAGCTACACAAAGCTAGTTTTGCATAGCATGGCTGCTGATAAGCCAATTCAATTTGATGATAAAATATCATTGAGAGATGGACAAGTAGGAACTGAAGATAAATTGGCAGTTTGGTGGGCGAGTATTTTGAGTGTTGCTGCTAATTGGCTACTTGGAGAGGATTCAACTGCTGAAAAATTCTATGCAACTATTGAAAAATGGCCTTCTGACTTCTCTGATGTTGAAAGCAACTTACCAAAAGCATTATTTGGTGCCTATAATGCTCGAAAAGGACTAATGTAAGGATAACAAACTTATTTAATTTGAAAAATTGAATTTATTTGTTAAGTAAATTTTTGAGTTCAATTCATTTCAGTTCATTTTATTTGAATTCTTAAAAGCCATTAAAAATCATTAATTTTTCTTGTAATCATTTATTCAGGCAACAATCAATGCCGGTTGATATCAAGCAAATATATCGCGATTGTAATGCAGCAAGTCATTATCTGAAGGAAGCTCTTACAACAAAACCAAGAAAAGGACCATTAAGAGGAAAATTCTTGGTAAGTTCAGCATTATTGGTTATTTATTTTTAAGGAACATGGTACAGAGCACTTTAAATTGGTGCATTGTAGTTGCATTGCATGTTGTTTATTAAATACGGTGCAATACTTCTGCAGTGCAACCATTTTGGAGGGTAAAATCATCACAGCTTGACATCATTAATAAATTAATTTTCAATGAGAAAAGGAAATGATGATAAAATATGTAAATGCATTTTCTAGTATGCTGAATTGCTTGCTATCGACTGGATAATGGAGACACGCTTATCACTTTGGGAGCTTGAGTATGGAAACTTTGACAGCGACGATTATTATAGCTTCGTTCCTGTTGACTCGGCAATTATGTCGAAATTTCAAGATGACCTCAATTTGCTACGTTGCCTTACTGCTGAAATACCTGTAAGTCTATTCGAATGAAAATAATAATACTGCATATACTTATAAATATTTTTTTACTTCCCCCACAGAATGCACAATCGCGTATATTCTTGTATGAAGCAGTTTTGCGATTCATGTCTGGTGCAAATACAATTAAAACACAATTCTTATTGGATAGAAGTTTGCGTCAGAGAAACAACAAGCAAAGCATAATTTGTGGATCAAAAGATCGACACTTTGAAGGAGATTCAAAGCTCAAAGCGTCGGCATTGACATTAGCTGTGAAGCATTTACCACAAGCATGTTTTGGATTGCCCGGTGAAAGAACTGGATTGTTGGAGGAAGCTGTAAGACTTAATGAACGTTTTGGAGATAAAAAGAAGCTGAAGGAGTGTTATCAGCTCATGAGAGCTTTAGGAAATACATCTGTATCAAACTAAGGACAAGCTATGAATTTTCTTTTCAATCTCATGACGCAAAATTAAGCTTTTTTTTTTTTGTTATTTTAGAAATGTTAAGGCATTGATTATAATTTATATTATAAACGATATGATGTACGTGTAGATACTAAGAATTAAGAGTGAAAAAATAAAGAATATTTTAAGTACTACAAAATAAGCAAGTCACGAATCTGTTTCTAATTAAATTTTCGACTTTATTGATGGACTGATTAAGATATGAAAATTACATAAAATTGTCATCGCAATTGTCTTCTTCATTCTTTTGACTTTTTTCTTTAAAATACATATCTAATACGAACTATATAAAACTAAACAATCCCCTCTCATGCTCGAAATTTCCGATTTTAGATACGAGTGGATGATGTGCATCTCTCAATTTGAGATTCAATTTGATATTTTTTGAGTAAATTTTTAATTTTTGCAACATTATTATTGTTTTTTTTTGAGATTCTTGAGTCATGAAAACAGAGCCAATTTCACTAACGTAAATAATCCTCGGACGAGCTTAGGTGTCGTTCACTTATGAAGTCCGAATTTAACGGTCATTTTTCATAAAAGAAACAATGGATTTGGCATTTCTATTGTTCTTTTCTTGCTGACCCCCCCCCCCCCCCCCCCCCCCTTGAACGTCATGAGTGAACGGTCCCTTAATAAAAATTGTCACAAAAAAAATAGTCGATCTCTCATTAAATCCAAGGATTAATTTTTAAAATCTTAGAATTAAAATGAGTCACTTTAGTGAAATTAGCACGAAAATATTGTCTTCAAAAATTTCTATGAGATTGCTTTGGAAAGGTATTTAATGATTTTAATCAATCATTAATTCAAAATGAACAGATCCTATTCTATCAGCTCTGTCGTGCTTGATATTCTTCGCCCATGCTTTACATTCAACATTGATGATGATTCCACCTAAAAGATTAGACAAAATTATGTAAATTAGTTTCTGATTTTCTAAACTTTTTTCTCTTCTTTTTCTTTTTTGCATAAATAACTTGTAATAAATGGATAAAGTAGGTCTTTGAGAGCGACATGAGCGCATTTGTAAGGTTAAAAGACTATTAAAAACTGTCCATTAATTTTTAAAAAATAACGGTTAAAATTTTTTGAAAACTAGCGAGAAAAATTCTTAACAAAGGTTTGTGTAGGTAGCTTAGTAAGTCAGCTCATATGCATACATTCCAAAATTATCAAATCTAATAATATATTAATGCCAGACACAAGAACAGTACCTTTTTCAGTCAATAAATTATTGTGCAAAATAAAAAATCGATGATACTTACGAACTGGACGTTCAAAATGAACAGCTACGAGAGGACTCAAATAACCTTCAGAGTTTTCATATGGATAATAAAATCCCGGAAATCCCCGACGTGGATAATACTTGATTGGTCCAATATTCTCTAAATCGGCTGGATTTTCACCTTCACATGAAACCCAAATTGTGTTCAACTATACAGCATTAAAAAAGTAAAGATAGATTAATGAGTTAATTATACAAATGTTAGACAAACTTACAGTATGTGGTTCTCTTATGGCAGTTGTGTTAATGAAATCTTTTAAATCTCTTGGCATAATGTCAGGTAAGCTTGTTGATTCATTATAAAAATGTGGGACCCATCCAAAAATCTTATTCAACTTAAGGAATATGCAAGGCGCACTTCGGTGATAGTTGTAAAAATTCTCTTGAACGCATGGTGCCCAAGACTTGATGTCAACATCACAAACTTGTCCACGTGGTGGCTCTTGTCCATAATCGCAATTATAAATGTTTTGACCACGACCAGAAATCGAACCGGGCGTCTTATAAGCTGTCGATAGAAAGAATCTTATTAGATACAAATAATGAAATGCCTCACGAGGATGTGACAAGTGAAAGAACTAAAAATAAATCATGTTGCATATTAAAATGCAATTTATTGCCAGACTTTAAAGTATACACATTAAAAATGTTACCGTCTTTCCTTCGAATGACTCGTGACGATAAGGCTTGACTACTTAAAAGAAATGCAAATTGGCTATTTTCGAACATTGATTGCCATCTAATTAATATTATTTATTTTTTGAAATATGTAAAATTCAGCATTCATAAAGGAATTAGCATGGCTAAATCTAAAATTATAAATTTTATAAACAACGCGACTATAATAAATTAAAGTATGTGTAGAGAAATTTGGCATCAATTTTGAGGTAAAATATTTTTTTTTTCAGCATTTTAATGAGCTTGCCGAGCTCAATTCGAGTTGGTACTTACGTAGCAAAAATTCATCTAAAGCGTTTGTCCACACTTCAAAATTCTCTTTATTTGTTCCTCTATACCAGATCAATGTGCTTTCAACATTATCCTCTGGAGGCAATGGACGGAATCCCAAACCTTAATAAAAAAAAATCAGCATTGAGTTACACAATAAATAGCCCTTGAATATCTATAAATTACCTGGGTTGGTGCCGATCAAGGACTCATGAAGTTGCCATTTAGGTATGCGAGGATCGAGTGTTTGCAAAAATACCCACATACAAACAGCAACAAGTGCAGCCAAAACTCCATAAAAGACTGTGTAAAATATTCCGATTTTAGCTGAAAATGCACATTAAAAACAATAATTAATCAACATTGAAATACAGCAATTGATTTGAGAAGCTTTATGCTTCTGATTATTCGAGGTAAGGCAAGTAAATTGTTGAAATATGGCTACAAAAAATATTAAGTTTTTAACGTATTTTGCAAATTTGAATTAAATTACTTAAGATGAACTGAACGAAAATGAATTGTTATGTACTACTGAACGACTTTGAACAAAATTTGAATATATTTGTAACGGAAAATAGCATATATGAAGCATCTGATGTACAACATTTAAAGTGAAGGACAACATGTGGATTTCAGATATCGTTAACGACGATTTCTGCAAAGATTTCATGCGAATAATCGTAATAAAAAGTTTAATGATATTAAATGCATTGACACATAAAATGCTCGAAAAAAAATATATGAAAATAAAGTTTTTAATGACCTCAAGATATTTATGTACTTTACGTCTCATTGAGCATTGAAACATTTTGCAATGTAATGCATCAATTTTTATCAATAGAATCTCATTGAATTAGGCATTATGTAGCTTGCAAAATGAGATATAAAAGCGGTTATTTTCTATTCTATTTTATGTCCCTCAATGCTACAAATGGCGCAAAATTCGCTCATTTATTTTCAATGAACATAGATGAGAACGAGGCATTCAGCCAAATTCGTGAGACTTGAATCAAATCAAAAAAGATCTTATGAGTGACATTCTTCTTATGTGTGCCTTAAATTTGATTAGTTTAATAATAAATAATTTAATATTCTATTCCAAAAAGTATATCCAATGAATGACCCCGTGAGAGAGTAAGTAAGCTATAAACACAATTAAATGAACACACATGAGAACAATGTAAAGTGAGTCACCGAAATTCAATAAACAGGCATGGAATTTTTCTCAATGAAGATTATTTGTGCTGGATGTTGGCCGATAACCGTTCTTGATTATAGATATCGTGTATCCAAATACAGTAGAGATATATCTCATTGACTGAACTGTTTAATCAGAATGAAAACAATGAGAGACCCGCCCTTGTGTCGCTTTAATTAAAGTTCCATTCGAAAGAGCATTTTGGTTGAGTGTATAAGTGTGAGTCATTGGACATGCTATGTATAATATGATGCCGCGCGAGAAATTATGGAGAAGTAAACAACAAAATACCACACCTGTATGTAAGAAGCTAAATGACGTTCAGCTGTATTTGTGTTACTTGCAGCAGTGCAACTGAATTTATTATGGATAATAGCTGATAACATCCACTTACCCCATGATACACCAGTTCGTCCCATAACTGTGCCTTTCTCATTATTATAGAGAAATTTCCTAAACGGTATAGGATCAGGTCGTCGTCGCACATAAAATGGCTCATTCATTTCCATCGAGTTTGTCATTCCTTTCGACATTTTTATTTTTTTTTTTGAGGCTTATTGCTTATTTTAATTCACTTAATTGCTTATCAAACGAGAAATTCTGTACACTTAACAGTTACGAGAGATTATGAGTAGTAGCTTAAAACTTATCAAGCGTTAAATAATTATGAAACGTGGAGACTCTCTTAGAACACACCACAATGGACGGACGGGTGATTAGATAAATTAAGTAACAACAGAATTAAATTATTTCTTATTGGCTATAAGCAATTCATCATGCCAGACTTTATCGATAATCGTGATTTAACTGTTCCTCAAACAAACTGGTTTCTTTCTTAAACGAGAACTAGAAGCGAAAGTTCTTCTATCCACTAATAATTTAGCACAAATAAATACCTAATAAAAAAAATGTAATATCTTACGAAGCGCAAGAGAGCAACTGACTAGTCTGAAGAAGACTACACAATACTCAACGTTTTGATCGTACCAATACTTGAAAAACAATACACAACACAACGACTGACTTAACTGCTTCGTGTTGCCCGATCATTATTTTTGTTTCTTGTTACTGCCTGCTTATAACGCACCACAGTCAATTTTTTTATTGCGTTATATTTATAGAAAGGTACGTTGAACCACATCCTTTTTGTTTGTACTCTTTGTCCTTTTCTGTGTGCGAAACAGGTTTTCTTCCTTTCACTTATTTACTCTTCGTTTTAAAAGTACGCGGCATGTGTGAATGTACAAGAAGAAGCAAATTGTTATTTTTAACGATTTTACGTTTTATGAATTCTATCCAGCAAGGAAGCAAGCTTTTTACGATGAAGCTTAAACTAGTTTATGTAATTTTGTGGATGAATTTACAGGCTTTTGAGCATATTAACAAAATTCTAATGATGAGAGGAGGTGGGGGGATTCAAAGTTTTTTATTGCTGTATGCAATGGTTTGAATATAATCATTATTGTTTGGCACCAAATTTATAATCTTAAACTGATCGCTAAGTCAAGAATCAATGCTTTTGTGTCACTCATTCACAGAAAAATTTTATTGGAAAATGAACAACGGCTATTTTTTAAATTCAAACTTTTTCACATTTCAAACAAAATAATCATTTTGATTTGTTATTTACTAGTGAACAGGCGTAATTATCAATTTTAGTAAAAATAGTCAAGAATGGGAAAGACATCAAAAGACAAAAGAGACATATTCTATAGGTATGCGAAGGAACAAGGCTGGCGAGCACGTTCAGCATTTAAACTAATCCAAATAGACGAAGTTTTTAATATTTTGAGCGGTGTAAGTTGTTAAAAATTCTAAGAATCAGAATAATTGAATAATTGATTCCATTTTATTATTTAAAAGGTAACGCGAGTAGTAGATTTATGTGCAGCACCTGGAAGTTGGTCTCAAGTGCTGTCAAAAAAGTTATGGGAACCAAGTGAAAACAAGGATGAAGTTAAAATTATCGCTGTCGGTAAGTACTTAATTAAGCATTGAAGCAACTTTGTATCAATGAATTTATGTACATTTTCCAGACCTTCAGCCAATGTCTCCTTTGAATGGCGTAATTCAATTACAAGGTGACATTACAAAACTGGAAACAGCCCAAGCAATAATCAGTCTTTTTGGAGATAAGAAGGCTCACTTGGTTTGCTCGGACGGTATGTCTAACATTCTAGTTCTGCTTAATTTTTTAAAATTATTAAATTGCAATTTTAAAATGTATAGGTGCACCTGATGTAACAGGACTACATGACATTGATGAATACATTCAATCACAGCTTATTCTTGCTGCTCTTAATATAGCAACTCATGTTTTAATGAATAGTGGCACTTTTGTTGCCAAGATATTCCGTGGAAAGGATATTTCACTTCTATTTTCTCAATTATCAATCTTCTTTGAAAAAGTATCGATTGCGAAACCAAAAAGTTCGCGAAATTCCAGCATTGAAGCGTTTTTAATATGCCAAAATTATCAACCTCCTGATAACTATGTCCCACAAAAAATAAATCCAATGATTGCCGATTTAAAAGTAATAAGAGAAATAACTGACAGTGAAGTAAATCGGAATAATAATCCTTTTGTTGTATGTGGGGATTTACGAAGCTACGATAGTGATATGTCATATCCAATTGATGAGAATTATGAGCATAAAGAAATTGTACAAAAACCGACCTCACCACCATACAAGGAAGTATTAGAAAGATTATCTCAAATATCTTTAAAACACGAAGGATTTAGCATTAATAAGCAATAAAGTTTCAAATTGTAATAAAATTAAGTAGTTTAGTCTAGATGTCACATTGAAAATAAACTTTAATTAATATTAATCATTATACAACATCCTCAATATCATCATGAATAATAAGAAGAAACAAAATTTCGTAATCATAATCGTTTTTAGGGCATAGAACTGATCTACTTCTTATTCATGATCACTTATGCCAGAGATAAATGCTCAACATCCTAAAATCAGCATGTATAGTAAATGTATAGTAAATTATGAAAAATGCAATAAAATTATGCAAAATAGGTAGGCAGTAGGAAAGTTGACCACGAAAAAAGATTTAAAGTGACAATCAGAGAATGAATGAATGGAGAAAAAAATACTAAAAGCGTTTTTATGATGATTTAAATCATTTAAATAGGAAGAAGTAATTTAAAAGTGGAGAAAATCATTCACTTAATTTAAGATTACTTAATTCTACTTGCTATTTTATTATCTCTGCTAGTGGTAGGTATCTAGTGCTAGTTATGACCTCGAATTATGACAGCTATTAATTTACGTAATGATTTTTGGAAGGAAATGCCTTTTCCTGACCTATCGTCTTGATCTCATCGTTGCTAAGTAAGCTAAGTTTTACATACCCCATGATACTCCTGTCCTTCCAAAGATTTCTCGACTTTTAGGATTCCATAAGAATAGCTTTATTGCGTCTTTTTTTGACAAATGTTGTGGCTTTCGAAAATATTGATGCTGGACATCATTAATGTCTTGATGAATATACATGATTTATATTCCTAGATGTATTCAGTATTTATGAATTTAATATCTTAACTATCACACTAAATAGGCAACAATGAGACAAAATTTAGAATTCAACCGACCGACTACACTGAACGATGTATTCGATGCGACTGATAAAGTATCTCCTTCACATAATCCCAAGTAAGCAAATTGTCATCATGATCATCATTCTGTATCGTTTAATAAAGTTTCACAAATACATTTGACCAGGGGTTGGGATTCCAAATATCGTGCAGGGAAAAACTAAAATGCAGTTAAGAACATGCATGAACATTATTAAAAATGAGTGAAACGAAAGTAGTAAAAAACAATAAAGAGTGGTTTAAAAAGAGCAAAAATTTAATTTGCAGAAAGCACATTTGAGATTTGGGAGACTAGCAACTTATATTTCAAGCTTTGCAATTTTTGTCATTTTTGCACGTTTAAAAAACAACATTCATAGCTTTTTTCAAGTATGAAACATCAAAAAGTCTACCATGATATAAAAAAACTTAAACATGTCATCGAAAAATCTTTAATGTTTCATATAAAATTTTTTCACTTTTCAGAAATTCTGTGGTGCCAAGCAATTTTGATAATTGCAATCATTTTAACATTTTTAAACATTTTTATTTTCAAAACTAACACCACTTGACCATTTCATCGTTAAAATTAATTTTACTTTGAATTAACAATCTATATGTTAAGCTACAATTTTTAATTTTTTAAAATTAATATTAAGAAAATAAATAACATTAATTATTATTTCTTTTATTCTCAAAAAAGCAAAAATATCAAAAAAATGTTATTTTTTTTTTTCGTGAATTGCAATAAAAAATTTTATTTTCAACATTCAACATATCTAGGGTTTGTGGAAAACAGCTGTTTTTGAAAAACAGTCTGTTTTCGGTTTTTGATTTTTAAAAACAGCTGTTTTTCTGTTTTTCTAGAATTCAAAATAAACTGAGTTATCCTAAGTGTTTCTTAAGATAATGAAACTTTTTGGTGGTTATAAGCAGTTAAGCATACATTTTAGAGCTAAGCATTATTATTTCTTAATTTTTTTGTTAATTTACTCAAAAAAATATAATGAAATATAAAAATTCAAAAAAAAATTATACTTTTAAGAAATATCGTATTGTTGCATTGCAAAAGTTCCATAGAGTCTAATATTTTATTTGATATATTTGAAAAATATCTTTCTGAATAAAAAAATATCTTGTAAAATTGTTGATTATATTTTTGAACTTTAGTAAATGCTACAAAAGGTTCAACAAATTTAAACTTTCGATTGCAAAATTAATAATGATTGACCATAAATTTGATAATGATTTCAAACCTATTAAACATCCAAAAAATATTAAAATAGTAAATACATTTCAATTTGGAATGCTAGAAAAATATATTAAGTTCTTCAAAAAATTAAGAAATTTTTTTTTCTGTAAATTATATGTAAAAATGAAAAACAGAAAACAGATCTGTTTTTGAGACCTGTTTTCTGTTAACAGATTTTTGTCGAAAAACAGCTGTTTTTCTGTTTTCTGTTCACAGGTTCCCCAAACCCTAAACATATCTGATTTAAAAATTGATTGTCCTTTCATCATTCATATAATTTTTTTGTCAATTCAATATTAATAAATAATAAGTATTAAAAAAAAAATTACAGAAGTCCTCGTTTTATTGATCGAGGGACTTTAGCGCATTTTTGACGCAGCGATCAGTATTTGATTATCTAATTATTTTGCGTTCGTTTACAGATCATTAGAAGTTTAGAAGATCATTCATTTTAGTGCAATTAACAAATAATTATAATAAGTGCTTATATAGAAAGGCTTTATTATTTAACGGTCAATAAATAATTTGAAATTTTGTCGTTAAAAGTTGCACTGCAAAAACAATAGCTATACTGGGGGTCCTCGATTTGAGTAGTTGTTTTGTTCCAAAAAATTTCTATTCAAATCGAATCTATTCAAATCGAGGCAAAGAATCCATACAAAATTACATGTTTTGTTCCAGAGTCCAAAAAATGAATCAAAACAATGAAAATCTTGATCATTTTTTGCACATTTTACCTCGTTTCTTAACTTTTCCTTTGTGTTTTTGATACCTTAATTTATTTCAACGCATATTCATATTGTTTTTAAACGGAAATTCACAAAAAAAATGTTTTTGAAACAAAACAAAAATATGAGAACCTTGCAAATGTTATTTCACTGAACAATTTGTAAGGTTTTTGAATTTGAACTTTTTAAAATCGTTGATTTTATATCAATTTTTTAAATTTTTACTTTAATTTTGTAACTTTAGTATTGATTTTTCTATCAATATGATAAGTTCACGCTTATCGCAGTAAAATTTATGTTTTAAAATTATTTTCTGAAATGTTTTTATCAAAAATATTTGTTTTGTAAACAATTCAAATCGAAGAAAACAGGAAGAAATCTACTCAAATCGAATATTTTGGTGGGTAATAAATTTTCTGTTCAAATCGAATCTACTCAAATAGAATCTACTCAAATCGAGGACCCCCAGTAGTTTAATTAATAATTAATTGAATTTCCATATAGAAAAAGTTTATAATTCAACGGTTTTTTGAAATTCAAATTTTAAAACGGCTAGAAAAAAATTGAAATTGTAGAGGTAATGTTGAAATTATAGAGGTAAAATAATTAATTATAGCATAAATACACTGTTTCAAGACTTTTAACTGTTCGATCGGACAATAAACAATAGTAATGGAGCTAATAAAACAAACCTGAGCTCTCTACGATGTCTGGTTAAAAACTTTTTCTTCAGACGAACGAACGAACGAACATTGCGTATTATTAAGCTCCCTTTTTGTATACAAGTATAGTGTGAGAGTAAAGAGTTCCCACCACTAGACATTTGATATTAAATATAATGTAAGTGATGAGCTATGTACTGAATTAATCTAATGATAGCGATATGTGTATCGCATTTCTGCACTTTTATATCTCCAAGATTTTGCCATGCATCGTTATTTATTCAACTGTCAATTTTTATTCACCTGCTGTCATCATTTTAAGGACATTTCTTGACTCAGCACTCAAATGCATTCGATTTACTTGGCTTGCTTGAAATTTTCCGTTATAAATTAACGTATTATTGAAATTGAAATTTGAATTTTGACTTCAGGGTTGTGAAAACGTTGTTAATGCCCCGTAAAAAGGTAAACAACTGCAGATAATTTTAAAGAATTAAGTTTTTTGAGATAAAACAGTGATTAATAAATTAAGTGACGATGGAAACTTGTGAAAGAAGATGCAGAATATGCCTATGTGTTGAAGAAAGTGAAAAATTAACAAGCATATATGAAGAAAAGGATGTTTCATTAAAAATATATTTATTAACGCAAATTAAAATTATGGAATATTGCATAGAAGGATTTCAAGCTTTAATCTGTAGGACATGTTTAGACGAACTCTTTATTGCAAGCAACTTTAGATGTAAAGCAAGAAAAACTGAAGAGTATTTAAAGAAACATTTAAAACTAGACGAAGCAAAAATTTTAAATAACTTAAAGAATCTTGAGTTCAAGCTTGAATCTGATGATGAGATTAAGTGCGAACCGAGTTTTGAGTTAATTGACAATATAGATACAATATTAGGGAATCATTATTCGACATTTGAGAATGTCAACATTAAATCATACCAAGAAACAGAAAATTTAAAGTTGAAGAAATTGATTGTGAAAAGAAAACGACCGAAAAGAAATGCCGAAGAAGATGATATAATAGCCGAACGTAGCTCTTTAAACAATTCTATATGTACCATTGAAGAAAATATCAATTATGACTGCAAATATTGTAGTAAATCGTTCAAACACGAAACCTATCTTAAGCGTCATATTACGCGCATTCATGGGCAACTTTTAGCAAAATCCAGAGTTAATATAATTAAGAATGACGAAAATAATCTCTATTGTGAGATTTGTCAGCAGTTCTTTACGACTCGAGGAAGCTTACAGAAACATATGAAGTAATTAATTAATTAAAATTGCATATTTATGTCAATAGCTTACGCATTATCTTACCTTCGAAAAGTAAACGATAAAAAAGAAATTTACCGACAATAAAATGCTAGAAATTTGTAGTAACTTAAAAAAATAATTTCAAATACTTTTTGAAAATATATACTAAAAATATGCAGGAATAACATTATAGACAAAGAAATAAAAAAAAAAAGAAGAATCAAGCGAATCGAAAAGTTCCAGTGACAATGTCGATATATCTGACTACAATTCAGTCAAATCTAACGATAATCCAGACAATTTTGAATACATTCCAGTTGATTCTGACGAAAATTTTAGTGACACTGGTGCTGAAATCCATCAATTGATATTAGTGAAATTTCAAATGAATCAGAAACAACGATGAAAGAGATTAAATCTCCTCTGTACTTATGAAAAGCTAACGCCAAAAAAAAGATTTCACAAAATCAAGTCCAGGAATAAGTAACGGAAAAAGAAAATGATTCAGCAGCCTCCAATGCAAATCAAAAGAGGCGTAAGTTTTAACTGTGTAAAACCTCAGATCGAAAGGAATCAACTATAAACATTTCTATATGACTGGTCGTCAAAATTAGCTTCTAAATTTGTGTGATTTAAGAGAATGCAATTAGAATATTAATCCTGCAAATTTTAAGTAGATTCTTACATTTTATTTTTTGCTGCAAATTTACAGCAAATTTATTGATTTATTTGTCTATAATGTTATTTCTGCATATTTTTAAAAATATTTGAAATTATTTTTCTAAGTTACCACAAATTTCCAGAATTTTACTGCCGGTGAATTTCCTGCATATTTCCTGTAAAATATTTTAATTGACAGTTTTATTGTTGCAAATTTCTTGACAACTGACAGCATTTTTTTCCATAAATACTATACAATCAAAAATGTTCCCTATTGCAAATTTTATACAAATTTGCTAGACAAGTGAGCCTTTCCACGAGAAAATGAGACTCGGTATTTTTTTTGGTTTTGGCTCAATAAAACCATAAATAATGGTCCAAACAATAATATGTTATATATTTTTGGAAAGCTCTCGAGTTAAGCTTTCAATGTGGGTGAAAAAAAATTAATTATATTATCAAGGGTTGGAAACTTTCAGGTTTGAAACTGTCGATCAACATACATTTTCGCGCGACACGCTGTGCTTTACTCTTTAAAGCTAACAGGATTATTTTAATTGAATTAGATTAAGTAAATAAGGTATTAATGCAAAAAGGAAAGTTTTTCAAATTATTCTGCTTGGTTTTATTTTTATGAGTTATCAAACCTTGGTAATTTTTCTGTTCTTTTTTTTTTATAAAAATGCTTATATCTGGTCCAAACATTCGAATTAATTGATGATTTAAACGCTGTTTATCTTATTTTTTTCATATTTTAAATTTAAGCTCAAAGCTACTTTCAAGGGGTGGAAACTTTTGTAAAAAAAAAGTTATCAACCCTTGATTTTTTCTTTTTTTTCTATTTAAACTATTAATTAAAATTGATATAAAATATTATGAACCCAGAATAACATAGTTTTTATTAAAACTAATAGACAAACATAAAAACTTAAAAAAAAAATTAATGCATAAATGATTTTTCATGGTTTTTCTTGGGATCTGTATCAAAATCGTCTTTTTACACTCTGATTCCGTTTCTGATTCATTAATAATTAATGACAATGAGATACTGAGATATAACTCAAGAGCTTCCAAAAATATATAACATATCAGGGGGAAATTTAATCAGCCTAAAATTTTTTTTGAGTAAAAAATTATTAAAACAAAAGCGTAAAAAAACTTTTTTTTAAAAAACCACGCTTTTATTTCCGATTACAGTGCACTAAAAAGGAGAAAATAATTTTTTTTTCTAAGCACTCAAATATGATACAAAATTTTATGACTAAAAATAAAAGCATGGGGCGTTCAATTCAAACCTGCTCTAGATTTTCTAAAATTTATTCACACTATATTTTAATTATTCATTTTTTGATGCAACTTCTGCAAACGAAAGACCTTTTAACATTTTGAGATCGTTGACAAATTCAAGATTTAGTGACATATGCAAGAACGACCCACGCTTTTATGTTTAGTCATAAAATTTTGTATCATATTTGAGTGCTTAGAAAAAAAATTATTTTCTCCTTTTTAGTGCACTGTAATCGGAAATAAAAGCGTGGTTTTTTAAAAAAAAGTTTTTTTTTTATAGTATTTTATTTTCTACTTTTTAGTCGTGTGTTCATACATTTAGAATCGATATTACTTCCAAAATTTGGAGTTTTTGTTTTATTACAACATTGAATTTATCAGACTTAATGAGTAGGTTACAGTTTTTAGATTACAGGAAGTTTTAGAATCCACTTCGTTTCACTTCAATCCGTTCAACTGTTCATAGATCACCATTTTTTAATGGACAATTAGTAAAGATTGTCAAAATTCTTCATTCGTTTTAAATTATTTAAGTCATACCTGAAAACACATAAAACTCTTTTAAAAATGTCCTAACTTCAATTAAAGATTTTGTGTTTATCCGGACCATTCCTACTACATAACGTGTTGATTCTTTACATAAAGATGCAAATCACATCTATATGTAGTTTGCATATAACCGATTTTCAAATTTAAATTCAATGAATGTCATTTATATGTTATGCAAAAATACGTCATGCCGTTAAAAGAGAAGTCAATTTAATTAAATTGGTGAAGTGTTATAAATAATGTAATACATTTAAAACAGCATAAATTAATGCTCAAACTATGTGTGCTAAATGCACATCTCATATTAATAGTTATTTTGCATTAGTCCACAACGGACTTATGCTTAACGGTTTTTTTGAAAATTCAAATTTTCACTTACGAATATTCATGAAAAAATCACTTGTCAATTATTTCATCCTCCCTGAAAATCTTTAGCTGCTCAAAATTATAGTATAATTAATAATTAGTAATATTATTTAAACTATAATGAATCTTATAAATGACTGTTGAGTATTTTAAGTGTAATATTTTAAACAAATCAAAATTTTATATCATTGACATTGGATTTTTTTCCCATATAAAATAGTTTTACTTAAATTGTACTATAATTAAGCATTTTTGTGTTTCCAAAGTGTTAAAATATTGCATTGTCATCGAGAATACGTGTGCATTCAAAATTTGAGCTCTATTGGAGCAGTGAAAGTGGTCGTAAAATCGATTACAAGATTTGACTCAGATAAACAGTGTGAGTTAAATAAAAGCATGTAATAATAAAAAAACGTAGTAAAAAGAGTAAAATGTGTAAAAAAAAGAGTAAAATGTGTAAAAAAGAGTAAAAAGTGTAAAAAAAGCGTAAAAAAAGAGTAAAAAGTGCACTTTTTACTCTTTTTTTACGCTTTTTACTCTTTTTTTACACTTTTATACGCTCTTTACACTTTTTTTACACTTTTTACTCTTTTTTTACACTTTTTACTCTTTTTTTACGCTTTTGTTTTAATAATTTTTTACTCAAAAAAATTTTTAGGCTGAGTAAATTTCCCCCTGTAACATATTATAGTTTGGACCATTATTTATGGTTTTATTGAGCCAAAACCAAAAAAATACCGAGTCTCATTTTCGCGTGGAAAGGCTCTTGTGAAACTGGCAAATTTTCAGTGAATCGAATTTTTTACAAGTCCCTGGAGTTTTCACGTATTTAATTATCAGGAAATTTGCTGGTTATCGCTAACTTTCCCAAGGTCATTATCTTATTACTTTCTATTCTATATAATTCACAGAGTAAAGCATGAGTATGTTGATATCAAAGATCGATATGTGTGCGATTATTGTGGAGATCACTTTGTAATTAAATATTATCTTATACGTCACATAAGAGTGAGGCATTTAAAGACGCACGTTGAAAAGCGAATAACGGATTCTCCAATTCCATGCGAAGTATGTGGAAAAATCTTAAGGAATCGAGGGCTATTAAAACCACATATGAGATCACATCAGAAAATGACACCAAATGATTATTGGTATTGTGACTTGTGTCCAAGGAAGTTTAAAACTAGAGGTGGATGCACTTGGCATATTCAGCAAAGGCACGTTCTCAAAACTACATTTAATTGCCCGTATGAGAATTGTTCAGTCGTTTATAAAGGGAAATGGGTAAGAATTAAGTTAATTGTGTTAAATACCTTAAAAGCTTAGCTGTTAATCAATAATTTACATAGGAACTAAAATGCCATATTAAATCAAAGCACACTAATCAACGAGACTTCCGTTGCGAAATTTGTGGTAAAGGCTTTTTGGATAAACAAAAGCTTCAAATTCACACGCGAATTCATACAGGTAGACTGAGTGTTTTGTATTTTCCCGAAAAGCAAAATAACCACAATGATTCTGATTCGGAAAAAATGTTCAAAAATTCCTTGTGCACAATATTTTTCCGAAACATTAGAAAATTGAAAGTTTTTGTTAATTTCTCTTGATTTGATTCTTTTAGCATCTTCTACATAATATTTTCGTTCATTGCTCAAAAAATCAGTGCTTAATATAAAGGATAGACTTGATTTTTTTACCAAAAGTTTGTAAAAGTTTATCAAAAAATATTGTGTGCATCAGACTAACGTCACGTTAAAAATTGTCAGTTACAGAAGTTTTACCGATTTTTTTTAAATATTTTGAATCTTTTTTAACCGTTGGAAAAAAACTTTATTCAACACAATTCGAAGCTTTTAACTGTTTAGTTCTTTAAAATAAATAATCTTTGACATATTTTTAATGTTTTTGAACTGAAAATGCTTAAGTAAATGCAAGAATTGGTGATTTTAAAAATTTTCCGAACAAAAATATCAAAAGTAAACAAAAGTTGTACATGTGTTAGTGAATTTTTTCACGAATCATAAATTTCTTAATTAATTGTTAATTGAAGCTCTTTTTTCTAATGTGAACTATTTAATAGTGATAAAACATAATTAAGATTATGTTAATTTAGTTAAATCATTGTTAAAAGAAGCTTAAATCATTGATTTTGATTTTAAATTTTTTGATTTGTTTACATTTTTCTTAACGGTCAATAAAAATTCAAATTTTCGTCTCAAATTTCGAAGTTTTCGACATTAATTTCGAAGACATTTCGAATTTTTTCGAATATAAGGTGGCGTAAGTCTGGTGTGCATGATCAAATTTTGTATGAAAATTTATGTAAACTTTGAACGTAAATATCTCGAAAACGGCATTAAACGGCATGTCAACAGCAATATGGGAGGTAGATTAAAGCTTAATCGATCGATTTATATAGGTTTCAGTGAGGTCTTTGGAAGACTTTTTAACTTATGAAAAGTTTAAGTTTTGTAAAAATACTCAGATTTCAATTGCATTTTTAAGACTTAATAAGCAGTTTTCTGTTGATTTGGTTGTTAATTTAAAATGCAAATCTAAGCTTAACTTTGCTAGCAACAGCTAGCAGGATAAGGAAAAAACAACTTAAAGTAGAGAAAATGGAGTTAGACATCAAATTGAAACGAGATATTTTCATAGGATTTGCTTTAAGTTAAGATCTTTAATCTGGAATTTAAAAGATGAAGTTTAATTAACATAAAATTTTTGAATTTTTGAACATTTTTTTCGATTCTGAATCATTGTGATAACGAAAAATCATTTTTACGAATGTACATTTTTACGGAAACTTTTATAGTAAAAACTTGTAGGATAAAATTTGAATCTCAAAAAACCGTTGGATAAAATCAAACATTAGAAGTCAATTAACAATAATTTCATCATTTAAATGCGATTAGACATGATTTAATAATTAATTAAAAAATAAAGGATTAATAGAACTGCAAAAAAGATTTTCATTTATTTGAATGTGAAATATTTTTTCTATAAAAATTTTATTTTGCTATAAATTTTTTTCATGGATTTACCCATAAAATAAAAAAAAAATATTACACATTTAAATAAATGCAAATATTTTTGTAGTTCTTTTAATCATTTATTTATTATTAATTATTAAATCATGTCTAATCGCATTTAAATGATGAAATTAGTTTTGATTTTCTTAATATTTGGTTTTATCCAACGGTTTTTTGAGATTCAAATTTTATCCTATAAGTTTTTATTATAAAATTTTTCGTAAAAATGTACATTCGTAAATTTGTAATTCGTAATAACGGTTATTCGTTATTTTGCTTTTCGGGAAAATACAAAACACTCAGGTGAAATGTTTCTTGTTATCAAATCAGGTTTTTGTCTATTTAAATATTTTTCGCGACTATATATATATATATAGGTGAACGTCCACATTGCTGTCATTTATGTACTGCAACATTTATTCATCAAACTGATTTAAGGAGGCATGTATGGATGCACACATCATATAGACCTATAAGATGTTCAGGTAATTTATTGCCAGGGTGGGTGATTTAAACCAGGGGTTGACACGATTTCATCTTGATGAAAAATTTCTTCATTCTATTGTTAAGATGAAATTTTTGTATGAATTGATGAAAAATGAAGAAGAACGACGAAAAAAGATGAATTTTTTGTATGGAAAGATGAAAAAAAGATGAAGAAAGATTAAAAATGATGAATTTTTTTGTATGAAAAGATGAAAATGATGAAATTTTCGGGTGAGCTCGGTTTGTATGAAAAATACCTCGAAAAAGCAAATTTTTCTTATTTGAGGTGAAAAATCTTTCGGAAAAATAAATTTTTGCATTAATTTTTTAATTTAAAGTGAAAAACCCCAAAGATTAGCATATTTTTCGTCTCGATTTCCTTACATGAGATGAAAAACCCCTCGGAAAAGTCATTTTTCGCCTCGATTTTCATAGATGAGATGAAAAACCCTTAGAAAAGTCATTTTTCGACTAGATTTTCTTCGATGAGATGAAAAAAACCCTTGGAAAAGTCATTTTTCGACTAGATTTTCTTAGATGAGATGAAAAACCCCACGGAAAAGTCATTCTTCGACTAGATTTTCTTAGATGAGATGAAAAACCCCACGGAAAAGTCATTCTTCGACTAGATTTTCTTAGATGAGATGAAAAAACCCACGGAAAAGTCATTTTTCGACTAGATTTTCTTAGATGAGATGAAAAAACCCACGGAAAAGTCATTTTTCGACTAGGTTTTCTTAGATGAGATGAAAAACCCCACGGAAAAGTCATTCTTCGACTAGATTTTCTTAGATGAGATGAAAAACCCCACGGAAAAGTCATTTTTCGACTAGGTTTTCTTAGATGAGATGAAAAACCCCACGGAAAAGTCATTCTTCGACTAGATTTTCTTAGATGAGATGAAAAACCCCACGGAAAAGTCATTTTTCGACTAGGTTTTCTTAGATGAGAGGAAAAAACCCACGGAAAAGTCATTTTTCGACTAGATTTTCTTAGATGAGATGAAAAACCCCACGGAAAAGTCATTTTTCGACTAGGTTTTCTTAGATGAGATGAAAAACCCCACGGAAAAGTCATTCTTCGACTAGATTTTCTTAGATGAGATGAAAAACCCCACGGAAAAGTCATTTTTCGACTAGGTTTTCTTAGATGAGAGGAAAAAACCCACGGAAAAGTCATTTTTCGACTAGGTTTTCTTAGATGAGATGAAAAACCCCACGGAAAAGTCATTTTTCGACTAGATTTTCTTAGATGAGATGAAAAAACCCACGGAAAAGTCATTCTTCGACTAGGTTTTCTTAGATGAGATGAAAAACCCCACGGAAAAGTCATTCTTCGACTAGATTTTCTTAGATGAGATGAAAAACCCCACGGAAAAGTCATTTTTCGACTAGGGTTTCTTAGATGAGATGAAAAACCCCACGGAAAAGTCATTCTTCGACTAGATTTTCTTAGATGAGATGAAAAACCCCACGGAAAAGTCATTTTTCGACTAGATTTTCTTAGATGAGATGAAAAAACCCACGGAAAAGTCATTCTTCGACTAGGTTTTCTTAGATGAGATGAAAAACCCCACGGAAAAGTCATTCTTCGACTAGGTTTTCTTAGATGAGAGGAAAAAACCCACGGAAAAGTCATTTTTCGACTAGGTTTTCTTAGATGAGATGAAAAACCCCACGGAAAAGTCATTTTTCGACTAGATTTTCTTAGATGAGATGAAAAAAACCCCACGGAAAAGTCATTCTTCGACTAGATTTTCTTAGATGAGATGAAAAACCCCACGGAAAAGTCATTTTTCGACTAGATTTTCTTAGATGAGATGAAAAAACCCACGGAAAAGTCATTTTTCGACTAGATTTTCTTAGATGAGATGAAAAACCCCACGGAAAAGTCATTTTTCGACTAGATTTTCTTAGATGAGATGAAAAAACCCACGGAAAAGTCATTTTTCGACTAGATTTTCTTAGATGAGATGAAAAAACCCCACGGAAAAGTCATTCTTCGACTAGATTTTCTTAGATGAGATGAAAAACCCCACGGAAAAGTCATTTTTCGACTAGATTTTCTTAGATGAGATGAAAAACCCCACGGAAAAGTCATTCTTCGACTAGATTTTCTTAGATGAGATGAAAAACCCCACGGAAAAATCATTTTTCGACTAGATTTTCTTAGATGAGATAAAAAACCCACGGAAAAGTCATTTTTCGACTAGATTTTCTTAGATGAGATGAAAAACCCCACGGAAAAGTCATTTTTCGACTAGATTTTCTTAGATGAGATGAAAAACCCCACGGAAAAGTCATTTTTCGACTAGATTTTCTTAGATGAGATGAAAAAACCCCACGGAAAAGTCATTCTTCGACTAGATTTTCTTAGATGAGATGAAAAACCCCACGGAAAAGTCATTTTTCGACTAGATTTTCTTAGATGAGATGAAAAACCCCACGGAAAAGTCATTCTTCGACTAGATTTTCTTAGATGAGATGAAAAACCCCACGGAAAAGTCATTTTTCGACTAGATTTTCTTAGATGAGATAAAAAAAACCCACGGAAAAGTCATTTTTCGACTAGATTTTCTTAGATGAGATGAAAAACCCCACGGAAAAGTCATTCTTCGACTAGATTTTCTTAGATGAGATGAAAAACCCCACGGAAAAGTCATTTTTCGACTAGATTTTCTTAGATGAGATGAAAAACCCCACGGAAAAGTCATTCTTCGACTAGATTTTCTTAGATGAGATGAAAAACCCCACGGAAAAGTCATTTTTCGACTAGATTTTCTTAGATGAGATGAAAAAACCCCACGGAAAAGTCATTCTTCGACTAGATTTTCTTAGATGAGATGAAAAACCCCACGGAAAAGTCATTTTTCGACTAGATTTTCTTAGATGAGATGAAAAACCCCACGGAAAAGTCATTCTTCGACTAGATTTTCTTAGATGAGATGAAAAACCCCACGGAAAAGTCATTTTTCGACTAGATTTTCTTAGATGAGATGAAAAAACCCACGGAAAAGTCATTTTTCGACTAGATTTTCTTAGATGAGATGAAAAAACCCCACGGAAAAGTCATTCTTCGACTAGATTTTCTTAGATGAGATGAAAAACCCCACGGAAAAGTCATTTTTCGACTAGATTTTCTTAGATGAGATGAAAAACCCCACGGAAAAGTCATTCTTCGACTAGATTTTCTTAGATGAGATGAAAAACCCCACGGAAAAGTCATTTTTCGACTAGATTTTCTTAGATGAGATAAAAAAAACCCACGGAAAAGTCATTTTTCGACTAGATTTTCTTAGATGAGATGAAAAACCCCACGGAAAAGTCATTTTTCGACTAGATTTTCTTAGATGAGATGAAAAAACCCCACGGAAAAGTCATTCTTCGACTAGATTTTCTTAGATGAGATGAAAAACCCCACGGAAAAGTCATTTTTCGACTAGATTTTCTTAGATGAGATGAAAAACCCCACGGAAAAGTCATTCTTCGACTAGATTTTCTTAGATGAGATGAAAAACCCCACGGAAAAGTCATTTTTCGACTAGATTTTCTTAGATGAGATAAAAAACCCACGGAAAAGTCATTTTTCGACTAGATTTTCTTAGATGAGATGAAAAACCCCACGGAAAAGTCATTTTTCGACTAGATTTTCTTAGATGAGATAAAAAAACCCACGGAAAAGTCATTTTTCGACTAGGTTTTCTTAGATGAGATGAAAAACCCCACGGAAAAGTCATTCTTCGACTAGATTTTCTTAGATGAGATGAAAAACCCCACGGAAAAGTCATTTTTCGACTAGATTTTCTTAGATGAGATGAAAAAACCCACGGAAAAGTCATTTTTCGACTAGATTTTCTTCGATTAGATGAAAAAACCCCACGGAAAAGTCATTCTTCGACTAGATTTTCTTAGATGAGATGAAAAACCCCACGGAAAAGTCATTTTTCGACTAGATTTTCTTAGATGAGATGAAAAACCCCACGGAAAAGTCATTCTTCGACTAGATTTTCTTAGATGAGATGAAAAACCCCACGGAAAAGTCATTTTTCGACTAGATTTTCTTAGATGAGATAAAAAAAACCCACGGAAAAGTCATTTTTCGACTAGATTTTCTTAGATGAGATGAAAAACCCCACGGAAAAGTCATTTTTCGACTAGATTTTCTTAGATGAGATAAAAAAAACCCACGGAAAAGTCATTTTTCGACTAGGTTTTCTTAGATGAGATGAAAAACCCCACGGAAAAGTCATTCTTCGACTAGATTTTCTTAGATGAGATGAAAAACCCCACGGAAAAGTCATTTTTCGACTAGATTTTCTTAGATGAGATAAAAAACCCCACGGAAAAGTCATTTTTCGACTAGGTTTTCTTAGATGAGATGAAAAACCCCACGGAAAAGTCATTCTTCGACTAGATTTTCTTAGATGAGATGAAAAACCCCACGGAAAAGTCATTTTTCGACTAGGTTTTCTTAAATGAGATAAAAAAAACCTACGGAAAAGTCATTTTTCGCCTTGATTTCCTTACATGGAATGTGAAAAAACGATTTTTCATAAATATTTTTGTAAAAAATGATTTTTTAAGGTAATTTGTATGAAATTATGAAATTATATACTTCACAAACCAAATAAAACGTGAAATTCTTAAAGATGAAAATGATGAAGGAAGATGAATTTTTTGTACGAATTGATGAAAAAAGATGAAGAAAGATGAAAATTGATGAATTTTTTGTATGGAAAGATGAAAAAAGATGAAAAGATGAAATCGTGTCAACCCCTGGGATTTAAATCAAAATCAAAATCTTTTTGCAATGATTTAAAAAATGAATTTTGATTTAAATCATTTTTGCAAAGGGATTTTCTTGGGATTTTAATTGAAATCTCTTGTAAGAAAGATTTTTTTTTTGGGATTTTAAAATCCCTCCATATAAAATTTTTGTCATTTTTGTCAAAATATTTCCTCATATAGAGTAAGATCCAGGCATGCTTGATGAAGTCAAGTTATTTAAATGTAAGCAGCAAGGCACAGAAGATTAAAAATCACGAATTGTTTTTCGTATAAGTCAAACAGCATGGAAACATTGGTTTCTGTAACCTTTATTAAAGAAATGATTGGATCTAAAAGATCCAGTTGCAAGATTCTGTCCGAAAAAGGATCAACTGCATTCTTACTTATGAGGAACTGCAACTGAAAACTGTTGATTTGAAAAAATAATTTGAGGAATTGCATACAAAAATTTTATATGGAGGGATTTAAAAATCCCAAAAAAAATTTTTCATACAAGAAATTTAAATCAAAATCCCAAAAAAAAAAATCATTTTGAAAAATGATTTAAATCAAAATCCCCAAAAAAATCCCTGTGCAAAAATGATTTAAATCAAAATCCCCAAAAAATCCATTTGCAAAATTGATTTAAATCAAAATCAAAAATAAACTCTAACGGCCTGTTTCACTAAAGTGGATTATCCTCGATTTCGGATTATCCACTTCAGGTTTTTGTAAATATCTTAAACTTTATGGGAGGTGTGGTATTTCTAATTTTGGATTATAATAGAGTGAAGTATGCCTGAAATTTCTGTGTACCTAAAACTTTTGCTTTTCGTTAAGAAGTATTAATTATTCAATTTTCTAGCCAAATCTAGTAGATTAACTTCGATTTTTGCTATAATTCTCAAACTAGTGAAGATATAAAAATTCTAAGTTTATGTTAATTTAAGTAGCAAAATACTCTAACTAGATCACACATTAGATTTCTTAATAACCTTAAGCGTCTGGAGATATTTCCAAAAAACTGAAGTGGATAATCCGAAATCGAGGATAATCCACTTTAGTAAAACAGGCCGTAAGATTTTGATTTAAATCGCAAAAAATCTCCCCACCCTGTTTATAGCACTACAAGCATTATGTTAGCATGTAAAACATTACAATTTTTATACAGTTCCTAATTGCGGCAAAGGATTTATGAAGAAAAGTGAGCTTGTGAATCATACAAATAGATGTCATGCAACAACACAGGCAATAACTTTCAATTCTCAATATGCTCAATAAGATTTGATGAATAAAACGAAAAGTTATCTTTAGAATCAATTTTAGATCTTTTTAATTAATGTGTGTTTTCCAGTCGGTAATTATCAATAATAATTGTTGGAATCAAATAGGTGAGTATAGGGAAATGATTTGTTGACAAAATAGCAGCACACAAAAAGCAAAACTTGAGCAAAACATGTTTCATCGATTATCGTACGAACGACAAACAGATTTTCCTATCTGCTGTTTGTTGTATATGTGTGTATTAAAATTAGAATATATGAAGAATCTTTTGGATCATCATTCAGTTAGTTTAGTTCTTACCGAGACGCGACACTAGCAAGTTGGAATTTCATTCTGGTTTATTTATTTATCAATTTTAAAGAATTTAATAAACAAAAAATGAAATTCAGAACTTTACAGCTTTTGACATTAGTAGCCTATTTGGGATTAATTAATAGTCAACGAACGGTTTTAGATGATAAGTTTACTGGAATTTTCCGAAATGGAAAGGACAAGATTATATCCTTAATTAAACCTCGGATACAACAACGAAATTTTAATACAAATTTAAATAGTAATAAGCTACAGAGGCAGTTCTCTGAAAAAGATAATTTCTTTTGTGATGTTCGTTATGGCGCTCGGTCTGAAAAAGTTCCAAATAGTGTACATAAATTGACACCCGGTGATGTTGATATAATTGGTGCAATTGGTGATTCTTTAACTGCTGGAAATGGAGCTTTTGCCACAAATCCATTGCAGTTATTATTAGAAGGAAGAGGTGTTTCCTGGAGTATTGGAGGTCAAGGGACTTGGAGAGTCTATATGACCCTCCCTAATATCTTGAAAGAATATAATCCTAATCTTTATGGATATTCAATCAGTGAATACTCAAACTCGTATGAAAAATCATCAAGATTTAACGTTGCAGAAGCTGGAGCAATGAGTCAAGATACTGTTATACAAGCAAAAAATCTAGTTAAAAGAATGAGAAGTGATAAAAATGTAGATATGAAGAAACATTGGAAGCTTATAACACATCTGATTGGTGGCAATGATTTTTGCTTAAATGTTTGCTACTTTAATGACCAAAATAAAATTGTGGAAGATGCTGCCAATGAATTAATACTTGTGTTAAGAATATTAAAGCAACACTTGCCAAGAACTTTGGTCAATGTCGTTTTAACCCCTGACGTTAGTATCACAACGAGATTTTTAAATCGTCCTGATGTATGCAAAGTTGCACATTACTTAGAATGTCCATGCATGTTCAGTCCAACTCATCTACCAAATAGACAACGAACTATTAATACGATTAAGCTTTGGAAGAAGCGATTTGAAGAAGTCGTTAAAATGCCAGAATTTCATGATACAGACGTAAGTTTTAGATTTTCGCTTGTGGATTAAAATGTCATGACTTTATTTATTTCCAAATAGGATTTTGAGGTCAACATTCATCCGTTCTTAGATAAAGGTGATATTCCTAAATATCCGAACGGAAATACTGATTTTACATACATGTCTCAAGACTGCTTTCACTTGAGCCAAAAAGGGCACGCGACTGCTGCAAATGCACTTTGGAATTCAATGTTGACAACTGAAAGTAAGCGATTGCATTTCTTCAGACGAGAACTTGAAGAATTTAAATGTCCGACATCATTATCACCTTATTTAGCAACAACTAGAAACAGCTGACAAAATGCTGTGTCATGCAATAAAAAGCATCTATTATGATCGTATTAAATTTCTGATGATCACAAGATCAAGGTTTCTTGCTTTTATTGAGTGCCAATAAGATTCTTCACCGACCAAACAAAATATAATAAAAAAATGAACATAAAGCCATGACATTGTCCATTAAAACAAATAAAACTCACACAAAGTTCCTTCTTAAAAGTTATAATTAAATTAAGCATGTTAAGTGTTGAAAGACAACAGAGATGTTTTAACAAGTTAATCATGTATAAATAAAAGTATTGTAAAATTAATAAAGTTAATTCTAATTCAAAAGTTTAAATCATTGAGGAATTTTTTATTCGTTTTACGTATGTGCTGCATTTCTTCCGCGTTTCATGCGCGATATTCCAGTCATAATAAATTTTATCTCGCTTTTATTCTTCTTATTTACTTTTCACCTATTTGTGTGCTTATAAAATACCATAATAGCTACTTATTATTTCTTGCTTGATTCCAGCTCGAGATTCTCCATACTTTATCATTATTATTCTGCCTTCCTATCTATAACTCACTCATGATTAACTGTTGACAGTTTTAATTCCAATTTTATTCCGTTCTGAAACTTCTATAGGATGTATTGTTGATGTGCCTGAGTTCGTGCCTTCGATGGTCACTATGATGAATGAAGGTTCGCTCACAAAATTTGCAGCTTTACATGATGAATAAAAACATTGTTTAATGAAGTGCTATTTAAACTTCTTAGTATGTCTATTGTTATTATGTTATTAATTATGATTATTTTAATGTTAAGAATATTCTTGACCAGTTAAGATGTTGACTGTTCACTATACGAGTGACTTCAACGCATATAAAAACTGAATCTAATCAGTTTGGATTAACTTCAAAATTAATTTGCTTTGAAACCTCATCCATTCATTCAAAATTTCTATTGTCAAAAACCTATTTAGTACCAAAAAGGTACGTTATTAGTAGGGTTTGGGGAACCTGTTAACAGAATACAGAAAAACAGCTGTTTTTCGACAAAAATCTGTTAACAGAAAACAGGTCTCAAAAACAGATCTGTTTTTTGTTTTTCATTTTTACATATAATTTACAGAAAAAAAAAATCTTAATTTTTTGAAGAACTTAATATATTTTTCTAGCATTCTAAATTGAAATGTATTTACTATTTTAATATTTTTTGGATGTTTAATAGGTTTGAAATCATTATCAAATTTATGGTTAATCATTATTAATTTTGCTCCATAAATGGAACTTTTGCAATGCAACAATGCAATGTTACTTTCAAAAAAATTAAGAAATAATAATGCTTAGCTCTAAAATGTATGCTTAACTGCTTATAACCACCAAAAAGTTTCATTATCTTAGAGAAACACTTAGGATAACTCAGTTTATTTTGAATTCTAGAAAAACAGGAAAACAGCTGTTTTTAAAAATCAAAAACCGAAAACAGACTGTTTTTCAAAACAGCTGTTTTCCACAAAACCTAGATATTAGTGAATGTCCCCTGATTTAATAATCATATCTTAAGCTTTGTACTTACGAAAACGGACGCTCATTTTTGTGGATTCTTTCGTGTATCAAGGCACAAGCCTGTCAATGAATCAAAGAATAATTTTTATAATAATAAAGTCTTAATTTTTGTGTTACCTTTCTGACAAAAGTCTGTGGATTAAAAGAAAATTGATTTTTTAAGTTTTATAAAAATTTATAATTTCGAGTTCTAATGCTCACCTTCTGACAGAATTGACATGAATAATTACGTATATTTAGATGCTTCCTAATTATTAAGTAGAAATAGAAAAAGATTTAAATTGATGCTTATGAATGACAATAAAACTTACTTGATGTGATAGTTGAGTAGTTCCCTGTGTATAAAGCTCTTATTACACATGCTGCACTTGAATCTAGTAAACGGATTAAATGTCATAAAGTAAATTTAAGTTGAATCGAGTTATTTACCTTTTTAGTTTGAGATGAACTTTCTGAACATGCGATGTTAAGTAAGGCTGTATAATATAGAGATCGATTATATACAGATGTAGACAAATTTCTAAGGAAATTTTACTTACTTTCATTGAAAAGTATGATCCACACAAATCACAAATGTATTGCAACCCAGAATGTATTTTTTCGTGAGTCTTGCAAGTGTTTAGGCTAGTGAACAATTTCCCGCACGTTGAGCATGGAATATGCTTTTTTTGGTCATCTATGTGCTGTATTGACAAAAGATCTGACTCACCGTTTAAAAGTTTTTCTTCTTCCTGTTCTCTTATGCCATGAACGTGATTCAAATGTTTGTGATATCTTGTTGAACTTGTAAAGCTATTTCCGCAAATTTCACATGGAAAAAAAGTCTTTGGCTTCCTCAAATCCTTTCTCATCAGTTTCTTTGAAGGCTCTTTCTTTGACTTATTATTTAGTGAATTCTTACTTGTCTGAGCAGCTTTTTCGTTCACATTCGATCCAAAAAACTCTTTATGAAGCTTATGATAATGAACTTCCAAGTTTCCTGGAGCAAGTATTTTATCTTTGCATATTGCACACTTCCATCTTTCTTTAAACTTGTCTATTCTATATCCGTGATGCTTTTTAAAATGCGGAACCAAGCCAAATCGCTGATTAAAGTTTTTGCCGCATCTATTCATAATTTATATTTAATTGATTGGAATTAAATGATTTAGAGACATACTTATCACAGGTATATTTAGTGGCTGTTTCCAAAAAATGCAGTCTTTCATGCTGTATAAGTCGCTGTCTTCTTGACAATTTTAAACCGCAATAACGGCATGACAATCTGAATTTAACGGAAATTCCCTTTTGACATTAGAGCTATTTAAAAACATATGAGTCGTACCTTCTTATTGGAATCTCGTTACTTGCAATGCTAGTCTCTCTTGGACTTTTTTCAACAATCTGCTCAACAACATTTTCTTCTTCTGGAAATTCCAAATATTCCTCAATTATTTCTTCTTTGGCACTTAATTCTAAGACGTTATTGTCTATTACTTCTACATTCTCAAAATACGTTTCAACGAACGTTTCGATGCACGGCAGTTTATTATCGAAATATTCCTGAGACGTTTGGATCTTTCTTCTAAAATTGATGCACTGATACACTTCAATTTCACATGATTTACATATTAATGCTGGTATATTTTGTAGCTCGATTATCTATACAAAATAATTAACGTCAAAACTAGTCAAAAACAGTGAAATTTAACGTAAACAAAAAAGAATAACTCACTTTTACACTAGTCACAAGGAATATCTTTAATGCCAGCTTATTTTCAAATACACTTATAAACTTATTAACACTTTCGGATGATAAGCATACCCGACATATCCTTTCTTCCATTTAAATTAATTAATTTTGTTATTCACTCGCAAAAAAAATGAGCAAAACTGAATCTGTGTTGCACGGGGACAGTAACTTTTTAGTAAATTCTGTCATTATAAAAGGGCTCGTTCACTTATTACGTTACGCAAAAAAACGACCCCCCCCCCCCTCTTGTTACAAATTTTGTATGAGAAAATTTTGTTCTCAAACTTTGAGCTGTTACAAAATCCTAGACCCCCCCTCCTCCCCCCAAAAAAGCGAACGTAATAAGTGAACAGCCCCATATGTCAATATACAATAATTTTTTCAAGCACAAATTCGTTTTGTGAATTAAATCAAGTTTTCTCTATTAACAATGGATGAAAATATAAATCTTGTAAAAGTATGCCGTGTATGCTTAGCACCAGAAAGTAAAAAAGAGAAGTTTACGAGATTATTTGGCGAAAATAAGCAATTATCAGTTCAATTTTTTTTCACAACTAATATTACAGTAAATAGCACTTAATTTGAGTTTTTTAAGGCTGTAAATGATATATTACTGATTTATTTAGGTAATGGAATTCATGGATATAGCACCGGCATTAATATGTGATCGATGTAAGGGAAATCTCGAAATTGCATACAGATTTAAGAAAATGGCTTTAGGTATGTAGTCTAATTTGCACAAAAGAAAGTTAATTTAACTCTTTTTTGATATTCTAGTGGCTGACAAGTTCTTCAATAACTTGTCTCTTGACAAAGAAGCTGAAATATTCAGAGAATATAAGCTTGATGAAAGTGAAAATTTTTACTTGGAAAATATTCAAATTAAGCATGAACAAACAATGAGAGATGATGATATTGAGCCAATTCAATTTCTCGATTCTAATCTCGATCAAAGTGATTGGAATGTTAATCAATATACCGTTTCGAATGATGACAATTTTGACAGAAATGATGATATAGATAGCAGCAGTAGTGATGATTTTAATGACGATGATGATGACTTCTTCAGTCAAATGCCACCTAAAAAGGAGAAGTCACCAAAAAAAGAAAAGAAAGATCCATCACAAAAAAGATCATATATTCGAGGTGGCAATAAAGAAGGAATCTGCGATATTTGTGGCAAAAACTTGTGGAGTGAAGAACGTCTGAAGAATCATATTAAAGTTAAGCATGAAATTATTCCACTCACAGAATATATACCATGTCCCATAGAAGGTTGTCGTAAAAAGTTTAAAATACCACTTTATGTCGATCGTCATATTGAGAATATGCATAGCAATACACCAAAAAAGCGTGTCCAAGAATCTTTTCCGTGCTCATATTGTGGTGTCTTCTTGGGCAGCAAGAATGCTCTAAAGCAGCATGAAAACAGACATCTCATTGCCGTAAGAGGAGAAGAAATGCTCATTCATAGCTGCGATATGTGTGGCTATAAGGCAGATAAAAAAATAAAAGTGCAATATCATATCGAGAGAGTTCATCTCCAATTAAGGAAATTTAAATGTAAAGTATGTCCAGCAGATTTCGTTCATGCATCTCTATTAAATTACCATGAACTGACAGTCCATTTGAATCTGAGGAAATTTTCATGTCGCTTCAACTGTGGAAAGAGCTTCACACGATCTTCATGTCGAACTATTCATGAGAGAATCCACAAAAACGAAAGACCTTACAGGTACGTTGATTTTAAATCCTACAATTAATTAATTTAAATCTTGAGATTACTTAAAAATAAATCTTTTCTTGCTCATTTAAAGCTGCAAGTTTTGTGAACGAACATTCATTCATCATAGTGATCATCGAAGGCACGAACTCAGACACACTGGAGGCATACCTGCAAAAGTCTTTGATCAACAGATGAAGCAAGGTTTGGCACAAGTCATTCACAACTTAAACTAATCGAATTGTATTCCTTAATAAGATTTAACTTTGATGATTGTGTATGTATTAGCTTGTAAGTAAAATATGATTAAAGTTTTACGAGGAACCGACACAAAATATCTACTTATGCTTTTCATACTTGACATTCATTAATAAAATATATAATTGAATGTTTATTGATGCAAGGAAATCAAAAAAAAAAGTCCTAGTGACATTTATTCACAGCTATAATTTTGAATATAAGAAAATAAAAGTTATGCTTATTCAATCACCTTCTGACTACAAAAAAAAAACGATTAATAATTAATTAATTAATTAATATTTTGATCCAAATCAACCTTAATATTTAAATATATCCCTTAATCCCTTAGTGGTGATGATGATGATGATGGAATGCAGCAGTCGTTGGAACATTGTTCTTTTTTTCTTCTTCTTCTGCCTTTTCGTCCCTTAACTTTTCTCCTTCTAAATTCTTCAGCTGTTGATTCCACATTTCAGCATAAAGTCCATTTTCTTCCAATAATTGTTCGTGCTTTCCTCGCTCTACAATTTGTCCATCATTCATGACTAAAATCTCATCAGCATGGATAATTGTTGACAATCGATGAGCTATAATTAAGGTTGTCTTATTGCTACAAACTCGAGCTAAAGCAGATTGAATGTTTCGTTCTGTGGTTGTATCTAATGCTGATGTTGCTTCATCTAACAATACAATTTGTGGTGCCTTCAATATTGTTCTGGAAATAAATATAACAACTTTGAGTGCTAGAAATATCCAAATATGTAATAACTAGGCTATCCAGAGGCGCCCGTGGCGCCTCTTATCAGGGTTAAAATTTGATTATTATTATGTAAATAACTGTAAGACGTAAATAACCATAATGTTTTTAAGGTCAATCCTACCACAAAACTTCACTTGGCCACAAAACTTCACAGGGGGCCTCAAAACCCCCTCAAACTCGGATTTCCTTAATCCCACAAAAACTATATAAATGGCTTCACAAAACTTCACATGGCTTCATAAACCCCCTCGAACTCGAACCCCCTTAATCCAACTAAAACATTATGAATGGCTTCACAAAACTTCACATGGCTTCATAAACCCCCTCGAACTCGAACCCTCTTAATCCCACTAAAACTTTATAAATGGCTTCACAAACTCCCTCAAACTCGGACTTCCTTTATCCCGTAAAAACTTTATAAATAGCTTCACAAAACTTCACATGGCTTCACAAACCTCCTCAAACTCGGACTTAATCTCACAAAAATTTTATAAATGTCTTGACCAACCCCCTCAAACTCGGACCCCCTTAATCCCACTAAAACTTTAATTCCCCCGAAACCCACCATGTCTTTTCACAAAGCTTCGCATGGCTTCACAAAATTTTGTATGGCTTCACAAAATATTCCTGACACCAAACTTTTCCCACAAACCCCCTCAAATTCGGATCCAACCCCCCCCCCCCCCCCACCCCCCCAGCACTCCTCAAATCATTGGCTTCACAAAATATACCTGACACCCACCCCTCACCTGACACCCACTTTGTCACTCCACCTACAACTGACACCAACCCCTCAAATCATTGGCTTTATACGGCTTCACAAAATATCCCTGACACTCCCCTTGCCCCCCACCTTGTCCAGAGTCAGGATGCTGGGTTATAAGTCCAGAAACTATAAGTCCAGAGATTATAAGTCCAGAAAATCAAAGTGACTAAAGGTTTATAAGTCCAGGTACAAAAACAGCTGGAATTATAAACTGCACGAGAGGTTTTTAAGTCCAGGTACATTTTATATCTGGACTTATAAACTTTACGTGTGGCTTATAATTCCAGAAAACAAAAACGTGGAAAATTTTTTATTAAATTAATTAAAGTGTCCAAGTCGTTATTAGTTGGAAAAAACCTTCTTACTAAGTGCCAAGGGTTGTGTTTTCCTCAAGGACAATGAGGAAAGGCAAAAAGAAAGCAAGATTTGTCGCCAAAAATTGATTTGGACGAAAGTTCAATCAAATCTAATGAAAATTCCAAGAAGAGGAAGCAAACGCCTCAGAAAGAGGAATCATCGGTTCCAGTCACAACAACAACTTCAGTCAAGCCAAGATTTGTGCAATGCAGTCTCAAGGATGTGAGAAAATTAATTTCACTATTGAAATTGCAGGTTATGCCTGCATATAAAATTTCATCATCAAATACAACTCAAGTAATTGTCAAGTCTATTGAGGATAAGGCCTCAATAATAAACCTTCTGCGGTCTCAAACTATTCAATTCCACACCTTCTCCGAGAAATCGGAGAAAACAAAGTCATTCGTTCTGAAAGGATTTTACGAAACACCAACGAATGAAGTACTAAGATTACTTCAAGAAGCCAAGGTTTCAGCTGTCCAAGTGACAATTCTCGTCAAGAAGCCCGAGTTCACCTTTTATCTTGTGCATTTTCAAGATGAAAGTGTGAACATCAACGTGCTCAATCATAACCACCGTAACATCGACAACATCATCGTCAAGTGGGAGAACATCAAGAAGGGCAACAAAAGCCCAACGCAGTGCTTCAACTGCCAACATCAGTTGCAAACTAGATCTCAACGTGAACAGACGTGTTTACAAATCGCTCCGCAAATTATTCAAAAATCTCAAAAGAAACAAAACAGAGACTACCTGAGAAGCTTTTTGTTTGCAAAAAGTTTCAAAATCTCAGTTTGATTCTCAAAACATCAAAATGGTAGCATCACCAAAAACTACCAACAACGAAGAAAATCTTTCTCAAAATCAGCATGGACTTAATAGTTCTCAACAACAACATTCATCTTCAGTGAAAATTCTCAATATTGAGGAAATTTTCAGTGAAGATGTTTCACAAGCAGCCGACATTGAGATGACAAATCTCAAACCAAAAAAACAAATATCAATAAAAAAGTTTCTCAATGAAGCAAGTAAAGCAGAAAAACGCCCTCGAGAAGTGATAGTTCCCAACGCTCTTTTAAAAAGAGTAGCAAACGAAAGCAAACCAAAAGATGGGAACAAATTACTGTTCGTACTCCCACCAGTGAAGAAAGCTTCGTCTTCTGGAGTACCGTATCTATTTGGTTCACCAGAACAGGAGAAAAAAAGATCGACAACTTCTTCGTACTGGGGAGAAAACAGCAAAACATCAGAGCAACAAAAGACAATTTCCGTAAACACGGAAAGCAACAACAACAAATCTCAACAAAAATCAAAACCACCTCCAATTGTCATCAGCACAGGAGGAGCTGGTGAAATCAAGAGATTGACGAATGAAATAAACAATCAACCTGGAAGTTTCTTAATTGAGACCAAAAAGGGCAAACAAGGAACAAAAACGGTAACAACGGAGAGTTGGGATTACTACGAGAAATTCATCCAACTACTCAAAGACAAAAAGCATCACTTCCACACATACTCCAGCCAAGAACCACTGAAGAAGTACGTACTCTATGGACTCCCAGATATGGAAATCAGTGAGTTGGAGAAGGAACTTCAAACCGTAAAAATCACACCAGTAAAAATTGTCAAAATGACAATGAAACACAAAAGACACGAACAAGACGACGACCAGAACTACCTCGTGTACTTCAAAAAAGATGTAGAACAAGGTGGAAATTTCCTGGAATTCCTCAGAAAAATCAAAATTGTCAGCAGTTTCAAAATTAAATGGGCTGACTACAAAAATAGACAAGCTGGACCATCTCAATGTTCGAAATGTCTGCAGTTTGGTCATGGACAAAACGGTTGTAACAAACCGTCCGTTTGCTTCAGATGCTCTGAGCAACATGACTCGAAAACGTGCCAGTACATATCGAAAGAGACCAACAAGGTTCCACTCGGAAAACTCAAATGTTTCTTCTGCGGTGAAAAACATACAGCAATTTTCACAGGTTGTAAAACCAGACAAGAAATAATTGAAAAATGGAAATCAAAATCACAGAATGGAAACAACCAAAATCAAAACAAAACAGCAGGCCATTATTCATATGGACAACGGAGAAACAATCCTCCAACACCGCATCGTCCTGAGAGATCAACCAGAAACGTCCAACATGCAGCAAAACCTCAATGGAGAAAGGAGTATATGGAACCATCAACATCTGGTACACAAAAGCCTGTTCATCAAAAACAAGTTCCAGTCAACCACAAACCAAGGAACACAAATCCTCCTCCAAATCACAAACCCTCAAATCAGGGAAATAAAAATAACTTGATCAACCAACAAAACAATAAAGAAAGAGGAAAACATTGGAAAAAGAATCAAAGAAAAAAGCAAAACGAGCGCATTAATAACAATCAACATCAAAAACCAAAGCAAGATGTTGAGCTTATGGACTCAGAAGACATCAGTGCAACAAGTCAGACCTCGAATGAAGTCTTCCCAGAACCTTCATTCAGTGTTGAGGTAGTGAATCGAAACATAACAACTAATCAACAAGCTCAAAGCACCAGCACAAGAGATAAAAACATCTCAGAAATAGAGGAATCAAAGTGCAAGTACCTTATCAGCGAGCTTCTCAAATTAATCGCCAAAAATCCAGAGTTCATCGACGAAATACTCCAAGCAATCGGCTCAAGTGCCAAAAACACCGCGTACAATAATGGATTGTAGACAACAAAGTATCAACGTCCTCTACTGGAATGCTAACGGCCTCACTGACAAAATGTTAGCATTTCTCGACTACCTAAGCAAGCAAAACGTCGATGTTGCTTGCATCTCAGAAACATTCCTAAAACCAAACTCAAAAATTGACTCGCATCCAGACTACGTAATTCATCGATTGGATCGCGTGGATAGACCAAAGGGTGGTGTTGCAATCATCGTCAAAAGAAATCTAAAACATCAGCTTCAACCAAGCTACAACACAAAACTAATGGAATGCATTGGAATCAAAGTCTTCATCAATGACACGGATAGTTGTCACATCCTCTCAGTCTATCTCCCAGGAGGAAGCAAAGGAGGGGAAATAGATCTACATCTGAGAGATGACATCAACAAAATAACAAATCTGAGAGGAAATTACTACATCTGTGGAGACTTCAATGCAAAACATCGAGAATGGAACTGCAACGTTGCAAATAAATCAGGAAATATTCTTCAGGAAATGTCAGGAGAGTTCATGATCTACTTTCCTGACTCGCCAACGTACTACCCAGAAGATCGAAACAAATCAGTGTCAACAATTGACCTGATGCTCTCGAATTCCAACCTCGAAACAACAGAACTTCAATGCACAGAGGCAATGAGTGATCACTGCGCTGTGTATTTCCAAATCAAAACATCAAAAATCGACAGAACTGAAAATACAGTCTACAGATATGACTACAAAAACGCAAACTGGAAAAAGTTCAAAGCACAAATTTCACGCCGCACTGAAGACAACATTGGAGAAAATTCTTGCAATACAACAGATGAGATCGAGAATCACATTAAGATTCTCTCTGAACTCATCATGGAAGCGAGGAACTCAAGTGTAAAAATGAAAAAGATCAAGTTCGAATCAACTAAACTCACACCGGAGATTAAAGATCTAATCAATACAAAAAGGAGTCTTCGTCGAAGATGGCAGAGAAGCAGAGATAATCAACTTAAATCTGAATTGAATTATCTGCAGAGAGTCATCAATGAGAAAATTAAAGAACTCAAAAACAAAAACTGGAATAAGCGTCTCTCAGAGATTCAACCGTCAAACCAAACAGTTTGGAGAATAGCAAAATTTTGCAAAAAAGGTTCAAAAACAATGCCTCCATTGACAAATCTGGGTAAAACGTTCATCACCAACAAAGAAAAAGCCAGCGCACTCAGCGAGTATTTTCGTGAAGTGCACGAAAATCCTCTGGAACAAAACGATCCACAACATACACAGGAAGTAAACAACACAGTCAAAGAAGCATTGGAACAAGACAATGATGAGAATCCAGAACTAACAGATGTAAACGAAATCGTGAGCATCATAAGAAATCTGAAAAATCCAAAAGCTCCGGGACTAGATGAAGTCAACAACATACTCATCAAAAATCTTCCTGAAAAAGGTTTCGAATACTTGAAATTCATCATCAATTCGTGTCTGAAACTCAACCACTTCCCCAAAGTTTGGAAACATGCAAAAGTGATTCCTATTCCAAAACCTGGAAAACCAGCAAATGAGCTAAGCAGCTACAGGCCAATAAGTCTACTCAGCTCAATAAGCAAAATACTGGAGAGAGTATTACTGAATAGAATCAACGATCATCTTGAGGATAACAACATCATCCCAAACCAGCAGTGTGGCTTCCGGACTGGAAGATCAACATCTCACCAGCTCATCAAAGTGATCAAATCAGCAAGAGAAAACTTAAACAACAAAAAGTCAACAGGCATGATCTTTCTGGATGTAGAAAAAGCATTTGACAGAGTCTGGCATAACGGACTCTTGTACAAAATGCTAAAACTGAGATTTCCACTGCCACTTATAAAAACTGTAAGATCTTTCCTCAGTGAAAGATCTTTCGCAGTTTTTATTAAAGGTCAGTTCTCAGAAATCAAGGTAATCAAATTCGGAGTGCCACAAGGAGCAGTGCTTTCACCAACTCTCTACAACATCTTCACGTATGATGTTGTAAGAGAGACAACCAACAACATCGGTCTTTTCGCAGATGATACAGCACTGTATCATTCTGCAGAGAACTCGGCCGATATTGTGACACATCTACAGCACACAGGAAGAAAAGTTCAACAATACATGAACAAATGGAAGATCAACCTCAACAAACAGAAGACTCAAGCCTTATTCATCACAAACAGGCACTCCAGGCAACTACCAGGAAATAACATCAAATTTCTCAACGAAAACATCAAATGGGAAACAGAAGCTAAATATCTGGGAATGGTGATCGACAAGAGAGTGACATTAAAGCCGCATTTGGAGTATGTGACCAATAGAGCTCACACCGCATTAAGACAGCTTTATCCGCTCATCAGCAGGAACTCACAACTCGACGTACGAAACAAACTTCTCATCTACAAGCTAGCCATCAGACCAATATTCACATATGGTTGTCCAGCGTTTGGAAGCATGGCAAAAACCCATCTTCAAAAACTTCAAGTACTGCAAAACAAATTCTTGAGAATTGTTCTCAATAAAACAAGATATGAAAGGATCACCGATCTTCATACAGAAGCGAAAATACCGTCCATCGAAGACTACGTCGGAAAGTTGCAAGCGAACTTCAACAGTCGTCTTGCATCTCAAAACACCGAATAAATCAAATGAAATACAAAAGAAAGTAAAATCCGTAAATGAAATCAAAATTAAGAGACAAAAGGCAAATTGAATGCCTGAAACCTTAAAACAAAAAGCAACAAAATGTATAGAAACTTTGTACATACTTAAATTTAAATGTAAATAAATAAAAAGTTTAATTAAAAAAAAAAAAAAAAAAAAAGCTTCAACTGCCAACGTTGGGGTCACTCATCTCAAAATTGTGGATATAAATTCCGATGCGTCAAGTGCACGGAAGTTCACGGACCAAATCAATGTCAACGATCCACTCGTGATGGAAATGCCAAGTGCATTAATTGCAATGGCGATCATGCTGCCAGTTATAGACTGTGCCCATCGTTCATTTCGTATTCCAAAAGAATCGAAAAGTCAAGAGCCAAACCACAACTCAAAATGCTGCCACAGATATCAAGTCTTTTGGACAGTAACAATTTTCCATCGTTAAGCAAACGACATCAAGTTTCTGCTCATTCACATCCAGTGAATGCTGCAAGTAACTCATCAGCAACATTTAAAGAAGAGATTAATCAGCAACAACTGATCAATAATATCAGTTATGCAGAGAAACTCAACGAAGCAGTAAAGAATGAAAGCCTTTTCAAGAAATTCACAGAAGCTCAAGAACGTCTAAAGAGAATCCCCAACATTGAAGAAGCAATAAATCAGTTCTGCAGTTTCGTAGACGAAGCCGGAAAGATCCCAAAGGATGCACCTCAATGAACTGCATTTAAACTCATAGTGAAGTATGGCTTCATTGGCTGCCCACCAGCACCGAACAAGCCAGTTCAAAAATAATTTATTAACGTAGTTCATAAGCTTAAAAAAAAGCTTTTTTTTCTCGCTCGGCAACTTTTTTTAAACTTTTTATGCCACATTTTCATGATATATGTAAATCTCATTCATCAAAATTAATAATTAATCAAGATATAGTTGAATTAAAGCCATATTCAGGCTGGTGTCAAAATAAGACTCAAAGAAATGTAACTTAAACTACAATAATTCCAAATTTGAAATAAAGAAAGATTTTGTTTTGTTTTATAATTCCAGAAATTTTTAAATTTTACTAATAATCTCCCAGTGCGATTATAAGTCCAGATACATTTTTCTGGACTTATAATCTTTGAAAATTATTTGAAACTTTTTTAACTTATTTTAAATTTTTTTCTTTAAGGCAATTCTACACATGAATTTTTGAAAACTTCACACAAAGAATTCACATTTGATAATTTTTTTTCCTCTAAAGTACCTTATATATCCTTTTAAGCTGCTGTATTTCATTATACCCCTTGAAATCTAGCGAGTCAGCTGAGCTTCGCTAAGCATATGTTTGAAGGTTAAAAGCTTAACGAACATTCTTTGAAAGATTTTTAAAATTTTTTTTTTCATCAAAAGTTTAATTTTATAAAAATCACAGTGAACTTTTGTTTTGAAAAATTCGTAAGAAAGGGAAGTTTTTTGCTTTTTCCGAAGCAACGGCTGTTCCTACCTTGCCCAAAAACAATACAGCTCTTCTATAGAGCAGTACGGTTCAAATGCAAAAAACTAGAAGTCTCTAAGATGTCTCGTTATTGAGATTTCTTGCTGATTAACTTGCATGGTTGTTTGCTTGTTTACAGAAAGCGTATTTTGCGATTTTCTCAGCAATGCCACAACCAAATTGAAATCTGTTTTTTGCAAAAGATGTGAAATTCCAGGCATGAACTTTTTATCTCTGAACATTTTAAGCTATTTTGTTCTATTTCCTCACAAAATTTGAAAAACTGATTTTTCAATCTGAACAAAACCAATAGATTCACACGTGAATACGGTGTGAACATACTTACATTTTTAACGAATCAAATTCTCAAATTATATGGATCAAAAATTCACAAAAAATAAAGAAAAGTTCAAATGAAATGTTCATTACATTTTATATAAAATATAAAAAGGAGCGTTGATCGAAACCCAACTGGTGCTAGAGTAAAATTGAGAATGTATGAAGTCGAAAAAACTTCTGTCATCTTGGATTTTCTGATTGATTTCTTTTAAATCATTCAATTCAATCAATTCAAAATGCTTCTAAAAGTGCTAAAAACATCAGCTGCTGCATTTAGGATTCAGTAAGTATTTAGTGATAAAGATTTTTTATGATGTTCAACTTTAAGGCACTAGGTTCAATAACAGAGACTTAATAAAGAAAAAAAATTGAACAAGTTTCAAATAATTTTCAAAGATTAAAAGTCTAGAAAAATGTATCTGGACTTATAATCGCACTGGGAGATTATTAGTAAAATTTAAAAATTTCTGGAATTATAAAACAAAACAAAATCTTTCTTTATTTCAAATTTGGAATTATTGTAGTTTAAGTTACATTTCTTTGAGTCTTATTTTGACACCAGCCTGAATATGGCTTTAATTCAACTATATCTTGATTAATTATTAATTTTGATGAATGAGATTTACATATATCATGAAAATGTGGCATAAAAAGTTTAAAAAAAGTTGCCGAGCGAGAAAAAAAAGCTTTTTTTTAAGCTTATGAACTACGTTAATAAATTATTTTTGAACTGGCTTGTTCGGTGCTGGTGGGCAGCCAATGAAGCCATACTTCACTATGAGTTTAAATGCAGTTCATTGAGGTGCATCCTTTGGGATCTTTCCGGCTTCGTCTACGAAACTGCAGAACTGATTTATTGCTTCTTCAATGTTGGGGATTCTCTTTAGACGTTCTTGAGCTTCTGTGAATTTCTTGAAAAGGCTTTCATTCTTTACTGCTTCGTTGAGTTTCTCTGCATAACTGATATTATTGATCAGTTGTTGCTGATTAATCTCTTCTTTAAATGTTGCTGATGAGTTACTTGCAGCATTCACTGGATGTGAATGAGCAGAAACTTGATGTCGTTTGCTTAACGATGGAAAATTGTTACTGTCCAAAAGACTTGATATCTGTGGCAGCATTTTGAGTTGTGGTTTGGCTCTTGACTTTTCGATTCTTTTGGAATACGAAATGAACGATGGGCACAGTCTATAACTGGCAGCATGATCGCCATTGCAATTAATGCACTTGGCATTTCCATCACGAGTGGATCGTTGACATTGATTTGGTCCGTGAACTTCCGTGCACTTGACGCATCGGAATTTATATCCACAATTTTGAGATGAGTGACCCCAACGTTGGCAGTTGAAGCACTGCGTTGGGCTTTTGTTGCCCTTCTTGATGTTCTCCCACTTGACGATGATGTTGTCGATGTTACGGTGGTTATGATTGAGCACGTTGATGTTCACACTTTCATCTTGAAAATGCACAAGATAAAAGGTGAACTCGGGCTTCTTGACGAGAATTGTCACTTTGACAGCTGAAACCTTGGCTTCTTGAAGTAATCTTAGTACTTCATTCGTTGGTGTTTCGTAAAATCCTTTCAGAACGAATGACTTTGTTTTCTCCGATTTCTCGGAGAAGGTGTGGAATTGAATAGTTTGAGACCGCAGAAGGTTTATTATTGAGGCCTTATCCTCAATAGACTTGACAATTACTTGAGTTGTATTTGATGATGAAATTTTATATGCAGGCATAACCTGCAATTTCAATAGTGAAATTAATTTTCTCACATCCTTGAGACTGCATTGCACAAATCTTGGCTTGACTGAAGTTGTTGTTGTGACTGGAACCGATGATTCCTCTTTCTGAGGCGTTTGCTTCCTCTTCTTGGAATTTTCATTAGATTTGATTGAACTTTCGTCCAAATCAATTTTTGGCGACAAATCTTGCTTTCTTTTTGCCTTTCCTCATTGTCCTTGAGGAAAACACAACCCTTGGCACTTAGTAAGAAGGTTTTTTCAACTAATAACGACTTGGACACTTTAATTAATTTAATAAAAAATTTTCCACGTTTTTGTTTTCTGGAATTATAAGCCACACGTAAAGTTTATAAGTCCAGATATAAAATGTACCTGGACTTAAAAACCTCTCGTGCAGTTTATAATTCCAGCTGTTTTTGTACCTGGACTTATAAACTGCACGTGAGGTTTTTAAGTCCAGGTGCAATTTGTATCTGGACTTATAAACCTTTAGTCACTTTGATTTTCTGGAATTATAATTTTCTGTGCACGATTTTTGTATCTGGACTTATAATCTCTGGACTTATAACCCAGCATCCAGAGTCAGTGAATCAGTGAGTTGGGCTTTTATATATTAGATAGTTTACCTGGCAATAGCAACTCGCTGTTTTTCACCACCAGACAACCTTAAACCTCTTTCACCAACTTGAGTCTCGTATTGTTGAGGGAATGTGAGAATTTTTTCGTGAATATCTGCACTTCTTGCTGCTGTAATGACATCATGTTCATCTGCTGTGATTCTTCCGTACTTAATGTTATACTTGATAGTTTGATTAAACAAGACTGTGTCTTGAGGCACGACTCCAATTGACTTTCGTAAGCTTGACTGTGTAACAGTCTTAATATTTTGACCATCAATAAGAATTGATCCACCATTTACGTCATAAAATCTAAACAACAGTCTCATTATTGTACTTTTACCAGCACCTATATAGTATCAAAATTTTCAATTAAAGTATTAGTTAATAGTGATTCATATTGTAAATGTCGTAAAAACATTTTCATGCAGTTTCAAGCTTGTCGACTAAATATCTTTTCAATAACTCAAAATTTTGCCAACATGGTATACATCATTGGAAAGGTCTTTATTTGATCTTTAAAAATATGTTAATTAAATTAATTTTGAACCGGTTTTATCGGTTAATTTACCGGTTCAAACTTTGTGAGAAAATTAAAAAAAGTAAATTGGAATAACTTTTACAGTTTTCAACCATTTTCAATGATTCTTTTTTTGGCTGAAAGCCTATATATTTGCAGTTAGCTTTAACATTAATTAAATTTTTTCCAATGTATGGAACATAATTTTTTGAGGCCCCCAAGTTTTTGACTAAAGTAGCTCTTATTTGATCATTTGGCTACATTTGGTCAAAATTTATGGATGAACCCCATATTATTGTATGTTGTTACAAAGGGAATAAAAATACAAGTAATATGTAAAAAGTTTGAAATCAATATCTATTATCGTTTTCAAATGAGAGCTGTTTTAGTAAATTTTGGTCAAAATTTATGGATGAACCCCATATTATTGTATGTTGTTACAAAGGGAATAAAATACATTTGAAAACGATAATAGATATTGATTTCAAACTTTTTGCATATTACTTGTATTTTTATTCCCTTTGTAACAACATACAATAATATGGGGTTCATCCATAAATTTTGACCAAAATTTACTAAAACAGCTCTCATTTGAAAACGGTAATAGATATTGATTTTAAACTTTTTGCATATTAATTGTTTTTTTATTACCTTTCCAACAACATACAATAATATGGGGTTCATCCATAAATTTTGACCAAAATTTACTAAAACAGCTCTCATTTGAAAACGATAATAGATATTGATTTCAAACTTTTTGCATATTACTTGTATTTTTATTCCCTTTGTAACAACATACAATAATATGGGGTTCATCCATAAATTTTGACCAAATGTAGCCAAATGATCAAATAAGAGCTACTTTTGTCAAAAACTTGGGGGCCTCAAAAAATTATGTTCCATACATTGGAAAAAATTTAATTAATGTTAAAGCTAACTGCAAATATATAGGCTTTCAGCCAAAAAAAGAATCATTGAAAATGGTTGAAAACTGTAAAAGTTATTCCAATTTACTTTTTTTAATTTTCTCACAAAGTTTGAACCGGTAAATTAACCGATAAAACCGGTTCAAAATTAATTTAATTAACATATTTTTAAAGATCAAATAAAGACCTTTCCAATGATGTATAACATGTTGGCAAAATTTTGAGTTATTGAAAAGATATTTAGTCGACAAGCTTGAAACTGCATGAAAATGTTTTTACGACATTTACAATATGAATCACTCTTTTAATATAGTCATGAAAAGTTACCCGATGGTCCAACAAGAGCCACAATTTTTCCTGGTCCGATATTGAAAGACACATTTTTGAGAATTATCTTTTCTTTAGAATAGCCAAAAGTGACATTTGAAAAGTCAATTCCACCACGACTGCATACTAAATCAGGAGCGCTAGGTGCATCAATTACTTCTTGATCTTCTTTCATTAGTTCCAACATATTTTCCATGTCAACGAAATTCTTTTGAATTTGTCTACAAATGACAATTTGAATCTTATTAGAATTATTATTATTATTATTATTATATTTATTATGGTCCATCAGCAAAACGCTATTTCAAGACCTGCACTGTTCCAAAAAAAACTACAATTATTTTGATTTGTCTACATTTTTAAATCTAATCAATGGGATTCTCTGTCCTTCATGTGTCACCCATTGGGTGGATGTTCCATCGCCATTGTCTCTAATTGCAGAGTTTGTGAAGTCTCCACAATCTTCCCTATTTACTTCTGCTTCCTCCATCTCCTCGTTATTTTCCTCAATTTCTGACTCCTCGTCAGATTCTGAATTTTCTAAGGCATCAATGTTGTATTTCATGAGTATCTTAAAGCGATCTGCATTGGTATTTGGAAGCTCTGCTAGTTCGTCCACGAAGTTGCAGAAATCGTTGATTGTCTTTTCTATATTTGGGATTTTTCGCAACTTTTCTTGAGCGTTAGCTAATCTCTTGAAAAGCCCTTCAATCTTGACTGCTTCTTGAAGCTTTTCTGCATAAGTTATATGACTAGATATGACTGAACTGTATGATGCAGCTTGACTTTTCTCGATTACGTTATTGTTCGTGATTTTTCCTTGATTCGGCAATTTCGGAAACTGTTTCGATGAAAATTCAGTTGTCATCTTGATTGGATCTTTTGATTTATTTGGACGTGGAACTTTGGTTTCTACATACTTTTTATATGCAGGACAACCTCGATGATTTGCTGAGTGATTCCCTCCACAATTGCAGCAGACAACTTTATCATCTCTAACTAAACGAGGACATTGTCCTTTTGGATGTGATGCATTGCACTTGACACATTTAGCTTGAAGTCCACAATTGATCGAAGCATGTCCCCATGCCTGACAATTGTAGCATTGTGTTGCTCGAGGGAAAAAATTTCGATGTGAAATTGGTGTGGAATTTCCCACCACGATGGGAATTTCCCATCGATTCCCGTCGATTTCCCATCGCAATGGGAAATTTCCTGTCGATTTCCCATCACAATGGGAAATTTCCCACCACACTACAGGGCAATATTGAAGACAGCGAAAATCCAAAATGTTTTTGAATGTTTCGAATTACACTCTCGGGGCATTTTTTTTTCTTGTAGAGGACATCGAAATTGACTTCTTGTCCTAATTTTAGGTCATTTGGAGTTATTTCCGTAATTCTAGGGCTGTTTGAAGATAAAAAAATAGACGAAAATTCTGATTTTTTCCTGTACTTTTTGAACTTAAAGTTCTCAACAATGATTAAAGTTATTGAAAAACGCTTTTTAATCCCTATTCAAATAAAAGATTTAATTCAATACATAATGAAATTTATAAATACTGATTGCTAACACAAAAATGTGCTGGGGTCCCAAAAAAAGTTCAATATTTGTCAAGATATAGGGTACTTTTTGATTTCTGACGAGTTGTATCCTTTTCATATTTCTCAAACTGCTCTAACTCTTACAAAACAAAATACTTTTTAATCCGTTTTCAGTTTATTATTGCTTAACTTATAGTTAATACCTGATAGGAACAGTTCATGTTCGACAGACTTGTCGAAAGTCTAGGGGTGTTATAATATGCACGTTCGAAAAATTTAAATTTGAAAAAATCGTTTCATTTTTTTGTCATTTTAGTAGAGTTTTTGATGGTTTTAAAACGATTTAGCTATATTATGCATATTATTAAATGACAACATTATATTTTCATCAAAATTTCATATAAAACTTGCTTAATTTTATTTTTGTTTTTTTCCTTATTTTCGAAAATTTTGAACTGCGGGGTATGAAACTTTGAATTTTGCGTGGCAGACAGACACATAAGACATTTTCACAAGTTTTCTTCGAAACTGTAACGGTCGAAACCATTGAATTGTTCGGAACAGGTTAATACCATTCTAATGATGTAAAATACTTGATGGTTACTTTTGATATTGGTCATGAATATAGGCTTTGTTTATGAATGACCCCAAATTAGAAAATAATCTCCAATAATCTCAAAAACGACATTTCTAGAAATACAACTTAGAAACAAAATTTTGCATAACTAAGACTTTTAAAACTCAAAAGGAAAGGAGATATGGTTTTACTACCCGAAAAATCTCCATCTAAAATATTTGCAGCACGCTTGAAGCTATTTTCCTAAGTAAAGTACCAAAACTACAAATTTATAAATTTAAATGTGCAACAAAATAAAGCTTTTATATCATACTATTAGGAAAGCGTTTTTCAATAACTTTAATCCTTGTTTAATTATTTTTAACTTCAAACAGCCCTAGAATTACCGAAACAACATCTTATTACCTGAAATTTGGTTATTACATCAATTTTAATGTCCTCTTCAAAACAAAAAAATGCACCGAGAGTGTAATTCAAACCATCCCAAAAACAATTTCCAATTTTTTTAAATTTGCCCCGAATTGGTGTCACATTGGGAAATTTCCCATCAATTTCCCACTGCGATGGGAAATTTCTTATCGATTTCCCGTCGATTTCCCACCATGATGTGAAATTTCCCGTCATGATGGGAAATTTTCCCACTACGGTGGGAAATCATAAATTTTTTTCCCGTTGTGCACAACAATAATACAATTGTGTTATCTTCCCGTCGGTGTTGCTTCCTTACTTGATTTCTTTAAGTTTTCCCATCTGATCATTATTCCATCGACGCTGCGATGCAAGCGATTCAGAGAATCCAATGTGATTGTGTTGTCGAAATGCACCATGAACCAACTGAATTCATTCTTACGAATAAATTCAGTTACTTTGAGAGCTGGAATATCTTCCTTCTTGAGCATTTGAAATAATTCTTCATTTGAGGCATCATAAAAACCTTTTAAAATGAATTTGTTTGATTTTTCACACTTTTCTGTAAAAGTGTGATATTCAATCTGCTCTGATGTTAGTTTCTCGATCAGGATCTTCTTATCCTTGATGTTGAAGCATGATATTTGAGTGCAATTTGTTTCTCTGATCTTGCACAGCACTATAGTCGTCATTTTTAATGATGAAATTACTTTTTTTGTATCCTGAATATTCGCATTGACATAAATCCTTGTCTTGGGTCGCATCTGGTTGATTCGTCTTCGTTGCTTGCAAACCATCACTAATTATTTCTGCATCGGTCTTAACCTTCTTTTTTTTCAACAGATTTTGATGGAATCGGTGAAATTGATTTTTTGCGCTTTTTTGTGCCCATTATTACTTTCCTCCACTTTAGCACTCACAATTCAGTTGAAATATATCCACGACACCACTTACAGTGCATGCAGGACTTCCAGAACTAATATTTTTAACAATTTTCGTTGTTTACACTTTTGGTATTAGAATTATGTGCAAAGCACTGATGAAATGTATAGTGTTAAGGTCGACAAAATTATATTTATGTTAAACAAAAAAATGCGTAATTTAAAAAAAATCAAATCCGATTACAAAAACAAAAAAAACATAAAATTCAAATTTGAAATGACAGTTAAAATTGAAATCTCATAATAATTCTTAGACTTACCTATAGAAGGTTCCAAACCAATTTAATGGAACATAAAGCTGAATGATATAAGTCGCAAATAGAACGTAGTCACCGACAGTCAGTCTTTTGTGGTCGTCTTCATGAACAACAAAATATGCACAAAGTAAAGATCCGAGAAGTAATCCAATACAAACAACGATATTTTGTGCTGTATTTAATAAATTAAGTGTAAACATTGACTGAAATTCTTCCTTCTGATAGTCTAGAATTGCATCTTCATAGCACTGAATCTCATACTTTTCTTGTCCATAATATTTAACAGTCTCAAAATTCAATAATGAGTCAACTGATCTTGCACGTGTAGCATTGTCTGCGAGATTCATACGTCTTTGGAACTTTGTTCGCCATTCAGTGATTGCAATTGTCATTGCGATATAAAGAACCATTGTGACTAATACGATAGCACCAAACATCCAATTAAAAGCCGTCATGAAGAAAATTACAGCAACCAGAATATCGACAATTGTTGGAGCAATAGAGAAAAGAATATAATTGAGCAAATTGTTGATACTGTCAGTTCCTCTGTCCATAACTCTTAAAACTTCACCAGTTTTACGTCCAAGATGCCATCTCAAAGATAACGAATGAAGATGTCTAAACAATTCTACCTGAACACTCTTTGTTGTAAATTGTTGAATTTTAATCCACAAAAAACTTCTCAAATTATTAAGCACTCCCATACTTCCAGTTCCGCCACCTTGTAAGAATTTCATTCCAACATAAACTGAGATTAATTGCCAGGCGAATATAGGAGTTGGAGATGACAGAGCATCCACAATCCTCTTGTTGTATATAGGAACATATAAGTTGATGACACGACCGGCAATCAAAAGAACAAAACAGATGATGACGCGCGACTGAAGCAAGAAATCCTTTCTAGGCCACAAAAATGGCATTAATTTACTCATTTTCTTGTATGCATTCCTGAATGTTGACGCATTTTCCTATTAATAAATTCATTAAATTAATCAATGTACAATAAATTAATAAAGAGCATGTTTTACATCATTTTGCTGAGTAAGTTCTTCAAAGAGTGGAGCTTCATCGTCATCAGACTGTCTAATTCCAGGTGCGCTAATTCCCAAAACGAAAAGAAGTAGAGTACTGACATAACGTGTCACAAAAAATCCTAATTCATATCTATCAGTTTTGTTTTTAAGTGCAAACCACCAACTGTCAGAGTCAAGGTTGATAAGTGCGGCATTTTCGCAAACAAAAAGCAATGTAAAGAATATTAAGAGGATCATGCTGTGGGCTCGTGTTGGAGTTGAAGGAAGTTGATAATGTCGTTCTTTCATAATTAGACAAATTCCGAAAGTATACGCATAGATTGTTAACGCAGTGTACAGAATCTAAAAGTCAAAAGATAAGCACATCATTAAATTTGATGTTGCATACACTTTACTAATCACATTAAACTTACCATAAATCCATAAACCTCATGTGATTCGTAGACTTTCCATCTCAGAATCAATCGGACAATAGCCATAATAGGCATAATTACCATCAACATTATTTGAATGACAAAGAAGAAGGAGACTCTAAGTCGACGACTGTCAATTTGTGTAGCATATTTGCGATAAATGATTATTTGAGCAAATCCAAGCAGTAAGATGTATGCAGCAACCAACGAACTTGTAAAGGTATCGAAGAAACAGTGATTTACTGAATGATCAACCCATATATCGTAGAAACTAATATTCTTAGGACAAAAGCTTGTCACATTCATTTTGTTGATTCTGATAGTTTAAATCTGTGAAATAAAAAATTATGTTAAATTAGCTTTAATTAAAAAAATGCTTGTCATGGCTCTAAACTGATACAAGTGTCAAAAATTATTTTTTATTAATTGACTAGCTATTTCTTTGAGCAATAGATGATAAGAATTATGTGCAAATCTTCATGTTCATAAAAAAAGTCAACTTCAATACTGGTTTTTGTAAAATTTCGTCATTTTATGATATTTAAAGAGACGGAATTAATTATTTACATAAGGACTAACTCTGTCTGAAATAAACTTCAGAAATAAAATACTTTTTCATCAAATTAAATCTGGCACTTGACACTTTATTACAAAGAATAATAGGCTTTAGCTAACAAGATAATCTCAGAGACGATAAACATCAGTAAATTGTTATCAGTCCATAAAAAATTAGTAGCACAAGTTTTCATCATGATTTTTCGTAATTTTAAGATCCATAAAACCTTAGTTTTTACTCACTTTTCCTTAATAAATTCTTTGAGTTTCCCGTATTGACAAACGCGTGTTTGATAATTAATTGTGATTAATCAAATATTTAATGCTAATTCATTATTTTTTATAAAGCCGATGTACACCGTTCAAGAGAAATTTTTACTTTAAGCTTATTCTCTCCGGGTTCGTTCACTTATTACGTAACGCACTAGGGGGGGAGGGGGGGTCTAAGATTTTGTTACGGTTTGTTACAGGGGGAGGGGGGGGTCTAAATTTTGTTACGTAACCTTTCAAAAATTATATTTTTTATAATTTTTTCTATATTAATTTTAAATTTTTTTAACGTTAAATTTTAACTTAAGAACTTTTTAGTTATAATTGCTTTCCTTCTATTTACTTTTACATACTTAAAGGAAGTATAATAAACATTTGATAAACAATTTAAATGAAAAAAATTATTGTTACGTTATGGGGGGGGGGGAGGGGGGGGTCTAAGATTTTGTTACGCTTTGTTACAGGGGGGGGAGGGGGGTCTAAAAACTCGTTTTTTGCGTTACGTAATAAGTGAACGAGCCCTCCCCAATACTGATCATTGTTTTGAAAAGATTCGTACCCAATTCTTCGTACTCAATTATTTGAATTTTAAAAATACGTTTTCTATAATTTTTTGTTTTCTTATAAAACCAATACTGAGTTTTGATCAGAGATTAAAATTAATCTTGTTTAAAAAAATTATGCTTAAATTGGTCTCAATATAGATTAGGGGAGTATCAACTATCAAAGAGAAAATCAACTGGTTATAATTTTTCATAAAATCTGAATATCAAATTACCGTTAAAAATTTCAGTAGATGATGTTGTTCCTGAAAAACTATATTCATAAACGCGAGCATATTTAATGAATTTTATTTTATTTGACAATTCTAATCATTGTTATATATAAAATCTATTTAATTCAATTCTTTTTCACATCTTGAATTCACTTTATAGGTCAAAATATCGTGAAAAATAATTGAAGTGATGGGCCTCGACGTTTTTTAAGGATTTTTCACTAACACCACCTTAAAAAAACATCAAAAATTAAATTCTCAAAATTCTTAATTATTCAAATTTAATCCCAAATATTAAGAATGGAATACGAAATAAAGATGAAACATTAGCTGTTCTGACTATTTTAAGAGCTTCTAAATCATTACTAAGTGATATTTACGGGACTTTTAAATTTCACTTTGAATTGTGTTTGTAAACAAACAAATGACAACCAAAAAAATTCAAAAATTTTTAAACCGATAGCATTTTTGTCCAATTAAGTATGTTAACGCAACAATTTTAAATTTTTTATCAACTCAAAAAGAACAGAATTAAATTTCTGACCTCAAAATATACATTTGGTGATTTCAAATTCAATAAACAGCAATGAGACGTAGCAAAATTCCCAAAAAATGTACATGAGTAAAGCCTAGTTAAAGTGATTTTTTAAGTAACTGTTACCTTCAAGAAGTGAATGGTACAACAATAGATGGAGATTTTAATTCTCTTTTTAAAAAAGTAACTCTTAAATTTGTCACTTTTAATGATGAGGAGATAATCAAGAAAAACATAGCGTTACTCACGTACAATTTGTTTGTGACGAGGCCCTGATAGATACAGCAGATTAATAAAGATTAAATAGAAGAAAAAAATTATCATATGTTGAGATTACATTCGTTTGTCATGATCAATAAGTTTCCATTTCTGTTAAATCATTCTATGTCAGGAAATCTAATAAGAAAAATGCAGTCACAAAAAAAGTTAATTAATATCAAAAAAAAAAATCCTATCAAACTGAAATGCATCAAGAACAAAAAGGTAAAGAGAGTCAATACTGTTAAATTAAAGAAGAAAAGAAATCATTTTACAAAGTTTCTATCTACACTTTTTACGTTACTCAAAAATGCATTATTCATCTAAATTAATTAATTGTCAAATGGACCTTCCTTCATTGTCAAAAAAATTCACAAAGTCTATGGATGTCGTGTGTATACCTTTTTTCACAAAAAAAAGAATACTTTGTCGAAAAAGATCCCTAATACTTGTCCATTCATCTCTATCGATTATACAACATATTTTAAAATATTTCAAAAAGCATTTAAAAGCAAATTCTATATTCAGCATATTCATCTTAAATTCTATAATTTTGGTTTTTTCATGAGTTCATAAATTCCGTCATATTACAATGACGTATTACTTGTTTGTAGGATATATAGGTATTACTATGAAGCGAATAGTTGGACATTCATGTCAATATATATCACTAAATTAATATCATTTTGAACGATCGAGAGAATTCTTAAAATCAGATCCAAGCGCTGTCGAGTACATAGTATTAGTGCAGGAGTTTAATGTATGCGATGCATGCGAATTCAAAGTATTGTGAGCTGTCGTTCCAGTCGTCGACGATGCCAGTTTTGACCTAAAATAAGAGTAATCATTAGCATGAAATTCAAATTTTTGACCGTTATTTTTTGAAAAGGAGATAAAGTGAGAACTTACTTTGCACTTCTATAACTGCCATTTCTAGTTAAGGTATTCATCTGTGGAGTTCCTGGTAAAGCGTGTCCAAGAACATTCATATAGTCAGCAATCAATAAAGTAATTTCTAAGATTTTTGGTTTGCTCATTGCAAATAAAAGTTTTTGTTCTAAGTTTGTATTCAAAGTGTCTTCTGGACCGACAACTAGCATAAAATCATCTTGCAGTCCACCAAAAGTCAAAACCATACTATATGAATAGCGAGCTAGTGGTAACATTGATGATAAATCTAAAATGTGTAATGCGTCCTCAGAAACAGCAAGCCAAATCATAGCTTGATCCATGTGACGAGGTTTTGCTTGAAACAATGACGCTCCAAAAAAACTCCATTTTCTAGCACATGTAAGATAAATTCGAACACAATCAATAACGGATCGTCCTTTAAGCAGTGCCCATTTTGATGCCAAAACTTCCTGTAATTCAATTAAGCCTTCAGCTGTTAAAACGTCTCGATATCTATATGGATAAAATTTGTCAATTCCACTTCTTATTCGTGTCGTTCCTTTTGTTTTTTCACCAATATCACCCATATCTATTTGGGCCATTAAAGATGCCAATTCCAGTGCTAAATCTCTCGATAATGGAAATCGACCTTGAACAATTTGCTGATTGATCTGATAGCACAACAATAAGCGTTCCTTATCAGTTTCTAATTTTACGGTATGCTTCCAATATAATCGACTTTTATAGGTCAATTGAATGACTTTCGAATTTTCAAACTTTCCAGATCCCTTTTCTCGCAATGCCGTTTCCCATTTTGAAATTACATCACATAACTTGGCTTGTGGATCGAGATAATGCTCGAGATCTTTCTCAATAGGATCATCACTGAATAATGTAAATCCATTGGTTGAATCTCGACATCCAATTTCTTGTACAAGTGTCGTTTGGAACTCTTCAATTGTAGTCGATCCATCAAAAGAGATCACTTGATAAGCTCCATTCATCATATGAACAGGAATTGAATGTGGCAATGAATGATGATATGGATTCTTTAATAATATTGACAAGACTTCCATTCGCGACGGTTTTGCTTCACGTCCTCCATTCTTTATAGTCCTTTCAAGTGCTCGCTCGCAATAAGACGCATACTTTCCGGTATCTGTTTTCGTATCACTGGAACGTTTCAAGTGTAGTTTTAGAAACCACAATAAGCGACTATTTTTCGGTACAAATAGCGATACAGCCAATGACAATAATTGCCATCCTTGAATAAATGTATAATTTGGTGGATTCGATTTACAATCGATGGCCGGAATGTGTGGGATCTAGTGATCGAATATAATAGAATATTAGTGTCAATAGAAATGGAACGGATGAATAAAAAATAGTTGCAACAAAAAAGCAAGGTAAACACAAGATTAGTCAACATTCATCAAAATTGTTCGTAATGCATCATCAGAATTAGAAATTCAATTCATTGAGAAAAAGTTTAGAAGTACCTTTTGATTGGATGTCGGCGAGCTACCATTTCCAACAGAATTTGAGTCATTTTGTTGTTGAGTATCACAAGTAAATAAACTCTGAGTTGCACATAGCAGTAATTGCTATATAGGAATTAATATCATCACAAACAAAAAAAAAACGAAAACCTTTTAAGTATCGGACTTGCCAAAAAGTTATTTTATGCAATTTAATTAATCAATTTTTTGAAGCTATTTCTATGCTAATGTATTAATAATCAGATTCTAAGCTATTCACATTGATGGACATTTATAAGTATTTTTAGGTATGTTAGATATACATATAGTAAGAAAGAAATGAAGTAAATCATAACTTGAAAATGAGTAGAATGGGCTAGAATTGAGCATTCCTTATAAAGTTATAGAGTCAATAAGAGAGTGTATGTATGTCAATTAAATTAATTTAGATGATTGATTGTGATATGTTTTAATGTTGTTATTGTCTTTATAGAAAGAAATGTGTGTACTCGTTTATTCACTGTGCAATTTAGAGTTCAAAGCATGAAACCAGATACAGAATATGGTAACTCATCCGATTTTATGTACTTTGTAGCTTGTTTGTTTATTTGTAATAAGGAAATATAAAAGTTTTTGTTGGTTTTAGTAATAAAAGCAAACAGATATCATGCATATGAGCAAATAAACTTAAGTGACATTCCTTAATGTCTAAGCGTTTTCCTTTTCCCTCTCATGCGATAGTCAAAAAAGGATATTTGCAGAAAAAGCAAAAATGTTTTCCAGCGAATTGATAAAAAGCATTATGAGAGTTCATCGTTTTTACCCACTTCCTTAATTATCATCGCTATCTTTATCAAATGAGTTTTTTCCATATATTTTATATTTAAATGATGTTATTGAATAAAAGGAAATTTTTATAAAATTTCATAGGGTTGTTCGTAAATGACGTTCAATAGCCCCAAAAAATTGTCATAGTGTTAGTGTTTTTGCATAAAATTTGAAATTTTAATGACCATTGGAAAAAATCGTCATGTATGAACAAACCCTAAATTAAGAAGAATTTGGAACTAATGATGCCAATGAGTTGTAACTTGGTGCATAAAAGTTTTGGTATGATTGATGTTTTTGTGTTTTTGAGAATTTTAAAAAATATATATTAACACATTTATGAGTGAAAAAGACAAATAAAAAGCAATGCATGGAACTTACTCGGGTTTGTTTGCCCAATTTCTTTGTGTTTACCTGAACACCAGCGCTTGTGCTCAATTTTTGTCCAGTATGGCGACTTGTTTGTTTTATCAAGCAGCAAATCATTTCGTTTTGTAGTTCTGGAATATCCAAAGCATGTTGCAGAGCGTTTTGTGCCAACACAACATGATAATCAATACCGGCGCCTTGATTGATAGCTACCGACAAAAATAGCTGACAACTCTGCAATACAATCGAATTTATTGTTATAATTTTTGAATAGCAAATCAATAATTCTGCATAATCGAATAATATTTTGCTATATTTATAAATACCTTAAAAAGCTTCAATGCTTCATTCTGTAATTCCTCTGAATTGAGAGATGTCAATGGGGTCGTTAAATAGTCTTTCGAGTATAGTATGATTGGATGTTTCCACAAAACACTATTTGAGTCACCGTCAGCCTCCATTAATTTTTGAACTATTTGTTCGAATTGAGTGCCAGAATTTAAGCCACCACCAGAAACAATTGTCAAATGATAGAGCCAATTATCACGTTCCTGCTTATCCGTTAAAATCAAATACGTTGGTCCACCTTGTTGTGGATGAATTGCAATTGTATTTTGTGATTGCTCATCACTTTCTTCGGAATCAGAGTCTGAATTGGACATTTCTTCGACTCGAGTATCGCGCATATTAATTTGACCAAGTTGATTTACATCATGTGGCGTTTTAAAGTATAAAAACATTTTTCCTAATAATATACACCAACATCGCTTTGCATGACCGTTCTTGACTTTAGTCAACCATCCTTCGACTGTTGCCTTTTGATCCTCTTTACTTAATAACAATTTCGCTGCATTTCTCTTTTGAACATTCTGTAAGACTCTCACCCAATCATCCATTAATGCATTTGAATCGGCTGTCAGATAATAAACCTTCTTTCCGGTATCAATTTCGAAAGTGGAAGCTCCTTCTGTATGTGTTATTCGACATGCATCATCGAGAGCAATTTCGCCTTGAGCTTTTTTATTAATATCATGCTGACTCTTCCAATACATTAATGTACCATTCTTTAAAACAAACCATCGCTTTCGCCATGTTTTCAATTTTCCACCAAGCTTAACTAAATGACCAGTTTTTTCAAGCGTTTCTGTTTTCTTATTCGGCGAATCAATGTATGATGCTCTCATGATTGACGGCAATGAAGCATGCATGGATAAAGCATCATTATTAGAAATGGCATCTGGTGGAATAGCATAATCCATTGTTTCATTTTCAAAAAGCACTTCTTTATTCTTGATTTGTGGACTATCGGATTCAGCACTTTGATGTTTTGCAGGCGATAGGCTCGATGAGGTTTTTAAGCTCTTTGATGGACTTGAGCCACTCATACTTGTTTCCGTATTATCAGTGCATGTAGAATGATGAGAGTTGTTAAATTGAGTACATGGAATTGAGGCCATATTTTCTTCAGCATCACTAGAGTCGTCACTTGACTCACCAGAAAATGGAACTGAACGAATTTGTGATGCTCTTCCTTTCACGGTTGCATAAACTGGAATATTTATATCAACATATCCACTAAGTGTAGCTTGCATTCGTGGTAAAGAGTCAACATTCGTACTAGACACATCCTGATCACTATCTTCACCAGCAAGACCATCATTTGCGACCTCATAAATTTTAGCTTCCCATGATGGGAATCGATGTAATGGAGGAGTTGGAGGCTTTGCTGTGACATAATCTGCAGAACTTGAGGTAGGTGATGAGCTACTAGCCAAAGTTTTTGTCCAAGAATCTAATGGCTTCTTTTCGACAGACGGCGTATAAATTTCAGCATAATCATGCGTCATTGAATTGTGTCCATTCTTACTGGATGTTATGAGATTTAATCCTTCAACAGTAAAGTTGTCGATAATGTCTTGTGGATCCATTGAATAATTTTGTGATCGTCGAATAAAATGATGATGATGCGAATGATGCGAATGACTAGATACTATAAATTGATTATTAGTCTTAAACTTTGTATCTAATGATTCACTGCGACGATGCTCTCCGCGATTTCTATAATCTGATGATAAACTAAGACTTGAACGAACTGATTGATGAGGACTGTGTGTATTATAGCGGCTATTTTGAGTAGCAATATGTTTCCTGCAAATATATAGCAATTCCATTACAATGATAAAAATAATTTAATGCATGACTAGAACTCACTTTAAAACATCTAATTGTTGATTACATTTGACATTTTGTTCTCTTAATTGCTGATTTTGAAACTCTAGATCACGTAACTTATTTTGTACCCATTCCTTAATTCTTGCTGCCTTTAATTCCACTTGCTTTGCATCTTGAAGTCTCAATTGCTTTTGTTCTTCGATTTTTGATTCCAATTGACTAATTTTTTCGTTGGTCAGATCATTTCTCAAATTTTGATAATCATTATCACTATTAAACCTTTGTTCCATAGCCTGTAAATAAGCTCAACATGAATCATGCTCTAGAAATTGATTGATCAATTTTATGGTGATATATCGTACTCAAATCAGGCAAAGTCGATAGAAGAAAGAGAAAAGAAAAATGTCTTTCTTTTTCTTCCATATACATCACATCAAAAAAAAAAAATTAAATATATAAAGCTTTAAGTATTGACATAAATCTTATAAGGCAATGTCTCTCTTTTAAATCAAAAGTCTAATAGTAATTATTGCCTTATTTAATGTTTGGTAAATTGGAACTCGTAGGCTTTTTTTCATTGTCAAATAAGCCACAGAAGAGAGTGAGAAAAAAATCACTAGACACTTACAAATTTTTATTTCTTTAATTTCTCGTTCCATTCCATTCCATTTATGAATACTGTCTAAACTAAAGTGTTCAAAGACGTTCCTAATTCAAAATTAAACTAAAATTATTGAATTTAATTTTGTATAAATTTAGTAAAAATTAAAGAAAAAATGTTTTTGTTGAAAACTTTTTGTCGCAACTCGAGTGAAAATCTCGAAAATTTACTCGCTACATTTTACACATCAACAATTCTTTAATATTTCTTAGTTATGCCTCCTTCATGTTCATTTCATCGTCTACAATGGACTGAGAAGTTAAAATCAATTTTTCTCTCTAAATTTTCACACGAAATCAGTTCAAATATGGACGTAGCTAAATCATTATTTGTGTCTAGAGATCACGCTGGATATGCTAACCGTACACAACATAATGTAAGTAGACTGAAACTTGCTAAAAATATGTTTCATTTCCTACGCATTACCTCTTATCACAAAAATTATGTATGAATATTTTTTTAGAAAAAATTGGAGTCAATAGGTGATTCAGTCGAAGATTATGGTGATGTAAAAATTAATCCTGGATGTGCTTTTTCGGGCATTATTCCATCATCAATGATACCCACTGAAGTATTAGAGAATGATGAGGAAATTACGTATGATGAATTTGGATTTAAAATTGAAAATGAGGACAAAGCAGAACCAGATTCATCAAAATTACTTGGCATTCCATTTGTTGAGGAAGAATCAGATCGTCTGAAATGGATTGCTCACTTAGAATTTTCTACCAACTCAAATGGAGACCTGAATTTCGAATCTAAATCAATTCCAAAATCAGAAAAGCTTAGAAATATGGTAGTTTTTGAAGGCATTCCACATTCTTTGCGTCCTACAATCTGGATGAATTTATCTGGTGCTTATGACAAAAGAAACAAATCTCAGAGTACATACACCGAAATAGTTAAGGCATCAAACATTGATCATCTCGTAACATCGAAACAAATTGAAAAAGACCTGACCCGAATACTGCCATCAAATCTTTGCTTCTGTTCCTCTAATAGTATTGCAATACCGAGACTTCGAAGAATATTAAGGGCGATCGCATGGATGTTTCCTGACATTGGATACTGTCAAGGAACTGGTGAGTTTTAATTTAATTGGTGGTTCATTTCATTACTTGTAATGTCCAAAGAGGAGGTGTTGATGCTTAGTTGACTTAAGCTCGCTAGCTAGCTTATTCCTTTTGGATATTGAATGTGAATGACCAGCATAGATATGCATACGATTTTTAACCATATTGCAATATTTTTAGGCGTGATTGTGGCAAGCCTTTTATTGTTCCTAGAAGAAGAAGATTGCTTTTGGCTAATGGCTACAATTGTCGAGGATTTATTACCCGCCTCTTATTATTCATCTAATCTTTTGGGAATACAAGCGGATCAGAGAGTATTACAAACACTTATAACCAACTACTTGCCTGCAATTGATGAAAAGTTGAAGCAACATGATATAGAAGTCTCACTAATTAGTTACCAATGGTTCCTGACACTTTTTGGGAATGTTGTTCATATGAAGATTTTACTGAGAATATTTGACTGGTTTTTCTGTGACGGATCATTAATTCTGTTCCAAATAACTCTGGGAATGATGAAAATTAAGGAGTCTGTGCTTGTAAATCAGGAAAATTCAGCTCAAATTTTCAATGCACTTTCAGACATTCCCGGTGAGATTGATGATGTCTGTGAGTTGTTTAAAGTCTCTCTGGATGTCGGTGGATCATTAAATCAGGCAGTAATTGATACACATCGTCGAAGGCACTTGGCATATTTAATGATTGATCAAGGTGCATTGGTTGGAAATTTAGAATCAAATCCAATACCAAATTTACCGAAGCAGCACCTAAATAGACGGGAAGTTAAAAAGAACAAGTCTGTAATACAAATGCTTCTGTTTGGAAACGATGATGATGATGACGATATGAAGACGAAGAATATTAAAAATTCTGAAATTATTGTCGAACTTCATGATGCAATTTTAAAAATAGCTAGACATTTCATTTCTATTGAACCAAAACTTTCAGGCCATATAAAATTACAGGCTGACTTTTCAGCTGATTCTCACATAAAGGATCATGAGAACTACATTAATGTTTCACGAAAACGATCGAGACGTGCTAAAGCATTACATGACTTTGAAAGACATGATCCTGATGAGTTGGGCTTTAGAAAGAATGACATAATTACTATAATCTCACAAAAAGATGAAGATTGCTGGGTTGGTGAATTGAATGGCCTTGTTGGCTGGTTTCCAGCACGATTTGTGGAACTGCTAGATGAAAGAAGTAAAATTTATGTCGTAGCTGGTGATGATTCTTTATGTGAAAGTGTAACTGACTTAGTAAGGGGACAATTATGTGCTTCAATAAAGCAAGTTCTCGAACATGGAATGAAGAAACCAACATTTTTGGGAATGGTTCATCCATGGCTGTTTATTGAGGAAGCAGCAAATCGAGAAGTTGAAAAGGATTTCGGAAGTGTCTATAGCCGTCTTGTTTTATGCAAAACTTATAGACTCGATGAAGACATAAAAGTTTTAACGCCTGAGGAACTGCTTTATCGATGCGTACAAACAATCAACCAAACACACATTGATGTTCAAATGGATGTAAGTTTCTCATCGAATTAATTCTGTTACTGTCTTATTTAATTATTCTAATTTACAGGTAAAGTTGAGATCATTGATATGCCTTGGATTAAATGAACAAGTGCTACATTTGTGGTTTGATGTGCTGTGCTCTTGCCATGAAGTTGTAGGAAAGTGGTATCATCAACATTCATTTATAAACTCACCAGCATACGTTCAAATCAAATGTGAATTAAGGATACTATCTCAATTTTCATTCAATTTAAATCCAGATTATGAGTTGCCTACTATAAAGAGCGTCAAGAATGAACCTCTAAAGCAAGGCGTTGCAGAAATGTTGGTTAAGCACCATTTATTTTCGTGGGATCTTTAAAAATACGTATATAGTGCAATTTAAGGATTTTTTAAATACAGTTTATGTGCAAATTAATTTAAATCTATATTTATATAAAATTATTATGCTTCTTTCTGTGTATGTACTTAAAAAATAGTTAAATTAAATCCATAAAGCGCAGGTCGAGAGAATTATTTTTTTCTTTGAAGTTATGAAGTGTATTAATAAATTATTAAACAAAACTACCTTGTATGTCTTGATTAATTTCCAGCTCCTAGAAAGTCATCCAGTAAAGTTCCAATGGCAAACATTCCATTGATGTCAGTTCTTAATCCAACAATTTTAACTCGGACATCAATATCCACTGCAAGTATTTCACAATTTTCTTCCTTTGACTTGTAGCATACAGGATCATGCTTTGGACAAAACTCCATACGATCGGGAAGTGAATTATGCGATACGAAGCATGTTAAAGGTCCAATATCCAAAAAAATTCCAACTTTAGTGACTTGCTTTACAATTCCTTCAAATACTTCGTTCTTAAATGGACGAAAAACGATCGCATTGTATTTTACAGGAAACGATGTCATTCCTGTAAGTTTCGAGTTATTTACTGGATGTTGACATTTCTTTTTTATGCACATACCTTCTCCTCCAGCCATAATCAATCCAGAAGAAATGTGTGTTATAGCAGTTATACAAATGATGTATCCAATATATCCTTGACAACTTCCTTCTACTTCCGAATATACCTTCTTTTGAATAACTTCCTTTAAATCTGGTCCAAAATAGCAAGGATGAATCAAAACTTGATGAGCTAATGACATCTTTAAATCGATTATTTTATTAAAATGATTACTAGACAATATAAAGTAATTAACTTACGTGATAAAACATCGTGGAAATTTTCGGAAACTTCAACTTGAATTACAGTTTTCGGAAGTTTAATTTGAGATTGATCAAAGGTTAGAATTAGCGCAAACAAAATAATAACAAAACCCACCCTAAAGTATACTTTTACCAAAAATTAATTAAATTAATGGTTTAAACGCTATTAAATAAGGTATTAAGTTAAAATGAGTGAAGATAAGGAAGCAAACGAGCTTCCTATTATGAAGTATCAAGAGAAAATCATTGACAAAGTAGGAAATAATCCAATAACAATCATTTATGGAGGTGAAACTGGTTGTGGAAAGGTAATTTACGATAATATTACATTTAACTAGTTCAATATGCTAATAAGTATCATTTAAAGAGCACAAAAATCCCTCAGTTCATTCTGGATGATGAAAAAGAAAATTGTAAAATAATTTGTACAGAACCGCGAAAAATTGCAGCAATAACATTAGCAAAAAGAGTATCAACAGAACGAAATTGTGAATTAGGCACCACAATTGGATTTCAAATTGGTTTAAATAAGAAATGTGACACTGAAAATCATCAGACAAAATTGCTGTTCTGCACAACTGGCATTCTTTTGGAAAAAATATTGTATGAAAAAGGAATTGACCAATTTAGTCATATTATTTTGGACGAAATTCATGAACGTGATACTGAAACTGATTTATTAATGATGATAATACGTGATAAACTATTAATGGGTTCAGATGCAAAATTGATTCTTATGTCTGCGACATTGAATATTAATAAATTTGAGGATTACTTTACTTTAGTCGTTAATGGTCATCCGATTAAGCCTGCCATCGTCAACATTCAGTCTGAACGAAAGTTTAACATCGAAATTGGATATTTGGACGATATTGAAGAGTTAGAAATGTCCAATAAAATCATCAATTACTCGACTCCGTCAATAACAACGGAACTGTATCATTTGGCAGCACAAATAATCGAGGAACATATTCTAAAAAGCACAAAATCAATCTTAGTCTTCTTACCAGGCATTTATGAAATTGAATCAACGCATTCTATTCTGGGAAACTATGAATCCATAAAAGACAAGTATATGCTGATTATAATGCATTCATCATTGCCAACAGATCTGCAAAAGGAAGCATTTATGCGTACTGCCTTGCCTAAAGTCATTCTCAGCACAAACATCTCGGAAAGTTCTGTCACTATTCGTAAGTTCTTTTATTAATAAAATTAAGCTAATGTTACGCACGTAAAAAGTAAGATTCAACATATTTTTCAAATATTTTCTGACCGTTATTTTTAAAGTATAACTATGGTTAACCAATTTCCTTTATTTACAGCTAATGTTGAATGCATTATCGATTTCTGCCTTACAAAGAACATTGTAAAAGGAGAGTCGTCAATGTCGTCATTAAAGATGGAATTTTCATCTCAAAACAGCTTAATTCAAAGAGCTGGAAGAACTGGCCGAACTTGCGATGGAGTTTGCTACAGATTAATCCATAAAAGAATCTTTAACAACACATTATTAAAAGAGAATATTCCAGAAATGCAACGAGCACCGTTGGAAAATGTTGTTCTACGTGTAAAGCAACTTGAATATGATGCACCAATGCCACTGTTAAATAAATGTATGAGTCCGCCGAATTTCGTGAATGTTGTCAAGTCAGTCATGAAGTTAAAAGAACTAGGTGGCTTAAAAATCGTAGATGAAGATGAAATCTTTACGCCTGTTGACGGTGATTTAACATTTATCGGAAAAGTCATGTCAAATCTTCCATTAGATTGTCAATTAACCAAATTGATATTATTCGGGTACATGTTTTCAGTTCTTGATGACATTACAATAATTGCTGCAGGCTTGAACATAAAAAGTGTCTTTCAAACACGATATAATAAAAAATTGGAAGATTATATCCTTAAAACACGTTGGAGTAATGGTTCTGGATGTGATTCAATCACATTACTTAATGCCTACAAGTTTTGGCAAAATGAACGTGAAAAGGGTACATTACGAAAATATGAAGATGAACAGAAATGGTGCAACAAGTATGGATTAGATCGCAAGAATTTACATGAAATGAGACTTTTAATATTTAAGATCCAGAGTCGATTGAAAGAAATGAATATTGAACCTCTGACTGGAAGTAAAGCAATAACTTGGAATAATCAGGAAAAGCCATTGATTATTAAAATGTGCATGGCTGGTGCTTTTATGCCAAATTTATTCATACAAGGAAAATCCGATCAAATTACTGAACGTGAAGTCTATAAGACATTGAATGGCTTAAATCCAAATAAAACAGTATACTTCCGTAAAATGGATCGTGATCAAATTGGACAAGTTTATACTGAGCGAATTAAAGATGAATTGATTGAAAATAAGATTGCAGAATCAAAAGAAGGCATTAAAGTGTCATTTGATTTCACAAAAGTTTTTGTCCAATTTTCCGACAAATTTTCAATGATTGATGATGGTAAATATAGTGAAAACAACATAACAAGCAGTGCTTTGTTTCCTGGCACAATCTGTAATGAAGTCTATACCGCTGTCAAATACCGAAAGACTGGTGCTCGCAGTAAAATGTTGGAATCAAAAGGCTCATACAATGATGACAATTCCTACAATTCATCCTTTGAAATTAAAGTTATGCCTGTCAATGAAACTCGAGAATATGCAATGAACTTTAAAATTTTGGATTATATTAATGGGAAGCTTCAGGTTAAGAAATATTTGTGTAATATGCCTGAACATGTCTATTGTCCATCATTCAATACTAAAGAAATGATCGGCTACATCACTCATGTTGAACATTGTAATAAGTTCTACTTCCAACCAGTTGACGAATGTAATCAAGGAATATTAGCTGACATTGAAAAAGGGCTAGAAAAAGAAGAGCTGTTTAGTGCTAAGAAGCTGAAAATTGATAAACTAGTTGTGGCTCTTCATGATACATTCTACAAGCGAGCTAAAATTATGAAGATTTATGATGATTCGAAGACAGCAGATTGCTACATGTTTGATTATGGATATACGAAAGAAGTAAGCATTTGATGAATTACATTTTTATCTAGATATTTTTTAATCCTAAAGCTAAATCCAAAGATTTATTTTAATCTCATGTTTAATCCGAGGGTTAAGAATTTTTAAATATTTTTGTTTCTATCAATAGATTGCTTTTACTGATCTCTACGAAGTGGACAATGAACTCATGGCTCATTACTTCTTAATATACGAGCGATGCTTTGAATGCAGAATGGTTGAAATAGCACCTTCATCTTCGAAATGCATGCGTGGAAAATGGACACTTGAGGCAATTGAGGAATTTCGTAAAAAAGTCATAAAAGCATGGATAAAAGTTAAAATTTATTCGTTTGTCGATGAAGTTGCATCCGTTGAAGTGTTTGCTAATAAAAACGAAGTTAGCATTAATGAGCATATGATAAAGGCAGGATATGCAAGAAAATGTGAAGAAAGTTACATGAGTAAAATGAATCATAACGAACGCGAAAATGTACAATATTCAAAGAATTGGATATCACGTGAAAAAGAATTTGAGGATAAAGAAAGCAATATAATTAAAGTGTCAATTCCATCGCCACAAATGTCAAGATGCAAGAGAACCATAAGATTGGAAGGTCCTTACTCACCTCTTGAAACATCTTTGACTGAAGTATCAATTGAAAATCGTGGAAATATTCAAATTGACCAGACCTCTGTTAACAGCATACTTTTGGACAATGAGATTGAGAATTATGATGGAACTGTAGTTGTTGCTGCTGATATTATGAAGAATCCTACTCGTGGAATTACTCTTTACAATGTGACAACTTTACCAAACATTTATGGACTTTCAACTTTAGTGGCATTAATGTTTGCTCCAAATTTTGTGTTTTATCAAAATCCCGAAAAGAAGCAATTTATTGGAGTTAAATTTGGACTAGGATTTTATGAAAATAATTCAAAGGCATATTATTATGATCATGACAGCTACTTGCCAATTAATTATGAAAATACATTCCAAGACGACATCGCTGATATAAATCACTTGAGAGTTTCAATGTCATGTCTATTAAAAGGACACAGCATATTAGCAACTTTGAGTGAAGATGATAAAGAGGAATGCATGAAAGACATTAAACATTTGCTCATTAAAATTCTCAGCAAAGAACGAATTCCAGTTCAAAACTCGGAATTTTATCCTGGCAGATCTGATTCTTGGATTACAAATTGTAACAAGATTGAAGTATATGTAGGTGATTTATACAGAGGTGGACCATTTCCAACAATCATGACACCATCACTTAACAAAGACTTGATTTAATATTAGTAATAACTGGAAATAACTTGAAGAAAAGCTTTTGAAAATAACGAATAAAATAGTTTTAAACTGAATCGCAAATTTTTTTTCAATTTACTTGCGTTGTTGCTCCCCTAAAGTTTTGTTTTTAATAAGAAATTTAAATTTGTTAATTTTTAAAAGAAACAAAATGAGTGTATATCAGTTAATTAACAAGTTATGCATTGAATTAATTAAGGAAAGTGAATGTGATGAAATTAAGCTGCAAACAGCTAGAAAAATTGCTTTCGAAGTGTTGTTAAAAAAGTCATTTAATCAAAGTTTATTGCTTGAAAAAACAATCGAAGACTATCAATTTACGGGATTTGAGCTAACGTTGCACAATAGAAAAAAGGAACTAGATAAACTTGATTGTTATATTGATGTCCTCAAAGAAAATCCAAGCAGTTTATTGCCAATTTCAGCATTTTTGATTCTCCTTAAAAATATTGATTCTGAAGAAGTTTGTGAGGTAAAAATAGTCATTTACTTTCATTTTGCGTGACTTATTACAGTTTATGTTTATTTTTATAGCATCATAGCTTCCTTCAGTTACAAACCAAAGCATTCCAGGATGTAAGGAAGAACAAATATCTTTCACACATTTCTTTGTCAACTGATCACACAAATAATGCGCGAAATAGAAGTTCAAGTGAACAAACAACCTTCTTAAGTAGCATACTTGATTCCTACATAGGACATAACAATTCCGATAATCTCAAATTGAAAAGAATTGAGCCTTTTCAGCCAGTAATTAGCAGCAACACAATCAGTGAGTTAAGTGACAATCAACAAAAGTCAGCAGTAAGCTACAAGAAACGACATACATGGGAAAATCTTCAAAATCATGAAGAGTCATCAGTTAAGAGCTTCATTACAGAATCAACAAGTCTTTATACATTTCAAAGACTAAAATTAGCTTCAAATGCATCATCCAGTGAAATTACGACTGTGTCGTTTCCAAAACTTATGAATGACATAAAGCTGTTAATTCTTGGAATCGAATCTGAAACATTCAAGAGGACAGAAACGTCATTGAAATTTTACATGACAACTCGAGTATGTTGTGGTGATATTTCTGATATGAACGACTTGCTGGAGAAATTTTTGGAAGTTGGAACTTGTTTTACTCGATTAAAGTCGTATACAGCAAAGAACCCATTCAATCAGAGTCAAATATTTGAAGGATTTATCTTTAAAGCCTTTTGCGACCGAGTCATTAAATTCTTAAATTATTGTCGTGATATAATTTATCCACAAGAAGCTGAGACCTTTTTAGATCTTTACAATAATACATCAAAAATTATGAAAATCATCATACATTTATCAATTTTCCTCAACATACATCCTTCATCATCAACTATTCAAAGAGCTATTCTCAGTGGATCAGATTTCTTACGTTTACTATACAATGAATATACAATTTCTCTAAATACCGATGTTAAATGCTTCTATGTAGATTTGTTGAAAGCGTGCTGTGAGGTTTATTACATACGATATCAAGAATGGTTGTATCATGGAAAACTTGATGATCCTTATAAGGAATTATTCATTTATTTTGTCGATCGATATAAAGAAAATACGAAACACTTTTTCGATCGAGCCTACTTAATAAGAAAACAATCCGTTCCAGAATTTTTAACTGGATGTGCTGACAATGTCCTACTTTGTGGAAAATATACCTTTCTATTGAAATCATTCAATCCTTTGGTGAGTTAAAACTTAACGGATAAATATTTTTTGAATTTTATGAAAATAGGGGAAAAAAATACAATTTTAATCAGATTCAAATAATCCGTTTTTAATGGGCTAGCATTTCTCTTCATTTTATTTTATTCTCGTCATTTAGCACCCACTTTTCATCATCAGGAAGCCCCCATTTAAGATTTGCTTAACTCACGACCAAATAAATGAGCTCAAAGATAGATGCAGAGAATTTTCAAGAAAAGTAAGACGAGAATGCGGTGAAGTCATATCCATTTCTGAACTTTTAGAAGAGAAACATAGAATACAGGTTGAAAAGTACAAGAATGCAGAAATAGCATCAACTAAAAATGCGCTAAAATGGAAACAGAATCAAGAAGAGCGATTACAAGAAATTCGAGATTTTCGTGAGGCACAACAAAAGGAATTGCGAAAAGAATTGGAACTGATTGAACAGAAAAAAATGTTGAAAAGAATGACAGAAATTCAAGCTGAACGTGATTATTTGGATGAATTGGATCGAATTGAGGATGAAGAGCTTCAAAGAGAAAACGAAGAACTAAAAGCACGAATTAAAATTTATCAAGAACTTAATGATAAATTATCAGATGAAATTGACCAAAATAAAAATGTAACGGATCAAGCAACAACGAGAAAATTAAACCCCATTAAAATTGAAACTGAAGACACACTAAATGCAAATAATCCAGTAGATAAAGCTACTCAGGAAATGACAATTGTTAAAGATGAGATGAATAATATTGTGGAATCAGCATGTGAATTAACAGAAGCACAGAGAAATAGGAATAAAGTCATGTCTCATGAGTACAACTTAATAGATCCAAAACAAGTTGATGACAATAATGGAAACAATGAAAGTCCAAAAAATTTAACAGATGCTCAAAAGAATCGAAATAAGGTGCTTGGATATGAATTAGATTTGATTAAGAATGAAGAACAATCAGAACAACCAAAAATAAATGTTCAAGATTATGACAAAATGACAGATTTGCAAAAGAATCGATTAAAAGTCATGTCACATGAATTTGGCTTAGATGATAAGCATGGCTACAAAAAGGACACGAAAGAAAACTCACAAAGGAATAAAGTTCAACGTGATAATTTGACAGAATTACAACGAAATCGTCAGAAGGTTATGTCGCATGAATTTGGGTTCGAGGGATATGAAGAAGTAAGGAATCCACAAGAAAAGAAAGAAAAATTGTCGTTGGAACTTCTAAACCCAGACACAAGTAAACTAAATTTAGAATCTCCAATGTCAACGACTTCTGATCATTTCAATAGTGACCAAAATGAGTCACTCGAGAAATCAACATTATCGGATTTAGTCCATAATTCCGAGAATAAGCAAGATGATGATGATGCCGACAAAATGGAAATGTTTAGAGCATTTGAAGAGGCTATAGAGGCCATAGAACAAAAGACAACCGAACAGAATCAGAATAAATTTATGGGAATTAAGCTCAATGACTCTTCAGTTTCTGCTCACATGTCTACATCAACAGAAATTACAAAAATGGATACAATTGCTTTATCACAATATCTGCAAATGTCATTAACATTGCCACTTAATGCTTATATGGAAATATTAAATAATGAAACATTAAAGATGTATATTAAGGATTTAGATATATTGTCGCACTTCAAGAGTCTCAGAAATTACTTTCTGCTTATGAATGGAGAGTTTTGTAGCTGCATAAGTCATGATATGTTTTCAAAAATTGAGAATGGCATGAAACCGGCTGAATTATTAAATTATCAATCTCTTCATATGATTCTTGATCATGCATTAAGCAATTCTCGATACTATGACCCAAATACGGAATATCTCTCATTTATAGTACAAAACATTCCTGAAAAGTTTGAAATGAATTCGCCAAGTATCTTGAACATGCTGACTTTAAGCTATCAACTTGAATGGCCTCTAAGCTTAATACTCAACCCAGAGACGATGGATAAATATCGAGCTATCTTCAACTACCTAATAAAATTGAAACGAATAACCTGGATTCTCGAGCAATGCTTTCAAATTCTAAAGGAAGCTCACAAGAGTCATGGAATGGAAATATTAAAATCTCAGCAATATCGTGATGTACAGTATATCCGACATAAAATGACACAATTCGTTAATTGTCTTGAGAACTATGTAACTCATAATGTTATTCAAATATCATGGAATGCATTTATGGAAGATATAAAATCAGCAGAATCAATCTTGTGTATTTATAAGAAGCATGCAAACTACTTGAAGAGAATTTTATTCCTATGCTTGCTCAATAAGAGTTATACGGAATTTTATAAGAATATTGAAGATATTTTTAAAGTCATACTCAAATTCTACAAGTAAGTTTGTGTCTGTGCGTGTGCTGGGTCGTTCCAATGTTACGTAACGCTAAAAATTCGAATTTATTTGCGTTAAAAATAATTTGAAAAATAACTGTCAAAAAATTAACAGTCACAGAATATTTGAAATTTATGCAAAACTCGAAAAGCGTTACGTAATTTACGAACAGCACGAATGTTATTCAAATATCATGATCTAATTATTTTTCTCTTCTTTTCTCGTTCACAGACATTTAAAATCTGGCAATTGGTTGAACACATCATCGACCTACACACATGAGAAATATAATAGAATTCAAGTTGATGCCGATGAGTTCCATAGATTAATTCGTTACATATTATATCTTGGCAACAAGGTGATTCAGCAAGGATATCAGAAAGAAATTTATGACTTGTTACATCTAATCAATGTTAATGATTACTACTCAAATGATGATTGAATTTCTGAAAATTATGTTGTTTACTTTGCATCCCATCGTACCCAAGATTTCGGCACTTTGTTTGACTAAATTATCCATGCATCTCGAGAAGTACGATAAATCATTCATGACAGATGAATTTGCGTAGAACGACCTATTGTTCAAGATTAACTCAACCAAATAATGAATATTGCACCTATATAATTGAATAAAAAGATGTTAACTGGAATTAAATCAGAAAAAAAGTCATCGTACTTTTGTAGTAAATTTTCTTTATATATTAATATCCTTTATTTCCTTAAAAAGTAATAATTTACACATTTAAAAAATCACATTTTCTAGTAACGATTCATCTCTTCCATAAATGATATAAAATACTGACTGTGCTGTTTATGCCTTTATTTTATTTTTGTCTTGTGTGGAAGAAGTTTGATTCATTCTCGGATTGAACTTTTTACAGTATAAAGCATACAGCATACATCATACACAGAAAAGTCTTGGGAAACAATATCAATCGATCAAAAGTTAAAGGCTCGAGTATTTCAGTTTGTTCCTCCCCAACATGTCATACACTTCTATCCGCTTTTTCTCAATCATCTTCTTCATAATCATTGTATATGGATCAAAGTTAAGCAGTCGCTTCTTTCGCCTGTAAATACCTTCTTTTCGCTTAAGAGCACATGCTAGTAAATCCTCGTTAGTTGGAAATTCAATAAAATTTAAAATATCCCTTAATGTCTTCTCTACATTATCAACTAAATTTTCGTAATAAATAATGAGCACATCGCCAGTAAAATTCGTTGCCCACGATAGATTCGTTTGTTCCCAAGCATGGAGCTTATTTGTAACAAATTTCAACCAATAACGTCCATTAGTTCTCTTGTATCGATCAGGCGATGCAAATCCTATGTGACCACCACTTTGTCGATTAAATTCAGCTAAAATCGCCTTTGCTGGATCTCGGACAAGTAAAACAGACTTTCGGAATCTTGTCCACGATGACGATCCAAATTCGTGGGTTTTAACGATAAGTACGGAAGAATTCGATATACTTTCAGCAGGAAAGCCGCTTTTGAGTAAACCATAATCTTTATATACACTGCCTGTATATATTCCTGTAGCTTGTTGTAATAGATACCTGTTTCGAATAGAAAACTTAATATTAAGAATGGGGGTTCTGATCAAAAAACCACACTTTCCGACGAACAACCACAGAATAATTATGCTGTTTTTATTACCTTAGCCACGTATTTCCACTGCCTGGGAAGCTAGCTAATGCAATTACTTTATTTTCGTTATCGCTAAATTCGTTTTTATCACTAATTGTTGAGCTGTCAGTAACTTCCTTCTTCTTCGTCTTCTGCTCTTTGTTACTAATAATTGAATCATGTTCATATTTGTGTTTAATTCTATCAGCACTTCTTGCCTTCTCATGGAATGCTTTCCGATAGCTATTTAAAGCTTTTTGTGAGCTTTGATCCATAAATTTTAATTCTGTACACCATTGTAACTGCTGTATTGGACTACGACGTAAGAGAATTTCGGGACTATGGCCAATATCCGACTAGATTGGATAGAAATAATCTTAATTAATGATGCTGCATTAGATTCAGTCAAGATTACAATAAGGAAGCTATTTTTAGACTTGATTCTGAGTTACAGTCTTATCGTGTAGACAGAGTACAATATTTCTTCATGATAGCGTGATTACATGCTATTTTTATCAGAATTTGAAGATTGTTGTTCATAGGCATCCGAAGAATTAATATAAATCCAAATAAATCTTGAGATTAAATCGCAGGATTAAAACATTGGTCGAATGATTTAAGACGAGATTAAAAATGTTTACTCAATTAGCTCGAATATCCATCAAACTTTTTCAGGCTTAATGAACTCCAAATTAAAATAAAACCGTGAAAATTCAACATCAGGGTGCCTCAAAAAATGAGATTCTCAAATTTCCCCAATAATCTATCACAAAGTGCCTATAATATTTTATGCAAAGAATAGCCAATTACGTCCAATGATACTTACATCAGTAACAAATCTCGAGTTTCTCATTCGTTTCTGCGATGGAGCCTGAAGATTTGCAATCGATAAAACTAAAATTCCTACAATGTACACAATGATGATTAATGCTATTAAGGTAATTAATTTCCAGCCACGAAGCATTGTCGCATAACATCAATTGCATCATGCTCATTTATTTTTGGCTGAACTAAATCTGCAAAAAAATAATAAACATAAATGGGATTAGAAATGACTTTTTGCTGGTAATGAAGTCGTTATGCAGTTCTCTAATGTGCATGTTTTCGTGGCACTGCAATGTGAAAACATTAACATTGACATACATTTATGAAAAATTTAAATTTATTTTGATAGGAATAAGCTAGCTGTTGGGTACTTAAAAGGAACACGACCAAGTTCAAATGTATCTATTTTGTGTCATATGTTGACTATATTAGGAACAGCAAAGAGATAAAAATAAAAATTTAGTATTCACAAGTTTTTTTGTTATTGAAGAAAGTGCATTTGCATGCTTAGAATAGAAATTGCCGATTTAATGCTATTTTTGGATTTTATCGTTTAAAGGATATTTAAAATAAAAAGTAGAAAATAACTTTATAATCTTAGGTTCAAAAGATTTTGGTTTGAAAATTTTAGATTAATTTGAAAGTTTTATATTAGAGTCATGACCATACATGAATTGCAAATTTGTTTACTTCGACCATATCGTATAGTTCTACATCTTAAAACGTGGGCGCATTTATAAATATTGTAAATTTTGAGTGCTTAAATTTCTGTGTCTAATTTTCGAAGCTCTTTTTCCATTTCACCGTTCTAGTTACGAAGCTCGGTTTGTGTGTTGGGTGTAGTTTTGAGGTCTTTGGCACAGAATATGCCTCCTATGCTAGGTATACAAGGATATACTAGCATCTGGATGACTTCCTTACGGCATCTTGCGCACACGAATTGTGACTAGGTACATTGCAGGGTACATCAGGTCTTATGACGTACTCGTGTCTTTGCAATGTGCAGAGCTTGCAAGTGGTTCGGATCCCACTATAAACTGTAGGTCTAAAGGGTGTGGTACAATAGATTCTGTTCTAATTTGAATCGCAGTGCCTCCAGCTGAAAGGCTGGGCCCTTCACACATTATTATTATTATGGTCATGACTCTAATATAAAACTTTCAAATTAATCTAAAATTTTCAAACCAAAATCTTTTAACCTAAGATTATAAAGTTATTTTCTACTTCTTAGTCCACGGGTAAAAACGTGGTTTTTTTAAAAAGTTTTTTTACCACGTTTTTTTTTTATAAAGTAGTTTATTTTCTGCTTTTTAGTCTTATTGTAATGAAATAAAGAAATAAAGAAACTTAAGCATTTTTAAATTTCCAAAATGCTTGAATATTGTATTGTCATCGGAAAGATAAGTGCAAAATTTCAGCTCGATTGGAACAGTAGAAGTGGTCGAAAAATCGATCGCAAGATTTGACCAAGACAAACAGAAAAATCAATAAAAAGCGTGTAACAAGAAAGCAAGTTAAGAAAAATGTGGTAAAAAAACGTGGTAAAAACGTGGTAAAATATCGTTCGAAAAATATTTAAAAAATCAAATTCATAGTTGCATGCCCCCTAGTTTTCAAATAAAATTGTTATAAATTCAGTCACAACATCGATTGACTATTAAAAAAGAACATCAGCCACTATATCCACCCAATAAAAAAGTCCTTCAAAATAAATGCATAAAAAAGAAGAACTTGAAAAGCACTTCCTTGAACGTCACACTCTAGCAAAAATTTCACCAATCGACATCAATGATTCAATTATAGAGAGAAAATAAATGGCTATAATAAAAAGGCTACAATATGTGCATGTCGATAGTGTGGCATAGAGATGAAAATAAAAAGTTATGATAGAATTGAATATGCATGCTTACTCATACATTTTTTATTTGAATTTTCACATGGCTATGGAATATTTATGTTCATCTACATGGCAAGCAGGCACAGGCAGGAGTAAACTTGCCAAAAAAATATAAAGCTTGAAAAATATATCGATCAATATCAATTACTAATCACTTAAGGTACAGAGCGGATATATAAATCGGTATAAATCTTAATTATTTCCCTCAAGTATGCATTTTTATGTAGCATCGGAGAATGCTTTTAAGGTAGGCAGGTAGAACATAAAAAATATGTAAAGCATAAGTTTCAGGAAAAATGATTCGCTTATTGATTTTTGAATAGGTAAGCCAAAAACTTGTTCCTTTCTTTCTTCCCCCCACTAAGCCTTGAATTTTCATTCACGAAATTTTAGCAGTTACACAAAACGAAAAAAGTACGTCCGTACCTTCGGTTCTATAAATATAATCAATTTTAATAGAAAAAAAAATCATTAAAACTTTATTTTCATAACAACGGTACTAAGATAGGAATACAAACAGTACGTCCTTATCAGCTGCACAACAATACCAAGTCAGTCACCCAATTATGGTCATTTAATTATGTTGGAATAAAGAGAAATTCATGGTGTGTTAAATTCAAATGAGGATTTTAGCATGTCTTTAGGACGTGATTGAAGCCTATATTAAAAGCGTGTATAGGACATAAAGCAATGATGGGTGTGAAATCTAATAAACTTATTGTCACGTTTATTTTGACTCGAAAATTTGTCTTATATAAATAAAATACGGACACAGATGACTATCATGCTATTGTATGTGGCGCTAATTCCTTTCTATATCCCATAGACACAACAAGTTGAAAGCTTATAAGCAGAATGAGCATTAATTTCATTTTTTTCTGTTTTCGAATAGTAAAATCATGCTAGTCACTAAACAATACTATTTTACTAGTAGAATGAATACAGTTTGGATATAAACGAAATTAAGGCAACATATGAACTGTGTTAGTAGTGCCAATTAAGGTAGAATTCATATTGTTTGTTTTTGTTATATTCACACCGTTTTCACGTGTGAATCTATTGGTTTTGTTCAGATTGAAAAATCAGTTTTTTGAATTTTGTGAGGATATGGAGCAAGATAGCTTAAAATGTTCAGAGATAAAAAGTTCATGCCTGGAATTTCACATCTTTTGCAAAAAACAGATTTCAAATTGGTTGCGGCATTGCTGAGAAAATCGCAAAATACGCTTTCTGTAAGCAAACAAGCAAGCAAGTTAATCAGCAAGAAATCTCATTAACGAGACATCGCAGAGACTTCTAGTTTTTTACATTTGATCCGTACTGCTCTATAGAAGAGCTGCATTGTTTTTAGGCAAGGTAGGAACAGCCGTTGCTTCAGAAAAAGCAAAAAACTTTCCTTTCTTACGAATTTTTCAAATTAAAAGTCCACTGTGATTTTTTTTAAATTAAACTTTGGATGAAAAAAATTTTTTTGAGCAAAGAACCAAGTAGGAAATAAATTTTCAATTTTAGACTAGGGGCGACCCTAGTCAAAATCAATTTTGTCACTTTTTTCTTCGAGGGTTTATTCAAATGGATTGAAACTTTGCATAAATATTTTAGTGCTTAAAACAAATACAAATAAAACATTCTGAAATTTTTTGGAGCAAAGAACCAAGAAGAAAATAGTATTTTCAATTTTGGACTAGGGGCGACCCTAATCGGGAAAAAAAAGTGAAAAACTAGATTTTGACTGGACCTGTCCCAAGTTCATAATTGAAAATGTATTTCCTTCTTGGTTCTTTGCTCAAAAAAATTTCAGAATGTTTTATTTGTATTTGTTTTAAGCACTAGAATATTTATGCAAAGTTTCAATCCATTTGAATAAACCCTCGAAGAAAAAAGTGACAAAATTGATTTTGACTAGGGTCGCCCCTAGTCCAAAAATGAAAATGTATTTCCTTCTTGGTTCTTTGCTCCAAAAAATTTCCGAATGTTTTATTTGTATTTGTTTTAAGCACTAAAATATTTATGCAAAGTTTCAATCCATTTGGATAAACCTTCGAAGAAAAAAGTGACAAAATTGATTTTGACTAGGGTCGCCCCCAGTCCAAAATTGAAAATGTATTTCCTCCTTGGTTCTTTGCTCAAAATAATTTAGGATGTTTTATTTGTATTTGTTTTAAGCACTAGAATATTTATGCAAAGTTTCAATCCATTTGAATAAACCCTCGAAGAAAAAAGTGACAAAATTGATTTTGACTAGGGTCGCCCCTAGTCCAAAAATGAAAATGTATTTCCTTCTTGGTTCTTTGCTCAAAAAAATTTTAAGATGTTTTATTTGTATTTGTTTTAAACACTAAAATATTTATGCAAAGTTTCAATCCATTTGAATAAACCCTCGAAGAAAAAAGTGACAAAATTGATTTTGACTAGGGTCGCCCCTAGTCCAAGATTGAAAATGTATTTCCTTCTTGGTTCTTTGCTCCAAAAAATTTCCGAATGTTTTATTTGTATTTGTTTTAAGCACTAAAATATTTATGCAAAGTTTCAATCCATTTGGATAAACCTTCGAAGAAAAAAGTGACAAAATTGATTTTGACTAGGGTCGCCCCCAGTCCAAAATTGAAAATGTATTTCCTCCTTGGTTCTTTGCTCAAAATAATTTAGGATGTTTTATTTGTATTTGTTTTAAGGGTCGCCCCTAGTCCAAAATTGAAAATGTATTTCCTTCTTGGTTCTTTGCTCCAAAAAATTTCCGAGTGTTTTATTTGTATTTGTTTTAAGCACTAAAATATTTATGCAAAGTTTCAATCCATTTGGATAAACCTTCGAAGAAAAAAGTGACAAAATTGATTTTGACTAGGGTCGCCCCTAGTCCAAAATTGAAAATATATTTCCTTCTTGGTTCTTTGCTTTAAAAAATTTTAGAATGTTTTATTTGTATTTGTTTTAAGCACTAGAATATTTATGCAAAGTTTCAATCCATTTGTATAACCCTTCGAAGAAAAAAGTGACAAAATTGATTTTGACTAGGGTCGCCCCTAGTCCAAAATTGAAAATGTATTTCCTTCTTGGTTCTTTGCTTTAAAAAATTTTAGAATGTTTTATTTGTATTTGTTTTAATGAACTTTAATATTTACGCAAAGTTTCAATCCATTTGTATAAACCCTCGAAGAAAAAAGTGACAAAATTGATTTTGACTAGAGTCGCCCCTAGTCCAAAATTGAAAATGTATTTCCTTCTTGGTTCTTTGCTCAAAAAAATTTTAAGATGTTTTATTTGTATTTATTTTAAGCACTAGAATATTTATGCAAAGTTTCAATCCATTTGAATAAACCCTCGAAGAAAAAAGTGACAAAATTGATTTTGACTAGGGTCGCCCCTAGTCCAAAATTGAAAATGTATTTCCTACTTGGTTCTTTGCTCAAAAAAATTTCAGAATGTTTTATTTGTATTTGTTTTAAGCACTAGAATATTTATGCAAAGTTTCAATCCATTTGAATAAACCCTCGAAGAAAAAAGTGACAAAATTGATTTTGACTAGGGTCGCCCCTAGTCCAAAAATTGAAAATGTATTTCCTTCTTGGTTCTTTGCTCAAAAAAATTTTAAGATGTTTTATTTGTATTTGTTTTAAGCACTAGAATATTTATGCAAAGTTTCAATCCATTTGAATAAACCCTCGAAGAAAAAAGTGACAAAATTGATTTTGACTAGGGTCGCCCCTAGTCTAAAATTGAAAATGTATTTCCTACTTAGTTCTTTGCTCAAAAAAATTTTAGAATGTTTATTTGTTTTTGTTTTAAGCACTAGAATATTTATGCAAAGTTTCAATCCATTTGAATAAACCCTCGAAGAAAAAAGTGACAAAATTGATTTTGACTAGGGTCGCCCCTAGTCCAAAAATTGAAAATGTATTTCCTTCTTGGTTCTTTGCTCAAAAAAATTTTAAGATGTTTTATTTGTATTTGTTTTAAGCACTAGAATATTTATGCAAAGTTTCAATCCATTTGAATAAACCCTCGAAGAAAAAAGTGACAAAATTGATTTTGACTAGGGTCGCCCCTAGTCCAAAAATTGAAAATGTATTTCCTTCTTGGTTCTTTGCTCAAAAAAATTTTAAGATGTTTTATTTGTATTTGTTTTAAGCACTAGAATATTTATGCAAAGTTTCAATCCATTTGAATAAACCCTCGAAGAAAAAAGTGACAAAATTGATTTTGACTAGGGTCGCCCCTAGTCCAAAATTGAAAATGTATTTCCTTCTTGGTTCTTTGCTCAAAAAAATTTCAGAATGTTTTATTTGCATTTGTTTTAAGCACTAGAATATTTATGCAAAGTTTCAATCCATTTGAATAAACCCTCGAAGAAAAAAGTGACAAAATTGATTTTGACTAGGGTCGCCCCTAGTCCAAAATTGAAAATGTATTTCCTTCTTGGTTCTTTGCTCAAAAAATTTCAGAATGTTTTTTTTGTATTTGTTTTAAGCACTAGAATATTTATGCAAAGTTTCAATTCATTTGAATAAACCCTCGAAGAAAAAAGTGACAAAATTGATTTTGACTAGGGTCGCCCCTAGTCCAAAATTGAAAATGTATTTCCTACTTGGTTCTTTGCTCAAAAAAATTTTAAGATGTTTTATTTGTATTTATTTTAAGCACTAGAATATTTATGCAAAGTTTCAATCCATTTGAATAAACCCTCGAAGAAAAAAGTGACAAAATTGATTTTGACTAGGGTCGCCCCTAGTCCAAAATTGAAAATGTATTTCCTTCTTGGTTCTTTGCTCAAAAAATTTCAGAATGTTTTTTTTGTATTTGTTTTAAGCACTAGAATATTTATGCAAAGTTTCAATTCATTTGAATAAACCCTCGAAGAAAAAAGTGACAAAATTGATTTTGACTAGGGTCGCCCCTAGTCCAAAATTGAAAATGTATTTCCTTCTTGGTTCTTTGCTTTAAAAAATTTTAGAATGTTTTATTTGTATTTGTTTTAATGAACTTTAATATTTACGCAAAGTTTCAATCCATTTGTATAAACCCTCGAAGAAAAAAGTGACAAAATTGATTTTGACTAGAGTCGCCCCTAGTCCAAAATTGAAAATGTATTTCCTTCTTGGTTCTTTGCTCAAAAAAATTTTAAGATGTTTTATTTGTATTTATTTTAAGCACTAGAATATTTATGCAAAGTTTCAATCCATTTGAATAAACCCTCGAAGAAAAAAGTGACAAAATTGATTTTGACTAGGGTCGCCCCTAGTCAAAATTGAAAATGTATTTCCTACTTGGTTCTTTGCTCAAAAAAATTTCAGAATGTTTTATTTGTATTTGTTTTAAGCACTAGAATATTTATGCAAAGTTTCAATCCATTTGAATAAACCCTTGAAGAAAAAAGTGACAAAATTGATTTTGACTAGGGTCGCCCCTAGTCCAAAAATTGAAAATGTATTTCCTTCTTGGTTCTTTGCTCAAAAAAATTTTAAGATGTTTTATTTGTATTTGTTTTAAGCACTAGAATATTTATGCAAAGTTTCAATCCATTTGAATAAACCCTCGAAGAAAAAAGTGACAAAATTGATTTTGACTAGGGTCGCCCCTAGTCTAAAATTGAAAATGTATTTCCTACTTAGTTCTTTGCTCAAAAAAATTTTAGAATGTTTATTTGTTTTTGTTTTAAGCACTAAAATATTTATGCAAAGTTTCAATCCATTTGGATAAACCCTCGAAGAAAAAAGTGACAAAATTGATTTTGACTAGGGTCGCCCCTAGTCCAAAATTGAAAATGTATTTCCTTCTTGGTTCTTTGCTCAAAAAATTTCAGAATGTTTTTTTTGTATTTGTTTTAAGCACTAGAATATTTATGCAAAGTTTCAATTCATTTGAATAAACCCTCGAAGAAAAAAGTGACAAAATTGATTTTGACTAGGGTCGCCCCTAGTCCAAAATTGAAAATGTATTTCCTACTTGGTTCTTTGCTCAAAAAAATTTTAAGATGTTTTATTTGTATTTATTTTAAGCACTAGAATATTTATGCAAAGTTTCAATCCATTTGAATAAACCCTCGAAGAAAAAAGTGACAAAATTGATTTTGACTAGGGTCGCCCCTAGTCCAAAATTGAAAATGTATTTCCTTCTTGGTTCTTTGCTCAAAAAAATTTCAGAATGTTTTATTTGTATTTGTTTTAAGCACTAGAATATTTATGCAAAGTTTCAATCCATTTGAATAAACCCTCGAAGAAAAAAGTGACAAAATTGATTTTGACTAGGGTCGCCCCTAGTCCAAAAATGAAAATGTATTTCCTTCTTGGTTCTTTGCTCAAAAAAATTTTAAGATGTTTTATTTGTATTTGTTTTAAGCACTAGAATATTTATGCAAAGTTTCAATCCATTTGAATAAACCCTCGAAGAAAAAAGTGACAAAATTGATTTTGACTAGGGTCGCCCCTAGTCCAAAAATGAAAATGTATTTCCTTCTTGGTTCTTTGCTCAAAAAAATTTTAAGATGTTTTATTTGTATTTGTTTTAAGCACTAGAATATTTATGCAAAGTTTCAATCCATTTGAATAAACCCTCGAAGAAAAAAGTGACAAAATTGATTTTGACTAGGGTCGCCCCTAGTCCAAAAATGAAAATGTATTTCCTTCTTGGTTCTTTGCTCAAAAAAATTTTAAGATGTTTTATTTGTATTTGTTTTAAGCACTAGAATATTTATGCAAAGTTTCAATCCATTTGAATAAACCCTCGAAGAAAAAAGTGACAAAATTGATTTTGACTAGGGTCGCCCCTAGTCCAAAAATGAAAATGTATTTCCTTCTTGGTTCTTTGCTCAAAAAAATTTCCGAATGTTTTATTTGTATTTGTTTTAAGCACTAGAATATTTATGCAAAGTTTCAATCCATTTGAATAAACCCTCGAAGAAAAAAGTGACAAAATTGATTTTGACTAGGGTCGCCCCTAGTCCAAAAATGAAAATGTATTTCCTTCTTGGTTCTTTGCTCAAAAAAATTTTAAGATGTTTTATTTGTATTTGTTTTAAGCACTAGAATATTTATGCAAAGTTTCAATCCATTTGAATAAACCCTCGAAGAAAAAAGTGACAAAATTGATTTTGACTAGGGTCGCCCCTAGTCCAAAAATGAAAATGTATTTCCTTCTTGGTTCTTTGCTCAAAAAAATTTTAAGATGTTTTATTTGTATTTGTTTTAAGCACTAGAATATTTATGCAAAGTTTCAATCCATTTGAATAAACCCTCGAAGAAAAAAGTGACAAAATTGATTTTGACTAGGGTCGCCCCTAGTCCAAAAATGAAAATGTATTTCCTTCTTGGTTCTTTGCTCAAAAAAATTTTAAGATGTTTTATTTGTATTTGTTTTAAGCACTAGAATATTTATGCAAAGTTTCAATCCATTTGAATAAACCCTCGAAGAAAAAAGTGACAAAATTGATTTTGACTAGGGTCGCCCCTAGTCTAAAATTGAAAATGTATTTCCTACTTAGTTCTTTGCTCAAAAAAATTTTAGAATGTTTATTTGTTTTTGTTTTAAGCACTAAAATATTTATGCAAAGTTTCAATCCATTTGGATAAACCCTCGAAGAAAAAAGTGACAAAATTGATTTTGACTAGGGTCGCCCCTAGTCCAAAATTGAAAATGTATTTCCTTCTTGGTTCTTTGCTCAAAAAAATTTCAGAATGTTTTATTTGCATTTGTTTTAAGCACTAGAATATTTATGCAAAGTTTCAATCCATTTGAATAAACCCTCGAAGAAAAAAGTGACAAAATTGATTTTGACTAGGGTCGCCCCTAGTCCAAAATTGAAAATGTATTTCCTACTTGGTTCTTTGCTCAAAAAAATTTTAAGATGTTTTATTTGTATTTATTTTAAGCACTAGAATATTTATGCAAAGTTTCAATCCATTTGAATAAACCCTCGAAGAAAAAAGTGACAAAATTGATTTTGACTAGGGTCGCCTCTAGTCCAAAATTGAAAATAGATTTTCTATGGTGTGCTTTTGTCAAAAAATTTTTTGGATGTTTTATTTGAATTGACATAATTCTGACATAAATCACATACCAATATTACTTTTTGTAATGCATAGCTTAAAAAAAAAAACCGAAATCTAAAATTTTGACTATCCCATCTCAATTTTGTTCATCCTCTTCACTGTGGAAACCAAAAAACAAATTCTTTATCTTAAAACACTTGACAAAATAGCGACATAATTCAGGATTAATTACTTTTTAATAACATTTTAACATTTACGAGAAAATGTGGTTCAAATAAGTGTGCATTATGGCCGAGATTTGGACCAAAATCAGCTATACTGGTTCATAGTGTTCCCGGTGACAAAATTCAAACTAAGTGTTTCTGTAGCTGACATAATTATGACATAAATTAGGTTTATCTTTTGAACTGTGTCGATATGGGTCTCGGCCGTACTTCACGCCCACCCTTCAAACTTATGCTGAGCAAATCTTGGTCTATCCATAAGACTTTTGATGGTACGGTGTGAATATATCCGCATTGGGTTTCTACCCGATACACTAGTTTATACTTCAGTCGTTCATTAATCCAATCGTTCGTTTTCGTTCAGTTCGACTTTATTTGAATTTGAGAAAACTGTTAATTTCAAAAGTCAAAAAATGTACAGAAAAATATAAAGCTATAGACAAAAGAATTATTCTTATTATAAAAGTCAGAACTGCTTTATAGCTTCATAATTACCATGGCTTTTTAAATTTAGCAAAACATTTGATTTTTCTAGTTGTTAGAGTATAATCATCAAATTTCCTGAAAGCTTATTATTAGCCAAGGCATACGAGCGCCTCAATGCTTTATGGCAAACAGTGATTTCAGAAAAATGGAAGTTCTTCATTAATCATCAATATCATGCTTCTGTGTTTCGCTAATAATTCATAAAAATTATGCCTTTTATATTTTATTGCCTGTCCGTAAATGTGTTCGAAACCTAAATCTTCTTCATTTCCATTCCCATTATTGCACATTAAGGTTGATACTCATAAATGTTGTAATTAAATTCGATATATGTTTGTGCCTAATTTATGTAATTTATTATGCATCATTGTAATACTTAACAACAAAAGCATCAATGAAAATTTTAATTAAAGCACAGCCAAAATTATGTGTGTATCCTTTTCAAGTAGAAATTGGGTAATTAAGGGCTAAATTATTTACTTAATTTAATGCACTATTTGCTCCTTTCTTTTATTTAATTACAGCCAATTGATGGGCATTCAACTGTATTACAGCATAAATGTAATCAACAACTTCGTCAGTAAACATACCTGATTAAATAAATTATCGTGAGGGTGTCACTTGATACCTTTTTTTGTGCGCTTTTGTCTACCGCTTATTTATGACTAAAACTCCTTCAGTCTTGATTATGACAGCTTTCTTTTGATAAAATACTTAGAAGGTATGGGGTCGTTTACTTATTACGTTTATGACATTTCTCAAATAGACTCCTTTAATCTCTAAAAGTTGAATATCACTTATCACTGAACCCCAATTAATAATCGACTGCTCTGTTCTTACTAATGACTTCCCCTTAAGTCGTTTAAGGAAGCAACAATATTTGCATAATTTTTTTGGAATTACCACACATTCCACAGCTCGCAAAGTTCGGTATAATAATTCATTATGATCTCAAGATAAGAAATTATATCAGGCATATAGGAACAAATAAATGATAAAATATATGCAAATTGTGTGGCATTCATTTAACAATTTATATTTTTTTTTTCTTTACAAGATATTCTTCTTCACATTCCCGAAATGAATTCATCGTTATGATGTGAATGTTTTTTTTTGTCGGTGCCAAAAATAAAATTCTGAAATGAAAGTGTCGAAGCGTTTGTCATTCGATGATTTTTCATGTCAATATTATCAATTAAGGACATGACGTTCAGAGGTGGGAATTAATTGTCGATTTAATCGATGGATGATACAATTATTAATCAAATAATCTGGTAGGATTAAGGATTAATTCGGAAGAATATATCCAGTTGGAATTAAAAATTAGAATTTTATTGCTCCAAATTTCAAAATAAGCTTATCAGTCACAGATCCCATTGTGGCTAGTCTTGTTAATTAACAAAAATAGCAGATAAAACCAAACATCACATGCAATCCCCACATGACTAAATATGTTTGTTAAGTACAATGAAATCAAGCAATTAAGCAATTATAATGTGGATAATAGACCGTATACCTCAGTATAGCTTTGCATTATCAAAAGGATTGAATAAATTAGAATTTATATTGTCTGTGACTAGTTAGTAACATGATTATAAGCCATTAGAAACCGTAAATTGATCAACTATGGTCTTTAAATTCATTTTCACGCCTACATATCCATAAAATTCAATAAAATTAATAAAAAAAAAAGTGAAAAAAAATCTGCTTAAGTATTTAAAATTTATGTTTCTTCTTTCTGTGATACATGAGAGTATTTTGGATGTTTTAATAAAGTTTTTGTTATGTACTTAAAAAGGTCAAAAGAGTAGGAAAGGTGCTGCTTCAAATATTTTTTGGATCATTTTTTTGGCAGTCGGAAACAAATTCATTTTTCAGTTTTTCACGAATAAAAGATCCTTAACAAAGGAAAGCGCATATTATTGAGTGTACTTGAGCATGTTGTGAACAACTGTCAAAAAATGTTAACGGTAACATTTATTTCAAATATTATGCTGAATTTCAAATCAAAATTTCTACGTAATTTTACGTACGTATTTGAAAAAAGTCACTTTAAGAATCTTTTTAAAGGAACCAATAGTCATACAGACTAATCAGAGATATTACTGACTGTTCCTTTTAAAAGACAGAAAAAGGATTTTTCACAAATAAACATAAAGAAAATAAAGATATTCTCGAAATTTGCATTTAAATTAAATTAATTAAAGGAACAAGAGGAAATGCCATTAAAAATGAGAAGAAGAAATACAAAAAAATGGAATGTGGAAAACAAGTTGTTATTAACATATATGAAGATGAGAATTTACGTACAAATGACAATGAAATTATTAAGGGCGGATGAAACTCAGCAAGAGCTAAATATGATTTTTTTTTATTCATCTTTGTGACACCCTCCTTTCCAATTTTCCATTTTTCTTGTCATAAAATTTGACTATAATGTTTTACAAACAGCAATCCAAACTATTTGCACGCACTTACCGTTGCAATTAATAAGAATTTCCAATTATTTCTCTATCCACTGCCTTTCTTCCTGACTCATAATTGCCTATTTTTGCGTATTTTGTGTAGGTTTAAGGTGAACTTTTCCTGGGTTATATAAAATTGTTTCCGTCACAAGCTCTTGTTTATTCAAATCTAGTTCCTTTAATTTAGCTTTTGTCTTATAAAAAAATTTCTTAAAAACTTTGTAAATTTTCTTTTCGTTTTTTCTTTTTTTATTTGTGTAAAGACAGCAAAAAAATCCACAAATAATTTTATTTTTGGAAAAATGTGTAGTCACACAACGATTTCACGTACAAAACTAAACAGAATGGGAGAAATTTTCTTTCGGAAAATGAAATTTTTTTATTTTCTTGTGCATGTATTGGTGCGCACATGTTGCCTCATTATGTTATTTTCGGGCTTGCGCAATTGTGATATATTTTTGTTTACTAGAGTCCAGTCCACATGCATATTTTATTTCGGCTTCTCATGCTCTGATGTTTTATTTTGATTCTTTTTTGCCATAAATAACAGGGAGTAGACATGAGTTTTCTGTTCGTCAGTTCCTATTGTTTTTTTCACCCCTTGATACCAAAAATGGAAATACAAAAAATTTGAAGTTCTTTTTCTTCCAATTTTTTTACGACCTCTAATTGGATTACACTCTTTCCAGTTACATATTAGAATTAGATAAGCAACATATAATGTAGGATATATCTTTTTATAAAACATGATTGATGAACTTAAAAAGCTGCTATTCTTTTCGATTCGCAAAACAGGTCCAAAATTCTTTAGTGTCCCAATGTATTTATATCTAGTCAATTAACACATTATGACACTGATCAGGGGCGTAGCCAGAAAATTTTTAAGGGGGGGGGGGGGGGCATTTTCGAAAATTAAAAACCGTTATTTTGTATCGTTAAATCTATATTCATTCTTCATAAGTTTAAATATTTAATTCATTATTCATACATTAAATTTAATTTTTCGTGCTGATTTTGACATTTCTTTCATCACTTCCTCTACATTAACTGGTTCTTCTCTATAAATACTTAATAAAACAATTATCAGATTTTCGTAGGGGGGGGGGGCCTATAGCCCCCCTGGCTACGCCCCTGTCACTGATCTCAACCAGTTGAAATTGAATTCTTGTTGCTTCCCTATTCTTTAATTTTGTATCTGAAATATTTCAGCTGTGTTTATATGCAAACCACTCATATCCTCAACACGTACATTCATATCGTAAATTGCTCATGAAATTCATTAAAATGCTGGCTATTTTTTGCTGTTCTTATAACTAAGAAAATATGCTGATATACTATTTTATGTTGATGTTTATTGTCCAAGATTTTGAACGGGTTTTTTCAATTTTGAAATTCTACTGCTGTCTATCTTGCATAAATTTCAAAAAAAAATTACCGTTGACAAAAAATAAAATCCCAAAAAATTTGTCGCAGCACAGTTCAATTTCCCCTCTATAGCTTTTTCTCTCTATGTTTAAGGTACGCATTCACACATTCATGCTCTTTCGAGAAGGGTGAATATGTGCATTTATTTAAAATATTCAACTGGCAAAAAAAAAATTTATTCATGTACATGCTCTTGTCCCTGCAAACGAATATTTCATGATGACATAAAAGTCCTGTATGTGAATTTTTTAAACACTTTTTGTCCTTCACATTATTTTTATTTTTCGTAAAAACTCAAGAACTTAATTTAGTTGAGAGAAAAAAAGAAGAAAAACTTAAATTATTCTCTTTTTGACACTTTTTATATACAATTATGGCTAATATTAGAATTACATTAAAATTAATACATTTATTTATTGTGGAAACAGTCACATGCTTATTCTGAATCACTATCAATGACAGACTTGATTTTCGATAAAGTTTCCAAAACTTCTGGCTGTACGTTTGATGTCGATTCGCCTTCATTGTTTGATTTAGAATCTTCACTATCCTTTGATGCAGCACCTCTTCTTGATCTCCTTGTGCGACCTATTTTTCAATAGATATGACAATCATTATTATCATAAATAAATAAAAATTGTTCATTCATGCTTACCTTCTACTGGCAAAATGACACTTTTGTCGAGCTCAGCAATCTCACGTTTTGCCTGCAATTCAAGTTTGAGCTTCTTACACTTTGCCATTGTTGGTTCTCCATCCATGCCTTTCTGTACTAAAATTCTCCTCAATAATGCACATTTATGAGCGGTAGATTTAGAGTTGTGAAACAGCTTTCCATAATTTATTTTCAATCCACAAATTTTCATGAACTCTTTCATCGTGGAAAGTTTAGAGTCGTCGTCTAGCTGTGGTCTGCAATAAATTCAAATTATTGATAAGTTTTAAAAATTCAAAGCTATAACTTCTTACATCAATCTTTCTTAAAATGACAAGTTTATTTTACCTGAAACTTTGCATAGATGGTCTTGGAGCTTGTGGGATTGTATTTTGTGTAGGAATCGGCATTTTTATTAAGGGAGGTGTATTAATTGGACGCTGTAAAGATCTATTTGGTGGAAAATGTTGTACCTTACGCACTCTATCACTTTGTCCATCACTATTCCATCTCGAATGGAGGACATGAAGAGGAACTGAAATATTACAAAGTTATTAAGCATGTCAGTTTAAAGAAAATTAATTATTACCATTTACGTCCCCAAAGTATATATCGTTTGGAATATTTCTCGATTTATCATAAAATCGACCTTTTTGTTCGATATCCTTTTTAGTTGGAACTCTTGTAATTGTCACTGAATTTCTTATAATATTTTGAGCAACTTTAACATTTTGAGGACCTGGTCTAGACGATGGCAGTCGTTTTTTCACTCTTTCTTTCGACGATGAACTACTTTCGCTGGATGATGACGATGAAACTGATTCAGAATAACTACTGGAATCGCTATCGTCCACAAAGTCTCTGGAAACGTTAACAATATTTAATGCAAATTAAGGCTATAAATACAATTAGCTTAATTACCTCTCATATTGATCGCCTCTCTTTCGAATGTGTGATTTTGTATCGGTTGCACTCCTTCTCGTGACTGGACCACGTTTTCGTCCTCTTCTTGCTGTATTAGAACTTTGCTTGTCAGCAGATCCAAAATATTTATCGTTCGAAACATCCTTTTGCTCATCTTCGTCTGTCGTGTCATTAAATTTGAAAAAGTCACTAAAATAATTAAATTAAAATTAATAGATGATTTATAATCAGCAATCAGCTTGCCACTAATAGGGCAAAATCGATAAAAAGGTTCATTCACAATTTTTTTGAAATACGATTTTAAGATAATTTTTTCTTGTAGACTTTTATGTCATTTGGTGCTGTTTTTGCGATTCTGTCGAAAAAATCGAATTTTTTCATGCTCTACTTGGCTACTATTCTGTATATCTATTTTTTATCGTTTAAGACAGTACATAGTTAAACATCAAAATGAAGCTCTCACAAGTTATAAAACACTATAAGAATTAAAAACAATATTTCAATATCTTTAACCATTGCAGTGATTTCCCAATTCAAATAGGGCATGAATGAAACCCTTTTTTTCTGATTTTGCTTGACATACTCATCATCGTCCATTGGCTTAATTTTATCTAGCTCTGCATTAACATCATCTTCTTCAGTTTTTTCGGTCGGCGCTTCAGGATTTTCAGCTGTTGGTGATTTTTGCTCGACGTTTTCATTTTTAACTTCGACTTTTTCCTCGTTCTTATCCAAATTTTCAATAACTGGTTCCTTAACGTCGTCCTTGGTACTGTCACTAACATCTTTCGTACTTTCCACTTCAGGCTCATTATCTAGTTGTTCAGTGATTGTACTTTTTTCCTCTAGAATTTCTTCTGGAACTATAATTGGATCGTTATTAATAATCACAATATCGTCCGTAAAAATCGCTTCTTGATCTTCATTTTCATTATCATTCTCATTTCCTAATAGCCCAATATCATCAACTGATGTTTGCATTTGTTCCTCATCATCACTGTCTAATACTCTCTGTTTTTTCTTCTTTTTCTTGTTCTTGTCTGGATCTTCAATAATTACGGCAGTTTTTAAAAGATATTTTGCTTTAAGAAAGTTGCGACTTGTATTTGTAGACAGTTCCTTCTCATCCTCGCTGTTACTATCATTTTCACTGTCTGCATCTTGTTCACTCGATTTTCCATTTTGCTTATCGTCTTGCTCAACATCGCTGGATCTATTCAAAAGTTCTTTTTTAAGTTCATTTCCATCGGAATCTGAATCGTCGTCATTTAAAACAACTATTCTCCTCCTTTTCTTTCCTGATATGTCTCTTTTGAATGGTTTACTTTCAACAACCTTATGTGCTTCATTATCGATATTTTCACTGGATCTTGTTGCTGATTCTTCAACATCTTTCTCACTTGTTGCATTTTCTTCTATACTTTTATCCATACCTTCATTTGCATTTTCAGAACTTTCTATTTTTTCTTGGAAGTCTGCATTCGTGTCTTCTTTATCAGCTATGTCTTCTGTAGTTTGGGGCTGTATGATGGATTCAGACTGATTTTCTTCAGACCCATTTGAAATGTCTTTTGACAAATCCCTACAATCTGTTGTTAAATCATATGGAGAAGATTGATTTATTAATTCCGTAGGTGCCGGTGGAACTGAATCATTGATTATTGATGGGATGTTTGTTTTTGAAGCTTGATCTTCCGGATTGCGAGAAAAATTTTCTGGTTCTGCAAAAGCAGCATTAATAAACCCAAAAGTCTCTCCGTACTCATAATTATGATGTTGTTCCATTCTTGTCGTTGTTCTCTTTACTATTTTATTACTTTACTAAAATTAGTGAAATTAAATGTGAATTTTATGATTTTTCGTTATATCTTCCTCAATTTCGAAGATTTTGAAATATAACTATAAGTAACTTGTTGATGATCCCTTACAGATTGATTCAAAACTAGATTAATACATTAGAAACGTGTATTTCTCTCTTAAATCAATTAATAATAAAAATTTTCAAAAATATTTTGTATTGTTTTTAGCTCAATTTATGTGTCTTCATTAGCCTGCCATTTTCATGTCAGTCTGACAATTTAAATTTTACAACAGATTTATGATTTATCTGTCAAATTAATGATTAAAATTGATGTGGTTTATTTTCAATATGATTTAATTAATGAGTTGATTCGATAATAGATTCTTGGAAAAGCGCTTTAAGTTTAATTCGTTTAATTTTCATTTACTTCCATGCGAAAACATGCGAAAGTATGTTACAATGTTTACATTCGGAAGTTCAAAAAATCTTAAAACATCACAATTTAAAAGAATTAAAATTCTCGACTAAGAATGAGTAAAATCATTAAGGAAGGCATTCTTTTGAAGTAAGTACTGATGACTAAATTATAATTTGACAGTTAAGCATACAATCAATGAATAATTATACAGTGGACAGCAGATTTTTGAAGCAAACAAGAAATTGGAAGAATATTCAATATTGGGCAAAGGATCTAAAGAGAAACAGAATGAAGTTTTTACAGCCGAGGATAGACAGAGTGACAGTACTATAGAAAGCCTTTATAACCTGCTTAAAATCGAGAGAGTTTATCTTACAAATAAGCGATCAAAAGGGATTTATGAAAAGGAGAAAAATCGAGTTAAAATCATGTCTATTGTCGGCAAATTAGGAGTTATTGGATTTTTTGAGGATGAACAGATGTATCTTAAGCCTCACGAAGCTTTACTTTTAATTGAAATGGTGAGACACTTACGGTTATTAAAAATACACATAATTTACAGTTTAATAAAATCTTAAAGAACAGACTGGAAGTTACGTACGATACAGTTACGATTTCCGTTGAACAGGCTTACAGCATATTCCTGACCTCGAAATGTGAATTATCTTTAGAAGATTATATTGTTTATTCTTACATATCAAGAATCGGTTATATTATTATAATTCATGATCCTGAAGTTGATAAGGAAAAGTTCAAACTTTTAGAGGAACGAAAGAAAGTCAGTAAGGAAGATGAAATGATCTGGTGTATTTTGATGCAGAAACTCAATATGCCATACTCAAAAGAAACCATTGAATCCAATTACGATTTATATGTAAAAACCAAATCAGATATGGATAAATCAGCAGCAATTATCAGTGGACAAGACACTGACAATGACAATATGGAAGTAGATAATGCTAAGCATGATAATAGTAACGAGCCGCCGAATAAAAAGTTCAAACCAAATGCACTTGAAGAGGATAATAATTTCTTAGACATCTTAAAAACTGAACTTGAGTATCTATCGTACAGACAAATCTTCAACAAATTCAGCTACGTGACAAGAAAAACTTTTAGCGAATTCGAGTACGATAAAGTCAGAAATTTAAAATTTACATTCGACGTTTTCCTTCCAAAAATGCATTTCAAGAGAACGGAGCATTTATCAAATTATCGAATAATTGTTTTAAGGTAAGTTCGACATGCCTCCATTTTTTTTTCATACTAATAGATTCCTTTTTGGTACAGATCAAACGAAGAATTTCCATCAAATGTTGAGCTACAAAGACTTAGAGAAAATCAGAGTTATGAAGTTCCAATCATCATTGCTGTTGTTTCAGAAAGCTTGTCTGTTCATTTTAGCATTTGTACATTTAAATAAATTTTTTTTATGTGTTTAAATTTCATAAAATATGCTTTTGAAAAATTTAGAGCTTAACGTGCTTTTTACATTCAAAAACTATGCAAACATTTGAAATTTATAAACCTGCTACATTTTTAAATTTAACGGTTATTGATGTAGATGTGAACTTAAAACTTTTTAGGGAGCACTTTGAGTACTCAAGTGATTAAGAAAACAATTTCGAGAGCCTGTCTGTCGCTTAAATCCACTTTTAATCAGTTATCAAATTTTCGATAAGTAGTCACTCTCAATATTTGTTTCTATACCTAATTCAGTTCAATTGCTGGTTCTGAATAAGGCAGACAAAAAAAAACTATGGATTTGAAAATAATTTCTGTGTTCTTAATTACCTTATTCCTTTGTGGATTTGCTGAAAAAGCTAGATTTGACCATTATCGTGTCTATGAAGTGAGCATTAATAATGACGAGCAATTAAGCTTAATGAGGGAAATTGAAAGTTATTCAGATTCGGTAAGTCACATTAACCATATGCTTGATTCTGATTCCAATGAAAATGCATGTCTATTATTAGTACCAATTTATTGAGAAATCAGGAACAATCAATTCAAATACGCGCCTTATCGTTCCGCCTCACAAGTTTGCAGAGTTTGAAGAAATTGTTGTGAGATATGAGATAAAATCCCGTCTACTGATTAATAATTTTCAAGAGTAAGTTTGGGTCAAAGCTCATAAATTTCATGCAATTAATTGATGTACAATTTAGAATAATAGATAATGAGCAGCCAAAGGGAATGAAGAAAGGGATATTCGATTGGACAAGATACTGGGAATTGAATGAAATTTATGAATGGTTCAACATCCTTGTTACTCAATTTCCAAATGATGTTTCCATAGTTAATATTGGGGATTCATATGAAGGACGTCCAATTTTAGGACTGAAACTTAACATTGGTGGCGGTGCCAATAAGAAATCAATTATATTTGAAGGAACACATCATGCACGTGAATGGATTTCTGCTGCAACAGTTACATACATGCTTAATGAACTTTTAACTTCCAATAATACTGATGTAAAGGATATTGCTGCTGCATATGAATGGTACATTTTTCCTGTAACAAATCCTGATGGCTATCTCTATACATGGACTAATAATCGAATGTGGAGAAAAAATCGAAAGCCAACTTCAAATTTGTTGTGCATTGGAACTGACTTAAATCGTAATTGGGATAATTTCTTTAATCAAGGAGGAACATCATTTAATCCATGTGATAATACATATGCTGGATCGTCCCCTTTTTCAGAACCAGAGACGAAAGTTCTTTCAGAATTCATAAAAACAGTTCCCAACTTGGTCGGCTACTTCCCATTCCATTCTTATTCACAAATTCTGATGGTTCCTTATGGATGGACTCATGAGTTACTTGATAATTATCATGAACTTTATGCAATAGGAGAGAAAGCTTTGGAAACACTGTCATCATTTTATGGAACCACTTATGAACTTGGTTCTATTGCGAATGTCATATGTGAGTAAATTTTATGTCCAATATAATATCCATAAAAATGTTTTTTGTGCTTATATAGACATTGCAACTGGGGCTTCAATTGATTGGGTTAAATATGAGCTGAAAACAAATGTCACATTTGAGTACGAAATGAGAGATGTAGGTGCATATGGCTTCAATCTACCAGCATCACAAATCATTGAAAACTCAATCGAGGTCTTTGCATCAATAATTACAATTTTACAAGAAGCACAAAAGATTGGAATTGCATAAACATTTAATATAATATAGTTTATTGTAATTGAGTTTAAGGCAGTATATAAAGGCAATACAAGTATTTTGAAAGATTCTGCTGTCCATTATTTAACTGTTTATTGCGATGGACTCAAAGCATGAACGAATGATTTATCATTATTTTGATATCCTCGTTTGATAACATGTGGAATTGTTTTTGGCACCATTGTAATACAGTCAATGATTGGGCAGACGCTCAAGCATAAATCGCATCCTGTGGTATTAAAAAATACGGTTTTAAAAATTTAAATAAAATAAGTTCAGACACTACGTACCTGTACAGTCATCATTCACCTTTGGTAAATGGGTTTTTGAGTCAAACTCAATTGCTTGATACCCGGAATCAGCACAAGTCATGTAGCATTTTCCACAATTGATGCATAAATCCTAAAAATGGTCGATTTAAAAGTTTTAATTCTTGTATTATCTTCTTATCAACAATATGTAATCTTACGTCATCAATCAATGCGACAACTTGTCTAGTATTGTCTAATTTCTTGTAAGGTCCAATTCTAGGCAAAGCCTTTCCAATTACATCACTGACAAGTGGAGCTTTCTTGATCTCTTCGCTTGAATCAGCTTTCAATTGCTTTAGTTGCTCTAATAATAATTTTATCAACACTTTTCAAAATTTAATGAAGCACATACACGAACTTACCATCATATGGATTATAAAGAGGTCCTTTCTCTTGAACCAATTTAACGAATTTCTCTTCCTTCTTCTTCTTATACTCGCCAAAATTGACTAAAGGCTTTCCATCATCATCCTTTAAAGGAATAACAGCTTTTCCGATTTGAAGCTTTAATTGTGGTGGTGATTGTCCATCCCATACTCCATTTTCAGCTGGTGGATTTGCTTTCAAATATAAAAGTGCCTTGAGACCTGTTATGTAATCCTGAATGACACTAAAATCTTGATTTTGTACAGCTGAACAAATTTGCATGACCGATGCACCGCATTGAAGGAATTGAAGCGCAACATCTGCTGAATCGATTCCACCAGTTGCCATAATTGGGAAGTTTGGAAGTGCATTTCCAATTGCTGACACAGATTTAAGAGCGACAGGTCGAGTAGCATTTCCAGAAACTCCACCATAAGTTGTTCGCTTGTCTAACGAGACATTTGGCCATGCGATTCCATCAGCATTTAAAGACATCATTCCACTGATTGTATTTATTGCGGTAACTCCAGATGCACCACCTTCATAAGCAGCTTTAGCAATTGAAACAATTTCAGTGATATTTGGAGTAAGTTTGATGAAGAACGGAATCTTTACAGCCTTACGAACCCAAGCAGATATGTTCTGCACCAATTTTGGATCCTTAAAGAAAGACATAAAAAATTTACAGCTATTATTATTATTCACTTGATGCCACACTGGTCTATTTTCAAAAATTTGCGGCAATCGAGCTCATTTTGTAAAAGTTTGACCATATTCCTTTGGAGAGCATATTCGGGGATATCTCATTTGAAAGCTGACATTGATACGAGAAGATTCCTCAAATTTCAAGTTATTTGGTCCACCTAGTGCCGAGTAGCAGGTCCTCAAAGTTGGGTATATGCAAATTTTCAGCTTTTTGAGATTCTTTATTTAAACTCAATTTAGGCTACTCAACCAAATGAAAAACGTACCAACAATTAAGTATATCATACTATTTGTAAAATTTCTATCAGATGGAGTAGTGACAGATTTAGTATGAAAAAATTGGGGAAAAACACACTACAAAAGTTCGTGACTGCTGCAAACTACCTGAATTAAGATCTAGCCTATTAGTTTTACCTTTATTAAATAGTCCAAACTTTTATCTTTCTAAATTGGGGTCTCATTATATCCAGAGCTTGCTCAATGTCGAGTACTAGTCAATCAAAGTTGGGTGAAAATGCAAATCTTAAAAAAAATTATTTCTCAAAAATCATTCAAAAATTCAATTTTTGCTCTTGACAAGTTTTAATTTTAATTTTTTGGTTTAATACTTGATTATTGGGCTATTTATGAATGATTTTTAAAAAAATGGTATACGCTTTGATGGTTATCGATTTGACCCTTTCTCCCATCATTTAAACTGCGTTAACTTTTTATTGAGCAAATATTTTTTAAGGCGGTTTTCTATTTATTGTGGCTTAATGTAATACCTTTCTAATAAATATGCAATTCTTAATAGTATATTCAAGTCTTCGTCATAAATATTGCCTTTGTTTTTGACCGACCCTTTTTTGAAAAACCTTAAAAAACTCAATTGTTTTTGGGCTTTTTATGATCATTTATGATAATTATGGCTATCAAAAACTCAAAAATTGTGTTTTATAAACTGTCCGTGATGTATGGGTGTGACCTAACGAGTTGAGGTTCAAACTGTATACAAAAATTCTAAAATTCGAGCCCTCTATGGGTCTGAGTACTGAGCATCTGAAGTTGATTCCTTTTAAAATTCAACTTCACACCAATTTTTTTGCCAATTAATTTGAAAGCATGAAGCATGATTGAAAATAAGATTATTGAAACATTTAGTAGGGAACGCTACAAGGTACTCAAACTCATACCTCTCATCACTAGTAAAATGTTTTTAATTTGGTTTTTTGTATTAGTAAAAGGCCTTGAATGTATTTATTTTGACTAATTATGGCACAAAATGACCGAATATATTGACAAAATAATTTTTGAAAATTTTTTATGATAAGTTTGCATAGAATTATCCCAAATGAAGTTTTTAACTTTGAACCATTTTAGACATGTAATCTGCATACACCTCAAAAATATTTTTCAACTTTTTTCATCAATTTCATGCCCAAACTTGATAAAACTTTCAGAAATGATAGAAAATAGTGTTTTTGATGTTTTAAAATCAATTTGAGTTTTTGACATAAACTTGGACCATTTTTATTTGAAATCTCATTATTTTCTATTTTCAAGTTTATATAAATGACTTTAAATATACATTGCGCTTAACAAAAAGTATTTTTATTGTCTTTGCTGTTTATTTTCTTAAATTACCTTTACAACGGTATGTAATATGTCATATGCGAGTACAATATCCTTGAATAATATTGAAATACTGAAAAGTTGCTCAAAATTCGATGTGTTAAAAACCATGCTTATCATTTTTGCTTATAATTTAAGAAAATAAACAGCAAAGACAATAAAAATACTTTTTGTTAAGCGCAAAGTATATTTAAAGTCATTTATATAAACTTGAAAATAGAAAATAATGAGATTTCAAATAAAAATGGTCCAAGTTTATGTCAAAAACTCAAATTGATTTTAAAACATCAAAGTTAAAAATTTTTTGATGCATAAATATAACTTCATTTGGGATAATTCTATGCAAACTTATCATAAAAAATTTTCAAAAATTATTTTGTCAATATATTCGGTCATTTTGTGCCATAATTAGTCAAAATAAATACATTCAAGGCCTTTTACTAATACAAAAAACCAAATTAAAAACATTTTACTAGTGATGAGAGGTATGAGTTTGAGTACCTTGTAGCGTTCCCTACTAAATGTTTCAATAATCTTATTTTCAATCATGCTTCATGCTTTCAAATTAATTGGCAAAAAAATTGGTGTGAAGTTGAATTTTAAAAGGAATCAACTTCAGATGCTCAGTACTCAGACCCATAGAGGGCTCGAATTTTAGAATTTTTGTATACAGTTTGAACCTCAACTCGTTAGGTCACACCCATACATCACGGACAGTTTATAAAACACAATTTTTGAGTTTTTGATAGCCATAATTATCATAAATGATCATAAAAAGCCCAAAAACAATTGAGTTTTTTAAGGTTTTTCAAAAAAGGGTCGGTCAAAAACAAAGGCAATATTTATGACGAAGACTTGAATATACTATTAAGAATTGCATATTATTAGAAAGGTATTACATTAAGCCACAATAAATAGAAAACCGCCTTAAAAAATATTTGCTCAATAAAAAGTTAACGCAGTTTAAATGATGGGAGAAAGGGTCAAATCGATAACCATCAAAGCGTATACCATTTTTTTAAAAATCATTCATAAACAGCCCAATAATCAAGTATTAAACCAAAAAATTAAAATTAAAACTTGTCAAGAGCAAAAATTGAATTTTTGAATGATTTTTGAGAAATAATTTTTTTTAAGATTTGCATTTTTACCCAACTTTGATTGACTAGTACTCGACATTGAGCAAGCTCTGGATATAATGAGACCCCAATTTAGAAAGATAAAAGTTTGGACTATTTAATAAAGGCAAAACTAATAGGCTAGATCTTAATTCAGGTAGTTTGCGGCAGTCACGAACTTTTGTAGTGTGTTTTTCCCCAATTTTTTCATACTAAATCTGTCACTACTCCATCTGATAGAAATTTTACAAATAGTATGATATACTTAATTGTTGGTACGTTTTTCATTTGGTTGAGTAATTTTTGCATAAATTGAGTTTAAATAAAGAATCTCAAAAAGCTGAAAATTTGCATATACACAACTTTGAGGACCTGCTACTCGGCACTAGGTGGACGAAATAACTTGAAATTTGAGGAATCTTCTCGTATCAATGTCAGCTTTCAAATGAGATATCCCCAAATATACTCCCCAAAATAATATGGTCAAACTTTTACAAAATGAGCTCGATTGCCGCAAATTTTTGAAAAATAGAGCAGTGTGTGATTCAGGACTTACCTGTCCACAAGCTAGTCCCATACCACTCTCAGCCATGCCATGTGGACAAGAGAGGTTTAGTTCCATCAATTGAGCACCTGCAGCTTCAGCCTTTTGAGCCAATTCTGTCCAATCTTGCTCATTGTATGAGCACATGATTGAAGCTATAACAACTTTAGATGGAAAATCTTTACGTAATTCACGGATTCCTGTAAGCCAGTAGTCTGAACATTTTTCAGAAATTAATTCAATGTTCAGGAAGCTACCTTGGCCTGGTCCATAATTATGCCCAGAAGTTGATCCTCTCACAATTCTTGGAGATACATTTGTTACTAAATCCTTATCGAGTGAAAAGGTCTTTGTTAATGCAAAAGCCCAACCTTGCTCAAATGCTCTCCGAATCATAGGAATGCTGGTTGTTGGTGGTGCACTGGCGAGTCCAAAAATATTCTCAAACTTAACTCCACACATCTCAACTGATATGTCGACTAAATCAACATTTGTATAAAACATTGGAAGTTCTGGTGGAGTATCAAACGAAAGTCCTTGTAAATAACAATGCATATACCATGCAGCTGTCTTTCCATCATTTACACACTCGACTGTCGTTCCTGAATATCCACCAAGATCACCACCACAAAAGACACTTTCAACATTTGTCTGCTGGGTTCTTTCGTTAATATTTGGAAGTCCCCAAGAGTTTAATTTTACGGGACCCATTGCATCTTTTACTTCAGGATCTAAAAGACCACTTCCAAATGCAGATATAATGTAATTAGTTTTCAATCTCACAATCTGCTCAACATCTTCAATCCAGTTTCCATCTTCATCCTTTTCTGTTCTGCAAAACTCGACATGCGTGATTCTGTTATTCTTCATGATTACTTTTCTTGGCGATAGGAACGAAATAAATTCGCATTTCTCCTCACGAGCAAGCTCAACTTCTTCAGGAACAGCATGAATATTTGTGGTTCCTTTACGGAAGACAACAAAGACTTTTGAAGCACCACATCTGAGTGACGAAGTTGCACAATCAAAGGCTGTATCTCCAGCGCCAAGAACGATTACAGTTCCATTCAATGACGGTAGATTTGAAGCTTTACATGAACACATCCCACGTTTACTTCCGTCCGCAACTCGTGGAAGGAAGTCTTTAGATGTAAAGAATCCGTTTGCTTCTGATAATCCTTCAAAAACAGGAGCAATTTTTGCTTGTGGTAAGCCAATTCCTAAGAACACAGCATCATTGCCATCATCAATGAGTTTTTGGACTGTAATATCTTTTGTTGACAAACTTCTACCATTCTCAAATTTGACACCAAGATCTTTAACTAAATTAATTTCAAACTCGACAACATCATAAGGAAGACGGTACTGAGGAATTTCCGATGAACCCAAGCCTCCACAATAATCACGTTTCTCATAAATTGTCAAGTCTTTGTATCCCAATCTTGCTAAGAATGTAGCACATGAAAGTGACGCTGGCCCGCCACCAATTAATGCAATCTTCGCATCAGCCTTTTGCTTCAATGGCTTCAAATCAGGATTTAAGATTTGCTTGATTCCCATTCTTTTGAATGTCTCAGTTGCAAATTGCTGAAGACCGCTAATATTAATCGGACCTTCCTCAACAGCTGCTAAGTTGCAATTTCCAACACATAAATCACTCGTTGGACAAACCATGCCACATGTTAGACCTAAAAAATAAATGTCATGAGTCATTATCAGTTATAAAAATGTCATAGACCTGTGTTGGGGCCATTCACTTATTACGTAACGCTTTTAGGGGGAGGGGGGGGTCTAAGATTTTGTTACGGTTCAAACAAGGAAATTTTTTTTTCATACAAATTTTGTTACGAGGGGGGGGGGGGGTCTAAGAAGTAATTTTTTCGCGTTACGTAATAAGTGAACAGCCCCGTTGGAAGTAATTTTTTTTGATAAATCGTGACTGATCGCGAGACGTTTTCAAGGACAAATCTCTTTAAAAACTTGTTTAGAACTTTTTTTCTTCGACACCAAAAATCACGGCTTGATAAAAGTAAAGGCTTGGACATTATACGAAGATAGGATTCAAATCTTTCTCTTATACATGATGAATTAAAATTCTTAATTGATCTCATAAGTGAATGAATTTTAATGGAAATCTATTAGCATCAACACCAACTAACCTAAAGGATTATCCGAGAAGATGAACTTGGCAGCACCATAATAATTTTTAGTCGAAATGCTTGAAATAAAAGCCTTGATATCTAATTGCGTAGGACATCCCTTTTGACACGGAGCATCAGCACATTTCAAACATCTTGCAGCCTCACGTAATGCACCGCGTTCAGATAATGTCGTGTGCTTAATGTCCGAAAAATCGTGCTTCAATGAGTGACAAGTCTGAAAAAAAAATTAATTTTGATAATAAATCAATTAAGCAATTGATAGAACAGCTGTTTAATATAAAGACTCACAGCCTCCGACTTATCAGCATTACGTTTCCACAACTTCTTATTTTTCTTCGTTTCGACTGTTGATAGGACGGAGCATTTCGTTAATACGCGTGGATTAAGTGACAATAAATTCTAAAAATATAAAAAAAAATTTAGAGTTAAGAACAGCTTGTTAAAAATATTATTATATATGCCTATCTATCTCTGCTGTAGGTACAACTTTATTTTTGTTCACAAAACAAATTATTAAATAATATTTAATGATTTTACTTTATTGTGCTGTTAACGATAAGATATGAATGTGCAGTGTATATTCAATTCCTGAGTTAGACATTAAATCATAACAATTTACGACTTATATGATTTAAATCATGTCAGTCACTGACCTTTGACAATTTTCTAATACCTATTATAATTATCTTTATCGTTAAAAATCTTAAATCTATGGTTAAATTTGCTTTATCCATCAATATTACCTCAATATCGGGGGTGTCAATGAGTTTACTTGCTGACATTTTTCAGTTTCTAGTTCTTTATTTAAAGATGATTTAGAAGATAACTGCGTGTTAGATTTTAATCCAAAACTAGTCTGACAACGAATTTATTGAACGTCTTACTCCAACGATACTCTGAGCACAACTGATAATGCATTGGAATGATTAAGTTTACATGTTTGGTGAGCGACAAACCGGCGAGAGAAACTACGGAGATAATGTTTCATATTACGCTCATATTTCTCACAAGTTTCATTTCTAAGGTCAATCAGCTGATTGAACATATTTGTTAATAGAATGAATGTGTTGCATGTGCCATAAACTTCCGACAAGTGTTTTTCGTTCTGTTTATTAAACCTTTCTTCTTTTTTAAAAGTTTTGAATAATTTTAGAGGCATTTGCTAATTTTATAATTTATTGAACTATAGTAAAATATTTTGGTTCTTTCCGTTATAAAATTCTTTGAGTCCCTTTCGTTTAAAAAGAATCCGTAATTAAAAAACGACCCTAAAGCAATCATTGATACCTTGTTCTTCTAAAGTAATCCTCTTGTAAGAACCTAATATTTATTTTGTTAATCAAATTTTATTTGAATGGTTTGACTACTCTTAATAATTAATAGCTGTTGCAAAAAAATAAAAATAATGGTTATAATTGCAAAAGTAATTCAAATTAAATACAAAAACAAGGATATTAGATATTATGCAAAATAAAACAAAAATTGGTCAATCAACTACCATTAAAGCACAATTTAAAGTAAATTCCAGTATATATGTTCCCTTTATGTATTGAATCGTATCAACTAACGTAAGCTGTCCTGTGTTAGTTCATAAAACAGTTCGTGCTTTTATTTAAACCCCACTTCCAAATCATTGGGAACTAAAACTGAATCATATATAAGTCGATTGAAAAATATAATTCTGCATCACAATAACTTAAACATTTAAAGCAAATAGTTCTTTAAACTAAAAAACAATCAACTCAAAATGAAAGTAAGTTTTAAAGTCGATAAAAGATTTTTTATCATTTAAACTAATTTTCTTTTTAATTATCTTTTAAGGTATTCGCTTTAATCGCTCTTTTCGTCGCTTGCGCATCAAGCTCAGCAGTATGGCCTTATGCTCCATCAGCTCCATGGGCTTATTCAGCTTATTCACATGCACCAATCACACAATACTCATCATACCCAGCTTATTACGCTCATGCTCCAGCAGTTTCCTATGCTAATCACGTTGCTGCCCCATACGTTGCCAGCCCATATGTTGCTGCTCCATACGTTCACGCTCCAGTTGTTGCCGCTATCCCACATACAGCTACATACACAGCCGCAAACAAAGGAAGCGTACACACAGCTCCATTGCCAGGACATGCTGTCTCACAAACATCATTGAATTTGGCTCCAGCACCAGGAACCCACTAAATTAAGTCTAAGCAAAAACAAATAATGAAATGATTAAATCATAGTCATTGGGTACCAAAAACTGCCAATGTTTTCTATCCTCAAAAAATTAAATCATGGAAATGTAATTAAAATAAAAAAAAAGAATATGTTTACAAAAAAAAACTTCTTTTGTTTATTTCCTTTAACAGATACACAATTTAATGTTTCTTATAGATTATGCTGATATTAAATAGCAAACAACGCTCAAGAAGTCCTTCATCTATTCCTATTTTTTTTTTCAAAATTATTTGAACCTAAGGATCATTAAGCTAAGGGCCCTAATATTTACAACCTTTTAGACAAGACAATACTTAGTGTACTTTAGCAGTTGAACTTCGACATTGTTTTCATTTGAAAATTTTTCAATCGGGTTCAATCATTACTAAAACATTAGTTGCAAAATGACAGCTTGCAATTATTATAGTTTTTAAAGGGAGGAATTCTTTTCAATTTTAATAATTATAAGTAATTATTCATTATTATAAATTTATTGAAATAACTGATGATAGTTTATGTTTTTGCTTAATTTAATTATATTTTCTTAAAAAGAGAGATCGAATCGAAAAACTTTGGACTTGGGTAATTCCAAAGATCGGTTGAAATTCGAGATATTATTTTTGATACTCGTTGTTCGTTAAAAAATTGTTTACAAAATGTTCTTCAACTTATCTTATGCTTTATATTCATTTATGAATTAATTAATTTCTTTCTTATCTTTCAAAAAACCAAATTGTTGTTAATTAAACTAAACTCCTTATCATTTATTTCAGTCCAGAATGATAAAAAATAATTTGGAAGCTTGAATTTTGCATTCTAAGTTCCTTACAATAATTGTGACAAAAAGAAAGACGCAGAAGAAGTAAAATCAAATGATCTTGTTAATTAAAGCAAAACCAATTCAATTGTAAAAATAAATCTAATTCTAAAGTTAAGACTCCAGTGGAAGCGACTCAAAAAAAAAACTCTGATGCAAACAATCTCTATATCTTTTGAGAATTCTCAACCGAAAAATATTTACTCAATTTTTGATTGGAAAATTTCATGGTCAAATTTTAAAAATTGTCAATCAAATTCTAAAGTTATTTTTCTCTGATTTTAAAAATTGGTTATATTATACGTGTACGGAAGTGATTTTTCTATGAAGAATGTCATACAGGAAGGTTATGCTTCCAAAAGAATGAAATAAATGATTAGCAGTAATTTCTTAAGATCTAAATCCTAAAATTCAAAGATTGTGAATAAGAAATCGAACAAAAGTGACATGATGAATAATAATAACAATTAATGCTCAAATTGAAATAATTTCAGCATAAATTTCCTTTTGATTTTGATTGGACATTTTTTGAAGAAATCTTTTTCAAGCAAACCTTCAAAATAGAACTTGCTGCATTGCATTTATTTTGATTTTTCTTTCTCTCAGTCGGGAGTATCTTTTATTTTTAATCTTACTGTGCTTCATTGTGAATTATGTGTACTTAAAAAGAAATCATATTGTTGTTAAAAAATATATTGAATGATTTCTCGAAAATCCTAGGATCCTCATTTGATAAAACCTTATTAAAATTTGAGCAATTGCGTAGATTAGCATGATTGACATATAAACTTTTGCTCCAAATTAATCCGGGTATCAATTAACGTAAGCTTTCCTGTGTTCGTTCATAAAACAGTTCGCGCTTGTTTTAAGAAAAGTTTTATTTAAACCCCACTTCCAAATCATTGGGAACTAAAACTGAATCATATATAAGTCGATTGAAAAATATAATTCTGCATCACAATAACTTAAACATTTAAAGCAAATAGTTCTTTAAACTAAAAAACAATCAACTCAAAATGAAAGTAAGTTTTAAAGTCGATAAAAGATTTTTTATCATTTAAACTAATTTTCTTTTTAATTATCTTTTAAGGTATTCGCTTTAATCGCTCTTTTCGTCGCTTGCGCATCAAGCTCAGCAGTATGGCCTTATGCTCCATCAGCTCCATGGGCTTATTCAGCTTATTCACATGCACCAATCACACAATACTCATCATACCCAGCTTATTACGCTCATGCTCCAGCAGTTTCCTATGCTAATCACGTTGCTGCCCCATACGTTGCCAGCCCATATGTTGCTGCTCCATACGTTCACGCTCCAGTTGTTGCCGCTATCCCACATACAGCTACATACACAGCCGCAAACAAAGGAAGCGTACACACAGCTCCATTGCCAGGACATGCTGTCTCACAAACATCATTGAATTTGGCTCCAGCACCAGGAACCCACTAAATTAAGTCTAAGCAAAAACAAATAATGAAATGATTAAATCATAGTCATTGGGTACCAAAAACTGCCAATGTTTTCTATCCTCAAAAAATTAAATCATGGAAATGTAATTAAAATAAAAAAAAAGAATATCTTTACAAAAAAAAAAAAAAAAAAATCAATTCGTCTTTATTTCTCAAATATTTTTTTATCTCTTAACTGCTCTTTACTATTTTTTTTTATACAAATTAATTAGCAATTTTTATTGATTAATAAGAAGTTGATCGATTATTTTATTTTGCAAAATATGCATAAAAAATTATTTTACAAATAATCTTTATTTTATTTTAAATGTCATGTAATATGTAAGAAAAACAAAATTAGAGTCAGAAACACGATTAGCATTTACATTGAAACTGAAAAGTTCAAATTTTGGGATCTAATGAAACTTTAATAATTATTGTAAGGGTTGCAGTAATATTCTTTTTAGATTCTAGGCTTCAAATGGTTAAGTTTTGGAGCTGAAAAGTTCAAACGTGCTGTAAATATTTCCAGCAAAAATAATAGTAATCGTTTTTTGATTCTGTGAATTTTTGGTCAATTTTGTGATTATTAGATTTAAAAAACTCATGAACTTCTAAAGTTCAACTACTCATTCATAACAAATATTAGAGATGGCGGGATCAAAAATATTTTCTTTCACTTGCTAGCTCCTTTAGACAGATTATAAATAATTATTGATGATATCTCCAATTATACAAGAAATGAAATTTAACACCAAAATTTATTGCAATAAAAATGTAAAATAATAACATTTTTATGAGAAATCTGTTTCATGAAGGTTTTCCAATTTGAAATATTCAAAGCATTTATTTCATAAATTTCAAAAATTTCAAATCTTTGCTGTCCAATTGTTCATCTTCAAAAATACTAGCTTCAAAAGTGAGTAATAAGTTAAAAAGCTTAATTAGTAAGGACATCAAATTTAAAAAAAAAATATGACTAATGCTAAAAATGTTTAATCAATTATCAAAGCGACAGATGATAAGCATAAATATTTTTTGTAAACTGGTCTAAGGTATGCTTTCAAATAAAAAACAATTAAGAGATAATAAATACAAGAGAAATAAAGACGAATTGATTTTTTTTTGTTAAAATATATTTTTTTTATTACATTTCCATGATTTAATTTTTTGAGGATAGAAAACATTGGCAGTTTTTGGTACCCAATGACTATGATTTAATCATTTCATTATTTTTTTTTTTGCTTAGACTTAATTTAGTGGGTTCCTGGTGCTGGAGCCAAATTCAATGATGTTTGTGAGACAGCATGTCCTGGCAATGGAGCTGTGTGTACGCTTCCTTTGTTTGCGGCTGTGTATGTAGCTGTATGTGGGATAGCAGCAACAACTGGAGCGTGAACGTATGGAGCAGCAACATATGGGCTGGCAACGTATGGGGCAGCAACGTGGTTAGCATAGGAAACTGCTGGAGCATGAGCGTAATAAGCTGGGTATGATGAGTATTGTGTGATTGGTGCATGTGAATAAGCTGAATAAGCCCATGGAGCTGATGGAGCATAAGGCCATACTGCTGAGCTTGATGCGCAAGCGACGAAAAGAGCGATTAAAGCGAATACCTTAAAAGATAATTAAAAAGAAAATTAGTTTAAATGATAAAAAATCTTTTATCGACTTTAAAACTTACTTTCATTTTGAGTTGATTGTTTTTTAGTTTAAAGAACTATTTGCTTTAAATGTTTAAGTTATTGTGATGCAGAATTATATTTTTCAATCGACTTATATATGATTCAGTTTTAGTTCCCAATGATTTGGAAGTGGGGTTTAAATAAAACTTTTCTTAAAACAAGCGCGAACTGTTTTATGAACGAACACAGGAAAGCTTACGTTAATTGATACCCGGATTAATTTGGAGCAAAAGTTTATATGTCAATCATGCTAATCTACGCAATTGCTCAAATTTTAATAAGGTTTTATCAAATGAGGATCCTAGGATTTTCGAGAAATCATTCAATATATTTTTTAACAACAATATGATTTCTTTTTAAGTACACATAATTCACAATGAAGCACAGTAAGATTAAAAATAAAAGATACTCCCGACTGAGAGAAAGAAAAATCAAAATAAATGCAATGCAGCAAGTTCTATTTTGAAGGTTTGCTTGAAAAAGATTTCTTCAAAAAATGTCCAATCAAAATCAAAAGGAAATTTATGCTGAAATTATTTCAATTTGAGCATTAATTGTTATTATTATTCATCATGTCACTTTTGTTCGATTTCTTATTCAAAATCTTTGAATTTTAGGATTTAGATCTTAAGAAATTACTGCTAATCATTTATTTCATTCTTTTGGAAGCATAACCTTCCTGTATGACATTCTTCATAGAAAAATCACTTCCGTACACGTATAATATAACCAATTTTTAAAATCAGAGAAAAATAACTTTAGAATTTGATTGACAATTTTTAAAATTTGACCATGAAATTTTCCAATCAAAAATTGAGTAAATATTTTTCGGTTGAGAATTCTCAAAAGATATAGAGATTGTTTGCATCAGAGTTTTTTTTTTGAGTCGCTTCCACTGGAGTCTTAACTTTAGAATTAGATTTATTTTTACAATTGAATTGGTTTTGCTTTAATTAACAAGATCATTTGATTTTACTTCTTCTGCGTCTTTCTTTTTGTCACAATTATTGTAAGGAACTTAGAATGCAAAATTCAAGCTTCCAAATTATTTTTTATCATTCTGGACTGAAATAAATGATAAGGAGTTTAGTTTAATTAACAACAATTTGGTTTTTTGAAAGATAAGAAAGAAATTAATTAATTCATAAATGAATATAAAGCATAAGATAAGTTGAAGAACATTTTGTAAACAATTTTTTAACGAACAACGAGTATCAAAAATAATATCTCGAATTTCAACCGATCTTTGGAATTACCCAAGTCCAAAGTTTTTCGATTCGATCTCTCTTTTTAAGAAAATATAATTAAATTAAGCAAAAACATAAACTATCATCAGTTATTTCAATAAATTTATAATAATGAATAATTACTTATAATTATTAAAATTGAAAAGAATTCCTCCCTTTAAAAACTATAATAATTGCAAGCTGTCATTTTGCAACTAATGTTTTAGTAATGATTGAACCCGATTGAAAAATTTTCAAATGAAAACAATGTCGAAGTTCAACTGCTAAAGTACACTAAGTATTGTCTTGTCTAAAAGGTTGTAAATATTAGGGCCCTTAGCTTAATGATCCTTAGGTTCTAATAATTTTAAAAAAAATGGGAATAAATGAACGACTTCTTGAGCGTTGTTCGCTATTTAATATCAGCATAATCTATAAGAAACATTAAATTGTGTATCTGTTAAAGGAAATAAACAAAAGAAGTTTTTTTTTGTAAAGATATTCTTTTTTTTTATTTTAATTACATTTCCATGATTTAATTTTTTGAGGATAGAAAACATTGGCAGTTTTTGGTACCCAATGACTATGATTTAATCATTTCATTATTTGTTTTTGCTTAGACTTAATTTAGTGGGTTCCTGGTGCTGGAGCCAAATTCAATGATGTTTGTGAGACAGCATGTCCTGGCAATGGAGCTGTGTGTACGCTTCCTTTGTTTGCGGCTGTGTATGTAGCTGTATGTGGGATAGCGGCAACAACTGGAGCGTGAACGTATGGAGCAGCAACATATGGGCTGGCAACGTATGGGGCAGCAACGTGATTAGCATAGGAAACTGCTGGAGCATGAGCGTAATAAGCTGGGTATGATGAGTATTGTGTGATTGGTGCATGTGAATAAGCTGAATAAGCCCATGGAGCTGATGGAGCATAAGGCCATACTGCTGAGCTTGATGCGCAAGCGACGAAAAGAGCGATTAAAGCGAATACCTTAAAAGATAATTAAAAAGAAAATTAGTTTAAATGATAAAAAATCTTTTATCGACTTTAAAACTTACTTTCATTTTGAGTTGATTGTTTTTTAGTTTAAAGAACTATTTGCTTTAAATGTTTAAGTTATTGTGATGCAGAATTATATTTTTCAATCGACTTATATATGATTCAGTTTTAGTTCCCAATGATTTGGAAGTGGGGTTTAAATAAAACTTTTCTTAAAACAAGCGCGAACTGTTTTATGAACGAACACAGGAAAGCTTACACGAGTTGATACCCGGACTAATTTGGAGCAAAAGTTTATATGTCAATCATGCTAATCTACGCAATTGCTTAACTTTTAATAAGGTTTTATCAAATGAGGATCCTAGGATTTTCGAGAAATCATCCAATAATTTTTTTCTTGATCACATTTTTAAGGGGAGACGTGGGGGTTCAAATAAGAAGTTATTTATTAGTTATTTTAGAATGAGTGGAAAGGGGTAGGAATTCAAAGTATCCTTATCTCAAAAATGTACAATTACCTAATTAAAATAAGAATAATTATGTTTCCAGAACCTTTAAAAAAATCCCTTAATTCGATGCTATAACGAAGATTTTAAACTAGTTATTTGAAGAGAAAATTAAATGGCATTAAATAATAAATGAATCGAAAGAAAAAATTCGGAGAGCTTGTAATTTTAAGTTTTTTGTAAAAATGCGATGAAAGAATTTTAGATTAATCTTTTGACAATATGTCCACACTCGATTAAAATTGGTGTAAATGTATATGGGTGTATAATAAGAATTACATGTATGTAATATCTAATCCAGTCCATTCATTATATTAGTACAATGCAATTAATTTTTTTACAATATAATATTAAGTTTATATGGTGAAGGTGTTTAATGAAAATTCCAAGAGTAAACCTGTTTCCAACAGCTGTTTAAGAATCAATAACTAATTTCATTTAATTGTAATACTCAATTTAATCTTAATCTATATTCACATATAGAATATCCGCATATTTTCAAATGATTAAGCTAACAACTACGTTTTGTCCATTATACATGTTCAGTAACAACTTTTTAAACCACAAATAAATAGGAGAAGAAAAAAATCATGTGCGCTGAGGGGCTCCAATAATAATTTCTGGATATCAACTATACTAAATTATTGTAGACAGCAAAAGCAGTAAGTCTGTGCATAATTGTGTAACCTTAAAATATTCAACATGCCTAACTATATGGAGCACTATTCGAACAATCTGTTTTCCCACTTTGTGTACTACCTTGTTTTAAGATATTTATAGATCTATCAATTTCTTAATCTTACCTTTATTTGGACTTGTAATGATTTTATTGAATATATCCATAGCTAGAATTTTTATTTAAATAATTTTTTTTTTCAAAAATTCAATATACAATCATGAACCCTTGATTGGGTAAGGGGAGGAGTGGGTCAAAAATAATTTTGATTGACGTCACAAGTCTAAAGGAAACATGCTTCATTCTTTCGCAATACATAATGGAAAACAAGGCATGTCATATAGCATTCTTAGAAAATAATAGATTTCACTTTACCTAACGAATTAAGATACAATGTCATGGTCAAGTTCAACAGCTGTTTCAGTTCAGGAAAGCTATAACTTGTTTATTGTATCAAACTGCCTTACATTTTCATGCAGATTTCATTTGTGAACGCGGATAAATTGAATAATTATGTATACATATACCTAGGAATTTTTTGTTGCAGCAGCACATTCCTTCATGGGTTAATAGATCAATTATTTTTAGCTATATTGTCGTATTTGATTCTAATCCTACTATAATTTACATACTGAGCTCAATAGTTGAAATAGCCCATGAAAACCGTTATGATTTAAACTTGAATCTTGTATCGATATATTTTCATTATTGAACTGAACTAAAATGAAGTTGGATTACTGAACAATTGAGTTAATTTATTTGAATTTTAAATTGGCGTTATTTTCAAATACACGAAAGTCTTCAAAAACATTTAATTGTCATTAAGCTGGTGCTATTACGCACTAAACTGTTCATTATTCACTTATGTACGAGACTCTATAACTATACATTATAAAGTATGTTTATGACAGTTTTCTTTATTAAACTTATCATTTTATTAGTGTTAAACATGTAAATCTGATCCATAAAAGTTGTTTAAAATTTTTTTGTTTTTCTGAATTTAAAAATAATACTCGAGAATACTCTATTTATGCTGACTTCTTGCAGCTAATGAGAATCTTTCTAAAATAAAATTGGTGCATCAATTTTTGAATTTCAGTACTTTATCTCAGCAAATTTCAAGTACTTTAATTATTTTGCAGTATTACGAGCCAAGCCTGACTTTTTCTTACCAGAATTCTTGACTTTTGTCTTATTGCCTTCAGTTGGCATGACAAATGGCTTAATTGGATCTTTCTTAGTCCCAACAAATTTCATATCCAAGCATTCATGCTGTTGGGAATTAGAACTACGTGTTAGTGGTATATGACCTTGGAAATTAATATTTAGAGAATGTCGGATATTCCAACATTGACAGCAAAAGTAGCTAGAATTAAATAATTAAATAAGAAAATGCAAATTGATGGATTAAATTTTTTTTTTTGGTATACCTAAAGCAATTCACGTCACGACAAAAGTATTTTCCACGTTGAAAGCCGCATGATGAACATAACGAATCTTGAATAAAGGGATCAATTTGAAGTTTCTTCTGGAGCTTTCCAGACTTTACTTGAATAAACTTTGCAGCTACTGCTTGCATGTATGAATTCTGATTATTAAATATGACTCGCCCAGCTCCTTTTGGATAGCTATATTCGTCAACATCTATGCCTAATAACAGGTAAATAAAATCAGTAATTGTGAAAATCAATAAAATTATTCAATATTCTCACCAACAAAGGCCACGCCACCGAATAAATCATTCATGATTGTTGCTAATGCGTTAGCTAAGCGGAATAAAAATTAATTAACATTAATTACGAGATGTACCGACCAGAAAAAAATTCAATATTTATCAAAAATTTCAAATTTCAAATAATACCGACTTTTTGAATCAATATGTCTTTAACTACCTGACAATTTGCCATGAATTCCACCTATGAAAGCAGTTAAAGATTCATTCAAACTTTGATTTGAACAATTAACATGGCAGGCATCCGAAACTTTCCAAGGTATAATTTCTATAATTTTTTGCTTTCCAGAAATAACCATTCTGTGGAAGTAGCTACTACTTTTGTAAAAATATGTTCCGTTCTTTTTACAAGTATCCAATAAAGCTTTGACATCTTGTTCTGATTCAAAAATAACGTACGTAAATCCTTTAACTTTATTATTATTCTCATCGACTGGCCATTCAATTTTAATTGGTCCGAATTCATTCAACAGTTTGTTAATATCTTTGTTATCAAATTTCCACGGTATACCACCAAGAAAAACTTTCTTAGAATAAGCAGCATCATCCTTTGTTTTTGTTGAAATCGGACCACTCCAAACACAGCTTAAATTACTCAGTTGTGATTGATTTTGTTTTAAATAAAGTTGATTATAAGCAGTAAGTTGTTGGATGTGTGCATTAAGATGCAAGCTTAGCAATTGTGGATTTTGAAGTGACAAAATCTGAAGCTGATTTAAGTATGCATTATTTTGTTGCTGATAATCCAGTTGACTTTTAGTGTTCGATGTCTGCTGAATACCATGATTTATGCTGGATGTATTGGGTTGTTTATCAAGTTTAGTTCCTACACACTTTGAAGCATCATTCATTGAGGAACCATCATTTTCTAGCTTGACATCACTCATCAAGCTACTGAGGTTCTTAACAATATCAGTATATAACGAATTTTCAGCTTGAAATTTGTATCAAAAATGTTAAAATTCAAAAAATATCTTGTTTTCTTACTTTATTTTAACTTACATTCACTTGTTTTGTCCATTTTGAATCGTTATTGTCAGGAAATCGTCTTTTAACCACTTAATTATGCTCTAAAACTGTCTTAAAATTAATAATTAAGATTCTTAAAAAATTATACACAAAACGAGTCGTTAAAAATTGAAAATTCGTTCAGACATCCAATAATTCGTTTTCATTCAGTTTATTCAATTTTTAAATTCTGAAAATTCGTTGACAATTTGAATTCTGAAAAACCGATATAAAAATTGAAATCAAACTGTAAAGATGAGCCATAAAATTAAGTCAGTTCTATTTTTATTTTCTTTATTATTCTCTTTCAGCTTACAAGATTATAATTTTTTTATTATTCGCATAAACGTGTTTCATGTTTTCATTCATTTTTAATATTTATCATCTTGCAGTTATTCTTACGAAGAAAGAAACTTAAAAATGATTTTTTCTTATTTTTTGATAAAAATTATAAACTAAGCCGTTTACTAAAAATGGACATTTTTATCATATTCATACTTTTTCATCTTTATATAACCACTTTGCTTTCACCAAAATAATCAATTAATATTTTTCTCGTTAATTATATAATTCTTAAGAATAGTAAGAGATGTCTCGAAAAAGGAAATTTTCAATCAAAATATATATAGGTATAGTATAATTAATATGTTTTCAAGTTCTCATAAATTCTTGTTTCCAATCCCTATTTTATCATTTCGTGAAATTTCTTAGAAATCATTCTTCCTCAATATTAATACCTACTGATAACGTACATAAGAAGTCATTCATTTTTTTCATCCAAGTATAAGTATGTGAGGGAAATATAAAAACAATAAAGGTTTTGTGACATGTGAGGCTATTTTCATTTTGTTTTCACGAATCCAATTCATAAAATAAAATAAAATTGAATGGACGATTAAATATTTTATCTAGGTTTTATGCTTTTTTATTATCTTTGCCTTTTTATCCGAGAAAGAAATGAAAAAAAGAAGCCTTAAACAACATGAAATGGAATTAAAAAAAAATTACTAAGAGGATGAAGCCTTTTCGGAAATCATAAAGTATAATAAATACAGAAATTGCATGTAGTTCTTTTGCAAGGTTTTTTAATCATCAGTAACTGGAAAGTCTATATTGTTTGTGTGTTGATTGTAAAACCAAAAATATAAAACATTAAGGACAAAATGAGGCTGGTGAATTAATTAAATTGTTTTTTTTTTTGCAACAAGTTTTAAACACAGCAATAGTTTAATAGCAGAACATCCTTGATACACAGTAAATTTATTATGTTGCTTGCTGCTGTGATTTGTTCAATTTATGCTTAATTATCCTCCATAGCATATCGTTGAGTCCATTCTTTGGCATTACGTATTGCTTCAGCCTCATTAACTTTCCACAATTCAGCAACATCGTTAGCAAGAGGATCGTCTGGATTTGGAGCGCTTAATAAGGCTTGGATTGATAACAATACAGTACGAATTTGCAAAGCAGGAGACCATTTATCTTTGAGAATGTCTAAGCAAATTCTACCTAATCTATCGATATTTGGATGATAAATTTTCGTAATAAAACGTACTTTTGGAGCCGACATTGGATAGTCTTCGGGCAAAAACAATTCCAATTTAAATAGGCCTCCTTCGAACGGCGAATCCTCTGGACCGGTAACAATTACATGGAAATAACGAGCATTGCTTTCGTCAGGAACAGCTAAAAGACAAGATTTTCAATCATCCAGTAAATGAAATTTAGCAACAATTGTATTAGATATACCTGAAATTCCTGGAACAGGTTCCTGCATTAATCTCTGAGTTTCCTTAATGATTCGTCTAGGTAATGCAGCCATTGTTTGTTGTTGTAATCTTACTGTATTTTTGTTCCTTCTTTTCTACTAAATCGCTCGCTTTTCCAAATTGTTCTCTCTACTCAAATTATCCCCAATTATATTCAACTAATAACTTTACACCTTACTATTATGTCCAACAAATGTTAGTTCCAACATAAGCATCAAAATATTCTATAAAATCAATGGCTTTACCAATTTTTTCTTTCTTTCTTGATCGAATTTTTTCTTTGTTGGCAATTTTTAATAACAAGTTCGCTAGCGGTTTTGGCTGAAATCATCGTAAAATATATTAGTACATTCCATCTATCGATTCTATGCCTTCCAAACTACTTACATATTGAATTAAATGTTTATATAAATGAAAGAAAAATGCACAATGAAATTTTTCCTGAATACAATTTCTGTTATAAATAACTTTAACGTCTATGTGACTAGAGCGCATTTAAAGTATGAGAAGGTATTAAATGGAAATTTCATGAAATCAGTCAACAGATAACTTATCGTGACCAATACGGTTGAATTCTTCATGATCTCATTAATCAACACGAATTAAGCGCTAGCTATAGTAAGATTTTAAAGTGAACTGAGTGGATTGGCAGTTGGATATGCATAGACAAAAGAACCATATGTATTCAAAAAGTAAGCTAATTAGGGCGAATTCGACAGGAATAACAAACTCGTCCGTGAGAAAATGAAGCTCAAAAATCTTATTCCTAATGTAGAGAAACGCGTTAAAAACATCAAACAATCAATAAACAGCACAGAAAAATGAGTAAGTCCATAATTAATGAATTTTTTAATAAAAGGAGAGTTATTAATTCAATGTTAATTAATTACAGCTGATAGATATAATATTCACAGCCAATTGGAGCATTTACAAAGCAAATATATTGGAACTGGACACGCAGATACAGTAAAATATGAATGGCTTACAAACATCCATAGAGACAGTCTATCTTCATATATTGGACATTACGATCAGTTATCATATTTTGCTATTGCCGAAAATGAGAGTAAAGCTCGCGTTAGATTTAACCTAATGGAGAAAATCCTACAGCCTTGTAACCCACCAGAAAAGGTCGAGAATGAAGTTCCTTAAACTGTTTAAAATGTAATAAATAATTTAATTTCATGCATCAATCATACAAAATTTTAATGTTGTTTTGTGCTAGTTTTCAGAGAATTGAGCTAAACTCAAGTCATTTTGGGAACAGGACATTAAAATAGTGTCACTTGTCAGTTCACAGCCTTTATTGTAAAAGATTCAAAATGGTACAAAATAAATGGAGTTTCATGCCTAAATGTGTCTTCTATGACTAGGCAATATGCTATATATTCATTAGAAATGATTATCTTAATTTATATTCTTGGATACTCTGTACAAATCCTTTACACAGCGATTTATTTCAGCAAAATTAGTTAATCCGTAGATATCACCACAGGACAGATCATTAAACTTCTTGAATAATTCGTCCATCTTATCCTTACATCCATTAATCAAGTCTTGTTTGCATAAATTTGCCAATTCTGTAACTTCATACTTCTTAGCCATTTCCAGTAATTCAGTGGTGTTGGCATCAAATTCATTAATCGAGATTGTATCAGTATAAAGGAATCGCAGGAATTCGGTAGCAACTTCCTTGCTAGCATCTTCGATTGCATATGTGTTAACATCATCATTTAACATTTTGGCAAAAACTGGGCTTCGAGAAGCAAGCAATGCCTTATTTACAGAAATTTCTTCATTATTAGCGCAAATGAGTTTCATATCCGTTAATTGTGGGGCTTTGTAAAGCAAAGCAAAGTCATGAGACAATTTGGAGCGTTCCTTTTCAAAATTTTCGAGATTGAATGATTTGTAGCTGATGTCATTAACGATAAACTTTATGTAAAAGAATAAAGTATCAAGATATATTGTACAATAAATCTGTTATTTTAAAGCTCACCTTAACGTCCAATTCTAAGATAGAGTCTTTTGTAACGAACTTGTGCCAAACTAAAGAATTTAAGTTATTTCTTTGTCCACAGAATCCTTCAATAGTCATCATAACTTTACGAAATCCAGCAGTTGCTAAAGGTCGTCGCTTATAATTCGTACGCACATCAAAACTAAAGAAAGTTTTGCGATTTTCATCATCCGGAACTTTTGTAAAGAACACCGTAAAGTAACTACGAGCAAACATGCGATCATTGAAATTTTGATATTTTGACTCAACTTTTGGAACTAGCATAATTGTGCACTCGATACCATCTCCTAATATCAATTTTTCCGAATAAATGTTTCGGATCTGGAAATTTGGAATATTCCACTTGTAATTGACTTCAAGCACTTCTGATGAGGAGTCTTGATTGACTTTTACTTGATTATTATGTCCCATCTTGTTATTAAAATTGATTTATCAATAAATTTAATTATTTTAAGTGTCTCTTTGATTTGCGAGAAAAAATGTGTTTTTATAGTTGATTTTTCCCTATCAATTGGCACTAAAAACACAAAATGAATTTCAAAATTAAGTTTTCCGTTTAAAATGCTCTTCCTGCTGACATCATTTTTGATTGTCCCCAATTGTTTACATTTTTTATCGAACGTTTTTCATTAAGAATTGTTATTTAAGAGATTACTGCGAATTGTAATAGAACATAGATCTAAAAATGTATAGAACAACTGCAGTAAACTCCCTAATATTCAAAACCATCAAGTCTATTACAGACAGCAATCGTAAGTCATGATAATTAATTAAATCTATTTTAACCTTTAATAAGAGAAATAAAATATTTATACATAACTTTTAGTCATGTTTTCGAGAAACTTATTTGCTGCCAATACTCTTGGATTGGATACATATGTTCTGTCAAGAGACCGGACTAAGATGCAAATACCAAATGTTGACAAATTCAAGGCTAAAATGGTAGAATTTGTTAAGGACGAGAATGCAAAGAATTTAATATTTACGGAAGATTTAAAGAATATGGTTCATATTTCACAGAAAGAGGATATTGAGTTATTGTCGCAGATGATCAAAAGATTCTGTTCACAAAGCAAGGAAGTACGATTCGGAAATTTCATTTTTGGACCGCCGTTAATGAGATTCTTTCATCATGTAAAAGATTCTGAAGGTGCTTTAAAGCTATTTAAGGATGAATCATTGGGTGGATTCTTTGATCAAGTAATTACCTATCAAATACTATTGGATCTTCTTTTCGAAAAGGAGCAATATCAGGAAGTGCTTGATACCTTCGATATTATTCAGTCAAGACAGCTTCAAGGTGCTCGCTATCCAAAGCACGTAATTATTCTTGTATTTGGAGCTTGTTATAAACTCAATACTAATGAGTCGTTTGAATATGCTAAAAAAACTTGGCAAAAAGCTGTTGATGCTGGTCATATCCCATTAAGACGTGGTGCTACATTTTTGTCAGCATTAGCATTAAAACAAGATCAACCGTTTGTAGCACTTGAAATCCTTACAAATCTTAAAGGACAAAATTATGTATCAGTTCGTGCATTAAAATCCCTTGCATTAGCTAGATTGAAGCGATTTGATGACGTAATTCCAATAATTCGCTCACTTTTGGATGTAACAAATCCAATGAATGTAAAACAGACGATTCCAAGTGATGTCGTTGAAGAAATCCAAAAATTATTCAAAGAACATAATACAATCAAGGATTTACAGGCAGAGTTTGAAAAAATTGTCAGCTTCTTACAAACGCACGGTCATTTAGGAACCGAAACTCTCGATCAAGTATTATGCAGTGAAATTCAAATAAACCAAGATCAACAGCAGAGGCAAGGACAGGGATCGCAGCAGCATCAAATTCGTCATGTGCGAAATTTAAAGCAAGTGGAACTTGATAGACCGTCAAAATCATTCCGACGTCCAGGCTTACACGAACTTAATTGAATAGGATATAGAGATTGATTTCAATATGGATAGTAAAGTTGTAAAAACATTTTATTAAAGTAAATAACACATTAAACACACAACTTTTTCTCTTATGGCTTGTCTTCCTTCTTTGTCCTTTAAAAATACACTTAGTGATGTGAATACTGGTTCAAAAAATTCATTTTCTAGCTCTATATCTTCGAAGTTTCTGCACATAGCAGTTTAGACAGCATCCACACCTTACATTTAACATAAGTAATAATTATTCAACCTTCTTCCTTGTCTGATCCTTCTTTCTCTTTATTTCCTGCTTCAATTGGGCAGTCTTAACTTTGGTAATTAAATCAAAGCTCATCATCAGCCATCGAGCCAGAATGAATAGACAATTTAGTAAAATTGGACAGCAGAAAATTATACTAATAAACATCCCATTTGAATCAAAGTAATTCTGTTGAGAAAATTTGTAAGCATTAGTCGCTGCTAGTTCATTAAGGTACTCTGAGAAATAAACCATTAATACTGAAAATGACATAAATTAAATTAAAATAGATCCCGGAACATTTTATGACAACTCACATAAAGCCATAAAAAGGACTATTTGGAAATTTAAACTTATCAAAAATGCTAGTGTAGCACAAATGATATGAAAGACTAGAATCCCGTATAGCCAATACTCATGCTGCCAGTCAATTGACTTTAAATACGAGAAAATGTCTGTTATTTCATTGACTTCCACTGAATTTGGATCAAAATCCATAATTTGTTTGTTTTCTATGACTTATTCTAATGGAACTGATGTACACGAACGAAAAATAACTGGATATAAACAATGTTTGTATGTCTAATTTGCCTGTATTCGCTCCATTCGAGCACGTGACAAAACTTTAAAATTAATCTTCGAGTCAATTTTACTCATCGCTCTCATAAATATTTTAGTCGTACAGGAACAATATCATTAATCGTTATCATTTACAATTTGGAAGAAGTCTCAAGAGATTAATAATTCTAATTTCGTGTTTGTCAGTTATTGCTTAATCGCCGTTGTGAAATTGTCAGTTCCAAAAAATCTCGAAAAAATACATTAAAGATGCAGATCAAAGTTGGAATCATTGGAGGCACTGGACTTGATAATAACAGAGAATTGATTGAACAACGTACTGAAATAGTTATTGATACAGCATACGGGTCAGTTCCTGTAATTGAGGGTGTAATAAGTGGAGTCAACTGTGTAAGTATAATTGGCTATTAATCATATAGATACGATAATCTAGCGATTAAGTGATAAAACATATTCATAAAAAGGTACTATTAGCACGACATGGCAAATCACACAATGTAATGCCTTCGAATGTTAATTATCGTGGAAATATCATGGCTTTGAAAATTCTCGGATGTACCCATGTCATAGCAACAACCGCGACAGGTAAAATAACAGTTTGCTTTTATCAAGGCCATAGAACTCCCTGCAGTTTGTCTGCAATCACTACTCAAATTTTCAAATTTTTACTTATGTTTCAGTACACTTACTATTCAATGTATCACAATCACTGCAATTACTTAACTTTACTGCACTTAACTCTTCTTTACTACACTTTACTATAATTTACCACACTAAGCTTAATTTTACCACACTTCTTCACTTTAGTGCACTTTACTGATGCAGCTTTAAATCACCCACAGACCAGAATCCCCACGCAAATTTCCCCGAAGTCCCCACAAAACAAAAATCACGGGTTTCCAAAACCACCACTTAAAAATGTTTGTGGTGTTTCTGCAAAACAGTGTATTTCATAAACACCACATATATTTCCAAGTGGTGGAAAAAATCACACGTGTGTTTTTATTCACCACATATAATTGCAAGTGGTGTTCTCATAGAAAAAATATTAGAATTTGTATGGTTTTGGAAAAAATCAAATATCGAATATTTGAAATTTCATACAAATCGGAAAAATCAGATATTTGAATATTTGATTTTCCTCAAAACCATACAATTATTTCTATGAGTGCATTTTTCTTTCGTTACTGTTCTTCGAAATTAGAAAGACATTCTTAATGTTGAAATATTAGCTTTTCGAATTTAGCTTAATAATTTTATTTTTTTTATATGAGAAAAGATTCATTTTATCTATGTTAATATTTTCTCAAGACTTAAAAGAATTTTAATGAATGAAATTTCAAATAATAAGCGGTTCTTAAGTTGCGATAATATTGACTATTTATAAATGAATTGTATGGTAAAATATACATTATTTCAAAATTAATGCACATCAACTTTAAACATTTTGGTTTTTAAAGTTTTAAACAGTTTTAACTTGCTATACTCTTACTTTACTGACTATACTATTTTGGGAGTTCTATGGCCTTGGCTTTTATACTTAATTCATTTCATTGACCATTATTTTGAATCTAGGATCATTGAAGCAAGAAATTGCACCCGGATCTATTGTCATCCTTAATGATGCCATTGATAGAACTAAAAATAGAGTATCCACATTCTATGATGGCTCTGATTTATTCCCAGGAGTTTGTCATCTACCAATGTCACCATTGATGGACGAAAAAACACGTCAAATAATCATTGATACAGCTAAAGAATTGGGAATTGAAGTATTCAAAGATGGAACTGCTGTTTGTATCGAGGGTCCACGTTTTTCAACGAAAGCTGAAAGTAATATGTTTAGATCTTGGGGATGTGATTTAGTGAACATGACAATCGTTCCTGAAGTCGTTTTGGCTAAGGAACAAGGCCTGTTATACGCATCAATCGCTATGGCAACTGATTATGACTGTTGGAGAGAAAATACTGATGGTCGCGTATGCGTTGAGGAAGTTATGGCTACATTTAAAAATAATGTAGAAAAAGTCACCAAAATAATTCTTGGCGTTATTCCAAATATAGCTAAGCTTGACTGGACAGAAACTATTCAGGATTTAAATTCATTGATCACTGGATCTGTCATGTTACCTGATCAATACAGCAAGTAAAAATTTGCCTCAAACATCAGGGAAGTTGAAAGTAAATAACAATTAGTTTCAACTATAAATATACACGTTTGCATTTGATTCCTTAAAACTTTTAAAGCACTTAATTCGAATAATATATTGCACATGATTTGTGACAATTTAAACTTAAAATATGTCTCAGTGTTGTTGAGAATGGGTTTCAACAATAAAGCTTTGAGTGCTGATGACTCAGAATAATAAAATTTACGAAGTAAGTTTGGTAAGCTTAATTAACAGTGTCAGTGCTTTTATTCAAATATAATTGTTTATAAGACCTATATTTAACAAAAAATATAAGAATTATATCGTGACAATTTTATGTTTAAAAATATAAATAATATTTTTTAAGAATTTTTGCGAAACTAGAACGTTTGGACTTATTGCTTAACTTAAACAGTGTGTTCCTTTAAGGTAGGCATAAAAAATTACTATACGAATAAAAATATTTTATTTGTGACATTTAAATGTTGAGCACAAGCTTTGATAACTTATTAAGCGGCAGATGAATTGCATCATGTCGTTTTATAATCACTCCAGTTGCAACTGTCGTGCCTTGTTCTCGAATTGTGAATGGCTGATATTCAGACATTACCATTTTCTTAAAAAGAGTTATTCGTACCTTTCCATGCTCGCCGGGCATTAAAATGCCACCATTTTCTATGTCTAATCTTGCTGGAATATTCCATGTTCTACTAAATAATTGTTGGATATACTTTGATGCCAATGGAAGTTTACGACCACCTTCTTGTCTTGTTAACAGATACATATTAGCATCATAATGATTGGATAAGCATTCAGTATTGTAAGCACAAAGTAGCATTCCACGTTGAATATTACTAAGTTTTATATTTCGTAACAAGACACCGACATTATCGCCAGCTATTGCTTTTGGCGTACTCTTCTTAAAAATTTGTATATCTGATACTGTTGATTTAATTTGTTGATCAAAGCCTAGCATTTCAATTTCGTCATTTCTTTTCATTGTTCCTCGCTTGATTGTTCCTACAATAACGGAACCACGTCCAGGAACTGTGAAGAAATTATCAATTGGCATAAGAAGTGGACTTTTAATATCTCTTTTAGGTGTTGGAATAAATTGATCAATAGCTTCAAGTAGCTTATCAATCGACTGTTTTCCAATGTCACTTTCATCCCCTTGCAGTGCTTTCAATGCTGATCCACAAATTATTGGACAATTTGCACCATCAAATCCATATTCGCAGAGAAGTTCTCTTAGTTCTATTTCCACTAATTCTAACATTTCATCGTCTGCCTGATCCGCTTTGTTAATAAAGACTACGATATACTTAATTCCAACTTGTTTAGCTAGAAGTAAATGCTCTCTCGTTTGAGGCATTTGACCATCATCAGCTGCTACCACTAAAATTGCACCATCCATCTGCGAAGCTCCTGATATCATGTTCTTGATATAATCAGCATGTCCTATTATGAATTAATCGATGGATTTAAATTAATCGGGAGATTTGCAACAAAAAGAAACCCAAGCTCTAAATCGAGCATTTAACTAACCTGGACAATCAGTATGAGCATAAGTCCTATTTACTGTCTCATATCCAATATGTGCTGCATTTATTGTTATTCCTCTGGCTTTTTCTTCTGGTGCTTTGTCAATCTCATCATAGGATGTAAAATTAGCTAATCCTTTCTTAGCTAGAACAGCAGTTATTGCCGCTGTAAGAGTTGTCTTCCCATGATCGACATGCCCAATCGTTCCTACATTGCAATGAGGCTTTTCTGATGATTTTTCCGAAGGTTTTGCTGTCGAATAACATTTTTTGGATAAAAAGCTCAATTGCGGATGTTGACTCCAACATATTTTATGCTTAACAAGTAAATTGAGGTTTATTGATGCTTGTTTATTTGTTAAATATCTTAGTAAATTCTTCATTTCTATTATTTAAATGTTTTCAAGTTAATTATGTTTACAAAATAAAATCCCCAGCATTTCAAAAATGACGTAACAAAGTTTTTAAGTTTGATCCACATAACCTTAAATTAATTCAAATTTTTTCGGTACGTTAAGCCTATTTTTAAAATTATTTCTCATTTCTTCCTGTAACTTTACACACGAATAATTGTAGAACTTTTTCCAGCCATCCTTATCATTGTCTTCAATAACTCTATTTAAAAATCTCATGATTAGGAACGGAAGTTCTAGGTCTTTAACTCTTATTAGTTGCATCAAATCACTGCAGATTGTATCACGAATTTCATCACTTGGCTCATTAGTCTCCTCAATCCAAGCTATTATCATTGATCTCCAGCATTCAGCCTTGAAGATGTTATCAGCATTTAATGATTCTTTTACTTCTTGTATATTTTCAGTTGATCGAACTGCTAAAACAGATGTGATGCTATCATTTTGAAAACTTTCAATGTCTTCATGTTCTAAATCATATTCCCTCAAAATTTCTTCAACAATTTCTGGTGGCAGTTCCGACAAAACATCTGGATCGATTACTTTCCTTTTCTTTAATGTTTTTTTGGCACTAAACATGTCGGCAACAGATGTAACATTTGAGCTCGATACAACTCGTTTTAGTGTCCTCGTCTTCCTTTTTTGTGGTGAAACTTTTATGGACTTGACAGGAATTGGTTCAATTTTGATCCTAGAGACGTTGGTTTTTGCTTCGGGATTTTCAGACATTTTCTTAAACATCTCTAAAAGCTTTCCTTTGTTTTTCTCTTCCTTTTCTTCATCCAATTTAGACACTTGTAGACCGATTCCTCTCAAATCATTTGCTGGAATATTAAGTGACAGCAGTAAGTTTACAGCACTTTTAAAAAATACATGAGAATCGCTAGTTGATGTCTGAAGTTGCACAGATTTGCTGACTTTCTCAGCCTCTCCATGTCCCATGAATTTTATGGACTCTGAAGATGCATTCCTTGCTCTCATCATAATTTTTAATGTCAAGCATTTTCCTTTCTTCTCAATTTCATCAAGCCGCTTACTAAGCTCCTCACAGACTTGTCTAAAAAATAGCTTAACTTCATCGTAGTCATTAAATCGTATACCGTAATTTACATCAACTGACACTGACTTCCGGACTTGTTCAAAATTCAATTTCTTATCATCCAGACCTCTAGACATTTGCAGCAATGTCTCGCCAAATTTCTTCCCAAAATGATTTTGAAGCTCTTGAAGTGGCATGTTATGGATCTGACTACAATATTGAAGATTAAGTTTATCAAGTGTAAACGATGTAGAATATCCAACGCCTGGCAAGTCGCTAATTTTGATGTTGTTCATATACTCTAAAACATTTCTTGATATTAATTCATATTGATTATTAGGCTTTGCATTCTTTGTTGCCATTCTTGCTTGAAGTCTATTAGTTCCAATTCCAACAGAGCATGTACATCCAGTTTGTTCAAATATTTCCTGCCTTATATGAGTCACAAAGTCCATAAAATCTACGTTGCAATATTTAATCATGCTTGTTAAATCAGCATATAATTCATCACAGCTTACAGCTTCAATATCCAATGTATATTTAGCAACTGTATTGTACAAATTAAATGCCGTTTTTCTATATTCTTCAAACTCATAAGGAATAGTTTTTAAGTCGGGACATAGCTTCAAAGCTTGTCCAACAAACATACCATTTTTAAGACCTTTAGCTCTTGCCTCATATGAACAAGATGCAATTTCAGAATAAGACATGAAATCCTCACTCGACTGCTCTTTCTTGCCTTTTGAGTGAGTCACAGCAATTGGAAAGCCTTTCAATTGTGGAAATTTCTTCAGACCAACGGAAACAAAGAAGCAGTCCATATCGATGTGCATTATTATGTCTTCTTTAGGTAAATCATTCTGTTTTGGGAACTTTTTTTTAATGATTTCTCTTTCTGGAAATTCACCATCATGCTTCTTTCTTAGTTCAGTCACGTAGAACTTAAATCCACTGCCTAGAGTTGCTATATGATGCAAACGTGAATTTGCCAAGAATTCTTGAAGAAAATTCTTATCAACTGCTGTTCCTGTCTTCTCGTCTGTGGATGTACTTTGAAGTTTCTGATTTAAGGTATCTAAATTAAATGAGACGTTATCTTTTTCTTCCGTTTTAGATTCGACCTTCTTAAATGTAATTTGTCGTTGCATTGAATTTTGATTTGTATGCAGCAAGTAATACGAGGAATCAAGGATTTTATTGGCCTTTAAACAGTCTGTGATCCATTCTGGTTTGATTATATTTTTTGTGATGTTCGATCGAATTTTAACGTCTGGAAGATTGCTGGCAATGATGTACTTTGTATGACTTCTCTGATAATGATGATAAATTCCACCATTTTCAAGCATTATTCTTTTCAGCTCGTCTGCTGTTGGAGTCGTACGTCCGTTCACAAATATTGATATACCTAAAGATAAGTTATAGATGGTTAATAGCTATAAGTTTACTGGATCAACGGAATTTACCTTCAAACAAACTGGATCTTTGAAAATCCTTTTGGAGCACTGTAAATTGCTCTTCTAGCTTGTGAATTTTAGCTGTCATATATCCTCCATGATCTCCAAAGCCATTTTCTTTGTAATGATGCTTCTTCATCGGATTATTTGTCGGTTCCAGTACAGATTTTTCCATTTTAACAATTATTCTTCTTTACACAATTTCACAATTTAATGAAAATTATATATGTGACATGCGTATGTACTAAATGAGAAGGAATGTTTACAGTCTGTTCTATTAGATTTAACGATAATAACAGTATTATTATGCTTAAAATTAGGTAAATTTCAATTTATTAAAAGTTTATTTTTTTTGCAAATTTTGCGCGATTCTTTGGGCTCGTTGACTAGCTACGTAACGTTTAAGGGGTGTTTTTTTATTGCGTTACGTAACATGTTAACGGTTTCTTGTTTTCAAACAAAAATGCAAGATCAAGAATCGGAAAATTCATTAACTTATGAAAATTCCGATAATAGTGACTTTGTGGAAGAGGAGATCTTAGTGTATCTTGATATTGAACAAACGTCTATTTCGGAGAATGAAATAAGAGATGCACCATGCCTTAGAATAGTCGCAAATGACAAAAATTCATTGTTGCAAATCAACAATCGATTTTTTGAAGGTAAATTAAATTAAATATTATGTTTAACGCTTTATTTAATTGTAATGTATTTTAATTTTCAGGAAAATTTGATTACTCAATAGGAACACACGTATTTTTCGAAAGGAACGAAAATTCTGCTGTTGATCCACTGTATTGTCGCTGTGATTCTGTGTACGAATTTAATGCAAAAACAAATAAAATATTAAGCATGAATCGTGTCCTATTAAAAGATATATCCATAGAAGATGAAATCGCTCAACAAGCTGAATCAAAATCCGAAGATAATGACTTGAAAGTCAGCAAAACTTATGGACAAGCATTAAATCTGTTTTTAACACCAAAGAGAACGCTACCGAGGAAAGTCAATGATGATGACGAGAAAGTTTTGATAGATTTAATCAATACTCATTCAGATCAGAATATTATGGAAACTGAAGAATTAAGTACATTGACAGAAGCTATGGATCAAAATAGTTTAGAGCCCGAAAGCTAGCGAAATAAATAGTGTAGAGCTAGCAAATGCTAGGCTTGATAAGATTAATAAATATGTATGAAATATAAAATAAAATGATAATGAATAAGTAAATTAATTTGTAAACATTGAAGGAAATGTTTTCGTGTAAAGTTTAATTTAAGTAAAGAAATCCATAATGGATGGTTAAGGGTGCTAAGAAGTCAAAAGAAAATACAGAAAGTAAGAAGATACCGAAAAGAAATCCAAAACCTTTAAATTTGTTTAACGATGAAAACATAAGCTGAATTTAAGTAACAACAACGATAATTCAGCAACTTATTCATCAGATAGATTTCATTCCAACAGCAAAGAGTTCATTAAACAAATTTATGAGAAATTAAAAGACTTGAATGAGCTACCAGTAGCAATTTTAATGCAACGTTCGGAAATTAGTGTCAGAGGACACTTTAGCTAATTACTTTAGGTACTGAAAAGGGCAAACGAAATGCTGGTCAAACTTTGTCACGTTTAAGTATCAATCAATCCCGAGTAAGGATTTCCTAGTCAACGATCATTGGAAGTTGATAGACCATTACTTAATCAACTTCATACAGACTACAATGAACTTGAGAACTTTGAAGCATTTTTGGCACTTTGTTATTTAGCTCAAATGAATGATTCAGTTCGTAATTGCATAATGATTCGACAGAGTAAAACAGTTGCTGAGAAAATATTCGATACTGATGTTTTGCAGCTTTTCATGGGCGTCACTCAGCTTAACGACGAAAAAAGAACAAAGGCAGTTGAAGAAGCCAAATTAGTTCTAAAGAAAGCAGAAGATATGAAATTAATTCAAGAAAAGAAAGATAATGCGAATGACATGATGCCAGATGTCTTTCAACAGCCTCAAAATGTAGATTTAGAAGAAGACAACCAAAATATTTGACTTTTTTGTATTTTTTGACCATTTGTACTTAATTGATTTTCTAATTTTAATTTGGAGAGTTAAAAATAAATCCATGAGATTGAGATGAGACACATTTCTTTTTCTCCTTGATCAATTTTTTCTGCTGCAATTCACTTCCTCACTATCGAAATGTTCCCATTGCATTTGATTGGACTCTATGTTTGATTCATTACTATTACTAATGCTTTCTGCTTTTTGTGTGGTCTCATCGTATTTATATATTTGATTTAAAAAAACATGCATTTTGTGCTGGTGAAAATGTCATTTTCTTTTCTTACAAAATGATAAAAATTCAGTTTACAAATGAAAATAATTATCCCAGCAACCATTGAAATTTGACCAATTCTGAAATTTTTTCAGTATTGTGTAAACATTAAAAGTGAGAGGATCAACAAATCAAGATGTCAACGTCAACTTTGCTCAACACAGTTCAGCGGTTCATGAAGCTTTTAGAGGATGAAGATGATCAGCTGGACAACAATGGAAGCACAAACGAAATTGCCATAGTGGAGATAGAAGTGAGTGGACTCAGTCAATATCGTGTGGTTTGTATGATTTTCATTCAAGAAGCATCATGTCAAGTTGGTACTTCCAACTGGATGAAACTGACAAAAATGTTTTTACAACATTTCTTGACTTTTTTAAAGATTTTTGAGAGGGGTCCAGATTTAAGGAACTAAGCACTTCTTTCATTAGCTAATGAAATTTTTCGGTTCTAAGTAGTCATACGATGCGTACTGGCTGCATTGCAACCTACGGAACTGCTTAGTTCCTCAGAACTGGACCCATCTTTAAAATCGTTTGAAAAGTCAAGAACTGAAGTGAAATTTTTTTGTCAGTTCCACCCAGTTGGAAGTGCCAACTAGACATGATGCTTCTTGCATGGAAATAATACTAAACATGCAAGCAAGCACCTGATATTCATCATCCTTCGATGATTAATTTCAACTTGTGAAAAAATTTTAATTTTTTTTTCTCATTTATTTATTTTAGCAACCAGTTCCTGAGCTCCTGAGAACGTGCAGCATGCCAATAATAAATGCTGGAACCGAAAATCCACGTCTCGTTCGATCATTCAGCATGCCGACAATGATTCCTTTGTACAGGACCTTTCAATCCATGTCCGAGAAATTGTTGCAGATCGAGAGAGCTATTGGCGAGAAAAGGAATCTCTTAAAGGTGAGTAATTATATAATAATATTTTTAATTTAAGAAAAACTCTAAAATAATTTTAATTTTTAATTTCAGTTCATGTTTGAGAAGCCTTCTTTGGAAAACTTGCCTCATGATCTCATGAAGCAAGCATCGAAAGAAGATTCATCAATAAAAAGAGGAGTGAGAAGATTCTTGCGGCTGCATGATGTTGATAGTGGACGATTGCGACTTTCAAGAAGAAATTTCATAAAACAGCATCCTGAACTACATCATGTGTTCATGAAGTTTCTAGTGTTGCAAGACATGAGAAACTTTTTGGCCAAGCAAGATGAGTTGTTTGCTTTTTTATGGTTTCTTGTTGAGTGGTTCGAAGATGCTGATTTGGAAATGTTATTGGAGTTGGAGGATTTTTTCGTGTTGTATCATGAAAATCACAACAACATCTACCTACAGAGAGAAGTCAGCATCTTCATGTTCCATCATCAGTCGCTGGCATCGGAAATGAATAGATTTGTGGCATCACAATCACATTACTTGGTAAGTCTACATTTATCAGATGAATGTTAAAAGGAATCAGAATATCCAAATGACTGGATTTTTGAATATAGATTCTTGGCAATTTATTTTAATAAAATGAATTTTTTATTTCAGGACGATGATGCTGCAACGATTACATCAATCTATTCGTATCCGGAGTCATCTGAAACATCAACATTTGCTGAAGAAACCAAGAGCATGCAAGCCGAAGGCAACGAGAAGCCCAAAAAGAAGAAGGGGTTATGGAGGGTTATCAAACGAATCTTCTGTTGCGGAGTTCCTGAGGATGACGAAGCGGAAGGGTTTCCTTTAAAAGTTGAGTGAAAAGGTAGGGGGGTAAGGGATTAAATTCGCAGGGATGGGAGGGGGTGTAGGGTGTCGGGGATTAAAGTAGAGGGGAAGGTTTTTCAGGTAGGGTGTAGGGGTAGGAGGTAAAAGGTGGGTGGGAACGGCGAGAAGAGCCTCAACAAATCTATCTGGGAGTGGCGCCCCAGTGACGCCAAGGGAAGGAATTAAAGTAGCGGGGTGAGGGTTTCTTGAGGTAGGGATTAAAGTCACGGGGTGGGGGGTTCTCGAGGTAGGGATTAAAGTAGCGGGGTGGGGGGTGTTCTTAAGGTAGGGGGTTGAGGGATTAAATTCGCAGGGATGGGAGGGGGTGTAGGGTGTCGGGGATTAAAGTAGCGGGGAAGGTTTTTCACATAGGGTGTAGGGGGAAGGGGTAAAAGGTGGGTGGGAACGGCGAGAAGAGCCTCAACAAATCTATCTGGGAGTGGCGCCCCAGTGACGCCAAGGGAAGGAATTAAAGTAGCGGGGTTGGGGGGTTCTGGAGGTAGGGATTAAAGTCACGAGGTGGGGGGTTCTCGAAGTAGGGATTAAATTAGCGGGGTGGGGGGTATTCTTAAGGTAGGGGGTTGAGGGATTAAATTCGCAGGGATGGGAGGGGGTGTAGGGTGTCAGGGATTAAAGTAGCGGGGAATTTTTTTCACATAGGGTGGAGAGGTAGGGGGTAAAAGGTGGGTGGGAACGGCGAGAAGAGCCTCAACAAATCTATCTGGGAGTGGCGCCCCAGTGACGCCAAGGGAAGGAATTAAAGTAGCGGGGTTGGGGGGTTCTGGAGGTAGGGATTAAAGTCACGAGGTGGGGGGTTCTCGAAGTAGGGATTAAATTAGCGGGGTGGGGGGTTTTTCGAAGTAGGGATTAAAGTAGCGGGGTGGGGGGGTGTTCTTAAGGTAGGGGGTTGAGGGATTAAATTCGCAGGGATGGGAGGGGGTGTAGGGTGTCAGGGATTAAAGTAGCGGGGAATTTTTTTCACATAGGGTGGAGAGGTAGGGGGTAAAAGGTGGGTGGGAACGGCGAGAAGAGCCTCAACAAATCTATCTGGGAGTGGCGCCCCAGTGACGCCAAGGGAAGGGATTAAAGTAACGGGGTTGGGGGGTTCTTGAGGTAGGGTAAGGGTTTATTTGTTTAAAAAGATGGACGACTTAATTCAAATGTGCGCGTTCGTTTTTTAAGCTTTTTTTTGCGAACGATGCATTAATCCTCTATAAACAGGTTATTATAACTTATTGGAAAAGTCTTTAGAGGGGGATGAGGGTGGGACTGTCCATCAAAAAAGTCATTTCTGTCAATCTGTCTGTTCGTGTCCGTCTGTCATAAACCATTTATTAATCATTCTTTTCCAGCTTTTACCATTCTTATTATTTTACTGAAGAATTGGACCTAGTCCAATCTATTCACAACAAATAATATCCAAACCAACGGGTTGTCATAACAAGAGTAAAAGCCCAATAAAGCCTTGACGAGAGCCCAACATTCATGATTGATAGCCATGCCGTTCGGAATTACAGCTTGAGAATCAGTTTGTTGGGGACGGAAAGTGCCAGTGGCAATGAAATTCGTTGACCTCCTGTTGAGTAGACTAAATGGTAGCGCTTCTGGCAAGGTCTGCAACACCCTTAATGAAAGATGCATCACGGCATTTAATGTAACCCGGTGTATGTGTTCCGATAACAGCTTTTGCCATAGTTTATAAAACTTGGCTACTCTGTTTGATGCAACTAGTTGTTTAACGACAGTTGATCGATTTAAGAAGGAGCGACCAGAAAAGAAAACGACTCATTTTAGTCTTTTATTTGGAGGGACTCGTTCTGTTGACCTTCACGAGGTGAGTCCTGTGATCTTTTCTATTTCGATGGAAAAGAGGCCGACAAACAGAAGTTGTGAATTGGATTGGATAATTTTGGAATTCAAAATGTTTGAGGATTTGACTTTTTTTTTGTGTAATTCTTAAAATGTGAATTTATTTTGTCTTCAATCTTAAAATGTGAACTTTTCGTCTTCAATTCTTGAAATGTGAATTTTTCGTCTTCAATTCTTGAAATGTGAATTTTTCATGTTCAATTTTTTGAAATGTGAATTTTTCATCTTCAATTCTTGAAATGTGAATTTTTCGTCTTCAATTTTTGAAATGTGAATTTTTCATCTTCAATTTTTGAAACGTGAATTTTTCGTCTTCAATTTTTGAAAGGTGAATTTTTCATGTTCAATTTTTTGAAATGTGAATTTTTCGTCTTCAATTCTTGAAATGTGAATTTTTCATGTTCAATTTTTTGAAATGTGAATTTTTCATCTTCAATTCTTGAAATGTGAATTTTTCGTCTTCAATTTTTGAAATGTGAATTTTTCATCTTCAATTTTTGAAACGTGAATTTTTCGTCTTCAATTTTTGAAATGTGAATTTTTCATCTTCAATTCTTGAAATGTGAATTTTTCGTCTTCAATTCTTGAAATGTGAATTTTTCATCTTCAATTTTTGAAACGTGAATTTTTCGTCTTCAATTTTTGAAAGGTGAATTTTTCATGTTCAATTTTTTGAAATGTGAATTTTTCGTCTTCAATTCTTGAAATGTGAATTTTTCATGTTCAATTTTTTGAAATGTGAATTTTTCATCTTCAATTCTTGAAATGTGAATTTTTCGTCTTCAATTTTTGAAATGTGAATTTTTCGTCTTCAATTTTTGAAACGTGAATTTTTCGTCTTCAATTTTTGAAAGGTGAATTTTTCGTCTTCAATTTTTGAAATGTGAATTTTTCATGATCAATTTTTTGAAATGTGAACTTTTCGTCTTCAATTCTTGAAATGTGAATTTTTCATGTTCAATTTTTTGAAATGTGAATTTTTCATCTTCAATTCTTGAAATGTGAATTTTTCGTCTTCAATTTTTGAAATGTGAATTTTTCATCTTCAATTTTTGAAACGTGAATTTTTCGTCTTCAATTTTTGAAATGTGAATTTTTCATGTTCAATTTTTTGAAATGTGAATTTTTCGTCTTCAATTCTTGAAATGTGAATTTTTCATGTTCAATTTTTTGAAATGTGAATTTTTCATCTTCAATTCTTGAAATGTGAATTTTTCGTCTTCAATTTTTGAAATGTGAATTTTTCATCTTCAATTTTTGAAACGTGAATTTTTCGTCTTCAATTTTTGAAATGTGAATTTTTCATGTTCAATTTTTTGAAATGTGAATTTTTCGTCTTCAATTTTTGAAATTTGAATTTTTCGTCTTCAATTCTTAAAATGTGAATTTTTCGTCTTCAATTTTTGAAATGTGAATTTTTCATCTTCAATTTTTGAAACGTGAATTTTTCGTCTTCAATTTTTGAAATGTGAATTTTTCATGTTCAATTTTTTGAAATGTGAATTTTTCGTCTTCAATTCTTGAAATGTGAATTTTTCATGTTCAATTTTTTGAAATGTGAATTTTTCATCTTCAATTCTTGAAATGTGAATTTTTCATCTTCAATTCTTGAAATTTGAATTTTTCGTCTTCAATTCTTGAAATGTGAATTTTTCGTCTTCAATTTTTGAAATGTGAATTTTTCATGTTCAATTTTTGAAACATGAATTTTTATATATAAATATAATTATAAATTATAAATATTTTTCATCATTTTTTATGAAACTTTCTCTTTGTAAATTTGAGAATTTATTTTTTTAATGATTGTTCAGTTCTGAACCAAGCCATAATGTTTTATAATGTTGTCTTCCCCTCGCATAAACCCAAACGATAGCTATATTTCATGGGGTTTACGGTAAAAGAGTTAAAATTTCAAAATTGAAATTAGCATTTAAATTTCATTCAATTTAAATTCCAATAATTTTTCGGTTCTTGAATCAGAATTGAATTTTAAAGAATAGATTGTTTAAAAACAATATGAATATGCATTGAAATAAATTAAGTTATCTAAAACACACACTCATAGAAAAAAAGTAACAAAATGTTTGTAACTTGTATGGAAAATGTTAACAAACAATTCGTTAAAATAGTGTTTACGAACTTATTTGTTAAATTTAACCAAATTATTTGTAAGGTTGAATTGTTAACTATAAAAATTGTTAATTTAACAAACTTTTTGTTAAAATTTTTTTTTACAGAAAAAAATAACAAATTTTCGGTTAATATTAACCAGAAAATTGTTAATTTGGTCACCCATCTTATTTTAAAATGTTTCCGTGGTTGCTTAACTTCTGAATTCCTGTTGATGATCCGCTAGTCCGCTGCTTGTAAACTTTTACTTATAAAATTTGATTCAGAACCAATATAAATAATTCTTTAAAAAATATATCCAAATTTTAAAATTAATTTATGAATAATAAAATAGAAATGTAGGACTTAAAAAAATGAACAAATTTAATTTTTAAATTACGATTTGGTTTGTAAATCATTATTTTCCAAAACAAATTACAAATAAAAACATTGTAACAAATGTTTTGTTAAAATTAACAAATTAATTTGTTAAACAAAATCAACAAAATTCAATTTAAAGCAGTTTTCTCATTAAAAATAACGCAATAAATTAATGGGAATCGTTTGAAATTAATCAAACAAGAGTTTTGAATACAAAAATTAAAATTTAATTAAATCAATTATTAACAAATAAATTTGTTGATTTAACAAACTCAATTGTAAAATTTTTAACAAATAGTTTGGTTGAAATTTTTTTTACCCATGTAAACTTAACCAATAATTTGTTAAACTAGTTTAACAAACATATAACAAATATTATGGTTACTTTTTTTCTATGAGTGCATAAGAAAAGTTAAGAAATGAGGGAGAATTTGCAAAAAACTATCTTACTAATTTCCTCGATTTGAATAGTTTCGATTTGATTAGAAAATTTTTGGAAAAAAAACAACTACTCAAATCGAGGAACCCCAGTATGATGATCCATTTTATAATAATGATCTATAGTAATAAAATTGAAACAAAATTTTTTGACCTTAAGTCTTAGTTCATATAGAAAATTATATAATAGCCCACCCTAAAGTGTAGATTCATCAAGAATTGATTAATTTTTATTCGTAGAATGCGATATTAGTCACTTCATATCTATGTTTGTTTTAACGAAAAATTGTTTTTTGAAACTTATGCTGAAAAATCTTTGTTTAAAAACATTTGAAAATTAAAAATCCGTGAATAACTCTCTTAACTTTGTCGTTTTATTCAAAAAATATCATTTTGAACTTGTATAAATCTTCATTAAGGAACAAAACTTATAACTTATGCATTACTCAATCGGTTATAAATTGTATCTTTCAGTTCAAGCAAAAATCCAATATTATTGGATTCAATTGGGTCACTTTTTACAAATCTTAGTATAGTATCTATAGCATTTAAGGCATCTTCAGAAGACACATAATTATTGGGCTCAAAAAAGTCATTTTCATCAATCATTTTCAGTTCATTCTCTATAAAATCTTCTTGTGTAGTTGTTAGGATGTCTTCGATATTTTCTGAAAGCTCATCTGTCTTTGTCTGAATTAAATTATCTTCACTGGAACCAATTTCCTCAAACACTAAATAATTGTTACTTTCCGAGACTTCTTTGAACACAATATTTTCTTCATTATTCTGAATATCCATCTCGGATGTGCTTAAATCAAGACAAGAGCTTTCAGAACTTTTTGTACAGTCAACATCATCAGAGAAAAGCCAGTTATTTAGACGATCCATAGAGTAATTATAGAGTATGCATTCTGGAATTGTTTCAATTACTTTGGAAAAGGACTGGCCATTCACTTCACATTCCAGAGTAGCTTCATAATATTCAATTGATAGAATCTTTGAAAAAGACTGTTGGATTCGTACAGTACTAACTGAATCCCATGCAGCGCCTAGCATTTTTAATGAATCTAGAAATGTCAGTTGTTTTTCATAATCCGTAAATACTAAGTTCTTTTCAATTAGATTAGATAGCAATGAGTAGCGATAGAATGATTTTAAATCGTGAATAATTCCAAGCTGCATAGGTTGAAGTGAAGCCTTAATATCTGCAGATAAGTAGAGTACTTTGACTGAATCACTGTCTGTTTTTAAAAATTCTGTATTTGGATGAGACGGATTTTGATCGATGATTAGTAATGCAACATCGGGAAGTCCACATGATTTTAAATGATCTCGAACGCTCGGTACAAAAATATTGTGATACCAGTCATAAAATATATTACTGTCCATCCATGCTGTCTCTTGTGAATAGTATATTAAAGGCAAGTCACATATATCTTTTGAATTAATTCCTCTAGATTTCCTTCCTATGCACACAAGTGGCAATTTATGATTTCCTGTTGCATTACTACATGCCAATAAAGTCATACGTTCACGATATGCTTGAATGCTTGCTTCTAATTCATCTTTATCAGATGAAGGTTTAGGCATTAATTTCCAAAACAAGTCAGTCTCATCTGCATTGTAGATTTGTTCAGGTGATAAATCATAATATTGGATTAATGACTGTAAATGTGTCGTAAAAGAATCAATAGCATTTTGATCACATACTGTCTCTGATTTGACTTCCATTAATCCACACAACTTTATTCCATTTCGCGATTTAAACCGTTGTAGCCAGCCTTTGCTTGCACGAAAGTTTCCTTTGCATCCTGATTCTTTATGAATCTCCATTGCCTTTTCTGTAATCATTGGACCAGTTATGTACAGCTGATTTTGTCTTGCATTCTCGTACCATTCAAGTACTTTACTTTCCAAAAATGGATAACGAATTTTCTGATTAATTTTCTGTCTTGAGAGATTATCTATATCACTTCCAACAAACTTATGGATCTTTTCTTTTTGTTTATAAATGTCACTAATAGTTGATCGTCCTACTTCAAAATCTTTGGCAACATTTTTCTTCAATTCTCCTGTTAAAACACCATTATTGGAACATGTTTCATCCTTAAATTGTTCTCTTACCTTTCTCAACGCATTTAATGATCTCTATCTTCTTCTGGATAGACAAATTATTGCGTTTTTTAACTTTTAAGCGACTTATTTCCATGACTGACTTTTTATTGACAAATATTTTACTGGTTTTCTAAAATTCATATTTATTTTCTGTGTTTTTTGAATTTTCAAAAGTTGTTGGAATAAATGTTCATAATTGAATAATTGGTAATTGATTCAATGCAGTTTATTAATGATTAAACTGACAATTAGATAAAGTTTATTTTGTAAATTAGAATATATCATAAAGCTTGTTAAAAAGTGAGGAAAAAGTGGAAAAATTATGAGGAACAAAAGTTAACTGACAATACTTTTATACTTGTTAGCGCGTTTTGCAATTAAATCAGGTTTTTCAAAGAAAATAGGCATAATAAGTCATTATTAAATCAAAAATTATTTTTTTAATAATGTAATTAAGAGAAATGATCATCTTTCCAACAAAAGAAGATAGACATACCTACAATAAAATTGTTAAAAGGATTTTTCCAAGTGTACATTTAATAAATCAGAGATTGATTTGAGAAAAAAGTTGAAAAATTTCGCCCATTTATTTAATTAAATTAATACAGATAAAATGGGACAAACTCTTAGTGAACCTGTGACAGTTAAGGAAACGGCAATTTGTCAAGATGAGAACTATAAAGTAAGTTAGTGATAATAATAAATGCAATTAAATTGATCCAGGAAAATATTTTGGATTAAATTGCGTTGTTTTCATTTTCCATCATCCATAACCCTTCAAATAAAATACAAAGAGAAATATGATTCATGTTTTGGCGCTTTTAGGTCGCTTCTTCGAGCATGCAAGGATGGAGAACATCCATGGAAGATTCTCATACACACATTCTATCACTCCCCGATGATCCAGACACTGCTTGGTTCAGTGTTTTCGGTAAATAGACATAAAATGTTCAGACTTTCTGATGTTTTTACTAATATCTCACTAGATGGACACGGTGGATCAATTGTTGCAAAATATTCCAGTAAACATCTTCACAAATATGTGATTCAACGTCCAGAATATCCTAATGACATCCCAGAAGCACTTCGACAGGCACGTACAAAAAAAAAATCAGTTACTTAATACTTGACCTTAGATACTATATGTTGTTTTTTCATTCATTTTCGATTCTTTATACTAATATACCTAATATGCTTGCCAATGAATGATTTAATAATTATTTTTCACTCTTATAATTAATTAATTTTATAGGGATTTCTTGACATTGATACTGCGATGCTGAATGAAGAGCAAATAAAGGAACAAATGGCAGGAACGACAGCTATTTGCTGCATGATTCGAGATAACAAGCTTTATTGTGCAAATTCTGGAGATTCACGAGCAATCGCATGTAAAAATGGGAACCTTGTCACATTAAGTAACGATCATAAACCAAACAATCCTGAAGAGATGGATCGAATTTATAATGCTGGCGGATGGGTAGAATTCAACAGAGTAAATGGAAATTTGGCATTGTCTAGAGCTTTAGGTGATTTCTTGTTCAAACGCAACCAGTTAATTCCAGCAGAGCAACAAATTGTTACAGGTAGGAATTATATATGATAATAAAATTCTTTATTACAACCAAGCTATTGCTGCTGAATATTGAATAATAGCTTCCAAATTGCCATAAATATTAAACACTTTCATGTCATAGAGAATTTCACGGTGATAAAATGCTGTGTGTACGGCCAGAGAATAAATAAATTAATAAATTATGATTGCTTGCGGAAAGAAACATCATTTAAAGTACGACTTGCTGAATCTAAAAAGCACCATTAGCTTTGAAAATTTTTTTTTGTTTATTCGGAATCGCTAAAATTAAATAAATATGTAAAAAATTCGGTAATTGCTTGCATAATCTTGAATAGAATTAATGAGGAGAATTGTTTATTCTCGTGGAAATGTATATTGTCAATAGAGATAGTGTGTGCTAGAAAAGCAAGCTTAACTTCCACTTAATAATTGTTACAGAATTGAAAATACTTTATATCAAGATAAGAATTAACAAAAAAAAATGAATTTTATCAAAAAATATATATATGTTGCGATAATAAAACATTCAATGCAATTACATCATTCATTATTTATGGCAGTACGGGAGTGTACGGGAAAATTTTAAAGTTCACGTCATACGATAATAAGATTGTCATCACACGTATTAATTATAGAGAGCTCTAAAAAGCTGTAAACTCATTGTTTCAATTCTTTCTCTCCTCTGCTTTGTTATTATAGCATTGCCGGAAGTATCTGTTCACGATTTGTCAGAAGACTGGGATTTCCTTGTCTTAGCATGCGATGGAATTTGGGATGTTCTTACAAATCAGGTCAGTAAATGAGCGTTCTATTTTTAAAGAGGTAATAATAATGAGACATTGTTATTGTTATAGGCTGTCGTAAACTTTGTGATGGAGTCGATAGCGGAAGGAAAATATCCCGAGAGCATTTGCGAAGAACTGCTGACTTACTGCCTAGCACCCGTAATTATTAAACTTAAATTCCGTTAAAAAATTGTAAACTTTATTTTTTGAAAATTTTGAATTGTTTTCGTTTGTTATTTTTCAAAAATATTTCGACCGTTATTTTAGCAACTTTAAATTTATGCATATAATTGTAGGTCTGTCAAATGGGAGGATTAGGAGGCGACAATATGACGATAATAATCATATGTTTCCTTCACGGGAAGCCCTGGCAGCATTTGGTTGACAAATGCAAAAAGTATCATGCAGAGAAGAAAGCATTGTCAAAATTACTCGAGCCAGCATTCAGTACCTTTGATCGTTTTGCCGCCGATGGACCATTTTCTGAAGTTTCTGTTTTGAAAGCGTCTGACGATTCGCAAAATTCAAATGAAAGTTCATCACATACATCATCTCCCTCATCGTCTCCAATTTCAACTGAAGATAAGTTTGATGGCATTTTAACTGAGATATTAGAGCTACACGAAGCAAATGATGAGAAAATGATTGCCGTAACTGATACAAAAGTCCTTGAACAAGATTCCAAAATTTCATCACAAAATGCAGATGGTGAAGTTGAAACTGTCAAAGTTATCGAGGTCATCAGTTCAACTGTAATCGAGTCAAAAGTGCCTGACTCGTCGACGTCCACAGCTAATGTGAGTAATGGTGATTCCAATTGAATATCTTTAAAAGTGTTTGCTTCTTGCGAGCATTTAAAAATAATACACGTATAAATTTATAATAAGAAACGAGAAGAAATTTTGTATCTTGATATACCTAAAGAACTTTTTTTTATATACATAAAACATGTTAATAATTTTTTCAGTGCTCAATTAAAAAGAGTGCTCTGTGAGATGTTAAGAAGTTCTGCTGTGAAACCTTGTATTGAAAAAAAAGCAACACTCTAAATTAACACCGACAATATCAGAAGAAATGTATAGTTGTGCATATACAATTCGAGCAGTTTACCCTTTAATTCTTATCCATTCCCCAGAAATCTATCGCATAAATTTTTATTATGTTCAGAATTTAAGGTGCGCGCAAATTTTTAATTAAACCTTCTTTTAGAAAGAGCATTTTTTTTTTGTTTGAAATTAGACTTAAGATTTTGTAACTATTTTTAACCCAAAAGCATCACGATATAATTCCAGTTATCAAAATTGTTGGCTTTAAAGAGCTATTAATCATTTTTAATTATTTACTCTTTGAAGTTTGATAAGAAAAAAAAAAAAAACGTTTTTAGATTATGGCATTTTTTGTGTTGCAAGAAGCTTTGTCCATGATTAAAAAAAATATTGCAGCACATTGAATCTTTATTCTATTTTTGATCGATTCTAATTTCCGTAAAAAAGTAGATTTAAATTTTAAATGGAAATGAAATTTTATTAATCATCATGTCTATGATTAATATTGAAAAATATTAGAAAGGAACTTAATAACTGTGAATAGAGATTTCCATGCTGCAAGTTATTCTGCGTATCTAAATAAAGATTTGAGCTACAAAAGCTGTCCATAAAATTATTAGGTTGAATCCTTATAACAACATATATGTTGACGAAGTAAAAGATATTACATATATACAAGATAACAGTAGAGACTCTGAGTTGATACACACACCTACACACACAAATTACAAATAATTTCTTTTCTGATACGTTAACAATTTTTATGTTTTTTTTTGCCAATTATGTTGATTTAGTTTTCGACGAAAGCTTTCGAGCAATTTGCTCATTAATTTACTGTTTCCTACTTAATTGTAAATATATTGCTATCTATTTGTAATGATTTAATTATTCACATGAGAAATTGTTGGGATTCTTGATTTTGTTAAGTCACGGAAATAATATTTTGTAGAAATGTAGCCAATGTGTTAAAAAAAGAAATAAAAAATTCTTTGACATATTATTTGAAGTAAAAAGAACATTAATATACCTAGTTATAGTAGTGAAAATATTATAGTATACATAAAAAAACAAAACTGAAAAATTGCGATTTTATGGAATAAAAAGATGAAAAAAAAAACAAAAAAAAATGTTATTGGTTAAAAAACTAGGAAATCAGATTTATTATTAATTAAATTAATTATACAATTTTTCACATCGATAACTTCCAATAGTATTAATGCATCTTTCATTACTCATACATGAATTTAATTCCTTTGATTTACATTCATCTACTTCCTCACACTGCCTATAAACTTGATTATATTTAAATCCTTGTCCACAGTTCCTTTCAGTTGTCACTCTTAAAGTTGCTTCTGTTGATTCAATGCTTTCCAATGATTCCGTTTCAAAATAATCCTCAATCTGATCAATGTCTTCATCAACATTTGGTTTTAAGTTGTTTATATGGCTATTATAAGTCTCTGCAGAGATCGGCTTGTAAGTGTCGAGAGTTATTTTGACTTTTAAGCCTCGATCTTGGACTGGTGGTGAATATTCCATCTCTCTATGCTGCATATATTGATACATTTTAGGCTTACCGTTTTGATCGTTCATGAGTCCAAAATCGGAGAACTCTTCATACCTCTCAGTTGAATCATATCTGTTATTTAAGGATTTAAGCATGCCGTAGTTACTGCAAGGTCTGATTTTACATTCTTCAACTTCATAATTTTCACCGTCACATGGTTTTCCATTATGCATTGGTGATGGCTTGTTACAAAAGCGTTTTCTAGTTTTTAAACCTTTACCACATGTCTTACTGCATAGTGACCAATTACTCCAATCACTCCATTTTCCATCAACAGGACAAGGACTTAATTTGCAATCTTTTTCTTCTTCATTATTTCCATCACAATTTAAGCCACCGTAAGCAGGAAATGGATTATCACACTTTCGATATCTCTTCTGTTTTGACTTCTTCTTCAACTGTGTATCATAACAGGCAGGACACTCACTCCATTCAACCCAATCACTCCAACCGCCGTTAATTGGACATGGAATATCATTGCATTTTCGAGCTTGAACATTCTCACCAGAACAATTATAAGACGGAACAGCATCTAATAGAACACATGTCCTTGATCGATATTGAACACCATTCGAGCCACAACTTGAACTGCAATCTGACCATTGAGACCAAGGAGAATATTGAATTGGTATCTCTAGCTTGACATAAAAAACCTTTTGAATCCATCCGAGATTATTAACACTATTGCACAGGTATTTTCCTTCATATAAAAAATTTAATTACAGTATTTTAGTAATAATCAGCATATTGCAACTCCTACCTTCATGATTCCTATTCGCATTAGTAATTCTCATTATCTGATTATCTGTTGAAAAGTAATAATCAACATTCGATTTCGTCAGATTTGTTGAATTCTACAATTTATAAAAAGATAAATTGACTATTGACATTGATTGGTATCTATGACTATTTTAAACTTTATAGAAATTAAGGCAGTACTCACAAAACTCCAATATGTAATTGCTTCAGGCGATGCCTTTATATGACATTCTAAATTCACGCTGTGATGTAATTTAACTGTTAAATATTCTTCAGATTTACCATTTTCACTCAATGTCGGGGGATACTGAACATTTATAAAGAAGAACTTTTGGATGTTACCAATAGTGTTGTTTGCATAACACATGAAGCTGCTCGATTCTTGCAAAGAATTTAGTGCCTGAAAAGATTTTATTCAATACATTAGTTGACTTAGGACTTTTATTTCAAACGACCCTTAGATAATTGTGAAGGTCAGTTGCTTAATTTATCTAAAGAACTCATACCTAATTAATATTATTTTATCTTACCAAAAAGTTTTCTTCCGTCTTCAAAAGTTCATTTCCTTTGAAAGAATCGTAAAAGTTAAGCTTTACCCAATGAATTTTAGCTTTTGGTGATGCTTCTACAGTACATTCTAAAATTACATTACTTCCTTTAAGCACATCAATCCTTTCTTCATTCTCATTATGATTAGAGTTATCTCGATTCTCATCGTTAAGGTAATTAGCATTAGGTTGTCTTAAAATTTTCGGAGGTGACAATACCAAGACATTGAATATTAATTCTGATTCACCTTCTTCGTTTTTAGCAATGCAAGAATAATTTCCAGAGTTCCATGAATTTGCTTCAGATATTCTGAGAAATTGCTGATCCTTTAAAAACTCTACAGTCTCATTTTCATAAACTTTTAGACCATTTTTGAACCAATTAATTTGTGGTTGAGGATAACCTTGAATTGGACAGTTAAGCAGTAGTGGCATTTGCTCTAAAATTTCATAATCACTTGTTTTGAATATATTTTGTGTTTCTAAATGTGGCTTTTGCTTGATTGTGACTTTAATGGACTTTTCATCCTTCCCTAAGCCGTTAAAGCTATAGCAGATGTACTTATTTAAATGAAGGTTCTTCTTGTTTTTGAAGATCAGATCAAGCTTTAAAGTATTTGAGTCAATTTTCAATAGCTTAGAATAAAATTTGTTTCTTGAAACTTTTAATTGAAAGGGATCTAATAAGCTCATTCCATTGCCATATCCATCGAAGTAAATTCTATTGTCATTCTCGGGTCTCAACAATTTTTCAACATTCATCTTTGATGTTGTTGATAAAATATGCCCATTTAGAGTCCAAGCAATAATTGGTAAAGGATTTCCTTTTGAGGTACAACTTAATATTAATGAATCCTCATTTGCTGTTGATTCTTCATTGATCGTCAATATTTTTGATGGCTGATATATGCTGATTTCATACTCAATCTTGGCAGATCCTAACTTATTCTTAGCAAGGCATCGATATTTTCCACTATCTGTTGCCTTTAAATGCTCTATTATCATTGTATCGTCAGCTTCGTCATCTAAAAGTTCACTGTTAAGGACATATATTAATACATGATTGAACAAGCTCTACATTTGAGTATAACTTACTTATCTTTAAACCAAAAATGAAGAGGTGATGGATTCGCAATAATTGAATTACATTTTAATATCACAGAATCTCCAATCATCTTTTGAAACTTAGTTTGAAGTGAAATTGTATCGTCAATGTATGGCGCCGAAGTAACATCCACTTTGAAAAACTTTTTGACGATTCCCTGGCTATTCTCAGCAATGCATGAATATATGTCACTAGAATTGATGAAAAAAGATTTAGCATAGATATTCATTAAGGTTGGAACTTTACCTATGATGGAAGTGCAAATTATCAATCGATAGAATTTCTCCCTCGCCAAACAAGTCTGTTCCTTTACGCCATTGAATTTTTGGTAATGGACTTCCATCAACTGTGCAATTCAGAATCAACTTTTCACCTTTCTTCAAAACTTTTTCGTCAATGTCTGTTTCAGAGTAAAGGAAGTCTGTTATGCTGTCGTTTAAATTCCAACTTGCAAAAATCTTTGGAGGCATGAGAACATTGACAGCATACGAAAATGTTTCTTGACCAGCAACATTAGATACAGTGCAATCCCAAGTTCCATTATGTCGTCTGTTTACATGAGTGATGAATATCTTTCCATCAAGTTCTTTGTATTCAGAACTATTTAAATTGTGTCCATTTAAGCTCCAAACTAAATCATTGAAATTTTCAAACGGGCATAAAAGCTCCAAATTGTCATTTTCCTTCAATTTAATTTCTTTATCTACTGTCGTAGCTGCTGGCAAAATAATTGGCATCTTGACCACATCTACATAAAAATATTTCTCATCACTTCCTTCAGAGTTCTGTGCATAACATGATATTTTGCCACTATTATAAGAATGATCTAGTAATAAGGAATCTGTGGAATTTCCGATTTCCTTATCATCATGCCTCCAACTTATGATTGGCTTTGGAAGTCCTGTAGCTGAGCAATTGAGTTCAATTGAGTTATTATTTATGATCGTTAGATTTTCAAATACTGAAATGATTTTTGCTTCCTCTACGACTGAAACGTAGAAAATCTTTTCGATCTGTCCAATTTGATTCTCTGCAATACAGTTGTAACTTCCTGAATCAGATTGTGTAACAGCTTTAATCTCAAAATGAGATTCATTGGACACAATATTTTTGTTTCTTAAAAATGTTATTTTGGGCAGTGGATATCCAGTTGCATCGCAGAGTAATTTAAGAGTTGAATTAGTCTTTATCTTCAATGACTCATCATTTGGGTCTAGTATCTGCGGAGGATCTATATACAGATATTGAGCTTTTATTAGTACTTGAAAATATTGAGGGCTGTTTAGGGTTTAGAAAGGAGGATAGTTAAAACGACCCCTTAGTAGTCATTTTATCACTTACTCATGACAATCACGGAAAAGTCGATAGTCGAATGACCGAATTTATTAGTTCCATTACACTTGTAAATTCCACTATCGTCAGCACTTGCCATAAACTTTAAATAATTTTCTTCAACTTTATACTTCTCGTTTGACATTATTTCTTTTGAATTAAGTTTCCAGGAAATTTTAGGAGGTGGATTTCCAATTAGCTCACATTTTAGTGTAACATCATTGTCTTTCGGGACTTCATAGGATGTATCAACTTCTCGTTTACGTCTTGGGGGATAATTAACATCCACGTGAAATCCTTTTTTAGTGACTCCTAAATCATTTTCTGCAAAACATTCATAATTGCCTTCGTCACTTACTAAAACACTCTCAATTGTCAGAACTGATTCATTTGTAATTTTCTCATTATTTCTCATCCAATAAATTGAAGGTTCAGGATAACTATCAGCAACAATACATTCAACAGAAAAGTTTTTCCCTTCTAAAACTTCAAACTTTTCATCAACTTCTGCTACTCGTTCCTCATCATAATCTTCATTATTTAAAATTATTCCATCTATTTTTGGTGAAGTTTGTACTAACAAGTCAATAGCAACTTCATCTTCACCCAATTCATTCCACATGCTACAATAGAATGTTCCATTATCATTTTCATCGACATTGCTTAATTTCATTATAGTTTTGAATATATTTTCCTCCTGATTTTTAATAAAAAACTTTTCATAACTTCCAATATTGTCGTAGGTCCAAGTAAAGTTTGCTAGAGGCAAGCAATCTCTACATTCACAAAAAAGTTCAACGTCTTCACCTTCTTTGGCAATTATGATATTTTTAGTTGCAACTTTTGGAGGTTCTGAGAAATTTATAAATATTTTTAAAATCTTGAAGCTACAAAAATTAGCCAGCATTAATAGTGTAGCAAAATGGCTGCAGCTTACTTGACAGATAAAATCTTTAAACTTACCTTTTGGAAGCAAAACAATCGAAAATTCTCTTCTGACCTCGCCAACGTCGTTAGTCACAATACACTCATAAAGCCCTTCATGTTCCTCAAGAAGCTCTGATATACTCAAAGTGTCATTGCTATAGTCCATAACTGTTTGAGTTTTATTCGAATTTTTATGCGTAAATAACCACTTTGACGAGTTCTTCTTAGGATTCTCAATTGTTAAACAGTCAAATGTTATTTTTGAGCCATAAAATAGCTGCAAACTTGACTGATTTTGTTTATTAACAAATCGTGGTTGATAATTTACTTTAAGAGTAATAACGTCCTCAACGACAAAGTCATTATTGTGTACTCGACATTTAACTTTGTTTCCGTTGTCTCGATGATCTGCAGTAAATGAGTATTCGTCACCACCCTAAAAAGTTTGATCTTGTTGAGTTACCAAAATTTATTAAACAGTTCCCATCCTACCTTCTGAAGTAATTTTCCATTTTCATCAGTCCAATTTATTTCAACTTTCTGTTCCTTTGCGTCTTCAATAATGCAGGTTAATGAATAATTTAAGTTCTCTTTCATGACAATAGATGATGCTCGAATTGAAACTTTTGGAATCGTTAGGATATTGATACTTATTTCTTCAACTTCTTTACTAATGCGATTGACTGCAAGGCATTTATAAGTTCCATGATGTTCTCGTTGTACATTCTGAATAGTCAGTTCAAGTTCATTGCTTTGACTGCAATCAATAATAAAACTAGTGTATCGGGTAGAAACCCAATGCGGATATATTCACACCGTACCATCAAAAGTCTTATGGATAGACCAAGATTTGCTCAGCATAAGTTTAAAGGGTGGGCGTGAAGTACGTCCGAGACCCATATCTACACAGTTCAAAAGTTATACCTAATTTATGTTATAATTATGTCAGCTACAAAAGCACTTAGTTTGAATTTTGTCACCCTCGGGAACACTATGAACCAGTATAGCTGATTTTGGTCCAAATCTCGGCCATACTGCACACTTATTTGAACCACATTTTCTCGTAAATGTTAAAATATTATTAAAAAATAATTAATAACATATAAACAAAGAATATGAACAAAATTCAGATGGGGTAGTCGAAATTTTAGATTTCGATTTTTTTTAAGCTATGCATTACAAAAAGTAATATTGGTATGTGATTTATGTCAGAATTATGTCAATTCAAATAAAACATCCAAAAAATTTTTTTGACCAAAGTACACCATAGAAAATCAATTTTAAATTTTGGACTAGACGCGACCCTAGTCAAAATCAATTTTCTCACTTTTTTTCTTCGAGGATTTATCCAAATGGATTGAAACTTTGCATAAATATTCTAGTGCTTAAAACAAATACAAATAAAACATCCAAATTTTTTTGAGCAAAGAACCAAGAAGGAAATACATTTTCAATTTTGGACTAGGAGCGACCCTAGTCAAAATCAATTTGTCATTTTTTCTTCGAGGGTTTATACAAATGGATTGAAACTTTGCATAAATATACTAATGCTTAAAACAAATACAAATAAAACATCCAAAAATTTTTTTGAGCAAAGAACCAAGTAGGAAATACATTTTCATTTTTGGACTAGGAGCGACCCTAGTCAAAATCAATTTTCTCACTTCTTTCTTCGAGGGTTTATACAAATGGATTGAAACTTTGCATAAATATTCAAGTGCTTAAAAAAAATACAAATAAAACATCCTAAAATTTTTTTGAGCAAAGAACCAAGTAGGATATACATTTTCAATTTTGGACTAGGAGCGACCCTAGTCAAAATCAATTTGTCATTTTTTTCTTCGAGGGTTTATACAAATGGATTGAAACTTTGCATAAATATACTAATGCTTAAAACAAATACAAATAAAACACCCTAAAATTTTTTTGAGCAAAGAACCAAGTAAGAAATACATTTTCAATTTTGGACTAGGAGCGACCCTAGTCAAAATCAATTTGTCATTTTTTTCTTCGAGGGTTTATACAAATGGATTGAAACTTTGCATAAATATTCAAATGCTTAACACAAATACAAATAAAACATCCAAAAATTTTTTTGAGCAAAGAACCAAGTAGGAAATACATTTTCAATTTTGGACTAGGGGCGACCCTAGTCAAAATCAATTTTCTCACTTCTTTCTTCGAGGGTTTATACAAATGGATTGAAACTTTGCATAAATATTCAAGTGCTTAACACAAATACAAATAAAACATCCAAAAATTTTTTTGAGCAAAGAACCAAGTAGGAAATACATTTTCAATTTTGGACTAGGGGCGACCCTAGTCAAAATCAATTTTCTCACTTCTTTCTTCGAGGGTTTATACAAATGGATTGAAACTTTGCATAAATATTCAAGTGCTTAACACAAATACAAATAAAACATCCAAAAATTTTTTTGAGCAAAGAACCAAGTAGGAAATACATTTTCAATTTTGGACTAGGGGCGACCCTAGTCAAAATCAATTTTCTCACTTCTTTCTTCGAGGGTTTATACAAATGGATTGAAACTTTGCATAAATATTCAAGTGCTTAACACAAATACAAATAAAACATCCAAAAATTTTTTTGAGCAAAGAACCAAGTAGGAAATACATTTTCAATTTTGGACTAGGGGCGACCCTAGTCAAAATCAATTTTGTCACTTTTTTTCTTCGAGGATTTATACAAATGGATTGAAACTTTGCATAAATATTCAAATGCTTAACACAAATACAAATAAAACATCCAAAAATTTTTTTGAGCAAAGAACCAAGTAGGAAATACATTTTCAATTTTGGACTAGGGGCGACCCTAGTCAAAATCAATTTTCTCACTTTTTTCTTCGAGGGTTTATACAAATGGATTGAAACTTTGCATAAATATTCAAATGCTTAACACAAATACAAATAAAACATCCAAAAATTTTTTTGAGCAAAGAACCAAGTAGGAAATACATTTTCAATTTTGGACTAGGAGCGACCCTAGTCAAAATCAATTTGTCATTTTTTTCTTCGAGGGTTTATACAAATGGATTGAAACTTTGCATAAATATTCAAATGCTTAACACAAATACAAATAAAACATCCAAAAATTTTTTTGAGCAAAGAACCAAGTTGGAAATACATTTTCAATTTTGGACTAGGGGCGACCCTAGTCAAAATCAATTTTCTCACTTCTTTCTTCGAGGGTTTATACAAATGGATTGAAACTTTGCATAAATATTCAAGTGCTTAAAACAAATGCAAATAAAACATTCTGAAATGTTTTTGAGCACAGAACCAAGTAGGAAATACATTTTCAATTTTGGACTAGGGGCGACCCTAGTCAAAATCAATTTGTCATTTTTTTCTTCGAGGGTTTATACAAATAGATTGAAACTTTGCATAAATATTCAAGTGCTTAAAAAAAATACAAATAAAACATCCTAAAATGTTTTTGAGCAAAGAACCAAGTAGGAAATACATTTTCAATTTTGGACTAGGGGCGACCCTAGTCAAAATCAATTTTCTCACTTCTTTCTTCGAGGGTTTATACAAATGGATTGAAACTTTGCATAAATATTCAAGTGCTTAACACAAATACAAATAAAACATCCAAAAATTTTTTTGAGCAAAGAACCAAGTAGGAAATACATTTTCAATTTTGGACTAGGGGCGACCCTAGTCAAAATCAATTTTCTCACTTCTTTCTTCGAGGGTTTATACAAATGGATTGAAACTTTGCATAAATATTCAAGTGCTTAAAACAAATACAAATAAAACATCCTAAAATGTTTTTGAGCAAAGAACCAAGTAGGAAATACATTTTCAATTTTGGACTAGGAGCGACCCTAGTCAAAATCAATTTGTCATTTTTTTCTTCGAGGGTTTATACAAATGGATTGAAACTTTGCATAAATATTCAAGTGCTTAACACAAATACAAATAAAACATCCAAAAATTTTTTTGAGCAAAGAACCAAGTAGGAAATACATTTTCAATTTTGGAATAGGGGAGACCCTAGTCAAAATCAATTTTCTCACTTCTTTCTTCGAGGGTTTATACAAATGGATTGAAACTTTGCATAAATATTCAAGTGCTTAAAACAAATACAAATAAAACATCCTAAAATGTTTTTGAGCAAAGAACCAAGTAGGAAATACATTTTTAATTTTGGACTAGGAGCGACCCTAGTCAAAATCAATTTGTCATTTTTTTCTTCGAGGGTTTATACAAATGGATTGAAACTTTGCATAAATATTCAAATGCTTAACACAAATACAAATAAAACATCCAAAAATTTTTTTGAGCAAAGAACCAAGTAGGAAATACATTTTCAATTTTGGACTAGGGGCGACCCTAGTCAAAATCAATTTTCTCACTTCTTTCTTCGAGGGTTTATACAAATGGATTGAAACTTTGCATAAATATTCAAGTGCTTAACACAAATACAAATAAAACATCCAAAAATTTTTTTGAGCAAAGAACCAAGTAGGAAATACATTTTCAATTTTGGAATAGGGGCGACCCTAGTCAAAATCAATTTTCTCACTTCTTTCTTCGAGGGTTTATACAAATGGATTGAAACTTTGCATAAATATTCAAGTGCTTAAAACAAATACAAATAAAACATCCTAAAATGTTTTTGAGCAAAGAACCAAGTAGGAAATACATTTTTAATTTTGGACTAGGAGCGACCCTAGTCAAAATCAATTTGTCATTTTTTTCTTCGAGGGTTTATACAAATGGATTGAAACTTTGCATAAATATTCAAATGCTTAACACAAATACAAATAAAACATCCAAAAATTTTTTTGAGCAAAGAACCAAGTAGGAAATACATTTTCAATTTTGGACTAGGGGCGACCCTAGTCAAAATCAATTTTCTCACTTCTTTCTTCGAGGGTTTATACAAATGGATTGAAACTTTGCATAAATATTCAAGTGCTTAACACAAATACAAATAAAACATCCAAAAATTTTTTTGAGCAAAGAACCAAGTAGGAAATACATTTTCAATTTTGGACTAGGGGCGACCCTAGTCAAAATCAATTTTCTCACTTCTTTCTTCGAGGGTTTATACAAATGGATTGAAACTTTGCATAAATATTCAAATGCTTAACACAAATACAAATAAAACATCCAAAAATTTTTTTGAGCAAAGAACCAAGTAGGAAATACATTTTCAATTTTGGACTAGGGGCGACCCTAGTCAAAATCAATTTTGTCACTTTTTTCTTCGAGGGTTTATACAAATGGATTGAAACTTTGCATAAATATTCAAGTGCTTAACACAAATACAAATAAAACATCCAAAAATTTTTTTGAGCAAAGAACCAAGTAGGAAATACATTTTCAATTTTGGACTAGGGGCGACCCTAGTCAAAATCAATTTTCTCACTTCTTTCTTCGAGGGTTTATACAAATGGATTGAAACTTTGCATAAATATTCAAGTGCTTAACACAAATACAAATAAAACATCCAAAAATTTTTTTGAGCAAAGAACCAAGTAGGAAATACATTTTCAATTTTGGACTAGGGGCAACCCTAGTCAAAATCAATTTTCTCACTTCTTTCTTCGAGGGTTTATACAAATGGATTGAAACTTTGCATAAATATTCAAGTGCTTAAAACAAATACAAATAAAACATCCTAAAATGTTTTTGAGCAAAGAACCAAGTAGGAAATACATTTTTAATTTTGGACTAGGAGCGACCCTAGTCAAAATCAATTTGTCATTTTTTTCTTCGAGGGTTTATACAAATGGATTGAAACTTTGCATAAATATTCAAATGCTTAACACAAATACAAATAAAACATCCAAAAATTTTTTTGAGCAAAGAACCAAGTAGGAAATATATTTTCAATTTTGGACTAGGGGCGACCCTAGTCAAAATCAATTTTCTCACTTCTTTCTTCGAGGGTTTATACAAATGGATTGAAACTTTGCATAAATATTCAAGTGCTTAACACAAATACAAATAAAACATCCAAAAATTTTTTTGAGCAAAGAACCAAGTAGGAAATACATTTTCAATTTTGGACTAGGGGCGACCCTAGTCAAAATCAATTTTCTCACTTCTTTCTTCGAGGGTTTATACAAATGGATTGAAACTTTGCATAAATATTCAAATGCTTAACACAAATACAAATAAAACATCCAAAAATTTTTTTGAGCAAAGAACCAAGTAGGAAATACATTTTCAATTTTGGACTAGGGGCGACCCTAGTCAAAATCAATTTTCTCACTTCTTTCTTCGAGGGTTTATACAAATGGATTGAAACTTTGCATAAATATTCAAATGCTTAACACAAATACAAATAAAACATCCAAAAATTTTTTTGAGCAAAGAACCAAGTAGGAAATACATTTTCAATTTTGGACTAGGGGCGACCCTAGTCAAAATCAATTTTCTCACTTCTTTCTTCGAGGGTTTATACAAATGGATTGAAACTTTGCATAAATATTCAAGTGCTTAAAACAAATACAAATAAAACATCCTAAAATGTTTTTGAGCAAAGAACCAAGTAGGAAATACATTTTTAATTTTGGACTAGGAGCGACCCTAGTCAAAATCAATTTGTCATTTTTTTCTTCGAGGGTTTATACAAATGGATTGAAACTTTGCATAAATATTCAAATGCTTAACACAAATACAAATAAAACATCCAAAAATTTTTTTGAGCAAAGAACCAAGTAGGAAATATATTTTCAATTTTGGACTAGGGGCGACCCTAGTCAAAATCAATTTTCTCACTTCTTTCTTCGAGGGTTTATACAAATGGATTGAAACTTTGCATAAATATTCAAGTGCTTAACACAAATACAAATAAAACATCCAAAAATTTTTTTGAGCAAAGAACCAAGTAGGAAATACATTTTCAATTTTGGACTAGGGGCGACCCTAGTCAAAATCAATTTTCTCACTTCTTTCTTCGAGGGTTTATACAAATGGATTGAAACTTTGCATAAATATTCAAATGCTTAACACAAATACAAATAAAACATCCAAAAATTTTTTGAGCAAAGAACCAAGTAGGAAATACATTTTCAATTTTGGACTAGGGGCGACCCTAGTCAAAATCAATTTTCTCACTTCTTTCTTCGAGGGTTTATACAAATGGATTGAAACTTTGCATAAATATTCAAGTGCTTAACACAAATACAAATAAAACATCCAAAAATTTTTTTGAGCAAAGAACCAAGTAGGAAATACATTTTCAATTTTGGACTAGGGGCGACCCTAGTCAAAATCAATTTTCTCACTTCTTTCTTCGAGGGTTTATACAAATGGATTGAAACTTTGCATAAATATTCAAGTGCTTAACACAAATACAAATAAAACATCCAAAAATTTTTTTGAGCAAAGAACCAAGTAGGAAATACACTTTCAATTTTGGACTAGGGGCGACCCTAGTCAAAATCAATTTTCTCACTTCTTTCTTCGAGGGTTTATACAAATGGATTGAAACTTTGCATAAATATTCAAATGCTTAACACAAATACAAATAAAACATCCAAAAATTTTTTTGAGCAAAGAACCAAGTAGGAAATACATTTTCAATTTTGGACTAGGGGCGACCCTAGTCAAAATCAATTTTCTCACTTCTTTCTTCGAGGGTTTATACAAATGGATTGAAACTTTGCATAAATATTCAAGTGCTTAACACAAATACAAATAAAACATCCAAAAATTTTTTTGAGCAAAGAACCAAGTAGGAAATACATTTTCAATTTTGGACTAGGGGCGACCCTAGTCAAAATCAATTTTCTCACTTCTTTCTTCGAGGGTTTATACAAATGGATTGAAACTTTGCATAAATATTCAAGTGCTTAAAACAAATACAAATAAAACATCCTAAAATGTTTTTGAGCAAAGAACCAAGTAGGAAATACATTTTTAATTTTGGACTAGGGGCGACCCTAGTCAAAATCAATTTTCTCACTTCTTTCTTCGAGGGTTTATACAAATGGATTGAAACTTTGCATAAATATTCAAGTGCTTAACACAAATACAAATAAAACATCCAAAAATTTTTTTGAGCAAAGAACCAAGTAGGAAATACATTTTCAATTTTGGACTAGGGGCGACCCTAGTCAAAATCAATTTTCTCACTTCTTTCTTCGAGGGTTTATACAAATGGATTGAAACTTTGCATAAATATTCAAGTGCTTAACACAAATACAAATAAAACATCCAAAAATTTTTTTGAGCAAAGAACCAAGTAGGAAATACATTTTCAATTTTGGACTAGGGGCGACCCTAGTCAAAATCAATTTTCTCAATTCTTTCTTCGAGGGTTTATACAAATGGATTGAAACTTTGCATAAATATTCAAGTGCTTAAAACAAATACAAATAAAACATCCTAAAATGTTTTTGAGCAAAGAACCAAGTAGGAAATACATTTTTAATTTTGGACTAGGAGCGACCCTAGTCAAAATCAATTTGTCATTTTTTTCTTCGAGGGTTTATACAAATGGATTGAAACTTTGCATAAATATTCAAATGCTTAACACAAATACAAATAAAACATCCAAAAATTTTTTTGAGCAAAGAACCAAGTAGGAAATACATTTTCAATTTTGGACTAGGGGCGACCCTAGTCAAAATCAATTTTCTCACTTCTTTCTTCGAGGGTTTATACAAATGGATTGAAACTTTGCATAAATATTCAAGTGCTTAACACAAATACAAATAAAACATCCAAAAATTTTTTTGAGCAAAGAACCAAGTAGGAAATACATTTTCAATTTTGGACTAGGGGCGACCCTAGTCAAAATCAATTTTCTCACTTCTTTCTTCGAGGGTTTATACAAATGGATTGAAACTTTGCATAAATATTCAAATGCTTAACACAAATACAAATAAAACATCCAAAAATTTTTTTGAGCAAAGAACCAAGTAGGAAATACATTTTCAATTTTGGACTAGGGGCGACCCTAGTCAAAATCAATTTTCTCACTTCTTTCTTCGAGGGTTTATACAAATGGATTGAAACTTTGCATAAATATTCAAGTGCTTAACACAAATACAAATAAAACATCCAAAAATTTTTTTGGGCAAAGAACCAAGTAGGAAATACATTTTCAATTTTGGACTAGGGGCGACCCTAGTCAAAATCAATTTGTCATTTTTTACTTCGAGGGTTTATACAAATGGATTGAAACTTTGCATAAATATTCAAATGCTTAACACAAATACAAATAAAACATCCAAAAATTTTTTTGAGCAAAGAACCAAGTAGGAAATACATTTTCAATTTTGGACTAGGGGCGACCCTAGTCAAAATCAATTTTCTCACTTCTTTCTTCGAGGGTTTATACAAATGGATTGAAACTTTGCATAAATATTTAAGTGCTTAAAACAAATACAAATAAAACATCCTAAAATGTTTTTGAGCAAAGAACCAAGTAGGAAATACATTTTTAATTTTGGACTAGGAGCGACCCTAGTCAAAATCAATTTGTCATTTTTTTCTTCGAGGGTTTATACAAATGGATTGAAACTTTGCATAAATATTCAAATGCTTAACACAAATACAAATAAAACATCCAAAAATTTTTTTGGGCAAAGAACCAAGTAGGAAATACATTTTCAATTTTGGACTAGGGGCGACCCTAGTCAAAATCAATTTTCTCACTTCTTTCTTCGAGGGTTTATACAAATGGATTGAAACTTTGCATAAATATTCAAGTGCTTAACACAAATACAAATAAAACATCCAAAAATTTTTTTGAGCAAAGAACCAAGTAGGAAATACATTTTCAATTTTGGACTAGGGGCGACCCTAGTCAAAATCAATTTTCTCACTTCTTTCTTCGAGGGTTTATACAAATGGATTGAAACTTTGCATAAATATTCAAATGCTTAACACAAATACAAATAAAACATCCAAAAATTTTTTTGAGCAAAGAACCAAGTAGGAAATACATTTTCAATTTTGGACTAGGGGCGACCCTAGTCAAAATCAATTTTCTCACTTCTTTCTTCGAGGGTTTATACAAATGGATTGAAACTTTGCATAAATATTCAAGTGCTTAACACAAATACAAATAAAACATCCAAAAATTTTTTTGGGCAAAGAACCAAGTAGGAAATACATTTTCAATTTTGGACTAGGGGCGACCCTAGTCAAAATCAATTTGTCATTTTTTTCTTCGAGGGTTTATACAAATGGATTGAAACTTTGCATAAATATTCAAATGCTTAACACAAATACAAATAAAACATCCAAAAATTTTTTTGAGCAAAGAACCAAGTAGGAAATACATTTTCAATTTTGGACTAGGGGCGACCCTAGTCAAAATCAATTTTCTCACTTCTTTCTTCGAGGGTTTATACAAATGGATTGAAACTTTGCATAAATATTCAAGTGCTTAAAACAAATACAAATAAAACATCCTAAAATGTTTTTGAGCAAAGAACCAAGTAGGAAATACATTTTTAATTTTGGACTAGGAGCGACCCTAGTCAAAATCAATTTGTCATTTTTTTCTTCGAGGGTTTATACAAATGGATTGAAACTTTGCATAAATATTCAAATGCTTAACACAAATACAAATAAAACATCCAAAAATTTTTTTGGGCAAAGAACCAAGTAGGAAATACATTTTCAATTTTGGACTAGGGGCGACCCTAGTCAAAATCAATTTTCTCACTTCTTTCTTCGAGGGTTTATACAAATGGATTGAAACTTTGCATAAATATTCAAGTGCTTAACACAAATACAAATAAAACATCCAAAAATTTTTTTGAGCAAAGAACCAAGTAGGAAATACATTTTCAATTTTGGACTAGGGGCGACCCTAGTCAAAATCAATTTTCTCACTTCTTTCTTCGAGGGTTTATACAAATGGATTGAAACTTTGCATAAATATTCAAATGCTTAACACAAACACAAATAAAACATCCAAAAATTTTTTTGAGCAAAGAACCAAGTAGGAAATACATTTTCAATTTTGGACTAGGGGCGACCCTAGTCAAAATCAATTTTCTCACTTTTTTCTTCGAGGGTTTATACAAATAGATTGAAACTTTGCATAAATATTCAAGTGCTTAAAAAAAATACAAATAAAACATCCTAAAATGTTTTTGAGCAAAGAACCAAGTAGGAAATACATTTTCAATTTTGGACTAGGGGCGACCCTAGTCAAAATCAATTTTCTCACTTCTTTCTTCGAGGGTTTATACAAATGGATTGAAACTTTGCATAAATATTCAAATGCTTAACACAAATACAAATAAAACATCCAAAAATTTTTTTGAGCAAAGAACCAAGTAGGAAATACATTTTCAATTTTGGACTAGGGGCGACCCTAGTCAAAATCAATTTTCTCACTTCTTTCTTCGAGGGTTTATACAAATGGATTGAAACTTTGCATAAATATTCAAGTGCTTAAAACAAATACAAATAAAACATTCTAAAATGTTTTTGAGCAAAGAACCAAGTAGGAAATACATTTTCAATTTTGGACTAGGAGCGACCCTAGTCAAAATCAATTTGTCATTTTTTTCTTCGAGGGTTTATACAAATGGATTGAAACTTTGCATAAATATTCAAGTGCTTAACACAAATACAAATAAAACATCCAAAAATTTTTTTGAGCAAAGAACCAAGTAGGAAATACATTTTCAATTTTGGAATAGGGGCGACCCTAGTCAAAATCAATTTTCTCACTTCTTTCTTCGAGGGTTTATACAAATGGATTGAAACTTTGCATAAATATTCAAGTGCTTAAAACAAATACAAATAAAACATCCTAAAATGTTTTTGAGCAAAGAACCAAGTAGGAAATACATTTTCAATTTTGGACTAGGGGCGACCCTAGTCAAAATCAATTTTCTCACTTCTTTCTTCGAGGGTTTATACAAATGGATTGAAACTTTGCATAAATATTCAAATGCTTAACACAAATACAAATAAAACATCCAAAAATTTTTTTGAGCAAAGAACCAAGTAGGAAATACATTTTCAATTTTGGACTAGGGGCGACCCTAGTCAAAATCAATTTTCTCACTTCTTTCTTCGAGGGTTTATACAAATGGATTGAAACTTTGCATAAATATTCAAGTGCTTAACACAAATACAAATAAAACATCCAAAAATTTTTTTGAGCAAAGAACCAAGTAGGAAATACATTTTCAATTTTGGACTAGGGGCGACCCTAGTCAAAATCAATTTTCTCACTTCTTTCTTCGAGGGTTTATACAAATGGATTGAAACTTTGCATAAATATTCAAATGCTTAACACAAATACAAATAAAACATCCAAAAATTTTTTTGAGCAAAGAACCAAGTAGGAAATACATTTTCAATTTTGGACTAGGGGCGACCCTAGTCAAAATCAATTTTCTCACTTCTTTCTTCGAGGGTTTATACAAATGGATTGAAACTTTGCATAAATATTCAAGTGCTTAACACAAATACAAATAAAACATCCAAAAATTTTTTTGAGCAAAGAACCAAGTAGGAAATACATTTTCAATTTTGGACTAGGGGCGACCCTAGTCAAAATCAATTTTCTCACTTCTTTCTTCGAGGGTTTATACAAATGGATTGAAACTTTGCATAAATATTCAAGTGCTTAACACAAATACAAATAAAACATCCAAAAATTTTTTTGAGCAAAGAACCAAGTAGGAAATACATTTTCAATTTTGGACTAGGGGCGACCCTAGTCAAAATCAATTTTCTCACTTCTTTCTTCGAGGGTTTATACAAATGGATTGAAACTTTGCATAAATATTCAAGTGCTTAACACAAATACAAATAAAACATCCAAAAATTTTTTTGAGCAAAGAACCAAGTAGGAAATACATTTTCAATTTTGGACTAGGGGCGACCCTAGTCAAAATCAATTTTCTCACTTCTTTCTTCGAGGGTTTATACAAATGGATTGAAACTTTGCATAAATATTCAAGTGCTTAAAACAAATACAAATAAAACATCCTAAAATGTTTTTGAGCAAAGAACCAAGTAGGAAATACATTTTTAATTTTGGACTAGGGGCGACCCTAGTCAAAATCAATTTTCTCACTTCTTTCTTCGAGGGTTTATACAAATGGATTGAAACTTTGCATAAATATTCAAGTGCTTAACACAAATACAAATAAAACATCCAAAAATTTTTTTGAGCAAAGAACCAAGTAGGAAATACATTTTCAATTTTGGACTAGGGGCGACCCTAGTCAAAATCAATTTTCTCACTTCTTTCTTCGAGGGTTTATACAAATGGATTGAAACTTTGCATAAATATTCAAGTGCTTAACACAAATACAAATAAAACATCCAAAAATTTTTTTGAGCAAAGAACCAAGTAGGAAATACATTTTCAATTTTGGACTAGGGGCAACCCTAGTCAAAATCAATTTTCTCACTTCTTTCTTCGAGGGTTTATACAAATGGATTGAAACTTTGCATAAATATTCAAGTGCTTAAAACAAATACAAATAAAACATCCTAAAATGTTTTTGAGCAAAGAACCAAGTAGGAAATACATTTTTAATTTTGGACTAGGAGCGACCCTAGTCAAAATCAATTTGTCATTTTTTTCTTCGAGGGTTTATACAAATGGATTGAAACTTTGCATAAATATTCAAATGCTTAACACAAATACAAATAAAACATCCAAAAATTTTTTTGAGCAAAGAACCAAGTAGGAAATATATTTTCAATTTTGGACTAGGGGCGACCCTAGTCAAAATCAATTTTCTCACTTCTTTCTTCGAGGGTTTATACAAATGGATTGAAACTTTGCATAAATATTCAAGTGCTTAACACAAATACAAATAAAACATCCAAAAATTTTTTTGAGCAAAGAACCAAGTAGGAAATACATTTTCAATTTTGGACTAGGGGCGACCCTAGTCAAAATCAATTTTCTCACTTCTTTCTTCGAGGGTTTATACAAATGGATTGAAACTTTGCATAAATATTCAAATGCTTAACACAAATACAAATAAAACATCCAAAAATTTTTTTGAGCAAAGAACCAAGTAGGAAATACATTTTCAATTTTGGACTAGGGGCGACCCTAGTCAAAATCAATTTTCTCACTTCTTTCTTCGAGGGTTTATACAAATGGATTGAAACTTTGCATAAATATTCAAATGCTTAACACAAATACAAATAAAACATCCAAAAATTTTTTTGAGCAAAGAACCAAGTAGGAAATACATTTTCAATTTTGGACTAGGGGCGACCCTAGTCAAAATCAATTTTCTCACTTCTTTCTTCGAGGGTTTATACAAATGGATTGAAACTTTGCATAAATATTCAAGTGCTTAAAACAAATACAAATAAAACATCCTAAAATGTTTTTGAGCAAAGAACCAAGTAGGAAATACATTTTTAATTTTGGACTAGGAGCGACCCTAGTCAAAATCAATTTGTCATTTTTTTCTTCGAGGGTTTATACAAATGGATTGAAACTTTGCATAAATATTCAAATGCTTAACACAAATACAAATAAAACATCCAAAAATTTTTTTGAGCAAAGAACCAAGTAGGAAATATATTTTCAATTTTGGACTAGGGGCGACCCTAGTCAAAATCAATTTTCTCACTTCTTTCTTCGAGGGTTTATACAAATGGATTGAAACTTTGCATAAATATTCAAGTGCTTAACACAAATACAAATAAAACATCCAAAAATTTTTTTGAGCAAAGAACCAAGTAGGAAATACATTTTCAATTTTGGACTAGGGGCGACCCTAGTCAAAATCAATTTTCTCACTTCTTTCTTCGAGGGTTTATACAAATGGATTGAAACTTTGCATAAATATTCAAATGCTTAACACAAATACAAATAAAACATCCAAAAATTTTTTGAGCAAAGAACCAAGTAGGAAATACATTTTCAATTTTGGACTAGGGGCGACCCTAGTCAAAATCAATTTTCTCACTTCTTTCTTCGAGGGTTTATACAAATGGATTGAAACTTTGCATAAATATTCAAGTGCTTAACACAAATACAAATAAAACATCCAAAAATTTTTTTGAGCAAAGAACCAAGTAGGAAATACATTTTCAATTTTGGACTAGGGGCGACCCTAGTCAAAATCAATTTTCTCACTTCTTTCTTCGAGGGTTTATACAAATGGATTGAAACTTTGCATAAATATTCAAGTGCTTAACACAAATACAAATAAAACATCCAAAAATTTTTTTGAGCAAAGAACCAAGTAGGAAATACATTTTCAATTTTGGACTAGGGGCGACCCTAGTCAAAATCAATTTTCTCACTTCTTTCTTCGAGGGTTTATACAAATGGATTGAAACTTTGCATAAATATTCAAATGCTTAACACAAATACAAATAAAACATCCAAAAATTTTTTTGAGCAAAGAACCAAGTAGGAAATACATTTTCAATTTTGGACTAGGGGCGACCCTAGTCAAAATCAATTTTCTCACTTCTTTCTTCGAGGGTTTATACAAATGGATTGAAACTTTGCATAAATATTCAAGTGCTTAACACAAATACAAATAAAACATCCAAAAATTTTTTTGGGCAAAGAACCAAGTAGGAAATACATTTTCAATTTTGGACTAGGGGCGACCCTAGTCAAAATCAATTTTCTCACTTCTTTCTTCGAGGGTTTATACAAATGGATTGAAACTTTGCATAAATATTCAAGTGCTTAAAACAAATACAAATAAAACATCCTAAAATGTTTTTGAGCAAAGAACCAAGTAGGAAATACATTTTTAATTTTGGACTAGGAGCGACCCTAGTCAAAATCAATTTGTCATTTTTACTACGTTTTTCTTAACTTGCTTTCTTATCTGTCTGTTTATTTGTCTGTCGAGGTCAAATCTTGCGATCAATTTTTCGACCACTTCTACTGCTCCAATCGAGCTAAAATTTTTAATGCACACGTATTCCCGGTGACAATACAATATTTTAACACTTTGGAAACACAAAAATGCTTAATTATAGTACAATTTATGTAAAAGTTTTTTATATGGGAAAAAATCCAATGTCAATGATATAAAATTTTGATTTGTATTAAATATTATACATGTGATGCTCTAAAGTCATTTATATGATTCATTATAGTTTAATTAATATTACTAATTATTAATTATACCATAAATTTGAGCAGCTAAAGATATTCTGGTAAGACAAAAAAATTGACATGTAATTTTTTCATGAATATTCGTAAGTGAAAATTTGAATTTTCAAAAAAACCGTTAAGCACAAGTCCGTTACGAATTAATGCAAAATAACTATTAATATGCGATGTGCATTTAACACACATAGTTTGAGCATAAATTTATGCTGTTTTAAATGTATTGCATTATTTATAACACTTCACCAACTTAATTAAATTGACTTTTCTTTTTATTAACGGCTTGACGTATTTTTGCATAACATATGAATGATATTCATTGAATTTAAATTTGAAAATCCGTTATAAATACGTTACATATGTGATTTGCATCTTTATAGTAAGAATCCACACGTTATGAAGTAGAAATGGTACAGATAAACACAAAATCTTTACGAGTGATCTTTAATGTACTTTACTAATGAATGCTTTAAAAAAATTAAATTTTATAAAACGAATGAAAAATTTTGAAAGTCGTTACTAATTTCCCATTGAAAACTGGTAATTTATAAACAGTTGAACGTAACGAAGTGAAACGAAGTGGAGTTCAACACACCTGTAACCTATAAACCTACTGTAATCTATAAACAGTTGAACGTAACGAAGTGCAACGAAGTGGAGTTCAACACACCTGTAACCTATGAACCTCCTGTAATCTTTAAACAGTTGAACGTAACGAAGTGCAACGAAGTGGAGTTCAACACACCTGTAACCTATAAACCTACTGTAATTTATAAACAGTTGAACGTAACGAAGTGCAACGAAGTGGAGTTCAACACACCTGTAACCTATGAACCTACTGTAATCTATAAACAGTTGAACGTAACGAAGTGAAGTTCAACACACCTGTAACCTATAAACCTACTGTAATCTATAAACAGTTGAACGTAACGAAGTGCAACGAAGTGAAGTTCAACACACCTGTAACCTATGAACCTACTGTAATCTATAAACAGTTGAACGTAACGAAGTGCAACGAAGTGAAGTTCAACACACCTGTAACCTATAAACCTACTGTAATCTATAAACAGTTGAACGTAACGAAGTGCAACGAAGTGAAGTTCAACACACCTGTAACCTATAAACCTACTGTAATCTATAAACAGTTGAACGTAACGAAGTGCAACGAAATGAAGTTCAACACACCTGTAACCTATAAACCTACTGTAATCTATAAACAGTTGAACGTAACGAAGTGCAACGAAGTGAAGTTCAACACACCTGTAACCTATAAACCTACTGTAATTTATAAACAGTTGAACGTAACGAAGTGCAACGAAGTGGAGTTCAACACACCTGTAACCTATGAACCTACTGTAATCTATAAACAGTTGAACGTAACGAAGTGAAGTTCAACACACCTGTAACCTATAAACCTACTGTAATCTATAAACAGTTGAACGTAACGAAGTGCAACGAAGTGAAGTTCAACACACCTGTAACCTATGAACCTACTGTAATCTATAAACAGTTGAACGTAACGAAGTGCAACGAAGTGAAGTTCAACACACCTGTAACCTATAAACCTACTGTAATCTATAAACAGTTGAACGTAACGAAGTGAAGTTCAACACACCTGTAACCTATAAACCTACTGTAATCTATAAACAGTTGAACGTAACGAAGTGCAACGAAGTGGAGTTCAACACACCTGTAACCTATGAACCTACTGTAATCTATAAACAGTTGAACGTAACGAAGTGCAACGAAGTGAAGTTCAACACACCTGTAACCTATAAACCTACTGTAATCTATAAACAGTTGAACGTAACGAAGTGCAACGAAGTGAAGTTCAACACACCTGTAACCTATAAACCTACTGTAATCTATAAACAGTTGAACGTAACGAAGTGCAACGAAGTGAAGTTCAACACACCTGTAACCTATAAACCTACTGTAATCTATAAACAGTTGAACGTAACGAAGTGAAGTTCAACACACCTGTAACCTATAAACCTACTGTAATCTATAAACAGTTGAACGTAACGAAGTGAAGTTCAACACACCTGTAACCTATAAACCTACTGTAATCTATAAACAGTTGAACGTAACGAAGTGCAACGAAGTGAAGTTCAACACACCTGTAACCTATGAACCTACTGTAATCTATAAACAGTTGAACGTAACGAAGTGCAACGAAGTGAAGTTCAACACACCTGTAACCTATAAACCTACTGTAATCTATAAACAGTTGAACGTAACGAAGTGAAGTTCAACACACCTGTAACCTATAAACCTACTGTAATCTATAAACAGTTGAACGTAACGAAGTGCAACGAAGTGGAGTTCAACACACCTGTAACCTATGAACCTACTGTAATCTATAAACAGTTGAACGTAACGAAGTGCAACGAAGTGAAGTTCAACACACCTGTAACCTATAAACCTACTGTAATCTATAAACAGTTGAACGTAACGAAGTGCAACGAAGTGAAGTTCAACACACCTGTAACCTATAAACCTACTGTAATCTATAAACAGTTGAACGTAACGAAGTGAAGTTCAACACACCTGTAACCTATAAACCTACTGTAATCTATAAACAGTTGAACGTAACGAAGTGCAACGAAGTGAAGTTCAACACACCTGTAACCTATGAACCTACTGTAATCTATAAACAGTTGAACGTAACGAAGTGCAACGAAGTGAAGTTCAACACACCTGTAACCTATGAACCCCCTATAATCTTTATTTCTCTATTTCATTAGAATAAGACTAAAAAGTTGAAAATAAAATACTTTATAAAAAAAACTTTTTAAAAAAACTACGTTTTTCGCGTAGACTAAAAAGTAGAAAATAACTTTTATTCTTGGTTGTAAAGAATTTGGTTTTAAATTTTCAGATTATATTTAATAAATTTTTATATCCTAGTCAATATTGTTCACAAAGTTTCGAATAAGTGCATTTTGATCTTATCGTATAACTCAACAACTTAAAAACGTGGGCGCATTATAAGAGGAGAAATAAGTTTATGTGAAATCAATACTTTATGATAAACTTAAATTAATGCGCCCACGTTTTTAAGTTGTTGAGTTATACGATAAGATCAAAATGCACTTATTCGAAACTTTGTGAACAATATTGACTAGGATATAAAAATTTATTAAATATAATCTGAAAATTTAAAACCAAATTCTTTACAACCAAGAATAAAAGTTATTTTCTACTTTTTAGTCTACGCGAAAAACGTAGTTTTTTTAAAAAGTTTTTTTTATAAAGTATTTTTTTTCTTCGAGGGTTTATACAAATGGATTGAAACTTTGCATAAATATTCAAATGCTTAACACAAATACAAATAAAACATCCAAAAATTTTTTTGAGCAAAGAACCAAGTAGGAAATACATTTTCAATTTTGGACTAGGGGCGACCCTAGTCAAAATCAATTTTCTCACTTCTTTCTTCGAGGGTTTATACAAATGGATTGAAACTTTGCATAAATATTCAAGTGCTTAACACAAATACAAATAAAACATCCTAAAATGTTTTTGAGCAAAGAACCAAGTAGGAAATACATTTTCAATTTTGGACTAGGGGCGACCCTAGTCAAAATCAATTTTCTCACTTCTTTCTTCGAGGTTTTATACAAATGGATTGAAACTTTGCATAAATATTCAAGTGCTTAACACAAATACAAATAAAACATCCAAAAATTTTTTTGAGCAAAGAACCAAGTAGGAAATACATTTTCAATTTTGGACTAGGGGCGACCCTAGTCAAAATCAATTTTCTCACTTCTTTCTTCGAGGGTTTATACAAATGGATTGAAACTTTGCATAAATATTCAAGTGCTTAAAACAAATACAAATAAAACATCCAAAAATGTTTTTGAGCAAAGAACCAAGTAGGAAATACATTTTCAATTTTGGACTAGGAGCGACCCTAGTCAAAATCAATTTGTCATTTTTTTCTTCGAGGGTTTATACAAATAGATTGAAACTTTGCATAAATATTCAAGTGCTTAAAAAAAATACAAATAAAACATCCTAAAATGTTTTTGAGCAAAGAACCAAGTAGGAAATACATTTTCAATTTTGGACTAGGAGCGACCCTAGTCAAAATCAATTTGTCATTTTTTTCTTCGAGGGTTTATACAAATGGATTGAAACTTTGCATAAATATTCAAATGCTTAACACAAATACAAATAAAACATCCAAAAATTTTTTTGAGCAAAGAACCAAGTAGGAAATACATTTTCAATTTTGGACTAGGGGCGACCCTAGTCAAAATCAATTTTCTCACTTCTTTCTTCGAGGGTTTATACAAATGGATTGAAACTTTGCATAAATATTCAAGTGCTTAACACAAATACAAATAAAACATCCAAAAATTTTTTTGAGCAAAGAACCAAGTAGGAAATACATTTTCAATTTTGGACTAGGGGCGACCCTAGTCAAAATCAATTTTCTCACTTCTTTCTTCGAGGGTTTATACAAATGGATTGAAACTTTGCATAAATATTCAAGTGCTTAAAACAAATACAAATAAAACATCCTAAAATGTTTTTGAGCAAAGAACCAAGTAGGAAATACATTTTTAATTTTGGACTAGGAGCGACCCTAGTCAAAATCAATTTGTCATTTTTTTCTTCGAGGGTTTATACAAATGGATTGAAACTTTGCATAAATATTCAAATGCTTAACACAAATACAAATAAAACATCCAAAAATTTTTTTGAGCAAAGAACCAAGTAGGAAATACATTTTCAATTTTGGACTAGGGGCGACCCTAGTCAAAATCAATTTTCTCACTTCTTTCTTCGAGGGTTTATACAAATGGATTGAAACTTTGCATAAATATTCAAATGCTTAACACAAATACAAATAAAACATCCAAAAATTTTTTGAGCAAAGAACCAAGTAGGAAATACATTTTCAATTTTGGACTAGGGGCGACCCTAGTCAAAATCAATTTTCTCACTTCTTTCTTCGAGGGTTTATACAAATGGATTGAAACTTTGCATAAATATTCAAGTGCTTAACACAAATACAAATAAAACATCCAAAAATTTTTTTGAGCAAAGAACCAAGTAGGAAATACATTTTCAATTTTGGACTAGGGGCGACCCTAGTCAAAATCAATTTTCTCACTTCTTTCTTCGAGGGTTTATACAAATGGATTGAAACTTTGCATAAATATTCAAGTGCTTAACACAAATACAAATAAAACATCCAAAAATTTTTTTGAGCAAAGAACCAAGTAGGAAATACATTTTCAATTTTGGACTAGGGGCGACCCTAGTCAAAATCAATTTTCTCACTTCTTTCTTCGAGGGTTTATACAAATGGATTGAAACTTTGCATAAATATTCAAATGCTTAACACAAATACAAATAAAACATCCAAAAATTTTTTTGAGCAAAGAACCAAGTAGGAAATACATTTTCAATTTTGGACTAGGGGCGACCCTAGTCAAAATCAATTTTCTCACTTCTTTCTTCGAGGGTTTATACAAATGGATTGAAACTTTGCATAAATATTCAAGTGCTTAACACAAATACAAATAAAACATCCAAAAATTTTTTTGGGCAAAGAACCAAGTAGGAAATACATTTTCAATTTTGGACTAGGGGCGACCCTAGTCAAAATCAATTTTCTCACTTCTTTCTTCGAGGGTTTATACAAATGGATTGAAACTTTGCATAAATATTCAAGTGCTTAAAACAAATACAAATAAAACATCCTAAAATGTTTTTGAGCAAAGAACCAAGTAGGAAATACATTTTTAATTTTGGACTAGGAGCGACCCTAGTCAAAATCAATTTGTCATTTTTACTACGTTTTTCTTAACTTGCTTTCTTATCTGTCTGTTTATTTGTCTGTCGAGGTCAAATCTTGCGATCAATTTTTCGACCACTTCTACTGCTCCAATCGAGCTAAAATTTTTAATGCACACGTATTCCCGGTGACAATACAATATTTTAACACTTTGGAAACACAAAAATGCTTAATTATAGTACAATTTATGTAAAAGTTTTTTATATGGGAAAAAATCCAATGTCAATGATATAAAATTTTGATTTGTATTAAATATTATACATGTGATGCTCTAAAGTCATTTATATGATTCATTATAGTTTAATTAATATTACTAATTATTAATTATACCATAAATTTGAGCAGCTAAAGATATTCTGGTAAGACAAAAAAATTGACATGTAATTTTTTCATGAATATTCGTAAGTGAAAATTTGAATTTTCAAAAAAACCGTTAAGCACAAGTCCGTTACGAATTAATGCAAAATAACTATTAATATGCGATGTGCATTTAACACACATAGTTTGAGCATAAATTTATGCTGTTTTAAATGTATTGCATTATTTATAACACTTCACCAACTTAATTAAATTGACTTTTCTTTTTATTAACGGCTTGACGTATTTTTGCATAACATATGAATGATATTCATTGAATTTAAATTTGAAAATCCGTTATAAATACGTTACATATGTGATTTGCATCTTTATAGTAAGAATCCACACGTTATGAAGTAGAAATGGTACAGATAAACACAAAATCTTTACGAGTGATCTTTAATGTACTTTACTAATGAATGCTTTAAAAAAATTAAATTTTATAAAACGAATGAAAAATTTTGAAAGTCGTTACTAATTTCCCATTGAAAACTGGTAATTTATAAACAGTTGAACGTAACGAAGTGAAACGAAGTGGAGTTCAACACACCTGTAACCTATAAACCTACTGTAATCTATAAACAGTTGAACGTAACGAAGTGCAACGAAGTGGAGTTCAACACACCTGTAACCTATGAACCTCCTGTAATCTTTAAACAGTTGAACGTAACGAAGTGCAACGAAGTGGAGTTCAACACACCTGTAACCTATAAACCTACTGTAATTTATAAACAGTTGAACGTAACGAAGTGCAACGAAGTGGAGTTCAACACACCTGTAACCTATAAACCTACTGTAATCTATAAACAGTTGAACGTAACGAAGTGCAACGAAGTGAAGTTCAACACACCTGTAACCTATAAACCTACTGTAATCTATAAACAGTTGAACGTAACGAAGTGCAACGAAGTGAAGTTCAACACACCTGTAACCTATAAACCTACTGTAATCTATAAACAGTTGAACGTAACGAAGTGAAGTTCAACACACCTGTAACCTATGAACCTACTGTAATCTATAAACAGTTGAACGTAACGAAGTGAAGTTCAACACACCTGTAACCTATAAACCTACTGTAATCTATAAACAGTTGAACGTAACGAAGTGCAACGAAGTGAAGTTCAACACACCTGTAACCTATGAACCTACTGTAATCTATAAACAGTTGAACGTAACGAAGTGCAACGAAGTGAAGTTCAACACACCTGTAACCTATAAACCTACTGTAATCTATAAACAGTTGAACGTAACGAAGTGAAGTTCAACACACCTGTAACCTATAAACCTACTGTAATCTATAAACAGTTGAACGTAACGAAGTGCAACGAAGTGGAGTTCAACACACCTGTAACCTATGAACCTACTGTAATCTATAAACAGTTGAACGTAACGAAGTGCAACGAAGTGAAGTTCAACACACCTGTAACCTATAAACCTACTGTAATCTATAAACAGTTGAACGTAACGAAGTGCAACGAAGTGAAGTTCAACACACCTGTAACCTATAAACCTACTGTAATCTATAAACAGTTGAACGTAACGAAGTGAAGTTCAACACACCTGTAACCTATAAACCTACTGTAATCTATAAACAGTTGAACGTAACGAAGTGCAACGAAGTGAAGTTCAACACACCTGTAACCTATGAACCTACTGTAATCTATAAACAGTTGAACGTAACGAAGTGCAACGAAGTGAAGTTCAACACACCTGTAACCTATGAACCCCCTATAATCTTTATTTCTCTATTTCATTAGAATAAGACTAAAAAGTTGAAAATAAAATACTTTATAAAAAAAACTTTTTAAAAAAACTACGTTTTTCGCGTAGACTAAAAAGTAGAAAATAACTTTTATTCTTGGTTGTAAAGAATTTGGTTTTAAATTTTCAGATTATATTTAATAAATTTTTATATCCTAGTCAATATTGTTCACAAAGTTTCGAATAAGTGCATTTTGATCTTATCGTATAACTCAACAACTTAAAAACGTGGGCGCATTATAAGAGGAGAAATAAGTTTATGTGAAATCAATACTTTATGATAAACTTAAATTAATGCGCCCACGTTTTTAAGTTGTTGAGTTATACGATAAGATCAAAATGCACTTATTCGAAACTTTGTGAACAATATTGACTAGGATATAAAAATTTATTAAATATAATCTGAAAATTTAAAACCAAATTCTTTACAACCAAGAATAAAAGTTATTTTCTACTTTTTAGTCTACGCGAAAAACGTAGTTTTTTTAAAAAGTTTTTTTTATAAAGTATTTTTTTTCTTCGAGGGTTTATACAAATGGATTGAAACTTTGCATAAATATTCAAATGCTTAACACAAATACAAATAAAACATCCAAAAATTTTTTTGAGCAAAGAACCAAGTAGGAAATACATTTTCAATTTTGGACTAGGGGCGACCCTAGTCAAAATCAATTTTCTCACTTCTTTCTTCGAGGGTTTATACAAATGGATTGAAACTTTGCATAAATATTCAAGTGCTTAACACAAATACAAATAAAACATCCTAAAATGTTTTTGAGCAAAGAACCAAGTAGGAAATACATTTTCAATTTTGGACTAGGGGCGACCCTAGTCAAAATCAATTTTCTCACTTCTTTCTTCGAGGTTTTATACAAATGGATTGAAACTTTGCATAAATATTCAAGTGCTTAACACAAATACAAATAAAACATCCAAAAATTTTTTTGAGCAAAGAACCAAGTAGGAAATACATTTTCAATTTTGGACTAGGGGCGACCCTAGTCAAAATCAATTTTCTCACTTCTTTCTTCGAGGGTTTATACAAATGGATTGAAACTTTGCATAAATATTCAAGTGCTTAAAACAAATACAAATAAAACATCCAAAAATGTTTTTGAGCAAAGAACCAAGTAGGAAATACATTTTCAATTTTGGACTAGGAGCGACCCTAGTCAAAATCAATTTGTCATTTTTTTCTTCGAGGGTTTATACAAATAGATTGAAACTTTGCATAAATATTCAAGTGCTTAAAAAAAATACAAATAAAACATCCTAAAATGTTTTTGAGCAAAGAACCAAGTAGGAAATACATTTTCAATTTTGGACTAGGAGCGACCCTAGTCAAAATCAATTTGTCATTTTTTTCTTCGAGGGTTTATACAAATGGATTGAAACTTTGCATAAATATTCAAATGCTTAACACAAATACAAATAAAACATCCAAAAATTTTTTTGAGCAAAGAACCAAGTAGGAAATACATTTTCAATTTTGGACTAGGGGCGACCCTAGTCAAAATCAATTTTCTCACTTCTTTCTTCGAGGGTTTATACAAATGGATTGAAACTTTGCATAAATATTCAAGTGCTTAACACAAATACAAATAAAACATCCAAAAATTTTTTTGAGCAAAGAACCAAGTAGGAAATACATTTTCAATTTTGGACTAGGGGCGACCCTAGTCAAAATCAATTTTCTCACTTCTTTCTTCGAGGGTTTATACAAATGGATTGAAACTTTGCATAAATATTCAAGTGCTTAAAACAAATACAAATAAAACATCCTAAAATGTTTTTGAGCAAAGAACCAAGTAGGAAATACATTTTTAATTTTGGACTAGGAGCGACCCTAGTCAAAATCAATTTGTCATTTTTTTCTTCGAGGGTTTATACAAATGGATTGAAACTTTGCATAAATATTCAAATGCTTAACACAAATACAAATAAAACATCCAAAAATTTTTTTGAGCAAAGAACCAAGTAGGAAATACATTTTCAATTTTGGACTAGGGGCGACCCTAGTCAAAATCAATTTTCTCACTTCTTTCTTCGAGGGTTTATACAAATGGATTGAAACTTTGCATAAATATTCAAGTGCTTAACACAAATACAAATAAAACATCCAAAAATTTTTTTGAGCAAAGAACCAAGTAGGAAATACATTTTCAATTTTGGACTAGGGGCGACCCTAGTCAAAATCAATTTTCTCACTTCTTTCTTCGAGGGTTTATACAAATGGATTGAAACTTTGCATAAATATTCAAATGCTTAACACAAATACAAATAAAACATCCAAAAATTTTTTTGAGCAAAGAACCAAGTAGGAAATACATTTTCAATTTTGGACTAGGAGCGACCCTAGTCAAAATCAATTTGTCATTTTTTTCTTCGAGGGTTTATACAAATGGATTGAAACTTTGCATAAATATTCAAATGCTTAACACAAATACAAATAAAACATCCAAAAATTTTTTTGAGCAAAGAACCAAGTAGGAAATACATTTTCAATTTTGGACTAGGGGCGACCCTAGTCAAAATCAATTTTCTCACTTCTTTCTTCGAGGGTTTATACAAATGGATTGAAACTTTGCATAAATATTCAAGTGCTTAACACAAATACAAATAAAACATCCAAAAATTTTTTTGAGCAAAGAACCAAGTAGGAAATACATTTTCAATTTTGGACTAGGAGCGACCCTAGTCAAAATCAATTTTCTCACTTCTTTCTTCGAGGGTTTATACAAATGGATTGAAACTTTGCATAAATATTCAAGTGCTTAAAACAAATACAAATAAAACATCCTAAAATGTTTTTGAGCAAAGAACCAAGTAGGAAATACATTTTCAATTTTGGACTAGGAGCGACCCTAGTCAAAATCAATTTGTCATTTTTTTCTTCGAGGGTTTATACAAATAGATTGAAACTTTGCATAAATATTCAAATGCTTAACACAAATACAAATAAAACATCCAAAAATTTTTTTGAGCAAAGAACCAAGTAGGAAATACATTTTCAATTTTGGACTAGGGGCGACCCTAGTCAAAATCAATTTTCTCACTTCTTTCTTCGAGGGTTTATACAAATGGATTGAAACTTTGCATAGATATACAAGCGCTTGAAACAAATACAAATAAAACATCCAAAAATTTTTTTGAGCAAAGAACCAAGTAGGAAATACATTTTCAATTTTGGACTAGGGGCGACCCTAGTCAAAATCAATTTTCTCACTTCTTTCTTCGAGGGTTTATACAAATGGATTGAAACTTTGCATAAATATTCAAATGCTTAACACAAATACAAATGAAACATCCAAAAATTTTTTTGAGCAAAGAACCAAGTAGGAAATACATTTTCAATTTTGGACTAGGGGCGACCCTAGTCAAAATCAATTTTCTCACTTCTTTCTTCGAGGGTTTATACAAATGGATTGAAACTTTGCATAAATATTCAAGTGCTTAACACAAATACAAATAAAACATCCAAAAATTTTTTTGAGCAAAGAACCAAGTAGGAAATACATTTTCAATTTTGGACTAGGGGCGACCCTAGTCAAAATCAATTTTCTCACTTCTTTCTTCGAGGGTTTATACAAATGGATTGAAACTTTGCATAAATATTCAAATGCTTAACACAAATACAAATGAAACATCCAAAAATTTTTTTGAGCAAAGAACCAAGTAGGAAATACATTTTCAATTTTGGACTAGGGGCGACCCTAGTCAAAATCAATTTTCTCACTTCTTTCTTCGAGGGTTTATACAAATGGATTGAAACTTTGCATAAATATTCAAGTGCTTAACACAAATACAAATAAAACATCCAAAAATTTTTTTGAGCAAAGAACCAAGTAGGAAATACATTTTCAATTTTGGACTAGGGGCGACCCTAGTCAAAATCAATTTTCTCACTTCTTTCTTCGAGGGTTTATACAAATGGATTGAAACTTTGCATAAATATTCAAGTGCTTAACACAAATACAAATAAAACATCCAAAAATTTTTTTGAGCAAAGAACCAAGTAGGAAATACATTTTCAATTTTGGACTAGGGGCGACCCTAGTCAAAATCAATTTTCTCACTTCTTTCTTCGAGGGTTTATACAAATGGATTGAAACTTTGCATAAATATTCAAGTGCTTAAAACAAATACAAATAAATATATATAAATATATAATATATATTTATGCAAAGTTTCAATCCATTTGGATAAACTCTCGAAGAAAAAAGTGACAAAATTGATTATGACTAGGGTCGCCCCTAGTCCAAAATTGAAAATGTATTTCCTGCTTGGTTCTTTGCTCAAAAAAATTTTTTTCATCCAAAGTTTAGTTTTTAAAAATCACAGTCAACTTTTAATTTGAAAAATTCGTAAGAAAGGAAAGTTTTTTGCTTTTTCTGAAGCAACGGCTGTTCCTACTTTGCCTAAAAACAATACAGCTCTTCTATAGGGCAGGACGGATCAAATGTTAAAAACTAGAAGTCTCTACAATGTCTCGTTATTGAGATTTCTTGCTGATTAACTTGCTTGTTTGCTTGCTTACAGAAAGCGTATTTTGCGATTTTCTCAGCAATGCCTCAATCAATTTGAAATTTGTTTTTTGCAGAAGATGTAAAATTTCAGGCACAAACTTTTCATCTTTCGACATTTTAAGCTATCTTGCTCCATATCCTCACAAAATTCAAAAAACTGATTTTTCAATCTGAACAAAACCAATAGATTCACACGGTGAATCAACACATTCATGAAAACGGTGTGAATATAATAAAATTGATATGAAATATAATGCAACATAAAATGTAAATTGAGGATATGCATTAAATTACTTGGAATATATCGTCTCTAAAGTTTTGCTATCAAAGCTCCATGTTATGTTTACAGGAATGTGAGACTTTACAGTACATTTGAGATGCAAACGATCTCCTTCATAAATTTCCTTTTGGTTGGTCTCAATGTTCAGCTCGGGGGCAGCTTTAAATATTAAATAATTTAATAGTCTATTCATGAGCAACAAAATAATGATTCATACTTCCTTGACTTGATATTAAACCTGTTGATATCAATCTCTCAATAGCATTTCCATTAGCATCAAAACCATTTAATTGAATTTTAAACATTTGTTTGGGAACATCAAACGGCTTCGTTGCATAAACATTGCCTTTGCGTTCCTTCAACGGAATTGTAAACTGTCTTAAACTTTCTAATGGACTTGTTGGAACTAAAATAACTGTGATGTTTGACAGAACGTTTATCAGAGAAGGATCGGAAACGAACAAGGTTAATATATTTTTGTGGCCGATGAGTGGTTGGAAAGCTGTTTCTGATTTCTTCTCAACATCATCCAAACTAAACCCAAAATCAAATTTTATATCACTTAAAGCACTTAGTCTTATTGAGTGTGAAGAGTCTGCACCAGCTTCTATATGCCAGATTCCGTCTTTTGGATCTTTAATATTAACAAGCTTAAGATTATTTAGGGTAAGTTCTTCACTGGCCTTAATTGTGATATTAGCAGGATCTCGAATCGAAAGTGTTGGATTCTTTCCAGCAATGCTGACTTTTAATTCTGAAATTGTATTATCAACATTTAAGTCAGTTTTACTCGTGCCAGCTTGCTCTACATCTACAGATTTTAATGCTGCATAATTGGGTTTCACAGTATCTTTTATCGCAAGTAGAACGTCCTTGACATTACTCTTTTTCATATCATAAACTTGACCATTACTAACACGACTCAATTTCTCATAAACTTTATACTTGATATTATTTGAATCTTTGCAATCACCAGTCAATAAAAAGTTCACTGTGACCTGCTTTTTCTGAATTAAAGCAACAACTTCGTCATAGAAATGATGATCTTTACTCGATGCATCAGAAAATACATACGCAAATGAGTTTGGAAGTGCCAATTTGAGACCAAATTTAAGACCACTCAGTGCCATTTCAGGACAGTCACCACCACCAACAACATTAATGTATTTTAACCTTTCCATTAACTCATTTGGATTACGAGTTTCAAATGGCTGTTCAATTGCTAGAAGAAGTACGAAGTAATTAATTAAAATTATGTGCTGACAAATTTGACTTTAATTGTGCGATAACACTTACTCGGATCACGAAACACGACCAACACATAATTATAAATTGGATTATCATCTCGTGATGACAAATCGTTTATAATTTCTTGTGCGCCGGATCTTAGCTGTTGTAAGTCATCATGCATTGAACCTTTTTTAAAAAAATAATAACAATTATTTTATTATTTGTTTTTCAGAAGGTCGTCGCAATAAAACCTGTTCCATCGAAAATGATGAGTAAGCTCTTTTGATCTGGTCTGGGTCGATCTTTAAATTCTTTTCTGTTATCATTCGGCGCTTGCCGTTTGTTTACATTTTTAGAGGCTCTCTCATGCTCATTAAAGGGCTTGTTATCAATTAAAATGACGTCGACTGCTATATTTTTCTCATGATTGTTACATATATTATCACTCGCTATAGTTAATTCTGACACCGAAAGCTCTAATGTGTTATTTTTGTTATCAGTGCTCGCCACCAGTTTGAAGTTAATTGCTCCATAAAAAGTTATTAACATTATGCATAAAATCCTTAAATTAGTCATTTTTGAGGATTCCTGGATGATTATTTGTATCTTATAGTTCTTTTAAAGCTACTATGCACTATTTAACTACGTAGTTAAGACAACATGAATGTTCTATTTAGGTTAGGATGTTCTAACGTATTAAAATAAAAAGTGGAAATTTATGATGTCTTCAAACACAGTTATCGATATAGTTTATGACTGCATTACGATAAGTGAACACTTTGAACACAAGCAGGAACAACTATCTCACCAAATATGATTAAAAAGTTTAATTTATTAAAATTTAATGTTAACTCTTTGAAGCCTGAATCTCAACTGATATCATTTTGCGGGATTTAAGTCTCATTTGCTCTCGCTGATTCTTTGCTCCAGTTTGATTGTGCAATTTAAATAAAAACATTTTTTTGAGAGAAAACAACAAATGTGATTCATAAACCCTCACGTGCTTGATAAGAATTTGTATTTTATTTTTCATTTATGAATGAACTTTTTGTTTTTATGCTGTGTGGTTCTTGGCGCTCAAATTTTGTTCATTTGCTTCATCAAACTGCATTAAAAATATCAAATAAATTGATGTCGCTGATATTATTGAAAATATTAGTTCCCAATTGAAAGAAAATAATCCGCAAGTAATGTCTGGTGATCTCATCGTCAATTGATGACTAATTATTGATAGCTGAAAGGAATCGTTACCGTTAGATTATCAAGTAAGGAAATCATAACCAGAAATTTGGGGAGGGGAGTAAGGAGGGAGCTGAAGGGTATGTTTTGCATCAGACTCTAATTATTTAAATCACTATTTACCTTTTCAATGATTCGCGCGTCAACAGTTCTGTAATTGGAGAGCTTATTAATAACCTTATGAACAGAAACTCCCGTAAATTTGCCTTCATATATGCACTGATTTGCAAAGCTCATTACGACGATGAGAATGACATTGTATAGAAGTATCCAAATTATATTACTGTAAGCAAGAATGTTTGTTTGTGGATTATTCTGCTTAGCTGATCGATAAAGTGAAAAATATGTAATGACGCCAAATACGAAAATTTGTGAAATAATCAGCAGAATTTGAAATGATAGAATTTGATTTTGCAACGAAATGCAATCCAATAAATCATCATGAAGATCAACAAGCTTTGTTAAGTGCTCAAGTGTCGTTTCCACGGTTACATTCGTTAACTTAGCCACTTTATACTCTTCAACTTCAATTAAATGCCTTCGCTTGAATTGCTCAACAAATCCTTCGTCTTGTTTTCTTAATTGCATTGTTAGCTTTTTAATCTCGTCCTTCACATTCATGTCTCTACTTCCAATATTCTTTCTCGTTTGATAACCGCCATAAATTGAGTAAATTTCCTGAAGCGATATTGTTGGTGTGTGCCGTTCATTCCTCTCGTTCCTTGAGCATAAATCGAAAACCTTTGGTATGTCATTATTTGCAAGTTGACGGAAGATGTTGTTAATATAAAAGAATCGTTTTGTAATGGCGTTAGCAGAGAAACAAAACTGTATAATTACAACAGCATAAGGCAGATTGGCTACATAGTATGATATGCAGAGCATGATTGATGGTAAACGAAGCATTTCAAAGACATAGTATGATATTATTATTAGCATGATTATTGCAACATTAATAAATACTAAGAATCCTATAACAATAGTCCTTGCTACCTTCTTTGGTGTTAGAATTGCAAAATCATTCTTTAAAACTATGTCAATCTGTTCCATGCGTTCAAAAAATGACCATTGCTTTTGATGAGTCAAAAGTGATACGATAAGCGATATCATGCCTTAAAATAGTAATTGGATTATTTAATATTATAATTTATCTTTTATTAGTTTCAGTGAACTCGTCATGTAACTCAAATGACTTGTGTTATTTTTTTAAAACCGCACTATTATACAAAGCACAATTTAAGAATTAATAATCAAAACTTTTAATCTTGTTTTAGCTTCTTAATTCATTAAATTACTAATATTGTATTCTTATCTTTACAGGAGCATGCAATGAAACAATTCTAGTTGAAAAGAATCAGAATATATTTGGGAGTTGACTCGACTTCCCGCCCCCTCCTATTCAATAATTTTTTAACTGCGTTTTTGAAACTTGTTTCTAAAAGGTAGCTTAATAATACCTCAATCTAGAAATCCCTGAAATGCAGCTACCCTAATATGCAGATAGTACTGCCAAGATGGTACTGCTAAAGTGCAGATGAAATTTATTTTCCCTAAAATGCAGATGAAATACTGTTGCTTTAAAAAAGGTATAATGCAGATGATTTTTATTGTATAAAGCAGTATAAAGTGCAGATAAGATGCTGCCCAAATGTAGATCGTATAATTTTATTAAAATACATCATATTCCAAGACTTTTTTTTTTGATACGTGTTAATAAAAAAAAAAAAATCCATACAAATTTTCAACTTCAAATGATTTAAAATCCCAAAAAAATCCCCATACAAAATGATTTAAATCATAAATCAAAAATAAATCACTTGGGTAAAATGATTTAAATCCCCTCCATGCTAATTACATCAAAATTTCGTGTAGCAAAGTAATTTAAAGTCATAAAGTTTGCAATGTATTCAAAAATGCATTTTTGTTTTTCTGAACTTTTTTAATAACAAAACTAGTGTATCGGGTAGAAACCCAATGCAGATATATTCGCACCGTACCATCAAAAGTCCTGTGGAAAGACCAAGCTTAGCTCAGTATTAAGTTTAAAGCTTAACGAGCATTCTTTAAAGCTTTTTAAAAACATTTTTCATCCAAAGTTTAATTTTATAAAAATCACAGTCAACTTTTTAAAAAATTCGTAAGAAAGGAAAGTTTTTTGCTTTTTCTGAAGCAACGACTGTTCCTACCTTGCCCAAAAACTATACAGCTATTCTATAGAGTAGCACAGATCAAATGTAAAAAACTAGAAGTCTCTACAATGTCTCGTTATTGAGATTTCTTGCTGATTAACTTGCCTGCTTGCTTGCTTGTTTGCTTACAGAAAGCGTATTTTGCAATTTCATCAGCAATGCCTCAATCAATTTGAAATTTGTTTTTTGAAAATTATGTAAAATTTCTGGTACAAACTTTTCTTCTGAAACTTTTTATATTCACACCGTTTTCACGTGTGAATCTATTGGTTTTGTTCAGATTGAAAAATCAGTTTTTTGAATTTTGTGAGGATATGGAGCAAGATAGCTTAAAATGTCGAAAGATGAAAAGTTTGTGCCTGAAATTTTACATCTTCTGCAAAAAAGAAATTTTAAATTGATTGAGGCATTGCTGATAAAATCGCAAAATACGCTTTCTGTAAGCAAACAAGCAAGCAATCAAGTTAATCAGCAAGAAATCTCAATAACGAGACATCGGAGAGACTTCTAGTTTTTTACATTTGATCCGTGCTGCTCTATAGAATACCTGTATAGTTTTTGGGCAAGATAGGAACAGTCGTTGCTTCAGAAAGAGCAAAAAACTTTCTTTTCTTACGAATTTTTTTAAAACAAAAGTTGACTGTGATTTTTAAAAACTAAACTTTGGATGAAAAATGTTTTTAAAAAACTTTAAAGAATGCTCGTTAAGCTTTAAACCTCCAAACATATGCTGAGCACAGCTCAGCTGGTTCGTCAGGATTTATACTTTCAAATTAATACTGAGCTAAGCTTGGTCTTTCCACAAGACTTTTGATGGTACGGTGCGAATATATCTGCATTGGGTTTCTACCCGATACACTAGTTTTGTTATTAAAAAAGTTCAGGAAAACAAAAATGCATTTTTGAATACATTGCAAACTTTATGACTTTAAATTACTTTGCTACACGAAATTTTGATGTAATTAGCATGGAGGGGATTTAAATCATTTTACCCAAGTGATTTATTTTTGATTTATGATTTAAATCATTTTGTATGGGGATTTTTTTGGGATTTTAAATCACTTGAAGTTGAAAATTTGTATGAATTTTTTTTTTTTTATTAACACGTATCAAAAAAAAAAGTCTTGGAATATGATGTATTTTAATAAAATTATACGATCTACATTTGGGCAGCATCTTATCTGCACTTTATACAATAAAAATCATCTGCATTATACCTTTTTTAAAGCAACAGTATTTCATCTGCATTTTAGGGAAAATAAATTTCATCTGCACTTTAGCAGTACCATCTGCATCTTGGCAGTACTATCTGCATATTAGGGTAGCTTCATTTTAGGGATTTCTAGATTGAGGTCTTAATAATTCAATTTGTTCTAAATAAGTCACTAGATCTGCTTATATATTCACTAAACATCTTACTTGACAAGAATCAATGCAGTTAAAACTGATCATGCATTGAGAACATAATAAAATGTGTCACAGTCAGTTATATTTCCAAATATATCACAAATGATGTGTTTGCCTGTACATACTACATATAGAAACTAACTTGAGCTCAATAAAATCAATATTACCGATTAATAATCCTGATAAAACTTGACTCCATGTACCTAATGCATATAAATGATAAATTAATATTTGGTATCAAGAATTTTTGTTTAATTAAAGCCACAAATTGGTTTTCATTGTTCTATAAAACATTATTTTAAACAACAAAACTAATCAGTCATAATTAATCTAATAAATTGATCCATTTAATGTTGCAACACTTACCATAGGTTTGAATATCAGAGCCAGCAACCTTGAAAAAAATTATTTTACCATTAATTGAGTAGTTATGCTTCATGCATTACCCACCCGTCCGAACTTTTCAATCCAAAAGTCTTCATCGATGTTGATGTAAAAGAAATATCCATAGACAGAGAGTAGAAGAAAGAAATAAACTAAATTTCCTGTTGAAAAAGCGGGCGATGAACGCTAAACAATTAAATAGAATATAATGCTATTAAAGCTGCAAGATATTGGCATAGGTAATGTTATATTGACCTTCAGTGAATGTATCCACAATCCACAAAACCTTGAAAAGTAGAAGATTGGCTTCACAACATAATATACATCTACAATTTCTTGTTCTTGTTCCTTCTGTTGCTGCATTGTTACTGTATAGTCTGCAGACTAAGTTCAATTCTAAATAAGCAATGTTCTTATTAATTAATTATATCAAAATTATATCGCATTACATTTAATTAATTAAAAAGAAGCTACGACTTTAATAATTGATAAGTTACTCATCATGTAATTATTATTATTATTAAAGTACTAGCGTGAAGCTATAATGTACGTGTTAAAAACAAATTACTGATCAAGGTTTGCCCTAAAATTATAAATGATGCTCAATTTCTATTTCAATCATACATGTGCGCGTTATGACATGACGAAATATTTGTGGTTAACTTGAAGAAATTCCCTTGAAAATCAGTCAAGATCAAGCACAGTGTTTTGTACAGCATAATACCGACTGAGTAAATATTGAATAATAACTAAATCACTTGCGACAAAATTTTAAAGCTAATTCTTTGCATGTAATTTACATTCATGTGAAATCAGCTGCTCATAATTAGTATAATTACTTAAAGCAACAAACATCCATTATATTGATAATTTGAAAATAATTTGAATTTTTCTCACGTTTATGACCGTCAAGTATTGACACTAATGAATGAAATTACATTTTTTTTCCAGAATTATTGTAATGGAATTCTTGCGACATCATCCTCGAAAAAATGATCGAGTTCTTTTATATATTGAATTATTTTTTGATGATTCAGTGGGATTTTTGAAGGATGACATCTGTTCTTAATAAGGTTTTGCCAAAAAAATATCGGAAAGTACTTTCAAGAATATTACTGCTCTATTTTAAGGTTACGATCTGTCAGTTGTCTGTATAAACACAACTCTGCTTTGAATCTGTTTCCGAGATACAACAGTTTATCAAGTTTTTCAATTTACTCTTCTTAAAAGGTTTTGAATAGATCTAGATTCTCAAACCAGAGTTGTTTACAACATGCCATTTTAATGCTTTTTAGATATCTGGAGTTTGATCTAAGGTCAACTATAGGAGGTTTCTGTATTGATTGATAGGAATAAGGCATACCGTGAGTTAAAAATAAGAACTTTAACAATTAGAAAATTTAAAGAATGCACTTGAAAATTATCATTGGAATTTGCTTTAAAATAATGGAAGTTTAAATGTCTTCGATATGCATACTGTAAATACATCCATAATAATAATAAAATAGTTCAAAAAAAAATTCTTTATAAACCACATGAAATTATAATTAAAGCAACAGTAAGAATAGTGCAATTGGAAGCATAAAAATTTAAGAAAACGTAGACAAGATTTTTAATTTACTGTAAGTCATAACACAACAGAAAAGTGTAAGTAATGTTGATGACCCATTACACATTTAACTTTACTTTATTTTTTTACAGCTCAACATATTCACATTTAAGAATTGTTAAGTCAGTCTTGTTTTAGAGCTTGTCGAGTCAAGATGCGAGAAATATTTGTAGAAAAAACATACGAGGATCAGTCCGTATTTGTTAGCGGTGCTACTGGATTTATAGGAAAAGTTCTTGTGGAAAAGTTGTTGCGTGACTGTAAAAAAATTAAAAATATTTATATTTTATTGAGATCAAAGAAGGGTGATGGATTGGCAAAAAGATTTGAGAATTTTAAAAATTCAATAGTTTTTAATAATTTGCGTAAAATTGATGCTAGTATCTTTGAAAAATTGATTGCTATCGAAGGTGATCTAATGCAACCGAAACTTGGAATATCGGAAAGTGATGAAGAATATTTGTCAAAAAATTTGAATATTTTTATTCATTGTGCAGCTAGTGTAAGATTTGATGAGCCAATAAGAGTTGCATTGCAAATGAATACAATAAGTACTAGGAACATGCTTCAATTGGCTGAAAAATGTGATAATTTAAAAGGATTTGTTCATGTCTCCACTGCATACTCAAATACAAATCAAAAAATAATTTTTGAAAAAATTTACGATCCAATTATTGATTATAAGCAGTTCCTTGACTTGTTTGAGAAAAATGACGATCAAGAACTTGATGCATTATGTCAAGAAGCACTGAAAACTTTTCCAAATACCTATGTGCTTACTAAACATTTGTCTGAAAAATTAGTGTCAGAACATGATCATCTTCCAATAACTATTGTTCGTCCATCTATCGTTACTCCATCAAATATGGAACCTGAAATGGGATGGGTAAGGAAACAAATTGTCGATTTTACTTAAAGGTTGTTCATAAATGTTCCTACCTTTAAAAACAAAGGAAGAGAAAGGAGAGAGCTTTAAGATCAGGATGACAATTCATAATCTTTTTAATTTTTTATTTGATCAGTTATTAGTAAAGACAGAATGTGATCCAAAAATCCTATTATTGATAAACGTCATTTTTTATTGACCCTACAACAGTTTAATGGTTGCGAAATTTTTTAATACTAATCGGATTATTTTGCTACATTTTCGTTACAATTTCTTAAGCCAAATTTTGTGGATTTTATTACACACAAAATCATTTTTCGTTATCCCAGCATGAATTGATCATTTAATAATGTTATATTTTCACTGGAAGTAGATCAAATTTGTTTCTACATTATGCTTGATCAATAAGTAAAGGTTTATAGTTATAGTGTTAAATTGGAGATTTGTATCTTTTGACTCATATGTCTTATTTCAATTATCCGTCAAAATTAGAGATCTTTTACAAAATTTAATTGTCAGAATAATTACATATTTAAGGAGTCGAACCCACATCCTCGAAAAAAATGGGTTGCACTCTATTACCTTACTATTCGCGCGATAGAGGACTTACTCTTGCACTGGCAGATTCGCCTGCATATGAGACACTTTACTTAATTTTACTATTACAAAATTATCTTATAAAGTATGAAGTCATTTACTTACAATTAATTATTCAAACTTTTGTTTCCTATTAAATTATTATCTGTGATTCTTAAAATTCAACTCAACAAAAAGAGCTCAAACAAAACAAAAAAGATGATATTTTATTGAATGACACTGATTAAAAGCAAACAAGTGTCGGATTAAATCTTGTTCAATTTTTTTATTAATTTAAAAAAATTCATTACCAAAATGCTAATTAAATTTTATTTGTTTTAAACACAAGGTTGACAGTCAAAATGGTCCAATGGGTAAGTAGTTTGCAATTGATTTTGCATCATCACAATTAAAATTGATATTTGATTTTATTTCTGAATAAATAATCAGGCTCAATAGTAATTAATAAATTTTCCATATTCTCACAGGTGTTCTTCTAGGAGCTAGTTCGGGTATTTTGCGTACAGTACATGGAAATGGAGATTTAATATGCGATCTCATACCATGTGACTTTGTAGCGAATTGTGTTATTACTGCTGGTGCGTCAATTTCGTCAAGCCCAACGAAATCACTTGAGATTTATAATTGTACATCAAGTCAACAATTCAATTTAACATGGAATGAATTTTTGGAAATGGGTAAAAATTAAATTAAGACATTAATTTTTTGTTGGATTATTACATGATTACCATTACTAGGTCGCCAAACTTACATGCAATATCCGTCAATCAAAGTATTTTGGTATCCAGGAGGAAGAATGTGTGCTAATTATTACTTCTACTTGCTTTACTTTACATTATTCCAATTCATCCCAGCATGTTTAATTGATATTTGTGCTGTATTAGCTGGGAAAAAGCGATGGGCTATTAAACTTCAACGAAGAATTTTTGATTCAATCAATGTATTTAAATACTTTATCAACAATTCTTGGACTTGGGATGCGAAGAATTGTCAATTATTAGTTCAGAGATTAAATGTGGAGGAAAGGTCAGTTTATTTTTTTTTATGACGATACTTGCTTGTTACTACTGTGTTGAGATTATTGGTCACCTCTATAATTATTGTTTTTCTAACGACACATTTCCTTACTGTTGTAACATCTCATTAACCTTTAAACAGTGGAAAATTTACAATTGTAATTAATGATATTTGCATTTTAGAGAAAAGTTCAACTTTGACGTGTCGAAATTGGATTTTGATAAATACGTAGAACATTGGGTCATTGGCTCAAGGCGGTTTGTTATGAAACTTGACGACAGCACCATCCCTGAAGCTAAGCGTAAATTTGTTTTTCTTTTCTGGTTGGATTTTACTGTGAAATCATTATTCGCTGTTTTGTTTGGATATCTGATGTTGAAAATGTATGCTGGAATTTCTAACAGATCCGTGATCAAAATGTCTTAAGTGAAAATTATGTGTTTATAGTTTGATAAAGTTTTATTTTTATATTTTTTTTTGTGTATAATATTTTTTCATTTTAATGATTTTAATAATAAATTGGTTAAATAAATCTTCTTCGTAAGATTTGGAAATACCATAATTAAGCACGTTTTGTCCTGTTTTTAAAAGCTTAATATTACTATCTTGTTAATTCAATAGACTTGAGCAAAACCCTAAAACATTTGCTTTAATGGGGAGGGTGGGAGTGTTTTCAAAACTTTTGCGGCAATCAAAATAAAGAGCGGACCGATATGTCTTTAAAATATGATTTTAAATTAAATAATAAGAAAAGACTAAGAAAATTAACTCCAAGTTACTTCTTAAAAGCATTTTTGATGATAGAATAAAATTGATTCAATGAATCTTGGGATACAAAAAGTGGAAGTATTCGGTTCATAAACCAGTAAAGAAGACCACCATAAATCACCAATTTACAGAATCGATCTAATAAGTACATGACTTGCATCATACGTCGAGCCGATGGAATCATTTCATCTGGCTGCTTTAATAAGTATCTACGTCCTCCAAGAATGCAATCTTCAAAATATTTGTAAATATTGATTCCTTTGGCATCAACTTTATATTTTTCCAACTCGTATTCATTCATCCTTCCTCTTATGATGATTGCATGTTTGTTATCGAAATCCCATTGATTATTAGCATAATATTGAAGAACTTCCATTCCTTTGGCGATTCTCTCGTGAACTCTCCATAATCTGTTAGTAATTAAGACATTAAAGAATATTTTGAAACGAATTTTAAATCTCACTTACATTGGCTTATAACCAAGACAGAATAGTAAAGTGTCAATAAATAATGCTGGGATCCAATGAAATAGGAATGCTTTTATCTTATGAACCCACTGATGTTTAGACATATTTCCTATTAGATTTGAAGCAATTATAGCTTTTTATTTTTTAGGGAAAAATAAGAATTTTACCTCCAGGATACCATAAGATTCCATTAATCTAAATTATAAAGGAATAAAAGATTCAATTGATTGATTCAAAATATCAAAAAGTGTACTCTTACCGGATATTTATTATTTATAGCCTTTTGTCCCATCACTAAGATCTCTTCCCATGTAACTTTGATGTCTTGTGAGCTTGTAAAGTTGACAATATAATGCTCTCGGTCGCTGTTAAGGGTAATAATTGACTTTTAAAAAGCTTTTTTGGTAAATTTTATTTCTTACTTGAATGCAAGGTAGTTCCAAGTGCAAACCATCAATCCATTGATCGCAACATCAACAGGAAGGAAATCGCCTTTATAGAAATACCGTATTAATAATTAGAAACATTTTGATAATCTGAAGCATTACCATAACTTTTCTGGTCGCAATAAATTGTTCGAATGACACCTTTTCCAGCACCGATCATCAACCCTGCACTAAAATGTTTAGATTTTTATTAAGAACTTGATAATTCTGCTTTATCGACTTGTTAAAAAAATTTATCTGACTTACGGTCCGTTTAAATTGTCTGTCCATCCTTTTATTGGATCTATAAGAAATAATTCCCATAACTTTAAATTTATGCAATTAAAATCTTCAATTATTTACCAGCCAAAGTAGGAATAACAATAGATGGTCGTAATATCATAGCTGGTAAATTATCATTTTGGCATGCATCATTCACTAAAGCTTCTGCAAGTGCTTTTGTAAAAGCGTACGAGTTAGGCAAGTTTCCTAATATTTTTTTGGACATTGCTTCAACTTCATTTTCTGTTAAAAGCTCAACTGAGTTGATGATTTTGTTTGGGTCAGCTGGTGGATCGTAAGGCTATAAAAAGACATAGCTATGAATTATTTAAGCTTTTTTAAAATCACTTACCTTTTCTAAGAGGAAACTTATATGCAAATGACAGTACGACGTAGACATGTAGCCAAACATATCAAGCTTTTTACATTCTTTTGCCAATTTGATCATTTCTCGTGTGCCTCTTGTATTCAGTTCTACAGCTTTCTTTAGCTTTTCATCAAATCGAATCGTAGCCGCAAAGTGATAGATTAAGGTAACATTCTCAGCTATGAGTTGTCGATCTGTTTCAGATATTCCTAAACCTACCACTGAGCAATCGCCATTTATAATGATAATTTTACTCAATAATTCATCCATAGACTTTTGCTTTTTCACCATCTCAAAAAGCTACGGATATTAGTTTTTAAGTAAATTAAAAGAGATATAAAATATTTTATAAGCGCTTACTGGATTCGTAAACATGTCAACTAAGCGATCTTTAGGATTTTTTCCTTTTTTGGGGCGCATTAGAAGATACAATTTTCCAACTTTAGTTATTCTCAACATTTTCTCGATAAACACTTTTCCCATGAAGCCAGTACCTTAAAAATTAATAATTAATTGATCAATCTAGTCTGAGTTTATACATTAAACTCAAAGTACCTCCTGTCAAAAAGACATGACGGTCCTTAAAAACTGGCGCAATGCGATCTTCATCCATTATAATGTTCTTTTAAGTTAAATTTGATTTATTTCCTGCAAATAATGACGTATTATACAAATAAATAAAAACTTGGCAGACATAAAATAAACTTTTTGATGTCACATTACTAAAAATTCATTCATAATTCATTTCAATGTTTTGTTTCCATTTCCACTGTTTCAATGTTTTGTGGCTTAATGTTTTACTACAGATAAAAATTGTAGTGCATCCACGTGAAATTCATTCATAAAAAAATTATAAGGCATGAAAAAACAAAAGTCACGAATTCACTTAAAATATAATTAGGGATAAATGCAATAATAAATAATGCATCTTTATTTCTGGAAGTAACTGGAATAATTTAAACAATTTAAATTTAATCAGCTTATTATCCAATGGGTTAAAGTTGAATAATGTTAATTTAGTGATGAGCAGGTCTTTTATGAACAATTAAAAACAACACGAAAAACAATTTAATTATATTATAATTGCAAAGATCGTAAGGTTAAAATATTTTAAGATTTCGTAAGATATTGATGCAATCATGTATGAATTCTAGGAACAGTTTTCGTGAAATATGAGGTACAGGTCATTTTCAACATCTATACACCTAGTACGAAATGTATTGCAACAAAGTATTTCTTGGAACTACTGTAAACTAGAATTCATTTTGCGAAAAATAATTTACGGAATCAATAACGCGTGCAACATGAGAAATTAAGCACATGAATGCCATGCTTGGTCATTGCATCGAAAATGCAAGAGAAAGAGAATAAAGTTGAATGTCTGGTAAGAGAAAATTATGTAAGAACTGCAAAGTGCATTTTACACAGGCTGAAAAACAGGTTTAAGTCCAAAACATTCATTGCATCAATGAACGTATTCTTCTGGAATTTTTTTAAATCACTTTTGAATATAAAGTAGATGCAAGTCCATCTGATGACTCCTTTTCACTTTCACTTTTCAAAATTTAATTGATTTGAACTTTAACAGTTTACAGTTTTTACAACCATTATGTGACATAAATGCACAGTTAAATCTATTTTAAATCATACTTCAAACGGCTTCAAACAAACGGGAATCCTTTCTAATATTCTGTCTTCACTTGTATCTGTTACTACTGCACTGAATCTAGTTGAAGTTTTCTTTTTTGAGAAGCGTCCGAATGCAACAAAATCAACTACTGAACTGAGTGTAGTTTCCTCCGTAAGTCTCGTAGTTTAAAAAGAAAGGGAAAAATTGCATTATTCTCAGCAATTTGCAATTCTCTCGTTTGGTAAATACACTGTTTTGCTTCAATAATCTTCATCATATGTTATGATCATACTCAACTTGTTTAATAGTACGTACATAAAGATTATGTTCAAAAAAAAAACATTTAACAAACATGCAAATTCGACCCCCTAGAAACATTGTAACTGACAATTGCCACTTTTATCTGATATACCAAAATTTATTTAATCCCTTTAGCATTTAAATTAAAAAATCTTATAAAATTATAAAACATGTCTTATATAACTAGGATTGAAAATATTCAATAATTGCTTTCAAATTAAAAAGTTTAATTTAAATAAGAATTGCGAAAAGACAAAACAAAAGTTTTAAGATTGTTATTGGAATGTTTGCTCCACCAGCTAAAGCTAAAATTAATGTATATAGCCAGTAAAATAAACTTCCATAGACTACTAGTTTGGTGACTTTGTCAACTATGTTCATTCTGGAATTAAGGCAGATATAAAAAGTTATTTAAACAAATCCCAAGGATATACTTTACATAAACTTACATTTTCAAAAGGCGAAATGCTGCAGGAATCATACTATCGGGAGTTTTATCAACGTATCGACGAAGTCCGAGAGCACTTTCCGAAAAAACTTGACGAATGCTTATTCCTCGTGCATTAACTTTGTATTTATTTTCTTCATAAGGAGTGAGTCTACTCTTGAATAAACATTGAATACTAGCATCAAAATCCCATTGATTGTTAGCATAATACTCCAGAACTTCAACGGCTTTATCAACTCTTAATGCAGCTTTCTTCATGCTTTAAAAGAAATTTTAACAATAAAATGATTTAATATTAATTTAATCCCTAGCAGAAATTTACTAGTAATTTCCTAGTAATTTACTGGATAACTTTCCATTTGCTACTTGCTATTTACTAGTCAAAATCCAAGTTCAAATCATCGCCAAAGACCCGCATTTTCACTTGCTAATTGACTAGTCAATTCGCTTACAATTTAACTAGTAATTTACTAGCAAATTTGTAAAAATTTTAAATGAATATAACCGTTGATTTCCACGTGTTTTTTTGATTTTTCTTATTTGTGTAAATTATTGTAAAAGTATTAGTGTGTACTTATTTAAAGTTAATTAAAGTACACTAACACTATGAAAAATAAATAAAAGACTGAATTTAATTAAGTCGAATAGTGATGAACGCCCATGACTCGCACGCAAACCTGAGGAAGATAAATAATTAATTGAAAGTCACATACAAATTTGGATCGACCTTATAAAGGTGATTTCTGCGCGCTCTTGTGAAGTATATGGCAAATGCCAAATTTAGAACCAAAATTTTTTATGACGCAAAAAATTCTTTTTATGATGATTTTTCGTAAGATTCGAACTTAAGTAGATTTGATCAAACATTTTACATGGTAATTTGCTAGTAATTTGCTAGTAAATAGCAAGTGTAATTTATTAACAGTAAGTTGTTTTAATAATAACTAGTAAATTGCAAGTTGTAGAATAGAAAGACTAGCAATTTGCTAGTTAGTCTCGCTAGGGAATTGATCGACTTACAATTGCTGATAGCCCAACATTTGGAGTAAAAAGTCAACAACATAAGCAGGAATCCAATGGAATAAGAAAGCTCTAATACTGTGAAGCCAACGATATTGTGTCATTGTTATGTTTGGATACCATAAAATTTGATTAAATGGATAGTCATTTTGAATTGTTTCCTTTCCCAAAATAGCCATGTCTTCCCAAGTCAAACGAATTTCATTTGAACTCGTAAAATGAATTATAAAATGATCTTCGTTCCTGAAATATTAAACATTAGATTTTAAAATAGTAATAATTTTTATACATTTCCCATACTTATAAGTGTAAAAGTTCCAAACAGATATAAACAGTGCATTTATTGCAATATCTACGGGTACAAAATCTCCATAACTTTTCTGGTCACAATACATGCTTCTTGCAACACCTTTTCCAACAGCAAGCATTAATCCAACTAAAAGACAGATTCCATTTTGCATGCTTATCAAACAGCCTTAAGAATTAATTAATACGTACTAGGTCCATTAAAGTTATCAACATATCCAGGAATAGGATCACGCCATGTAGCAAGAATAATTGAAGGTCTGAATATTAATACTGGTAGCTTATGTTTGTTTCGTGCTTCAACAACAAGTGCTTCTGCTAGCGACTTTGTAAAAGCTGTGAAAGAAATATATTTATTTCCAAAGATATAGTCGGCTATAGGAAAAGAATGCCACTTACCATAAGTATTTGGTAGATTAAGCTTTTCCAAAATTCCTTTCGATTGATTTTCAATCTCTTCATCAGACATGTTTTCAATCATTTTAATAATTTCGTTTGGATCTGCAGGCGGATCATATGGCTGGAAATAACAGCAATGAGATAATTATTGTTTAAAAACAAAAATACAGAATGATCTAACCTGTTCGAGTAGAAATTGTACATGCAAATGACAATAAGCAGTTGACATATGCCCATAAAGCTCAAGTTTTTTACATTGTCGTGCTAGCTTAAGCATTTCTCTTGAGCCTCTTGTATTCATCAGAACAGCTTTTTTCATTGCTTCATCAAATCGAATCGTGGCAGCAAAATGGAAAATTTGTGTGATATTCTCAATAATAAATTGTCGATCTTCTTCAGAAATTCCTACATCTAATTCTTCACAATTTCCATTAATTACATCTGTTTTAGATAAAATTGTTTCTATGCTAATTTTTTCTTTCAGCAAGTCAAAAAGCTAGTTAATAAAAATTTCATTATAAAGGATTTATTGAAAAATATATAACAGTCACTTCTTACAGGGTCGTTAAAGATCTCTGTTACTCGTTGTCGAGGAGTCTTTCCTCGTTTTGGACGAACCAAAAGATAAATTTTGGCTACTTCCGTATCTCGTAATAAACGCTCGATGAAAATTTTACCCATGAAGCCAGTACCTTTATTATGAGAAAATAACACAAGTGACAGCCAGTAATTAATAATATTGTCATATTATCATACATCCCAAAAAAAGTCTTAAATTGTCAGTTTAAAATTGCATAAAAATTTTTTTAAGATGAGAAATATTGAAAGGAGCTAAGGTTAATTAAATACGTGATTTTTGGTTCATTATCAATTTTAAATTGACGTTTTTGTCACGCAAACATTTAATAAAACATAACTTTTAAACTATTTGGTGGCATAACTAAATGCTTGGTGTAAGCAACTCGGGTCTTAATTTTTTATCATTATAAAAAATTCAGATTTTAAAGGAATTGACAATTTTTAAAACATGCATATTATGACTTACCTCCAGTGAGGAAAATGACTTTATTTTCAAAGGCTTTTGCCAAACGGTCCTCTTCTGCTGCCATGATTGAGTTTTCACTAAAAAAGTAATTTTTTTAATGATTTCGTTTTCCTTTTCTCGCAGTTTTTGCATTTTTTTGGCTAGTATGGGAAATGTGCTTGCTTTACATGAATAATAAATTGACAAAATGTGTGCCTTATTTTGTAAATGCATGCCCGGAACTTGATGCTCTTCAAAAAACCTATAAAAACTGCTCATTTGTATAAATTTAACACCTTAACATTTCAATGTAATCTCATTCAAAGGGAATATGTAAATAAACTTGAATTTTTGTAAATTCTGCATTGAAAATCACAATAAAGACAATCCAATAATGAATTGTGTAGGTCACGGATATTATAATTTTAGTATGCTTTATATTCAAACACGTGAATTTATTTATAAAGAAGATTCGTCTCAATAAAATGATATCACAAACAAGTTCGAAAAATCTGTCGTAACAAACTAGTTTTTGAGGAATGAAATAAATGGTTTTTGATGGAAAGAAGAGGAAAGAAATCTTCCAAAACTTTGTCACACATTTCATTTTTAAATTTCTCACCAAAAAAACAACATCTTTGAAATTTCTTTGTCAGATTATTCGTTGATTATTCATATTATAAATGCTTTAGCTTAACTTTTAGATGCAAAAAAAGATTATTTCCTATTTTAATTAGAATGTTAAACTTAATGCAAATTATAGAAAGCGTGATTTTATCTTATTGGTAGCTAAATTCTCTGTGAGAATATCGAGGAATGTTCAATAATTTTTTTTACAAACTTATTTTTCAAACCTGAAAGATTTGAATAATCTTAATTTTAAAATTTCAGTATTGCTGCATTGCAAAAGTATTGAAATATTAGATTTAAGTGGATTTAAGGTAAATCAACTTTCTGATTTCCCAAAAACTGTTCAGCAAATTTCACATGTCTTAAATGAACAATGATTTATTATCATCTTCACTTTAGCATTGACAACTCTCGATACGTAAAGAAATTTTATATCACACACAAATTTCTCTTCCGTCTAGTCATGAGAGGCACATAAATCATACCACATTGAATAAATTCTGAGTCTATATATTTTGGATTTGAACTTTTTAGCACAACGCAGTATAAAGATTAAAGTTGAAAAGCACTCCGAAATGTCAGTTCTAATGATGCATTAAAAACAAAAATGTAGATCCAATGTTGCATTTATTTTCAAGGATACAAAATGTCAAATGCTTGGATTGTTCTTTAGTTTGAGCACCCAATATTTAAATCTTACATAATTAAAATTGATCTAAAGTATATCCAACCTTTGAATTTTTCCACGTGTAAACGAAATGAAAATCAAATTAAGACTGAAGACGATCAGCTACGAAGTCTTTAGAAATTTGCATACTGTAAAGTTTTTCTACGTTAGACACAAGTCGGAAACAAGTTATTTTTTGGATTTTATAGTCTTCACAAAATTTATGCGACCTGATATTGATGACGTTTCTTTGAAATGTAAAAAATTCCTCGTGTTTTCATGCCATATGTTTTGTTACTGCTCATAATCTCTTATTTATTGTCTGTCTATTTTTAGCCCTTAATGATTAGACTTGACAGATTTCTATGCTAGTATGAACTTAATATTCACTATATGGATATACGAAACTTTTACATTAATGTAATTTCATCATGCATGCAAACATTTAATTCCTTTAATGCAATTGCCATGTTCCTATTAATTATCCTTTATACATATCTTGTTCCCTTATTCAAAAAAAATGCAATGAAATTAGCTTTTACTTCTATTTGAAATTCACCATAATGCACATCAAGCTGAGTCGATTTCGTGAATTTATTGAAGAAATTTTTGACAGCTCCTCAATTCATGGCTTTCCATATGTTATTCGAAGAGACTTTCATGTTCTGGAGAAGTATGTATTCAGTATAGAACTAATAATCCATAAAATTTTATTATCTTTCAGAATGTTTTGGCTCATGATTTTAGCTGTTAGCTTTTACTGTGCACAGGAAGCCTTTTCTGGACAACTCAAAAGGTTTGACCTTGAAAAATTATAATTTTTAAATCATTTTTAAAATCAATTCTGGTATAGAGCAATCCACAAATAATGTCTATCGAAGATATGAGATTTTAAGACTTACATAAGTCAGTTAACGCTTTATATCGTAGACGGTTACAAATGTCTTTGACAAGCAGGTGATGCATTTTAAAAACTTTGTGATACTTGCTTAAGGAGGTCGATGCTAATTTTAAGACAGCAAGAATTCTATGAAATAAACTTTTTGATCAAAATCATTTGTGGACGACGTCCATGACAATGACAATAACCGGAATAATTTAACAGTATCAACACGTGTCCTTGCACGTGTAAAAATTTGAATTAATTATTTTTTTTTTAAAAAACAGATATGAAGACAATCCAACAGTTTTATCGGTTGATATTGTATCTTATGGAGAATTTGATCGACCTTCGTTTACTATTTGCACAAGTAACTACAATACAACGGCAGTAATGGGGAGCATTGTTAAAAAGTGAGTTGCATCATCTAATGTTTATAAACATAAGGTATTAATATTTTAAATAGGTTTTTTGGTGTTGAACCAGGAGATGAGAGATACAACGAGTCAGTAAAATTTGTTGAGCAGATAAAAGCAACCATGTACAACACACTGAACCTTTTACAACCATTTAATGATATGCCTGGCGTGAATGATCTGAATCTTATGGATATGGCATATGATTTATTTAAAGATTATCCCACGGCTGGGATTCAATTCGCAAAAGTAATGACAGAGGTTTGTAAATAATATTAAATAGAAAGTTACACAAAATTGCAATGAATCTTGTAATATTAATATAGAGAGGCATGTGTCAAAGCTCAACAACACATTTCAAGTGGCAACTTCCAATAAAAAGGTAAGATCACAATTTGTATCGAGAAAAATACTTAAATTGAACAAATCAGTATTATGGAAGTAAGAACAATGATTTTCCTTTTAAAAGTACGTCACCATTTGAACGAGTAAATGGAACTATAGATAGAGGTGATAAATGTACATCGCTTGAAGTTTGTAGAATATCGGTTACTCCCAATAATTTAGATGTAGAGGCTGTAAACAGAATTGTAAGAATATCAATGGAAATTTCCACTGTTTTTGATATTAATCTATTAAATCATTACCAGTACATCAATAGTTATGATGAAGTCATGTGTGGCGATGACTTGGATTATGTAGAATTAGCCGGCTCATCAATTCAAGAAAGGCATGTTAAGATTGACGACATAATTGCTGATCCGAATATAAGACACTTCAAACCAAAAAGTAGAAAGTGCAAATTCATGGATGAACATCAGCAAGATGGATATTATGATGTAATAACAAATTTTCATTGGAAATTGTTTAAATGTTTCCACTTTAATGATTTATAGCTTTACACACCAAATTTCTGTAAAATGAGTTGCCGAATTAGAAGAGCTTTACGTTATTGCAAATGCGTACCGTACTTTTATCCTGTGAGAGGTGTTAAATTCTGTAATATGACTGGATTGATATGTTTAAGCAAAACAGAATGGTACGATGCAAGTAAATGTGAATGCATGAAGCTATGCGAAACAACCATTTTGACGAAATTATCATCCAAGGATGTAAGTTACAGTTACACTATAATTAATTAAAATTATCACTCAAAACTTTACAGCAAAACCTTCAATTTGACCGTATGCTGACAATCGATTTGATTTTCCCAAAGACACGAATAAAGCGGAGTGTATTGTTTGACTTTGATGACTTGCTAGGTAATATGAACTTTACTAAATGTTAAAGCATTGTTAATAACAATTCTTTTACAATAGTTGGATTAGGTGGGAGTTTAGCATTATTTCTAGGACTAAGCTTCCTATGTAGCATAGAGTTAGTATATCATATCATTGAATATTGCCTAGAAATGATAATTAATTGCGTAAAGCCATGAGTCAAAAGATCGAATTGCGGCACCAGAAAAATTGCCAACATGCTCTAACGTATTAAAATACCCACATCATCTATGGATCCAATTTAATTTATTAAACTTCATGTTTGGCTCATAATTATTTATTAAAAATAATCGTATGCTATATAATAGCAAGCTACACTTGCTGACGTTGGTGATTTTTCATTGTTATATGTTTGTAACATCGTCATCAACATGATGTCCCCCATCTATTTTTCTCATCTTTAATGTTACGAATTCAACACGCTTCTCCCAAAAAATAAATCGTTACTGCTCATCACCACCATATCACCCAATGGTTCAACACAGGAATGAAATCAATGCTTGCTACGAAACTTTATGTGTAATTTTACGATAAGCATATGGGAACCAAATTTAAATTATTATCATGCTAATTTTATATATTAATCATAATTGAGTGATACAGTAAAGATTTATGACATGTGTAGATATTTATGTTGTAGAATGCATTTTAATAAAGGAGAAATATTTTTCTTTTTAACCAAGAGAGAATTTTCTCTGTTATGCTTATGTGCCGTTTTTATCCCTCAACATTCTCACGAAAAATGTAGGAAAGTTTGCTGAAGAATTTCTCATTTTCTCTCAAAAAAAAAAAAAAAAACGCGCAGCATACAATTGAACCACAGATGCTTTCCTTTGCCTCGCACCAAAAAGGAAAGAAATGTAAAGGAAGAAGCAAAATTTACCCGATGTTAGATACGACAGACCGATAAGGGGTGGATGAATGAAGACTTTGTGGGTGCACATTCAGTATCTGAAAATCGTGCGTTTCATTTCAACAAGTGCTTTGAGTTATATAAGAACACCGAGGATGGAGCATCTCTCAGTCAGAAGTAAAATTGCCATTGAGCAGTAAAGAATGATAAGAAAGTACGAAGTGAAAGTGACTAAAATTTGATTTTTTGATTTATTTTAAGTGTGAATAAACCTTACAATTTTGAGGATTTAAGTTCTGTATTTTTATCATTTTAATTCTGTTTATTGTTATAACAACTAATTGTTAGAAGTCTAAAGTACAGAATTGTAAGCATCTTTTATTTTATAAATGTTTGATGACAAAATATTCCGTGATTGCACAATTTACCACTAAAATGCTTCTGACATATTAAATAAATAACACACAAGAGGATTTCAATTGGACTATTGCACGTGCTGAAAGGAAATACTTTATGACATGATTTATAAAGTCGTTTGAGAATTTTTTTACGTATAATAAACTGCAAAATCATGACAATAATTTTTTCTTCTTATGTCTTTCTTACTTATGCAAAAAAAATTCTTTTGAGTAAAAAAGACCTGAAACTTTTTGCAAGATCCAAAATACAAAATATTTTTGCAAATAGAAAAAATTATGAAATTTTTCAATAAGAAAATGTTTTTGCGAATTGTTTTGTATTTTTTGAGCATTGCTTGCGTTTCAACTCCTTCAACCCTTAAAAAAATGTTAACAAAAATTTTGATTTCTTTTTGTGCTTTATTAAAAATTCGCGATAGAATCAAAAGAATAAGAGGAATCTGACGTTTTTGTTGCACAATATCGAGATCATAATAAAAAATTTATTAAATATTGAAATTCAATGGAATCGTCCAAATATAACCAAATTTTGGACTTAAAACCTCTCTCCTAAAACTTGAATGCAATAAGTGATATAAAAAATATTTTTTCAAGTTTTCGAATTTTTGTGCATTGCATGAAATTTTTTCAGTTAAACATATTTGAATAGGACACTTTAAGTCACAATGATAAACCTTAAAAAATTCAACCATGGTCCTTAATATCTGAGATTAAATTATCCAAGAACATCACAAGAAAATTTTATAAAATTAAGATGTGTAAAATTTTTGTATTTGAAAATAAAGTAAATCATGGTTCTCAATAATTTCTTTAAATCAAAATCTGCACTGAACTTTAAGTCACAACAATTCATTTGATCAATCAGAAAATATTATCAAGTCAATTGTAGGATATTAAAATTATTGTGAATTCGTGTCATCTTAATTTTTATACATTTATTCACTGAAGATAAAAGCTATTCATGGATTCGTGCCTTTAAATGCTATAGTCATTAGCGCCTACGAAATTAGTCTCGTGATACTGTTTGTTTATAATTAAACGCAAATGCTAATGAATTCATCAAATGACTTTTCGTATCTTTTTTTTAAATAAAGCATGTTGTAGGGAATGCAAGGTTGAAATATCTTTAGAATTTATGTCAGGATACATATTTTCGAGCACATCCTCAATTTTTTAATAACATTTAATTTAATCTTTGAGAGGACGAAGAAGCAACGTCCTGGATGTTTGTTTAAATCATGCTTTAATAAAATTCTTCCGGAAATGCTGGAAAAAATTTTGATTGATTTTTTTGGTCCATGATAGTTACTCTGAATACAATTAAGTCTTACTGCTAAAGGTCATAGACGTAAAATTGTTCTATAGACAAAAGAAAAGAATTTCACTTGAAAAAAAGACGTAAATCAATTAAATTTAGACACTTATCGGAAGGAATATATCAATACGTAAGGCGTTTAAACAACATGAGTTTAAAGTTTGTTTATGTTTTGCGGAACACTGAAGAGTTTTAAAATTAAAAGCATGCAAAGGTAGTAATTTATTACCCATTCACTATGCAAATTTTAGTCCTGACAGTTAATTAGATTTTTCTGCTTTGAGGATAGATTCGTTCTTTTGGGTCAACAAATTTCTATTTAAAGCATATGTTGGATATACTCTTTAAAAGTTTAATATAGAAATTTTTTTATGATACTGTCTCTAATAATTGAATGTGAATCGCTATGAATTTTTTAACACCATTTCTATAGACAAAAAATTCATAAGGAAGTAAGCGACAAAAGAAAATGAAAATTTATATTTGGCAATAACAGAATATGTGCAATAGCTTAATTATGAGTTGTGTTATGATTAAGCAAAAGTTTATCTCATGATAACAAAACTTTTCATCTACTGTTGTGCTGAAATTTCAGCTTATTGCATCTATGGCTAGAGAAAATACAAACTTGAAGAATGATTTCTTGCTTCTTGACTTTTAAGTATATTGTTAGCATTTTGCGTTATATTTTTGGAAGCTCATAAATACAGAAATCATAGTTTCATGAGGAACAATAAGAGGATAAAAGTCATTTTACGACTAACATGACATTGACAAGAACATTGAATTTTATCTGCAATTTCTTTATCCCTTCTTCTCATAACGCTTCGATAATTTTTTTCTTCATTTTTATATTTTTTATTCTATGTATCTATAAAGCAATAAAAGCTGTTGGAGGAAGCAAAAGCCGCCAAAATGCTTCTGTTCTTTTTATATGCTTATTACTTTACGGAATTACAGATTATATCAGTTTATTCTTTTTATTTTTTCAATTCTTTTGTCGTCGACAAATAAGGACATATATCACTGTTTTCGCATACATCCTATATGTATAACATGGATGTGGGAAGCAGACAATTTTGTGCAAAAACACGCTAAATGAACGCAATTTTCTTTTATTTAAAAAATTATCATTCAGAAGCCATAAATCATAATCTTTTTCTATGTTTTATAGTCCTACGCAAGCTATAAACTCAATATTTCTTTTCTATTTTCATAAAAAAAATTGGCAAGTACTTACTGTCTCCTTTATTTTAAATTTGAGGATTGAATAGTGTCATCATAATTTGTACAAATATCATAATTATATTCATGTGCTATATTCTTCAAACATAACCATATGTTCAACAATAGATCAAAAATGACGTCTACTAAGAAATTGAATTTCTATAAACCCTTCTCATCCTCAGAAAGAATATTAATTTTCTGATCATTTATTTCAAAGCTCCCGCAGATTGTAATCTTTACATAATCTCATACAAAGATTATAATCTTTGATAATCTTTCATACAAAGATTATAATGTTCGTTTCTAAAAGATTATAATCTGCGGACGGCTTGATTAATTTGTTTTATATTTAAATCTACTTTTTGACACAAGACAATACAAAATAGCTTTAAAAATAAAAGGATAGAGAGAAGGAACTTTTGAGTATGAAAGGCATGAGTCCAGAAACCCCAACCCTTCAGAAAGAAAATTGGAAAAGCAACGATTTTCATTGAAATGCCTCAAAAAACTTTATTTGAATAAGACTCCACAAATAATTCAATTATCTTATTCTTTATACATTCTTTATTTGTATCAATTTTCAAATCGCGAATCCTAACGTTCTTATCTGTCTAATTTCCATAATGCATGTATTATCATCGAGCCTTCCTTCTTAATTTAGACAATTACACTGATTGAACAATTGTTAAAGCAGTGATTCAGTCAATGAATGTATAAACAGATATTTCAAAAAGGATTTGCAGTCATTATCTTTTCATTCAATTAGCACAAAATGTTTTTCTTTCGGAACTCGAATTTGAAATGTTTTTTCTCAACTTCAAACATTATTTTTCTTTTTGTGCGAATCATCATATTTTGGTATTTAACATTTAGACTGGGATTTTTCCGAGAGCATTTTCTGTAACAAAAATATGAGAGGGTTATTATTAAAGATACTCTGCGATTCAGAAGCAAACTATCCATTAAGGATTTGTTGCTATAAAACTTTTTTAAATCCAAACATACGAAGAGACATTTTTTTATCTTTAAATGTTATCAAGTTTCAAGTTAATAACGTTACCAACGATATATATGAGCTATATTGTTTAAGGATTATAAGAACTAATTATGCATATCCTTATTTTCTATATCATCTGTAAATATGTTAATAGCAAGAAGTAAAGGTAGTAATTTCCATGTTTCATTGAAGATTAGTTTATGGATTATTCATTTGTTACGTACAATGACATCCAGCGGAAGGGTGAGGGAAGAATTTGATTTTTCTGGATTTTGTTCTTTAAAAAAACAAGCAAGTTTTAAAGCAATTTTTGTGTTATTGTGCTTTAGGCTAGATGTTACTTATTAATTTCATGAAATAAGCATCAAATGCAACATATGGATACATTAAAAGCCAGCATTTCGTATGAAACTTTCACATCAAAAAGCTATAATGGCTTTAATCACAAAAAGCTCTGTAATTTATTCATTTATTGTCGAGTGCATTTATCCTCATATAAGGAACTTAAACTACTTTTGTATGATGCCGTAAATGTGATATTATGACAACATAAATTGAACAATAGTATTCATAATATTTTTCATGCTTGTATAAATATTAAAGCTTTTAGACGATAGTAAGACTCATCGTTTAATTTTCCCACAGCTTTTTTATGCTTCAATATTCGCTGTCATATTTTTATTCCATTAATTCTAACGAAAAAAATTAGTTCTCATGGCAAACAGCAGATTTAAGAGACAGCATGTAAAAATGCAAGCACAAGTTATATCTGTCTGTTTATTCATGACCATTTGGATGAAAAACATACGTATTAAATTAATACAAAAATTCAATTTGGCAAGTCACCAAAAAATGACCATTGGAACTGACTCTCAACCATAAATAAGAAGTAAAATCTATTTTCTGTGTGGCTCATATATTCTTGTTCGACAAATAGAATTACCGAGATTCATATCGCTATTTTATATGCAAGAGAAGTTGACAATGTCAAGAGCAATGTATCTAGGATTGATCTAGAACTGACTCGACCCTGTGTTCTATAAGCTAACTTGGATAAATCTTCCAAAACTAACCTGATAACCTTGAAATTAGAATATGACTTAAACTGAGTACATAAAATGCAGTACAAAAATGCAGCAACAGTCATACATCAGTCAAATCGTGTTGGCTATTCAGCGAGCTTCTGTCAACTGTAAATAATCGGATGAGATTCGTGAATGTCCTTCACATCATTTTACTCCAATATGACATTATAATCATAATTCTATTAAATAAGATGCTCAAATGAATGATGACACAAGAACAAGAAAGGCACAAACTCATAAATTAAAGTGGATTCAAAATAAAAAAATCAAAGCATTGCTTCCAAAAATCACCTCTTGTCAATTTAAATTAACAGTCTATTCTAATGTAGAAAACGCTGAACAACCCTAAAAGGAGTGCTATGACTTTTATTGAGCATATAGAAGTATTTATTTAGATTTTTATGTCCACTTAACTGGAATCCACATATGTTCTGTAACTACATTGAACTAAATGAAAATTGATCATAAACAGTCAAAAAATGCTGACTCAAAGAGAAATTCTGTGTCGCCTTTTAAAGAACTGAACTAAGGTTGTTTTTAAAAGAAGCAATTGAGGAAAAGTTTAAATCATAACTGCCACAAAGAAAGGAGATAGTGCAGCCATAAGAATAAGAATAACTTTAATTTAAAGATTGAACATAAATTTAAAATGTTTAGTGTTTTCTCCTCCTGTAATATCTTTAAAAGAAGGAATAATGTTAGATCAGGTGCAACATTAGACATAAACTTAATTAGACAGAAATGAGGAAACGTCTTAAGGATTTTCCTCTCGTGAGAACAAATTCACATGCTACTATTATTTGTTGGTACATATCCTACTACCACAGCCATGACTCATAGATAAAAAAAAGGAAATTGTTGCGAAAAAAACCTACGTAATCACTCATACAGATGCAGACTAGTCCATGCTACCAAAAAAATTTTATACATATTTTGTTATCGAGCCAAAAAGTCTTTTTCTCTCATAACAGTGAAATCATAGCTTTTTTTCTATGTACGTTTTGTGTCGTCAGTTAGACTGTTTCAGATAGTCAGTCGGTGCGGATGAAATAATATTTTCATTTTATTTGTTCCTTATTCTTACTTCGCTTTTTTACTTTTACGAAATTTCCAAAAAAAAATCCTTATTGTGAAATAGTAGATGAGTAGTGGAACTAAGCTGACGTAGATAGTTGAAATTAAAATATACGTGAATGGGATTCCTTACTTAAATTAGAAGGAACGACTTTGTAAAGTAGGTGCATTGAAATCACGTTTGGATTATGGAAAGTTAATGCTATTGTGTGTGCCATTATTAATAATTGGAACTTCTAAGCTCATTAATAGTTTCTATTTTGTGTAGACATCAGAGATTATCTATTCTGTATGTTTGCTGCAAACAAAGCACGAATAATAATAAACTTCTTAATTTATATCAGTTCTGACAAGCGACACAAACTTGCGAAAATTGATTTATGCTTATCTCCGCACATATTTAATTCTGTTTCTTTATCTCATGTCCTTTTTTCAGGAATTAACAAGACACTCATAATGAAATTGATACTTTTTACGGTTGCAATTATGTTCAAATGCAGTAGTTTCTCGTTATCTGCACCTACCGACTCTCTAGTTGAAGCAAGTAGTAATAGAAGCGATGAATGGAAACCGTTATCTCATGGATCGCCTAGTTTAGCATACGTCACAGAAGACGATGATTTAGGAAAGACTGGTGTTGTGATTCAATTTCGTCGAAGTATTAAAAGTGACAATACAGAAATTGAAGCACGACGGAGAAGTGCAATTGATAAGGGATTTATGCGCTTCGGACGCTCTAGAAATATGATTCGTTTTGGGCGTTCGAAGCCAGACAACACATTACAATATGATAATGATGTAAATGATGATTTAGAGCATAATGACAACGAAGTTAATGAGCCATTTTCAATGAGAATGCGTAAAAATGGCAACATGATAAAAATTGAGCCAAGACGAGCAATTGATAAAGGTTTTATGCGCTTTGGACGAGGCAATTTTGGAAGCTTTGGGCGCCCAAATCCAGACACATTACAATATGATAATGATGTAAGTGAGGCTTATGACTATATTGCACCACCAATTCGAAGAAGTCCTGATAATAAGTACGATGAGCATGGTAAGAAGATTTTGCGACTTGGACGATCATCATCGGAAGCATTAAGTGACGAGAATTATGATTCACCATACAGCATAGACAAATCAAATGATAGAGAAAAGAAGGCAATTGAAGGAAATGTTTTACGTTTCGGACGAATTAATCCAATGAGGTTTGGAAAGAAGCGAAGTGCAGTATTACCAAAAGCTGTTGCATCAACTTCAAGGATATATTGTGAAAATAATAATTGCGTGTTTCAAGAAAAGGAAAATCGACTGCTCGAAAACCCTGATAATGATGACAAACTCCCTATTGATAACTACCCTATGATAAATAATAATAAATACGATAATTATGAACAACTTAATAGCTTATTCGGTGACGATTCTAAGCAACAGGGATATGGCGAATATGTTATTACAAAATAATGCAACTTTATCTGTAATATTTTTACATACTGGAATTTCTAATGGTGATAAACTTTCGAGTCCATCTCAGTCTATTTATTACCCAAAATTGTTGTCAAAATGTAAAAAAAAATAATTAAATTGTTAATGAGATTGATTCGTAAAGATTATCAATGGCTGGATCATTAGAAGTTCAAATTGATTTTCTTTCTTCTTTTTAACAAAAAAAAAAAAGCTCTCTCTTAATGATCATAATGGTGATTATGTGCAAATTAATGCTGTAAAATCTCATTCAATGTCATACAAGTCATTTAAAATAGTCATCAAAAACACACAAAAGAATCCAAATAAAAGATGTTTATTTGACTATGAAAGTTAATACTATTACATGATATGCTTAAATCTATTCATCATCATCGGGTTCATAATCAGGCTCGAAATCATCAAAATTATTAATAGACTTTACATTTCTTTCAGGAGCTTTAACTATAACGGGTTTTTCAAAAAGTTCAGAATCACTTACTTCCATGGCTATTTCATCTGTATCATTTGATGAAATTGTTTCTAAGCTCATCTTTGAGTTTTCAGGCGGTTCCGATTTTGTTAATCTGCTATAGTTGAAGGAAAGTATCAAATCATTTGTTTTTTGTCGTTCTGCTGGATTTTCATTTGTTGGAACAGGAACCGAAATGTCACTATTTGATATCATTGGATTTTCTTCTGATGTTATTGCCATTTGTGGTGGAAGCTTTAAATGAGATTCAAACCCTTGTAAAAAGCTTGGATCTTCAGCAAATTTCTCCAAATCAGAAACTGATATATCTGTAAGGCCTGTCAATGTTGTGGCAAGCGAAACATTGTTTAAGAATGTTTGAGTTCCAATTAATTGCGATCCTTGTGTATTTTGATGATTATTTAAGCCTTCCAGATATGCTATACGATCATTAAGTCTTTTGATTTCGACATCCTTTTCCTGGATCTCTTTTAACATCTTTTGATTATCATTATTCTTAAATTTACATCCTTTCGTCTCAATCAGAAAGTTGATCATAAATGTATATGGATCTTCAGACTTTTCCTTATAAACAGCATATAGCATATCAGTTATTGTTTGATGAAAATGATATCTTCCAGCATAATCGAAAATATCATCTTGAATATTCTTATACTCGGCAATTTTCGAAGCTTTCTTTGAACTACTTTTTGACTTCTTTAATGTCATGACTGCTGTTATCCTTAATTCTTGGTATTTCTTTTATTTTTCTTATATTAATATTGAATTTACCTTTTCCACGAAAAAAATTTTCACGTTTATGTGACAGTTAAAATAAAATTTGAATTTTTGTAGAAATTAGTAGACAATAATTGTTCGTTGTTGTGAAACTTGTTCTTGTGAAAAAATAATCAAAAAACTAGTTTAATTAAAGATTAAATAAGTAATTAGTCGTTTAAATAAGTAATTGGACCTGTATTGATGTTATACTATTAATCGTTTATAAAATTAAGACGTATTTTCATGGAAAATTGTCAAAATGTCAAACACCAATGAAATTGAAGATTTAAAGAGAGATTTGCGAACAGATAAAAAACTAAATCGGCAAAAAGCATTTGCTAATTTAAGTCTATTAGTAACAAATCAAAGGCACATAGTTAATCGTGTATTTGAAGATAGTGAGAGAGATGCTGAACTGTCTTACGATGCCTTTTTTTATAGTGCCCATGAAGGTATTTATTTAATCATATTTTACGCGCAATTTAGACAATAACAACACTTTTTTATTCAGGAATAAAGATTCAGGCTTTGACACTAGGAGATTTTGACATTCATGAAGGAGATAATCGTATTAGAATTTATTCGACAGCTATGTCTGATCTGCAGGAAGCCTCGAATGATCCTTTATGTAAGACATACTCTTATGCTTAGTTTACTTAACTTATTAATTATTATTGTTATTAGGTCCACCACAATCCATCATTCAGAACACGCAATTGATTCAGGCAGTTATTGAGGTGTTGAGAAATGGACTGTTGTTGAGACATTTTGGCAATACTTACCTCAGTTTGCTCAATAGAGTTTTTGAATCAAGCACAGATTTTACAGCCATTCAGTGTGAAGATTGGAAAGGTAATGTAAATACGATTTAAAAGCGTTTAATTTTTGCTTATCACCTACTTATTTTAATCGTTTCTAGTTATTCTTAAAATGCTGATTAAAATAATGAAGGCAAACAGTCCAAAGTTTACGTTCCTGCTTCTGGTTGAATGTGCACAAAAAGTAACGATTGCTGGATGTGAAAATTCATACTTGGCATTGGAAATGATTAATTTGAATGTGTTTGAACAGTTGAAAAACATTATTGCCAGTCGAAATTCAGGAACAAATTATGTAAAAGAACGACAAGAATTAATTGTGCTCTTATACTATTGTTGTCGTGACAATATCGTTGATTTTCGATTTGAGATTTGTAGATTTCTTGAAGAATTCACATTTCATATAAATTCAGCATTTCTAAGCGACAAACATGATCGATATAGACCATTTCTCTTCAAACTGATGGATTTAGCTTTAATTGCACATATTCCAATGTTAGGAAATGATAAAGATCAAATGGAATATATTCATGACAAAAAGAATTGGTTCAACACAATTAAACAGTACGAATATTTGCTTTTGGAAGATTTAAAGCCAATGGGAATGGCTTATCGTGAAAAAATACCTCCAAAAGTAAGCAGTATAACTTGCGAATTTGCTGCAAGATTTTGCTTTTATGCTTATTGGAATGATGAAATCTTTAAAGATCACGAAACAGAAGATAGTGGTGAACACGTTCCAAAACGGATGAAACTTACTAACAAGCTACAAACTATAATTGAAAGAATTAAACCATCTGTTGAACGTCCTGGAATTTATAATTGGAAATGGCTTGCTGTTTTGTGTGAATTAATAGAAAATTATCCACAAACATTACAAAATGATGACATTGCAGAAATAATCATTTTATTATCTGAATGCCAACCAATGATTGATTTTAAGGAACAAATTTATTCATTCACAAAATGCTGTTCAATTTTACTGCAGCATGAAGAAGGCTTTAAAAATACAGCAAACAAACTTGTATATAGCCGATGTCAGACTTTATGGTCCAAAATATCAGATGAAGCTGCTAGATGCTGTTCAAATTCAAATAAGAACCTGATTGAATCTCATAAATTACTTCAATTATTAATTTATCATCATAAATATTCATCTCCTGCATTTATTGAATCTGTCATTAAGATCTTCACATCAAACTCAACAATTAAATGCGATACAACACTTGACACATTAATTGTGCTCCTTAAAAGCTTTAATCTTGATTCACTTCAAAATGGAAAGGAATATGCAAAAGAAATTCTTCGTTTTGCCTTTGAAAAAATCACACTTGCTGTACTGAAGAAGGTTATAGCTGGAAATGATAAACCTTCGTATCCAGTACTTGCTCATTTAGCCATTTTGTGCAGTCTTCTTAAAACAGACGTGATGAATTACTATAAAAATATGAAAATTGATGCATCTGATTTTTATGGAAAGATTATTGATATGGTCGAACAGAAGAATTATAAGACAGAAGTTGAGTCTATAATAAATCTTATGCAGCTCAAAATGCGTGGAAAATTAATTATTGAAAATGAAAATTTCTTAAAACATACGGAAAAATTGACAGCTGAAAATAATCTTGAAGTTCCAACAGAACTAAAATGCATGGTTGACGAGGAAATTTTCTGTGAATTAATGAAACTTACAGAATTAGGAGAGAAAATAATAACTGAAAATAGTACAGTCATCGAAATCAAAGATTATCTTAGAGATGTCATGTCAAGCAACGAGCTCATGATGAATCTTTTATCAGAACTCTTAAAAATGGAAGCAACAAATCAAAAGAAAATGGAAAATTTGTTCATCACCAAAAGAATTTTGCTTTATATGCAGGTATGTTAAAAATACAATGATTTTAAAGACTTCTTTCTAAAAAAATTACAAAAGTCTTCGTATTATTGATCGAGGGACTTAAGCGCATTTTTGACGCAGCGATCAGTATTTGATTATCTTATTATTTTGCGTTCAATTACATGTCATGAGAAGATTAGAAGCTCATTAATTTTAGTGTAATTAACAAATAATTACAATGAATGTTTTTATAGAAAAGCTTTATTATTTAACAGTCTTTTGGAATTCGAATTGTCTAGCGGTTAAAATATATTTGATAATTTCCCACGTTTTAATGCACTAAAAAATCAATAATTGAAGTAAAATTAACAATTCATTGCAATGAATTTACATACAGTAAGGGTTTATTATTAAATGTTTTTTTGGAATTCAAATTTTACAACGACTAGAAAAAAATTGAAATTTTTCGCTAAAAGTTGCACTACATATATATTAATTATAGTATAATTACATGATCTTAAGACTTTTAAGCATTCGATGGGCCAATAAATCGATAGTAACGGAGATAATAAAACAAACGCGAGCTCTCTACGATGTCTGGTTAAAAAGTTTTTCTTCACCCGAGCAGCCGAACAAAGCGTATTATTAAGCTTTGAAAAAAATTTTTTTAACTGTTTTACTTATTAATCCCTAATTTTAAAGGAAATTGAACGAATTTTTTCCATAATATCAACGAGAAACATTGAATTTGACACAACTGATACGAATAAACTAGCGTTACAGATAAACGCGATGCTGTCAAGTCATTATCATTCGGCAGTTGGAAAGCTTATTCGTAATTATGATCTCAAAAACTGCTTAAAATGGATATTTAATCAAGTTGATCGTGAATTTTATGATACTGAAGAATATCCGAACTTGAAATTGAATCTCAAAGCATTTATAAATGCAAAGTTTGATCAAAAAATTAGATATGTAATGATTACAACTTTATGCGAATATTTTAATTATGAAGGAATCAACACAGACACAGTCGTTCAGTGGATTGATAAAATTGAATTCAGCATTGACAATAATATTGACATGCATACGATCTTTAAAGTTGTTGATATTTTTGGTCGCCAAAAGAATATCCCGGAAGAGGCAGCAATTTGGATATGGGGTGCTGGAATTGTTTATATCTGTAAAATGCACCGAAGCAATCTTTACATCATGAATTGCATTATAAATAAGTTAGCAGAATTAAAACAATTTACTCATCAGTATTTCGATTTATCAAAGTACTATGTAACAGTTTACACATCCTTCTCAAAATTGTGCTCTTATGATGTCAATTCAAACAGATGCTACGGCTCAAAAATTGTTTCCAAGTTTTTACGTCAATTTAAGCATTTTCATGAATCATATTTTATAATGTGCTATGATCAACCTGTTGTTAAGCAGATGTACGAGAAAATTTACAAGGAGTGCCTTTGCTCGGACAGCTTTGAAGTCAAAATGGCAGCAATCGAATGCTTTAGTACAATTTTATTCTCTAATCATGAAGATATCAATCCAATTAATGAGCAAAAAGTAATGAATACATGCAGAAAGAGTTTATTCAAGGATTTCCTTTCAAATTATGGATTTGTGTATAAAGACAATTACGAGAATCATAATGATGTGGATGTTAATAACTTATCAACGTACATACAACTATTTACAGCTTTATTCTTTGTTAATTTCAACTTCAGACGATCAAATCTATTCGAATTGGCAAAAATATTCATAAATTTTAGTCTGACAGAAAACGAGGGATTAATTATATTCCAAAAAGTTTTGAAGCAATTAAAATGCAGCTGTTCTAAGAGTGTCATCAATACAAACGATATCGTTGATTTAATATCTAAATGGGTGGAGATGTCAATTGAAATGAGCAAATTTCCATGGCATTTAATAGGATGTCAAACTTATCAGGATTTTATTAACGATCATTACAACTTAATTTTACTTTCTGCCTTGAAAACCAAATGTGAAGTCGTTGATGACTTTTTAGAATCTGTTGAATTGCTACTAAATCAAGCAGCATTGCCAATAATGAGTAGATGCTTGGCGTTTATGATTCCATTCAGAGCAAAATGTGTCATAAAATATGAAGTTAATATCAATGAAATGTCTAATAAGCTAATCACAGCATTTAATGAAGATGAACAGAAATTGTTGCTACTTGAAAACCTGCCAAAAGTCATAATTCATATCCTTGAGAATGTAATCGATAATCAAAAGTTCCTAGAAATGACTGGATTTCAAATGGATTTTTGTGCAACTTTTGAGTCAATCAAGTTTAATGACTTTCAGAAATGCATTAAGTATATCGAGAATACATGCAACATTAAAACAGATCAAAATTTAGTGACGTATTTATGCAAGAACTCATTAAGTTATGTGGAACAGTTGTTTTTGCTACAAAAAAAGAATATACAAGGAACTGAATCTAAGGAACAAAAATTACTTTCTCTTCTACATTACAACATTCTTGCAATAGAATCTTTGGAATATATGAAGGATCAAAATGTCACATATGAGAATTGCATTAAGGAATATTTGTCACGTGAAATTGCCAACTTTTATTGCTTCCTTATTATCAGCACGACATTTGGAGAAAAATTAAGAATTATGGCTGCAGCCTTTTTGTTAAATTATTTAAAGGAGATTATTCCAGTTTGTAGTAATTATTTCAAGTCACAGCTACAAAGAATCATTCCTCAACTGGTTTCAGTTTGTAAAAATTTAAGTGTCAAAAATGATCCACAAAATTTGAAATCAAAATGCTTTGAAATAATGAACTTTTTGGTTCTAAATCAGCCATCATTAAACGAGGAAATAGCTACACTTGATCGATTTCCATTAAGCAATGATTTTAGTGAATTGAGAACAAAACAATTGAGCATTAAGTATGGAGATGAAGATTTTGCATTAATAGAAGAAATTGAGCATTTTTTGGAAATTAAAAACCGTCGTATTGAAGGATTAACAGCATTATATGAGCACCTTGCATCGAAAACGTCTGAATTAAAGTATCTTTTTGAGGAATTAAAAACAATGACAGGTGAGTTGGCTTAATGAACGACAATTCTGTTCAGTATAACTTCATTTCTGTTCAGTTCATATTTCGATTAGTTAAAAATTCAAATTTTTAAAATCCGTTACATTTTAAATTTTTGGAATCCGTTAATTTTTCATTTCTTTTATTCATCACAGGTGATAAAGCTAACAGCACATTGCATCGATTAATAAGATCATTAGTTGGCTACATCCGGGAAAATGATGAAGAACGAGCAGTTGAAGCTGTTAAGTGTCTTGGACAAATTGGATGTCATAACATATCAACAATTATTTTCGATGTTGAGGATAAGGATAATGAGACGACTTATGTGACATTTTCAAATGTCCTCAATTGCCAAAGATTAATCTGTAATCGTGTGCTAGAAAAATTGGAACTTTTATTGATTCATCATAATGTCAACATTTTTCAAGTTGCAAGTGAAGCTTGTTACTATCTTTTTGGATCTGCATCATCCATCGATTTCGTACCAAGTCCAAATTTTAGTCCTTTCCTTACAAAAAATCGTAGTAATGAAAATTTGTTCTATTTAGAACCAAAAAGTGATAAAGTATTGGATCTACATAGTTTTGTGGTTGAAAACAATACTCTGGAATATTCTCGCTTCATGAAAGGATTTTGTGTCAATATGAATCTGTATGCTGGTGATCGAATGCTAATTAATTTAATTCAGATGCAGTTGGAATTTGCTGAGACACTTTTCCCACTCATTTTTCACTTAATATTATTGTACAACAATGAAACAGCAAATAGCGAGATTCTTAAGACATTAAGCTATTATTTCGAGCAGTGTTTTGAAAAGTTAAACTATTCTGAGCTAACAAATGAAGGCTCAGTATTCATCAATAAGAAAATAATTCGTCAAATGCTGAAATTAGCTGAGAAAATTCGAATTTATAGTCAAGATAATCCATCATCAAAAATGGCGATAAAACAAGACTTGAATTTCCTGCATATTGCTAAGGCTGCAAAACATTGTGAGGCTTCATTCACAGCTATTCAATATTGTGAGATGTGGGCAAGAAAGACGTTGGAAAAATTTAATGTTCCGTTTTCTGTATCAATTAAGGACAAAACGCTTGAAGACATCATGTATCGTTCTTATTCGGCAATTGGAGTTCAAGAAGCTACAGGACTCTTCTTAAATCCTTTAACAAATCGATCAGAATATTTGAAAAATAATGACTTGCATTTACAAAGTCTTCTTGAAATATCAAAGAATGCACCATGCGAGGACTACATGAAACTTTTAAATGATGTCAATTTGCATCACGTTTCAAATAAATTCAACGAGAATATGAACAATTCTAATAAGTCACAGCAGTATGAATGTCTATGGAAACTTTCAAAATGGAATACAATCGTGGAAACAGATTGTGTAATTAAAGATGATAAAGGAATGATTGATTATAAGGAAGAATTTGAAAAATATCATTATCATGGTTTGCAATATTCTAGTAATAATGATGAAGTTGGAATAAGAAATGCCGTCTATAAAAGCCGTAAAATGATTACGCAGCTAGTTAATCATCATATTCTAGAATGTTCCAATAGTTTGTACAAGTTCCTTGAAATGTCACATCGTTTGGCTCAAATTGAGGATTTTTCCGAGGTGAGTCGAGTTCGCTTACAAAGCAAAAGTATTGTTCATTTCAGTTCAGTACAAAAATGTTTCGTTAAAAATTTCAAAATTTTAAAACCCGTTATTTTTCAAAATTTTGAAATCCGTTAATTTTAATTCTCACAGGTATTGTTTAAAAGATCTACAAACGAGTTGATGCTAAAGAAGTGGAAAATTCATGAAGGACTTCCATTTGATTATGAGCATTGTAATAAAGTCTTTCTTCAAAGAAACAGCATCCTTAGTACAGCTAATATTAGAGCAGGAAAGCGTACTTGGGTTCCTGATGCAGTTCAATATAATTCACTATTTTTGGTCAAAAATGCAGTTTTAGCTGGTCAACATAATGATGCTATTCCATTGATAACGGAACTAAAAGAGTCAATTTCATCACTTCCAAAGAAATTAGAAGTTTTACTAGAGGAAGCAAAGCTGAATATGAACAAAAATGAAGAAATGGCTAAGAGTTGCTTGTCCGAAATCATCAACATAAAAATTAAGGATGATGATGCAATATTGTTGTCAATTGCCCATCGATTGTATGGTGAAATTCTAGCTGAAAACTTCTCAGATGACTTATTAGTTATATCTACAAATTATTTTGATGTTTCAATGACCTATCTCGATAATTATGCTCGATTCCATGGGAAGCAGTATCTTGTTGCAAAGCTTGATGATGATGCAGCATTTAATACATTTTCACAGAGTTTACTTACGGAAAAAATTGATGACGAAAAGAGTCGCTTAATTGAATCGAAAATTTATGATGCTTCCTGTATTTATGATACAGTTGCTAGATATAACGATCGAGAATATGAATTCAAGTTATCGTACATTACATCTCCAGATTTCATTCAAAAGAAGAACACTTATGCGAAGAATGTTGAAAGATTAAAGCTAATGAAAATGAGTTTTACTAAAGATGCTGATGCTGATTTTAAGAAATCCTACGCAATCTTATCAAAAAGTACTGATTTGGACCGAATTGAAATTGAAAATGCTGAGAAAGAAAAAAAGCTCGCTGCAAAAAATGCAATCTAGTAAGTTCTATTTCTATTCCTTCACACAGCTTTTTTTACCGTTATTCATCAAACTATTATTTTTCTTTTAATTCACAGTTACTACGTTCGAAGTACAATTTACAGTCCTGATGATAACATCCTTAACATATTTCGAATTGTATCGTTGATGCTCGCGAATTTTTCAAAAAGTTCATTTATTAGAGTCTTTTTGGAAAAGAATTTGTTGAAAATTCCAAGCTACAAATTTGTTATAGCTTTGCCTCAACTTACAGTCCGATTGAATGACAGCAAATCTGATCCTTTAAATAAGTTATTGAGAGCACTTTTAACTCGTTGTGCACTTGATCATCCACATCATACACTGCCATTAATACTAGCTTTGGTTAATTCATATGCTGATTCAGATAATGATAATGAGAATGAAGAGGCGCGTGTTCTTGGAGCCAAAGATTTGTGGGAGACCTTAAAAAAAGATCATAAATCAATAAAGCCAATAATGATTGAAATGGAGAAAATGTCAGCAGCACTAATTAACTTGGCTAATATGCCATTAAAGACATCATCTATTCCATCGGATCACAAAGTATTGAAATTGACAAATTTAAAATATGCACACTGTCCAACAATTGATTTAACAGTTATGAGAAGTTGTAATTATCAGAAAAGCTTAATAACAGTCCAAAAATGGGATCCAAATGTAAAGTCAGTTGGTGGAATTAATGCACCAAAAAGAATTGAAGTTTTGTGTTCTGATGGAATAAGAAGACCTCAATTATTGAAAGGAAAGGATGATATGCGTCAAGATGCAATTATGGAACAAATATTTGGAGTTGTAAACAAATTACTACTACTCGATAAGAACATGCAAAAGAATAATGCTAGAATTAGAACATATAAAGTTGTTCCATTTTCTCGACGTTCTGGCATTTTAGAATGGTGTGCAAATACGACTCCAATTGGATGTTACTTAGCTGGAGAACGTGGGAGTGATGGACGAATCATTAATAAAGGTGCTCATGAAATTTATCGACCAAATGATTGGAGTCCTGCTTTATGCATGCGTAAAATATCAGAGATTCCTGCAAATTTAGACAGTGATGATAAATTGGAAAAGTTTAATGAAATTTTGTGTCGTATTAAGCCTGTATTTCACAACTTCTTTTATGAAAAATTCAAAAATCCAGGACAACATTTTGAAAGGAGATTTGCGTACACAATAAGTGTTGCTGTTAGTTCTATGATTGGATATATTTTGGGCATTGGAGATCGTCATGTTCAAAACATTTTAATTGACTTAAAAACAGCAGAATTAATTCATATTGACTTTGGAGTGGCATTTGAACAAGGTAAAATTTTACCACATCCTGAATTGATTCCATTCCGTCTAACGAGAGACATAATTGCACCATTTGGAGTCAGTGGAGTTGATGGAATCTTTAGAAAGGCATGCGAAAATACAATTGAAATTCTACGTAAAAATGATAAAGCACTAACGACAATTTTGGAAGTGCTACTTTATGATCCAATGTATATGTGGACATTTGGCGTAGATCAGGCACGACGATCTCAGTTGGAATGTGAAAGTGATGATGATCTTTCGGGTGAAAAAGTTGAGCATGATTTGATGGCATCTCGTGCATTAAATTGTGTCAAAATGAAATTGAAAGGAATGGCTGAAAATACCTCCGTACGATATCCGTCTATTGAAGGACAAGTCCAATATTTAATTCAAGCTGCTACAAATCCAAGCTATTTAAGCAAATTATTTCGTGGATGGCAAGCATACTTATAAGATATTTTATTTTTGTACAAACATATTTTTTTTGCAGTCATTTAAGATTTAAATATATTAACGGTTACTTTAAATTTAAATCCAAAGACAACAAATTGTTTGTAGAGAAAAACATTGCGAAAATTCTCGAAATAAATTTATAACTTTTGTCATTAGAAAACACAATATAAACTTAATTTAATTAAGTTCTAGTGATGTCTGTGAAGCACGATTGGTATCAAAACGATGAAAAAGTCGTGGTGACTGTATTATTGAAGAATGCAGTCGAAAAAGACTATAAATGTGAAATTGAGGACGAAAAAGTTCATTTGTCAGCTGAAAACTATGAATTAATCCTCAATTTACTAAATCCTGTTGTTCCCGAAAAGTCCTCGCATAAAGCAACACTTCATAAAGTTGAAATTACATTAGCTAAACGTGATTTCGGAAAATGGGGAATGTTGGAAAAGAAAAAGGAAGTGATTAGCGAGCAGCAACAAATTGCTGTAAAGAGTAAAAAGCCACAAGATTGGGATAAACTAGCCAAAGAAGTTGAAAAGACTGACGACACTGAGGTAATATAATCAAATATTGAAAGATACAGTTAATTACAACATGACTTTATCATTTCAGGGAGATGCAGCAGTCAATGCCTTATTCAAAAAAATCTATGAAAGTGGAACCGAAGAACAACGCCGTGCAATGAACAAGTCCTTCCAAGAATCCGGTGGAACTGTTTTGAGCACTAATTGGGATGAAGTCAGAAAGGACAAAGTTGAAGTAAAGCCTCCCGATGGCACTGAATTCAAGCAGTTCTAAAGATCCAGCGGCAAAGAAATTACTAATGCCATCAAATGTTTCCATCGCTCTGTATCTATGTAAATTTTTGTGGTGGTATTGGAGATTTTTGAAAATTTAACCGTCATAGCTGGACAGCTGCTTGCAATCTTGGTACGAATCTAAAAATAAATTAAGTCAGTGATATTTTTAAGAACATTGATTTTGGAATTATGATAAAACTTCCAAATCAGAATTAACGCAAATCAGTTTCTCTCCTTTTTCGTAATAATAAGAAGCTTTTTATTATGAAAAATTGTTAGGTAAAAAGAAGATACAGAAATGAAAAAAATCTAAAAGATTGTTATTATCGGTTCCTTAAAAATAAACAAGATAAAGAAGAATAACAGAAAATTGACAGTTAATTAATTTATTTATTAATCAGAGAAGAATACTTTCATTGTATTATTATAGAAAATCTCGCTAAGCTTCTCAGCGTCTTCACCTTTAACGCCAGCAATAACTTCAAGTACTTGAACAATTGTACATGGCTCATTCCTTCCAACAACCAAGACATCCTTTTGCCATTTTTGCTTATTTTGTTTTTTGACAGTTTCAAACTTAGTCTTGATAAATTTACTTGAAGCATGGGATTGTCTTATTTCACACCAAGGACTATCAGTCTCCAACATAATTTTGTCATTTGGCAATTCCTTAACAACTTCCAAATTCGCTTCAGATTTTAATGAGCAGCCATTGAGTCCAATATAAAATCCCATTGAGATTAAAATCTTTGCATGCTCTAAGCTTCCATCATAAGTATGAACAACACCGCCACGTCTAATCTTACTTTTATTTCTCTCAATTATGCTGATGAAATCATCGTGTGCGTTACGGCAATGAAGAAATAATGGCAGATCATATTTATCAGCGAGTTCTAATTGCTTCTCAAAATATCTACAAATATAATGTTTTTAATTATTATTCAGGCACAATTAAGATGTCATATTTACTTCTTTTGAATATCTGGTTCGCAGAAATGGAGCCTGTCATAATCCAAGCCAATTTCTCCAATAGCAACAACCTTGCTTTTATTCTCTTCAATGTGTTGATCTAGCTTGTTAAAATATTCCAAATCAAGCAGGAATTCACCACATCTTGTTGGATGACATCCAACAGTACAGAACAATCGATCGTCATTATCAACAATTTTAAATGCTGGTGCACATTCCAGAATCGATCCAACAGTCAAGATGATTTTTTCAACTCCAATATTCCATGCCTTATCTAAAACTTGTTGTCTATCTGAGTCATGCTTCCTCGTCCCATTATATCTTCCGTCAAAGACTTCATCAGTCAAATTGGCTCCGATATCTGCATGTATTAAATAACAAATTATATTAGGTGAGAAAAGTAAATGTGAATGCTTTGTAAGTCAGTCAGTCTATAAATAAGACTAAAGTTGAGAAATGATCAGCAAGAGTTTATTGATATGTGTGGATTTTGTGCGCTTTTAATTTTATATGAACCTTATTGATGCGTTTTTATTTTCACACCGTTTTCACGTGTGGATCTATTGGTTTTGTTCTGATTGAAAAATCAGTTTTTTCGCATTTTATGAGAAAACGAAGCAAAATTGGTTATAAAAGGTCCAAGAAGAAAAGTTTGTGCCTGAAATTTTACATAATTTTCAAAAAACGGATTTCAAATTGGTTGTGGCATTGCTGAGAAAATCGCAAAATACGCTTTCTGTAAGCAAACAAGCAAGCAAGCAAGGTAATCAGCAAGAAATCTCAATAACGAGACATTGTAGAGACTTCTAGTTTTTTACATTTGATTCGTGCTGCTCTATAGAAGAGCTGTATTGTTTTCGGGCAAGGGAGGAACAGCCGTTGTTTCAGAAAATACCTTTAAACATATGCTGAGCGAAGCTCAGTTCACTTATCAAGCTTCATACCTTCATACTTATGCTAGGCAAATTTTGGTCTATCCATAAGACTTTTGATGGTACGGTGTGAATATAATCCGCATTTGGTTTCTACCCGATACACTAGTTTTAAAAAGTGAACACTTGGAATTAATTAATTTTGAATATTGATTCAGCATGACGACAACAGTTGACTAAAGTACATCCAAAAATGATACAGATGATGCTTTTGAATTGTGCTAAACTGTCACTAATGGATTATTATCGTGAAAAATTGGCGAGAAGCCCCCACTCACATGTATCGTGCTAATTTCGTTTTTCACTTCTTGTTTCCTTCTCGACCATTCAAGAAAAAAAGCAAAACAAGATGTAAATAGAACATGTCATAACAATGATTAAAAGTATTGTTTAGAGGAAAATTTTCGGATCGTTTACATTTTCATGCCACATGCTGATCGCTTTATCATTGATTTCTTGTTTAATTAAACTTATCATTATTTTTTTGTTTCATAAAATTCGTCCGAAAATGAGTTCAGTTCCAAAAGTTTTGAAGATCCTAGAAGTGGCATTTCCAGTTGTCATGCATTTCTTCAATATGTCACTCATCGAAATGTTAATTAATGGAAGGATTTCATATCAAATTGAGAGCAGTTTTGACTCAATTCTATTCTTTATGTCAGTGTCAATGATATTTCAAACAGTCAGGAAGGCAAGAATCGGTGACATTAGTGAGAAGACTATACATATGATTGGACTTGTAAGTTCTTATTTATCATAAATATATGTCTTCAACTATAAACTTCTCATCCACAGACCCTCCTTAATACTTTTATTTGTGATCTTGTGCTTCGTATGATCTACCTCCCACTGCAATATTTATTGTTCTTCATGGTTGTTAATGGATATTTGGTAAGCATGCACATTCATTCATAATAATTCAATATCAATCACTACTTATTCATTTTTTTTTATTCCAGACAAGCTTTTGTGAAAATTTTTTATTCTTTCTCAAAATTTTCGATCGTTGGATTCATTTCACAAAATTTATTGTTCTTCTAAAGTCACCGACCTTTCATCCAATTTTACAAAATTTATTAAGTGCCGGAATCTTTGGAGTGACGTGGAAATTCACAAATTGTTTCTCTTTATCGGATTTTCAGCAATTGTGAGTAATATTCTTATTGGATTTTAATTTATAATCTATTATCAAGCATTCAAGTTTTAAAACATTAGAAAAAATCAATATAACGAACTTTTTCAATTTAAACGATAGTAAAAAACGTTCAGTTATTCAACACTTAATTTTTGTTCAGTTCAGATTTTTTAAGTTTTTAAAAACCGTTAAACTGTTAAAATCAATCAAATTTTTTTAAATATAGCATATCACCGCTTGTGTGCTATCAGAAGTTTACCAAAAAGTAACAGAAATGGTTCATTCAGTCTCAATCGTTTTCGCATTAATCGTGAATTTGGTATTTCGTCAATATTTTTTCGACACTGACTACAAGTTTGGAACTTTGAGTGGATTTTCAAGCTTACTTATGCTTTTCTCAACTAGCATTCATATAAAAAATATTAACATTCTTCCGGAGCATCATAAGAAAATTTCACAAATTATTTATGTCATGATTGAGATAATTTTGGTGCTGATAAGTTTGGAGATATCCGTAAATTTAATGTGGATGCGCTTGCAAATTTTAATTGAATTTATAATGAAATATTTATTAATGGATAATAAGCTGAATTTGTATCAAGAAATGGGTGGTGATAGTCTTCTTGGGTTCATTATACTCAGCATAGCTATATATTTTCTGTACTACTCGTTAATGATCACAAGTAATTCAGGGATTTTAAAGATTTATGCTGAAGAATTTGTAGGAAAATTTCAAAATAAGCAAATAGAAGAATGTGCTGTAAATTCAGTCTAAAAGCCAGAAACTGTGACTAGAAAACTGACGAGAAATTCGAGATCCATTAAACCTGCAGCACATTAGTGATGCAAAATATCAACGTATTTTTTAAATTCAAAATTTTTCGCGCGCTTTTTGTAGAAAAAAATTAAAAAATTTTTTAAAAGAATTTTTGTTTTCAATTAAGATTTTAACATTTTAAGATTTTAAGGCATGGAGGAAGCAGATAAAGTTGTTTTACATTATCAAATGCTAGAATATCTCTTTAACAAGTGCAAGCTAGCAACAAGTTGTTTTAATCATGCATGGGAAAGTTTTTTAATTGAATATCCGGAATATAAAAATTCACTGACGGCAAGTGAATTAAAGAACATCTTCTGGACAGAGATAGCCACGAATATTGATCAATATGAGTTATTGACCGAGGAACAAGAAGAATATTTCAATTATGATGGATGTATTTTGAATATTAGCGATGAAAATCTTCTCGAGACATTTGAAAAGACTGAGCCAAGAAGAGAATCTGATTACTTATTTTTAAAGACGGAAGAGAATTATCGACAACTAGTGCCACAACGTACTCAAGTGACTGAACAAAATGTCCAAAATGTCTTCAATGAACCTAATAATTCTACTAAGAATAATGATATTAAATTAAATATCATCGGAACTAAGGAACACTCAGAAATGGAAAAGAATAGTGAATTTAAGCTAAGCTGCCTCATGTTGAACCTATTTACAAACACTGATGAATTGTCTAATAATGAAGAAGACTTGAATATAGAGATCTTGAATAAATTGAGAAATCCGAATGTATGCACAGATGATGATCATTTAGGATTTATGTCTGACGATTGGTCAAAATCTATTTACGGTGATCTTGACGAAAATGCATCAAATTTAAGTGAGGATTTATCAATAATGCTTAATATTCCAAAACCCAATATCGATTCATCACAATCAATTGAGTCATTTTCTTCATCGATTCAAAGCCAATCGTCATTATCGATTCTGATGCCACAAATTAGTCGTACCCCAACTCGGTCAATGACTCGATCATTATCACAAACAACACCTACTTCACAAACACGACGAAATATTCTTCAAAGCAGCAGCAAGTCATCAACACCAAGTCGAAACACAAGAAGTCGACGAGCTCTCGTACCTGATCCAGCATTAAACTTGAAAATGAGTAAATTTATGGAAAAGCATGGAAGAAGAAACAAATAGTTTTTAACGATACTGACGAAAGCAAGGAATGTACTCCCTTCTATAAATTTACTTTAAGCTCTTTCTTACTTTTTCGTGTAAAAAAAAAATCATGCCTGATCATGTATATTAATAAACTTTCTTAATATAATTTGTAACATTTTAAGGTTTATACTATTGCATAAACATGATTAATGTGTACATCTCATGGATCTTTATGCCACGACTCAAAAACATTCACAGACCAATAGTTTTCATCAAAGCTTATCTTCCACATTCCTTATTCACTGGGGTAAAAAAAAGTTTTATTTAGACTGAATGCGGCTACTAAAGATTTGATTGCTTCTTAATATAAAGCGCACCATTAAGTAAAACTTCAAAATTTAACGGTCATAAAATATTTGAAAAATATGTTGCAATCATAATTTTACCACGTATCTTGGAATAACGTAAGGTTTACGCAAGCAATTCTCGAAGCTTTAGCTTGGTTTTAGCAGGGAAGTGATCAATAAAAGAAATAAATCCTCAATAAGATCCAGAATGCAATAAAAATAGTGGTAGACAGTCAGACATAGGACAGATATTAGCGACAAGTGATAGAAAGAATATCGAAATGCACTTTAAAGCACTATATGATATAAAGCGGTAAGTTTCAACGCCGTGAGAATTGTGTAAAATGTCTATTTTCTAAATTTAGACTACCGCTTCATGTATTTTTCTTTCTGAGACAAAATTTTCACGTTTTTCAGGTTGATGACGATGATGTGGTTTAAAAAATACAGCCAGTTGGATGCTCCACATTGATATCATCAAGAAAAATAAGATCCAGCGTATGAACTAAGAAGAAAAAGTCGTTTTTTGTGTACTTGCCAATGAATTTCATTTTTTTCTGATTTATAAGCGAAACACTTCTTTGAAAAAATTTAATCATACACAGGAATAACTTAAATCACTGTTCCTATACGCGGATCTTTGTGGAAATGTTACTTTTCCTTACTGATCTCGTGAAAATTTGAAAGAAAACTAAATATGCCGTGTGTGAGAGAAAATACTCAAAAGAAAATATCAAGAAGGGGGACGTCAAGTGCTGTGCATATAAATAATGTAAACATTGAACAGGACAAAGAATAATTTATCGTAAAATTAGGAAATTAATTAAAATGAACGATTTGCCGAAAGAATTTGATCTTTGTGTAATTGGCACAGGATTCCAAGAATCAGTAATAGCTGCAGCAGCATCAAGAGTTGGAAAAAGTGTCCTACATATCGATCAAAATGAGTTTTATGGAGGTTTTTGGTCATCTTATAATTTAGAAAATTTTATGAATCATTTAGAAGTAAATAAAGCTGAAGAAACTGACAAGATGTGTAAAATAAGGAACGTGAATCAGCAATGGTATGAATTTACTGACGAAATACCTGAAATCAATGAATGGAACAAAGAGAAAATCATTAAAGACAGCAGACGTTTCAATATCGATTTAATTCCAAAAGTAAGCAAATATTTCAGTGCTGGTTCTTATATCTTAACATAACGATTCCATTTCTTTTAGCTCAATTACTGTAATGGAAAACTAGTAGATTTACTGATTTCATCAAACATATGCAGATATACAGAGTTTAGAGCTGTCGATAAAGTCCTTACAGCACGCAATGGGCAGCTTGATATAGTTCCTGGATCACGAGCAGATATATTCACAAAAAAGAATGTCTCAATCGTTGAGAAACGACTTTTAATGAAGTTTATCACACAATGTGTAGAATATAAAGCAGATGATGAAAAGAAGGAAGAGACTTTTGACTTTCCTGACGACGGGAAATTTATAGACTTAATGAGACAACAAAAGCTGACTGATAATTTAATTCATTACATTCTTTATTCAATGTGCATGGGAAATGATGAGACAACTTTCAAGGAAGGACTTGATAAAATAAGGATGTATTTGACAAGTATAGGACGATATGGAAATACCCCATATTTATTTCCAATGTTTGGCTGTGGAGAAATACCTCAATGCTTTTGTCGACTATGTGCTGTATTTGGTGGAATTTATTGGCTTGGACAGCATGTATCCGATGTTAATATTATTGATTCCGATAATGACGAAAAAGTCGTTAAAATGAAATTTGGTGATGAATTTATTACTTCCAAAAAATTGGTTTGTGGACTTGATAGCAATCTTTTAGACATTAATGCCTATCCAACTAGTCATATCTCGAGGGCTGTATTCATAACTACAAAACCAGTCGGTGGATCTTCTGTAAACAGTGAATTGGACGGTGGTGGAGTTGTTCTGCTTTATCATCCAATTGAAGGCAGTTCCGATGGGGTTACAATGATTCAACTTTCTCATTTTACATCATGCATATCTAAAGGACTTTGTAAGTTATTTTAATCTCACGATTTTAAGAAGGATTAACATTTTTAATCCAACGATTTAAATTGAAGATTTAATCGTGAGATCTAAATTGCAATGTGATTTAAATCATCTACTTTCAGTTTATTTGTCCAAAATGTGAATCATTCATGATCAATTAAATATTCTAGATCTCGTCCACTTATCTACACCATTCAAAAAAGGAGCACAAAATGACCTTAAAGATTTCGTAAACACTTTCTTCAGAGAAGATTACTCAAGCGATGATGATACTAAACCAACAGTAATTTATTCCGCATACTTTGAAGTTCCATCAAGCATAAAAGGACACAATTATGTAGACTCTCAAAACGGACCAATTTTCTATTGTTGTGGATCTTTTGCAGAGTTAGATTACGATGAGTCAATACGTCAGTCTAGACTTCTTTATTCTAAAATGTATCCAGATGATGATTTTCTGCCAAAAGCACCGGAACCAGAAGAAATTATCATAGGAGATGAGGACGAGACAAACTCTAGCGTGAATTTGGGTGCACTTGCTGATTTGGTCATCGAGAATGATAAAAGTGGAGATAATGAGGGTCAAGAGACAGTTAATGATGATATAAAAGCTGAAAATGAACATCCAGTGGATGAAAATAAGGATACAGAGAGCACAAATGATATTGAAAAGGCTTAAAAGCTTTTTTTTACTTAATTCATTAAATGTTTATTAATCGAAATTATTATTTTTATGCTACAGTTTTTTTAAATTATTTTCGAGAAAATATATGCTTGATAAATTACACAAATTTGTTTATAAGATATCCATTATTTTACTTTTAAATCAGTCATAAAATAAACTCAATACAAGATAAAATTTTTTATATAAAATGTTCTTTTTTGGTTAACAAATTAAGAATAATCAATTGATACGTTCTTTTTCACTTGTTGAAAGGAAATGAAGGAAAAATCTGTTGTGTCTGTAGACAATAGCTTCTCATTCGAATGAATGTTTCTGCTCCAAAAAAGAAACCGTTAAATTTTCTTTCAAATTTTTAATAGCTTGAAGTTGGCTTCAATTTGAATAAATTCAAATATTTTTTTGTAACGGACGTGTGATAAGTTGCATGTAGGTAGGAAAAGAAATCATTCAGACCTTCGTGACTGCCATTATTCTAAATCGCACTGTGCATTACTTTGATATTTATCATTACATTCTAAGAATGTTGTACAGCATACTAATCTGATCTCAGGCAATTTACTGACTAATGAAGCAAGTCTAAGTGATAAAAAATTACTCAGTCATTATAAATTTCTTCCTTCTAAAAGTTTTTTTTTTTCAATTAAAGTCGAAGGAGTTCTGATATGTTCTCAATACATTTTTTTTTGTGTGACTTGATTATTAATCATTCCTAGGAAGCGTAAACTCTTAGAACTGAGTGCATTAAATTGTTTGTGATATTTCCTATATTATGTGATGTATGTGATGCAGTCAATGATTTTTATGTCTGTTTTTTATTGGTGTCAAATGCTTTTATAAAGTAAGTTCAAGTATGCAATTAATATGCTAAATAAACAAAATGATATTCGTAATAATAAAACGCAGCACGGCAAGTTCAGAGTAAAAAAAAAAAATCTAGACTCTAAATTGAAAAAGAAAAAGCCAAAGTCTGTGATTAAAATTCATTTCCAATCTTCCTTATTAGCTGATACAAAAATATATATTTATGTTATACATCTTGAAGACAATAGCCTCGATAATATGGAAAATAATTTAGTGCATAACTTATGTTGCATTTTACGGTCGCATTGCTGTTGTTCTGCTAACATAACATAGCCATTATTATTTGTTGCTTAAAAGCTATCGATTAGAATGAATTATAATTTAAATATGCAATAATTATGTAATATTTGGGCATCAATTTATTGTTATTGAATGGAACGGAGAGAGAGAGATTAATTATTTGACTCGTAGTCATTACGATCGGTATTATTACTTTATGTCTGTTTATATACAAATTTTTTTAAAGAATCTTAAGCGCTCGCATTAAATAATTATACACAAAAGTAATTTGGCTCTTTTTATACAAAAATATCTAGGCATTATACAATCAGGATTAATTCCAAAAATATTGCAGCATTTTCTGACATGATCATTTGAATCCAACATGAAATCCCTTGTATGGATGATGAATAGGATCAACAAGTGGAAATCGAATTATCATGGCAGAAAATGCTAGGATTTTTGAGAAAAATTACGAGTGTATACACCTTGAAAAACAGCTAAGATATGACTTGACAATAGTGAACTTAATGCTTAATGTAGGATTCATCTAGAACTGTGATTTGTGATATTGTCTTTACAGTTACTTCACACATATTAGTCCAAAATTTGATCCTGACTATTAGAAATTCGTGCCACATAAGCAATCATTAATTACTAGACTCAATCCAGATACTAAGCATTAGTACTTGAGCGAATTTAATAGCTCTTTTAAACCATAAATTTCGAGATTGACAAGTTGAAAATTGATAGTAATCTCAGCACATTATACTCAAATTATCCAATTACTTAAAAATTTACAAGAAATAAGAAACTTTACAAGCCTTAAAACATAAATAAATTAATTAACAAACTTCAGAGCGCTTACAAAATTCTGCTAATTTGGTATTTTACGATTCGTTTCATAATAAAAATGAGTTCAATAAATATTCATAAATTAATTGTTATTTTATTCCTTTCAATATACTAATTAATGAATTAACTGGTTTATACGTAGTTATGTGATGCTTAAATTTCTTTCTTTTTTTTTTTTTGGTTAACGTTAATTTTTCAAAAAGAAAATTTTTCTCGGGCTGGACTGACTGGTTAAAAATGTCTGAACACAAATTTCTAAAACTTATTTTCCGTGACGATTCTAAAAGGACTTTAAATTGTTATCGATGTCACCTATACTAAATATTATTAATATTTTTTTTGTGTATCATTAAGATGAACATCTAAATCAACATACATTAATTCCATTGATCTCGAATTAAAGCAAAAGGACTTTCCATATACATTATTATGAATTAATTGAATATTAGGTTACTGGAAGTTTATTATCATTTTTATATGTTATGTGTTATGTTTATGCTGTTTTACGAGTTCATCGTGGTGTCTGCTTTAGATTGGCACCTCGTTTGATTTGATCCATCAGACTTTCTCGTACGATGCGAGGGTCAGGCTGAAAATAGGAGAATAAAAAATACAATTAATTTGTTAAATCCTCGAATACATCACCCAAAATCACACACAAAAAAAAGTATTATGAACTTGATCAGATGTGACCATTATGAACGCATTTCCCTAGTCGATTACTACAATTAATTGTTATAATAAAATTTAACGGCTACAAATTTTTTAAATTTCATGATTTTCTTTTTGAATAATAACGATCTGAAAACACATTTCAAAAATAACTCAAATTATTTTTGAACAAAATTCAAATTTTGTTGAAAAATAACGGCTTTTAATATAAGTTTTGAGACCAGCCGTACTGACAAATTACAAACTTTAATTCCATTTTATTCCTAGGAAAATGCGCTGAAAAATACCTCAATCAAAAAATCCCTAAAATGCAGATAGTACTGCCAAGATGCAGATGGTACTGCTAAAGTGCAGATGAAATTTATTTTCCCTAAAATGCAGATGAAATGCTGTTGTTTTAAAAAAGGTATAATGCAGATGATTTTTATCGTATAAAGTGCAGATAAGATGCTATGATGATCATTTGATTCTTTTCTCTTCTTATGATAGACTTAAATTTAAGGGTAATTATTTTGTCTCATTACATATTTAGAATAAGAAAGGAAAGTTTTTTGCTTTTTCTGAAGCAACGGCTGTTCCTATCTCGCCCAAAAACAATACAGCTCTTCTATAAAGCAACACGGATCAAATGTATATACCTCTTTCTGCATTATACCTTTTTTAAAACAACAGCATTTCATCTGCATTTTAAGGAAAATAAATTTCATCTGCACTTTAGCAGTACCATCTGCATCTTGGCAGTACTATCTGCATTTTAGGGATTTTTAGATTGAGGTCTGAAAAATGAGTTTTAGTCCACAACAAAAAAGGGATTCTCAATGAGCAAGTCACAGCAATTAGTAATTTATGAATTGTTTTAGCAGCAAAGCACCGAAAAAAGGTTAATTGTGAAAAATGTGAAATATCAAATATTTGTTTTAGGAAGGAACACCATTCATGTATGCCAATGTTACAGTTTTATGTTTTATTACATCCTTTTTTCTCTCGTTCCCAATTTTAATTCCTTACCTCCGGCTCTTCAACAATTCGATTTGCTACATATTTGATATTACACGGAATTTGACTACCATTTCGCTGAATAATTTTGAAAAATTTTCTCATTTTATTTAAAACTCATACAGATGGGAGTAGATTCAATCCTCAAAGGACCAGAGCAGATTATTTTAGGAGAACTTGATACTTTTTATTAAAAAAAGGAAGTTAAAGCTCGTTGAAAGCACTTTAAATGTCCTCAATAATTTTTAATCAATAAATAATATAAGATAACATAAATATGCTTATCATTTGTTTCAATTGATTTATTCCGTAATAAAAATTTATGATTCTTCTTAGTAAAAATTTCAATAAATAACGGTAATTTTTTTATTCAAATTTTTGAAAAGTTCCAAAACATAATTTTTGAATATTAAAAACCCGTTAAAAATTTTGTAACTTTTTAAAACTGCTCTGGTGCTCAAGGTGAAAAATGTTTAAAACTAATATGTACTTACCACAACTTTACTGTTAATAAAGCTCCTTACAGCTAATGCTTTATTCGTCGCATGTTGCTCTGCTAATTTGGCATTCAAGTTATCTAAAAAGTTTGGATTAGCTTTTGCCAAAACACTGTCTGTCTTATCGCCATAATTTCCAGTTTGATAGTCTGAGGGAGTCAAGAGGAAGTGAGTTAGTATAGGAATTATGGGATAATTTTAATGATCACAATTCTACTAAAATGCTAAAATGTGAATGGCATTAAAAATAAATCTATGAAAATTGGGACTATTCACAAGTGACGTCTATAAATTTTTTTACGTCATTAATGAATGAAACCCATGGAAAAATCATAATAAAAATCATCATCGCATCAACAAAACAGAACAAAAAGAGTTTCCATACTCAGTTGAATCAGTTCTAATAAATGTGTACCTCTAAAATGTTAACAAAATATTAAATTATAAAGTTATTAATGTCTATCGTGCTTGAAAATTTGCATTTGAAATTTTTTCACACACACTAAATAGCTCATTTTCTTGGGCATATTCAAAACAATAAAAGAAATTAAGCAAATTCTATGTCAACTCTAAATATCACACTCAATACTCAATTGATTTAAGACATTACTTGAATAATTATCCTTGCCAAAACTAGACGGCGAGTAATTATTTATCGGTGGCGTTATAAATGGATTTGTCGACACATAAATATTTTGATTATAGATACTATACTGGTGTTGATACTGATGATTAGATGATTGCGAGTAAATTTGATTTTTACCGTCACTTTGACGATCTCCATAATTTGGCTGTTGCTGCTGTTGTTGTTGTTGTGCCGTATCATAATATTGATTTGACTGATTGGAACTTCGTCGCTGATAAATTGGCTCATTTCGTGACCTATCGTAATCACTCTGTTGCTGTTGTTGTTGCTGCTGCTGATTCTGTTGTTGTTGTTGCTGTTGCTGCTGATTGTGAGATTTATTGGGGGCTATTTTTGCTGTAAGTGAAGCTAAAAGTCCCATACTTTGTTTCTGGGGTGGCGGATCTAATAAATTAAGCGATAAAAAAGAAATATTAAGTCTATTAATTATATTACAAGCCATAAAATAGTAATAATTATTTGATGTCGGGTCAAGAAGGAATTACATGCTCATTAATCAGCATTGCAATTAATCTTTTCGAGATTGAAATTTAACGTCTTTTTTTATTTTGAATTTTAGCCGTCATTTTAAATTCACGTCAACGGTTAATTTCAAATTTTAAAAAACCGTTAAAAACTTACTTGGACTTGAGTTTCGGAAGCTCGAGATTCCACTAACTTGTTTCGGTTGTGCATAAACGCCTTGTTGAGATTTAGTTTGCCGTGGCATCTATTAAAATTACACATAAATTAGCTTTATACTTATTTTATTACTGCTGCAGAATCATTACCGTTCCAAATATATCGCCACTGCTGTACGTCGTTCCATTAGCATTTCCACTTCCAGTAGTTAAGCCATAAATCGAGAACATACTTCCACTACCTTCCTTTTCAATTTTTGGTGTTGATGGTTGCGAACTATACGTGATGCTCTGATTTATGAAGCCAAAAGAATGAAAATTTATTAATAAATGGACTGTGAAGGTATTGAAAGTTTAAAAAAAAGGTATTTTTTTTTTTTTTATAAAAATGAACATCTTATTAGCCAAGTGATGATTGAAATGCAATTTTTAAAGAAAAGAAAATGCATGTTACATAAAAATCTGTTATGTCTATAGTCACTATAGTGTGTATTTAGTTAAAACAAAAGTTTAAAAATGTTGGAAAATTTCAAAATAAATAATGACAGGTAAAGGTTGGAAGTGAGTAAGAAAAAAATCAAACAAAAAAAAAGTACATTAATTACATGTGAGGACTGTGAATGGTTTGATGAAGGATGATGATTGCTAAGCGATAGTTGGCGTCGCATTACGCCAGGACTGTTAGGAGCATTGCGCAAATCATTGACTGTTCTGACATTCTGTGTCGAGAGTTGTGACGAAATTTGTCCTACGGACGTAGAGGAAGTCATATAGTGCGTTTTAGCATTAGCATTGTGCTCTGCATGATGACTATAATGATGTTGTTGTTGTTGTTGCTGCTGCTGTGCATTTTGATGATGATGTAGTGCATTTTGTTGTTGTTGAGCTGCTGCTTGCTGCTGACTGCGAAGCAAATAATCAGGCGGTGGCGGCAATGCTTCAGACGATGAATTAAATTGCTGTTGATTTTGTAACTGATTGTTATGTGAGTTCTACAAAACATAAGTTCAATGGTTTTTATTCCATACCCGAAAATAGGTTTTTCGAGCATCGAAAGGAAGTTTGTTAATGAATAAAAATTATAAAACATTTAAAAACTTTCTTAAATTAAAAGATAGCAAAGATAAAACATGTAACAATCTTGTGTTCTTTAAAAGTATTATAGCAGAATCAATTTTTCTTAAGTCTTAAGCCTTTTGTCATAGCATTTGCGCTGTGCAGATTAAAAGCTTTCGAGAAGCCAAAAAAATTGTATCTACTTTAAAATATCAAAAATACATAAAAAGTATATGAAAGGAAGTACAAAATTTATTTGAATTGAAAAAACAAAAGAATGATGACATAATGATTGATGAGAGACAATTGCTTACAGAACGACTGTATATCTATAAATTGTTATTCTTTGGAAGCAAACTGAGGCTTAGTATCAGATCATTTTTTAAGGTAATCGATATCTGATAATTTAATCTTGTTGACATTTCGCGATATCTGCACTGGATATATACTTTATCATTCTGATACTAAGCTTTAAGAGCGGGCTTTTTTCATATCGAGCAAGACATGGACAATTAAAGGGCATGTCTTTTGTTTGAAGTTTTTTTAAAATTTCAGACCAATCCCTACAACGTTAAATGATTGTTGTCATACGTGAATGATCCCTGACACTAATTAGAAGCATATGCTCGCTGAACTGATCATGGTATTAATGAGTAGTAAACTCTTAGTCAGGCTACTTGTATGTTAGGTTTAAGTACATTCTACGTTACATTCATTTTGAGATGAGAGAGAAATCAGTTAAACAATTACGTTATTTATTATACTGTCTGTAATTCCTGAACTTTTCAAAAGCGCCCATGCCTTGCTCCCAAGAAATCACTCATGAGTCAATAGTGCTCAAAAGGCAAATCCTGATTATAATCAAGAAGTAAGTATGTAAATATTTAAGCATGGAATACAACTTACATTGGCATCACTGTAATGATTTGGTGTAGCTGATGAACTTCTTCGAACTGGCGGTGGTGGTTTGACTGTATTTACGGACGATCTTCGAGCTATTCTCGAAACACCTAAATATAGGAATAATGATCTGTTAATATAAATTTTAAATATCATTGGATATAAGCAATACTTGCTATTTTGACATTAAGACTTGGACTTTTGGTATTGTCTAGATTTAACATAAAGTAAGAGAAATCTAGACAAACGAGATCATGTCTATGTCAGATAACAGCACTGAATTGAAGGGGATTTAGCATTAAGACGAACTTCCGTTATCATTAAAAATTCATATTGATCATGAACAACTCCTTAAATAATTTATAAGTAAGGTAAAAATCTATTCTCAGATTGAGGAATCTTCTATGACATTTTTTAAGTTCCAATAAGCAATTTTTTTCGCAACTAAAATCTAAACTGGAATTTAAAAATAAAAATAAGACAATAAATATCATGAAAGATTATTTTTTCGGAAAGACTCAATTCATGCATATTAGGGTAATAAATATTCGTTTATCCATTCTGCTCCATCAAATCCGTCAATCTCTATCAATTTCTAATTCATTTCAATAAATCAACTAAAATTAAACTAAATTCAATTATCTGAATAAAAATGAAAATAAATCAACAGCACGACCTTGGCATGTAGGAAAGGTCTTAAACACAGTAAAAAAAACTTTAAATTCGCTTCGATTCTATCAGATAGTTCTAGTTACAGATACAAAAACTAAATGTAAATGATGTTGAAAATGAGTTGAATTTAATGACAATTTTATTATTAAAGGAATTAAACACTTGGAATGTGGTCATTGTGATCTCAATTGACAGCTATAAACACCTCAAAAATGACCACAAATGTCCACAATACAATAGTTTAAATTCCTTAATTGCATGACTAAATTACTTCTCTTCATTATTGATTCCTTACACTTGTCAAGAAAATTTTGATTGAGCTACATCGAAAAGGTCAAATATAACCGTGTTTTTAAATTCAAATTTTTGTTTTTTCACTTCAGCCGTCTTCACATTTTCAAGTGAGTTTTATTTCAAATATTTTGTGTGACTTCTTCACGTCACAAGAATTAGCTAATCAAAGCTTCCAAAAACTTAATGTAGAGGCAACTGAACTGAGGCAGAAAAATCCGTTAAAATTTGAATCTCAAAAGTTCGTTAGATTTCAAAAGTGACGACACAGTAAAATGACCAATTTTCAATTAATTGCTCGGGTTATCTAAAAAGGGATTGAGCAGTTCCGTTGGTAATTAAGGAAATGATAAGAAAAGGTAAATAAAAAAAATTGATAGAAAATGATAAATTGTTAATAAAATTATAAAATCAATTAAGTAATATGAGGATATAACGATTCGTATCCTTGAATTTAAGTAAATTTGAGTAAGTAAGTAGAAGTGAAAATATACCAGACAATAAAGATGCAGGACGTGGCGTTACAGCTGGTTTATTACTGGATGTTACAACATTGACATTATTATTAACATTGACATTGTTACTGGTTATTGGCTCTTCCGTTTGTCCATACATTAAGGCACCAAATGATTTATGTAAGGAGGCCTTATTTACGTTCGGGATTGGATTGTTATTATTGATGCTATTACTATTATTGATACTAAAATAGTGAGACGGTGATCCCTGTCCATTAGATGAAGCCAGCGACAGATTATTGTTATCAAGCTTGAAAGAGCTTAATCGTTGCTTTTGCTCATTTGTCATATCGATTGTGTGGAGATCAGTTATGCTATTATTATTGCTTCCCATACTATTGCTTTTTGATCGTAACACAACTACATCTGTCGCATTTTGCGAGTAATAGTTGGGCGGCAAATCATCGTCACGCATCAGTACAATATTGGTGTCATTTAAATGTCTAAATGATGGATTTTCGAAACCTGTATCTGCCGATAAATCATCGTCATTATTGTTATCATTCCAACAATTTTCACTACTATTAAATGTTTTTTGTACATCACTTAACGTGGCATTTGTCATCATGCTAGTATTGCTTGTGATTGAATAATTTAAGCTTGCATTTAGTGAAACTTTATCAGTACTTTTCTCACTACACTCATCTGAATTATTATTATTACTGAAAGCGTGCGAAAATGTTCCTGTTATTGTTGTTGATGTGGATATGAAAGAATCATTATGATGTGTTTTTTGTGTTTGGACTATGGAATTTTTGGGGACTTGATACTCGTTGCTTTGCTGCCTCTCCAATCGTTTCTTCTCCTTCTCCTCGTGCTCTCTCTGAAACATGTCGAGCTCTCCAATTAGGTTGTCTAATTCTATCGTGTCGATTACATCTAGCGTCTCAACTGCAGTAGTTTATGGATTCGTTTTTATTATTTCGGGGGGGATGATCAGGAGGAGATGATTTATGTATTTTGTGTATAAATAGATGATGATGATGATTTGCGTATAGCAAGTTATTATTATTATTTTTTTTGGTCACATAACATAACAACAACGACATAATAATAAAAAGAATATTAAACATGAAAGAAAAAAGAAAAAAAGAAAAAAAAAACAAATTTGCAAATGATAAAATAAATTAAAATAATCATAAATAATAGAAATAAAAAGATTAACTTAATTTACGATGAGAAATGATTATGTTTTAGTATATATTTTGCGTATTGTCATGGTGCTCAATAATAAAGAAAGGCAAAACAGCTCAAACGTTCTACTTTAAACATTATTATTATTATTATTATTATTTTAGCTTAGCCATTATTAGTCAGTCATGCAGGTTAATTTAACATTAGACTCTAAAGACACAGTATATTACATGCTACCGTGAGAATGGAAATTATTCTCTCGAGAGGAAACACTTTCTTTTTACTATAAAGACGATCGAGTATATAAAACTTGAATTTAAACTGTACACTTCAGTTTTGCATATTATAATGATAATCAAGGTGTGTCAATCTTGAAATATATCTAGTTTAACTTATTTATGAAAACATTGGCTGGATTAGACTGGATTAGGAGATATTGATTTAAATGTAGGATTTAAATTAATCTATGGATTTAAGCTTCGAACTTTATATTAGTCAAGAGTATAGACCTAATCGGTAGAATTGAAAAAAAACCCAAAGTATGTCCAAAAGATTCAAACAACCCATCAATGTTTGTCGAACGCTATCAAAGTTCTAAGTGTTAATCACAGTTTATCGTTTCCACCACACAAAAAAAAGTTTGTTAAAATTACCACAAAATGTGCCACACCTTGACCTTATCTATGTTCATTATTCACTATGTACATTATTGATAAAAAATAATTATTTTTTGCTCTGATAAATTTCTAATGAATTAATTTAAAAAAGGCTTTAATGGAAAAATTCTAAGAGGATTAAGTCGAAAGCTTTTTCAAACAGACAACAACACAGAGCAGATACAACTCAGACATTTGTTTTTATATTATTTAGAAAAAGGTATAGGAAATGACAGAAATATTCGTTAGTTTTTGTGTACTTAATATATAAAACCACCCATAAAAATAAAATTTATCAGTTTTCATGAAAAACTTTTTTATGGAAAAATTGGGATTGTTTAGATGTTACGTAAGGCAATTAAGTTTTTTAATTCTCTGTAAAGTCATTAACACATTTCAGAGCTCCTAAGCAGGTCGAAAGAATTTCCGTTACAAAAATATTTGAATTTAATACACATGAACTTGGTCACAGAACTAAAAATATCAAATTTAAAATGACAGTTTATTTTTAAACAGTAATTTCAGCACAGTTACGGAACATCAAATCAAGCCACAAAGGAGTAAATACACATAAACTAAAATGGTATGCTTTATACATGCTCTGTTAGGGTCGAATTTCACTCGAAAAAAATAGTACTTTTCAGAACATTTCTATCCTTTTATTACAGTTATTTCTGCATTCATGCTTTTCGTGTTGCTGCCATTATATTTTCAGAAATGATGGCAATAAATTGAAATGCGACCTACTTTGAAATTCATCGATTTTCTTTTTGTTCTTTTTAAAACAATTTTATAAGTCAAAATAAAAGAAGCGAAAGGAAGAAAGATTGTCAGAATTATGCACTAAAATATGCTGACAAGCACTAACAAACTGTCCATATACAAGATAGGATAAGACATAAGAAGTAGACACATATGATATGATATAAGATAGAAACAATAACTGACCTGTATCAACTTTTTCCAACAAAACCGCGGTTTTATTGTAAATTTCTTCTGTCTTTTTGCCATAAATGGACTCTAATCGTGCCACTGTTGCTGGCGTTAAATTAAGTGTACTGTTTATTAAGGAAATTGGATGATGTGAACTTTGTTGCTGTGTCGGTGTTGCATTTATTTGAGTTTGCTGTTCTTCAAGCTTCTTCTCAAACATTGATGCTTTATCAAGAACTGAGCCAGAGCTCTTTGTGTCAATTAAAGGAGATTCACACTTTGTCAACTCAGCAACAGCTGCAGAAGTTGTACCAATTATACTCATAGTACTCAAAGTAGTCGTTATTGTTTCAATAATGGAAATATTATTGTCTAATGTTGATGATGAGGTTGTAGTTGTGTTATTATTATTATTAACTGGTGCATTTTGGTTAGTTGGTGTCGTGGACGTAGAATAATGTTCTTTAGAGCTTAAATCCTCGTCATCATTATTAGTAACAGTGTCTGTTGTTGAATTGCCACCCGCAATTGCTATTGTTAATGGTGAATTAGTTTGCGGAGTGTTTTGTGGTGTCTGAACATCAGGAGAACTGATTGGATTAGTTGCTGACGAGTCGGGAGATACTAATGAGGATGCAGATGACAGAACTGGCGAATTAGGTTGAACGGAGACTGGCGGTGTAGTGCTTGTTGTAGGATTTGATGTTATTATATTGTTGCTAATTGTGTTAGTATTTTTATATGCAGCCATCGAAGCTAGTTCACTCATATTAACATATGTAGGCTGACTTATTGCAGGATGTTCTAAAATTATATGTAAGTATATGCAAAACACTCAGATATAAACAAATTTCTCGATATCATAAATACAAATGTTAATTCTCTGTTTTTTTTGTACATGACAATGATACAACATAAAACTTTATATTCAATGTGCCTTTAACATAAGTTTTTATGTAGCACATTTCGATGTTATGTGTCTACTATTAGCATTAACACTGTCACAAAAAATAGCACAAATCATGTTAGTTCTTTTTCCGGCATTGCTCCACAAATAAAGACATTAAACAGAATAAAACCTTAAACATTCTTCTTACCTTTTGCAACATGAGCTGGAATCGGCGATGGACACTGTCTTGCATTTACATTGTTTGTGGATGTATTCTTTGTATTTGTTGTTGTCGACAGAGGACGCTCCAATGAAGAGCAACGCTGAGGAAATTAAGAAATTTTACTCATTAATACTATTAGCTTATTAGACAAAATTGTAAGACTACAAGATTATACAGATGGGCCAATACAAATATATTATATAAAACCATCAATAATGTCTTGTAGATGTAGTTCTTTTAATTAGTGACATGATTGGTTGTTAGAAGATATGCATGAACAAGAAGCAAAGATGAGTAATTATAAAAAAAAAATGAAATTTACAATTGGTAATGGAGGTCTACATGAGATGTTGGCAGGCGATTTTTGTGAAGTGCTATTGCCACTATTCTCGCTAATATTCTGATCGGGATTCTGAAAAGTGTATACTGTAAGTGCTGGTCGTTGGTGACCTCGTTCGTAAGCTGTTGAAATGGTATGAGGACGGTCTGTATTTGAGACGGATTCTTGTGTTGGAGGTGGCCAAGTTGATATTGCATGTGATTGACTTGTTGCTGTTGATGCCTGCGATTATTCATGACAGAATGAGAGAATAAAATTTTTTTAAAATAAAAGAAGAGATTGAGTATGAATTGCATCTAGCTGTGCTAGGAAATTTAAAATTAGAAAAAAATATACACAGCATATTCTTAATTGATAAAAATGCAAACGGAAATTTAATAACAATTTCATCGTTGCGTTATAAAAACATAAATAAAAATAGCATGCACATGGCTCTTTCTGAACGATATTACTGCTTCTTCTTGTTCAGTTAAACAAACAAATATATATAAAGAAAAACATTGAGAGATAAATTGCTACACTAAAGACACATAAAATAAAATGATAATATTAAAAATAATGACCTGAATTGTTAAAGCTGGTGAGGAAGAACAAAATCCACTGTCTCGACTATCTGTCGATTCACCTGGCTTCAGACGAATTGTCGGATTGTACTGAATACATGAACCACACACATAAATAAATAAATGAAAAAAAGAAAAAAAAAATAATGTAAATAAAAAATCATAATCAAATCATACGAAAAAGTAAATTTAAAACTTAATAATAGCCTAGGTATGAATGATAATAATACAGAGAGAATACAGTTTTAAATTGCCAATCATAGGAATTAAAATTTATGAAATGGCTTTTTATGAATCATATTGACATTTATATATTCAACAATTGCAAATAAAAAAGCTCTAGCAATGAATACGACAAAAAAAAAATACAACACTTTTATGACCAACAAAGAGTTGTCAACGATTCCAACAACTTTTTTATAACATTGAGCATGTATGTATTTATATTGAATCGAAAAAATTAGCATCACATCAAGTCACACCTATACTTTTTTTTTGTAATCTACATAATATTGAGTCATTTCTAGAATAAATTAATATATTGTACAGTTCTTTAATCATTACCTGTGATAAAGATCTTTGGAATTGATGGCTCGGTGAACCACTTGAACCACTGCTATTCATTGAGCTGATTGAGCATACTGAACTTTTTCGTGATCCTAATGAGTTTGAGCAGCCTTGTGAACTTGAATGGGTCGGTGATTCAGGATAGAGGTTATATGAGGTCTTTGACTCTGCTATAAGCTCTTCCGAAGCCTGAGGTAGTGCTGAAGGATCTTTGGTAACATTTGTAACAGTCATCATTGCTTCCTGTTGAGTATTAAAAAAAAAATAGATTTAATCGAAAAACTAGCTATGAAATATTCAATCGGAAATTACCTGCAAATGCCCCAACTCGTACATCATTTCGTATTCTTGTTTCACAACTGGCTCAAGCATGTGCACAAATTGACAATATCTCGTTCTATCTTCAATCATAGCAATTCTTAATGACTTTCTCTCAACTTCATCCAGCTCCGCCTTCTGTTGATTTACTGTTTGCATTGACGAGTCGACAAGACTCTGCAGATCTGTCGTTCCTTTCTTTGCCTTCTTCTGTAATCTTAATGTATCACTAGAACGCTTTTTTAATTCATTCCTACATCTTTTATATTCTTTGGTATGGTCTTTATCGAGAATCACAACTTGTCGTTTCCATTCCTCAAGTTTATCCTAAATGAAAATTATTACAAGCATTACGGATTAATTCATGAACATTAATTTTATTTATTTATTATTAAATTCTACCTGCAATGGTATTATAAGACTATCCATTATGGCTGTTGTAAATGTTTTAAGTCTTGTCTCAACTGCTTTATGTCGCAGACAAACCCGCGTGAGGGCTGTTCCAATTTCTTTTGATGCCCCTATATTAAATATATAAAGGTAAATATTTAATTAAGGTGAGACATTGTGATTGATCAGTGCAGAAGGACACTCAGTGCTGGATAAAAATCATGACCAATTTGAATTTCCACACTTGTCACACTAACATTGACAGATAGTTGCTGTCAGTATGTTAGAAATCTAGGTGGAATATTGAATCGACCACATACCAAAGCCCTGCTAAGTTTGGCACCATACGGGTATTAAATATTCCCCAATCCTTGAGATTTACATTCAATTTTATGTGCATTCTTAAAATTAATGATACTTTTGTATTGAAAAATCGAATTTAAAATTCAGATCAATCAGTTTACGATTGATTGTGATGGAAGGAGAGAAGAAAACAAAGCAGTATGGATGGAGTCGCTTTATTTTAAGAAAGCGCATTGATAAAACCTTACAATGCGTTATAGAATTGCTCGAGAACTGCATTGTGAAAAGTTAAATTGAACATAGTTGAACGACAGATAATCAGACAAATCTCGGACAATCGCGTCTTTTTTAACAACACACGTTAAAATAGGCAATAAAAAATTTTTGCTAAACAAGCAAGCATGTATCAAGTGACATTGTCTCTTCAGTACAAAAATAAAAATTGAATTAGCCATGAAAAATAACTTGAAAGTATTTCCGCACCATGATCGGTATCATCACTAAAACTATCCATTAACGTCATATGACTATTGTTTTTCAATGACAATAATTTTTGATTGTAATTCTGTACTTTGAATTGTCAGCAAGCAAGCAAGCAAGTCAGTCAGTAACCGATTGTAATGTAAATGAATATTGTCTATACGACACAAACAGTTTGCATTTCTTCTTTCCGTCGCTGCTTTCGTGCGTTCATTAATTCTTATTATGTAATCCTTTCTCGACCCAGCATGTAAGGAATGTAAAGGAGGGTAATTCCATATTGACCATAAAAATTTTATGACGCACTAAAATTAATTATTAGTCGCGATTGTGCTGAATTAATTATTAAGTCACAATATTTATGTTGATTATATTAGGAACCTGTTGCTAATTTTTATATAGAACAACTTTGTTCCTTTATGCCTCGTTTACCTTCATCGGATGATAAGAAATAAAGTTTATTGAATTTTTAAAAAGTTTAAAAAAAGACTTTTGGAATTAATTGAGCACTCAAAATGTAGCGAAATTGGCAATTACGAAGCTCTTTTCACACTTTTTCTTTGGCCCGCAAAATTTCATTCAATAATAATTAAGCTAGATATTTTATTTAACGAGACCTCATTCAACGAAATTCACTCTAATGAAATTTGATGCCAATATATAAATACACATGCATACATGCTTAGTTACGTCGGTACATTGTTTAAACATTTTCATTATTTAATTTCGATGATTTCTACGCGAGCATTTTCACCAAAAAAATCATCGTGCGTAAAAAAGATATCAAGTTGCAACTTGAATGTTTTCATTTGAATTGTATTAAAAATAGCTGTAAAAGAAGTTTTAATTGCAAATATAGAAAGAAGCAGAGGGAGAAATGGAACTACTTAAAGAAGGTGGCGAAAAAAAATATAATGAAAAATGATTTTTTTGAAGAGGGAAGTAAATATTTAATTTGAGCTTACCAAATTACACGCTCTATTTACTTTGATATTTTTTCTTCTTTTTCTTCTTTTCAAAAGGTAAACATCTCATAAAGATTACTCAATACGTAGAATGGCACATTTAAGTGCTTCTTATCAATAGCTATTTATTTTAGTAAACATATGTGTTGTATCTTTACCAAAAGTATTGAAGCTTCAAGGTCGTTTGTTGCCTTTTACAATTATTTTTTTTTTGATATAGTGGTTCTCAAATTCCCGATTATGTGGTGAATTAGGAATAAGATAAGATTGACTGTTTATTTGGGTTAAGTATTCGAATTGACAAATAACTCCGATGCTGTTTACTTAAAGTTAACACATCTATTGATTGCATATCCTTAACTTTCCAAATTGAATTTTTTATAGCACTCATATGTGCTTGAAGAGTCTCAATCTTAGATCCCCTAAACCTCTATTTATATTATGTGCCAACAATATCATTTAACGTCTTCTCTTTACATTTTATTCACAATTAAATTTTCTATTTATATCTCATGTGAAAGCCTGTAAATCATGAAATAGAATTTTAAGGAATTTCCTATTTGAAAAACCTTTCTCAATTACATGTTCAAGCTTCCATACTTTTATTTTTATCTACCGGCTATTTTACCAACAAGCTTTTCATATCTCTAAGTTTGATGTTTCCTCGGTTTTTGCAACAAAAAAATCTACATCAATTATAGGATGTATCCGTAAAAAAAGAAAGATAATAAATTATAGCAGAATGGAGTGCCTAACATCTTAAATTTTGAAATGTTTTGAATATGCGAAGATGATTAAGTATTTTTTATTCGCTATAGACCTGTCATTATCTCCCATACACATACTTTATAAAGAACCTTGACCTATATGCACTAAATTTTAATGAGGTAAATAAAAATGAAATGGAATTGAATTTTTAAGCGTCCATTTTTTGAAGGTATAAATGGATTCACGCGCCTTTTATGCTTGAATTTTTTTTTACATATCTGTATCGTTATTTTTTTTTGTGTAGAAAATGTAAACTTCTCGGCAGTGATGAAAGCAGAATTGCTGTTGAGATAAAAATTACATTTTAACTTTTTTTTGTGTCGGAAACACCCAACTGAGTGTTATACATACAGCAGAAATGTTTCAAAACTTTTGTCCTATCCCTAGGTTTTATTTCTGATCATTCAAACTTTTTAATATCCCATAAATTTTTTTTTTATTTATTGTAAAACAAAGTGAGGAATCGATAATCATGGGAGAGCAATAATTCCAATTTTTTGTTTATATAAAAAATGACCTTCTTTGAGTCTTTATAGTTAGCAAACTTTTTATTGATCCACATAAAATTTAATGTAAATCCCATAGGTAGAGAATCCGAGTTTATTTGATGTTTACATAATAAGATCAATTAATAACATACCTTTTGAGTTTGTTGCGGCGTCTGCAATTTTTTGGAATGCTTCCAAATATGTTGAAATTGCTTGAATGGCAGCCCTGAATATGCAAAGAAAGTAAATAGAAAATTCTACCTGTATTATCGACCTTAAAAAGTTTTATCAGTTAAGATTTTCTTGTCAATTTCAGATTTATTAATGTTGGTCTTGCGGCAAGCAAAATGAGTTTTGAGGATTAACTCGTTTCACATTGGTTCAATTTGCTGGATGTCGCTAATTTTTAAAATTATACCTTAATGAGATCTAAAACTCTATCTCGTACCATACTGTGAAAGAATAGGTTGCAGAGTTGTAAATGTAAAGCATAGAGGATGGGGTGTCTTCTTTTGACATCCATCATTTATCAATGACTCCTAGCTTCTTTTTGTATAGTAATCTTAAAATTCTTTAGCAGAACCCCAACTGGAAATACCTTTGATCATGCAAATCTGCTTATCAAAACCTTTTTTTATAGAACCGTCAAATGCACTGACATTTTTCACCTACTTTTCCTCAAAGGAATCAAAGAAAAAGAGTCATGTAAATTTATTTTTCGTCATGTCATGACTTTTAATTTATGAATCAGCAAACAGAAATGAAAGTCAGAAGTCCGCCTGTCATAATACATTATTGCCATTAACTTCTTCTTTTCGCTTGCATTGATTAAAGAGGGTCATGTTGACAAGCAAGACATAAAAAAATACAGCAAAATTTCATATCTATAACAATTTGAAATGTTGAAGAAAAATGGAACAGTAGATTTCTTTATGTTTTGACTTGATTCGATGGAATTGCTTTATTTGTACTGTTCACAGTTCACAATGGAATCTCCATGCGAAATAAAAAAAACTTTTCTATTTTGTTCAAAAATGCCGAAAAATGTAATAAACAAAAAGCGACCTTGTTAATGAAGCTTCTGCTGTTTTTGGTACATACAAACAACAATTTGCATATGGTTAATAATGTGTATATGGCGAAAATTTGATGTGACGTGAGACATTTCTGTTTGCTGTCTAAAAAATGATGATGAATAATGATTTGATGGTATTTTGAACATCTGGTGGCGATGACTATTGCCTCATTGTAAAATATAATGTATAACAAAGTTTTTAATGGAACCAAAATTGACAATAAAACGTGAAATGTAAGAAGCAGAAATTTGCATATTCATCGTAACCCTTACCTCAAACAGGCATGAAGTTTTGTTGCTTTAATGATGAAATCTTCCCATAGTGGACTCGAATTCTGAAAATAAAATAAAGTAAAAAAGAAATTTAGTATTTTAGAAATCACAATTTGATGCAATACTGTTTTTTTTCCTCGTTCGTTGTTTCATTAAGTCACTGTATAACCAGCAACAAAGTATAATAAACTTAATTATTACAACTTTAAAAGCAGTGGAAAGAGTTCATCATAATTAAAAAATCTTCTTTACTTCCTCTTTTGTACTCAGCCATCCATTCAATTTGCGAAATAAATTTTTAAATCACACGAGAAGTCATTGCTTCTTGACCTATTTCTTTCATGAAATGTTTAAATTATGTCAAAAAAATTATTGTAATTAGTTCAAAGAACCAAAGACTTATTTCCTTCTTTCACTCATTTATTAAAGTACATTCGAAATGTATACGATACAATCCGCTTTGACTTCCGTTATTCTCTTACTAGCTCGAGTGTTTAATATTAATGAAAATATCAGTTTCCAGTTCTCTGACAACACGTAGTTCTGTGAACTGAACCTTAGAGGATATTTTATTGAGAATTGTTTAGCAAACATCTAGTTAACTTTTTCACATAAAAATGCTAGACGAGGGCTTGACAAAAACACAATCTACCAAAACATTCGTTGTCTAATCTTATCCGCTAGAGAAAATTGTCTTCTTTGAGATTGTCGATAGCAATTTCCAATCAAACGGATCGTAAACTATTTGGCACGATATATTTGTATGCTAGCCTAGCTTCTTCAACCTCTTTTAAGTGGGAAATTTCTTCGATTTACTAGAATTTTTGAGATACATTTTAACCCCTCCCCCTCTTGATATATTTCTAGTTATGCGCCTGGCTAAGCTATAATAGAGTCGTGAACTTATGGCATCTAAACTAGAACTTTGGGACAGTCTAAACATAGGAACCTAGTATTATACTCATTAAAATGTTGTGACGTAGTAGGGAGGGGGTCTAAAACATAAGTTTTTTCATAGAAATCATAAGTGAACGACCCCAAAGCCATAAAATCCGGAAAAAAATCTGACCAACACTAAATTAGACAATACTGCAGATTGTTCAATTCTCTAAAGGGATTTCTAAAGAATAAATTGCTAAAAAGGTCTGCATTGTGTGGATTTAGATCGTTTAAATCATAAACTTTATTATTAGTTCAAATGATTATTGATGCAATTCCTTCAATTTCAACTTGCTCAATTCACATCTGTTTTTTTCAAAACCAAAAATGTGCGGTTGATGAAATACTCAGTTCAAATAGCAAAAATCATTATTTTCACATAGCTATTTTCCTCGTGAGAGCATCTTAAACCGTAAATATTTCCCCATTCAGCACAGATTGATTTACTAATAACATTATTCAGGAATGAAATCACAGATATTTTGACGCAGCAATAATTCAACAACAAAATTTATTTTTTTATTTAGGAAAGAAAATTTAAAACTGGAACTTTTCACTCATCATCATTTGTAGAGCAATTTCTCATTGTTGACTGAACCTAATCGTTCATAAAAATTTCAGTCACACAAAACAAACCAATTTGATCTTCAGAATAATTAAAGGACTGACCCGATATTAATGCCATTATATTTATTTCATGCTAAATCTGTTTGTGTCACTTTTGTCACGTCTGCAGTCCCACGCAAAATTTTATTTTATACGCCACAAAAAAAAAATAAACTCTAGACAATTGAATACAGCTCAAGCGACACAGAAGTAAATTTAATTAACAGTGATAAATTTTAATTTGACTTCTCAATCACGCCTGTCAACAAGTTCTACATATAAAAATTAATGAATTTAAACAATTTTGCATCGTTCATTCAATTGAAGCTTGAATTGATTCTGATTAGCAATAAAAATATGATGGAATGTACGAATCAGTTTTATAGATCGTCAATTGATTATTATCGATGTTTGATGTCATAAATTTTGTTACTGAAAATCAATTCAGAACTCTATATTTTGAAAACCGGCAGATGATATCGAAGATTCATTCATTACGCACGGTAATAGACACTATTAAGTAATATGATGTAAATAGGATGTCGGAAATAGAGAAACTGTAATTAAAAAGAATTCAGAACAAATCCATAAAAAAACATCAGCATTTAAATATTCTAATTATCAATAGCTACAATTTCCACTCTTACATTACATACATCATTAAATTGTAAGAACGAATGGCCAGCCATGTGATTGTATTCTCTTGTATTGGCATTTCCAAGTTAACGGAACATGCAATACAAAAAAAAATATATGGAACATAAGAAGAAGTGTATAGGAAAGGAGAAATAAAAGGTCATTGAGATGTGAAAATTATAATAATAATGAAAATTTGAAATAAGTATCACATCCCATGTATGTATTAAAAAAAAATTTTGCACAATTTATTTTCATTTATTGTTGAAAAGGCAGATCGTTAGAGGTCAAAAAAGTTTAGGCATGAGCAATATTTTTCTTTGTCAGAAATGCCTTAGTCTTTCTTGCATAATCGTTGTTTACATAGATAATATTGAGGTGAGAATAAAGTTTTGTGCGTGTTTCTGGAATAAATCAGAACTAAGACATCAGAGATGAAACAAAACGTGATTGGGATGTGGAAAAAGCACATATATCACATTAAATCACGAAAACAAATTATTCTAATTTGTATTGATAGCGGTACTTAACCCGAAAGTTCAGTTGGAACATACACATGCATGAATAATGTAAATATAAGCGGTTAACAATAATAAATTAAATTGAATCAGCTGAACATTCAGTTTAATTAAAATATGTAAAGATTCGTTTACATCAATTTATGTTTTCTACTGTTTTATGTTTGGGCAGTTGATTATTCTGTATCTTATAAAATAATCAATAAATTTTTCATTCCTTTTAAATTCTTCCGCATTATCAATAACCTATCTAAAGTTTTGTATATTTTTTGAATTATTTGAGAAAGAGCATGAAGATCAACAAGACTTGATTGTTTCATCGAGATTGCTTGATTTGAACTCTTATTTTATGCTTATTTAAATTCGTGATTATAATGATGAATGATACTTTACAGCATATCTGTTAAAAAATATTAAGTGATAATTGAAACAATCAAGATTTTTTACAGTTCAATTCTAAAAGGTGCCAGTTTTGAAAATATTCTTAAGTATTAGAAAAGCATGTTCTAGAATTTTTAAACGTTTTGATGATATTGAATGAGGTTACATAGTAAAAAGTCAGAATAAGTGTGTAAGAATTTCGGTGAGTAAAAGAAGCATGATAACTCAGAAGTCTATAGCTTCGGTAACTGTAATTTATGACTACGATAAGAGGTCATACATTTGAAAAGTATTATATTAATTCACTGTGGAATGAAAACAGAAAAATTTAACTTATTAATGTAAGATTTAGTCATGCATGAAACCAACAAATTATAGATTAGGAATAGGATCAATCACAAGATAAAGCAGCAAGGACTAAACGTTAATGCTCATGTTTAGAAAAGTTTTATGTACCAAGAATCAAAAATTTTCCTTTCTATAAAAAGCGCTAAGGACCCTTGCTGGTACTGGACATATATATACATATTAATATTTATTTACTAGGTTTTATAAAAATTGTAATCAGTCTGTGTCTTTAATCTTCTTTAATGCAGTTTAACGGAATCAAAGTGAAAGGAAAATAATAATGTGTGGAATTCCAGATATAAGGTGCGCGACATTCGTTTAACCGCACCATAATTTCTTCAATTTTCACTTTTATAAACACTTTAAGGATGGCAACTATTTATTATTTTTAAAGCTGTTTCCAAGTATGTTTAAAATTAGTAAAGAGAAGTCAGCTAAATGTTGTGCCTTGTTAAATTAATTAATTTTTCTATAAATTACAACAACAAAGTGCGAAGTTCGTTTAGCCGCACTTTGAAAATATTAAAATTTTGAGCTGTAAACGTTATTTATTGTACTTATTCTATTCTTAAAGTATTTAAGCAACAAAAATCTATGTTTGCAGACAGTTCCAGAATTTTCCATTAAGTTTTTCACGAGATTTTCCTTCATTTATTTTGTCATACTGAAAATATCTTCAAAATTAATTTTTGCTGTTATTTTTCATGAAACTGTAATTGTTTTGTCTAAATTAGGTAGAAAATGGTTTAAAGTATTAAATGAATCACAAATGTCTTCATCTTTAATTGGTTTTAGGACAAAAATTTGAGAAAAATATGTTTGAGGTGAAAATTTTTCACCACTTTGTTATAATCATTAATAACTTTTGACAAAACTGTACATATCATATGGAATTTGAAAAGCCTACCGTATTTATCATATTAAACTTGACATAAAACAGAAAACTGCATAGTTCTACGACCAATAGAACTGAATAGAACTTGAAAATTTTATGAAAGATTTAGGTTGTGGTGAAATATTTCCACATAGAAAAAATAAATTTCAAAAAAAACCTGTATTAAGCTATTGTTTCATTTCAATAAAGTTAAAACAGTGTTTTCTTAAGAAGAAAAATTAAAAATGATCATTAAAAACATTAATGAATGAAGTTTTTTTGAAATTTATTTTTTCTATGTGGAAATATTTCACCACAACCTAAATCTTTCATAAAATTTTCAAGTTCTATTGGTCGTAGAACTATGCAGTTTTCTGTTTTATGTCAAGTTTAATATGATAAATACGGTAGGCTATTCAAATTCTATATGATATGTGCAGTTTTGTCAAAAATTATTAATGATTATAACAAAGTGGTGAAAAATTTTCACCTCAAACATATTATTCTCAAATTTTTGTCCTAAAACCAATTAAAGATGAAGACATTTGTGATTCATTTAATACTTTAAACCATTTTCTACCTAATTTAGACAAAACAATTACAGTTTCATGAAAAATAACAGCAAAAATTAATTTTGAAGATATTTTCAGTATGACAAAATAAATGAAGGAAAATCTCGTGAAAAACTTAATGGAAAATTCTGGAACTGTCTGCAAACATAGATTTTTGTTGCTTAAATACTTTAAGAATAGAATAAGTACAATAAATAACGTTTACAGCTCAAAATTTTAATATTTTCAAAGTGCGGCTAAACAAACTTCGCACTTTGTTGTTGTAATTTATAAAAAAATTAATTGATTTAACAAGGCACAACATTTAGCTGACTTCTCTTTACTAATTTTAAACATACTTGGAAACAGCTTTAAAAATAATAAATAGTTGCCATCCTTAAAGTGTTTATAAAAGTGAAAATTGAAGAAATTATGGTGCGGTTTAACGAATGTCGCGCACCTTATCATGATAACACCTAAATGAGATTATTGGCCTAGTAAATTGTTAGATAACAACACTTTGAACGAGTACATGATAATATGCTAAGCACTTCCATAGAAGGTACAACAAAGAACATTGTCGTTTAGTTCAAAGAAAGTTGATAAAAATAAAATTGAATTTTCTAATAAAAGCGAGCATTAAAAGTATTCCGGATAAATTATTTCTAAGGAAGCAACGATGATGATAATAAAAATAAGTTTCTGCAAGTTTCTTTCACTATAATCGAGAACAATAAAAATCAGAAGATCTCGTACGAAAGCAATAAAGAAACGAATAAGCAGAAAATAGCAATAAAGTGTGAAGAAATATTTCTCAAGAATTCCGATTGTCTAACTGTTAAAAATTATATAATTCAATCCTTTCATAGCCAAATGACAAAAGAAAAGTTCAATAAAAAATAAAAATGAACCGTGAAGTTCTTACATAAATTTGCAACTCAATATTAGTCAAAAGATTGATTAACAATATTGTTCATGCTCTTTGTTCATATTACTTGCTTTACTTTCATATTGTAAAATAAAATTTCTTCATACATTGATGTAGAAGTAGTGTGTACATAAAGTTATTAGCACGTGAAATGGCAACAGAAAAAAATAACTTGTAAGGCAGAAGGAAAGTATATTAGCATTTAAATGTAGGTAAGTATAATGAAATCACAAATCTTTAATTAAATTTTAATTTACCGTAGAAAATAAAGAAAGAAAGACGAGAAGTGCACGAAAAAAGGCTGGAAGACATTAGTATATTTTAATTAAACTTTTGTCTATAACAGTGGGTGGAACCATTCCGAAGACGGAAATCCAATTGAGACTTGAAATGAAGCCAGAAGCAATAAGTTAAAAAAAACTCTCTCCTTTTACTAGTGCATTAGTTTAATCTGTGTTGTAATTGAACAGCATGAAACGGTGCCTAAATGTCAGACATCTCTCTTTGGAAGATTTGTGCAACTGTTTGGCGACAAAAAGGTCGTCCTAAAGTAATTATTGAATTGATTCAATTTGAACGTAATCTAATATGATTGAGAGGATCTTGAATTGAAGCTTGTTTGAGTCTAGGTAGATATATAGCCGAGATTGACAGAAATATTTGATCTATCAGTTAGCAACACTGTCTTAAGCGAGCCATCCCTTATGATTTGAACTCATTTAATACATGGGTTGATTGGCGTTTCAGATCAAGATCAGAGTTAAGCTCTATGAAACATAAAATACTGAAGTCAGTTAAGAAGGATTTGGGTGAAAAATTGATAAGACAGAATAAGATCAGCAAAAAGCTTGAATAAGATTTGACAAGGATGAAGATGTAAAGAACAAATTTATCCGAAACAGAAAATTGACCTTCTTTTAAAATGAACATTATTCCTCATAAAACAGGCTATTTAAAATCTATGAAGTAATATTTAAGTTAACTATGTGAGAATATGGAAACGAAAGCTGATATTCTATTTAAAGATCTATTATTAAATGACATTTCCCATAATTTTTTTTTTTCAAATAAATTTAAATAAAGTACATGAACATTTTTCAATGTCAATCACATATTCATATTGTTTGGTTATCTAACGTATGTTTGTAAATAGATGTGGGTAAATAATCATAGCGGTAATAACAAATAATTGTTAAGAAATTATAAAAATAAATGACAGTATGTAGTGGATAAAATACCGGCCGTACATAAACAATCTATGCAACATACGCTTAATGATAAACTCGAGTGGAAATAAAAAAATGCAATTGACAATAAGAAAAACTAGTTTGAGTTAAATTCAATTTGCAGCTAGTGCGAGAATATTGGCAATTATACTTATCGCTATAATGACCATTACGTGATCTTATTTATATTCAAAAACAACATTAAGGCCAAATTTTTATTTCTTTCGGAAGCTCTAAGAAAATTTGTAAACATTAGTAAAGTAATGATTGCTTGTGATTCAAATAATAAGGTGCTAATTATTGATGGCACAATATTGATCGTTTAGATAACTTTAAATTCTCGTCATAGCGTCTGGCTTTTAAAATGACTTTTCTATTAGCATTAAACTCACGACAGAGCAAAATCAGTCGCCTATTGAATGTTTTATGAGCTGTTTTGTCCCAAGCAGTTTACGATGACTACAAATCGTGTGTAGAGTAGAGTTCAATTGAATTAAAAATTTAAACGACCTAATTTTTTGCCAACTATTGCCTTCGTATAAGTGTAATTCATGGCATTTTTTATAAGCACATAAAATGTGCATACACAGGAGCAGATTGTGACACAAATGGTAATTGAACATTTTTTGAACTCGGAAAATAAAACTTTATTTTTTTTTGTGTCGCTGAATTCAAATAAATATTTCTATTGAAAGCATTCAAGTCTTTTAAATTATTCATGCGATTCTCATTATTCATGTATGATATAACGTACATTTAATGGAAGACAAACTAAGCGATTAAGAGATGAATTTGAAAAATAGCCTTTTATCGAATTATGATTATTAAACCAAAACCTTAATTATGATTATAAAACCAAAATTAGATCGCTGTAAATGAAAAAGAATTTAGTGAAGTGATATGAACAGTCTGACAATTGATAATAGATAAGAAATGTGACAAATGATTTCAAAATGGGTTTATGTCGATGACATTAGACAACTTTACACCTGCGTAGCTACTAGACAATATACCACAATGAATTTCTATAATTATATAGCAAGCAATTCATACAAATTGAGTTTATACCGCTTTATGCTGAACGAAATCACAAAAACCAGCAAGAGATTAAGTATTTAAGAAGAAAATATGTTACTTTATAATCCAAAATGATTACGATGGTTCTAAATTTAATCAAGATTATAATGCTTATTTTTTCACATCTTTACGTTGACTTAATTACACAAAAAATTAATTTATTCAATTAAGATCTCTCTCGAAATTAACTTTCATGTTTAACCAAAAAAAGATTTCTTTTTATAAATTTTTTTTACTTCCAGCTTCTTTTGCTTCTTCTCGTGCTATGTGTATTTCGTTTGCACGCACATTAAACTTTCACGCATCATTTTCGTGTTGAAATTAGCAACATTAACAGAAGCGAGGGAAGTAACATAAGATGATGAAGAAGCGAATTATTTATGTAGTTACTTTACTTTTATTTTTGGTCCTAAGTTCACCGTACTCAGTCTTGCACAATAGACTATAAATAAATATTTTATCGGATGTAGGAAAGAAGCATGTTGAGATAACCATTAATGCATTTCTTATACACTTGGTAGCGTCGTTCATGAATGACGTCAATCTTGTAGTCTCCAAACAAGCTAAGAGGTCGTTCATAGGAAGTGTATCAAGTCCTGAGTTATAGGAACCATGATGTTTAGTTTTAAGTTATAAGAAATCACATAAAGAATTGTAAAATAGAATTACTGTGTGAAGAATGACACAAAAGTAGAAATCAATAACTGGCAGAAGCTATCGAAGAATAGTGCCAGTTTTCAATGCACACAGAGTGCGGCAAAAAATACAAACTATGACATACAATCAATTTTGATCAAGTTCATTCACTTCTGTCGTTTTAAATTTAGCGAGAATATTAAAACCATAACTTTCATCAGACATCATGAGTGAACGACTCATCACGTGCTTCTGCTAATATTTTCATAAGCAAATTTTGTAATAGCACAAAGCTCTTTATGGTTTAGTGGTCTCTGTTCTGTAAATATCTATAAACCTTTATACGACTTTTTCTTCTCAATTTTGTAAATATTTAATGTTATTCATCACTTGCTTCGAACTTTGATGTGAAGCTGCTTCATGCGTGGACGAAGATTCCTTCACTTTTAAACTAATTTAGAAAGGAAAGCATAAAACACAATTAAGTATTTTGCTACGTAATAGATTCCGTCAGAAACTAGAGAAAATCTAATTATTTTGAGATGGAATTTTTGATTTAATTTAAATTAAATTTCCTTCTTTTTTGACTGTGAGGCAAAAAGATAATGGAGACGCAACCAAGACACACTTTTCAAAATGCATGAGGAAACAATAAAAATATTCTAAAAATAAAAGATGAAATTAAAACGAAGCTGTATAGCTAGCATTTTTATCATTTTCTTGTCACTTCTCATGAGAAAATATAAACGAAACATTCACAAATTTCTATCGTGGCATGATAGCAATACGATAGTGAAGCTGAAATAAAAATAAAAAGAATTTTTGTCGCTAGTTCGAAAGAATGTTATAGAAACTATTTGAATTTGTTGATAAAAATCTATGTGAACGCATTATTGGCAGTAAGTTAGAACATTATGTCACGTCATGTGCATAAAATTGCTATAAAATAAAATCTTACTTCTTCTTTAGGAACTCAGAAAAGATCGAACTTTATTGATATCCTCAACTATTTCTATAAAAGACCGCACTTTAGTCAAAGAACAACACATTTCACACATATGGTGCTGCACGAGGAGCAAAACATTACAACTAATCAAGACTCATAATTAATAGCCATAAATTGCATTAAGCAATTCACCATGTGACTTCATTTATGTTTCATGCATTATCGAAGTCTGAATAGAGTTGAAACCATAAACATTACCAGATGAATTTTGGAACCCATATCATTCGACATGAAACATGCCCCAATGGTATTTAAATATATATTCTTGGACAAAACGAAATTCGAAAATATCATGCATGATGATTGACAAACATATTTTTGTGATATTTTGTGGTAGTTTAAATGATTTTGAAATTTAGGTTTTTGCTGACACGATGATCATGTAAATATTATGTTCTGGATGATTACTTTGGAAATAGCATACAGTCTGCAATCAATATGCTTGTAATAATTGTTTTTTTGGATAGCTAGACAATTCTGCAGTTTGGATAAAACTAATCAAACATTAGATCCTTTAAAAATCTATATCTTTGTCCCTAGCTGGTATGAAGCTTATCTAGATGTTTAAAGTAATATTTTTAATCCGAGAGAGTCATTACTTAGTCAAACACTCAAATTACAACACTGATAGGAAGTTTAATCTATGAAATTCAATCCTTTAAGTATTTTCTTTGTAAGACATTTCCCTTTGAGTTGAAATAATTTGTCATAATCCAATTTCGCCTTAGAAAAGATTAACATTATTACCTTACACGACTGATAATGCCATTCTTTTACAGGAAAGCGCGACTTTTTGATAAAACAATAACCTTTTTGTAAGTATTAATACATACGACAGAGCATACCTAAATGTTTAATCTGAATTGCTGCAAAAAATTACGAATTATATTCTGAGCATTTCAGTTGAGCATACACAATTCACAATTCATAAGCCATTTTCCTGTTCTTTCTTCATTCATAGCCTTTTTTTATTATTATTGTTGTAGTAATGCATTGAAATGCAAATCGTGTTGAGCGACAATTCTACACAATACGCAAAATAAAAAAAAAATCTTTTCTTTCGCTCCATATTTGATTCTAATTGAAAATATAAATGAAATGTTTATGAGCATTTCTATGAGAGTTTGGAATAAAATTCTTAGAATGTTGTTTGTAAATGGCATTGTAAGCATATATTTATATCATACAGAATAAGTCAGAGTGGAAACAATAAAGTGAAGCGAGAAAATAAATTTGAAAGTGTATAAAAGTGCATGCCAGTACTTACAAGAACCATTGCATTGGAACTAAACCAGTTTTAAAGAATATAAACCGAGCATAAAAAAGTGGATGAAAAATCAATAATCTCCCAAAAAAAAGTATACATGTACACATGACGATGGGAAAAATAAAAATATATGCGGTTAAAATGTGGCAACATCGCATTTCTGTCATGTGCTTAGTATTACCGAAAAAATTCTCTGAATGACAGTCATTAAACTCACTTTCGATTAAGACATTTCTTCCGTTCATTTTTCATTAGACATTACGCAATGCTATCCATTCAAACTGAAAACTATTCATGAAAATTTAAAATTCTAATCAGAGACGTGACAATGTCTAAAGAAACATAGTTTTTTTTATGTTTATGAGGTAGCATTATGTACACAGGAAGTTTTCGCAAAAATAATAATAATTTTATGCTCTTATATCCAAAATTGGAGATTTTTAAGCAATTCTATTCAATTTTGTTGAAGTAAAAAAAGATCAAAAATGGTAAATAAGCAGCTAAAAAGAACTATGAATGAGTCTTCATATATTTTTTTCTCGCAACCGCTATGTCGAACAGCTGACAACCGATGTATTATATTTAGCAAAAAACCAACATTTGAGCAATTATTAATCAACATAAATGAATTAAATACCGCTGTCGCAGCTTAGCTCTTGCCAAACTAATAGAATTCGACAAATAATACATGATTTTGTGATGTGGGTCGGTGGGAGAAAGAGTTGAAGTAAAAGGGAATAAAATCTTGCAAGCACGAAGAGAAACTTTTTTTTTTTGAATGAAAATCTAGCCAAATTGTCTGTGCCAAATAAATAATTTTAAACTGCAGGAATAACAAGAAGAATTGAAATAAAGCATTTAATTCAAAGAAAGTTGTTTTCAAAAACTTAGGCATCACGTTGAAAGATGGTACTTAGATCAATCTTCATAAATTGGAGCATGATGATTATATTATTCATTTAACAAAGCATTTTTTTCATCATAACCTTTAATTGTGTATTGATTTACCAGAACGGCTAATTATTCAGCTTATTTTTCAATTAAAATCACGATTTATTTACTCTTATTTGAGTCTATAACGAGAACGAATTATTTTCAATTTCAATAGAAAGTTTTATGCAATGAAACACTGAAGGTGTGAATGGTGATGTTTATTTACTTACTATCGCGTTTTGATCACATGTAGGTGTAAAGAGACTTTTTTACAAACATTTAAGATACACATTTATTAGATAACCCAAGGTTTTAGCATCAACTTGAAATTTTGGAAACGGCAATGATTCGATTTTGTAATTTAATGTGCTACAATTTTTAATCTTTATTGGGCCAAATTAAAATGTTTCAAGATTATTTAATCTTCATACTCATTAAAAAAGGCTATCGGGCGTTGATTTTCATGTTTTATCATATTTCTTAATAACAGTCATGGATGTTAAAATGTGTGGAAGCTAACAGCTCAACACTTTTTAACTTTCAATTCATAGTAAAGCCTGAACTATACAATTGTAAGAGCGGAATCAAATAGGAAGGAAGGGGGTTAGTATAAATCTAATCCACTCTCCCTATATGTGCATTTTAAAAATGACAGGTCAGGAACATCAAACATTAAAAAGTCGATTCGGTTTTTTAATTTAAAATTCCCAAAGCATCAGGCCAATGTATTACAAAATAGCATTAGCTCACAGAATATTTGTAGTAATTAAAATTCAATAGAATTCCTAACTTCCTCCTTTTTACACCGTTCTGTTGTCAGTGCAAAACATAATCTTTTTCTCATCTTTTTTTTTCAGAAATGAGATTTTATTATAAAATGTTCTTCTAATTTCCTATTAATAGAATCGAATCATTTCTTTCTCTTCTTCATCTCGGAAAAAAAAAACGGAGGGAAAATCTTTTACAGTATGTAAATCTCATGGGAGAGCGTAAACAGCATAAGTTGATCGTTAATTTATTTATTCTAGCTTAAATGCAAAATACGACATCGCTGCTTTTTGAGGCTATAGTAAAACTAACATTAATTATATATACACAACTGATTTTCTTGCTACACATCATCTGGTTTACAAGATGTTGCTGTTGATTAACTTCACACAGCTTGAAGTGTTTTATAAGACGAATATTTACTGTTGACGATGTACAGATGAGTGCATTTGGATCGCTATCATTACAGCTTTGTGACACATTAACTAGATGCCTTTAACTCTTTTAAACTATTGTTCATACATAGTGCATTTGCTGCTACAAATATTTATCTTTCTCAGAAGTGCCATAAATTAAACAATTCTTCTTCTTCTTTGAATTTTAATGTTCTTTGGAGAATGCTTGATAGCTTGTGCCTTATAATAATTTAAAGCTTAACTCTTTGTTAATGAAGGAGTATAAGGATCATTAATTCCTAATATGACACTTCTGGATGAACCATTATTTCTAAGCAGGTACGGTATCTGATATTCACAACATTATTAGATTATTCTAGCAATTCAGTTCTGGCTTTTAATTACTGTAAATCATGTTTTAAGGAACATAGTTCTAAAAATTTAATGATTAGGTTTCAAACCAATGACCACAGGATATAAATTGTCAATTTTTAATACATTAACTCCGAATCACTAACGCTGCGTCAACAAACCATTTAAAACTCACACGAGAAAGCAGATAATGAACTTTATTTAATCTTTTCAATTCACTTTATGGATTTTATTACCTCCTCCCTAATTAAAACACAGTGCAATTAAAATAAATTCAATATTAATCTACGGTAAAGCCCCACTTTTGCGTACATTATGAAGAAATTAAAATGAAATGCTTCACACATTTTCCTACCTAAAGTATTAATAACTTAAAATTCATGACATATTATGAGCGAGATCTTTGATGGCTTATTCCCGCTTAGCTTTGAAAACACGCTTACAATTTGTCAATGAATGAATCAGATTACACACTTGTCGAAACTTAAGACGACATAAAATAAGAGCAATAATAATCGACGATCAAAAAATAAAAACTAGTTTTTATGTCTCACATAATAAAAGGTGAGAAGTCTTAAATACTCAATTGAGGATCCTTGATTATTATTCCTCGAGAGGATTTATGGCGTCTTAATCAAAAGAGATATACAGAGGATGAAAAACTTCAACACATAGGTGCGAGAAGTTGAAAATAAAAACCGAAATTTCATTCTGAACGATTAGACACGATATTTTTGAACAAAATGCATACAGCATAAAGTATGTGGGATTTCATTGAAGAAAGATGCATACATGTATATCAAATAAATCTCATGGAAACCTGAATGTTTGACTTAGTCTTTTAAAATGTATGCATATATGAAATTGAAGTCTTTGCTAGCTGTGTGTCGGCGTTTTTAGTAGAAATGAGGTTGAAGTCATATATAAGGTAAAAAAAAAATCAGTAACACCTTAAGAAAATCTTTTTTGTAACACGAAAGAAACTTCAAAAATTATGATTAAACAAATGAATCAAATTGTAGGTTTTTAACGCCTTTGCAATAAAGTTTTAGCAACATCGCATAACCACGAATTTTAAACATTTGGTAAAAAATTAATAAAATGTGAATTAATGGCAGCATTAAAATCATACCAATAAAATATTTAATGCATTCAAATTTATGGCGTTGTTGCCATATTTTCGGCTTCTGTCTTATCCCTAAAAAATATATAATTCAAACAAAAGGCAATTCCTGTTTTACCTTTTGTAGCTCATTCTGATTGCTTCTTACTTCACTTTTTATTCTAGTTATGTCTTATTTTTATTTTGATACGTAATTGTAGCAATTAAAATGTATTAGGGGTCGCTTTAATATTGATGTCTTTATTATTAAACAAGATTTTGACAAAATTTATTTTGTGACTGGTTCTCTATATGAAGGAGGGTCTATTTGACCGCCAAAATGTTAAACATAATAGCTCAACGACCCCTAAAATATCTTAAAACTCAACGTAGAGAACTGTAATGTCTGTTGTGATAGGTTTTACATCCAGAATTGATTTTTGTAAATATTTATTCTAGCATTGGCATATTCCATGCTTTCTGTTGTTCTTTTGACTGAAACTTTTCACTTCATCTTGATAATACAAATCTGTAAGAAGTTTGCAGCATGCATGCATACAGGATTGTTATACCTAACAAAAACAATTGCTTTTAATAATTAATTAAGAAAAAAAATTTACATGAATTAAATTTCTCATTCTTCCTCTGGCATTTGATTGTAAACATACATACTGTAAATGTAAATAAAATCTCGTTGAATCTCATCTTATTACAAGAAAGGAAATGCGTATTCCATGCATAAAAGTATAAACATTACTTATGTTTCAATATAACATGAAAGTAGAAGATTTCTCGAATTTCAAATTTGATTACAAGCCAACGAACGCATGCCAAGTAATTTAAAAATAAATTTCAAATTTCCAAGAAAGACTTTTAATCAGCTTGATTAAGAAAAATTAGAAAGCACATGAATCATGAATAGGATAAATTATCTTTTGTTTTATGGAACTGGAAGATTAAAATATAACAATAAAGTCAGTACATTCTTTGTCATAAAAGATACATAATACGAAGCAAACAGCTGGCAGTTAATGCATTAAATTGCTTTGAACATACCTTTTTTATTTCATAGGTTCGCATATGTTTGAGAATCAGTGTTGCTATACAGAAATTGATTTTTTGGGCAAATCCTTGGAGTTTTTTTTTTCGAAGAATAACGAATCAATCGACCGCAGGAACTAATGTGGAAAGGTCTCCACAAAGAACAACTTTAAAGCCATTATGCTAAGTTAGTAGTCTTGGTACCTTTTCTGACAAAGAACTGTGATTACAGCTTGTTCACTCGTGCCGTCTAGTCAATAAAGCAGTTAAGATTTACAAACGGAAAGTTAGCTTTTCGTCTATAATTCCATTAATCTAGGTTCTTTGAAATCAGCACATAAATAACAAGACCATCTCTGATGCAACTTATCACAGTTTGTATAAAGAATATTCCCATACTGTTGCCAACAGATGTACTTGATTAAATTTGCGAAAATTTACATGATATCATTTTACTATTCAATTACTTTAGCATAACAATTGGCATAAACACGCTTCAAAAAATAGCTCAAAAATTTTACCAAGCCAAGACGAAGAAGAAAACAGGGAATCGCATATGACACACGAAGAATGTTGAGAATTTACATTTACGAGGAATTTTATGTGAGAAAATTTCATACATCGTTGCCACCACATTGATTCTTTGTTGTCATGAAGAATTTACGCTGGATGAAATGTTTATTAATTACTTTAGACTAATTACAGTGTCGTGGAAATCAGCATCACATATTATTATTTAAAAGTATTAGATGCTGCACTAGTTAAAATCGAAAACCAATTAACACAATTAGCTACGAAAAAAAAAGCTTAATTAAATTCATATTTTACTAATTAGATGATCAATTTAGATTAAAGCAAAGCAAGAGATTCAATTAACAGCAACAGCAGCATCGGCAATCGAGTTTAAACCAAAGTAGAATATTGTTTGATGACCGTGAAATAAAAGCGGTTGTTTGCGTGTGTATCACTATATGAAATGTAAGTAATGAATTACTCAATGATGCGAGGCTTATTCTCATACGAAAGTAATATCTTATTTGCGAGAGAGCGATGCGGAGATAATGAATTGATCTATCTATTTGGAGTAATTTGCACGTACATATAAAGTAGGAAATCATTCGTATCTTGTCACAAATCGTTATTCTACTCTAATTTTGGCTTGCCGAAGACGACGTGTTAATGGAATGAAAGAAAAAGCTTGTAGGAACAAAAACATGTGTTATGTAATATTTCGTGGTTTCGCTTAATTCCATTTGTGAATTGGGAGATTGTACATGAACGAAATTTGAATTTTTTTGTACCACAAAGACAGCTTAATAACGTGAAATTCTTTGAGATATAAAGAGCATAATTTAAGGTACACGAATTTCGAACATCAATCTTTAAAGACTTATGCAAAAAAAAAGTTAAAAGAGAAAACGGTACACAAAAATCGAATGTTAATTCGTGAAGTTAAAAGATCATGAAGCAGGGTTGGAATCTGCGATTTGGTGAAATGTGAACCAGATAAACAGTTGATTCACAGTTCTGCAGATATTTACGGCCTGTTTAAATAACGTGGATTATCCTCGATTTCGGATTATCCACTTAAATTTTTTGTAAATATCTTAAACTTAATAGGAGGTGTGGTATTTCTTATATTGGATTATAATAGAGTGAACTATGCCTGAAATTTCTGTATACTTTAAACTTTTGCTTTTCCTTAAGAAGTATTAATTATTCAATTTTCTAGTAGATTAACTTCGATTTTTGCTTTAATTCTCAAACTAATGAAGATATAAAAATTCTAAGTATATGTTAATTTAAGTAGCAAAATACTCTTACTAGATCACACATTAGATCTCTTAAAAACCTTAAGCGTCTGGAGATATTTCCAAAAAACTGAAGTAGATATTCCGAAATCGAGGATAATCCACTTTAGTGAAACAGGCCGTTAAAGTAGTCAGTCTCATACATTTTTAATTTTAAGGATGGATTCTATTATTTTTCAAGCAAATCTCAATCTTGAGTCTAGAGTCTCTTAAAGTTCCTACGTCCCTATATATGGCATGACCACAACCCTGTCTCTTGAAGTAGCATTTCGACATGAAATTTTTTGAAAAAGAAAATAAAAATGTTAGACAAGATTTTATTTATCTCACGTTGAGATATACTTCATTCTTTCTTTTTTTCCACTTCTTTTTCGTTTCTTTGGTTACTGACTGTTGCGATAAAAATAAAACATAACAAAAATGCAGATGCTGTCTATACATTTGTGTATTATTTATGATAAATGCAATATGTATATCTACATACATGTAAAGTGTGTATTAGAGAAATTCGTATACTAAATAGAAAATTATTGTAAACATTTATAGTCATCTGAGGGATAGACGAGAATGCGTGTTTGTTTGTATAACTTAAAATTTTCGGGGAAAATCGTACAGCGGAAATGAAATTTTGTTTCTTGAGTCGATGAAGAGTCGGGTTTTGTTTGTTAAATGAATACTTTTCAATTCATTAACATTTTGCTGAAAACGCCAGACTAATTCCATTGGCGTCATTCCAAAATGACGTTCAGTTTTTATCTTAAAAAATTAATCAATTTTTCAACTCTAAAATTGGCAACTTAATGGAAATAGAGGGTTATTGGGAAATTTGAGTCTTTTAATCAAAATTTCTGATTCACGTCATTTACAAATAAGCCCATTGAAATTCAAACATCGTGCGAATAGTTTCGTATACGGTTGAGTCAGTCCACCTAATTTCATTGCTAACCCATTTTCCAATTCCTTTTTGTGCTTTTTGTTTTTAGTCCTTCTTGTTATTTTATGAAAATTAGCAATTTTATGTAAATACACGACTTTCAGAATAGAAAAAGCACAGGAAGTCAAAAGCAGGCTAAATAACAGATTGTTTCACGAAAGGATTTCATTAAGAACGATAGTATTACGCAATGGGTTGAACCATAAATAATTCAATGTGAACATAACTAAAACAAATATTTATATTTTGGTACAAATTGTTCTTTATCGCCAGAAGTGCCAATGAATCGTGTTTCAGCACTAAAGTCCTGAATAAATCGACAAAGAAGAAAATCCGTTATTTTTTGAGAAGAGATTAACAGTATTTTTTTACTGCTAGATGCTGTCTATTTGTGGACTTCTAGATGGAACAAGACTAGTTCCGCTTAATTTCGATTTTTTAATGGATGTCTCCAAAGTATATTAATCAGAACAAATTGAGCTATAAAGTGGAAATTCGATGGTCGTACAACTTCCAGACCACCCTAATAACATTTCTTAATCCTTTTTCAGGAGAGCTTAAAATCAATTGACATGACATTTCCATGAAAAATGAAGTTTAGGCTTATGAGGAAATGCTGAATGTAAAATTTAATAATAAAAAAATTTTCAACTCACCTTCATGTCATTTATAATCTGCTGAAACAGACTACCCAGCGTTATGTCAGCAACCTTTTCAATACTGATATCCATGTTAGAATCGTATTTTTATGTTGATCGAGGTAAATAAAATTATTAAAGTTTTCACTATTAATCCACAGAAGAAGAAACCTTTTTTTTTTGTAGTACACTAGAAAATTTTTTATGCTTTCTTTTTTTCTTATATCAGCCTACACTCATTCATTCACTTATTATTTTTTATATTTTCTTAATTTTATACTTTTTTTTCCTCTTTTCTTTTTATTAATGTCGTGTAACTTTTCATGCACTTACAAGTGACTGAAAGACGATATCTTTTTCTTTCTATGTAATATCACTAAATTTAAACATTCACAACTATGATTTTCACTTCTCTAAATTATAAAGGTGGAAAAATGAAGATGTAATAAATCCACACTTTTTAAAAAATCTTCTTGTCAACTCCTTTTTCGGGTGGCTCAGACCTAAAAATTATAAAGGTAGAAAATGTTATGGACTTGAAATTAATTTAGTGTAAATTTCGCATTTTAATTCGTTTCCAGAGCAGACCGAATGTCATAAATGAGAAGAGGAAATTTAAATCATAAAAGTGACGAAGGAATATCGAAGAAACCCATAATAAATTGAGGCATGCTTTTTGATATTTTGGCAGACATTCAAAATTTATTGTGGTTCCCCGCATTTCATTTTGATATAAGAGATATACTAAATCAAAAGGGCAGCAGCCAACAAAGTCGGAAGACATATCTGACACAAAAAAAAAATGTTTGAGCATAGAAATCTAGCATTAAAGTCAGCGGTTGTGGTATAGTTTTGGTTATTTTTGAGCGCATATATCACATTACTAGCAAACTTGAAAGTGCAACGGTTTTTAAAGTAAGCAAAAAAGTAAACTTTTAAAAAAATAACGAATTATTCAAAATGTTTCAAAGCAGTACAAACTATTTGAATACGATTTGTGAGGTTTTGGTTTAAAAGATCGTTATATTTGGCAAAGTGAACCTTTGGAGTTCATGGATTCATAGAAAAATAGCAATAAATATAATTTCTCGCACTAAGCTGATTGGAAAATTGTTAGAAATAGAAAAGAGGATCGAATTAGCGTACACAACTATTAATGGGCGATAAGTAGCTAGCATATATGATGCTCCAAATTCATACACACAAAATTGTAATTATCGTGAATCGAGTCGAGAATAGAGATTGAGATTTGTTCCACACAATTTACTATTCATTTACTGTTCATAACAAATGAATCGTTTTCGATCTATAAATAAAGAATCCATTATAATATTTGAATTTTTCACGAAATGTTTTCGAACAACAAGCAGCAGAGTAAAAAATAAAAAATAAAGAGTTGGAAAGAAGAATAACATTTCACATCATCACTAGACCGTAATGCTTACTCTTGATGAAGAAATGTGTTGCCATAAAAAAATCAATATAATTGGTGCGGAAACAAAAATGCATGTCTAGATCATTGCTTAATTTTGTATTTTCAACTGACCAAGTGTGCATAATTTTTAATAAATTGTTGATAACGAGAAATCTTGAAGCACCATCGCGATCGTGCTGGCTAGTAGAAGTAGAATTCACCGTTATAAGCTTACTTCTTCGCTATCCTTTCCTACTCTACACGTTCATTCATGCTGTACTTTTCTTTCATAATTCCAACGATTTGCTATGAGCTGATAGTAAGCAAGAGAGAGATTCACAATAGAAAGGTATTCATCATAAATCTGCACGTTTGTGTCCAGAAGCATAATTTTATGAAATTATTATGATATCAATGAGCCATTCGTGAGTCATGCTTTGAACTTTAATCGATGCTGTACACATTGATACAAAATTAAACAAACTTAGTAAATTGTTTGAAGTCAATATTTGAATTTATGTGATTCTTTTCTTCTCTAGTTTAGGTACTGCCTTACTGCTTTATTTTTTAATTCCGTGTCTAATTTCACTGTATGATTACGAGAGAAGTACTCGAATTAAGCAGTTTTGCACTAATCAGAAATAAATTGTTGCGAAAATAATGGAGTTATAGACACAGACTAAGCAGGCGAGCAAGTAAGGCTTAAATATAGGTTCATTGACGTACAAAAGTAGCTTTGAGCATAAATCCTTTGCGTTGTTGCCAGTTTATGTTACAATTGGTTTTTAACATTGAAATTAGAAATAGGGGATGTTGCGTAAAAAATTACCATCTTAGTTTCGTCGTCTGCAATGCATTTTTATCGATTATTTTTGTTCTTATCGTGTGTGCGATGCCGAAAATAATCATCGACTGGATGTGTATGAAAACCTTTGATAAAATTTAATTACGCTATAAAACTACTATCATTTACCATATTATTGTCACTGGCTCTAGTTGTAGATTAATAAAAGAGCGTTTTTATGAGGAAAAAGTGAAGCCGTGAGCAGGGGAAAGAAAATCAATTTTCCTCTATATATACAGCCATTTTTCAGATCTGAAGTTAAGCTTCTTCCGAATTTTTTTACTTTGTTGTGTCGCCGACCGACTGAATAGCTTACATAACGAATTAATATGAGTTAAAATGCGAAATTTTGTATGCTCAAGAATATTTTCATCTAGTATTTTTAGAATGTATTTTTTGCCACTTACTTTTTATTTAATTTTTCTTTCTTTTTTGACTTTCAAAAAAATATTTTTTATTCACTTTATATTCATCATGAATTTCCTATTATTTTAATCACATTTCTTCAAAAATGCACATTGTTATCAATCCTTTTTGAGTTATTAACACATTCTTGTTAGAATTCACTTGTTAAGTTATTAATTACTTTAAATGCCAAACAAAAAAATATTTAATTCATAATCGAACAAAATTATGAACCGAACTCGATCAAAGCAAAACATACACTGACTCAAATATCAAATAAAGAGACTACTGAGAGAGAATTACAGTGAAAAAGTTAATATTACTCACTTACTTCTTAATAGACCAAAGTGCATTTGATCTGTGATACTTGTGGATATATGCTTTATATTTGACAAGTAGACAGAATTTCAACAGTATTCGTTGTTCTAGAAAAATATGTTAAAACTGCTGCCAACTTCAGCTCCTTTTGATTTATTTACCTATGCTGCTTTAATGCAAAGCATAAAATACATAAAATACTTATAAGATTCTAATGATGCTAGTCTAATATGAAAATTATTTAATGCTTTAATTAATGAAATAAACTTGAATTTAAAATTTGACTAACATTGCTTAGTTTATTTTTGAATATAATTTGACAGTTAATGCTCATAATTTCAATTGAACAATCATAACATAAACATTGTAAGGAACTGAATAGAATTATTAAATAACTCTGTGAAAACTGCAACTAGAAGTTTTATAACAACAGGAATAAGTAGCTTAAGTATTTAGAATTCATAAAAAGCTACTGTCAAAGGATTTAACATCATTAAAGCTGAAATTCATAATTAAGTGCTGTAAACAAAAAAAAAAACAGTATGTCAGTTTCGAAATATCAGCTATACGAAAACATCCATAAACATTTAAAACCACCTAGTGACTCAGGAGTAACATGTTTAACTACAGAGAATTACGATTATTATCATTATTGCTGCGATGGAATCAATGATGTTGGTTTTGGATGTGGCTATCGTACAGTTCAGTCAATATGTTCTATGCTGAAAAAGAAGCTCAACTCAGATAAGTCAGTTCCTTCAATACTTGACATTCAAAAGATACTAGTGAGAATCGGAGATAAAGACGAGAGATTTCTTAATAGTCGTAGCTGGATTGGAACATTGGAAGGATCCTACATAATCGATGAATTGTTTAATATTCCGTGCTACATTATCCACATTTCACATGACAAGAAAATTTCATCTAAAAGCTCTGACATTATGAAATATTTCAAAGAACAAGGCGGTTTAATATTTATGGGAGGTGACAGCGATGCTACTGCAAAAATGATAACTGGAATTCACAAAGCACAAGATGATAAATTGTTCCTTCAAGTTGTTGATCCGCATTTTAGTCAAATACCGAAAAATCCTCAAGAGATTGTCAACAAAGGCTATGTGAAATGGTATGCTGAAAGTGACGACTTCCTTGAGAATTCATTCTACAACTTGTGCATGCCTAAATTAAAATGAATAACCGTTATGTTGAGAAATTTGAATTTTTCCCGCACTTTACATAAGTTCTGTAAATAACACAATTCAAATATAAAAAACCCGTTAAAAATTAAAAACATATATTTTCTAGGTTTAATCGTTTTTTCAAAGAATAAGAATTTTTTATTAGGTTCAATTTAGGATTTTTTTTCAGTTAAGGATGTCAACAATTTCTTAGAAAATATACTTTATACATACAATTTTATTCTCCTTGTTAAACCGTCAGTTTTTATGCATTAATAATGCTTTTCATTATTATATCATAGAGGCATATTGTGCAAAAGAACTTGTCATTAGTTGAAAACATTAAAAATACTTAGTAGGGCGCAAACGTTTAAAAAGATAATGCAAGTGTGTGTGCTTTGGTCTCTTTTCGGATCGAAGATATTGCGTTGCTTTTTTATAACCTTTTTTTTTGTCAAATTACTTGATATGTGAATAATTTATACATAACTTTAATTTTTTTAAATAGATGAACTATAATCAACTCCTATAACTTGTTTTTGGAATGGAGGAAGAAAGCTAGATTTTTTAAATATGTTTTTTTTTAATTAATTTAATTCCGAAAGATCTTTTGAGTAAGACTTCTTAATTTTTTTTTTTGTTTTGCTTAAAAAAACGTTGAAAAGTCGTGTTTTAATCATTAACATCATTAAAATATCCTATTATCTCATCAATATTATCATTAGTATTCTTTTTAAAGAGGAAGATGCAGGCATTCACTACGATACTTAATAATTAAATTAAAAGATAACATTAGTGCCATTTAAATATTAATATTTTTTATGTATAATTTGCTTTCGAAGCTTGTAAGCATTGTAGAAGTTTTTCTATTGATATCAATTATTATCATTTTTTGTGGTAAAATCTTTTAACTTAATAATACATTAAAAGTTAATAGCAAAGAAAAGGAAAGTGTTATTCGTTTATATGAAATTATATCTCGTTATTACAATCATCAGAAAGTAATGGTTAATTGCACTATCTCTGTTCTAAGGTCAGTCTATGAGAAAGTGGATTCAAGTATATCCATCCTTCGCCCGCGCTCTTGAAATGCTGTAGAAAAATAAATAAAATTTTGATCATAGTTTCAATCTTAGTCTCAGGATTAAAATTTAAATCCATGATTTATTCATGGATTAAACTTTTAATCTCACGATTAGTCCCAGGATAAACAAATCCGAACGCAAATTTATGACATTTGTCATCACATGCACATAATATGATTTATATCCGTAATACTTACAGTATTTGCCCACGCCGCATTCTCGTCTTTCCTCAATTTCGCCTCTTCTCGTTGCTTCTGTTCCACTCTAAATTTTGCTGCCGTCGCTAGATCTATATCATTCGATCTGCAAATATAATTAAATAACATAATCAACTCAAGTTTTATTGAATTAAAAAAGATAGCAATTCCTTTACTTTAACCCTGCAGTCACTTCCTTCCAAATTCGTCTGCTCTCATTTTCATCTTGCTCATTTACAGAGCGTACTTGCTTCTTATATATTGGTATTCTATTTACATCCACAAACACTTCTGGCTTTGTTTTAGTACCGTCATTATATTTGGCTTCCATTAAGCCACTCCATTCACCATAAATTGATAAAAAGGATTTCTTTTCATTTGGAGAATAAACTTCACCTTGTATTCTATTTCGTTTGCCACCATAGAAGGGCTTGGTAAGGAAATCTATCTCAGCATGATAGCCCGTTTTGGGACATTTTATTGTGACATTTCCTCCTAATTCTGGAAGTGATATAAATTAACAATTATGCAAATTCAATTCTTACAAAAAAAAAATGAACAGCTTACCTATCCATGGAACACTGAGTATCGAACGACCATAGCCGTTTGGAAAAGTAAGGATATACTCTTCATTTAAATCACATAAAGTTACGATTCCTTGCCCAATATTGTGAACTCCAATCGAAAGTCCCAAAAATTTGGATTTTGTCCAGACATGAGCACTAAAGCTAATCTTTTTACTGTAATGCTCGGCATAAAAGGCAGAAACTGAATTTAAATACAATTAAAATTAACATTCTTAATAGTCATTAACGTTAAATTTCTTACTTGGAGGATGGTGTGAGACTTGCTCTGCAATAAATGTTAATTGGTCCGATTTACACCACGGAATCGGACCTTCGTCAACTACATTCGTATTATCTTGAATTTCTGAAACAAATAAAAAAAGAAATTGTTTGAAATCAATCAGCTTGAATCGAGGGTTTGACAATGATTCAGCAAAATCATATAAAATATTCAATCACTTCTTAAAGAAATGCCTTAAATTAGCGGAACTGGAGAATCGAAAATCGAAAAAATATTTACAGTTATTTTTTAAATATTTTGTGACCGTTATTTCGGAACTGACAAGTAGCAAAGTTTAAAAATCATCAATAACTCACCATATTCAGGAATGTTCCAATGACAGCGGAAAATTTCACCAATAATTGGATTGTAAGGTTTTTTGGCGACAGCACTTTTACGTCCTGCATGATAAGCTGATAAATACCATCTCACAACTTGTAGCATTCGTTCGCGCGGATCTTTATGTTCCGCAATTTTAATAAATAAATCTGGATGTGCAAAATAGTCGGCATACATTTCGAGTAGGGAACGCCTTTCTAAGATAAATGTTGGCAATACTACTTTCGTTAAATCCATTCCTATTTTTACTTGAGATAAGAGATGAGTAATTACTGATCCATGTGATTCCATCGACAAGTCGCTATCAGATTCATCTTCATATATTGCTATAAATAAGTTGCGTTAATTAAAAAAGATTAATACTAATGAAATTTAATATATCTTCATTACCGTCATAATCAAGCGAGCCATCATTTCTTAACGGAAGGGATTTTGAGTTTCTTTTTCGATGTCCTACATCCTTTATTGGTGATTCAATGCTATCTTGTTTCTTTAAGGACGTTGGTGTACTTGTATTTGTGCTCGTGTTGTCATTCGCTGTGACAAACGGGTCGTCAGATAGTCTCGATATCGGTTCAACTATAGTTCGATTATGGCTATAAAAAAATAATAAAGTGAAAATGTATATTAAATAGATAAGGATAATCAAGAAAAGGTTTGAATTAATTACTGACAATAAGCTTGTGTCTTGTCTGACAAACGGAATTCACACATATATTGTATTGTTCAAGGACGGCACAAAAAAATGAACGAGCATGAAGTTTCTCTTCATTAAAACATCACATGAGCAGGATTTTCATTTATATGTGACGAATAATGAATAGTCACATGAAAAGTCACATATCGTGTTGAATTTCAATCATTATTTTGTTTGTTCAAGCGAATGTTTAAGGATTGCTTTCTACTTTTGATACAAAAGTTCTCAAGGAAATTTCAAAATTTCCCAAAAATTTGAATCCAAAAGTTTTTTAAGATCAACATTAAATCCTAGGATTAAAATTCAATTATCATCATTTCTTATTTTCAAGGATTTATCGGATTATTCTATATATAGCACAAAATTCATCACATTATCAAGACAAAAGCGAACTCACAACAATCGTTGGTAAAATACGATAAAAAGCGTGCAAAAATGGAACAAATTCACATCTCCATTGTAAAGTTTGATAGCATTAATAGAAGAATCTTTTCTGCTTCTTCTTTTTGTGTAAAATTTATGTGAATTGACATGTTCATTTGTACCCAAAAATTATTTATTCATTACAATACATCCATCAGAACTGCCGAATCTATTTGCTGCGAACCATCGTCAAATTTTGTGACTGTATTTAAATTACTTTCATTATTATATATGACGTAAATTAAGAATCTCAGTAGTACGATTAAGGAAGCCCACATTATGTCTCAGGGATATTAATGGACTATATTAAGGGGTGGATTCTGGGAGGGAGTAAGTTCCAATTTTCAAAGATTCCCATCAAGTTGCTCACGTTCAGATAAATGAGATCTTTTAATATGCAAATGCCATTGAAACGACGATAAATATGCACAGCTATTATCATAGAAATAGTATGTGAGAAAAAAGTTTGTCGCCATTGAGAAACTTTACTCATTCTCTTATCCTTTAGTTGCCAAATTTCTTTCGAAACATTTTATTGTACGTCTTCAACTTTTGCTTTTTTGATGTATACACAATTATTTTTATTTTATTTTATTTCATTATTCACGGCATTATATTGATTAATTTAAATTCTACCACATTGTGAAAATTTGCCGTATTTGTTTTCCGTTCCTACCACAACAAATTTTTCTTTCCGCAGCATAAACGTTGGGAGAGAGATGGAGATATTTATTATATTCACTGCATGCATACTACTCAATTCCCTCTATAGAATGGGTTTTTTCCTTCTCTTCCTTTGAATCATTTTCCATAATAGATTTTTTTTTGTTTGACTCACTTTTCTCATGATTTGGAGAAGAAGAAAAAACCCAAGAATCCTTTTATGCTTTTTTGTATGAAGTAAAACATTACGAAATACGTACATTGAAATGTTTATTGTACCCATTTAGACTCAATAATGTTTGAGTGATTTTATGGGAACACGTTCAATTCATGAAAGTTGTTTATAAAATCAATGCACATTGCGCATTTTAACCGGTCTGATCAATAAGTTGTGATTTAATAGCTTTAATTTATTAGTTTTGAGAAGTTTGAATTCAACGGTTTATTTGAATTTTACTTAAACTTACTTGAAGTTGGCTTCAAAATTTACTATTTGAAAATTCAAGTTCGAAATGACAGTTAAAAATCAAAGTGAAATTTAGCTTTTTTTTTTTGAAATTTGAATGGATTAGCTTGAAGTTGGTTTCAAAATAACTTTATATGATTCAAATTTAGAACTTTCTTTATATCATTTTTAAAACTCAACGGTTTTTAATAATTTAAATGAACTAACTTGACGTTGGCTTCAAAATAAATTTTTGAATATTTCAATTATAAAAGTCACGTTTAAATTTTTATAATAAACTGACTCATAATGGCTAACTTAGCTATCCAAACTGATCGAATCATTACTCATGTGCATTGAAAAAGTGTCCCAAAAGTGAAAGGAGTAATGTAGAACATAATCAATAATGTATGTAGTTAATAACAATATCCATTGGAACCATTAATCACATGAACAAAACTTGTATATAATAATCAATATAATTTTCCAGTTCTCTATGCCTTCTCACCTTTGATCAACTGAAGCAGCAGTTGAACTCCGTCGACGAACAAATCGCTCAAAAACTCGAATCATTTTAATTTTTGTTCCTTTTAATTTAGCGCAATATTTTTTTTTCTTTTTAAATAAGTTTTATAGGTCTTCCACTAGATTTTCATTGTACTGTTGTTGTTTCATATGAAATATCATTTTTCATTAACTAAGCTAATCACGACACAAACACACAATACGTTAATAAAAATTATATAAAGATTTTATAGTATATAAATAACAAAAAAAAGTGAACGAGACAAGAGGAAAAATGAAAATTATTATTTTTTTCTCTTTTTTTGTGTCGATGCCGAGGAAAAATTATTTTTTTGGTGTGAAATTTTCAAAAGCTCGAGAAAAACTGAGAAGAAATTTTTGATATTCATGTTTGATTGCAGCATTCGACATTCAACATTCAAAACATCCGTTTTTTGTGAATCATTTAAAGTATGCATGCTGTGGCATTGGAATCTTAACTGAATAATAGTTTAAACAACTCATTTTAATTATTTGTATCACACAATTTTTAATTTTAATGATTTTTATAGGAAATTCTAAAAATCTATTCAATCACATGTATAATGTTTTAATGCTGAGAAAAAACATTAAACAGGATTTGTTTGTTTCCATAAAACATTGTCTAATGACGTCATGCTAATTTTTCTCATGTTTTAGAAGAACAACAAACTTCCAACATATGTATATATGCTTAAAGTGTAAATTACTTGACGTAAATGTATGGATACATATTAAGAAAATGGAAAACTATTAAAGGATACTAAAGCATACGACAATGAACTTATTATGCTCAACATTTCTGCTTCTTATTTTCATATTTCTTCTTTGAAAATTTCATAGAAATGATTTAATGTTGTGATTGCTGTTCTTATGGCTGCTCGTCTGCTCTTTTGTATTTTAATAAATTTTAGCTTTAATCCATTGACTGGCACCGTCGATTCTTCTTTTAAAGTCGTTTTAATGATCAGGAAATAAGCGAAGCTGAAAATATGTGCTGCATAAATTGTCTAAGCTTCACTACTGCCTTAATAGTTTAGATTAGATATTTTATAATCAGTTCAATTGTTTGTCATTGACAAGCACAGACAATAAGGCAGTGCATCTTGCACTTATTCAAATCACAACATACTAATTCTGTCGAATTATTTGCTCTGAATTTGAATCAGGGGTGTACTCACGGATGCTTTTCGTGTTTTCAACTTTTGCATTGCTATGCTTTTTTCCATCATGTTGCGTACAAACCCGATAATATTTCATTTAGTTTGAGTTATACTGAGCACATACGGATCTAAAGATTATGAACATGTTTATTCCTATATAGCCAGCGACCAAATTAGCTTTTTGAATTTACGTCATTTTAATTCAATATTTTATTATTCAACGAGCATAATGTGATGGATTTGTCGACAATTGGGAACCACAAAAGTATTTAATATTCATCTCTGGGATGCGCTTTAACTTTAAATAATTTGACTGTCCATTGCAGACATTTCCAACTTAGTATTGTACAGCTTGTATAATTTATTTATAAGGATTAATACAATATTATTGCTTCCTTCCTTCATTCATTCAGTCAAGAATATTACGAAGTAAACATTTTGACTGACGTTAATAATAAATTCACTTTTCTAATATTCAATTCTAGCTCTAGAGCAGACTTCTTGCTTCTTTTTTGGACATGAATTTTTAATCATTTTGTCAAGATTCTTATTTTACAAGTAAATTTCTTTTTGTACGTTAAATTTAAGGAACTTGCTTATCGTGACTTAAGAATCTTGGTGATCAATCCTCGATACTCAATAATGAGCATTCAGTAGTTTGCACGTGTTTATTTAAAATTTCCACACGTAAAACATGGTTTTAGAATATAAATTCTGTCGTTTTCGACACAGACAAATTTGTTGAATTAAACGTGGATCATTATTTTATCGATAAAGGAAAATACCGTGTGTTTTTTTTTTATATGTGAGAATTCAAAACAAGCATCGATTTTAATTCAATACATGATTGAACTAATCACTTATAAATTCAATATGTCATGCACTCACCTCGTTGGTGTTGTCACTTGACTAGAAAATGGATCATCATTGGCATCATAAAAATCTTCTTCCCCTTCTGAGCTTGAATATGAAGTCTCTGGCACTTGAACTGAAATAATTTGATGTGGGAATATTATGAGCGTGTCGCATAGTCATTTATTATCGGTAATTTTCATCGAATAACAATTAGAATTGTACTTTTCATCATCAATATTGTTTCCGTAAGTGCCATCTGTTTTATATAAAAATTTCTAATTAACAGCTGATGTGTCAGTTCTATTTTAAATATATAATCAACACAATCAACATTTTTACCGGTTTTCAAAAATTCAAATTCCGTTAAATTCTAACATTGATGATGATAAATACGGAAAAATAGTAATAGCCATAAAACAATAACTACCACTCGATCTACTAGAGCAAGCTTCAAAATATTCAGAGCCAATTTCATCAACCAGTTTCGAGATTTGTCTCACAACAACTAAATTACAAAATTTTAAAACAGATAGACAAGAATACATCGTTATTCACCTGCCAATTCTGGTGGTAAATTTAAAACACACAACCAATTACCTGGACTTGCTGTATCATCTGGATCCGTCTTCATGGGACCGTTATAAATTCCATTTATTGGATTCGCTGTATTCTGTAATATCAGCAATATTTAGATTATGAATGGTTGACTGCTGTTGAGTTCCTTACCTTAGCAATTTGCAGAAGCACAATTGAGTGTTTTATATGATCTAACATATTGTTAATTTGTTCTTTTAAACTTTCGTATTTTCCTTGTTCGTCTTCGTCCTCGATTTCTTTAATTCGTTGCTCTATTTTATCTTTTTGTTCGATAACCATTTGCAAGTACATATCAGCTTCACTGACTTTCTTGTCAAACATCACAAGATGAGTGTTGCGGCTACTCGAAGCACCACCGAGTACTTGTGCCTGATCCGAACGATATCTATACGTACTACGAGCAATTGCATCCTCTAAATGGCGAACCCATTTTTCACGTTCTTCACCATCTTTTGCCTTAATTTGTTATTCGTTTGCGGGACATTAAAAAAATAATTAAAATAATTTGCATTTCAAATTTAAATTTCACATTGTTGCAGGAACCAACTTACTTGGAAGTGAAATGTTTTATGATCAACAGTAATTGTAAATGTATTTACGTCTTGGTCATCGATTCCAATTATAGCACCTCTTAAACGGACACAACCTCTTCGTACACCTTTCATCATTTTTTCTCGACTCTATAAAATATAGGAAAAGAAAGAGGATATAATGGCTTGCGTGACTGCATGAGCAATTGTTAGAATAAATGAATAAAATAGGATATTTCTCTACAATTTGACTTTAATTAAATTCTTATGCTTCGAGCAACAAATACCTAGCTGCATAGAATGATAGAAATAATTACAATAATATATGCAGCATTTCAAGCTTCATGCATGCACTTGTTGAAGAATATTGTGCAGTCATTTGATACTGCTTACCAACGGCCATTTTAAATTCAAAAATTATGGCGTATGAGCTATTTCATAGCTTAAAAAATCAAATATTTTATGACAGTTATATTTTTAAAAAAAATTCGACTGTTACTTTTTTATGCTTCATCATTTACTGGACACGTTTTATATAGTTTCAACTTTAGTATTGCGTCAGAAAGTCCCAAAAGCAGGAATAAGCAGTTGAATACCTTCTAACTTTAGTCTTTTTCCTTCATTTCACACAAAAATATAGCTTTAAAAGTGACGATTTCAAAAAATAAAATTAAAATAAGGTCAATTGAAATTATTGTAAATATCGACAGGTCATTGCTGCGAAAAATAATATATTGTCAGTTAATTTCTTTATTTTACAGTATTTAGTTCTTTCTGAGCCATTTAAACAATCAGTTTAGTGCTAAGTTTCTAAGAAGAAGAAGACAGAAAAATGACGAGAAATCTCCTTTTTGATCCTCTCATTTGTGTCAAGTCATTTGATCAAGATTTGGAGAAATTCGATCCACATCAGTTGCCATTTATGAGCTCAATATGGCCTACACTGATCATATCGTGCATTTATCTGATTTCTTTAAGAGTCAGTGAACGGTAAATGAGTGAATTGAAGTGAAAATAGTGTAGTTAATGCAATTAATGATTTAATTTTAGAATGATGCAAGCTCGCAAAGCATTCCAATTAAAAAGTTTTCTAGCCATGTACAACATAACGCAGGTCGTATTTTGTGTATATTTCCTTATCAACGCGTTCAACGCTGGATTGAAAATCGATTATTTATGGAAGTGCTATTTGCCTGGCTATAATAATTTACCGCATGCAAAACTTTTATATCTGACATACTTTATCAAGGCATTAGAATTTATCGAGACTATTTGCTTTATATTGAGAAGAAATTTTCGTCAAGTTTCATTTCTTCATGTCTATCATCACGTTTCCACGTTCATTTTTGCTTACTTAGGAGTTACTCTTGTTGGAAGTAAGCTCAATTGCATTGCTCTATATTTTATGAACAACTAATATTAAAAGTCACATTTTGTCTAGTCTAAACTAGGACTTGTCTGTGTGCTTATAAGCACTGAGTGATTCTGTCACTTAAATACTGTTTGAACCTTATTATACAGACACGTGTTAGCCTATATGGTTAAATACAAATCGTCTAAATATTCAGACATCCAAAAATTTCCAACCAGACAATGCCTAGATCTTATAGGATGTCTAACAAGACACCAATCAGAATCACTATCACTAATTACTCATAACTTTTAATTCTAGATGGAATGGTTATGGCTACATATAGTCTCAATATGTTTATTCACGCAATCATGTACTCGTACTATTTTGCATCACTTTTCATGCGGGAAAATCAGTTTGTGGCTGTAAAAAAATGTATAACAATCATGCAAATGGTAAGTCAATCAAATGATCAAAAATTAATATTTTAAGAGATCCAGTTTGGAATTTAGCCAATAATTTATTGTTATTCTCTATGTTCGCAGGTTCAATTTTGTTTGATTCTATTTAATACACTAAGATCATGGCAAACGGATTGCGGAATTGAAAATAAATTTTACTATATATTCGTACTGAATGTAGTTATCATATTTTATCAGTTCTATCAATTTTATAAAATTGCTTACTCCGCAAAGAAGCTCAAAAATCAAAAGAAGAGGAAAAGCTTGAAGACATAAGCTTTATCTGCAAATATTGATTAGTTTAAGCTTATATTTTTCTTTGGGAGTTAACGTCAATGATACTTGAGCATCGAATTTGCTTTAACTAATTTTTAAAGCCTTTATCAATTTGCCGAGACAACAAATTACAGTAATAAGCAAAATGATGATGATAAGTTATCTCTAGTTATGATTTTTTGTGCAAAAAGAAATGAATAAAGTACTTAAATTTGTACATCACATAAAATCACTATGAATCATCATTAATTAAAAAGCTCTTTTCAGATATTACAAATAGACATAAGGAACGTCATTTTATCTACAGATTAGTGACGTTTATGTATTATGAGCTGCACATTTTTATGTTAAATTGAAGAATCAATTTTTATTGTCCAAAATTACTCACTGTATAATAGGATAATAAGCTTATTTCAGGTTCCAGCACAAACCATCTTGTTTGCCATCCTTTTACCATATTTATCCATTTGAATAAACTTCCTTCTAAACCAGACATTGTACAGCATAAATTAATTAACACTGATATTTGATTTTTTTCACGAATAATATTTTTTCCTTAAATCAGAAATAAAAACAAAAACACGAATGACGTAAACAGCTTTTAACTTCCACACTAATATTCTTGAGCAAATGTTCTTGAACAAAGAATAGTCCTAGCTTTAAAAGTGCTGTTACGATACTAGATAATAAATGATACTTTAGAATGTTTGATGACAAGTCATCTAAAACAATCTATGAGTGTATTAAATTATTAAAGCATTTACGTGGAAGTTAGGAATCTGACGTAAATGATGTTCTTGATTACCAAACCTCGTTTTCTCTTAATAACACAATGATTTTTGCGTAACTTAATTATGCCGTATGCACAGCTTTGAATGATGAATATTAAGCTGCATCAATAGTTAATTCCATGGTTATGATCGCCAAATGAATAAATTTGGTTTATCTGTCACCCGGACTTTTTAAAGTAAATTTTTGAATTTTTTTTAATCGTTATGGTTTGCTGTAAATGATGACAATTTGACAAAAAGAAATTACTAAAGCTAAATATCCTAAACTGTAGTTTAATTATAATAAAATTAATTTGACTTTCTTTAAAATTAACGATTTATCACTTTAATAAAATGGAATAATTTTCAAAAGCTAGACATTGATAGATCTACCGGAATTTTGAATTTCTTACATTCGTTACGATTTGAAAAGTTCGTGTTCTCATATTACACCTTATCAAAAGTCATTTCATATTCACACAAAATTTTCAATTTTTCGGAAAATCAGTTTTTTTTTAACTTTCTGCTTCAAGCTTACGGAATCAACCTGATATGTAAAAGTTTGTGCCTCGAAATACCTATCTAATGGTGAAAACAATTTTTCATTTGGCAGTTCCAGTTCCGAGAAATCGCAAAAAAAGGCATTCTGTTAGTTTATCGGTGCGATAACTCGATTCAAACTCAATATTAAGACTTCCGTTTTTTTGCTTCTGATAGATAATGGCTATCGCAAGAACTGTATCGTTTTTGGAGTCATAAGATGCTTCCAGTGAGGCACAAGATGCATAAACATTTTTGTATGGAAAAAGTTTAACCAATTATTACATAACATATTTATTTTTTGTTTACAACGGAAATATTTGTTGGTAGTAGTTTGATATTAATAAAATGGTTGTGACAGTATGCATTAAGTTAAATGTATGTGAAAAAATGTTGGAACTAGCGAGTTCCTTCACAAGATTCAGCTTACTGGATCTATGTTATTGAATACATACTTTACTTGTATCATAATGGAAATATGTTTTTGGTTCCAGCATAGATTTTTTTCTTGCTGTATACTTACTGGATCTTGGTTCCAACGATAGCACAATTTCAATTTTAGTAGACTGGATTTAATTTTTAATGACAAATTAAATTATTTAACCAATTTTTCACAATGATCTCTCAATTTCAACAAATTGTCAAAGTTCACTTAGAACTTTTTCTTATTTCTTTATTATAAAAAAAAATTTAAATTGAAATTGTCAAAGCCCACTTAGAACTTTTTCTCAAATTTTACTGAATCATGGTTTTAAGTTTCAGACATGCTTAAAAACTTTACTGGATCTAGGTTTATTGTTTTAGACATGATTAAACCTTTACTGGATCTTGTTTTCAAGCTTCAGACATGATTAAAACTTAACTGGATCTTGGTTTTAAGTTTCAGACATGATTGAAACTTTACTGGATCTTGATTCCAAATTTCAGACATGATAAAGACATTACTGGATCTTGGTAATTTGTTGCAGACATAATTAAAACTTTACTTGATCTCGTTTTTAAGTTTCAGACATTCTTAAAACTTCACGTGATCTAGGTTTATTGTTTCAGACATAATTAAACCTTTACTGGATCTTGTTTTCAAGCTTCAGACATGATTAAAACTTAACTGGATCTTGGTTTTAAGTTTCAGACATGATTGAAACTTTACTGGATCTTGATTCCAAATTTCAGACATGATAAAGACATTACTGGATCTTTGTAATTTGTTGCAGACATGATTAAAACTTTACTTGATCTCGGTTTTAAGTTTCAGACATTCTTAAAACTTTACTGGATCTTGGTAATTTGTTGCAGACATGATTGAAACTTTACTGGATCTTGGTTTTAAGTTTCAGACATGATTTAAACTTTACTGGATCTTGATTCCAAATTTCAGACATGATAAAGACATTACTGGATCTTGGTAATTTGTTGCAGACATAATTAAAACTTTACTTGATCTCGTTTTTAAGTTTCAGACATTCTTAAAACTTCACGTGATCTAGGTTTATTGTTTCAGACATAATTAAACCTTTACTGGATCTTGTTTTCAAGCTTCAGACATGATTAAAACTTAACTGGATCTTGGTTTATTGCTTCAGACATGATCAAACCTTTACTGGATCTTGTTTTTAAACCTCAGACATAATTAAAACTTAACTGGATCTTGGTTTAAAGTTTCAGACATGATTTAAACTTTACTGGATCTTGATTCCAAATTTCAGACATGATAAAGACATTACTGGATCTTGGTAATTTGTTGCAGACATGATTAAAACTTTACTTGATCTCGGTTTTAAGTTTCAGACATTCTTAAAACTTTACTGGATCTTGGTAATTTGTTGCAGACATGATTGAAACTTTACTGGATCTTGGTTTTAAGTTTCAGACATGATTTAAACTTTACTGGATCTTGATTCCAAATTTCAGACATGATAAAGACATTACTGGATCTTGGTAATTTGTTGCAGACATAATTAAAACTTTACTTGATCTCGTTTTTAAGTTTCAGACATTTTTAAAACTTCACGTGATCTAGGTTTATTGTTTCAGACATAATTAAACCTTTACTGGATCTTGTTTTCAAGCTTCAGACATGATTAAAACTTAACTGGATCTTGGTTTATTGCTTCATACATGATTAAACCTTTACTGGATCTTGTTTTCAAGCTTCAGACATAATTAAAACTTAACTGGATCTTGGTTTAAAGTTTCAGACATGATTTTAACTTTACTGGATCTTGATTCCAAATTTCAGACATGATAAAGACATTACTGGATCTTGATAATTTGTTGCAGACATGATTAAAACTTTACTTGATCTCGTTTTTAAGTTTCAGACATTCTTAAAACTTCACGTGATCTAGGTTTATTGTTTCAGACATAATTAAACCTTTACTGGATCTTGTTTTCAAGCTTCAGACATGATTAAAATTTAACTGGATTTTGGTTTATTGCTTCATAAATGATTAAACCTTTACTGGATCTTGTTTTCAAGCTTCAGACATGATTAAAACTTAACTGGATCTTGGTTTATTGCTTCAGACATGATCAAACCTTTACTGGATCTTGTTTTTAAACCTCAGACATGATTAAAACTTAACTGGATCTTAGTTTTAAGTTTCAGACATGTTTGAAACTTTACTGGATCTTGATTCCAAATTTCAGACATGATAAAAACTTTACTGGATCTTGGTTCCAAATTTCAGACATGCTTAAAACTTTACTGAATTATAATAATTTGTGGCAGACATGATTAAAACTTTACTTGATCTCGGTTTTAAGTTTCAGACATTCTTAAAACTTTACTGGATCATTGTAATTTGTTGCAGACATGATTAAAACTTTACTTGATCTCGGTTTTAAGTTTCAGACATTCTTAAAACTTTACTAAATCCTGGTAATTTGGTGCAGATATGATTGAAACTTTACTGGATCTAGGATTTAAGTTTCAGACATGATTGAAACTTTACTGGATCTTAATTTTAAGTTTCAGACATGATTGAAACTTTACTGGATCTTGGTTTTCAGTTTCAGATATGCTTAAAACTTTACTGGATCATTGCAATTTGTTGCAGACATGGTTAAAACTTTACTTGATCTCGGTTTTAAGTTTCAGACATTCTTAAAACTTTACTAAATCCTGGTAATTTGTTGCAGACATGATTAAAACTTTACTTGATCTCGGTTTTAAGTTTCAGACATTCTTAAAACTTTACTAAATCCTGGTAATTTGGTGCAGATATGATTGAAACTTTACTGGATCTAGGATTTAAGTTTCAGACATGATTGAAACTTTACTGGATCTTAATTTTAAGTTTCAGACATGATTGAAACTTTACTGGATCTTGGTTTTCAGTTTCAGATATGCTTAAAACTTTACTGGATCATTGCAATTTGTTGCAGACATGGTTAAAACTTTACTTGATCTCGGTTTTAAGTTTCAGACATTCTTAAAACTTTACTAAATCCTGGTAATTTGTTGCAGACATGATTAAAACTTTACTTGATCTCGGTTTTAAGTTTCAGACATTCTTAAAACTTTACTGGATCTCGGTTTTAAGTTTCAGACATTCTTAAAACTTTACTGGATCATTGTAATTTGTTGCAGACATGATTAAAACTTTACTTGATCTCGTTTTTAAGTTTCAGACATTCTTAAAACTTCACGTGATCTAGGTTTATTGTTTCAGACATAATTAAACCTTTACTGGATCTTGTTTTCAAGCTTCAGACATGATTAAAATTTAACTGGATTTTGGTTTATTGCTTCATAAATGATTAAACCTTTACTGGATCTTGTTTTCAAGCTTCAGACATAATTAAAACTTAACTGGATCTTGGTTTAAAGTTTCAGACATGATTTTAACTTTACTGGATCTTGATTTTAAACCTCAGACATGATTAAAACTTAACTGGATCTTGGTTTAAAGTTTCAGACATGATTTTAACTTTACTGGATCTTGATTCCAAATTTCAGACATGATAAAGACATTACTGGATCTTGATAATTTGTTGCAGACATGATTAAAACTTTACTTGATCTCGTTTTTAAGTTTCAGACATTCTTAAAACTTCACGTGATCTAGGTTTATTGTTTCAGACATAATTAAACCTTTACTGGATCTTGTTTTCAAGCTTCAGACATGATTAAAATTTAACTGGATTTTGGTTTATTGCTTCATAAATGATTAAACCTTTACTGGATCTTGTTTTCAAGCTTCAGACATGATTAAAACTTAACTGGATCTTGGTTTATTGCTTCAGACATGATCAAACCTTTACTGGATCTTGTTTTTAAACCTCAGACATGATTAAAACTTAACTGGATCTTAGTTTTAAGTTTCAGACATGTTTGAAACTTTACTGGATCTTGATTCCAAATTTCAGACATGATAAAAACTTTACTGGATCTTGGTTCCAAATTTCAGACATGCTTAAAACTTTACTGAATTATAATAATTTGTGGCAGACATGATTAAAACTTTACTTGATCTCGGTTTTAAGTTTCAGACATTCTTAAAACTTTACTGGATCATTGTAATTTGTTGCAGACATGATTAAAACTTTACTTGATCTCGGTTTTAAGTTTCAGACATTCTTAAAACTTTACTAAATCCTGGTAATTTGGTGCAGATATGATTGAAACTTTACTGGATCTAGGATTTAAGTTTCAGACATGATTGAAACTTTACTGGATCTTAATTTTAAGTTTCAGACATGATTGAAACTTTACTGGATCTTGGTTTTCAGTTTCAGATATGCTTAAAACTTTACTGGATCATTGCAATTTGTTGCAGACATGGTTAAAACTTTACTTGATCTCGGTTTTAAGTTTCAGACATTCTTAAAACTTTACTAAATCCTGGTAATTTGTTGCAGACATGATTAAAACTTTACTTGATCTCGGTTTTAAGTTTCAGACATTCTTAAAACTTTACTAAATCCTGGTAATTTGGTGCAGATATGATTGAAACTTTACTGGATCTAGGATTTAAGTTTCAGACATGATTGAAACTTTACTGGATCTTAATTTTAAGTTTCAGACATGATTGAAACTTTACTGGATCTTGGTTTTCAGTTTCAGATATGCTTAAAACTTTACTGGATCATTGCAATTTGTTGCAGACATGGTTAAAACTTTACTTGATCTCGGTTTTAAGTTTCAGACATTCTTAAAACTTTACTGGATCTTGGTTTATTGCTTCAGACATGATCAAACCTTTACTGGATCTTGTTTTTAAACCTCAGACATAATTAAAACTTAACTGGATCTTGGTTTAAAGTTTCAGACATGATTTAAACTTTACTGGATCTTGATTCCAAATTTCAGACATGATAAAGACATTACTGGATCTTGGTAATTTGTTGCAGACATGATTAAAACTTTACTTGATCTCGGTTTTAAGTTTCAGACATTCTTAAAACTTTACTGGATCTTGGTAATTTGTTGCAGACATGATTGAAACTTTACTGGATCTTGGTTTTAAGTTTCAGACATGATTTAAACTTTACTGGATCTTGATTCCAAATTTCAGACATGATAAAGACATTACTGGATCTTGGTAATTTGTTGCAGACATAATTAAAACTTTACTTGATCTCGTTTTTAAGTTTCAGACATTCTTAAAACTTCACGTGATCTAGGTTTATTGTTTCAGACATAATTAAACCTTTACTGGATCTTGTTTTCAAGCTTCAGACATGATTAAAACTTAACTGGATCTTGGTTTATTGCTTCATACATGATTAAACCTTTACTGGATCTTGTTTTCAAGCTTCAGACATAATTAAAACTTAACTGGATCTTGGTTTAAAGTTTCAGACATGATTTTAACTTTACTGGATCTTGATTCCAAATTTCAGACATGATAAAGACATTACTGGATCTTGGTAATTTGTTGCAGACATGATTAAAACTTTACTTGATCTCGTTTTTAAGTTTCAGACATTCTTAAAACTTCACGTGATCTAGGTTTATTGTTTCAGACATAATTAAACCTTTACTGGATCTTGTTTTCAAGCTTCAGACATGATTAAAATTTAACTGGATTTTGGTTTATTGCTTCATACATGATTAAACCTTTACTGGATCTTGTTTTCAAGCTTCAGACATGATTAAAACTTAACTGGATCTTGGTTTATTGCTTCAGACATGATCAAACCTTTACTGGATCTTGTTTTTAAACCTCAGACATGATTAAAACTTAACTGGATCTTAGTTTTAAGTTTCAGACATGTTTGAAACTTTACTGGATCTGGATTCCAAATTTCAGACATGATAAAAACTTTACTGGATCTTGGTTCCAAATTTCAGACATGCTTAAAACTTTACTGAATTATAATAATTTGTGGCAGACATGATTAAAACTTTACTTGATCTCGGTTTTAAGTTTCAGACATTCTTAAAACTTTACTGGATCATTGTAATTTGTTGCAGACATGATTAAAACTTTACTTGATCTCGGTTTTAAGTTTCAGACATTCTTAAAACTTTACTAAATCCTGGTAATTTGGTGCAGATATGATTGAAACTTTACTGGATCTAGGATTTAAGTTTCAGACATGATTGAAACTTTACTGGATCTTAATTTTAAGTTTCAGACATGATTGAAACTTTACTGGATCTTGGTTTTCAGTTTCAGATATGCTTAAAACTTTACTGGATCATTGCAATTTGTTGCAGACATGGTTAAAACTTTACTTGATCTCGGTTTTAAGTTTCAGACATTCTTAAAACTTTACTAAATCCTGGTAATTTGTTGCAGACATGATTAAAACTTTACTTGATCTCGGTTTTAAGTTTCAGACATTCTTAAAACTTTACTGGATCTCGGTTTTAAGTTTCAGACATTCTTAAAACTTTACTGGATCATTGTAATTTGTTGCAGACATGATTAAAACTTTTTTGAATCTTAGTTTTCCAAGTTTCAAAAATAATCAAAATGATAATTTGTTGCAGACATGATTAAAACTTTACTGGATCTTGTTTTCAAGTTCAGCAAAATGTTGATATTAAGTCTTACATTTCATTGAGAGAAGATTTTTCAAGATTTTCTGAACAATACATAGAGAGTTCTATAGGATTATGTGAATATTCCCATGAAGCGTGATCGGCTTCATTACTAGTTTCAAATCATTTTTATGTGAGATTTAAATCAAAAATCACAATTTGATTTGGGATTTTGATTTAAATCGCAAAAAACTCCCCCACCCTGTATATAATTACTCACCTTTAAGAGATTTCTTTTCTCGCCAATAGCTCTTTCGATCTGCTACAATTCCTTCGACATGGATTGAAAGGTCCTGTAGAAAGGAATCATTGTCGGCATGCTGAATGATCGAACGAGACGTGGATTTTCGGTTTCAGCATTTATCATTGGCATGCTGCACGTTCTCAGGAGCTCAGGAACTGATGCTAAAATAAATAAATGGAAAAAAAAATTTTAAAATTTATTCACAATTTAAAATGAATGATTTTTTTGTTCGATACCAGAAAATTAAAATTCACCAACAAAAAGGATGATGAATATCAGCTGCTTGCTTGCATGATTAGTATTATTTCCATGCAAGAAGCATCATGTCTAGTTGGCACTTCCAACTTTACTTCATTTCTTGACTTTTCAAACGATTTTAAAGATGGGTCCAGTTCTGAGGAACTAAGCAGTTCCGTAGGTTCCAATGCAGCCAGTACGCATCGTATGACTACTTAGAATCGAAAAATTTCATTGGATAATGAAAGAAGTGCTTAGAAAGAAATGTTCAAGAAATGTTGTAAAAACATTTTTGTCAGTTTCATCGATGAACATACAATGAGTATACTCAGAGGACATTATTTGTGAGCTTGCAAACTTTTGTGAGAATGTGCTCATTTCATACATTAAAGTGATGCGATCACCGTACCTTTTTGAGTATGCTCATTGAGCAAATTCCTATGTAACATGCATTAAACTCACCGATTAAACTCATGAGCATACTCAAAGGAGAAGGCATCATGCCACACGCAACATTTTTTTAATGAAACATTTTTTATTGAATATACTTATGAACATTCTTAAAGAGCATATACTCATGAAGATACTCAAAGAGCTTATACTTAAGAAGATACTCAAAAGATATATGCTTAGTGAGTTTATTCTTATAGTTTTTAAAAAGCAAAGTAATTTTTAATTTAATTCCTTGAGAAACTCTTGACATTTAATTCAGAAAACTTAAAATTGTAAAAAGTTTCGTACATTTTTGTATTACATATCTAAAATATTCAACATTTGCTTTTAAGTTGGTTGACAATTTTTCAAAATGTCAAATAGATATATTTATAAATATTATATGCTCATGAGTATGTTTAGGAAGTGTATTCATAAGAGTATATTCACATAAGTATGTTCTTAATATTCTCATAACATGTTCAGTAAGTGCACTCATATGAGAACGTAAAAAAATTATGTCACACAGAAGTGAGTATGTTCTTAATATTCTCATGAGAATATCCAGTAAGTGCACTCATATGAGAACGTAAAAAAATTATGTCACACAGAAGTGAGTATGTTCTTAATATTCTCATGAGAATTTTCAGTAAGTGCACTCATATGAGAACGTAAAAAAATTATGTCACACAGAAGTGAGTATGTTCTTAATATTCTCATGAGAATATCCAGTAAGTGCACTCATATGAGAACGTAAAAAAATTATGTCACACAGAAGTGAGTATGTTCTTAATATTCTCATGAGAATTTTCAGTAAGTGCACTCATATGAGAACGTAAAAAAATTATGTCACACAGAAGTGAGTATGTTCTTAATATTCTCATGAGAATTTTCAGTAAGTGCACTCATATGAGAACGTAAAAAAATTATGTCACACAGAAGTGAGTATGTTCTTAATATTCTCATGAAAGTTTTCAGTAAGTGCACTCATATGAGAACGTAAAAAAAATATGTCACACAGAAGTGAGTATGTTCTTAATATTCTCATGAGAATTTTCAGTAAGTGCACTCATATGAGAACGTAAAAAAATTATGTCACACAGAAGTGAGTATGTTCTTAATATTCTCATGAGAATTTTCAGTAAGTGCACTCATATGAGAACCTTAAAAAAATTATGTCACACAGAAGTGAGTATGTTCTTAATATTCTCATGAGAATATCCAGTAAGTGCACTCATATGAGAACGTAAAAAAATTATGTCACACAGAAGTGAGTATGTTTTTAATATTCTCATGAGAATTTTCAGTAAGTGCACTCATATGAGAACGTAAAAAAATTATGTCACACAGAAGTGAGTATGTTCTTAATATTCTCATGAGAATTTTCAGTAAGTGCACTCATATGAGAATGTAAAAAATTATATCACACAGAAGTGAGTATGTTCTTAATATTCTCATGAGAATTTTCAGTAAGTGCACTCATATGAGAACGTAAAAAAATTATGTCACACAGAAGTGAGTATGTTCTTAATATTCTCATGAGAATTTTCAGTAAGTGCACTCATATGAGAACGTAAAAAAATTATGTCACACAGAAATGAGTATGTTCTTAATATTCTCATGAGAATTTTCAGTAAGTGCACTCATATGAGAACGTAAAAAAATTATGTCACACAGAAGTGAGTATGTTCTTAATATTCTCATGAGAATTTTCAGTAAGTGCACTCATATGAGAACGTAAAAAAATTATGTCACACAGAAGTGAGTATGTTCTTAATATTCTCATGAGAATTTTCAGTAAGTGCACTCATATGAGAACGTAAAAAAATTATGTCACACAGAAGTGAGTATGTTCTTAATATTCTCATGAGAATTTTCAGTAAGTGCACTCATATGAGAACGTAAAAAAATTATGTCACACAGAAGTGAGTATGTTCTTAATATTCTCATGAGAATATTCAGTAAGTGCACTCATACGAGTGTATTCACATAAGTATGTTCTTAATATTCTCATGAGTACACTCGTTGAATGTACTCACGTGAGCTTATAAATTTTTTGCAAAAAAATAAAATGAGTACATTCGTAATGAACTCCTGAGCATGCTCACTTGAATGATTATTTTTGAGTAGACTCTCTTATATGCTCACTTTTCTGAGCATGCTCTTTGTATGTTGCGAGTACCAACTTGACATGATGCTTCTTGAATGAAAATCATACAAACCACACGATATTGACTGAGTCCACTCACTTCTATCTCCACTATGGCAATTTCGTTTGTGCTTCCATTGTTGTCCAGCTGATCATCTTCATCCTCTAAAAGCTTCATGAACCGCTGAACTGTGTTGAGCAAATTTGACGTTGACATCTTGAATTGTTGATCCTCTCACTTTGAATGTTTACACAATACTGAAGAAATTTCAGAATTGGTCAAATTTCAATGGTTGCTGGGATAATTATTTTCATTTGTAAACTGAATTTTTATCATTTTGTAAGAAAAGAAAATGACATTTTCACCAGCACAAAATGCATGATTTTTTAAATCAAATATATAATAAATACGATGAGACCACGCAAAAAGCAGAAAGTATTAGTAATAGTAATGAATCAAACGTAGAGTCCAATCAAATGCAATGGGAACATTTCGATAGTGAGGAAGTGAAGTGCAGCAGAAAAATTGATCAAGGAGAAAAAGAAATGAGGATTATTATTATTATTTATTTGTCGACGTTACCGTCCGGAAGAATTAGTATTTATACATGTTTTACTTTTTACATTGATTAGTGATACATTTCATATAACTATGGGTGCCGTAGAATCAAGCTTCTAATCTTCAAATCTAGGTTTCGATTAAATTCAGGCTCTCGTTTTAATCTTCTGTGGGCGTGACGTGATACATTTCAGGTCCGTTCTGACAATATTCCATTATAAGGTAATCTTGTAGCTCTCATTCCTATTTCTCCCGCTACACTTCAAGTTCCTGATCCGTTCCTTAATCCAACGTTGCCCAAATGCCCAATTATGGCTTGATCTCATACATTAAGCAGTTAAAGTATCTAAACTTCTGAAATAGAACAAATTTGGAAATGGCTGGATTCGAACCGACGACCTTCGAGTTACCATACCAAATTTGAGCCAAGCGCCTTACTTATTCGACCAGCAAAGCACTTAACTGCTTTTAAGGCTTGATGTGCATGGATATATGTACTTGGTGATGATACTATATTACTCAAAGTTATCGTGCAAAACAACCTCGTCCTCGACGTCTTTTTACTGAATACAGTCATTCACACTCTCATGGATTTATTTTTAATTCTCCAAATTAAAATTAGAAAATCAATTAAGTACAAATGGTCAAAAAGTACAAAAAAGTCAAATATTTTGGTTGTCTTCTTCTAAATCTACATTTTAAGGCTGTTAAAAGACATTTGGCATCATATCATTCGCATCATCTTTCTTTTCTTGAATTAATTTCATATCTCGTTAAGCTGAGTGACGCCCATTAAAAGCTGCAAAACATCAGTATCGAATATTTTCTCAGCAACTGTATTACTCTGTCAAATCTTGTTGTGAATTATGACCATTCCTCTAAAATGTACATCAGGGCTTGGATTCGCTATTAACGACGATGGAGTTTTAATTTTCTCACAACAATTGGCACTATTAGATGTCAGAATTGCTAATGCACCACTAAATGCTAAAGCTGTTTCTTCATCTTCCTCCTCGCACAATAATGCTAAGAATTTTACGTGATCATTGTCTCCTTCATGCCATTTTATATAATCCTCATTCAAAAACCATGTTGCAAATTACTTGTGTAGCAGCTCTAGTGAACAAAATGTCATATTCCATTAAGAATATTTCAATACGTGATATTCCTTTCTCTTTAATTATGCGATTACGAATTGAATCATTCATTTGAGCTAAGTTACAAAGTGCTTCAAAGTTCTCAAGTGCACTATAGTCTGGATGAAGTTGAATATGTAATGGTCTAACAACTTCCAATGATCGTTGTCTAGGAAATTCTCACTCGGGATTGATAGTGATGCCTAAACGTGACAAAGCCTGACCAGCATTTCATTTGCCCTTTACAGTACCTAAAGTAATTTAAAACAAAATTGAAAATAAATCAAAATTAATGTGGCCACTTTATCTATTTTCCGACGGAACTGTTAAAAAAATGCATTAATAAAGTTAGAAATGCGTACCTTTTAATGCAAGCTGAATTAAGACACGAGCACCACATTGTTGAACAATCTTTCTTCTGACACTATTTTCCGAGCAAATTGCATTATAAACTCTCGCAATCATTTCTTTGGCATTGTCACTTTCAGTTTTTGATAGAGCTACTAAGGTGACAGTAATTCCTTCTTCTGCCAATGTATTTATACGTTTGGCTACAAAATCTGGATAATCAAGTTCTGATTCTTCTGGAACATGATGTTTTGCGAATTTAGCAAGTTCCATAAGTTCAAGAAGCATTTCCTGCTTTTCATAAGCTTTCACAAGATTAAGCATACACCGTTAATGAATGATTGATCACCTGTTTTAGCTAGCTCAATGAGTGCTTTAATAGCCAGTTTATCATCAATTAATTTCTCTATAACATCAGTATCAAGTGTAAGGAATGACAATCGTTCAGCTTCAAATTTACGAATGTCTTTTATTTATTAATTTTGAGGTTTCAGAAGGTGATCATAACTCAAATATTTATCAAGAATTTGTATGAAATGGCCGTACTAAAGAGTTCTGTGGGAAATATTGTATTCTGTAGAGATATTTGAAGAAGGTTATAGCAAAATGGAACCAATTGTCATCATTATGCTTAAATGAATTATAAATCTAGAACTTTTTTCGAATAATCAGAATTGCCAATTATCATCATCAATGTTAAAGCTAAAGAGTACACGTTTAAGATATCAAAATGTACACATGTTATTTCAAACTAAATGATAAGAAGTTCAACTTGCTGTTCACCAAAACAAATTTTCATTAAACGATTTTAGTATGTCAGTAAGTCTTGTGGCAATGAAAATAATAATTTTGATTCTTTTTGCCACGTTAATTAAGTGTGCAGTCAGTGAATTTTTCTCATCAACTGATGAGCTGAGAAATTTAGTGAAAAATGATCAAAAGCTTTTAAGTTCATTGAAGGAATTATCAAAAGAGTTAGAGAGAACCAACTTATATGTCAAAAAGTAAATCACTTATCAGCATTTTACTTCCTTAGTTTTAATTTGTGCATAGCCTTGATATTTTAAATTTAATCTCAATAATATAGAATATTAAACAACATTAAAGATGAGCACATATTAATGACAAAAGATGTCGACAGCTACATATTCAATCCACTTAATGCATTCTCTTTAATCAAACGATTAACACATGATGTTGATTCTATCCAACAGAGCTTGGAGTTTACGAAAAAAATTACAGCGAAACTAGAAGAAATTAAACTTCCAGAAAGTGAACTTAGTGGTGCTGTGGAAGGAATATATCGCTTACAGAATGCTTATGAACTAAAAACCGAAGATTTTGTCAGAGGAATAATTCAAAATAAACGGTACAGACGGGAATTATTACCTTCAGATTTGATTGTACTTGCTAAAGAGATGAGAAAATTTGATGCAAAATACACTAATGATTACTTTAAAGTAGCAAAAGAATTAAGTTTGAAATATGATCAACATACTAGACTTAGCTTTTTGGAAGAGCTTTTCGAAATTTATAATTCAACATCTAAATATGATGAAGCAGTTGATGTGCTTGATGAAATTCTCAAAATTAATCCATCATTTCCAAAATATGAAGAAACGAGGATGAATATTGAGCTTTTATCACTGTTTAATAACCAAAATGATCAAATGGAGGCAATTGAAGATCCATACTTACTTGAAGGATCACATTACACAAACCCAAAAGAAGGCATGATATACAGTAAAGCATGCAGACAAGAATTAAAAAAATCAATCCATGAAACATCACAGCTTCACTGCCGTTATATCTCAAAAACATTCTTTACTAAAATTGCACCATTTAAGTTTGTTGAAGCAAATTTAGATCCATACATTGGCATTTACCTTGATGTAATTTCTGAAAAGGAAATTGAGTCACTAAAGACTTTAGCACGCGAAAATTTACATAGAGCTGAAGTTTTAGGCTTTAATAAGACTACAAGAGTTTCAAGAGTACGAGTCGCACAGTTGAGCTGGCCTGATGAGTGGAAGCACACAATTTTCCAAACACTCAATAATAGGGTCAATGACATGACTGGATTAAACATGAAGACATCAGAAAGATGGCAAATTCAAAATTATGGCATCGGTAACGCATTGTAGCTTTTTCGTTTAGGTCCATTCACTAATTACGTCTACAATTAAGAGATGGTTTGAGGAGTCAGTTTTTGTGATTGAACAAAGGTTCAATTAATGGATGTCATTTGTGAACGTCTGTTAATCTAACTCTTGCTAATCTAATGAAACTATTGTTTTTTTTTCAGGAGGATTTTACGGAGCCCATCACGATTATGCTGACGTTGGTCAAATATTTGGAGGTGACACTGGAAATAGGATAGCAACTACATTGCTTTATGTATGCCTTTATTAATTCTATTTAAATTTGTTTTAAAAAATAGTTTATTTTAGCTTTCAGACGTTGAAAAGGGTGGTGGAACTGTTTTTCCGCTGCTTCGTATTTATGTACCTCCAGTTAAAGGCACTGCTGTATTTTGGTATAACTTGAGTTCTTCTGGTGATCGAGGTACTCTTTATTTGAAGTCTGTTGAATTTATAGAATGTCTGATTTGTCTTTTGATTTTAGAATATTTAACACGTCATGCAGCATGTCCTGTGTTGATTGGTAGCAAATGGGTTGCAAATAAATGGTATGTTATATCCTCACAAAGAATAAAAATATAATCTAATTAATCAATTTAGGATTCGAGAATATGGACAGGAATCTGCAAGACCTTGTGATTTAACACCGAAGCTCACAGACGAGAAATATTTCTTAAGGCTTTATGACTTAAAGGACTATGGAATTGATGCTTAAAATTTTGATGTTTTGTTTACTTCCTGATTTAATGCAATTGTTCTTCCGATAAGAGATATCGTTTTGTAATTATGCTGTATTTTTATGAGTACTATGAGTGAGGATAAAAATATTAGAATTGCCACTAATAAACCTGTGAATAATAATAATCTTTAATTAACACAATTTTGTTTTTTGGACATGGAAGTTGTTCACTTATTAGCCAGAACTCGAAATTGACTTCAAGATTTGCTTATTATGATATGCAGCTTTAGTTTTTCTTTAGACCATACTAGCTATGAACCAGACGTAATAAATGAACATCCTCAAGTTACACATACCAGTATCAAAGACTACAAAAAGCTTTTCAGCTGTTTCCGAATCATGACTGCACATATCAAAACTTCCGACCATGCACCTTCCAAACTCCATTAAAAAATAGATGAAACAAGTGATAAGAAGTTGAACATTTGATTGAATTACTCCAATTATCATTAAAGCACCAAAGAATGCTATAGCAATGTTCAAAATCACAGTAATTGTCAAATTGAAGTTTGTAAACTCTTCGAAGTATTTAATCACAAAAGTCACTGAATAGATTATTTCTAGAATTGAAAGGAAGCTTAAAATTATGCATCCTAAGGCAAGAAACCCCTTAAGACTACACATTTCGTTGAAATTTTGTTCGCGAATGATTAAAACAACATTATGAGCTCAATTATTGTATGATGAGACACAGTTGAGTCAACAAAATAAATTTTTCCAGCTTATAAAGAAGATGTATTGTGTAAGAAATAATATTTAAAGTTGTTTATATTCTTGATGCTGTGACAATTTTGAACGCATTATTAAAGAGTTAATCTCATAAAATGTTAAAGTAGGGTTCACTTAAATCTTAGACAAATACCCTCCTCTTGAAAATCGTGAATTTTTGTCTAAAACAAAGCTAAACTAAGTCTGATGCAAGTCTTATTAGGCTTATTAGTGTGCTAGTGATGTATCGTGATATGTGTTTCTAGTGTGAGGTTGATGTGTGATGTTCAAGAATCTATGATTTTGAGATTTTGATGATGAGGTCCAAACCCAAACTCAACATGATGTTTGACGCTACTAAAGAATTATAAAGGTTGATTATTAAGAAAAAGACAATGAATTTACATTTAAAATATTAGGGAAATATTTTACCCACTGTATAAATATCGTCATAATTTATTTTAGGTAGTTATTATTATTATTCATTCATAATAATTACAACTATGGAAATAATCAAAAAAGTTGTATAATAGGTTAACAAATTTACCAGTTTCGTTACATTCTTTCTTAAAATACTTTAATTAGCAAGTATAAAAAAACAAGGTTCAAAAGAAACAGCACCTTCTACTTGGGGATTTTCATGTTCTCTCCGTGATGAGAATTCTTCATAAGTTTTCTTTTCTTGAGGACTCTCGGAGCAACTGTATGTGTCCAATGGCTTATCCTCTTCATTGATTGTTTTATAAAGTTTCATGACCAAAACTAAGACTATTACTTGAATAACTGCAAAGACATAAATTGTTTTGAAATTTCAGAGTCTATTTGTTTGATAAATCTAAGACTTGACATCAGGATTAGTGCATACCCTAAAGAGTTTCACTTCATTATTGTTCTTTTGATTTAATTAAAATCCAAAGATCAATTTTTTTAAAAACGTTTAAAATTTATTAATTAAAAATGCACGACTCACTTGAAGTAATTATTGTATTTATCACCAAATTGTTATGAAAAATTGTATGCTTTTCGGCATCAAAGTCAAATACTGAAAAAATAATTGCCCCAAATTTTAAAATAAAACAAATCATCCAAATCTCGAGGAAAATTTTTGATTCTGTTAAAGTTCCAGTTAATAGTAGCAAGTTCATTGCAAAAATAGAGTAGCTTAACATCGTCTTGGACGTCATTGCCATATTATTAATTATTATATGATGTAAACTGAATATAAATCTCCATAATGCATAAATAACAATTAGCACTTTTAATGTAAGTTTTGTCCAATTCATTGTTTGTTTAATTGAATCCTATTTCCTTGATTTACTTTTGAATATGAGCTTTAAAGCTCTACTTTAAAAACTTTTGGCATCATCGAAAAATTCACCTAAATTATTGTTCAATAAATACAATATTTTAAGCCATACACAATTTGTTTTGGAAGTTAAAAATTTATAAAAGTTTATCCTTGTAAATTCGCAAAAAAATTATGTGGTGTAATATATGAGAAAAAGATTTTGCGCAGAGATTTTTATTCATTCTCATAAAGATCTAGTTCATGTTAAAATAACGAATTTCAATAATTCGAAACCTCATTTTTGCGAAGTCCCATTTATTTGAATTTTCATTTGTTCATATCGACTACATACACTGTAATGAAAACTATTTGAGCAATACACAATGATTCAGATTTGGAAAAAATGTTCAAAAATTCCTTGTGCACAATATTTTTCTGACACATTAGAAAATTGAAAGTTTTTGTTGATTTCTTTTGATTTGATTCTTTTAGCATCTTCTACATAATATTTTCGTTCATTGCTCAAAAAATCAGTCCTTAATATAAAGGATAAACATGTTTTTTTATCAAAAGTTTGTAAAAGTTTATCAAAAAATATTGTGCATGATCAAACTTTGTATGAAATTTTATGTAAACTTTGATCGCAAATATCTCGAAAACGGCATCAAACGGCATGTCCTCAGTAATATGGGAGATAGATTAAAGCTTATTTAATTGATTTATATAGGTTTCAGAGAGGTCTTTGGAAGACTTTTTAACTTATGAATAGTTTAAGTTTTGTAAAAATACTCAGATTTCAATTCCATTTTTAAGGCTTAATAAGCAGATTTCTATTGAGTTGGTTGTTTTAATATGTAGAGCTAAGCTTAAATTAGCTAGCAACTGCTTTCAAGACATCCAAATAACAACTTAAAGTAGAAAAAATCACATTTCTTTTTTCATACTCAAATTGTAAACAAATTTTGGGTGAGATTAAATTAATGATTTCTGGAGTTAGACAGCAAATAGGAACGAGATATTTTTAAAGGATATGCACAAAGGAAAGATCTTTTATCTGGCATTTAAAAGGCAAAGCACAATGATTCAGATTTGGAAAAAATGTTCAAAAATTCCTTGTGCACAATATTTTTCTGACACATTAGAAAATTGAAAGTTTTTGTTGATTTCTTTTGATTTGATTCTTTTAGCATCTTCTACATAATATTTTCGTTCATTGCTCAAAAAATCAGTCCTTAATATAAAGGATAAACATGTTTTTTTATCAAAAGTTTGTAAAAGTTTATCAAAAAATATTGTGCATGATCAAACTTTGTATGAAATTTTATGTAAACTTTGATCGCAAATATCTCGAAAACGGCATCAAACGGCATGTCCTCAGTAATATGGGAGATAGATTAAAGCTTATTTAATTGATTTATATAGGTTTCAGAGAGGTCTTTGGAAGACTTTTTAACTTATGAATAGTTTAAGTTTTGTAAAAATACTCAGATTTCAATTCCATTTTTAAGGCTTAATAAGCAGATTTCTATTGAGTTGGTTGTTTTAATATGTAGAGCTAAGCTTAAATTAGCTAGCAACTGCTTTCAAGACATCCAAATAACAACTTAAAGTAGAAAAAATCACATTTCTTTTTTCATACTCAAATTGTAAACAAATTTTGGGTGAGATTAAATTAATGATTTCTGGAGTTAGACAGCAAATAGGAACGAGATATTTTTAAAGGATATGCACAAAGGAAAGATCTTTTATCTGGCATTTAAAAGGCAAAGTTTAATTAACATGAAATTTTTGAATTTTTGAACATTTTTTTCGATTCTGAATCATTGTGCAAAGTTTAATTAACATGAAATTTTTGAATTTTTGAACATTTTTTTCGATTCTGAATCATTGTGCAATATATAATGTTGAGAGCTGTACATTCGAAATTCAGAATCGAATGGAAGCACCAAGCAGACTATACATTAATCTTAAAAGAGCTTATAAAACAAGATATTTGCTGTCTAAGTATCAAGTTATTTGTGATACTTATATTACATTTCTGTGCTTAGCTGGAATTAGCAAAACAAAAGAAACGTTTAAAAAATATTTGAATTTCCTCCTATGCAATTCAGGGGAGCATCAACGCAGTTAAAATCAAAACAAAGTAGAAGTAATATTTCTTCAGCATAAAAATCCTTTAATTAATGGTCTAAAAGCCAGTGAAACGATAAGAACCTACTGAAAACTTGTTTTAAAATAGCATTTGAATACATAGATTGTTAAAACGTCATCAAATCAACGTGAGATACTCAATAATTAAGTACTATATGTGAAGAATAATAAAAGTAGATTGATGAATCATCTTGTTTAATCTCTTGTATTGTTTTTCATCTAGTTCCAATTTTCAATTTCTTTATAGAATGAATTCATACGATAGTGGTGATGCCGATTTTCAACGTCATTCTCAATTTATCAGTACCAGCGTACAAAAAATTTATCAAAATGGCAAGTTCTTTATTCCTTAATTGTCTTTCACTTAAATTAACTATTTTATTAATAAAATTATAGTTTCGTCTATGAATCGTATGGTAAATCAAGTTGGAACTGCTCAAGAGACTCCAGAAATTAGACAGCAACTGTAAGTAAAATCAATAAAATTTTACGCAATTAATTTGATGATTTGACACATCCACAAATGTTTTCAGACATCAAATTAGAACTTATACTCAGCAACTAATAAAGGATACTGATGCATCATTCAAAGATATTGTAAATTGTAAGGATCGTCATTTAAAAATTCAAAGAGATCGCTTGGTTGATGAATTTACAGCTGCATTAACGGCATTTCAAGCTGTACAAAAGAAAACTGTTGAGTTGGAAAAAAATGCAGTTCGGCAATCGAAAGCTCACATTTCGATTCCAAAACCACCGTCAAGTAAAACAAATAACAGTTATTCAGATTCACCATTTGAGAATAATTTTGTGGACAACAGAGGACAGACTCAAGCTCAGCAGCAACAAGAAGAAATCGACTTACAGGCATTAGAGGAACAGGAACGAACGATAAGAGAATTAGAAGAGAATATTGTAGGTGTTAATGAAATTTATAAAAAGCTAGGTGCATTAGTCTACGAACAAGGTCAAACAATCGATTCGATTGAGGCTTCCGTTGAAAATGCAAGCGTTTTTGTGACAGATGGAACTGAGCAGTTACGGCGTGCGAGTCATTATAGTGTAAGTAATGAGTTATGAAATTATGCTTGTTATCCTATCTAATGCAATTATGATTTATTTATATGTTTTAGAACCAAGCAAGGAAGAAAAAGGTGATATTGGCTCTCATTCTTGCAACAATTGTGGCTGTTATTTTATTACTGATATTCTTCCGAAATTAAAACCATTAGCATTGCTTGTTAATCATCACTTTTAAAGTATAGTTCTAATCTTTCCATTGATTTATTCTTAAAGTTAAGTCCTTGTGACTCGACTAACACAAAATCAATCAAATTATAATGTGTTTAGCTTTGTTTCTATTCTACTTCCCCCACTTACTTATGTATTAATTAAAATTCATTTTTGTTATCAATTATTATCAATAATTGATGGAAGTACGGCTGATATAAATTTTATCAAACAAAGAATTGTCTAGCAATGTCATACATTATAATTTAATTATATCCATATTCTTTATTAATAAATAAAAACATAATTTATGTAAATACACAGAAAAGAAAGGAAGAAAGGGTTTACTCACTCAAAATTGTATATTTCTTTATATTGGACATGTTCTTAGAAATTTTCTTATAATAAAATATTCACATTTAACGAATCTACTTATAATATTTTGATTTTGACCTAGTTTAGGGATGATTGGGGCATGTACTGGATTTCGATATATTTGGCACATCTTTCGATTTTTATGATTATATGGTTATAGAACTTCGGAATTTAAAAGATTGCATGACATCCTGTTTCACTGGTATAATCATCTAATTCTGCTAGGATTTCACTTATTCGAAAGCTTAAAACAGCACAATGGGAAACACTTTGAAGTCGGGGTCTTAAGCTGTTTGATATTAAACAAGAATTACGATTAAAAGCGCTATTAATAATCTCAACCTCGACTTTAGGGTATCTGGAATACAATTTTAAGTTGCTCAATGTAATGAGAAGCGAATGAAGAGGATTCAATTCTTTCCGAAAAATCTCTCCAAACATGTTTTTAAATTGATGCTTGATGACACTTCATGATTTTAAGAATCAAATGAAGAATAATCAAAAGACAGGAAATAATCATCACACCCACTCAGCCATTTCGTCAAAAATCATACGTGATACTCAAAAATCATACGTGATTTTCTAAAAGAGACCTCAAAGTATGGTCGAATCATGCCTGAATGAAAAGATATAAATATATTAAAAACATAAATCATAAATCCATTACAATGATAGATTCAAAAAAAAAAAAGGAAAGAAAAATTTGTCTTCGACATCTGTTGATCAATATTCAATGGAAGTTTTACTTCAAAGGAAAATGAAAAATAAACATCCATCCTGAATATGGCACTTGAAGCGATTTTCATTTTATGATGACATTCATTAGAAATAAGAATCTTCGATGAAAAATTATTCATTCTATTTTCTCGTTCCAATCCTATCAAAACATTCTGGACGTATATATTAAATTAAAGAAAATATTCAAGTGGACATTTGACAGATTTGAGAGTGTGGAAATGAACATCAATGCGTAGATGATGAGGAACAAAATTCTAGTAAGCATGTCAAGAGCTAGTAAAGCGCATTTTTAACAATCAAGATTCAAGAAGAAAGTGATGTCCAAAAACTTAACGACATATTAATAGTTGATCGTGATCGATTCATAAATGATCGATTGTTTACATCATCTTCATCACTAATGTCTTAATAATGTTTATTATTGGGGTCTTACTTTAAGAGAAGGGGGGTGGGGGGGGTTATGACACTAATATAAAAAAATTAAAGATCCGAACCAACATTTTCCATTTGAAGGTCGTAAACTCCAAAAAAAGCAATTGAATCTAAAGACACATTTAAGCATACACGAACAGCCAAAGTGCCAGAATTACTGTCTCCAAACTTTAAAAATTGAAGTAAAAATCTATTTTTGACTTGTTTATTTTTAACACCCACCTCACACATAGCTAGCCATTATTCCTCAGCATTCTTCTTTGTCCTATGCCAAAAAATTATTCTTTAACTTGGTCATGACATCGATAATGATGATGACGTTAAAAATAAACATTGAGAAATTGAATATGTGGAGATATTAAACCTTTAAGAATGAAGAAATTATATTTAAAAAGTCATTCAGTGACACAAAGGCATTGATGTTGTTTACTTTTAGTCAAACCTCATTGTGGCATGAAAGGAGACAAAATGGGATTTAAAAAAGGTGTAGAAAATTCAAGAATCATGACCACACAATTATTTCTGCATGTTTATCTTTCATTTTTTTCTTCTTTCCTTTCTAGCTTCCTTTTGTTGTGCCAATAATGCTGAATAATTTGGATAATAGGGACATCCAAAAAAAGGAAATTTGCACATTGATGAATAGAATTAACTTTACTTACCATGCAAAACCTATCCCTAATACATGTGAGAACTCCCAATCGATTGATTCTTCATTATTATCATAATCTCCGCGCTTATTGCTTCCTTCGTTTATTTGTTTGAAATTAAAGATTCTTCACTTCCGTCTCTCTCGATTATCTTAAATTGATATATTTTTATTTATTTTCTTAACTGAAATCTATCGTTTCTTTTATACTAATCGAGTTGTGGATAATGTGAACATCCAACACGCAGGAATGTTTTATTTTAGTAAGGAATTTTTCAATTATCAAATGGCTTGAGCTAATAGTTCCGGTGTTACAAATGATTTATAAACTTTTTGACCACAGGTTTTTTGGGATTAAAATTCATTTGATAGCTTTTTATTGAATCAGAGAGTAGCTGCTTAATTTTCAGCAGCCAACGAATGAAAATGAAAGCTATGGACTCTAACTCAAACATTTTGTTGCAAAGAACATCTATGAAAGCTTGGCTGTAAATTTTAACATATAGTTCCTTTAAAAACTCAGTTAACTTGCTGAATTGCTCACATTTGAATTAGTACCTCATTAAAGGTTCATACAGGTCACTCATTAAATTATGCCTGAGAAATTAAATCAACTCAGTCGTTAAAAAAACAGAAATGATTTCATTGTTTGTGTCATTCCACTCACTCTCTCTGTAATAACGTTTGAAATTACCTTTTTGTTCATCATTATTTTCATTTTATGACAAACTGAGATGCTCACGACTAAAAAGTACCGAGGACATATTTATTTTTGCTTCAAAAAGAAACTTCAGATTGTTTTTAAACATTTGTAGATTTTTAAATCGATATTTTAGAGATTATTATATGTCAATTACTTTATACAGCTATGTCCTTTATGCAAAACTAAAGGAGCTTCTGTAAAGGACAAGGCGTGGAAACTATCCTAAATATCTCAAAAATATTCAAAATAATCTCTGAGCCTGCATGCATTAGAATTGAGATATCCCATCATATCCTGAAATTACACGTCCAATACACTAGGGATACGTTGAGATATCTTTATTTTCGTGCATACATGCTCAGGAATTTTTTGAATATTTTTGGGATATGTGATATGGGCCTCGACGTTTTTTAAGGATTTTTGCTTAACGGAAGAAAAAAAAATTTGAATTTTTCACTAACACTATCATACAAAACATCAAAAATTAAATTCTTAAAATTCTTAATTATTCAATCATTAATCCAAAATATTATGATTTGAATAGGAAAAGTAGATGATGCATTAGCTGTTCCGACTATTTTAAGAGCTTTTACATCATTATTGAGTGATATTTTCGTGACTTTTCTATTTTCTTTTTCGATTTTGTTTGTAAACAAACAAAATACAGCCGAAAAAATTCAAAAAGTTAAAACCGTTAAAAAAATTTTAACTTAATTTTGTCCATTTGAGCATGTTAATGCAACAATTTTAAATTTTTTATAAACTCAAAAAGAACAGAATTGAATTTCGGACCTAAACTAAAAAAATACATTTGGAGATATATCAATAAACAATAATGAAGATATAGCAAAATTCCCAAAAATTGTACGTGAGTGACGCTTAGTTAAAGTGATTTTTTCGAGTAACAGTAAACTTTCATGAAGTGAATTGTACAACAATTGATGGAGATTTTAATTCTCTTTTCAAAAAAGTAGCTCTTAAATTTGTCACTTTTAAGAATAAGGAGATAATCAAGAATAACAAAGCGTCACTCACGTACAATTTTTTTGTGACGAGGCCCGTATAAATATGATATTTGGGATAGTTTCTACGCCTTGGTAAAGCATGATAGGCAATAAGTCAAGGGTTCGGAACTGATCAAAATAATCAGATATGATTAAAAATGATCGAAAATCTAATTGATCAGTTCCGCACCTTTGCAATTAGTATGAAAAAATTAAAAGTAAATAACATTGGATATAATCAGAAACAAATCATACAAAGTTGAGAAACTGATCAAGAATTAATCACCATCGACTCTTGATATCACAACCAGTGTTGTTATCTAGTTTTTTTTCCAATGGCATATTTAATCGGAGTTTAAATCTATTAATGCCAAAGATGCGTGTCATCCACAACAAAGTAAAATAATGTTTGGTTCAGATCTTACTTAATCTAGCTGGATTTACCTTGATCAGCATGAATTCTGTCTTAGCGAATGTATTTCTGAATAGACAATTATCGTTTACTAAGCTAATTGTGAGCTAATTTTAAGGACATAAATTCAAGAACAGAGCCGTTTACATATTACATTTAGAAGTGTCTGGAAGGGATGTTAAAGTTTTTGAATAATATGTTTTTAGAGTTCTAATAATAAGCATGTGACTCTTAAGAGCTTTGTAAAGCTATGGTCTCTAGCTCATGCTAGAAAGATTTCAGTTACAATTTTGATTATCTAAAGAATTTATTGAAAATCTTATTCCAATATTATGATGAGCTTAAGAAACCCTTTAAATTTTCTATAGATAAGGTAGCTACTCACACAATTTTAAAGAATCGCGTATTGTTAAGTAATTTAAAATTGTTGTCACATTTAAAAAATATTTCCTCAAAAAAACCCTAGTTGACTAGAGTGGAAGAGACATGAAATACAATCGGCATAAAATTTGTGATTTTTTTTTTGTTTTTTAAAAAATATTATTTTTAAGAGGTGAACAAAAAATATTGGTAGAGATAATATTGACACAGACAAACATCTTTTATTTATTTAAAAAAAAAGTAGCAGCATCCAGACACGGTAAATCGCTGTATCATGAAAAAATATGCAACATCTTCTTTCGTTCATTCATCATTTTATGCATCATAAATTTCAAGATTTTTTTTGGATATAACAAAATAATTAATTCCTCACTCATATTCAAAAAAAAAATTAATTCAATCAATTTATGAGGTGCTACATGCTATATGTTTATTAAAGCGTTTATAAATAAATTATTCTCATCTGTTGTACGATATTGGCATACATCAAAAAATATGATCGACATGAGAATTTTTTCATCATCTCTGACGCCACACATGCACACAGCATCGAGGCTAAAAATGATTTTTTTGTTTATGTAACTTATTTTTTTAACAAAAAAATAATAATATCGGAACTTGTAATAAAAATCATAAATTTATTTTTTAGAGCCTACGTATGGTAAGTGTCCAAAATATATCCATTTTCATCATGTGTGGCATTTTATGGTATGTGCTGCAGATTATGACGAAAAAAGGATTATAATTTCATTGGCTTGTAATAAATTAATTGACTGGACAATTTTTTTTCGGTACCCAAAAATAATCAATAAAAGTCTGCAACTTTAATTCCAATAATTCAAAATTTGATTTTTATAAAGGCACAAGGAAATCCTGTATATATGAAGGAAAAAAAATCAGCAAGTTGTTGAAAAGAGATAGCATGCTGTACGTTTTATAAAAGTAGGCGTGTCATGTGCTATACGTTAAGATACTTTTACAGATATGGACGAAAGCAATAAAGCGGTTAAGCATTCCTACAAATTCACTCTTTCTTTCACCTCTCATTTTGGTATACGTTGGCATGTGTTTGACACAGAATTAACATCTTTTTCCGGGAAATGAAATTTTGTCATGAATTTTGTGTGTATGAGTGTGCTCATTTAGGGGACGTTTGTAAATTTTGTAATAATTTTTTTGGCAATTTTTCACTAATGTAGGTCTGTTCATTAATATGGTTACTCACAGGGCTATAGAAAGTGTATGATGTATGGACAATTGAACGAACGAGTAACAAAGTTTGGTAGTTTGCTGTTCGAAAGCGCATTTTCCTAACGCAGATTAAGTTAAACAGTATGAAGCTACAGGATGATAGGGTTGTATCGTTTCGATTTCTAACGAAGATGGTTTTGATCTTGAATTTTCAAAGAGTGGAACTATCCCATCCAGGATAGGATTTAAGGGTTGAATCAGCTATGAAAATGAGCTAGTAAATTTTTTTTTCAATTTTCCAAGGTTTTTTGCTTGAATAATTCAAAAACCTCTATCTTGAAGTTTTCATGACTATTTCCAACTTGACAAAATCCTAGATTATTTTTAAAAAAGAAGCCGTATGAAGCCTTTTATGAGTTCATTTGAAGACAATGATGTAGGGGAAGTTGGTCAGATGGGTTTATTTCTTAAAACAGAAGTATTATCGTCCTCATATTCAATAACAGTCATAGAGGGTCGTTCACTTATGACGTCCATAAAAAAACCTAATTTTTAGATCCCCTCCCTCCCTTGTCAAAATGTGTCGCAAATTTTTTGACCCCCCTAAATGTTGAACGTCATAAATGAACGACCCCTATTTCATATTTAGAAAAATTTCTAATTTTAAGATTACATAAGGGGCCGTTCACTTATTACGTTCGCATTTTAGGGGGGAGGGGGGGGGGGGTTTGAAAAATTGTAACAAAATGTAACATAGGGGGGGGGGGGGGGGGGGTGGTAGAAGTATGTAACGTTCTAACTGTCTCGTCTATCTTTTAAAAAAATTCACACCAAAAACTTTTTTTTCAAAATAAAATAAATTATGAACGTTCAGGGGGGGGGGGGGGGAAGGGGGTGGTGAGTTGTAACATATTGTAACAAGGGGGAGAGGAAGGGGGGTGAAAAAAGTTGTTTTTTTGCGTAAAGTAATAAGTGAACGGCCCCTAAGTGAAGTTCATGAAAAAATAAGGCAAGTCACTCCTTAGAGTCCGTAATGTCAAGTCACTCCGTTATGTGTCAAAAATGAACGTACCCTACATTGGCTCCTCTCCTCTGCTGAATGTTACGTAATTTATAAATAACTTCTAATCTATTATTACTTCTCGAACTAGAGATTATTATGGAATGGCAATAAATTCATTGAAATGTATAACACAAATAATATAAGCATCACTAAATGGGGTCCTACATCAACATTTTTGTACCAATCCAATGCACATTTCCTTTACGGTCGGGATTTTCCCAATATCCGGGCGTTAAGATGAGCCATAAAATTAAACTAAAGGAAGAGAAAGATTTTTTTTTCAATAATTATGAATGAAACTTTGTCAGAAAAATTGGAGAAAAACAAAAACGACCATACTTAAAACAATAAACGAATCCTCTTTCTGTTTTAAGCATCTAATCTCATACTTTTTAATATTTTACTGCCTACATACTATTCATTCATAAATTCATTTTTTTTTGATAATGTTACAGTTACAGACTCTAAAGTTTTACAGGAATTTGCAAACAGGTAACAAAAATAAAATAGAACAGACTTGATTCAATATTACGGAAATTCCCAGTGCTGATTAAGACATTTGGCATGAATGAGCATGTTGTCGTAAATAAAATTCATTCATTAAGAATTCTGTCTGCAAAGTGGAGGTTCTGTAGGTAAAGAAATTAATTGATGATGCTTCCTGTCATAAACTACCTGCACGGATCTGCACAGTTCCCATGAAAATTACTCTTTTGTTGTTTCAATGGCGAAATTTGAATATTTTAATTAAAACATTACAAAAATTTTTTTTTGCTTTTGGTTGAGTGGCTTAAGCGCAGAAATTACTTTCCAGATTGAACAAAAATTTTTTTGTGTACTGAAGACTCCAAAATTTTAAAAGATTTTAGAAATTCAATTTTTTACAGACTTAGAAATTTTAATATTCAACAGATTTCAAAAATTCAAATTTTATTTGATTTGAAACATTTCATTTTTAATTGACTTTGAAATTCAAAATTTGAACAACTTTTAAATTTTAATGAACTTTGAATTATTGAATTTTTATGATTTAAAATTTGTTACTTTAAATCTTAACCGCAATCTGCTAGCCAACTAGGCATAGATTTATGTTGCAACTTCTATAAAAGGAGCTAATTATTATCTATTCCGCTCAAAATGGTTATTTTATTTTCGAGTTAATTAAAATTATATCAAATAATTGAATCTTAATTTTGTGGGTTAATTAATTTACGCTCTATCAAAATAAATTTTTGTTTTTGAATATGACTCAAAAGCGAATTAATTACATTTTCAACGAGTTATTTTTTTTTCCATGAATTTATTTTATTTTACAATTTTGCTCCGAGCATTTTTAATGGGAAAATGAGGAGCAAAACTTTTCACTTTGTAATTTTAATTTTTTTTCTCTGTATAGCAAAAATTTTCTCGCATTTTGAAGCCATCAAGTGATGGATGTGAAAAACATCAGATGTGTACGAGAAACTTTCTTATTTCTTTTTTTTTTATTTTCCTCTTTCATTTCATCGTGAAAATTTTTAATTTTTTTTGGAATTTTTTTTTCTTGAATTTTGGGGGAAGTTGAGATGAGTTTTATGATGCAAGGATTAGCGGTTAAATTTTCTGACTTATAAAATAATTTAAATTCGGTTTTTATGGCTTAATTTAGTTCAAACTCGACTTCGACTAATATCCTAGTCAGCGTAATTGAGCAGGTGGGCAGTTGCATCCTTTTCAAGATAAAAAGTTTCTTCAAATTGCTATAATAATATTGGATGTGTCACTGCCAATTTCTTTAAATTATTAAGGATTATTTTTCCAGTCTAATCAACTTGACTAGTTGGTGTTTAATTGAACTAGGATCTAGGGATTGAGCTGTATTGTAAATGATTTTTTCAATGCAAAAGTATAGCTTATAAAACAGCGAAAGAGTGTGTTGACCAACCAACCCTAACGACCCTGGTTTGATCCCAGGAAATATCCAGTCACAATTGAGTGCTTTTTCGCTGTTCGAGTCTTGAAAACTCGGTTTGTATGAATCGCGACAACACAAATTGTGCCTAGGGCATTGACATACTCTGGGTCAGGAAATTGTTTAGAGATGCAAGAATCAATTGTTTGAGTATACAAAAAGTGAACCAGGAGTATCTGAAAAATTCAAATTTAGTCGCAAAATTCTTGGATTAAGATTGGCGAAGATTTTCAATTAAATAACCAAACTAAGACATTGTATCCTCAATCTTTTACTGCGAAATTCATAGTAATACTTCTTTTGACAAAAGTCATTTGTAGTGAGTTTAGATGTTTTACTATTCTTTTTATTCGAAAAAAAATGTTTAAAAATTTTAAAATTACGTAAACACGTGCAAATTCAAAAGAAATCCAAATCTGCTATTTTATGTTAAAAAGTATCAGTATTATGAACAATCGTGTGCATAACGGCATTGGAGGCGTCAAGATAAAACAGAAACTCAGTCCGAAAGCCTTATTTATTGCAACGAAAATGTTTTCATACACAACAAGGCATAAATATTGTTTCTACATATTTTATCTAAACTTCCGCTGAAGAGTGGATACTAAAACATATTTTTTATTGCATCGATGTTGTATGCCAAAAAAAGAAAAATCAGCATTCGGCACAATAAATACCGAAATCTCTTAAACATATAAAAATAAAATAATATTTATATTAAAAAGTAAAGAAAATAAATATTAAAAAATATTTAAAAACTTCCAGTCAATTCCACGCGCTCTTAAATTCCATAATTTATAAATATAAGAAAATTGGCATATAAAGGAGTCGTGTATTGGTGAGAAAAAAGGGTTGTATGTTGAACTCTTTGCGTTATGAAAATTGATAAATGTGTAAATTGTGTAAACGTAGCACCAAAGACGCCACGATATGTAAATTAACACCCATCGCAGGCAAGCTATTGTTATCAAACATTATCATCACCCATGCGCATCTCTAACATTATATTTGTCCGTAGTAGCAAGTAGCAAAGCATTTGTGGTTGTGTATATACAATCTAAAGTATGCATGTGTGAAAAGGACAGTTGTATTGATTCTATTATTAGTCGTTCTCAATGATCAGGCATCATATTCTATTAGTGTGTAAGAGATGGAATGATTTTGTGTCTGTTTCAATGAATGGATGGAGAAAAAGGGAAAGGAAGAGAAATAAGCAGGCAACAAAAAAAAAGCATCAAATGAGTTACGGAGTTTTTTCACCATAGAGTTTATTTTATTTTTGATTTTCGTTACGATCACTCGCACTCGATGCTGTCGGTTCTGTTTTTATAAAAAAAAAAGAAATAAAGCAACGACGATAAAAAAGAGAGCAGTAGTAAGCTTTTTGCTCGCGTGACGTGTGAAAGAAAGACAAAAAAGGTGTTAAAATATCACATGAAAAAAAAATTTCTATCCTTATATACATCCACAACATTTGCAACAGCAAAAAAAGAATAAAATTGTACGCGCCTGACGAAATCAGAGTCGTTAGGAAAATATTTTGCTATTTAGCAGCGAAAATATTTTATGAAATAACAAAGTCATTCAGACGATGCCAAGTGAACATAAAAAGCGGCTGCAAATTGTTTTCTGAACAAATAAGACATAACTGAATAAAAAAACGTGAATTTGTAAATCTCGGTGAAGATCAATGGAAAGGAATTAATTCAATTATTGTGTACATTATGGACAAGACAAATGAGTGAAATAGAATTGACAAATTAACATCTAGTTTTAAAAATAAATGTGGAACTGAAAATTTATTGACTGCAAAGTGAAAAAGTTTTTCTTGGCAGCAAGGAGAAACGTTTATCTAGTGAAAGAAGAAGATACATTAAGAAAATATAGACAGAAAGTGACGAAAAAATAATTTTTTAAATAAAAATTGTAAATCTCGAAAAAAAAAAATGCATACGCTATTTACGGATCAAACTTCGTTTAGACACTATGGACAGACACCATATCCACCTAATACAAGTGGAACAGGGCATTATCCCTATGATCAATATACAAGATATTATGCTGGATCTGCTTATGGATTATCAGCACCTCATCAAAGTAAAGAAATGGTCAAGCCTCCATATAGCTATATTGCACTTATTGGTAAGTTGAATTTGATGATTTCTTAATGATTCGGGTTGCAAAAAATAGTAAACATTTAATCCATGTTCATTGACGAACAAGATTCTCAAAGTAACTTTACAGTTTGTAACGATTTTGATTTGAACAATGCTAGAATCATTTACATTATTTTAGATTTTTCTTGAAATACCGCACGAATTAAAAGTTTTGCATGTTAAAAAAATCCAAGATTTCCAAAGCTCTTATTTGATATTTATGAATTAGGAAAACATTTTCTTAAACCTTACATAAATAAGTTTAAATCGAAGAATAAAACTTTTTACTTTGCATATTTCAATTTCATTTTTAAAATCCTTTGACAAAGTCAAACAAATGTAAAATCTCGATATGTGTAAATAAATGTTTTGAAATTTTCAACTATATGATTAGATTATTAAGAAATTAAGTTGCATTAATAGCATCCTACATTATTGATTAAAACGATTTAAGAGTTTTTTAACCTTAAAAATGAATTAATCTTCAATTTGTTAAATTTGTTGTTTGATTCGATTCATTTTAGTTTTAATGCCTTGTATTATAAGATCAAACAAATTGACCACAAATCATAAACAGTAAAATGACACAGCTAGAGAGATTGTAGTTTAAATTTTGAAGAAAAAAAAAATGAATAAAAATGTTTTAAATCTTTTTAAAAATGATTTTGAGAATTTAAGTTCCAAATTGTTTTTAACATCTTCAATTTATAAATTATAAAACGGAATAAAAATCTAAATATTAATCATCTTATGGATAAAAACTTAAAGTTGAATTTTCGATCGATAAGAATTTAAAATGTCAAATAAAATTTGATCAAGTTTTACTTTGGCAATCAATTTAACTATTAAATTGGCTTTTTCGAAAGAATTAGTCTTCACTTAGCTATTTTGAAGTCAATTTATTATCAATATCAATTATTAGGTGCACTGGTATTATTAAAGAAATTGCATTTGTTTCTTTAATTCCATCAATCACATGACTTTCTTCCAGAAGCCTTCATTTAATAAATCGACTTTTTTTAAAACTTTCCATTCAAATTACGCCCTTTTGTTAAGAGTGTCAGAAGCAATAATCGTTGAAATTTATGAATGAATCTCAAAACCCTTTTTAAGTTTACAAAAATGATAATAATGACCTTTAAGTGTATGAATTTTTTTTATGATGTTTAGGTACTTCATTTTCTTTATTAGGTGTCTAAGTATATCCTAAAAGAGCTGTGAATTCATTCAAAAATTTATCTAGGTAGATCTAGGTACCGATATGGAAGTGATACGCCCATTTATTAATTTTTTTGTTGTTGTTTAGGTAAAAGGGCGGAAGTTTTTGTAATGTTTAGAGCTTCATCCTTTTGCTTTTATGACATCTTTTAAGAATTTAAGTCAAATCTTTTTTGAGAAATGCTAGAAACTGATTTTTGCAATTTTTAAATCTATTAAGGAAATTAAACATTATTTTGAACAATAAGTCAATAAGTCACTAAATTATATTTTCTTCTTATATCCTGTTATATCCAGCTATGGCCGTTCAAAACGCAACTGATAAGAAAATTACACTGAATGGAATTTATCAGTATATTATGGACAGATTTCCTTATTATAGGTAAGTGAACGAACAAAAGCAATTGAGAATAAATTAGAATAATTTATAATTGATATTTTTGGATATGCCAAAAGTACTCTAAAAGTACGAAAAGTTTAAATATCACAAGAAGATCATTGCCTTTATTCATTGTTTACTTTTAATTAAAATCTTCTAATTAAATTTTTCTTCTTTCTTTTCCATCAATGCTCATCATTTTCATTCGACCACAAACAGAGACAACAAGCAAGGTAAAGAAGTCTACTTAATATTCAACAACTTTTGTTCCTAACAAATCTTCTTTTTCACTTCTCATAAAAATAGGTTGGCAAAATTCAATTCGTCATAATTTGAGTTTAAATGAATGTTTTGTAAAAGTGCCACGAGACGACAAGAAACCTGGCAAAGGAAGTTATTGGACGCTAGACCCAGACTCCTATAATATGTTCGATAATGGATCATTTTTGCGACGACGACGACGTTTTAAGAAGAAAGATGCACTTAAAGAGAAAGAAGATCAAATCAAAAGACAAACCATGATGCTCGATGACAAAATGACAGACATCAAGCCAATTAAGCTTATGTCATCTTCGACGATGTTAGACACAAAACAGTTTACACATCAACTGAAACGTGAGCCAGGAATCGATTTAACTCAATGTATGGCAAAAGATGGACTGTCAGGAGCGACGATTATAAATACGTGCCATGACTCGCTAGCATCTCAGATGAATCATTTACAAGGCGGTGAACATAACTTTACAGTAGACTCACTAATGAATGCTTATAATCCGCGATTACATCCGTCATCTTATGCATATCATTTTAATGATGAGAATATTATGAATCCATCGGCAGCTCAACTTCGACATCACCCGACTGCTGCATCTTCAGTTCATAGTTGGTATGCACCAAGTGCACCAGATACACCACCCGATTCAATAAATGGAAATAATACATCGGGTGGAAGTAGCTCAGCTAATATTGCCAATAGTGTTCTCTCACTTCCTCCAACATCCACTTCATCGAATAATATCAGCTCCAACAACTCGGGTGGCTTTAGAAATATGTTATTTGATCATAATCATAATCAAAACAACTGTCATATGGAAACCGGAAGTAGTCCAACGAACAGCATCAATTCATCAAGTCCACCCATCACAAATGTTCCTCCATCATCTGTTAATCATCATCATCATTTGAGTCCAAAGTGGAATGGAAATGTGACGAGTAATATGAGTCATCATCATTATAGACAGCATCATCACTATCCATTACATAGTTATGGTTATCAAGATTGTGGAATTAAGTATGGAGTTTAAAATAATTAAAAAAATTAGCAAGTGAAGTTACAAGTAAATTATGAGAGTGACAAGGTTTTTTTTTTGTGGAAATACTAAAAATGTCTAGCTCCATATAGTTGTGAATCGAAGCTTCAAACAATTTAGAGTGAGAAAATTTAAATTAATGCACGAAATATTTTGTGATTAAAGGTTAAAAAAAATTTAATGAAAATCAGGAACTGATGAAAGTAAAGCATGTTCCGACGGATGGACGATTTATCGCAATAGCATTTTTCATTTCTTACTTCATATTTTTTTGACTGAATAATTCAAGTAAAAATATATTTTCAATGCTGATCTTTTCTCTTGAATATATGAATAGATTGTAGGCAATTTAATTAAAATATTAATTGATCTCCTTAGTGGATGAGATAAATCTGTGGATCGCTGAGGATAGCAACAAAGTAGTGTATTAGTGAAGGATCCAAAAATAAATTAAAGCGGCAGATGAAAATGGGTTTTCGAAAGTTTTTCAAAAATTGTAAGATTGAACATTTTGTGTGACACAGCTTTAGAACTACTTACTTTTTCTAAAAGTTTGACGCTTTTTGTGAATAATCTCAAAGAATTTTGAAATATATTTAATCTTTTGTTTGCAAAATACTGTTAATTTGAGTCATTTGATCTTTTCATAACTAATTTATGAATATACTTCAGTTAAGCTGGTCAAATTCTATAGAAATCGAGCTCGTAGATGTTAATAGCAAAGAATCACTCTTGAATTTTAAGCTTTCTCGATTTCTCGGTCTCGACAAATTCTCGAGACCGAGACCGAGACCGAGACTTCCCGGGAATTCCCGGGAAGTCTCGACTTTAAAAACTACTTAAAATTTCGCTGAAAGTAATTAAAAATCACTTAGAACATGTAGATTACGTCTATTTGTTATTGAACTTCTGGATATATTCCTTGTTATGCGATCAGTCAAACTAATTTTATTGTCTTAATACTATTATAAAATATAAAAGAAATACGAAATACGTAATGATAAAAGAAAAGCATAATGATAAGAAAGTGTGTCCCTATTAAAACTATTCTGGGTTTTGGAAATGACTTTTCACAAAAACGATAGCATTTAAGTTTTTGTTAAGCAATCGCTTCCTTTGCTTGGTCAAAACATTATTGCTGATTGAAAAATTACGTTCACTCTGGGTAGATGTTGGTTGAATGCTTAGCAGTGCATTATACAGCTGATTTAAATTTTAGTGATATTAAACCATTAGGAAGCTCAATAATTTGCACCCGAAAAATCCCATACAAAAAGAGAAAAAATCCCATACCTCCGAAGAGATTGAAGCAAATGAAAATTTCATGTGTGAAAATGCGCAAATTTCAAGGTCATTTACCCTAACTGTAAGATTAACTACAAACTGTGATGGGAAAAATTCTAAAATTATCATTTTTACTTAAATTTTTTTCTTCTCTAGTCTCGGGTCTCGGTCTCGGAAAATTCTCGAGACCGAGACGAGATCGAGACCGAGACTTCCCGGGAAGTCTCGGTCTCGATTTCGTCATCGGGAAAGCATATTGAATTTAAGGCTCAGACTTAACAAATGACTAATTTCATTATTTAAGATGGTTTTTAGAGTAGTTTTCCTACTTTATTGAGCAGAGCTTAATAAGTTCTGATATTCAGCTATATTGATGAAAGTATTGGGACGGATTTCTCATTTACACAAAATTTGGTACTTTTTGACAGTCTTTTGGATCGAATCTGTGGATCAAAAGTTGACAAACCTAAATCTAGTTTTCAAATTTGATCTTAAGTTTCAGCATTTTTTGACAAAAGATTTATAAAATTATTTCAAATTAAACTGTTTGTGGATCAGAGAGAAACTCCCAAGTGTAAAGTCTAGCAATTATTCAGGAGAAAACTCATTTCATATGCCGTGACACATATTTTACATGCAATAATAAACTCATTCCTTTTGATATTAAATACTTAATTTTAATCCACAGATATAAAGATGAGATTATTTTAAGGCAATCTAAAAAAGAAATTATAAAATGTAAATAATTTTTTCATAAAACGAAGAAGTTTAAAAAAATCTTTTGAATGTCTCTGTATGTTGATAATTTAGGCTAATTTTAAAAAATGAATGAAAAAATATGAAATGAATGAATAATTAAGTGATTTATCTCAATTTTCTCAACAAAAAATTTATTAAATTTTAATATTAATAATAAAAAATAAAAAAAGTTATTGTAAAAGAAAATTAAATCAAAATCAACACATGCAAATAGCTGATAAAAATTGATATATTGAAATATAATGAATTTTAAAACTGCATAAAAAATTGATTTAAACGAACTCATATTTTTATTTTTGTATAAACATCACAATTTATCAGTTTTATATTTCAGCAGCTTATTGACCCGAGTAGCAAACTAGCTGTAGTATTTTCTTTGTATATGATTTGATGGATGGTTAAACTTTTATTTGTAATTGCTAGGATTTCTAAATCTACTTCCTTTAATCTCTACAACCCTGAACTTTGAATTGACACATTTTGAAGGATGTAATACTATCTTAGCCTGTGTGAAACTATTCCAAGGTTAAACATCTTATGTTGTCATTACTAGGTTTTACTTACTAGGTTGTATTTGCTAGGTTATAATAACTAGGTTGAACTTACTAGGTTAAAATAAATCGTAATTATATGCAGAAGGATATAACAATGCTAAACATTACGAACCATCAATCTATAGCTCGTGCTCCTACATATCAATCATTCACAGTTCGGTACCAAAAAAATAAAACATCATTCATAAAAAGTGATGAAGAAGAGATGAAAAAAAAATTATTAAATCATTGCATGGAGCCCAGTGATCAACAGATTAAAATCACTTTGTTTATTGTTTGCTTGATTGGATATAACAACCAGAAGCTCAAAGAAATCATCAAAGCCAAAACGGATTTTTCCGCATATATGAAAAAGAAGCTTCATATCAACTAGCTCAGTCATCGAGATCAAAGAGAGAAAGAATAAAAAAAAATTATGATTCATCTTCTTCTGCCTATTACTTTCATAACTTTTTATTCCTCTTTCTTCTCCTGTCACTTTTTTTTCTACTTCTCGATAGATTTACAATTTCACTGAAAATTCTTTTTTATTTCCATACGTGGTGATTTGTTAATTTCCTCTATATTGTCACTTAAAAGAAGATTACTTTAAGTGATAAATAAACTTCGTTTTTGACTGTTAATTTACGATCAAATATTTATCATTTGACACTTCATAAAATTTGCTGAGAGACTTTATAATCTATCTGGCAAATAGATTGAGTTTTTATGAGTTTCATGAATGTAAATATTGAGGGGAGTTGATGCTGTTTTAAAAATTTAGGTACTTTCTTCTTTTCTCTATGCGGCTATACATTCATATTTTGAAGTACTTTGAAATTGTTTAATTTTGGATGTAATTTGCAGTTCAAACACACAAGCATTTCTTTGGGGTTGGATAGGCAGGGTAGCTTTTAGGAAATTGGTAAATAATAAAGTCGATTTTTGTATGTAAAAGGATTCATTTTGTTGTGCTGAATCTTGGAAGTATATTATAGCTTGGCAATGGTTCATGATTAAAATGATATTTTATTGAATTAGAATTTTATCGAACTGAACAGTTACTAAGACTACATTACTGTATAAAGTCTACAAAACAAGCGATATCTTTGTATCTAAAACTAGGAGAGTTTTCTTAAAGCTGCAATATCTAGGAACCGAAATTCTATTCCGTTTAGCAAGGACTCATTTGAGCTAATTTAAATCGTGTCTTAATAACAAAAAAAGCTTGGATAATCTCCATCATCTCCTGTCCCATAATTATTGCATTCTAACTCCAACAATTAATTAATCCAAACTACCATTTTCGCATTATATTTCAATCCATTACTCATCAACTAAAACAGAACTACAAATAGCCTCAAAATTCCACAATTCATACTGCACACAAATCCATTCGTAATGCAATGAAAAGTAATTTTGTAATTTAAGAATATCATTGTGATTTTTCATTCCGGTAAACGCACTTGATTGTTTACATTTGGCACCGTATGCAATTATTCATGAGATGATGATGATGATATTTTTCCTCAGTTTAAATTCATTAATTATGCAAATGACATTGAAAGTGATGTTCTTATTATAATGCACATTGCAAATTTGCAGTCGCAATTCGATTTCTCTGCTTCCATGACTGAATCAGTTATTAACACTTTACGTGATCATTTCATTCACATCCTCGTTTTTGAGAATGGAAAGAAAGTATTGATATAGGAAACAATTGTTTGTGTACTTATGATTCCCTGTGTCAAGAAACATTTTTCGTGTTGTTTTCGTGATGAGTGAAAAACAATCGAGATGGGAAATTATTGTTCTACCGTTTAACGGTTTGGAACTAGTGGCTATGAAGCATTTTTCAAGTCAAAATTTAATCAATCGTGAATTCAAATATCAAATTTTTGTATATTAAATTAGGATATAAGTTTTAACAAATTTCTAAGATTCAATGATTCAAAGATTCAAAGATTCTTAATATGATTTGTTCGACTAGTCGGAACAATGCAACACCAAACAAAATGCTTCAAAATGGTTTATCGCAAACGAAAAAAAGAAGCTAAGCATCTATTATTGTGGATGCATTTGATTGAAGAGATTTGAAATTCGTTGAAAGAAATTTATTGAAGAAAGAATGAAATGTAAATAAATTTTGTTATAGAAAACGACCAGGAAATTGTTAATACATCCATTAATTAATTTTCTTTTCTTTAAAAAATATCTCCAATATTTGTTTAATTCGAATGTTTTAAGTGTAAAAATATATAATTTTATTACCTCTTTTCCATTTGTAATAATAACTCTGGAGAGTAGCCAGATGCATTGCGAATTTTCATATAAAATTACAGTTTTTGCTGAAGTGTTTATACATTAGGCACTCGAACTCATCCTCAATACACTTTTGAAATTAATATAACAGACAGAATAGAGAATGAAGCTCAAAATTAGCAATCCGCCATTTTTGATTCTCGATTAAATATTTTCAACCCTCAACATCAATTTTTATTCCTCACTCATTCTAAGCATATCTCTCGCTTCAACCCTAATTGAAATTCCAAACAAAAAGTGATGTTGGTAGAACATTTTTGTTATATTTTTACCTTCTCTTTACCGCATACATATGAACCATTTTATGGAAAATACTCTTTGAAAATTGAACATTTGTCACGGTTTGGTGAAGAGTGAATTTTAATGGAGTTTCTTGTGTTCTCGTGTATGCTTTTGAAGTGAAAAGTTTCTGAATTAATTTTCTAATTTTCAACGAAAGATGTATTTTGCTGTAAAATGGATACAGGGAGTAAAAATGGGTTTTGTTTGAGCATGAACAATGTGTGTTGAATAAGTTTGCAGCACAAATGTTGCAATTAAAGTTTTTATAAGGTTTTTTTTAAGACAATTTAAGCCATAGTTTTTTGTACAGATAATAATGAATGCATCGAGACTCATCATCAAAACGACGCAAATATTTCATCAAATAATCTACACGAAAAATAAGACCAAAATCAATACCGCCACATCGAAATAATAAATAATGAAAAGAGTTAAATGAATATAGTGACGCATATTCTATCGCATCAAAAGTTTTCAATAGTTTCAATTTTCCACAACAATAGGAAATTGAATCAAAATCATTTTTGTGAGTTTTTCGTTAGCAATGATTTATTTTTCCATTTCCGCACGATCACCTTTTTCATCTCAATTTCCTCCTACTCCATCAACATAAGCGCAATAAAAGTGATAGACGGTTGCAGGCATTACACATTCAATAAACGCATCAACACCGAAAAATTGGAGAAAAATTATTTTTTGAGCGTATGCAGTGCGAAATACGACCCTTAGGCGAGCATAAAATTTTTGATTGGATATTTTTTGTGCTCTATACTGCATGCGTGATATGGATGGACAATAAGTTGATAAATAGCTCACAAAGAAAAATTGCTTCAAAGTGTTATTCACCTCTGCTATGGATGTGTGATGTTTTACTTTAAAAAATTAAAGTTTATTTAATTTCTCAATTATATTTATTTTGAAAACATACTTAACTCTCATAATAATAAAATTATAAAGTAAATACTAAAAAGTATTTTCTTCTTCTTTCTGTAGACACTATGAATATTTTTCCTGTGTCTAAAAAATTATACATTTCTGTTGCAGAGTGAATTTATAATATAAGTCTAATTAAATGCTAAAGAAAGGCGCTCTCCCTTTGTTATTTTAGGAGGAAAAAGCGAATGTTTGTGAATTTATTTTAAGATACAGGTTTGAGGCAATTCTGTGGATTCTATGGAAGTTTTTATAGTAACAATAATGCAATTTTGAGGATCCAGTACTGGATTGGATGATTCTTATACTTTAAATTGATAAATTTTACTAGTCAAGGTAAAACCTTAAATCCAGCTAAATAAGGAATAGTTCGAGTAAAACAGTAATTTTCAGAATGTTCTTTTGGATTCGAATGACTTATAAGAATCAGCTTGCTACACACATTTATCCCAATTCAATTCCCTGTTGAAAAATATCCCAACTGCCAATTTACTGGAAGCAAATTGCTGTTCAAAAATTATGATTGGTGAGGAAGACATCTCATTTAATATTTGTTGGAACAACAGGGGTTAAGAGTTTCTATAGCAAAATACATTCAACTGATGGAAATATAGTAGTCATGTAGAGTATATCAGATGATTATGATATTGATGATTATGAGAACCCTCAATGTTTATTTAACTTAAAGTTTCTCTCGGTGTACGCGCCCGTTTTTTCATTATATCCATCCATACTTTATTCCTTCGCTATGATGAACACGACTAATTTAATTGTGGGAAACAAAAAGTTTGTTTAAGAGATGAAAAAGTATTGCCCACAATACATGTATTTACACAATTTGTCTCTCTCCCCTATTTTATTCTATATTTATCAAGCATCAAATTGAGTATCTAAAATGATGAGATAGGTCTTCCATCATTGTACTGAACGGCAAATAATCCATTAACAATTTTTTTTTCAACAATATTCAGGAATGAAACTTCGTGGGATTGTTGTTTGTATGAGCAATTTACAGATTCGGCAAAATGGCTGTTTTTATGATGACCAAGCTAAATTGCTATAGCTACTGTTTTGCTTTTGATGCCATTATTCACGCGCAGTTGGCGTTAAATATAAAGATTTTAATTTGCTGATGTTTTGCTTGTTTTTTTGCATTATTTTGATATTGAAAGATTTAAACTTGAAAATTGCAAAAAAAATGTTTCGTGGATAAAATGCATTTATGGCTTCAATGATAAAAATTATGTCAACATTGCTATGAGAGGTTATAATCCTAATTTGAATTAAAGCATCTAATGTTTATGTAAAATGTGTTGGATGAAAAGAATTTGATTTAAATTGTCATATAATTTTTTAAATTTCCACTCAAAAAGTCATATTTTCCTACATTATTACTAATATTATTATTTTTTTTAAAACTTAAAATTCATTCATAAAAAAAATCTCCAACTTTTAAATCGTAACACTCAAACAAGAACCTGCAACTCTTTCCTATGTAAAAGCAAATACAATAAAATAGAAAAAAATTACATTCATGAATGAAATCGATAAGATTCTTTTTTTACTGTCTATGCTTCTGTATCTGAGCAAATGTTTTCATTAGAAGTTTAAAAAACAAATAAAACATATTTTGAAAGAAAATACAGACTGTGAAAGCTATAATAGCTTTAATTCAAGGTAAGGATTGCCCCAAAGTGTAAGTTGAAGAAATTTTTGCCATTTGTATGTGTGTACATCTGGAAGTAGATAGATAAATTATGGGGTCAGAAGGAAATCTTCTCATGCACGACAGACTCCAAGACTTCATTTACTGATTCATTTACGATTCTGTTTAAAACAGCATTTTGATGAAAAATATTTTGTTTCACACATTTGACTGAAGCATTAAAATGTTTTCTACTTAACTTAATTTAATTTTCTTTTTTTTTTCTTCAATTTCTTCTTCGTCTTCTTGCTGATATTCTGAAAGACCTTAAATAAACAATTCTCATTTTGATTGACAACTTTAGTGCTTTCACTCATTCTTCTTTTAGTTTACGTACAGAATTTCCTCCGTTTTCGTCTTGTTTTTTGTGATAAATTCTTTATGGGAACATGGAAGCTATTTGTTACATTCTGTTCACAATATTTCCACATCTTGGTCCCTGTAATGCATTATCTTATGCTTCATCCTTGAATTTATCCAGATTGCTAATTTTAGAATCATTTAGATTTAACTAGTTCAAATTTTGAACTTCAATTCTAATTTCAAAATTTCCTTTAATTGAAAAATTCTAAATGCACAACATTTTGTGTCCAATTTTGTAATTACCAAACATTACATTTCACATTTCTAAGCATACACAAATTAAAATACAATAAAAAAATTTATATGGTGTGGCCTCATGAAGAAAACACAAACATTTCAAGCTGTCAGAGCACATTTCTTATAGAGTAAATTTGAAAAAAAGAAGAAACTGACAACCGAGCAAGTAAATACCAGGCTAATAGTCTAATTAGTAAGTATCTATGAATATTTTATTTCAATAGCTACGCGTTCATAGATTGTATTTAATTTTAGTTCAATTTTTTTCGTTTTATGATGTCATGTTGATCGTTTTCTAGTTTGTGGACTATCGATACTTATTTTTGATGATTTTGAGATTTGTGAATTTGTTAATCAATTTGTAATGTTAGAAATCTCTTAACTGTCATGAGTTAAAGCAACAAAATCATAATTTTAATGAAAACTTTCATGGAACCTCTTCAATTCCCAACCTTAACCAAAATTGATTGCTCCTTTTGTTAAATAGGTCTAAGAATTGTCATCATGCTTCATTTTTCTCTGTGCTGCGCATGAAACTCAAATTCATCCTCAGCCATACGTGCCAAATACATAACAAATTAAATTTTGTTATTCTTTAAGCTTAACCAAGAAAAAAAAAGAGAAAAGAATGAGAGAATTTTTCTTACATAAAAAGCCTTTCACAAGATGATAATGCAGAAAAAAAAATTGTGAATTTCTTCAATCTTCTCCAAGAGTACTGCCAAGCCTATTTCACACACAAACCTTGGAGCGACATTTGGCAGAAGTTTCATAATATTCACGTGTTTCAAATGAAAACAGCTTAAATTTTTTTTCAGCTCTTCTTTCACATTCGTTACTCAAATATGAACAATATCAGAGTTAAGTCTTTTTTTTCTCTTATTTCTAAAAATACGAATGCGCTATTTAAGAATTTAAAAATCCATAGAAAATAAGAAAAATGTCAAATTGAAATGATGAATCTCTGCTATGTAAAGGTTAAATTGTCTAAATTACAAATTCGGATACGTCGTGTGTTTCATGTGATTACACCATACATAAAACATTTGGTTTGCAGCATAATGATTGTTTACGTACATTTATTTCCTTGTGGAAGTTAATATTTAAATGGGAAGGAAAATTAGGAAAGAAAAATTTTAAAAAAATTTATTTATGGAAATGGATTGAAGAAAGGCTGATTGAAAATTCTTAAAGCATGCATTACAATTATCAATGCTTAATGTGATTCAACGATCCGGATTCGATTAAAACGAATATGTTTGAACTTAATTTGAATCATTTGGTTCTGCACTCGATTTAATTGCGACTTGACGCATCGCTTAATACAGTTTTTATAGAAAGTTTATCTTGGACCATGCAATTGAGTAATCGGTTCTTCGTTGAATCACACTTTGGAGTCGATTCAAATCAATAAATATTTGCAGAACAAAAACAATAATTTGCAAACCTCAAAATTAACTTCTAACCCAAAACGTCAACAAAGAAGAACAGAAAACTTCAAAAAATTTAAATTTCTTTTCGAATGTCATTTCTCTATGTTCATAGCTACATGAAATTTGATATTCAACTGGAGCATAACTCTGGTGCAAAATAGACATAAAGTCTGACTATGTCTAACAATGTTCATATTAAAAAATTCTTTAAAAGGTTTCCTCTTGCTTTATTTCTGTATTCGTTGTTCTCTTTTGCTTGACACATCGATAAATTATGACTAAATAACTACAATATGTTGTTCATGTCTGTGTCATGCCCTGAGATTTGTAAAACGTATTAAGTTTTTAGATAAAATTAGTAAGAGATGGTTAGTAAAGTTAAAGGCATCTTCATTCATAATATTCGAAACATATGGTTTGGTTTTTGTGCCGAAAATATTGTCAAAATAGTTAAAAATATTCAATATTTAAGGCACATTCAGGAAGTATTTAATATGTGTTGTGGAATTAGAGATTTAGGCATCTTTTTTTTCAAGACTTCTTAATTTTATAATTTACGACCATTAATTACTCGGTGATGATAAAATTTGTCACTCATAGCTGCACACTGATTCATCATCAGTCAACTCGTTCATTCATCGAAGCATAAAATAAATAACTGGAATAATTTTATTACACTGTTGGTGCCATTGAAAGAATTTGAAAGCGTCAGATTTCGTGATGAAATGGAATATTTTATAAATTTGATGATTCCTGTGAAAGGAGTAATTAGATTGCTTGTTTTTTGTTTAATATGCGTCGGGTAGACAATTTTGAGATTTAAATAAACTTTAAGACGGTCATATGACATTTAATGCGTGAAGGGTCTTTAGGTTTATTGACTTGACACTTTTTATGTTGAATACTTTGTGCGTGCAAAACAAATGATTTTATTTCTCTGAAAAATGCTGATTTGTGCTTATGAAGAGTCAGATGAATGACGAACTATACGATTCGAATTTATGCAACTGAAACTGAGAACCAAACTAGTTTAAATTCATTAAATAGGGTTTAGAGGAGACAAGCCTACACTCCTTGCTTATCTTTTACTTTGTCTTAGCCTTTACGACTGTAAAAACATCACTGCTTATATTAACATGCAAGTAAATTAATTTTTACGGTTTCCTTAAAATGATTTATGAACTTCGTAGGAGCTCAGTGAAATTATTAAAAATAAATTTATCATTTCTAATAGTTTAATAGATTTTACAAAGTATGGCAGGCAGGCATCGAATAGAAGAGAAAGAAAAGAGAGGAGATGAAAAACGTTAATACTTTGTGATGACAACATAATTATGAAATGAATGTCAACACATTTATTTTCACTCGATGCAGTTCCAACACATTCTTATGTCATGTAAAATTGAATGAAAAAGATGGATAGATAAAGGAATTATAACAAAATGTAGTAAGGGAAGATTAAAAATTGAGGGATGCGTTCACAGATTATTAAAAAAAGTGCTGCAAAAATATTTCAATTAAAATCTCATCTTTATAATCCGAATTGAATGTAACATGTTACATGCACAATGGAAATTTTGTGATTAGTAGGTATAAAATAGAATATCTTTATGCAGCATAATAGGATAGCATTTAAGGTTATCAATCAGAATTTTGCAGGTATGCATCTATAGATTTTATTGCACAATTTCACAGCTATTGCTTAAGATAATCCTGCATGAGATTATAAAATGAACAATTTCTCAGACCTCCAAAGCGATCCCTAACCCATGTATTGTCAATGATTAATTCACCTTGAATGAATTGAAATTCGATCAAAAATATTTTTATTTTTTTCATTTAAACCTAGTTTTAATTATAGTTTTATTGTCGATTGCTCGGGTGGTCTGCAATGAATATAACTTTTTGTTCTGAAAATTAAAGTTATTTAAAGTACAATATTGTTTATAATAAAACGACAAGAATAGTATGTGTGTGAGAATCCATTTCTCTGTAAATGTTTATGACTTATTTTTATCTGAAACTTATGTTTACAATCGCAGATTTTATTGTATCGAAAGTTGTGGCTGAATCGACATAAAATTATTTTAATTCATTGAATGACTCAAAAATCCAAGAAAGTATAATATGAGAATTATTTTTTAACTGACAAATTGATTTTGAATTTATTAATCTTAAAAATTGTTCACCCCTCTAAATATTTGTTATTGTTACTGACTCAAAATCAATATCAAAAGATACTTTAATTTAATTATTAGACATACAGCGGTACTGCTTAACGAAGAAAGAATTTACAGACTCATTTAAAAAATCTAGCAGGCATCAGAGAATATTTTACAGTTCATTATTTAAAACGCTACTTCATTTGCCTTCCAACAAAATATTTTATTTTTTAAAAATGTTGCCGAAAGAATCTAAAGGAAAGCAGAAGATTCTTTTGCCTGCAGCATTAGTGATATGATACATTAAATTTCATTCTCAACGATCCTTCAAAATCCCATTGTGATGCTCATTTTTTCTGCTACATCTCTTGCGATGAAAGCAATTTTCTGCCTTCCCTTTTCTTCTCGTCTTTTTGTATGTGCGTATATTGCCTTAAAAAGGGACTTTTTAATAATTCTACACACATACTTAGTAAATGTTTATTCAGTCTACACAGCAAACAGCATAAACCGCATATTATTTATCCAAACAATAAAACATTAACAATAGGAGCGTTCCTTGCTCATCGCCCGCCTGCCGCTTTTACATTTCTGCCACATTGAACATTATCAAATGTGCGGTGTATGGTTTTTGATGAAAAGAGAATTAGCACATCAACAATAATATCTATTTTTTGATCCTTTGGCAGCACTGACACAGCAAAATTTAAAACTTTTTCGGTCTGTGTGGTAGATTCAATTCAAATTCAATTAAGTTGAAATTCAATTGAGGAGAAAATCATTTTTGCTCCGCATTCAATTTAATAATGGAATATGGAAATGAAAATTAAGAAGCTTGTGGTTCTTCGCCTGATAAGCATAAAATTTAAATCCTTTTATTTTTAGTTCTCATATTTTCATTCAAATTTAAATTTTTATATTCACACCGTTTTCACGTGTGAATCTATTGGTTTTATTCAGATTGAAAAATCAGTTTTTAGAATTTTGTGAGGATATGGAGCAAGATAGCTTAAAATGTTCAGAAATGAAAAGTTTGTGCCTGGAATTTCACATCTTTTGCAAAAAACAGATTTCAAATTGGTTGCGGCATTACTGAGAAAATCGCAAAATATGCTTTCTGTAAGCAAGCAAGCAAGTTAATCAGCAAAAAATCTCAATAACGAGACATTGTAGAGACTTCTAGTTTTTAACATTTGATCCGTCCTGCCCTATAGAAGAGCTGTATTGTTTTTAGGCAAAGTAGGAACAGCCGTTGCTTCAGAAAAAGCAAAAGACTTTCCTTTCTTACGAATTTTTCAAATTAAAAAATTACTGTGATTTTTTTTAAATTAAACTTTGGATGAAAAAAATTTTTTTGAGCAAAGAACCAAGTAAGAAATACATTTTCAATTTTGGACTAGGGGCGACCCTAGTCAAAATCAATTTTGTCACTTTTTTTCTTCGAGGGATTATTCAAATGGATTGAAACTTTGCATAAATATTTTAATGCTTAAAACAAATACAAATAAAATGTCCTAAAATTTTTTTGAGCAAAGAACCAAGTAGGAAATACATTTTCAATTTTGGACTAGGGGCGACCCTAGTCAAAATCAATTTTGTCACTTTTTTTCTTCGAGGGTTTATCCAAATGGATTGAAACTTTGCATAAATATTCTAGTGCTTAAAACAAATACAAATAAAACATCCAAAAATTTTTTTGAGCAAAGAACCAAGTAGGAAATACATTTTCAATTTTGGACTAGGGGCGACCCTAGTCAAAATCAATTTTGTCACTTTTTTTCTTCGAGGATTTATCGAAATGGATTAAAACTTTGCATAAATATTCTAGTGCTTAAAACAAATAAAAATAAAACATCCTTAAATTTTTTTGAGCAAAGAACCAAGTAGGAAATACATTTTCAATTTTGGACTAGGGGCGACCCTAGTCAAAATCAATTTTGTCACTTTTTTTCTTCGAGGTATTATTCAAATGGATTGAAACTTTGCATAAATATTTTAATGCTTAAAACAAATACAAATAAAATGTCCTAAAATTTTTTTGAGCAAAGAACCAAGTAGGAAATACATTTTCAATTTTGGACTAGGGGCGACCCTAGTCAAAATCAATTTTGTCACTTTTTTTCTTCGAGGGATTATTCAAATGGATTGAAACTTTGCATAAATATTTTAATGCTTAAAACAAATACAAATAAAATGTCCTAAAATTTTTTTGAGCAAAGAACCAAGTAGGAAATACATTTTCAATTTTGGACTAGGGGCGACCCTAGTCAAAATCAATTTTGTCACTTTTTTTCTTCGAGGGTTTATCCAAATGGATTGAAACTTTGCATAAATATTCAAGTGCTTAAAACAAATACAAATAAAACATCCAAAAATTTTTTTGAGCAAAGAACCAAGTAGGAAATACATTTTCAATTTTGGACTAGGGGCGACCCTAGTCAAAATCAATTTTGTCACTTTTTTTCTTCGAGGGATTATTCAAATGGATTGAAACTTTGCATAAATATTTTAATGCTTAAAACAAATACAAATAAAATGTCCTAAAATTTTTTTGAGCAAAGAACCAAGTAGGAAATACATTTTCAATTTTGGACTAGGGGCGACCCTAGTCAAAATCAATTTTGTCACTTTTTTTCTTCGAGGGTTTATCCAAATGGATTGAAACTTTGCATAAATATTCTAGTGCTTAAAACAAATACAAATAAAACATCCAAAAATTTTTTTGAGCAAAGAACCAAGTAGGAAATACATTTTCAATTTTGGACTAGGGGCGACCCTAGTCAAAATCAATTTTGTCACTTTTTTTCTTCGAGGATTTATCGAAATGGATTAAAACTTTGCATAAATATTCTAGTGCTTAAAACAAATAAAAATAAAACATCCTTAAATTTTTTTGAGCAAAGAACCAAGTAGGAAATACATTTTCAATTTTGGACTAGGGGCGACCCTAGTCAAAATCAATTTTGTCACTTTTTTTCTTCGAGGATTTATCGAAATGGATTAAAACTTTGCATAAATATTCTAGTGCTTAAAACAAATACAAATAAAACATCTTAAATTTTTTTGAGCAAAGAACCAAGTAGGAAATACATTTTCAATTTTGGACTAGGGGCGACCCTAGTCAAAATCAATTTTGTCACTTTTATCTTCGAGGGTTTATTCAAATGGATTGAAACTTTGCATAAATATTCTAATGCATAAAAGAAATACAAACAAAACATCTTAAAGTTTTTTGAGCAAAGAACCAAGAAGGAAATACATTTTCAATTTTGGACTAGGGGCGACCCTAGTCAAAATCAATTTTGTCACTTTTTTTCTTCGAGGATTTATCGAAATGGATGAAAACTTTGCATAAATATTCTAATGCTTAAAACAAATACAAATAAATTATCCTAAAATTTTTTTGAGCAAAGAACCAAGTAGGAAATACATTTTCAATTTTGGACTAGGGACAACCCTAGTCAAAATCAATTTTGTCACTTTTTTTCTTCGAGGATTTATCGAAATGGATGAAAACTTTGCATAAATATTCTAGTGCTTAAAACAAATACAAATAAAACATCCAAAAATTTTTTTGAGCAAAGAACCAAGTAGGAAATACATTTTCAATTTTGGACTAGGGGCGACCCTTGTCAAAATCAATTTTGTCACTTTTATCTTCGAGGGTTTATTCAAATGGATTGAAACTTTGCATAAATATTCTAATGCATAAAATAAATACAAACAAAACATCTTAAAGTTTTTTGAGCAAAGAACCAAGAAGGAAATACATTTTCAATTTTGGACTAGGGGCGACCCTAGTCAAAATCAATTTTGTCACTTTTATCTTCGAGGGTTTATTCAAATGGATTGAAACTTTGCATAAATATTCTAGTGCTTAAAACAAATACAAATAAAACATCCAAAATTTTTTTGAGCAAAGAACCAAGTAGTAAATACATTTTCAATTTTGGACTAGGGGCGACCCTAGTCAAAATCAATTTTGTCACTTTTTTTCTTCGAGGATTTATTGAAATGGATTAAAACTTTGCATAAATATTCTAGTGCTTAAAACAAATACAAATAAAACATCCTAAATTTTTTTGAGCAAAGAACCAAGTAGGAAATACATTTTCAATTTTGGACTAGGGGCGACCCTAGTCAAAATCAATTTTGTCACTTTTATCTTCGAGGGTTTATTCAAATGGATTGAAACTTTGCATAAATATTCTAATGCATAAAAGAAATACAAACAAAACATCTTAAAGTTTTTTGAGCAAAGAACCAAGAAGGAAATACATTTTCAATTTTGGACTAGGGGCAACCCTAGTCAAAATCAATTTTGTCACTTTTTTTCTTCGAGGATTTATCGAAATGGATTAAAACTTTGCATAAATATTCTAGTGCTTAAAACAAATACAAATAAAACATCCAAAATTTTTTTGAGCAAAGAACCAAGTAGGAAATACATTTTCAATTTTGGACTAGGGGCAACCCTAGTCAAAATCAATTTTGTCACTTTTTTTCTTCGAGGATTTATCGAAATGGATTAAAACTTTGCATAAATATTCTAGTGCTTAAAACAAATACAAATAAAACATCCAAAAATTTTTTTGAGCAAAGAACCAAGTAGGAAATACATTTTCAATTTTGGACTAGGGGCGACCCTAGTCAAAATCAATTTTGTCACTTTTTTTCTTCGAGGATTTATCGAAATGGATTAAAACTTTGCATAAATATTCTAGTGCTTAAAACAAATACAAATAAAACATCCAAAAATTTTTTTGAGCAAAGAATCAAGTAGGATCAAATCTAGTTTTTCACTTTTTTTTCTTCGAGGATAAATCCAAATACAGTAAAACTTTGTGTGAGCATTCTAATCTTCAGGTCACACATTTCTGAATTAATAAAAATCATTGTTTTGGACAAAATTTTAAGCCACGTTGTTTTTGAATGTACAACCAAATTTATAAAATTTGGGTCTGACGACATATAGAATATATTTCTTGCTTTAGATATTTAAAACTGTTTTGTATAAATATTAGTATACTCACACAAAGTTTCACTGTAATTGGATAAACCTTCGAAGAAAAAAAATGAAAAACTAGATTTTGACTAGACCTGTCCCAAGTTTATAAATGAAAATGTATTTCCTACTTGGTTCTTTGCTCAAAAAAATTTTAGGATGTTTTATTTGTATTTGTTTTAAGCACTAGAATATTTATGCAAAATTTCAATCCACTTGAATAAACCCTCGAAGAAAAAAGTGACAAAATTGATTTTGACTAGGGTCGCCCCTAGTCCAAAATTGAATATGTATTTTCTACTTGGTTCTTTGCTCAAAAAAATGATAGGATGTTTTATTTGTATTTGTTTCAAGCACTAGAATATTTACGCAAAGTTTCAATCCATTTGGATAAACCTTCGAAGAAAAAAGTGACAAAATTAATTTTGACTAGGGTCGCCCCTAGTCCAAAATTTAAAATGTATTTCCTACTTGGTTCTTTGCTCAAAAAAATTTAAGGTGTTTTATTTGTATTTGTTTTAAGCACTTGAATATTTATGCAAAGTTTCAATCCATTTGTATAAACTCTCGGAGAAAAAAGTGACAAAATTGATTTTGACTAGGGTCGCCCCTAGTCCAAATTTGAAAATGTATTTCCTACTTGGTTCTTTGCTCAAAAAATTTTAGAATGTTTTATTTGTATTTGTTTTAAGCACTAGAATATTTATGCAAAGTTTCAATCCATTTGTATAAACCCTCGAAGAAAAAAGTGACAAAATTGATTTTGACTAGGGTCGCCCCTAGTCCAAAATTGAAAATTGATTTTCTATGGTGTACTTTGGTCAAAAAAAAATTTTTGGATGTTTTATTTGAATTGAAATAATTCTGACATAAATCAGATACTAATATTACTTTTTGTAATGCATAGCTTAAAAAAAATCGAAATCTAAAATTTCGACTACCCCATCTGAATTTTGTTCATCTCTTCACCGTGGAATCCAAAAAAACAAATTCTTTATCTTAAAACACCTGACAAAATGGCGACATAATTCAGGATTAATTACTTTTTAATAATATTTTAACATTTACGAGAAAATGTGGTTTAAATAAGTGTGAAGTATGGCCGAGATTTGGACCAAAATCAGCTATACTGGTTCATAGTGTTCCCGGAGGTGACAAAATTCAAACTATGTGTTTTTGTAGCTGACATAATTATGACAAAAATTAGGTATAACTTTTGAACTGTGTCGATATGGGTCTCGGCCATACTTCACGCCCACCCTTCAAACTTGTGCTGAGCAAATCTTGATCTACCCATAAGACTTTTGATGGTACGGTGTGACTATATCCACATTGGGTTTCTACCCGATACACTAGTTTTTATCATATTTTATTTCACTCTTCATCATCTGCGTAGCATCGGCTTCTTTATTTGCGAATGAATGAATGAATGTTGATGTACATCACACAAAGTATGTTCAAAAGAAAGAAGTGTTAAAAAATCTGAATTTATTATTTTAGTAGAAACTAAGCGCCGTCGGTAAGTTAAAATAAAGTCCGCGGAATCATTGCGAATACTATAAACGGAAATGACATCTTTCAGCCTCATTTCAACACGATCTTATAAGATTGCGGTTATAAAGAAGGAAAAACCCTCTCAATTCACACAGTAGATCAAAAGCGAAAGAGATGAAAGAGACTGAAAACTCATCAACACATTAAAGGCGAAGATGAGTTAATCATGAGAATCGTTCCATACTCATTGCATATATGTGTGCACCATATTTATAAACTTTATGCGCAATGAAATTCAACTTTAATGATTTTTCAGAATTCTGGTTGTTTATGTTTATGCGACGCATAATCTTTTTATTGGAAAATCATTCTTGAGTGTACGAATAAGAATCAAAGTGAAAAAAGTGATTGAAATGTTAGACTCAGTGGCTGCATTTGATTTACTCAAAATTTGTTTTTGTAGACGGTGAAGCAACAAGATTTTGTTTGCATTTGCTTTTTTGTGAGCAGTTTGTTCTGTTGTTGGATTTTAAACCTTTGTGGAGTTGGTTTAATAAAATCGGAGGACGTGGAATCAAGTCTCACTCGAAATCCAGTGAATCAATTTATAATTTCTTTCGTTTGAATATCATCTAAGTGTGTTATATTGATGCATAGGAGGATGAACCTACGTTTATATCGTCCCCTTAGTTGAAAACGACAAAAAGTCTGTCTCAGACTGTGCTCAACAAATCACATCCATAAATGCACTCTTACTATCTTAACATAATAGTAATTTTCAATGAACTTATCTAAGTCCATCTTCAAAACCAGACAGTTGATTCCAAAATGTTTACGTACAAGTTATAGCTTATATGTGTGAATCTATCTCCTAGCATGAAGGATATTTCATAGAGCATACGAAACATTAAACAATCAAAAAGTGATTTCAAAGAGAATTTTGATTATTCACTTGAAGCTGTTAATTTTTTCTTGGTAAATATTTCTAAATCTTCTCATTAGTCGTTCATTTATCTATCCATCTATCTATCTATCTATCTATCTATATACTATGTGTATCAGTTTTTTTATGAGTTTTCCTCGTAAATGAATGTTTATTTAGTAAATATTTTTTAAAGCTATTCATATTACCCATTTATCTTTATTTATCTCGCGAGTTTCTTCTTCTTCCTTCCTTCTTTCTTATTGTTTTTATTATTAACTGCCACTTGCGGGTGAAGTTTGCATTTTAGCTGCTTATTTGTCTTGTTTCTACTATCACGTGAATTTAAATCTATTAATTCAAGTTGCATTCCAATCTAAAGTCAGCTATGCAGCAGCGTTGTTTGTTTTTCATCTTACATGAATCTCAATAAATTCTTCATGACATCTATACTTGCTTACAATTTTTAAGAAGTATATAAAAGAAAGTGTATGTGATGTTAATCACAAAATATTTGTTAATCCACAAGAATTTTCACATCGCTTAGGCTTAAATAGGATGAATGAAAATATTTTTGAATCCTTTACATTTGTGTGTATCTTTAAATACTCAAATCGACACGTTTCTGCACATAAATTAAGTTTGATCTTTTATGGAAATCGAATTATTCTCAAGAGATCATCATGTGTCATATGATTTCAGGTAGTGTTCAAGAGAAATACTTGGAGATAATTTCATATTTCTTCAAGAAAAAATAAAATAAAATAAAATCATCATTGAGTAAACAGTGAGTTTGTGGCTGAGTTGGAATATGGGGAAGCATCTGGGGGCAATTAAGGACATGAAAGGTATGACCTCTGGCTACCCTTCTTGGAGTTTGCTTTGTTCGTTTGTATGCTACAGGCAGAAATGTCATCAGAAGAGTGGTTCGGATCCCGCTATAAGCTGTAGGTCTAGGCTTGAGCGGGAGGTTATGGATCTTAAGGTCTGAATGCTAAAAATAATTTTTTTATCAAGATTTCTGATAACGTTGTTTGTAGTTGAGAACCTTACAACGACAGAAGCTAGTTTTTAAGTAAAATAAAGTAAAGGTCTTAGTAGCAAGGCGAGTGCCTGTAGATATGACTCAAAGAGCATATCTGTTGTAGAAAGGCCTGAGCAAAGGGTTCGCAGTGAAACTGGTAGTATGTGTATGACAGATAGCCGAAGTGAGATAAGTACCTCGGCTGATCGAGTAGCAGGGATCTATGATCGAGTGGTCAGAGATCGCCTCTTTTGAGATCGTGGGTTTTATTCCCATCAAACCCTCGAACCCGACTTATTTTACATTTGTATACACATATGGCAGTTAAAAGAAGATCTACAGTGCCAACTCTGAATGTGTTTTCAATGTGTCCAATATGTGTATATAATATTATAAATGATTCAAAAACTAAGTCGAGATATATGAGTCTTATTAGTATTACACTCAAAATCGACCATAACTTATAAACACCCTCCATACTCAAAATTATATGTAAATGATACAGTCTCTTCTTATTTCTTTTATTTACACAATCTCCAAAAAAAAAAAAATTGAAGAAACTTATTCGAAGCACTTAGCTTAATTCTTGCTGCTTAAGGCTCAGACATGAATAGACAGAGAGATTGAGAAGAAAAGAAAATCTCTAAAGTCATTTGCCTGCTTTATTAATTATTGTTTACCTAAGATTTTTTTAAATTAAAAATATGAAATGTATATACGTACACATCCACAAAAAAAAGAATATCTTTCGTATGACGGAGTGAAGTGGAGAAGCTGAAAAAAATTTCACGCTCATCGAGAGATGAAAAAGAAATTAATTCGTGTCATCATGAAATATCTCCATCTCATCTACTTTATTTGACTTGTTGTTTGTTTAAGTATATATACACTCAATTATGTTATTATAAGAGCGATAAAAACCTGCTTTATTATCAAATCATCAATCATCATAGTGATTTTTATTTTATAAAAATTTATTCATCTCCATTCTCTTAATCCTCCCCAATGGTTAATACCGAAGCAAATTTATTTCATTGAAATGTTTACTTAATTGCGTGAGTTGAATAAAAAAGAGATTTTTAAGAAAAAACGATTTTTTGGAACTCCATGTCGATATGGACTTTTTAAGTACATCCGTTATTTTATATCAAGTCTCTCAATTTTTAAGAATTTTTTGTTAAGATTCTTATTTGAGTGGTGTCTTAGGGGTGGGCTCAGATGAAACTATGATGTGGTATTGCATTTTTTGGTGTCTTTAGGATTTAACATAACTTTAGGTTCTAAACTCAAACCTAGGAGTGTGAAAGTAAACTACTGACTTTTGAATATTTTCAAAGAGTTTTCAACCTTTGTCGATACATTGTAATTAAAACTTTTGAATAATTTTGAGATATTCGTATTAATAGACTTGGATTATAAAGTATGGGTAGCACCTGGGCAGTACTAGCAATTAAGATTAGCGTTTACTTAAATTTTCAGTTCAACTGTATCTTTTTTAGCTGTTTTTCAATAAGAATCGATGCTGTAATGATAATTGTATGAATACAGGGTCATGGGAATCGAACTCATATTCTCACATAATAGAATTAATTATATTCATGTTGTTATCTGTTTCTTAATTACTCAGTAATTGAGTTCTTTCCATCACAGTTGCATATTTACCTACATATGGTTCGAAATCCTAAATTTCATTCTGCTATGAAACCACAGATGCTGTACCTAAATTTTAAGATTACTGAATTAAGTCCATACGTAGACTCATTTATAAAATTCCAACTGGATTTATTAAAAATTTGCATTATTATCGTATTTGCAAAAAAAATCATTCACAACTAGGAACATAGGAAGGAGCTATATTAGGCCACACAAAATAATATGCATAATTACAGAAGAAAGAAGACAAGGAAGATGTGATAATAGCAATAATGATGATGATTATATTGATGGATGCAAAAATGCTAGAGTTAATCCCCCATCTTCATCCTTTATCCTTACTTATGGTAAGTGAAGAAAAGAAATGAGAAAAAAATCTGGAAGTGCTTAGAATTATTTCCATCAAAACAAGAAGAAAATATGAATAATTTATGTCACTTTTGTGATTTTTAGCAAGCAAACCGGAAGGCGTGAGAATTTTCGAAATATTGGAATTATTTTTTCATAATTCTCTTTTCTTCGTTTATTCTTTCATTTTTAAGCATGCTGCATTAGTCAATATTCGAATTTTTTGAAAGAAAATAAGAATTTTGAAATGTCATGCTCTAAAGAGGCACTTGATGTGATATAAATTTCCTATTCTCATTGACTAGCCCCAAAAAATCATCTCGTTCAGCGTGACTCTTGTAAATTCTACCTCCAATCAAGTCAATTCATTCATGAAAATTGTTGTCGTGGGCCGAAATCTTTATAATTGGAATTAATTCATTTTATTGCTCAATTTACTACCTACCAACCTTGGTAATTAACAATCAACTAGTATAATTTCCACTGAATTAAATTCATCTTTAATCCTTTATTTTTCTATCTTATCTTATTTAAATATAGTATGAGCTTATTGCTACTCGTCTTATCGCATGATTTCCTTATTGTCTCATTAATAATTCATTCTACACTAAGATTATTTAGTATAAATTATTCACAGCTCTATGAATTTTCATTTAGTCTTGAAATTAAAATCTAAAGAAGTTAAGAAGAGAGAAATGAAGCGAATTAATTTAATAACTTTTGCTGTAAGTGATGATTTTTTATTCGTTGGTTTTTAAAAGTATGAAGTTTTAAAGTATTTTTGGATATCAACTGAAGTTATTCGGCTAATCTTGGTGTAAGAGTAAAGCTGAGCTAAGTGACCTATTTGTAACCGAATCTACTAGTCCAAAATTAAGACCTTTGTGGACCATTATTAAGGCATAGAATGAAAACCTATATTATTTTTAAGAATGCAAGTTAAACTCCTACTGAGTCAAACGTATCAATCAGGACCAAAACAAAAATCATTTCATGTGAACCTGCTGCCTACATACTCATAATGAGAATGTAAAATTTAAATCTTTCGAAGCATATGATTAGTTTATAATCTAATTAATTCAAAACTTAACTCAGACAATTAACACTAATTTATAATTTTTTCAGTTATCATGCATTCTTATCAAAATAGAATCTTTAGATGTAACACCAACAGAAGTCTGCACTGATACCAGAACTAAAGATTATTTTTGCAGTGATAATGTCACTTGCACTGGCACAGAAGTTATTGTAAGTAAAGCTTTTGAAAACAAATGAATGTTCTTACCTTCATGTTTAATTTATTTAGTATTGCGCTGGCAGTCAAGCTTCTCAAGCAATAACTTACTCGTGTGGCTCTAATTCATTGTGTCAAATAAGTGATGATGGGGATTATTGCGCTGAATCTTGTGGAAGTACTAATAGCAATAACAACAATCCAGATTTTACTTGCACTGGTCTAGGATATTATCCAAATCCTTATGACTGTACTTCATACTACTTCTGTTCATTAAATAGCGACAAAACTCAATTTGTAGCAACTCTTTACAATTGCCCAAGTGGGAATGTTTTTTCTCCAAGCTCTGCAACATACTGTACTCGAAAAAATATCATAATTAATAACTGCATAACGGCCGACTGTGGAAGAACTAATTCATCAAAATATATCCAACTTCAATATGGATTCAACAAGCAATATTATGCATTATGTGCTCCTGATGCAACTCTCCCAACTCCAATTGTCTATGTTTTCGTCTGTCCAACTAATTCACTTCCAAAACTTAACACAAATCCTCCAAAATGTTCGTACACATGCTGGCGAGCTGGATTCTTCCAGAATAATTTGGACAAATCGAAATACTTTGAATGCTATTGGAATAACTTGAGACTCGAGAGTATTGAACGGAGATGTCCATCAGGTTCAACTTTTGATGCCACAGTTTCTCAATGTAAGGTTGAATTGAGAACTATGAATGCTGCAATTTCCAATATTCTAAACGAAAATGGTGACAATGATTCATAGTTTTCAGTAAGACCAACCTTGTAAAATTGTTTAAACTTGAAAATAAAATCCTTGCACATTTTACTGCACTGTCTGTAAAATATTTTATGAATAGAAAAATTATTTGCAATAAAAAATCAATCTTGATGAAATAACAAAGCATTTTCTTGGAAATCAATTAAAGCTTATCAGTCTTAAAACACTCGATAATTTATCATTGAGTAAGCAAATTTTTAAAATTATTGCAAATAAAGAAAGCTTTATAAGCAGCATTTACTGTGGATAAAATTAAGTCAATTTGAATCATTTATAGCGACAGTTATAGAACTATGAGGTGCTTAATTTTTTTGGTGCGTAAAAAATTAAACTATTGAAGAAAACAAAATTCATCAAAAGTTTTGATCAGCTTCAACTATTTACCAGTGAAGTTCTCATATTCCTGACCAGTGTTGCAAATGTAGATGTCTACACTAGATGAAGAATGTAGATTCTTCAATAGTTTTTGTCTAGCTAAGAAACTTTCTTCATAAAGATCGATTCTATATGAAGATAGAAAATCTAATCAACACAAAGATTATTTCTACTTAAAGAATCTGTCTACATAAAGATTCGATGTAGATGTCTACAATTCTACATTTTTTCTAGGTCTACATCAGAGAAGAATGTAGAATTGTAGACATCTACATCGAATCTTCATGTAGACAGATTCTTTATGTAGAAATAATCTTTGTGTAGATTAGATTTTCTATCTTCATGTAGAATCGATCTTTATGAAGAAATTTCTGTCTCAGAATTTATCTGATCTAGGCAAATTGCCAGAATGCAACACTGTTCCTGACAATGTTACTTTTGGAACTTAACAACATTATTTCTAAAATTATTCAATTGAATTGTTTCGTAGATCATTTTAATCATCAGTGTGCATGGAGAATTCCAATATTTAAGAGACAGTAGAGCTTCAGTGTCTACAGTTTGTACTTCATCGACAGCGTCAAACACGTTTTGTGCAAGTGACGGATGTGGAAGTAATGAATTGATTGTAAGTTGTCTAATCAAGCTTCTCTCAAAAATTCAATCAAATTACTTTACATTTTATTTATTAATAGCTTTGTCTCGGTCCAAATTTTGGAGTTTCTGTTAATTGTAGTGCTCAGTATCCATATTGTAATGAAGCAACTCCTGGAAACGCTCAATGCGTAGGTATGATACCATGGGCTTCTATATTCAAAGCAATTTTTAAGCTTATATCAATCTCATTGCAGAATCATGTGGTTCAGACTTTTCTTGCACCGGAGAAGGAATTTACCCAGATCCTCTTGACTGCAAAAAATTCCATTTTTGTCAAAACGTAAATAATAACTTAGTGAGCCAATCGTACTCATGTCAGGATCGCTATGTCTTTGATCCAGATGCAGCAACAACAAATTACTGCAAATATACGAATAACTTTTATTGCACTTTGCCAAAATGTGGAAATTCAAATCAAATGAAAAATGTTTTATTTTTATATCCATTTTTCCCATACAATCGACAATATGTGGCACTTTGCATTCCAAGCAGCAAACCAATAGTTTTTAAATGCCAAGATGGATATGTTGCAGATTTATCAAAAATTCCTGTGACGTGTAACTTTAAATGTACATCTCCAGGGCTTTTTGCTAATCATGACGATTCCGCAAAATACTTTGAATGTTATTATAATTCCAACAGTCAGTTGGTTATGAGACAAGGAAATTGTTTTCCAGGATATGTTTTTGTCAAGGATAGGTGTGTAGTTCAATCTACTTTAGCACCAATAACGACTTCAACCTCCACGCAATCGACCACTCTTATCCCAATTCAAACTGAATCGACCACAACAAATTCAGCACAAACAGATTCCACTACATCCAGTTCATCACAATTTGAATCGACTACTCCAATGCCAACACAATCGGAAACAGAGCCAACGACTACCCCGGTAACTACACAGTCTGAAACAGAATTAACGACAGCCTCAGGAACAACACAGTCTGAAAGTGAATTGACAACCCAGGAATGTATCAAACCACCTTGCAATTAATAGTGAAATACTTCAAGATTTCTTGATTTTGTTCTTAATAGTTTGAAATAATAAATTCACAATATTTACCCAATATTTTATCCAAATAAATACTTTGGAACCCTAAGTCAAATGTATGTCCACAAAACTGAAAATTGTCGGAGACAGAATGTCTAATAAAACCACAGGAAGTTTCCATACCCGACATAAGGATCTTTTTCTCCATTTATGATGATATGAATATTTTTTAAAAATACCAAATATTTGACTGAAATAGACATTAATCATTTGTTCAACAGCCTAATGAGTTGGTGTGTTAAGGACTTTTTCAAATTTTCATATATTTCTATGCTTTACTTCTCCTCCTAACCGGAATTGTCGGCACTTTTCTTCTTTCTTGCATATTAACAGATTTAGTCACTATTTAACTGAAGATGTGATGCATCATTAAAACTGTTGGGTCACGTGGTTATATGAGCAGTTTTAGAAGATATTTTTTTAAATTTTCAATCTAATCCTCAGATTTTCTAGCTTGACACATAGATAGCGCTGCAATTATTAGAGAGAACTGCTTTGAATCTTTTATGTCCGTTAATTTAATTTAGTGATTGGATGTTCTTTGAGAAAAAAACCACATGACATTAGTTGAATAAAATGTTCAAATTTGCCAAAAAGGTAAATTTCATTTTTCAGAGAGTAGATCATTCAAAAGATACTGACACGTTGAAATGCTTCGTTGACTCCAAATTGCTTTGAAAGATTTTAAAAATGGCAAAAATTGATAACACTGTTTTCATTGACTATACACTAAAGCTTGTTGATTGAGAAAATGATAAGAAATTTCGTACAATTACACGAAACGAAGGAAAGCTCATAATTTAATAATCCTTGATAAAATTCAATTGGAGAATTTACCAAAGATAAAAGTTCATAAATAGAATCCCCTTAATTCCTCAATAATCTTATCAATAACTAGCCATTGATAAGAAATTTCCTTTATATTTGGATAGAAATGCCTGTGCTGATTCAGTTGTAATTCCATTTTTTTTGCAAAATGAAACTTCTATTCCTTGTTATAGTAATTCTTTGTGGCGTACAGGTACTTATTTTTTTTTACTGATTTAGCTTCAAACAGATTTTAGATAAATTTTACTTCATTTGCTTAGTATTCTGTACAAGAACCCCTAGAAGGAGATGACACATCGATCATGGATTGTGTTATGAATGCAGCAGATGAACTAGGATTAGACAGAATTCAAGGTGGTGCTGAATGGTTAATTGAATTGAGATTTACAGTTGAAGATCTTGTCAATGGACGTAGAAGATGTCAAGAAATGACAAACGATCGTCTTCGAGATGCTTGCATGATTACATGGAGAGCTCAAGTATTGATTGAAGCTGCTCGTTTGGCTAGTGACTTGAGAACAATCACCAATGATGAAGATGCTCAGCAATTTTATAATGATTTCCTTGCTTGTTTCGGTGTTGAGCCATCACCTGATGACCCACCATATCCACCTGTTGAATAATTTCATTTTTTGAGCAATAAAATGTGACTTAATGCTTTGATGATTAAAACTCACTTGATATTTTATATTTATTAGCTTCTCAGATTAACATTAACCCGTAGCAACTTTATAGTCAGGCAGCCAATGAAACATATTGTTCGCTATGGCACCAGAGGACAGTGTTTTTGAATGGAATCTTATGTTAAGAGATTAATTTATACGCGTAAAGTTTAATAACGATTAGAGTAAGTATGGATGTGGAGCTAGATCAATTTTAATAATAAAGTTGCAGCAATTGTATTCTTATCGATAAGTATATACACTCTAGTGCCTTTTCAGCACTCAATTAAATACAGTGCCATTGTGTGAGTTCATTCGAATAAATGTTTTCATTTTAGTCGTCGTCCGATTATTGAGCAGGAACAAAGTAGAATAAAATTTCTCTAAAATGTCAAAATTTCCAAGATCAAAAGTTATCACAGAATCAAAGTTGATAGAACTGTCTGAGAAATTAAACTCTCCGTTTTGGGCATACGATGGAAACATAATTAAGGATCAAATTAATAAACTGAGAAATTTTGATGTCATTCGATATGCTCAAAAAGCATGCTCAAACATAAACATTTTAAAATTAGTGAAAGAATGTGGAACAAAAATTGATTCTGTGTCATTTGGAGAAATTGAGCGTGCACTGCAGTCTGGATTTGTGCCTGGAACAAGAGAAAATGAAATTGTTTATACTGCTGATATAATTGATAATGAAACGTGCGAGCGTGTCCTCGAAATGAATATTCCAGTCAATGCAGGTTCAATTGATATGTTGAGGGAATTAGGTCGTCGTAATGCTATCAATCATCCAATATGGATAAGAATTAATCCAGGATTTGGTGATGGACATAGTAAAAAGACAAATACAGGAGGTGAAAATAGTAAGCATGGAATATGGTTTGAAGATCTTCCAGAAGCAATAAATGTAATTAAGGAAAATAATCTAAAGCTTATTGGATTCCATATGCATATTGGATCTGGACTGTTTTCAAAAAATTTCGATCGAGTTAGTGATGCAATGGCTGATCATGTTATAGCATGTAATCAAGATATAGAAGCTATATCAACTGGTGGAGGGATTCCAATTGCTTATAAAGAGAACGAAATAGGTGTTGATGTTGACAATTACTTCTCATTATGGGATGCAGCTCGAAAGAAAATCGAAAAACATTTTGGACATTCAATCACTCTAGAAGTTGAACCTGGACGTTTTCTTGTTGCCGAGTCTGGAATTCTTGTTTGCAAAGTTCATGCTGTGAAAACAATGGGAAGTAAAAAATATGTTTTAGTAAATGCAGGATTCAATGACCTCATGAGACCAACAATGTATGGCAGTTATCATCACATTACAGTTCTAGGAGATACAACTAATCGTGAAGTGGAAGAAGTTGTTATCGCTGGACACTTGTGTGAATCAGGTGATGTTTTTACACAAGTTGAAGGAGGCATTGTGATAACACGATTGTTACCGAAAATGTATGTTGGAGATTATCTTGTGTTTCACGATGTAGGTGCTTATGGTGCATCAATGTCGTCTAATTACAACTCACGACCATTATTGCCTGAAGTGCTGTTTATCGATGATGAGATTAAGCTTATCAGAAGGAGACAAACAGTGAATGATTTGATTCAGTTGGAAATGTGTGTTGATAATATTTGAAGGAGCTGACAAAGGTCTATTGGCACACAAAATCTAAACAGATTTTATTTTCTCAAAGAAATGCCAGAAGTAACTCAAAAAGAAATGTTTGTATTTTCACCTATTTTAATTAAATTCTTATTTTTTTATTACAAAAAATATATTTTGGACATTAACAGACCCATGCCCTTTCTCTTCTTCTTTGGCACTTTATTTTTAGAACAATTTCTTGCACAGATTTTTAAAAATAAAAAAAATGAATGTATTGTAAAAAAGTTCAGAAAACATTTTGTTTACATTTGATTTCTAGCATCATTTTAATATAAATATTTACATTATTATTACCATCATATTCTACTAATTTTACGATTCTTTATTTTAATTTATGGTTTTTCTTTCGAATGAGAAAAGAATGGAGATAGAGAGAAAATCTCGTGAAAATGATGATTGTGAGATTTTTCATTCTTTTCTTTCAATGAAATTTCCTTAAATATTTTTTTCTTTCTTTTATAACTCTATGGGGGTCATTCACTTATTACGGTCGCAATTTGAGGGGGGATATGGACATACGGAGGGAGTAATGATCTAGCAGATACGTAGACAAAGATGGGATTATAGGGATATTTAAAGACAGTTCTCCTATTTTTTCTCAATCACTGATAGATTAGCTTTGGATTTGGATCATTTATGATCATTTTAAGTCGGATTCTTGACTTGGAGTGTGTCTAAAGTCATGTCATTTACCCCTAAATGCCTCAAACAAAAGAAAATTATCTACATTACTATTTTGAGACACAGGAGGAAGAGAGTTACGTAACAAGTGAACAGCCCCCATGAGCGCGCTCACATGTTTTAAAAAATTATGATAAAACAGACTATCCATCTTAAGGTTAACGTCAGTTTTCAACTGTTTTCTCTACAATAATATTAAATTTTTATATTCTTTGGAAGCATATTGATGATCATTATGAGGATAATTCCTCCTCACTCTTTTTTTTTCCACTGAGACAAAAAAATATATTTCGTCTTGCCTTCATCATTTCATCAAGTCAGTCAGTTTGAATATTTTGTATGTTCACTATAATAGTTTGAAGTGCTATTGGATGGCGGAGGAGTAACAACATGCGGATATGGACTTGAATTTGTATGATGTGCTATTGATGATTTGCAGTCATTTGACATCAACACGGTTGTATTTGTGGGACTGGCACTTGAAATCATGTTTTGTTGCTGAGGATGCTGTTGTGTCATCTGACTCATTTTTAAGCCTAGAATATGTTTAAGAAAGAAGAAAAAAAAATAAAATTTATTTTTTAAATAAAGCATAAATAAGGAAGAATCTCTTCTCGCTGTCGTCACATCAGCATACTTTCATTAGTGAGATCATAAATTATATAGCTTGTTTCAAGTGGTTCTTATATTTTTTTATCTTTAATACTTTCTCTCACATATTTAAGAACTCTTATGAATTGAGAATTGCTGATTGATGAAAGCATGCGATCATTTAAATTTTTTGAGGATAGAAAATTCTTCGAAAATCTTTTAAATTTAACAAACTAGGTCATTGAGACAAATAATTACCTCCATTTTCATATGCTTGATAGGTTTGATAGCTGTTGGCATACTCAAGAACATTACTTTGAGGTGGTGAGGGATTCCGAACATATTCTGATGACTGATATTGCCATGGAGCTTCTGAGAATGATGGTGGAGCTGACTGCACACTTCCAGCTGAATACTCATGTGAATAGCTTGGATATGACGATGGGTAGCAATTTGGAATATCAGCAACATTTAATTGCGCTGAATCGTAACTTGATGGTGGGTAGAAAGATGAAGAATTTGAGAAACTTTTCATTTGTTGCTTCCTTCTAAATCCTCTTGGTCGTCGACGTAAACTACCTTCATCCTCAAACATGTATTCAGCACTAGCATCAATTGTCCAGTAATGTCCTTTTCCTGGTTTTCCACATTCTTTTGGTAACTTTTTAAAACATTCATTAAGACTGAGGTTATGTCTGACCGAATTTTTCCATCCATTGTATTCACCGTTGAAAAATGAGTATCTGGAAGTGAAACTTTATGTTAATTTTTTTGGATGATATTTTTGGCACTAGATTTTATTATATACATAAGGATTTAATTAATATTTTTGAATTCATATCGTTACTTTTATGTGGATGAGATGAATAGTGATGGGGGGGGGTCAGTTTGAGATTTTATGACAGTTTAAATGAAGCAAGCTTAATTTCGATTAGAGATACTTGTAAAAATTACTCAAAATAGTAACATCTGATTCCGACATTTTTCTCAAACTACGATCACCGTAAACATTTTAAGTTTTAAATCAAATGCACATACATCCAAAATATTAAGAACTGTTCACTTACTTTGATTGTAAATATTTATAAATTTCACTTAAAGTTCTTCGTTTCTGCGGTGAATCCTTTATTGCCATCACAATCATATTTATATAGCTCATCGCCGGCTTTTCTGGTTTTCTTCCACCCGTCTTTTTCACTGTTGGTTCTGAAGTTGTACTGCTCAACTGATGATCAACATTTGAAGACGACGATGATGAGGATGCGCCGGAAGTATTTTTGCAAATAATTGATTCATTTTCACCGACATTATTATTATTGTATGACACGACAGATCCGCCGGATGTGCCAATTTTCATGTCACAATTCAAACTTGAAGTTGTGGTAATGCAACTTACGGCCGATGAAATTGGCACTGAAATTGAAGGTATTGGCGATGACATATTACTATGGTTATCTCTCATTACCATATTATCGTTCTCGACATAATCCAGCATGGTTCCATTTGTACAATATTTAATATTTGGAGTTGATGTTAATCCATAGCGATTCATCATTGGTGGACATGACGGAGAGGTCGATGATGATAAATTTGAATGCGATGGTGATGAGAGTTTCAAAGAATTAATTGGAGCTTCCAAATGAGTCAAATGTGGAGGCATCGAGTAATGATATGAAACGGATGTTGGTATATTTTCAGGATTTGTATGTGCTGACGATGATGCCAAAATTCCAACAGAATAAGGATGATGTCGATTGATGTAGTGAGGATTTGAAAGTTTATCATCGACAGATATTCTGTGAGTTGGTGGAGGGGGAAAGTGATATGGTGCTGAAAGATGATGAGAATATATTGGAGAATGTCGATCATCAATCATTGGATGCGGTGGGTAGTGAACACGATCATCACTTATTTCAGTTATATGATAAACTGCAGGTTTTTCTTCCACTTCTGATTTTGGTTCAACAACGATGTCAGTTCCAATTGTCGTAATAATAGTACGATTTCCATCATCTGACATATTTGTTGGAATTGACGATGAGGAAGAAATCATTTGAAGGTTTGTTGGACTTCCATAAATATGTGGATAGACAGCAGGTGAGGGTGAATGCTGAGTTCGACTGTCCATTTCTTAAAAATCAATTCACTAATAATAATAATTTTATATCCAATATTATTTATTTATAAAAATCTCTAAGCCACTTGAACCACTGATTAGTTTCAATATTTATTTATTTATTCATTAATGTAAACTTCTTAATGTCCACACACGTACTATAAGTATTTTTTCACACTAAGCTTCTTATTTTTTTTTATCGAGATCTTAAAATTTTCTCGTCTTATCCCGTCAAGTAGCTCCCGAATACTGAATACTAATTGGATAATTTCATGGATGATCGCACGTCTTCGAACGAGATCTGTGCATGTATTTGTGAACTGCGCAAAGCTTATGGGCATGGTTTTCCTTCATTCCTTTGATCTTTCATGTCGTTTTTTTCCTCTTATTTTCTCTCGCTCTTATTTCGGTCAGCTTTGTATGAACAAAAAAAAATGCTAAGTGAAAGAATTTTTCAAGTATTAACACAGATATAAATTGATTACCTTCACGGATAATTTTTACGATCGGAAGTTTTGTTTACATAATTGAAGAAACTTTTTTTTTCTTTTTTATCTTGAGCTGAAAATCACTGAAAATCTTCTCAAAATAATTCGAGTCGGGTCTAAAAAATTTCCACATGATTACAGCATGACGTCAACATTATTAAGATGCTAATTTTGCCATAGAAATTACTTCTTAATTTATCAAAAAAAAATATCAAAAATCAGTCCACACATTGTGTGTGATGAGGAATTCTTTTGAGGATGAGAACTTTTGTGGGCGGAGCGTCTTTACTCAGCTAAAAATATTTTCTTGACATCATTGTAAGACAGTTTTCATCTGTGATGTTTTTTTTTTGAAAGCACTCAAAATTATATTAAGCAATATCTGAAAAGGTAGGATTCTTGTCATTGGATTGTGATACTTTTGGGGTCCTAGATTTTAATCAAACGCTGGGTTTATCAAGCTTTAAGAGATATCTACATATACTTGAATTAACTTCAACATCCTTTAGTATCTGAACTCTGGGATATCGTGTTAAACTTTAATCTTTTTTTGTGAATTCGACAATATTTTAATACAAAATATCTCGCTTTTCTGTAGTGCTCCTCCTCTTGGGCATCATAAAATGTTAAACGTTCTAAGTCTTAATATTTTAAGGGAGAATTGTAAAAAATAAACTCTTGAGACTTTATCAGAATTAGGAATTAGCAAATCCTGTGAATCAAAATTAAACTGAACAAACTGTAAAGTGTTAAAGATATCAACAAGACTTTCCAATAAAGAAATGATCTCGCATTTACGCGCAAAATTGTCATTTTAATGCCACCAAGACATTCTATATTCTCATGCCATTAAATTAACATTATCCATTTGTAATTTGACACAATTTCTCGTCATTTTCATATGCAACGATCTTTGTATATGAATGTCTTATGTTTACATTGTAAGTTATGAGATTTCATAATAATAAAAATAAATATAAAATGATGCTCTGAGAATAAGATTAATTGTGCTGCATGAATGCAGTCATTTCTCATTTTAAATACAAATTGTCTGCAATATTAGCTCAATAAATTCCATTTCAATCTTTCATCATGTCACATTTAGATGTGACCTACCATAACTCGATTAAGTCTATAATTGCAAAAAAGAATGGCAAGAAGATTTTATATCACCAAAATATTTACAAAAAATGCCGCTTTTCTAAATATTATTGTTATTATCAAACATTCTCAAATCAAGTGAATTTATAGATTTGAGGCAATGAAACATGATCAGCTGTTGAGTGCCTTGGGGGGATTCCGATGGTCAAAGTAACTAAGTTTGAATTTCATTCGCATGGTCTGGAGGATTTTTTTTCACTATGTATTAATGTTTACTAAATTGTAGGCAAATTTACATTAAAAAGGGGATTCCGTAAACAAATTTTTCAATTCTCAAACAAAATCCCATACAGATGATGATGATGATCAACTTATAAATATTTAAAATATTTCGAATTGCAAATTGAGTAAATAAATGATGCGATTTGTTATCACAATAATTATACATATAGATAGACTATACAATGTATCTAGTTCATTCATACAGTTTTTGTTATTTTTTGATGCTCGATGAAACAATCTGAATCTGAAACAGTTGGATCGAAAGGTTATTACTGTAAATAAAGCATATCATAAGTATATAAGCTTTAAAATCGAGTTCAAGGTATGAGCAGTTATGAGTATGGAAACGTTTTTATCAAATAGCAAAGCTAAAGAAATCCAACTGCATTGTCAAAGATCATCTCTTTTTCGCGTTCAATGAATCCAACTTATTTGAATTTTTAGACTTGAATATTATGTAATGTTAATGATTTAGGTTGTTGATCATGTAGAATAAGGTTGAAATCAGTTAACAACATTTAAAACTTTCCGTTTCAGTGCATGCATCAATAGGTGGGATCAACAATTACAAATGAAAAAGATCGAGACTGAAATCCGTATGCATGATATCAAAGTTCCTTGAAGAAAAAATATCTATGCGTGTTTATTTGTTCTTAATACTTCAGTAACAATAAACAAAAGCACACAGAAAGACATCATCTTTTCATCATAAAAACTTGTTGAGTTTACATGCAACAGAAGGGAAACAAATTCAAGATTATCGCGCCCAGCAATTCATGATCCTTTCTGTAAAAATAAATAAGTTTGAGGAATAAGAAACTGCCGATGAAAATACGTCTCAGTTTTCATAACATTATGGGCAATATTAATATTCATTTGGTGCAATGTGGTGATAAAGTTCACTTTTTATTGCCTTAAAAAAACTATTTTATTGCTTCCATGTTGCTTTTAACATTCCTTTTTGTTTTTCATCTATTAGAACAATAAACAAAAGGAATGTCTAGCGATGGATGATGATTGCTCTATATATGACCCTTGAACACATGAATGTTGAATTGTCGAAATAGATAATTTATAACAATATTCAAATATTTTCTTGCTTGCTCTTGCTTCTGGTCGACATCGAGTGATGCACACTCTGAGACCACCCAAAACAGAAAAAAAACTTCTGCTTCTTTAAAGTATAAAGCAACACACAATGTTTTCATTCTTTCAAATTAGTTTCAAAAAACATGAAAAAAGTGTTCAAATAAAATCGCCCGACCAGTATGTGCATTGCTTAGTATCAGTACGATATTGAATATTTTTCTTTTTTAAAAAAATATATCTCCTTACACATGTGGCATTAAATTAGCTTTTATTTTGAAATCTTGAGACTGAGCTCGGTTAGGAGAAGGCTTTGATCGACTTTTTATTATTTTAGACTTGTGGCTGGAATGGGAGAACTTATGATCACTCGCTTCGAATGTCATTCTTCAATTATAATAAAAAAATTCATGAGAGTTAAGATTTATCCTCAACATTAAGTTCCTTTCTTTATAATAATCCATAACCCTCCTTAAAGTATGTCTAAAATTGACTCCAAAGCTGACTAATACTTGATAATTAAAAATTTCCAGCATATGAAATCCACTGCTTTACTTATCAATAAGCTAAAAAATCGATACCATGAAGATGCGCTGTAAGTCACATTGAACTCATGCTCGTCCACATTAAAATTATGAAAAAGGAGTATAGACTTTTTATTGTATTTCAATTTTTTTTATGATTTTTGATAGTTACACGTTCTTAAAAAGTCAGAACATTAGTCAGATTTAAAGATTTAATTATGTATTTAAAAAAAATATTTAATTATCAAAAATGCTATAAAAAAAGATTCAAGTTTCTTGAAATATGAAACAAATTTTTGTGGTCAAATTACCATCTTCATGCCTTAAATTTCTGACTTTATGTCCCTGTCTCTAGTGATGAATACTTTCATTTCCTAGATCTGTTCTGCTTCATATTTTCATTATTACAGAAAAAAACTCTCCTTTTCGTGTCAAGTGGCTAGTGGCGCCACAAATTCGTCGTGAGTATGGACGCACACATGACATTATAATGTTGTTGTTGTAAAAATGTCATCACACACTGAGTGGTTTTTCTTAAATGTCACAACATTTTTGAATGTTGCAAAAAAAAAGGAAAGACGAAGAAGAAGTTTGAAGGAAAGCCATAAATTAATAAGCTTGTCAGTTATGGTTCACTGCGGTAGGTGATATGAATAGAACATATTGGCAAGAATTGCTCGTTCATGAGTTGAATTTATAAAATTAAATCTTGACTTTTTCACATCTATTTTGTGATCATAAAAGTTAAATGTTTACGTTTGATAGCAGAATATTAAAAAAATTGTAGGCTCACTACTTACAGTCTTGAATTTCACCGCGATCGTAATTTTTTTTGTGAAACTTAAATTTCTCACTTGGCGTCTGGATAGTGTCTTATGTTAACCCAAAAAAATATATATCTATTGCCTAATAAAGAAAAGGGAAATTGCTTTTAATAGGATTTTTTTCAATGGAATTTTTCATTAACGGAATACAAATTTACATTTCCTTAATTTTGCTTCTTTTTAAAATCGAAATGGCGTTAATTCATGCATTATTTTGATCTGTTTTTGTAGCTGGAATGCAGACTGTACCAAATTAATTTCCATGAAATTTAAATTTTTCCTTAATTTTCAATACAAAAATCAGTTTTGAGGTACAAGAACAAAAGATTCAGTTGTGAAGAGTTGAGAATTATTTTGAGTGAGATTTAGGCATGTCACAATCTCTCGTTTTATGAAAAATTATTGTGATCTGTAAAATATTATATAAGATTCATAATGAAAAATCAGAAAGATACATTAGCAAATTGAAGCTAGCTACTAAATAAACTGAATCACATGATCATCTTTAGGCATTCTTGTCCTTAAAAATCTATATTCGATGTCAATTCTGATCAATTGCTAATAATACAAAACACTTTACGTCAATTCATATTACATACATATTGCAATCTTTAGTTTTAAAAAAATGAATCTAAATTTCATCAATAATTACAGTTTCATAAGTTTAAAACATTCCCAGTCAAGCCCATGCAACAATTTTTCATAAAGACAAAACAATAGCAAAGTTGAAAAAAGAGAGAAAAAAATTCAGTTCTTTATGAAAGAAGAGCAACTTTGATCTATTCTATTTTAACGCTCACATTTAATAGTTATGCTAGAGAAGAGATTATTGTTTATATGTTAGATGAAGGAAAGGAAAATTTGAAAGACACAAATATGTAAACAAAAGATTTTTCAATGTGCGTTTAAAATTTTTTGATTTGTGAGGTTTTTAACAGCAATTTTCAATTGTTTTACAAAGTTCTCTTGATCTTGTAGAAGAGTGGAATTTCCAAGCATTGCTCAAAGAAATTAAATAAATTTGGGGTTGTTCACAAGTAACGTCTATCATAGAACGAGAATTTTTAGAATCCCTTTGATCACAAATTTATGTTGTATCACGCAGTCACAATGATTCAGATTAGGAAAAAATGTTCAAAAATTCCTTGTGCACAATATTTTTTCCGACATTTCTTGATTTGATTCTTTTAGCATCTTCTACATAATTTTTTCGTTCATGGCTCAAAAAATCAGTCCTTAATATAAAGGATAAATTTGATTTTTTTACCAAAAGTTTTTAAAAGTTTATCAAAAAATATTGTGCATGATCAAATTTTGTATGAAAATTTATGTAGACTTTGATCGCAAATATCTCGAAAACGGCATCAACCGGTATGTCCCCAGTAATACGGGAGATAGAATAGCTTAAGTTTTGTAAAAATACTCAGATTTCAATTGCATTTTTAAGACTTAATCAGCAGTTTTTTTTTGATTTGGTAGTTTTAATATGCAGATCTATGCTTAATTTAGCTAACAACAGCTAGCAAGATATGGAAATAACAACTTAAAGTAGAGAAAATCGAAGATTTTTTTTCATATACAAAATGTAAACAAATTTTTGTTGAAAATAAATTAAAGATTTCTGGAGTAAGACATCAAATTGAAACGAGATATTTACACTGAATATGCCTTAAGTTAAGATCTTTAATCTGGCATTTAAAAGATGAAGTTTAATTAATATATTATTTTTGAATTTTTGAACATTTTTTCTGAATCTGAATCATTGTGGCAGTGTCATATCATTTTAATCGATGGACATCATTTGTAGATGATCCCTTTTTGTGAAATCTTACAATATCGAGGAAATCCGTTGGAAAATATTAAACTTGAGGAAATGACAAAAATCGCATTGTGAATCATAAATGTAGAATTTCTATCCGAATGTATAAGATACGTTCCAATAACTTTTTATAATCAAATGAACGATATTGCCGCTGAAGTGACAGTCAAAATTTTTTTATTCAGTTCATCTTGGCACTTGAAATATCGTACATCATTTTTCTACTGAAAATATGATATTGAAAAATTTGTGTGTGGCTTTTTTGATTATTTTAGGTTTCAGCTCGTACAGTGAGTCACTTCCTCATAATCCATCTACAAACGTCGGTAGATTTTTTGATTTAAGCAAAATTTCAAGCCTTCTTAATTTTCCATCACTGTTCAAACAAAGCATTTCATCACTATCCAACTCTAAAAAGATAAATGGAACTTATTTTGAATCTTGGCCTTTAGACTACATTTGGGCTGAATCAAGTCTTAAAAAGCAATTCACTAGAATGTTAATAACAATAGTGATTTATAAGAAAATTGCAATTTTCCTTGCTTTATCTTCTTTAATATTTTGGATTCCTGTTTTTACAAGCAGTGAAGGATTCTTCCCATCGTATGCTGAAGAAAAGGAAGAAGAATCAAGAAGTTATGGAGGTAATTGACAGGTTAAAATCAATTATGCAAAATAAAAAATTTATTCAAATTTTAAAAACTTTTTAAATTTTTCCTTTTCAAAAAATGTTATGTCTAGGAAACAATTATCAGCTGCATGAAAATCTTGCTTATTTTGAAGAAAGAAAGTATGACCGTGAAATTGATAATTTATAAACTTATTGTGTCAATATAAAAGATATACTTTAACAATAAATTGAATACTTGTGGAACTGTTATAAATCATTGCTTCTTTTATTATCCAACCAACCATACTTAATGAAAGCACGATTCTGACAAAAATTGATGAATTAAAAAGTTAGTGTATCTTCAGTCATTGAATAAGCTCGACAAATCTCAGGGAAAATGCGAGTAATTTTAGTTTTGCTAATTTTTAAAACTTTCATTGTGGAAAGTTACGACATAAAAGACTTTATTCCTGTGGAAAATATGAAGCAAAAATATAGTTCTATTCTCAATCTATTGAGTGTCTTAACTAATCCAAATATAACCCGACACAATTTTCATGAAATGATTGGTAAAGATCAACAAAAGTTCTTGCTGGATCAATTTGCAACAAGAAATGACTTGACCAGGATATTAAAAGTAATCTTCAAACTCATCACATTCAAGAAAATCACAAAGTTTTTCATCATTATTGGATTTTTGTTCTTTTTGCCAGTCATGAATTCTCATGAGAGAAATTCGGAAACAATTTTGACTGAAAGAGATGATTTGGATCTTTATTCATTTATAAGTAAGTGATTTATGTAGGTTTTGAAGCAAAACACTGCACAATATTGATCACACAATATTGATTCTAATATAGACAAAACTGATTATCGTTCCATTGAGCGCTACAACTTCTTTATACATTCCACGGAAGCATTTACAAGTCCTTTGATGGTGTGGTGCGTAGCAGAACATGATGCCTATTGTCGCTTTCAAGGAATGTTTGATGTCATTGATCAACTTTATCCATATGATAAGTAAGCATATTAAGCATCAAAATTATTTGATTCTATCAAAACTTTTTTCAGATTAATTGAACGTTTTCTGCCAAACTCTACTCAATTTAATTTGCAATTTATGATCGATAAAATTTCCCCGACAATCAGGAATACTTTATTGAGAAAAAGTTTCTATGAAAACGACGATGATGATGATGATGATGAAGGATCTGGAGATAGAAATGATTCAGATGATGAGGAAGAGGAATAAAATTTTCACACTTTAAAAATAAAACGAAAGAAAAACACGAAAATTAATTATCGATATCCGCTTTATATATTGCAATGTGAAATTAATTAAGAGAGAAAGAAAAAAAAATTGATTTTAAAAACTTAATGGATGCAATGTGTTTTTGAGGCGAAACGAGTTCAAAGATATTCATATTAATTTTTATTTTGTTTACATTACAAGAACCAAAAGTCGAGGAAGAAAGCATCATGATGAAGTCAATTACTATTCTTGCTATGCTTCATTTCTTTGAGATTCAATATGTTGGCTAATGAAATGATGCAAACGACGGCAAAAGATCATAAGCTTCAATTTAAATGGCTTATAAACATTTCAAATCCATGACATTAAATATGAAATTTTCTGTAACATAAATGGAGAATAAAAGGACAAGTAAAGTCGTGCTTTGTGTAGTTTTCAGAGTTGTTATGTAGCGTGGGTTGAATGAAATCTGAGACTTAACATTTCTGTGAAAAAGGATTGAATTGCTGCTTCTTTCGCTGTTTTGACAGCTCTTATTAAGAATTGACAAAACTTGCCTCTAGAAATTATTTACTAGATTTTCTATTTCAGAATTTTGGGATTCAAATGTTATCTCCGCACATTGCCATGTTCTGGACTAGTTTTAGCTTCTAGAATCTTGATCAACTATCGTGCAATAAATTTAAAGTTCTCTAGAATATAAATTCAAATGTTATCTCCGCACATTGCCATGTTCTGGACTAGTTTTAGCTTCTAGAATCTTGATCAACTATCGTGCAATAAATTTAAAGTTCTTTAGAATATAAATTCAATAATTTGAAACTTTTTTTTTCTCAAATTCAAAAGTACCAAACATTAAGCTCAACATTTTAGTTGAAAGAAAAATCAACTATTTATTTCTAATCAGCTGATGTTAATGATCTTAATGAGTCCACAAACTTTTATTTTTCACATATTTAAATATTTATAAGTTGATCATCTGTATGGGATTTTGTTTGAGAATTGAAAAATTTGTTTACGGAATCCCCTTTTTAATGTAAATTTGCCTACAATTTAGTAAACATTAATACATAGTGAAAAAAAAAAAAGAAATCTTCCAGACCAGAGAGTTTATAAAATTCAGACTTATTCACATCGACCATCGGAATCCCCCAAGCGTAGCTGATCATGTTACCTCTTCACTGTTGAGAATGTTTAATTAAAAGAAAGATTGTTTGATAGTAACAAAAATATTTAAAAATTCGGCAAGTTCATTTTGTAAATATTTTGGTGATATGAGATTTGCTATGCAATGTCTATCGTAAATCCTTTCATTCAGTCTGATTTTTTTATTCCTGCAAATATTAACAAAATTGTAAACATTACTACACAAATATTGATGCATATGCAAGTTCTTTTTAGAATCTATCAATGTGTTGTGATGAAGGAGGGATTATACATATATCCATAAATCACTGAATACATTAATCCCGCCTTTTCGTGAGTAACTCATAAGAGAGAATGAACGGAGAAGAGAAAATCATCTCACGCGCATGAATCATCATTTCATGCTCTAGAAAATTTACTATTCATTAATTTTTGTTTTGAGGAACATTCAACTAATTTTTGAGATAGTTTACCTCAAGACATCGAATAATGATCAACAAAATTGTGTTACTTCTGATTGCAATTGCAAAAATTTCATGTGATATAGAAGATGAAATTAGTCAACTTGAAATACCAACTGGAACTAAATACAGTTACTTTAGCAATATTTCAGAACCTACATCATCAAAAAATCCAAAAGAATTGGTGATTTATGAAAGACCAGCTGGATCTCCTTACTTATTCTTAAGAAACATATCAGCACCAAATGCGATAATGATGAAACCAATGGAAAGTATGCAAATGGATGAGAATGGACCACCTGATTTTAGGTCAGAAATTTTAATCAAGGTTTTACTATCAATCGTGATTTATAAAGCAATCGCTTTTACATTCTTGATGTTGATTTTGTTAGTCGTCTTGCCAGCAATAAATCCAGCTTATCAAAGAAAGAAGCTATAAAATTTCCTGAAATTTGTTATTATTTATATTTATTTTATTTTAAAAACTGCTCAGGTCAGGTCAATAATTTTATTACGTTGAAGTAAATGTAATGATTTTTGTATTGTAAAATTTACATTTTGGACGTATAAATATGATGATCAAATAAATATAATGTACTAGATATAATCTTTCAAAGTGGACTCAATATTTCTACAATTAAATGTTCTTAATCAAATCCTTACTTTTAACCGTGGGATCTTATAGTAAGGATTTGTGTTTTACAGATCTTTTATTAATCAACCTGCTGATCCATTTTCTGAATCTTAATGTTTTGTCTTAATTTTCCATCAGTAAGCAATGGTGAGGATCTCTCCTTCGGTTTTCTATTTTCTCCTTTTATTTCAGGTAAATTCACATCAGCTTCCTTTAGTGTCTGCCTTGTAATGCATTTGATTATGATCGTAATAAGTACACATACTATTCCAAGCACAAAAATAATCAACCCAACAATTCTACCAAAATATGGAACTTTAACTGCAATCTTAAGTTCGTCAATCATTTTTTCGTCAATTTTGTACTTTTGTTCCACCCACAATGTTGGTATGAAAGTTGTGGGACAAGATTGGAAAAGGGCGATGTCTTCGGAGTCTTTTAATAAGAAATTCAGTTGAAATCGCATAACTACCTCTAATGGAACTCCAGTCATCTAGAAGGTACAAATTAATTGTAGCAAAGAAATCTATTTCTCTTAATTAAAAATTGTCTTACAGGTTCCAGTGTAATGTAAGACTCATGTTTGGATCTATTAGGTTCGAGTCCTTGAACAAGATCCAAGTAGTACTCATCAGCACCATAGAAATGTGGATATGACATAAACACGGGTGATGAAAAACGACATGCAGATAAGTTAAAAACACCAGACGGGTAAGTTCTTTCACTTCCTTCACTGTAACATAAATTTTCTGGATATTTGGTTCCATTATCAATCAACCTTTCACCAGCTAAGTATCGATATCCTTTGACTCCAAAAACATCAACTTCTCTCTCAAAATCAAATGGAAGTGATCTGCACATGTCAGGTGTGAATATTGATAGTGTCACTATCTGTTGATCAAGTGGAAATAATTCACCAGGTGATCCCTTAACTTTCGAGCATTCTCCACCATACATGTTGCTGAAATCACTTCCTTTATAGTTTTGGATTGTTCCCAACTTCGATGAATCATCCTTTCCTGTATGAACATTGTGCATTCCACTTAAAGCTGTGCTTGCATTTCGCTTCAAATGTTTTATGGAACGCGATTATCTCAAAGAGGCAATAAAGATATCAAAATTTTTGCTTACCATATAGAAAAATCCTATCTTATCGTACGGTATGTGACTGATATTAAAACCTTCAATTAGATTTGCTTTCCCCATCAGCACCATATTATCTTCATAGCCTGAAATGAGTAGTTAATGACTTTGAACTTTATGGATATCAGAGCAGCACATTAAAGAAATGGCTGCAATCTTATAAAAATTATTGCATCATGTCAGCAATGTTAATCATCACGTGGTCGTAATATGCTGATCGGCTTTAGCTACAACCAAAGAAATATTTTATAGATTAGCTTACCTTCAAACAAAAGTTCACGAGCTGACTTAGTCACAGTAATTTCTTCTTCATATCCATTAAGTGCAATAGAAATAAGTTTTTTGTGGTTATAATCCATTTTTAATGACTGAGCTACAGCACCAACAGCAACCACATTAATAGTCGTTAATACGTCATCCAATGAACCTTTACTCCCTTGTTCATCGAAAATGTAAGTGCTGAATGGCTTATAGCTAACAGTTGAGTTGTGTTGATGAAATTTCAGATCTGTTTTATCACGATATTCTCGAAAACGATAAGGACCAAGTTCTTCAAAAATAGGTTTGGTAAATTCTGGGAATGTGTAATCTTCAGCATTCGTCCAATTAAATAAATAAACATCAAAGTATAGTTCTATGCTTGGACTCTTCCATTCTTTGAATGATTGAGATTTCTCGTCAATCATCAGTTCCTAAAAACATTAAACAAACTGTTATTATACTGCTTATTGTGCTTTAGTAGAGTGCTAAGACGATATTTAGGGTTATATCCAAAATGATGTCATCTTAAGACTGTTTCAAGTGGCACAATTGAATTTATGATTACAGAATAATGAACATTGGTATTAATGTATCACTCTTCATGAGTATCAAAAATCCATTTGCCGGCTTTAGTCCAAACAACTTCTACTCATAATATCACATTACCTTACTAAGAAACGATTTGAAGATCGCTGGCCAAAAAATTAAAATACATCCTCCGATTACGATTAAAACGGCACCGACTAAGAGAAAAATTAAGTTGACTTGCACACTCTGTCGCATTTTGCAATATAAATGATGATCATACGTTTAGGTAGAGAAAGAAGTAGAAAACACTTTTACTTTCGTCTAAAGTAGTAAGATGCATAGAAATATCTGTAAATAAATAGCACAGCTGAATGAATTGAATGGAATATTAATAGAGAAAGAGAGAAACTGGTTTCTGTTGATTTCCTAAGATTAAACTTTTATGCAATTTCTATTGCACTTCGCGTAAAAGTGAATTCACTTTTTCATATTATTAATATTTGTTTGCTTTTGTAATTTAAGATTACTTTTGGGTTAATATAAGCTAGATCTTCTGCATAAATGAAGTCAATCAGGTTTATTGTTTTTACAGACCCCCCCCCATCCGTTTGGAGATTTAGGTCAATTATTCAAACAAGCAGATCAAGAATAACGACGTCATTTATTAACGACCCTCAAGCTTGTAATTCAATGTTAATTGTCTTTCAAGAGAACTTGATCATGTCTATAATTAAGCCACGATTAAAAAATTTCTTATTAAATGTAAACTGATTCAACCCTATCGAGCACATGGGAATTCCGCACACATAGTTAAAGTATAGAAAAGATTACGTAAAAGTAAATACGTCATATTCGGCAAAAACGTTGACTTACTATCAAATTACTTAATGCATATATGCTTCTAATTTATTCAAGTGTCAATACTTTTACACTGAAACGTGATCATGTCTTTTTGCAAATTCTTATGAATATTAAATTTATCTTTGATTTAGAACTGAATAAATTAGAGAGAGACAATAAGCTATCTCGTTGCAATTCTCATAAATCTTAAATGTCTAATCGACATCATGTACAAAACGTTTCACTTAAATCACTTTTCCGAAAGATACTAATTAATGACAAGACTTTTGGGGTCAAGTTTAATGCAAATGTTATACGATAAACGAATAACTTCCCATACTATAATTAGCATTGGTTGCTTGCATTATTCGCTGCAGTCTAAGTTGCGTCGAATGACAATTGTCAGATCAATTAATAGCCATCATTTATTAAAACGTTAATTTATATTTTTATTATTCATTTAAGTTTAATATTTTTTACTGTCAATCATGTAGGATCTTCCTTTAACCTCGCTGATTTGCAAACTTAAATTGGGAATGTTAGTTTATAGCACAAGTTAAATTAAGTATTAAATGACTCTTTTGTTTAAACATGGAACATGAGATTCTAGTTAATCAAAACATCAAATACAACTTTTGATGCACGTTTGCGTTCATCTTTGTTCTTTCGGTAGCTAAGCTGTATCAGGAGACAGACCTTTTTGGGGTTTCCCCTTTTGGGGGGGGGGGGGGGGGGGGGAAGAAATTTTCAAAAGATGTAAAGTTATTCAAGTCTCTGTCTATGCTCAATTGTTTTAAAAAGTCTACAAATTTTTGATTCTGACCAGACATATTAACCCTTAATAACTTGCTGAATCCCACTTTTAATGATCTTAGCTTGAATTCATCATAAACTTGAGGTATGCATATCCAAAAAACCGACCCCAACATAGAGCCACTCTTAAATTTAATTAATTTATCTGCGAAAATCAATTGCCATCAATTATTAAAGTATGCTGCTGAGAAAAGAAGATGTGTAAAAGACTGAGAATCACCGAATGTCTAGGGTCACCCGCGAGGTTATTTCTTAATAAGTGATTCACGCACATGACATTTTCACAATATGATATCTTCTACTTTCTATAATATGTGTACGAGAATTAAGTATATGTAGAGTTTGTATAAATTGAAAGCAAAATAGAATTGTAATTTTATGATAAGATATGTATCGCGTACTTAATTCATAATAATTTATCACTTCTCTTGCATTTATTCGAAGAGATTCTTTTCATACACAAATGACCAATTTAGTTAATTATTAAATCCTGTAACGAGTATCAAGAGATCTTTAGCTCGCGCGCGTATGTCTCGGACGAAGATTGATTTCAGACTGAATCGTTTCACGAGACTTTCAGTGATGATTGATTGTGCAACAGATAATTAATAAAGTTGCACGCTTGCAAAAAGCTACTGGATCTCTTATTTAAATTCTTATGTCAAGTTCCTTAATTGTAACAAATTTTGCATTTTCATAGATAACATTGCTATTTTATTAATTAAGTTTATTCGCACGTGGACGTAATCTTAAAAGTTTAATTTTAAAAAACATAGAAAAATGCAACAGTCTTTTAAAATTTAAAAATCTGCAGAGGGGAATGTCAATAAACATAGAAAAAGTAAATAATTTCAGTAATAATATTGTACAGAAGCGCATTTTTGTGTTGTAAGATCACAAAGAACCAAAATATTAACTTTTAGTCTGATTTAACGTCGATTCCATTTTAAGGTATATCAGGAGATCTTTTAAGCTGAAATTCAGGTATTCAGCTAGCAAATTAAGTCTAATTTGATTTCCAACAGCCAAAACTATTGAAATAAGTGAACAGCTCCAAAATTCTTTCAAAAGTCTAGTCCTGTACCAAACAAACTTTAATTAGACTGGAAGTATATGTGTAATAAGACATACTGGATAAGTAGACTGGACAAAGTGTGGATAGTATCGCATTTCGACTAGAACTGACAAAAAACCATTTCTAACGATTATTCAGCACCCATAAATAACGACTCGGTTCAAAAAGCGTTTTTGCTACTAGGAATATTAATTTAAGTCATTTTTTTCATATCATTTCATGATTAAAGCTAGAAAAACGAGTGGAAAATGATTAATAGTGAACAGATAATAATCGGAGCGATGGAGTTTTTATGAAAAATATTTTAGTTTTCTTACAAACATTAAATTACAAGTTTCCCAAGAAAAAAAAAATCTTACGGATTTTAAGCATTATTTGAGAGATCCAGAAAAAGAAGTCAAAAAGTGAATTAAGTGCTGAAAATCAAATTGACGATTAATATCGCTGTGAATTATTTAATAGAAATAAACTTGTGTCTCAGATTATCAATAATATTAAAGGATAGTGACAAAAGAAATAGTGCTTCAAAATGGGTTGTATTAATTCAAAAAATCAAAAGGAAGCTATAACTCGTAGTAAACAAATCGATAAGATTCTGAGACTTGATGGAGAGAAGCTCACATCGGAAGTCAAACTGTTGCTCTTAGGTATGTAAAGTTTAAGTAAATAAGACAGTGAAATTATGGGAAGTTTATTTGATCAGCCGACAATGATTAAGAAACAAGAACTGGGTGTTCATCGCGTCTGATTATTTTATTCCATACTATTTGTATATGTAGTGGTAAAATTGGTGCGGTGACATCACAATATAAAAAATCATGGATAACGGTCGGTCGTGTGACTATTCTGAAGTGCATAAACATTTGTTTTTCAATGTAATTTGTGAAATTTCCAAACAGCAATGATTTGCTGGATGTAAATTGATGGACGGGACGGATGTGTGAAGTTCTCTTTATTTTTTGCTGCATTCAGAATCATTATTATGAATAGATTGTGCTTCATTACACTATGAATGTGTGTACATGCTTGTATGGTCTATGATTAAAAAAACTCTTAACTGATATGGTACAAAACATTCAGTCAGTCATGCCTTCGTACTTATTATTGACAGATAAGTAATGAAAAAAAAAAATATCCATCATACTTTAATTCATGCATGTATATTTTGTGTGTGACTATAGATTATTATTATAACAATTGTTTCTTCGTATTCACAGCAGTTAGTCAGTCAGTCAGTGAAGAGAGAAAGAGTTAGAGACAATACGTGATTCTAATTCAAAAATATTCATGCAACTTTTTCCGCTTATTTATCATTGTTGCTTGATATTTGTTAATGCTGTGGCTCATGCGAATTGTCCACTTAAATAAAATTTATTCTATAGTCCATAGAGGAGGTGCCGCAATTTCACTTTTTTACTACGACATCATTTCCTTCTTTCTTTGTTATCTTCTGCTGCTGCTGCTCTTGTTAATGCAATAATAAATTGTCTATGGCAATGAAAGGAAATTGCTTGGGATAGGTTCAGAAGTAATGACAATTAGAGGTAGAGAGACCTTAGAAAAATAGCTTTAAGTAATTATTTCGCCTACATTATTACCGTTTCCGACTACTATAATTTTTACACACAAAGAGAGAGGTAATGCCTGCTTGTAATAACAATAACAATCTCTTGAGGTTTCTTTAAAGACACCATTTCAGCATTATCCATCCAGATGAGTACGAGAGTAAGAGAGAGTCTACATACGTACATAGTTGGTTTTCATAATTTAATTTCGAATGTGGGAAAAAAGATCTATTTTTACTTTAAATTATTATTTTTTTCTTTTTTGTCTGTTCCTCTTCTTTCTATTTCATCAACTTCTGTTTCTGTACATTGAAACAATTAAACTCCGTTTTAATATTCATTCGCATATTTTTTTTCCATACTATTTTTCTCTTGTGTAGCGCCCGTGTTGTTTGCAAAAGATTATTAGTAGGCATCAGTTCTCAAGAATTTCATTTGTAATTATTATGACTAATGCGATTTTTTCCTCCTTTATTGCATGCATTTTACATGAATTTCTCATTCCATGGATAATAGACTAGATGTGTGACGATTCTCTTACACATTGGGATTCCTTAAGCACATAATAATAATTTTTTTCATGGTTCAATTGTGCTTTGTATGACTCTTACGGCCCTCGTACTTGACGAATTTCCGTCAAATCGATCGTAAAATGCAAAATGTGGATATAGAGACGGGAGAAATTTAATATTTTTACATACAATAACATTTTTTGTTATTTTTAAAAGGTGATGATGAAATTATGATGAATAATACCGCATTTCTCTTTACAATCCAATTACCTCGAATGCTTATTTTGTGGGTGATTTGTTTATTAAGGAAGAGGTTAAAGTCGTCGGTACACTTGATATACAAACATGAAAAAATTTGCAACAGATAAGGAGAAAAGTATTGTAGTCATGGTCACTAGTGACTGTTTAAAGCGACTTAGAAATTTTGAACTCATTTAATTATTTTTTTTTGAGCCTTAATGGTTGGAAAATATTTAAAAAATTACGGTGAAATAAGATTTGAAATTTCTAAAAACTTCCACAACGAAATTTTGTTTCGACAACTTTTTACAAGATCTTGCAGACATTTTATAGACAGTACAGCTTACCGATAATAATTCTTACAGACAAAATGCGGACATCCATATCCCCTTCTATCGATTAAATATGCAAAAATATGTTTCTTGATAATGTGGAATGAATAATGATGGCAATAAAAAAATGTACTAATAAAAATAGACAATAAAAATAATCTTTGAGGTCGGGATGATTAGTTGACCTGCGTCAAAGAAAAACATATAAATTAATTACTGTGCAAAACTCTTGCTGGAGGAAAAAATTTTATTTTTATTTTATACATGACAATATTCGTGAACTAGATTGACACTAATGAAAGAAGATAATTTGTTTGTGGATAATTAAAAAAAAAAGTATTTTAATAGGTTTGCCATATTATTTTTCACAAAAGTGACTTGAGAGATTGCTACTCAACTATTTTTTTCTTGCCTGCTTGCTTTTGAGTTGTGAATCACGATATTTTCAAAGATCTACAACAATAAAAATTAATTCATACATTTTGAAATATCTAAATAGACTTTAATTAATGTAGCTGATTCATCATCGCTTCATCTATAATTTCGTGTTCCGATTGATTTTTATTTCTTTTCCTTCCATAAATTTTCATCTAATCTCTCAGCTGTTACCTGCAAAAAATTGAATTCAATTTAAATACTTTAACAATCTACATTATAACGGATTTAAAATGTACATATTGGGAATTCTAAATCAATTTCAATTTGTTGCGTATTTTGAGGGGTATTAATTGGATGTTAATTTCATTTTGGTGTTTTTTTAATGAAGTTGTGGAGCTCTGAATCATTCTTCATAATTCTTAGCATTTTTATCGGCTTTTGAAAATTTAAAATCGAATGGTTTTTTGAATTTAAATTTGGTAGAACTAAAACTTAACGCTTTTTTTGGAAATTCATAACTCGGTAGACTTAAACGGTCTTCAAAAATTTAAATTTGGTAAAACTGGTAAAACTTAATTTGAATTTTTAATGTTCGTTACAATTCAAAATACTTTTCAACAACTTTATGGATGTCAATTAAAAAGTTTGCTAATCCATTTTAAGAATACATCATTAATGTTCTTCAATATTTTTCACAATTTTGGTTCTTATAATCACATACGTGCATGACTCAAAAGTATTTCTATTAATAATGACAGAAATTTAAATAAATTAATTTCATAAATTGACTCCATTCATTCACACCTAACATTGCGAACCAAAAATAACAATAAGACATGGGAATGTGAATGTAAAAATAGCAATTGCAAAAAAATGAATTGATTCTGTTGTGTAATTTATGTAGTTAAGAGCAAGAAATAAATAAAGATTGCAAGTTGAACGAATTTTTATTGATAACGCTTACTTGCTTTTTCTAAGATCACACAGAAAACATGATGTACGTCATCAGTAATAACTATTGAATTTACTAAAAATAAAAGCCCTTTTTGAATAATTAAGGCATTGAAAATTTCGACAAAAATAGACATTCCAGCACCTAGTGACAAACTTATTACTCGTCACATGCCATTACCATCTTCATATTCATTTGATATCATTCATTATTTGTTCAGTCAACTATAGAACGGTAGCAGTTTTTTTTTTTGCTGACTGTGTCAAAAAGTGTCAATCAATGTATTACAAAATTAAATTTGGAATATATCCAAAGAGGAAAAAAACAATTTTATAGCTCTCAGTCAGTCAATCAGCACACAGCTCTTCCCCACATACATGAGTGTACAACACTAAAACAATTGAATTGCGGCTTGTATGGAACAAATGAAACTTGACTTTCATTTTGTATGTTTTATCCATCCTCGTGCTGCAAATATCAGCAATAAGTTCTATTCATTTTTTTTTTATTATCAGTAACGTACTATGTCAATTTGATTACATTATAAAATATATAAAAAATTCTTTCTCATTTAAACATGCTCATTTCGTCATAACATTATGGCACATACACACACTTTAATTATTAGTCTTCATAATTACGAGTTTAGTTCCAAAAACATGTAAACATATCCGACTTCCATGAGAATGTACTTTGAGAGGGCTTGGCTGTTTTACTTTTGATTGGGAGTGATTTTATGATTTTATTATTGATCATATTTGCTGGAATTGTGTAGGAATGGATATGTGTATGGTTTGGGTAGGTCTGTGAGTGTGGCTTCTGGATAAATTAGTTTCTTTGAATGTATTTTGTTTTTTTAATGATATTGCGTAAAGCAATAAAGGATCCACAACCTTTTGAATCAAATCTAGTCTGCATAGTTTTATAGTTTCTTAGTCTTTGATCATATTAATCAATTCCATAATCCAGCTAGTTCTATAAAGCTGTGGAATTCTTGGTATTTTAACGTCTTTTCAAAATTTCAAATTTAACGATCTTTTGAAGTTTATATTTGGTAGAACTTTATTTGAATTTTTGAATGTCAGTAAAACACAATACTGTGGACTAAACGGAGGAGTTAAAGGAGCATGGGATGGTTTTTAAAAACAGCAAATTGAGTAGATTTATCAGTTGAAAAGGTTTTAGCCTCAACTTTTGGCTTCGCTTTTATTACTGAATATCCTAAATAAGTGCTTTTTAAATGAATCGATGCCTTTTCGCAATTACGTGATTTTCCTAGATTAAACTTGTAGTGTGCTTACATTAATATAGTTCAGGGGTATACTTGATGCTTATCAAGTTTAAAATAAACCTTGAAATAAATCCTTAAATCGTAAAGCCAATAAAAAAGCTAATTTATGTTTATTGCATCCACAAGACATTAGAATTTCCTAAATATCTGTTTAACACATTTATTTATGGCCAATACAAGAAGCAATGGCAATGTTCCGTATGATTTTTTTTTTATATCCATAAAAAAAATAAGAAAACAAAATGTAAAAGGGCATAGACATTTTTGAAAATGCAGCACACTCATAAAATATGAGCAAGCACATGTGGTAGCCACTTGTTGCCAACTAATAAGCCGGAAAAATGTGCAAATTTATCCACATTTAAAGAATTATGAAGCGAGAGCAGCAAGCACAGAGAGAAATTACTTAATATTTTAAAGAATTTCATTTATTCTGCGACATTCTGTGCCTTAATTGAATAATTAAATGGAACAAATCACATTTCTGACATGAGCGTGCGATAATAATAATTAAATTTCTTTTGAGTTCCTCTCATAAAGTCGATTATCTCCTTCTTATTATTCATTATTTTTCTATGTTCCGAACAATTAACAGCAAAAGTTGTATGAATGAATATGATAGACGAGCTAGCTTGAATGATGAATATAAAAAAAGCGGAAAAGATTTGGCAATAAAAATATTACGTTCATTGAATGAAAGGAATTGGAAAGAGATAGTCATACAGCAAATGTTATGAATGAAATTGGAATGAAATTTTTATGAATGAAGTAGGAGAGTTGCTCGTTATTTGACATTTATTCAATGACCTCACTTACGATGGTGATAACTAAAATAAACACAATTCTGTCAGTTCCAATTTGGATTCCATTAATTGACACCAATTGAAAGTTTTGATCTCTCGAGAGGGGGGTTATTCATGAATGGCGTCTAAGAAAATGAGTGTAGGTGGAATCAATTATGATGAAAATGGAGTAATTGGATATTAAAATGCTGCTTTTTAACCTTTGAAATGTTGGTGCTTAAAAACCTTAAGCACCCAACATAAAATAGAACTCCCAGACGCAACAATTAAATGACTCCCTCAATTTACTGTCCATAAGTGATTAAGCAATATCTATCTATCCATATGATTGAAATTAAATGCTTCACAATACTAATTTTGTAATTTAATCATTTTTCTTTTAAGGTGCCGGTGAATCTGGTAAATCAACGATTGTAAAGCAGATGAAAATTATCCATGAAACGGGATATTCATTGGAAGAATGTGAACAATACAGACCTGTTGTCTATAGTAACACGATTCAGAGTTTAATGGCAATAATTCGTGCGATGGGTCAATTACGTATAGATTTTGCTGACCCACAAAAGACGGATATAGCTAGACAATTTTTCACATATGCGAGTGCGGCAGAAGAAGGCGAATTAACTCTCGAGCTTGTGAATTTAATGAAGAAATTGTGGTCTGATGCCGGCGTTCAACAATGCTTTGCACGTTCAAGAGAATATCAATTAAATGACTCTGCTGCATACTACCTTAACAGTCTGGATCGTATATCACAGCCAAATTATGTGCCGACACAGCAAGACGTTCTTAGGACGAGAGTTAAAACGACAGGAATTGTAGAGACACATTTTAGCTTTAAAGGATTACATTTTAAGTAAGTTGTGGCTCATTTCCGTCTATTGTCTTTCAATTTCTCACATGCCATGCATTTCCTTTTATAGAATGTTTGATGTCGGTGGACAAAGATCCGAGCGTAAAAAGTGGATACATTGTTTCGAAGGTGTAACAGCAATTATCTTTTGTGTAGCATTATCAGGTATGATCATGAAAGTGAAAATAATAACGATCATTATAAATAATTATCGTTTTCTCTTTATGTGTATAGGCTACGATTTGGTGCTTGCGGAAGACGAGGAAATGAATAGAATGATAGAATCAATGAAATTATTTGATTCAATTTGCAATTCGAAATGGTTTGTGGAGACATCAATTATATTATTTTTGAATAAGAAGGACTTGTTCGAAGATAAAATCCAGAGATCGCCACTCACCATCTGTTTCCCAGAATATACAGGTAAATGTCTTCTCTTTTAACGGATATTTAAAATTTGAACTGTATAACTTGAAGTTAGCTTAAAACCGCTAAAGTTTAAAAATTAGAAGCTCGTTAACAAACTTATATCTCTTTTAAGGATCCAACACATACGAGGAAGCGTCGAGTTATATAAGAATGAAATTCGAGAATCTCAATAAACGAAAAGATCAGAAAGAGATATACACCCATCTAACATGTGCCACGGATACAAACAACATCCAGTTTGTCTTTGATGCAGTAACAGACGTAATTATTAAAAATAATTTAAAAGATTGTGGACTTTTTTAAAAGTCATCCGTGTGAATTATTTTCATACTACTAATCCAGTAGTAAAAATGTTGTTATTGGAATAATGTGCTTTGTTCATCAGAATCATCGAGAGAATTGGAAAAGAAGGAAGTATAAAAGTTTTAATGTTTAATCGGCACATTTCGTTTTAGTCCCGTAAATTTCATTATGTCGATAAAGACATCAGAAAAAAAAATATAAATCAACAAAGCCGTTAAAGTTCACAATTTATGAGTAAACATTTAAAAAATATTTATAATTTAAGGTCAAAGATTAAGTTCATTTTAATGTCATGAACACCATTATAGAAAGTATGAAGTGTTTAACCCGACTATCAACATTCTTTCTAAAATATTTCCATGAATTTCTTTATGTCAGTGGTTCTCAAGCTCTAGGCAATGGGCCTTTTTCATCAACATCTTCATCGATTCTCATAAAAATTAAGAACACACTCTTTGAAGCATGTCCGAAGGTCTAAAGCTTAAGAAACACTGCTTTATGTTTTAATTTTATAAATTACATATTTTTTACTTCAATACAATTAACGATGACAATTATTTACTTGCACTTTTAATCGAACTTCTTACTAGTGAAATTCATTGTGATAAATTTACACTTTTTCATATTAAACTTTTTGTATTCATTTATGAATCCGTTTCTCTAAAAATGTAATACAAAACATACATACATGCCATAGAAGAAGATAAAGTTTTGTGACTATTCTTTTAATTTGTCATTCCTATTATTATTCATATAAAAATGTACTTTAATAATAGCTAAGCAAAGTCGAAAAGCACACAAAACCGAGAGGCAAACTACAATGTGCTGAAAGTAATGAATAGAAATTCTAGAGTCAATTTGATTAAAATCACAGGGTCATAAAAAAAGGTTATTAATTAAGATATAAAAAATTTATTGAAAAAAGCTGTTCAGCTTCCCACGGAATTGTGCAAATTGTGTGACAACTAGCATCTTTGCTGGATAAACTGCTTAAAAACAGCGATTAAGGAGCAACTTTAATGGATTCACTATTTTGTATTATAGCAGTAATAAAATTAAGATGATTTAATGTAAGCATACAAAAATTTAGACGGAAAATGATTCAAGTTTTAAGTTGAATTGATGACTGGGTCCCAAAAAATTATGAACAGCAATACTGACTACTCATTCAGTTGTTTACTGATCTAAATTAGTCAGAATATTACAAATTTAATTTGACTTTAAATTTTGACAATAATCTAAATTCTTAAATTCAAGACCATTAGAGAATATGTTTGGCCGTTAATAAATTATATTTTTTTTTGTGATCACAGACGTGTGTACTAGCTGAACATTACTCATCAGTTAGTATCGATATAGACTGTATTTTATATGCTTACATCACTGAATCTTGATTACGGAGATCATTGAAGCTAGATCATATAGTAGTTATTATGGAAAGAATGCGTTGAGTAATCAATGTACATCTATTTTCTGCCCGCACATTTAAGAAAGCATTTATTCTCTATCATATCTAACTACAATATCACAATGAATGAATGGAAACTTTTATGCTTAAAGACTGATGAGAAAAAATTCCTCATTAAAGCACAATGATAAAGAAAATTTACATAAACGTACAGACCTTTGCGCAGAAAAAAGCAACTTTAACGTTAATTCAATTTATTCTGTGCATATCATTTGAATATTCATTGGATTCATATCTTTTCTCTCTCACTCACTTACTCACGCCTTCTTTTTTATGACAGTTTGAAATAAGTGTAATAAAAAATCACACAACAAAGTATTATGCATTTATTAAGAATAATAATAATAATTTTTCTCTTCATACTTCTTTTTATAATCTTGTTCCATGCCTCTATTAATATACTTTAATAATATCAAGCTTCTTTTATTTTTGGCCACATCCAAGTTGTTTACAGACAATACTTTTTATAGAACGAGAAATGAAAGCAAGAAGAGATTTTGTAAGATTTTTTCATTTTTCATGATAATAAACGAGGAAAATAGTAAATTGTTTATCTATATATACATACATAACAAAAACAAAAGAAAGAATAAGCAGAATACAATGAATTTATTAATGTTCAATGATTAAAAAAATACAAATCAATGTTAATTTGTAAGCATCAATAATTATTCTCATTGTAACTGTTAAAAATATCAAACTTTTGCCTATCGCACGTGTCTCATTTTTAACGGATATTTTTAAAAACATTTAATTATCAAACGTTGACTTTGAGCCAACTTCACTTCACACAATGAGTTTAAAAAATACGTTTTTAACGGGTTTCAATAATTTAAAATGTTTAAACTGAAGTTGGCTTTAAATTCTGAAAATGCTTACAACTTCACGTCATTTAATAATTTCAAAAAGTCCGTTAAATTTACATTCACGTGGATGATAAGTGATGATGTGCCAGTGGTTAATCCGGAATTTATCATTGGATAATATCACGAATTTGAATGTCTCTTTGACGAGAGATAATTGAGATAAACGAGAACAATGAGATTTATGGAAGTGAATTAAATAAAATTGTGTCAAATTTACAAAAAAAGAAGAAAAAAAATAATAAAAAAATGAACAGATGAAATAAAGTTTTTTTGTAAAATTTTATTGATAGTATTTATACACAAATATAAAAGACATTTTTGATGACAAGAATTTTGCGAAAGAGAATGAATAACTGATATATAAAAAATGATACTAGCATATTTTGATAAAGAGAAACAAAGGAAGATTAGACCTTCTGAATAAAGAATCATGGAAAATATACACATATTAATTTTTAGATGTATTGCAGCTATTAATAATGAAATTGCTAGATTAATAAATAAAATAATAGAAATTATTTTATGTAACTTTCGTTCCTTTATTTATCAACAATCATACACAACTGACATTCAATGACTTTTTTATCCTTTACAAAAATTTCCCTGAATTTACAGAAAATATAAAAATAAAATAAACATTTAAAGATCAACGACCGTCGAAAACAGACTGCAACTTTTTAAAAGTGAAAGCAATACTGAGAATATTCTCATATTAATGCATGCCTAATCAAAAAATAATAATTTGAGATTCATTTGTTGTGTATTCAGAGAGGGATACTCCAAAATTCTGAGATTAAAAATTTACAAGTCAGCTCCAGTCGCACGAACAATAAGATTAGTAATGTGTACTTCATACGGCGTTGTCAACAAATAAACAACCTGATCAGCAACATCTTTAGCTCTCAAAATAGGATTTTTGTACACAGCACCTTCATCATCTTCTTTGACATCGGCATTTTTGTAAAGATTTGTCAAGACAACACCCGGTGCGATATTTGTTACGCGAACTTTACGATTCTTCATTTGGTTCAATTCAAATCGCATTACTTCATTGGTAGCTGTCATGGCATATTTAGTTCCATTATAAACGCCAATTGATCCGTTATCCATTACTGGAACTACACTATGTCCACAGACAGAGCTAATGTTGATTATATATCCATATTTGTCGCGAGTTGCCATCGATTTAAATGCTAGACGTGAAACTCGGACATGAGCAGTGTAGTTTATGTTCACATTAAATTCAAGTTCCTTCATTGGCTTGTCATATTCGAGGATTCCAATCGTTCTTAATATTCCTGCATTATTAACTAAAATATCAACGCCACCTAATGTATCTTCAATCCACTTAAATGCAGCTTCCGTTTGATCATCTTTCGTTATGTCACAGACTATTGCATGAATGTTTTCATTTTTCGTCTCAGTTTTTAATTTATTTATAGTTTCAATGTAAATATCAAGTCCAACAACTTTAATTCCATTTTCAGCGAGTTGCTTGAAGATTGTGAATCCAATTCCAGAATTAGCGCCAGTTACTAAAGAATGGAAACAAAATTTTAAGTTTTTATGCTTATAAGCCAGTCAAGTCACAGTGGAAAGTCATCAACAAAGTTAGTAAAACAGCGACAGTTTGGAGTAAACTCAAAAAAGCTATTAAAAAGGCAAACAATTTCGAATAGTTTATAAAAGTTTGAATATTTTCAGAAATAACTTCAAGTTAATCAATCTATTCAAAGTGCGTTAGCAAATTATTCCAGAAAGGTATGGAACATATAAGAATATTACGAAATTATGAAAAATTCATAAAACCGAATTGATTCGCAATAAAGTACACGTTTAAATAAAGCTAGAGAGATTGATCATAACAAAACAGTTCAGTAGATACTCACCAATAGCTACAGAATTTTGCCACTTGTCCATTATTGTCGTGTGATCTCTATTGAACCTTTCTCTCTTAAGCGATGTTTACGGAATGAGCTCTTTCGTTACAAACAAATCAATTTATACAGTCGTGTGAATGACACAATGCTCAAAGAAGAAAATATTAACAACACTCACACGCGACACGATCGGGACACGGGAAGAAGATGCTTAAAACACATTCATATTGGTCCATAATAAATGTGTTTTTTTCCACAAACAATTTAATGTAATCATGAGCATATGACTTGATGCTACAGCATATACTGCATAGTTTGGCAGTATGCTGCACTATTAATGAGATTAAAAAAAGCCGGTGTGTTGATGTAAATTGTAATTATATAATTGTTTACATATATAGGTCACCTTGAACAGATTTATTTGCCTTTCAATTGACTTACCGGCTTTTAGCAATTACATCCTCCAACACTGATTTACAATACCTATACTAAGGAAAAATGTACGAGATTCACTACAACAACATTCAAAGAGAGGTAATTTCACTTCCACTAATAATTGTTATCTCCAGATATCTCTTGTTTCCCATATCTTACACACACAGCAACATGTTACGGTCGTTAATTTAAGATAAATTAATCCGACTGTGATTTAATCCAACATTTTAAATCGGGATTAGCAAAATTTAAAATAACGGCTATATCTGAGGGGTACGATTCTTGAAATTTGAAATACCGATTTTCTTCTGAGGGGTACGAGTTTTAAATATTTCTTCTGAACAGATTCCAAAAACGAAAAAAATAAACAAAACGCGAAAAACTGAATTTAAGCTATATTTAAGGGATACTTATTTCCTAGAAGCGATTTGATATAAGTCGTCCAGCATGAAGACTGTTTTAATGGTGGCTGAAAAGCCAAGTTTGGTGAGTTAATGCACTTTTTATCGTTTGGTATGTTGTGAAAATAATTTTTTTCTTGTTTTCTTGCTCTGGATCATGTATTGTAGGCGGCATCGCTAGCTAATATCCTGTCGAATGGAAAAGCTACATCCCGTAAAGGTAATTATCCACTAGAATTGAATGGCTGTCTCTTAAGTCATAAATTAAGCAAAAAGCATCAAAATTAATTATTTAAAACGATTATCTGTCTACAGGCTTTAATGGAGCTTGCTCTGTGCATGAATGGGTAGGAACATTTCGTGACTCGTCAGCAAAGTTTAAATTCACAAGCGTTTGTGGACATATCAGTGGATTAGATTTCGTTGGGAAATTTAACTCTTGGGATAAATGTGATCCAATTGACTTGTTTTCGTGCCCAACTGAGAAAAAGGATGCAACACCAAAGTTAAAGATGCCCCAGTTCCTTGCATCGGAAGCTAAAGGATGTGACTATCTTGTTTTATGGCTCGATTGCGATAAAGAAGGTGAAAACATCTGTTTTGAAGTCATGGATGCTGTATCCAGTTGCATTAGAAATGTTCGATCGACATCAGTTACTTTTCGTGCTAAGTTTTCTGCCATTACTGAAAAAGATATTAAGAATGCCATGGCAACATTACAATTTCCAAATGAAAATGAGTCAAGATCAGTTGATGCACGACAAGAGCTTGATTTACGCATTGGATGTGCGTTCACTCGTTTTCAAACGAAATTCTTTCAAGGCCGTTATGGAGATTTAGATTCGTCTTTAATCTCTTTCGGACCATGCCAAACACCGACATTAGGATTTTGTGTACAACGACATGATGAAATTCAGCAATTTAAGCCTGAATCATTTTGGTATGTCCAAGTGACTGTTGATCCAGAACAGAAGCTTGAATGGCAGCGTGTAAGAATTTTTGAGAAAGAAGTAGCCATGATTTTCTATAATATGGTGAAGGAACAAAAAGAAGCAATTGTTGAAAGTGTCACGTCCAAAGATAACTTTAAATCAAGACCATTAGCATTGAATACTGTAGAATTAATGCGTTCAGCATCGTCAGGCTTAGGAATTGGTCCACATGTTGCAATGCAAATTGCAGAGAAACTGTATACTCAAGGTTACATCTCATATCCCCGTACTGAAACTACAACATATCCAACAAATTTCGATTTACGTGGAGTTTTAAAATTATTTGAACGATCGAATGAGTATGGAGATGAAGCAAAAAATGTAATGAATGATTTTGTGCAGCCAAAAAAAGGAACTGATTGTGGAGACCATCCTCCAATTACGCCGATGAAGATGGCTAATAGGTCTGATTTCGATGGAGATACATGGAGAGTTTATGACTATATTGTACGTCATTTTATTGGAACTCTTTCGCGAGATCTTAAGTATAAAAGCACAACAGCCAAGTTTATTATTGATGGAGAAATTTTTACATCCACATCGAATGTTCTCATTGATGCCGGATATACAAAAGTTATGACATGGCAAGCCTTTGGTAAAAATGAATTATCTAATCCATACAATAAGGGCGATCGTGTTTTAATCAAGGATGTTAAGTTGATTGAGAGTCAAACTGGACCTCCGAGTTACTTAACGGAATCTGATTTAATCTCCTTAATGGAAAAGCACGGAATTGGCACTGACGCGAGCATTCCCGTTCATATTAATAACATTACACAAAGAAATTACGTTTCTGTTGAAGCTGGTCGTCGCTTAAAGCCAACAACTCTCGGAATTGTGTTGGTTCATGGATATCAAAAGATTGATCCTGAACTTGTTTTGCCAACAATGAGATCGGCTCTTGAAAAGCAGTTAAACTTGATTGCACATGGCACAGCTGATTTTCGTGCTGTTTTAAAGCATGCTATTGAAATCTTTCGACTTAAGTTCCAATATTTTGTCACAAATATCACCAATATGGACTCGCTTTTTGAAGTCTCATTCTCGTCATTAGCTGATTCTGGTAAATCACATAGCAGATGTGGTAAATGTAGACGATACATGAAATATATTCAGCAAAAACCAGCACGTCTTCATTGTTCTCATTGCGATGAGACTTATTCACTTCCAGTTGGAGGAATCGCGCGTGTTTATCGTGAATTGAAATGTCCACTTGATGATTTTGAGCTCCTTGCATGGAGTAGTGGAAATAAAGGACGTTCATTTCCATTTTGTCCATATTGCTATAACAATCCACCATTCCCTGATATGACACGAGCTTCAGGATGTAATAATTGCACACATCCAACTTGTCAACATTCTCTTACCAATCTTGGCGTTTCATCGTGTATAGAATGCGATAAAGGAGTTCTCGTACTCGACTGGTAAGTAACGACGCTAGCTTCAGATTAGAATTCAAATGTTTTCAAAAACATCCCAGTATTTAACGGACAATTATTTATTGTGCTCTAATTAACATCTCGATATTTAACTTTATATGCTTTTATTTCTCAAACAGCACATCATCACCAAAGAATTGGAAATTGGGATGCAATTCATGTGACTGTATAATCAATATCTTTGATGATGCATTAAAAGTAACCGTTGACGAAGATACATGCGAATGTGGCTCACAATTGGTCACGGTAGCATATAAGCAAGAGAAAACACCATTTGCTGATGGCGATGACAAAAAGACTGGCTGTATATTCTGCTTTAATGAATTTATGCCGCTAATTGAGAAGCATAAAGCCGTTGAGAATAGACGGTTGAATTCATCACGTGGTGGTCGATCTAGTCGTGGAAGAGGAAAAGGTAGACCTAATCGTGGACGTCCAAAACCACCAAAAGATAAGATGGCACAACTTGCTGCATATTTTGTGTAAAAATATCATTTCCGTTTTTTTACAATAAATAAATATTGTAAATCAATTCATGTCAAAGTCCAAAATACACTAGTATTGTGCAATCGAATAATAAAGTTGAAAAGTTGACTTGATGCAGGAATTTTATCCAGTTTTTTGAACTTGCGCTAAAAACAAAATTCACGTGATTGAGGCCGTAAAGTTTATAATATATTCTTAATATATAAACACTCGTAAATATCACAACCAGATTTTATGTCTACGCGAAAAGAGCCTTTTTAGGCTGCAAACCTGTTCTGTTCTGTTGGGAACCAAACTGGATTGAGATTAGTCATCGCTTAGAAATAAGAAAATGTTTTACGTTGAATAAATTAAGAAGGATAAGTTTACCGGCTGAAAGCTCAATGGTATTTCAATAAATATGCGTCAAGCTGTTTCATTAAGTTTCGCCTCGAATCGTATACAATATCAAGTTATACAAGTTTAAAATGAAACTATTTTTACGTACTTTTAGGATTCAAATTTTTAACGTATTTTTGCTTGTTTTTTCAAAAAATAAATTTCCGTTGATTCTAAAATTGACAAATATCGATCAAACTTTAATTAATTTCCTGACAATAAAAAACTCAATTCAAACAAACGTGCTTATCAAAAAAGAAAAGTAATGAGATATGATGGAAAACTGACATGACATTGTAATTGCTTATTTTTGTTAAGTTAAAGTACAAATAGTTAATGTTTCATGTGATATTGACAATGAGTAAAATCTCAAATAAATTAAGGATCAATTTGTTTATTCATATTGAAGAAATTATCACTTGTTGAATGTCAGATATGCGAATCGTCTATAATTGATAAATCAATAGCTTCAGTTGTTCTTTGAAAGAGCGTATTTAAAATTCTTTAGCTTCAGAACATAATAATGTGCGTAGTAGAATTCCTATTAGTCACTTATAATGCACTGCTTTTTAGGGATAGAATAGAAATGATGACGCTTCCATTAGACAGGAACATAGAATCTTAAAGTTCTATACAATGAAAAGACATAATTCCAGGAATTAAAGTTTACTACTTCCTTGCTGAGATATGTAGCTGAAGTTAGCCTTTAACGGGTTTGGAAATAAAAACTTCTTCATAAAGACTTAATGTAATGTCATAATGACACATTGGATCCAAAATATTTGCTAAAAAAATCCCCTTTTCAGCTCTTATTGTTCGATTCAAAAGTTTATTAATTTCTTCAGCGAATAAGAAGAAGACCTTCAAAAAACATTCTTTATTTATGGGAGTTGGAAGTTGAATTGGTTACGTCTTTTGCACAAGTCATGTGATGTTTTTCTTGTAAATGCAAATTCCTTCTTCGTGAGAAAATTAACTTCTGTTATTTCTTTTACGATGTTTATGTATTATTGCTCTGAGGATTACTCATTGAATTTGTTGTGTGATCAGATTGTCTAGACTCGAAAGATTCAGCTATTATCTAGTCTACTTATTTATCTAGACTCAAGCTTTTCATATTTATAACGTGCAATATTTGTTGACCTTAGCTTTGGAGAACCTTATCAAGGACTAGATATAAATAAACTACCTCAAACATACTCGTTTAAATTAGCTATAACTTCTTACATCCAATTCAGATTTTGGATTTTCCCAGCAGTTACAATTTTATTGTTTTTTTTACAGCTTTTCATCTTTATCAAAAAATGTGAATGGCACTCGACTGATTAAAAGCATCATCAACGAATGTCTTGGAAGTGATATTTCTCGGAACTTGGGTCTTTTGCATTCATGAATGAAAAATGAATAAATTTTGCATTTTTGACAACCACTCGAATGTCGTCATTAACTGTATTTTTTTTTGGATTTCTAAAGGTGAATCCTATATAAGATAAAAAAAAATGAATGAATAGCTTTATGAATTTTGAACTAATCTGATAGTTTATTAGCATACGGACGTCATTATGATTTTTAAGGTCTTGAATGCAAAACTTGGAGCTTTTGTAATTAATTGATTTAATTAAGGAATTAAAATGTAGGAGATTGGGGGTTCTAAAGGTTAGAACAATAATTATTTTAATATCCCTTTTCTTCGGACGTCAAAAGTGGATGATCCTTTAATTAAGGGAAATACTTTTAAAATTTTTAAAGAAGCATTTTCAAGTCAGGAAGTTATAAGTAGATCGTATACTATTTTCACTAAAAAGTAATATATTTTCATAATATTTATTCGAAATCATCTGTTTCTTGGATCCAATGACATTTATACAAATAATCTTGAAAACGGAAGCACATTGTCTACTACAAAGTGTGTGGCGTATCTAGGTTGCAGGGGAAAAAAGAAGAGTTTAAAAATTTAGAGTTATGTTCCTGCTGATCTCCAGAACACCACATCATTAACACATTAGCTCTTTAGAAGAAGAAGTCCAAGAATAATAAAAATTAGTAAGTGTTAATTTGTCTTCATTTAGTTTAATAATGCGCTGATTAGAGCAAAGGTGCTAAGTGCTGATTAAACACTTCAATGCTTTCATCTGTTTTTATACGCTGATTATCAATAGTTAAAGCCAACTCATTTTTATTGACTCATTAAACACGAAACCAATTTTTATTGACATGCATGCACGAGGATTACTAAATTTCATAGAGAAGAATAAAATCGATAAAAATAATAATAAAGTTTAAACTTATTTGAACAATTGCTTTCATCATATGATAGCAACAATAGTATATGCTATAGAAGCAGTGTTTCTCATACTTTATTATGCATCACTAGTGCACTAGTATCAGTTTAAAAGCATTTAAATAATTTTTCTGTTACAAATTTAAATTTTTGAATATTCAAAATTCACCAAACTGTAGCAAACTTCAAGTCATTAAAATTATTTGTTTACATAATTTTTGAATTTTTTTTTTTGCAAAGTTTTATTAATTGCAGTGATTTAAAGTAGTTAAATAGTGCATAACATTAATGTACTTAATTAATAGACGTTGCGGCAACGAATAGAAACTGCAAGACACAGTAATTATCATAAAATACAAAGAAAATTAACTTTGAATTTATTGTTTTGTACAAATTTAATTTCACTAAGGGATCACAGCACATAGCTCAAGCAGCAGAACTTGTCATGATCAAATAAAAAGCCATATGATTGCACGAGAGGCTCATCAACAAGTAAACAAATGAACAAGGATACAATCAAATGATGGATAATGTGTAAAAAAATGTAATGAAAGCGACGACCAAAGACAGGCAGTATAGGTAATAGCATTTAATGGTGACGAATTTTAATAAACCTATATGATTATTATTTGTTATTGTAGCTATTATCATTAGCTGTGTATAAACTTTAAAGTATTTAAATGTAAAACAATGAAACGCTTCAGTTCTGTTTTGACAGTTCTGTTGGAAGCATGTGATATATATTGCCTATTTTTATAAAGTACTGAATTCAATTGATAGCAACGTAAGTTATCACAAAAACAAGAGAACGGTAAAACTGATGATTTATTTTCGAGGATAGAATTGCAAACTATATATGCTCGGACATAAAGATTAAGCTTTAATAAAGCAACAAAAATTTCACATTTATGTCAGAGATTCCGAGAAACAGCTTTATATATATATATTTTTTTTTGCGAATCCAATCCCGACTATCCATTCAGTGGTGTGTTTTCAACCAAATTAAATACCAGTTTCTGTAGTGTTGAATACTTCAATATTTTCGCTGTGCTATGCTGTGCTGCCTTCAAGTACCAAAAAGCAGAAAAAGAGAAAAAAATAAATATATATCTACAGCGTCTCTCTCAATATCAAACTGATCGGCGTCGTGGATAGAAGTGATTTTATTTTTTTCGTATCGAACGCGTACAAAAACGTAAGAATTTAAAAGAACGGTCGCAGTTGTTATTTTTATTTTTTGCTATATGCTGTAAACATCATCTTGATAAGGCTCGTGTCATTAATAGAATTGAAATTGCTGCTTGTTATTACAAAAATTTGAAGGTCTTTAGGCAGCAAAAACTTTACTTTTCTCGAATCATTCGGTTGGAACTGATCAAGCTCCGCTGTTTACATCCTTATAATATTTTTTCGTGTGCTTTCTAGAGACGAAATTGTTAAGTGCTATAAAAATAAACAATACAAAATGTTTAGAAGTTTAGACAATGATAGTGATGGATTTGTGAATGAAGGACTGGATGTTAGTGAAGGAAGTGATGATTTTAAATCAAGTGGACCATCTTCATTTAGTGACAGAAGCAATGAAACAAAAATACATATTACGCGATCAAAGTATAATCAAGAATCATTATTTCGTGAAATGGTCTATAGAAAAGAGCCATCAAAGTCATGTGAGTATTGTTACTTCCCTTCCATCATCTTAAGGTCATTAACGAGGACGTAGTATTTTTTTCTTCTTTTACGCAAATGCTTATTCATCTGATTAAGTAGTATTTTTTAACTGACCTACCTAAGGTACTTATTCTCGAATAGCATAGACAGTGATTCGTAATAATTGATTTATTCATGACAAAGCAGTTTGCTGCATGCCGCGTGCCGAATTATTTAAATTTTCGAGTGGTTCTCATTATGCTGTCCCCATGAATAATAATGAATTGGTGATTTTTTTGTGTTTCGAGTGCTTTTATAGGCTTTTCTGGCTAAGCTTTTGAAGTTGTTGACACATAAGACTATTTTTAATAATTTATGCCAATAAATAAAGTCGTTTCTTATGCAAAATAATTTTTTGCTCCGAATGAATAGCTAAGAATGAGTAAACAAGTGTCCATAACTAATTTATTCAAGATTTATCTGTGAAAATAACGAACTTTTGTGCTTGAAAACTTAAATTAAATTTTAACGAATTTTTGTGATTTAAATCGTGATTTTTTGAGTCAACTGAAACAGGCACAATTATTTGGGTTTTCCCCTATAGATGACTATAATTAACAATAATCAAGCCATCATAAATGAAGAGAGAAAAGAGGCTTTTACGCATCAATTATTGTGGCACGAATAATTAGAGACATACTTGATCTAAAAACAAATCTGGTTTCTGTGGCTTGTACATTTGATGTGCGAAGCTTATACGATTAGTGATGACATCTTTATGTTTAGCTGCGCATAATGATGAATAATCTATCATTTAGAATTGCGATAAATGCTGATCATAAATTTATCACACTGAAAGTTCTCGTAACGAACTTTAGACAGCACATGACTCTTTTGTAATAACCTCAAGCTATGTTTTCATCTTGAGAGACAAGAGAGAATTTATGGCCCCTATAATTTATAGTTTATTTTTAAACTTTTTATTGCCAATTCCATGAAATCATTATCATCTTCGTTTTACTTTCTTATATGCTGGATATCACGTTGAATGAATCACTAACCTGATATTTTTTTTGCGTCTTCTTCCATATCCATATCCATCCAGTTATTAAGAGAAAAGTTGAACAAATCAATAAGGAAGCGATTCAACAGTCAATTTTAGATGCATTTCCGATAATTTCATGGCTTCGGACATACTCGAAAGATGACTTTACCGGCGACTTGGTCAGTGGCTGTACAGTTGCAATAATGCAAATACCGCAGGTTGGTTTCTATCTTTATTGAAATATATTTTAGTGCTAAAGGATCAAATATAAAAATATTATTTCAGGGCATGGGTTATGCCTTATTAGCAAATCTTCCGCCAGTCGTTGGAATTTATATGGCGTTCTTCCCTGTACTTTTGTATGTCATCTTCGGAACTTCGCGTCATAATGCAGTAGGTAATTAAAAAGGTGTTACTTCCATGTCTAGAAATTGATTTAACACCTTTTTTTATGACTTTTGTGTCTTTATCAGGAACATTTGCTGTTGTCTCAATAATGGTCGGTAAGAGTGTGATTACATATTCAAGTGACTATAGTAGCTCAGATCTAGCTAGAAATGCTGGATATACATCAACAGAAGTAGCGACACTGCTTTGTTTTCTTGTGGGAATGATTCAGGTAATTTGTCAAGTTAATTAATAATTGTAGATAATCACACATATGATGACTTTTACAGCTAATTATGTACATTTCTCGAATGGGCGTTTTGTCATTTCTACTTTCTGAATGTTTAGTCAGTGGATTTACAACTGGTGCTGCCATACACGTTTTCACATCTCAAGTTAAAGATTTATTGGGCATCAAATTGCAGCGAATTAGCGGAACTTTTGAAATGATTAAGGTAATAATTCTTTGAAATTTAAATGGGATGCAGTTTGGAGTCGTTCATAAATGATATTCAAGTTTTTGTAAGGAGGTCTAAATCTGATACTTCTATTCAAATGGAAATGCTGAGATATAATTTAAAAGCAATCTCTTCATGAGGTTCATGAAAAAGGGTGCTTTCAGATCCCTTCAGAGTTACAAAATTTAAGAACGACCCCTAATTTAAATGTCTAATTGAAAATTAATCCAGGTTTGAGGTGAAGAAATGAAAATTAATCCAAGAATTAAAGTACACAGATTAAAATAAATCCAAACTTAAAAAAAAGCTTCTTAATTTCTAATTTTAATCTATTCAATCCTTTCAGACGTACACAGAAGTATACAATCAGCTAACCAATGTAAATATTGCAGCACTGATCATGTCCTTATCTACAATCGTGATTCTCCTGATCAACAATGAAATTTTAAAGCCACGAGTATCAAAAATCACAAAAATTCCAGTTCCTATAGAATTAATTCTTGTTGTTGGAGGGACTTTTCTATCAAAATATGCGAATCTACCTGAAATATATGGAATCGATCCTGTTGGACATATTCCACTTGGCTTACCCGAACCATCAATTCCTCGATTTGATTTATGGAGTGAATTGCTCGTTGATTCAATAGCTATTGCATTTGTGTCATACTCAATTACTGTATCGATGGCTTTAATTTTTGGACAGAAATATAAATACGAGATTGGATTTAATCAAGAGATATTAGCTTTGGTAACTTTTTAGCATAATTTTGCAATTTCCAATTTTTTTTTGTTATGCATATGAAGTTGACTGTGAGAAACTGATGATTAATTATCTCTTTAGAGTGTTTGCAACATATTTTCATCAATGTTCAGCTGCCTTCCAACTTCAGCCTCACTTTCACGTACTGTAATTCAAGAAACTGCTGGTGCTCGAACTCAATTGGCATCTTTTGTTTCATCAATATTGATTCTATTTGTTCTGCTTTGGATCGGACCATTCTTTGAAGTGCTGCCTAGGGTAAGTATTCGTTTTGCTTTTGAAGCAATATTGTAGCTGCATATAGCTTCAATGTCAATCAAATGTTTTATGATCATTGATTGCCTGCCTCTCAGCTTTTTGCCATGAGCCTACTAATAAAATCGTATCCAATCTTATTTACAGTGTATCTTGGCAGGAGTCGTGGTCGTAGCAATTAAAGGAATGCTGATGAAAATATCAGAATTTAATCATTTCCGAAGAAAAAGTAATAGAGATGGATTTGTGTGGCTTCTAACCTTCCTGTCAGTCGTGATATTCTCAATTGATGTTGGACTTCTTGTTGGAATATGCTTGAGTGTGCTGTGTCTCTTCTTTTATGGAATAAACAGTCACATGTGTGTTCTTGGAAATGTGCCACAGACAGACTTTTATCTTGATATTGATAAATTCCAAAAGGCTATAGAAATACCAAATGTCAAAATAGTGCAATACAGTGGAACCATTAATTATGCCACAAAAGCTTCATTCCGTAATCAACTCTGCGAAATCTTGAAGATAAATTTGTTGAAAGAAATGAAGCAGAAAGAAATGTCAATTGATAAAAATGGCAAGCAATCAATCCCATCATCATCAATTTCATTTAATCACTTAATAATTGACTTCGGACCATTAGCAAATATTGACTCATCTTCAATTAAAATGCTGACAGACTTGATAAATGACTTCGAGAAGTTGAATATTAAAATCTCGATTTCATCGTGCACCACAAAAATTTATGAGATTTTAATAAAGAATGAATTTAAGTTTATGAATATGTTATATCCATCAATACAAGATGCTGTTCATGATACATTAATAGATCATTTTGCATGAGATGTGCTGTGTACTAGTAGAATTCATTGTCAAAATAAATTTAATGTAGTTGATAAGATATCGTCGATACGTACATTGCCCTAATGAGAATTTATGGAAACAAATTAATTCCTTAGTTCATATTTATTAGTATTTACTGTAAATTCAAATTGAATTTTATGTGATTCTTAAGTCATTTATAGTATTTTTTGTCTCAATACAAATTAATGAGCAATAAATAGGTTTAATTTTATATGAAGATGCTAATAACATCACTGAGTCTACACCTTATTGATCTCTATTATTTTATTCACAGCATAATTTAAGTCACTGTTTTCAGCATAGATATACCTTTAACCACGAGAAGGTGAGGATAGGCACTTGGATGTAAGAGGCTTAGTTCGTGCATATAACATACAAAACTGTTACGCATTACATCCTTCTAAACCCGGGGAGGGGAAACAAGAAAATAGCCAAAACGAAAATAGATAGATAAAGGAACAAGAAATGGATGAGCCAAAATAGTAACAGGTAATTTGGTCCGTGACCGAAATATTAACGAGGAATTTGGAAACGATCAATTGGGATGAGTGATAAAGGAACAAAAAATGAAATGCCAAAATGGTAACAAGTAATATGGTCCATGACAAAAATGTTAACAACGAATTTGAATACGATGAGTTGGGATGAGAGATATTAAGAACGATAAGTTGAGATGAGTGAGATGAACAGCAAATGAAACGTCGAAATAGTAACAAGAATTAGCGGAACTGCTGATTTGGAAACGAGATAAACTAAACAAGAACAAGTTAAAATGTTAAATATCTACGTCGTGCTACTTGCAATTGCTTAGAAGTAGACTGGAGGTTGTTTATGGCAAGGATCGAGGTCATAGAGCTGTGCTGTGAAAAGTTGGGTTCGACATGAATAGGCTTTCCATCAACGATCAAGGGAATAGCATTGTCGATACAGCTGTCGACTATTTTGACTAAATCATTCATAATGTGCTGGAAGATTTCACTTTCACTCAAGTCACGTTCCGTCGAATATTCATCCAATCCAACATAAAAATTACTCCAAGACTGTGCCTTGTTCTTGCGACGTGCAAAAAAAGAAGTTGCTTCCTGAAGACAACATAAAGTGTCATAAGATATGCGACGCAACTTCTTCATAATGTACCATTTCGGTATTTTTGCATCGACATCCGAGAAATTTGCACCTGTCGAATTTAAAAATCTTCGATAAAAAGAACTTGATTGAATGTTGGGCACATTACGTTCAGATAATAGGTATTGATCTTGAGACATTCTAATACCATAAACAACACTCGCAGCTTGAGGGGATTTTGATGATTTCATGCATTTAATTGTACCTGAAACCAATTTTGAAGACAAATGCTATATATTCTGATTCAGTAAAGTCCTAAGATGCTAAAAATGCTTAAAGGAAGTAGCGGAAGTGCTTAGTGCCTGATATCTGAACCCTCTCTGAAATGTTATGAATCGTTGAGAAATGCAATAAATGTTTTTTGCAGTTAAAGCTAGTTGAATATACCTTTGATCCAAACAAAATCGGGATTCTTTAAATAATGGTTATGTTACAATTCAGCATATAATCGAATCTTAACAAGTTTAAGAGTGTGTGCAATAAAGTTTCTGGGTTGCTTAACTTCATCAACGTATTTGTAAAATTCAAACTTTGCGGTGATTCATATTTTCTGTTTTATTGTCCAAAGCCATTCCTTAATTTTATAAGTTTAATACAATAACAAGGTAATTATTAAATAATGGCTGATCCACGAGTAAGACAGATCTTTATCAAGTCAGGTGTCGTTAAACGATACGCAAAAGAGAAGATTTCATATGAAAAGGAAGCTGAAAAGGAAAAACAGAGACTTGAGAAATTCCGACGAGAAAATCGTGATGAACATGACATAAAAAAGCAAGAAGAAGTGATCCAGGAGAATCTGATGATGATTCCAGACTGTCAAAGGAAGTAAGTAATATCAAATAAATCGTACTTAACTAGATTTAAGGTTTTAGCAGAACAGATGGTTCATTGAATAATTCTGATGTTTTGTTCCTATAGATTGCGTGCAGCATATGACGAACTGAATGATATGCTGAAAAATGAAAAGGATCTCGAAGAGAAGGATGAGTATATCAAAGCTAAGGATGTCCTTAAAGAAGCAGAACCGGAATTAGCCTAAATCTCATTTATTGCCTTACCTCAAGTCATTAATACTGCTTTTAAAACTTAATTATTGTGAGAGGAAATCAAAGATCAAAGATATTATTTTGCATAAAGCAATGCTTCTTATTAAATTAGTGTAATAACTAAGTTTATTAATTACAGTTTTCGTTTTTTTTTTCATACTTAATATGTTAAAAAAATTATTAAAATCACTTACATACGCATTTATTTTAAATTCATGCACGAGCATACAAATTAAAATGAAAAAAGGATAAAAACTTTCATCACTTAAAAAAATAATTCACAGAAGAAAAATCCTTATTTGGAAACTGAAAATCATTAATTTCCTTAATTTCTCACCATACAAAATTTATTTTAATAAATATTATTCATTGCCAAATACCACAATAATTTCCAATTAGTGTTGCTGGTAAGGGTCCGCCTAAAAAATTTATAAGATATTCATTACAGACATTGTTCATTCACTTCAGCATTGAAATTTTCACATACCTGCTGTAAATAGTCTAGTATAGCTTTGATCATAACAATGCGTGTATATAGCTGGTACGTATTTCACATTCGATAAGTTGTCAACATCCTCGTCTGGGAACTAAAAAGACACAACATTGGATTAACAATGAAAATAAAAATAAATCCATAGAATTAATCTTCAGGATTTAAAATTAATCCTAGGATAAGACCTAATCTTACAAAAGACTAAATCTAATTACAGCTTACCACATATCCCTTGCTTGCTTTAAGTACTACAGTACGTGATGTGTTTATACTACTTTCTAAATATTTTCCAGCTCGGACATCGAAGAACATCAGCATCCCTAGTCCAGTTCCAATAGTTAAAATGTTTTGTTGAAAACTTGCAGATCTAATTCCACAACCATTGTAACGTGAAGCGATTTTCTTGACAGCTTGCAGTGTTCTAGGATCTAAAAGTAATGTGTACGACCGACATCCAACAGCATAAAGACCATTCTCTTGACATGCAATACAGACATTTTCCTGACAATTTGGCAGCTTCCTCGACATTTTTTGTGAAAACGTTTCAGCATTAAACAGATGCATGTAGCCTAGAAATCAATAAGAAACTGATAAACATTCAGTGACATCCAACAAGCAACTAATACTGACCATTAAGCGATAACAATGCGATTTCCTTATATTCCTTATTAAAGCATACAGCACGGATCTTTTGAGCACTTCTAACTTCCTTAACACATACTGGATTGATGTGAGCATATGTAGGACAAGCTTCCTCTTCTTCTTTAGCTGGTTTTTCAGGAAAATCAATGAGATCTTCATTGATGCGCCACAGAGCTAATTTTGTATCACGCGAACCAGACACAAGGAACTGATCGTCAAGCCATGTCATATCAAATACCCAATCACGATGAGCATTCTCACCAATACAAACGGGATCTAATGTTGGAAGTCTATAAATTGCAATATCAGCTGAATGCCGTGCACCAGTTGCGAGTAAAGTACGACTAGGATTAATTTGACATGAATGTATTCCTGATTGAGTATCAACGTTTGATCCCCTTGAATTCCTAAGCGTTGGAATGGAATCCACTCGTCTCATGTTTACGTCATAGACCATCAATTTGTTACATTTTGTGCCAAAGACAATTTGTCTATTGCTGAGCCACTGAGAGCAAAATACTTTATTTATATTCCCAAGATTAATTGGAGTCTCTTTAAACATGTCATGTGTTAGAATATGACGAGATGCATGAGATGAATCCACCATTCTCACTTCCTTCAAGTCAGACTCTCGACTTCTCACATAGTCGACAAAGTTGAAGGATGTATTTAATATCTGTCGCTGTTGATGAGGAGTTTCTTCTTCGCTATCGGAATCTTCATAAGTCACAAAATCATCAGGCTTGTCAGTGTTTTTTCTACGTCGTTCTTGTCTATAATATGCGTAAACAGGTAAATTATTATTTTGTTTTGTTGTGTCCCAAAAATTAAAATGACGCAAAAGATTAATTGCCTTAAAAGTTTCTTGTTTACATGAAACTTACTCACTGGATCTAAGTAAACATATGAGTCATAGCTACTTAAAAGGCATTGATAATGAAGGATAACTTGCTTCATTTATAGCCAACCCAGGAGAAAGTAAAATTAAACTTTTCTTTTGTCAATTTATTTAATAATTTATGAAATATTATTTTACCTTAGCTGTTTTTCACGTTGCCGTCGTTCCTCTATACGGCTTGTTATATAGCATGATGGATAACTACCTTCTGTTGGCTTTCTAATAGTTTTTGACATCTCTAGTCCAAGTTAAGAATGAAATTATGAATTAATTTTACGGACACAGAAAAATATTTAGGTTGCGAGGTGAAATATGGGATATCTACCTTGATATGACTTTAAAAATTATTATGAAACTTTGTGTATCTTTATGCTTGTGAAACTTTGGAATTAGATATCAACTTTACGTATATAAAGAATCTAATATTGCGAAACTTTTGTCAATATTTACAATGTAAGAATTTATAAATGATAAAGTCTCTTGTAGTTATAAATATTCTGGCGATGCCTTTTTAACGACCGTTTTAAGGATTTGAATCGCAGCTGTTTACCGAGGTTGTACTGTAATTTGAATTGTTTACAAACTGAAAAATGATTACAAATTGGTTATTTAATAAAATTAAGTTAAATCATTATAAAACAGTAAAACTAACATGGTCAGCATATTCTACAATAGGATGTACGCATTTGCAGGTAATGTCACTTCAAGACACTGTCTATTTTTAAGTAAATGTAATAAAATAATATTTGTAGGAGAAAATACTTACAGAAGACATGAAAAAGGTCATTGAACAGCACTGGAAAGACAGGATTATTTATAAACCATTTGATCCATCAAATCACAAGGAGAAGTGCTATGTACTTTCAATGTTTCCCTATCCCAGCGGTGAATTACATATGGGTCACGTTAGAGTTTATTCAATATCTGATACAATAGCTCGATTCTACAGATTATTAGGCAGGAATGTCTTTCAACCAATGGGATGGGATGCATTTGGACTTCCAGCAGAAAATGCAGCAATTCAGAGGAAAATTCCAGCAAATAAATGGACATTAGAGAATATTGAGCGTATGAGGAAGCAACTTAATGATCTTGGATGTTCTTTTGACTGGAATTCCGAATTAGCAACGTGTGATCCAGCTTATTATAAATGGACACAAAAGATTTTTCTAATGCTTTTCAATGAAGGCCTTGCTTATCAATGTGAATCAATGGTTAATTGGGATCCAGTTGATCAGACAGTCTTAGCAGATGAGCAAGTTGACGAGAATGGACTTTCATGGCGCTCAGGAGCTAAAGTTGAGAAGAAGCTACTTAAACAATGGTTCATAAAAACAACAAAATTTGCAGATCAACTTTATGCTGGTTTAGATGATCCAATTCTGGAAGATTGGAAGGACATAATTAACTTACAGAAGCACTGGATTGGTGAATGTGATGGATGGAACTTTTCATTTAAACTTAGCAATGACAAAAATATTACAGTATGGAGTAAATCTCCAGAAGAATTTCAGTATGCGACATTTATAGCTATAAGGAAGGAACATTTATTAAATACTGACAAAATTGACAGTGGCTTATTAAGCTTAAGAGCAAAGAATCCATTCACAGGTCATGAATTGGCTATTATTGTTACCGATGAAGTTGAATTTCCACCTTTTAATGATGTCTATGTATCAAGTAATAATGAAGGAGATGCCAAAATAGCTGAAAAGTTCGGCTTAGAGAAGAGTCAATCTAGCATGAATTTGAGTAGAGATGAAGTTTTAAGCAAAGCTGCTGAATTAAATATGGGTGGTGACTTTAAAATCAGTTCAAAATTAAAAGACTGGCTGATATCAAGGCAGAGATTTTGGGGAACTCCAATTCCAATAATTCATTGTCCGTCTTGTGGTGCTGTTCCTGTAAAAGATGAAGACTTACCAATAAAACTACCTGAAAATGATGAAGTTGGCAAGCCATTAAGTCAGAATCATGAATGGCTGAAATGTAGCTGTCCAAAATGTGGAAATACAGATGCTAAAAGAGAATCAGACACAATGGATACATTTGTAGACTCATCATGGTACTTTCTAAGATACTTAGATCCGCAGAATCAATTAGATCTCGTTGATAAGAAACTTGGGAATGAGATGATGCCTGTAGATATTTATATAGGCGGAAAGGAGCATGCTGTTCTTCATTTATATTATGCTCGTTTTATGAATCATTTTCTTCATCAAAAAGGATATGTTAAGGATGCAGAACCTTTCAAGAAACTTTTGGTACAAGGTATGGTTAAAGGCAAGACATATCGCGTAAAAGAAAATGGTCTTTATTTAAAGTCAAATGAAGTAGAAATTATTAATGAAAAGAAAGGTAAGGCGGTCGAGAAAGAAACAAAAAGAAAAGTGGAGGTGCTATGGGAGAAAATGTCAAAGTCAAAATTCAATGGAGTCGATCCAATTGATGTTATTCAATCTCATGGTTGCGATACGACCAGATTAATAATGCTCGGTGATGTTGCACCAACAAGTCATCGAAATTGGTCGGAAGCAACTTTTCCAGGAATAATTAAATGGCAAAAGAGATTATGGATGACATTGCATGACTTCCACATCCATAGACAGAAAATTAATGAAATTAGCATTTCCAAAGAATTTGATGAGCACGAAGAAAAGCTATTGGATTCTGCAAACTATTTTACAAGTACTGCAACTTTCAATTTCAAAATTTCCCATCAACTGAGCATTGCTATATCAAGACTTCAAGGATTAACAAATGCAATTCGTCGTGCACCGCCAGATGTTGTATGTTTCGGAAAGCAATATGAACGTGCACTGTCTGCACAAATTATCATGCTAGCTCCATTTGCACCGCACTTTTCTTCTGAATTATGGTCGAGATTTATTTCAGCGCCAAATCGTGTTACAGAAAAATCGGATTATATTAATTGGAATGCTGACATTTTCGATCAACAATGGCCGAAAGTTGATTCTCATCATAAAATTGAGTTCAATGTAAAAGTCAATAATCTCTTCATTCATAAATTTAAAGTTACATGTGCTGCATTGAATAGAATGAGCCAGGATGAAGCATTACATCTAGGACTAAACCATGAGAGCACTGCTAAATACATTAAAGATAAGAAAATTATGGCAAGTCAATGGAAAATCTATGAGGATTATGAAGGCATTTTAAATTTAATTACAGACCAGGTTTCTGTTGAAAGTACGGAGAATGAGCATGAGAATGTAAAGAAAATTGTAGAACAATAAAGTAAAGAAGTAGATGGAAGATAAGGATTTACTAAATTAATAATAAAAGAATTTTTATTCTCGTTCAATTAAGAATTACAACTTACTTTTTTACGGCAGTTACTTTTCTGTTTTTAAATTCCTAATTACAATTTAATTAAATTGGTTTTAATGAAGCGCATTTTTGCAAAGCATGGAGATACTATGGCAACCTTTCTGTTTGGCTGGAAACAGTATTGAGTTAGGCTTTATGCTTCTGATTAGGTATGGGGTCGTTCCTAAATGAAATCCAGTTTATATGATGTTATTGAAGCTGTGTGACATCTTTGTACGTGAAAAAATTGTCACAAGAGAAAATAGGGGGGGGGGGGTTATAGAAGTGTGTACATGTCATTGGAGAACAAACCCTTAAAGGTTTTTAAGAATAATTTCTGTTGAAACTACTTACAACAAAGCCAGACTTGTCAACAAAAACTATATTCAATTAAAATAGAATTAAATCAAAAATATGAAAGCTTATTAAACTGAAGATTCACATGTCGGAATTAAGTATGTTCAATGATGACGAATATTTAGAATCAGACATACTTAAACACTAATCGGATCCATTTTCATAAAATCAGAGAATTTGAAGTCGATTAAATCTTCTTGAGCTTCCTCAAGTAGACTTCTAGCTTTGCGATATAATTGATATTAGTGTTTTTTTTGCATAGACTGAAAAATGTCAAGGAGGATTCACTCCAACAACCTCAAGTAGACTTCTAAATTAAGATTTGGGGATCTGAGATTTTATGAATGTATTAAATGCGACAAAGAATCTAAATGTTTCATTTTTTTGATGCACTGAACGACCCTTACGCGAATGACTAAGTTTAATACCCAAGAAGATTCCTTAATAGTTTTTAAAATTTAATGACTAGTCATACTTGCAAAAATGCGCTTTAATCATCCATTACAGGACACGTTTTGAACATTTCTCTTTATTTTTGAGGTGGCGTTGCTGAATTAATTTCACTCATCAAGTTCCGTACGTATAAGTCAATTTGTGAGTAATCTATTAGGGTATTTCGAATCATTTCGGTGAGAATGCTTGGCCATAGATATTCAAGCTTCTGAAGTTTCTCGACAGCATTTACAGTATTCTCCATTATATGTCCAAAATAAACCTTTCCTTTTCGTCTTATCGTCGTTTCATCTTGCTGTGCATTACTTTTCTTCCATTGCAACGCCTCCTTACCAACGATCAACCGTATTGATTCATCAGCTTGTTTCATAAGCCATTCTTTTGGTGTTATTTTACTATTTTGTAACATTTCATCAACACGTAGACGAATAAATAGGGGATTTAATAGTGATTCAGGTAATGACCATAAAACTAAATCTGATAGTCCACTGTATGTACTTTCTGCCTCCATAATTTCCTCGTCTGTTATTTCCATCCCATTGATTTGCTTTAATCCCCAATGATTTAATCTCCATATTGCATATGTTCGCCAATTTTTATTGTTTGCAACGAGATGATTACCCTCGGGATCAATTGTTATCGATTTCAATCCTTGTGTATCGGCCATTGCGTTCAATTGACCCAAACATATAATATTAGTTTCACGAAACACATAGTTCTCGATATTCGGAAAGCGAATTTTTATCCTTCCTAATATTGGTGAAATACTATTAAAATTTATGTATGAAAATTTCACAGTATGAACATCTTGGGCCTTTTGTGCGCTCCACTGTTTATCGATAAATTTAATTGCTCCCACGCCATACACGTTCAAGTAACGGCCTAAAATTTCTACCAAGTAATCGCCACCTGTTTGAAAAATTAAATCATGAAAAATGGATTAGAAGGAAAGTTAAATACAAGGAAGGATGTTATTTTTTTATGTGTAGGTGCACAGTATGCTAATATTGACTTTGTGGCTAGTAGGTGGAAATATTGTGGGTTCATTGTGTGGATTTTTGTTACAATGACAGTATTTGTAATGATTAATAGTCACTAAGAGACTGTTTAGTGATGGAATTGAATCTATGGTATCTCAAAGGGATGTTTTGAAGTATCTGGTCTCAGGATCAAGCTTTTGGATATAGATGAGGTATAACAAGGATGGGGACGAAACCGCAGAACCCAGTTAACCCCAAGAGGCTAGTTTATATGATATACCCTGGCCCTATTATTCACTTATGGATGTAAACGATCGAATGAAGCAAACCCTAGCATAAAACACTACTCAACTCGATATTATAGCTAAGACATACACTAAGAACCAACTCTTGAGTTTCAGAGATCATAGATTAGGCACCGATGAATTAAAAATAGCTTTTAATCGAACAATAAAAGAACTAAAAGCAATCTATACCGTAAAATGCGCTCTAGTCACTCAACCAACACCTAAATAACCCACTTCTATGCTAGCTTCCAAAACTTTTCGTAAACATTTTTCTTCGCTTTCTTACCTTGTTCACGATCCTTATCGATTTCCTTCTTTGATTCTCTCTTTAAGTTTGCATTTTGTTGATTGCCTGTTCCCACTGTTGCCGTCTGATTACTTAAATGCGATGACAAATTTCGTGCTGTTTGAGAACGAACAAGTGGCGGACCGATTTTGCGACTGGTGATACCACTTCGATTTCTTGGATGATAGTTTGTTTGACTTGAATGAACTTGCCGTTCGTCATTTGGTGATATAGTTCCCGTATTGATTGATTCTGAACTTGTTTTTGCGGACACTTTTGATGTTGTAGAAAGCTTATCTAGCTCCGTCGTCTCAATAATCTTCGAGTCATTTGTCTGGTATGATGTCTTAGACTTGCCATTATCGGCCTCGATATTTATTGTAGGTTGAAGTGAAATTCCACTTGAATTATCAATGATTGTAATTGTTGCTTTGTCCTTATCTTTTGTATTCGGCGAAGGCGTTCGAGTAACATCATTGCTGCTGCTAGTATTATTATTATTATTATTATGAGCATTATTATTCTGAATATCCTTTAACGATGCCTCTTCAGAATTTTCAGCATTTGTTGATGGTGAAGCAACAGGTTCAATTTCAATGGGCGGCAAGGGTGGCGTTGTATGGTTGATGCTCTTTTCATTCACATTATTATTATCATTCTCATCACCATCATTTTCTCGAATGATTATTTCAACCGGTGATGGTGGTTTGCTTGATATATTGGTCGGTACATTTATTGGCGGTGTTGTGGGAATTCTAGATTTAAAGCTTTTCGGGTCATCCGAGTCGGAACCCACGAAATCAGACTCTGAATCGATATTCGGTCGAGTGCTTGATGCACTACGGTTATTTGTCTTTGGCATATCAACAAATTGATCAATCATAGGTGGAAGATGGTAATCACTATCAATATCAATGTCTCGTTCCGATGTAATCGAGCATGTATTATCGTGTGACGTTGAACGCAAGAGTTTAGATTTCTGACATTTTGGTATATCAATCAAATTCCTTGACATCTTCATATTGGTCCCATTGCTTGACATTTCAGCTATTGTATTCGATGATAAAGATCCAGTTGATATTGATGATGAATTATTTGATATGAGTTTCGATTTTATCGTCTTTTTGATTTGATTAACTTGTCGTTGACTACCATTTATTATATTAGATTGTTGTGAGCGTATCAGCTCCCAATTAGTACGAGCATTTGAGATTATCTCCTCACGTCGAATACTTGAACTTACATCCGATGATAAATGCTGATAACTTTGGTCTGAATTCTCTTTACTCTTACGCCATGCATTTGCTGCTCTCCTTACTTGTTCAGTTATTTGAAGTTGATTAAGTGAAACAAGCATGGGAAGATAGCTTACGAGAAATGAGACACAATCACCAGCCAATGAAATTGGATTATTTTCTATAGTAATCTCTTTCAAGTTTATCGATTTTGCTATGGAGGACATATCTTCAATGTTTTGCAATTCATTATGACACAGCCACAATCTAGGATTTTTGTTCATTCCACATTGAATCGAGTTAGGATTTGAAATATAGAAAATGAGAAATAAAGGAGTTGTAAGAACTATAAATTGTAATTACGGATATAAAACATATTTTTTAAAAAAATCCAAAAGAATAATAAAATTATATGGAATGAGTGATTGAAGTCATGATGATGAATGAAGGTGGGTTATGTGGGAAAGGAGGAAAATATATTAATGACTCTAACTGTTTCTTCTAGATTTTTTTTTGAGGGTCACTTTCAGAGTAACATTTCATTTGTCATAAAAAATAATAGAATTCCTCATTTCGACCATTATTTTTCATTTTTATGATTGTTTAATTACCTACTCGGGTGTTGTTATACTTAGTTCTATACATATACAATTCTATTCATGCAAATTTTTAACGTAATTTTGATTGAGGAAAGGCCTTAACCTTCTCAGTTCGTCCTTTTTAGGAATAACTCATGCATATTATGTCACATAGACAATTAAATAGATACAGTTCTGTTGCTGTAATGCTTGGGATAAGCTTTGAAGAATTAATCATCAAACTTTCGTTTGGAGTTGATTCATTGTTGACTTTTAAAAAGTTTTCTTAATAATGTCTAGGTCATTTTACACTATTTTTTTTACTAATTCAGATTTTTTGTAGCTTACCTAAGCTTATTAAGCAAGGCTCCAGCAGATTATAATCTTTTAAAATGAAGATTATAATCTTTGTTCAAAGATTATTTAAAGATTATAATCTGAGACATATAAGATCATTTAAGGAACCAAATTTCTTATAAAAAGAGTTTGTTTAAAGAATGTTGTAATATTGTAAAGTATATCAAAGGAATCAATGTAAATAAAACTTAATAAAAGCTCAGTTTTAAAGGACAACTTATATTGTTAACATTCAAAACTGAGCTTTAATCATTTTTCAAATTACAGTGATTGCTTTTCTTTATTTTAAAATTGAATTAACCGAAATAATATACAAAAAAGTGTTATGAATTAGCAATCGGCTCCAATTGGTAGACTTAACTTCCTTCTTAAAGGTAGAAAAAGGTTTGTTCCTCAAAAAAACTTTGGAAAGTTAAAGAAATTCGTCATTGAGGTAAGAGTTTTAAATTTATTCTCATAGCTACACTTATAGATCACTAGTTTTGTTTATAAGGAAACTTTGATTGACAAGCACAAAAACTACACAAAGGCATAGATAAGGGTTCATGAAATAATACCATAGATTAGGCATGCAGGTTATGCAATAGTTATGAGAGAAAGATTCTTAAAGTACTGAAGGTTCTTAGAAGAATACTGTTAAGGGCTGGTCACTTATAACTTCCAACATTTTTGGGGGTAGGGGGTCTAGAAATCATGTTTTTTGATGTACGTCATAAGTGTATGGCCCCTAATAATAATGATAATTTTTGTTGCTTCGGAAAAGTGTTATAAAATATTTGAACTGATTCGAACGACTTTATACATTTATTCAAGAACTGTAGCTTCCAAAACAGAGCTCGAAGTTACTGAAATTTTGTATGGAGTCGACTCTGCCATACAAAATCAATGAAAATATGAAGTCAACTTCGAGCTCTGTCCCCAAATGTTACGACATGTCTTGAATAAGTTTCTCATTCCAACAAGTGAAAGAATTTCGCGACATTGTAAATGCGTTGAAAAGTATTTGCAAACTTGTGGCTTTTATTCGCATATTTACACAAATTTAACTTTCATGTATATTTTGTTACATGTCCTACACACATCCTCATACTCTCGCTGTCCTTAATAATACAGTTACAATATTTTTTTGCTACGTTTCAATGAGAATTTACAATACTTTTTTTGATAATAATAATAATAATAATAATGAAATTACTCGTATAACATACATTTCCCATCATAACCCCATCATCATTCATATTTGATGAACGCCTCTTTTTTGCGAAAAAAAAGGAGAAATGAATGTGAAAAAAGAAGTAAAATTGTATATAAAGGAAAATAATACCCAGCATATCATAAAAAAATTACATATTACCGTTCTAAATTGTGCAAATCATCTGAAACATTAATCTTTTTGATTCGATTTCGCTTCAAGTTTAGTTCTTTCAAGCAACAGAGCCCGGCAAAATCGTTTGGATGTATTTGACGTAGCAAATTTCCGGCAAGATTTAGTGATTTTAATTCTTGTAGTTGGCAAATTTTCTGTGCTATGTGCGTGATTCGATTGCCATGAAGATCAAGGACGCGTAGGGTTTGTTTGAGTGACGTTATGCCTGAGATATCACTTATGCGGTTCTTCCCCAATAGTAATACCGTGAGACTTTTTAAACCGTCTAAATTGGATATTCTCTCAATTTGATTGTTGTATAAATCGAGAAACACTAGATTTGTGAAATTGAAACGAAAACTACTCATATAGCTATTATTGGCATCGATTTGTAGCTCGGGTGTGCCTTTATTACTGTTTATTGCCGATGTTGTTATTTCGTGATGCGTGTTTGTGTCAATCATACTGAAGGACGGTGTTGCCACCAATTTCCCCCTTTGCACATTTCCAAATATTGAATTTTGTACTGTTGGGATAGTTGAAGCTTGCGATGATGTCCCTGTAGATGTTGGAGAGTAATTGATCATTACACTATTGGCGCGTTTTAAAATACCACTTTTCCCTTGAAACATAAATGACTTTTGGAGAAATGATGCCGGAGTAATTGACGTTCCATTTGATTTTAGGCCGCAAACATTCACTGCTGTTCCATTTGTTGCCATTGCATTATTGTTGGCACTAAAATTCAAATTTAATTGATTGCGTGATATTTGCCTTAGAAGTGGTTTCGCAGTTCCTATTGCCTGCGCTGTTGTAGATGTTGTTGTTGTTGATTTATTAATAACTGGATTGTTGAATGGCTGAGTATTGCCGTTTGTCGATTTATCCACATCCATATCCTTAGTAGAAGGAACATTATTATTATTATCTTTGACGCCATCAGTTGGCAATTCCACTGTAACTTCACAGTCGGGTATATGGAATGTATTTATTAAGTTATGTTGTAGGGAGAGTAGACGCAAATTTGGTTCGTTCTCAATTACAGGTATCGTACATAAACCCCGTCGATCTAGATTTATTCTGTCTGGCTGTTTTTCCTTCTCCTTAAAATGGCGTCTTACTTTATGTATACCATTCTCCACGAGGACATTTGTGACATCATTCGCTTGTTGATTATTTATTTTTCCTGTGGGACTTTCATGTCTTTCATTTTCTAAACGCTGCTGTTGCTGCTGATTCGTATTGTTCTTTTGTTGACGATTTAAATTGGTATTTATCTTTTTTGTGATATTTTTATAATTATTAACTAATCCACTTGTGATGGTTGTTACTGGTGTTGAGGTTGGCGATGGTGCTGTTGTTGGACCGCATAAAGTACTATAACTTCGTGTTATTAATCGATTAGTTCTTTGTTGTATGTTTCGTGTATTAGCATTTAATCGCATTGGCACAACGGATTCAATTTTAAGTAATGATGGTACATACTGCTGCTGCTGAAGTGTGGCTGTTGAGTTTATTGTGGTTGCTATATTTGATATTAAAGGTGATGTTGAAGTCGTTTCAATCATTTGTGTGGCACTCGGTCGAGTACGAGACTTCGTCGAACTCATTTAATTTATTTTTTTTAAAGGCTGTGTTGTGTATGGAATTAATAACCAAATGTATAAATAAATTTTGTTGTACACACGGATAACGGATAACTAATAATTATGAGGCATCGATGAAAAGGGAAGGAACAAAAAACTAGCAGCACAATAAAAACTCTTGCAATTAAAAAAAAACTTTTTCTTTCACGTGATTATTATATTCCACATTTCATCGAGTTCATTCATCTTTTCCATACATAAATATTAGTATGTCTGCATATTGTTTTCATAATGAACATATTTTTTCACACACGTACAATTTTTTGAATAGGAAAATCAATCATAATATTCTCTGTTTTGTTCTCGTCATGAACACAAACAACAACTTTCTTTTCACATACACGAGTTTTGCTCCAACTTTTCTTCACTTTTTTTTTATTACGCTCCTTCCTTTACTCCCTCTATAACGTCATACAATACATAAAAAGTACTTCCATAACGAAAAATCACTTTCAAATTCTATTCATTGTTTCATTGCCGATTCTTTTATGTATATATGCTTCTTCGATTGCAAAACAGACTGAATTTAGGTCTTTGTGATATTTAACCTACTTATTCAATCGAGTTTTAGTTCTTTTTTTCGCCCAAGAACTTTAATTGTTTTTTGACATATTTTTTTTCTGTTCTCCTTCTTTCACTTTTCGACCCACTATCACATTTTTTGTGAGTTTCAAGTAATTTCTTTTTTTATTTTGTAAAACTTTTCAGCACACTAGAATTTTAAGTACTATCATCTATACTTCATACTTTGTTTTAAACATATCATGCTAAGGGTGATGTAAAGTTTATGTTTTTTGCTTATTGAAATGTATCATGTACGCTGATGGATGCGAACTTTAGTGTCATTAAGAAACTGCTAATTATCATTACCCTTAGATAGATATTAACGAAATGGCGGTGAAATTATTTTTTGGTTGTTCTTTAAAAATTTTAGGTGTTGTTGAGCGCTGGCAATTTTGTTTTATAGCTGAAAATAATAACTCTGGTTTATAGTTTTGAGGTGGATTATTTAAAAAGTACTTTGGAGTCGTTCATAAATGATTTTTATCAAAAACTTTGTAAAAACCTTTGATTATTCTTGTATTATGGAACGCAAGATTGACACTTTAAAAGCCCTTCCACTTCCTCCCTTGGTTTTACTGTTTATACTGATAAATTAGCAAAAGCTTTAAATCCCATTATTATTTTTAAAAGCGAAATCTTAGTCAAACTATGTTTGAGGGGGCACATAACATGATGAGAAATTTTTTTGATGAAAAATAAATATACACTAAAATTTTGACCACAAAAAATGCATAATTGAATAGAATTTACAAGCAAAAATTTCACCATCATGTTGTTTTCCCTCACAACAAACTAGGTCATGCATAAATTTGCCTTAAAAAACTTTGCTATAGAATAGTCTAGACTGCTCTAGATTATCTTTTTAAAAAATTTGGATGTCATTTATGAACGACCTCTTTATGATTTATGTTCATTTTATCACTTCAAGGTTACTCCTACTGAAATAATACGTGGTTGTTGAAAAAATTTAAAAGGTATTTTGGTATCTCATAAATTGATTTTAATTCAACATGATAAGCTTAAATACTTGGAATATCTTGGTTTACTTCTTATTTCTCTTTATACACGCATTAAGGATTAATTTTGCAAAACAATATTTGAAATGTCTGATTTTTAATAAGAAAATATTTTTATTCATACATTTTTGGAAAAGTTTCTTGAGCACATTTAATTGAGAATTCTTAATTGGTACTGGGATTTTTTTGAAGAAATTTATTTATAGCTGCTGGAATATAATTTGAATTGACTCTCAAACTTGAAATGTTATGAAAGTTGTGTGAAGCTTTGTTAAAGCTTTTAGAGTGTCTTTATTTTAATTAGTAGATTGACCTCTAATAAGAACCAAACCTGGGTCTTCATATAAAAGATAAGTCTACTGATTTCTGATCTGATAATTGGGAGATAAGATTTCATACTTAAATGAGCCCTTAAATATTCTTAATGTCAAATTTGTCTTTAATACTGTTCACAAACAAGTTCACTTCTATTCATCTTTAAATGATTTTCTAAAATGAGCTTTGAATTGCAATGCACAAAAATAAAAAGTAAACTGATTCAAAAATGCCACAAAAAAAAAAATTATTTACAGTCACAAAAGCACTTAAACACTTGATGAGCAACTAGATAATTATCTCTTTACAAATGTCACAATAATAATCACTTGTCAGTTCTTTTATCCAACAATGTACTCGAATCTAGAATCTAGTAGCACGAAAATGAAAAACAAATTATCACGACCTCAAATGTATTTTTTTTTAAATCCAAAGTTTATGAAGCACAAAACATGTAAAAATGTAGTTTTCCAACTTTCAGACTAAACTTCATGCATTTCCATGTTGAAATATTTGAAATGAGAAAAAAAAGTTTAATTTTCACACATTTTTCACACAAACATATTCATAATTTCAAATACTTATAAAACTTGCAATAAATAAATTCCGTAAATTTATTTGATATCATTTTCACTCCATTGCAGTAGTTGTGAAGGAATTCTTTTTTCACTTATTTAAATTTTTTTCTCTCCATAACTGCATTTTTCTGTGCTGCAATTTTTCGCTCGTTTGTCTCTTTTGAAAAAAATTATGAATGTTTTTTGATCCAATTGTTTGGAAATGAAAGAAAAGGAAATTGTTTGTAGTCATGTGCTTTTTTATCAGACAAAGTGAATAACATTCTGAGTGCTCTTTTATGGTTTATGCATTATCCTTCTTTTATTATTATTGTTTTCTTGTATCCCGTTTAACTTCTCCTTTTTCAATGGAATGCATTTTCATTCACATCAAGTTGAAATGAATTTTTTTACATTCTCTTTTCTTTTGTAATGTAGATCTTCACTTAGTTTACGAGCCAACATTTATTCACATGTAGACAGTGTTGTGATCCTGATGCTGACTCATCTGATCGACATAGTTTCAAATGTTTCTTTATGTATGTGTGTCAACTTCGAATCTCGAGGTCATTACTAGACACTCTATCAGGGGCGTAGCCAGGGGGGGCCATAGGGGGCCCGGGCCCCCCCTACGAAAATCTGATAATTGTTTTATTAAGTATTTATAGAGAAGAACCAGTTAATGTAGAGGAAATGATGAAAGGAATTTCAAAATCAGCACGAAAAATTAAATTTAATGTATGAATAATGAATTCAATATTTAAACTTATGAAGAATGAATATAGATTTAAGGATACAAAATAACGGTTTTTTAATTTTCGAAAACGGGCCCCCCCCCTTAAAAATTTTCTGACTACGCCCATGCACTCTATACACACCAGGCGCGTAGCCAGAAGGGTATTGTCCCTCCTTTAACGTTTTAAACCGCAGCAAGAGCACGGCCTAAAAATCTTAAGAGGGGGACAATACCCTCCTGGCTACCCGCCTGATATACGTCATTGCACAATAATTTACAAACCTTGGTAATCAGATTTGTGATAATAATGAGACATGTTTAGCTACCATAACCTAGCTAGAATTTTTAAAACGGTGGGGGTCCATTTTTTAAATCAAAAATTCAAAATTAGTTTCTCTCTAGATCTTTGTTGTGATAAATTTTGGGTTAGTTTTTAATTTTCAAACGAATTTTGATTCTTCAATCTGGAAATCTCACCTTTGGCAATATCTTTGCCTTCAATCATCTAATAAAAAATACAGCATTTGATTAGTAATTCACACTAGTTTAAACGAAATAAGATCAAATTAAATAAAATCTTCTTTTAAAACATTTTTAACTATGCTGCTAATTTCGACATAAAATCCGAAAAATTAATTTTAATTCTGAACAATACATTCACACATAAATACGGTGTGAATATAACAATTTAATCTTATCTACATCTGTCATTCAAGTTAACAACACTGTCATGTACAATAACTACATTAATCATGATAAAACATTAAGTTTCACATTTTTAATAAGTGCATAATAGTGGCAAGAAATAAGAAAAAGTCCCTTTGAATTTTTTTTTGTTTAATTTCACGTTTCAGTCTTCTTTATTGCTACAAGAACTTTATTGATGCTTTCTTTTTTCTTTCCTACATCCACTTATTGTGATGAGATTTTTAATGCTCCAAATGGTTTATATCTTTTTGCTATTGCTTTGTTGCCACTTCCATTATTATCCATTTTCACAACACTTTGCGTTGTATCTGAAATTTAGTGAATAAAATCAATTCACCATTCACATTTGTACTTTTTGATTGCACGTTCCTTTATGAAATTTTCAGAATGACTGAAAATCACTCATATTCAACATTTTCTTCATAATATTCAATGTCTGGGAATTTTTATTCAACTTAATGATTCTTCTGAACACAAAAATGTTCTCACAGAATTATCCATTAAAACTTATGCGAGCAAAATGAAACATTGTACTTGAATCACTGGAATCGGGCGAATGCAAAGCTCAACTAAAAAAAGATTTCCATGAACTGCTATCAGATCGAAATCGAGTTTTGATGGAAAAAAACATTTCGATTGATTTAATAAATGAAGGAATTTTTGTGTATTGTTATGTTATTGTATGAACATAAACTACTACACGAAAAAAAGAAAGTACAGAAACGAATTGTTTATATATAAACAAAAAGTATGATTTTTAAGGACTAAGGTTGATTGGAAAAGCATTTTTAAAAAGTCACGTAGTTTTATTATTTGAAGGTTGATTGAAATTATGAAATTCAGACCGATTCCTCTTGCAGTTTTTACATTATTACAGATGTATTTGCCATCATATCATAAGGCAATCACTGGAGCATAAGGCAATGGGATTAAAATATGAAAGAATAACAAATAATCTGCAGATTCATTCTGATTTTGAATTAGATGTTTTCATGTCAAACACACATCTCGTATCTAGTATTTGTCAAATATGATTCTAAAGCTCATAAGATTCTTTAAAAGTTTGGTTTGAACTTAAACATTTAGCACTATGGTGGAAAACTTTTAAATTCAGTTTGGTCGTTAAACTTTTATTGTATTTATGTAAATTTAATATGAAACCACAAAGATCGTTAAATCTTGTTGTCATATCTTAAGTAATTCCAGATGTCTTAGTATAATTATTACCAACCAGTATGGGTTTTTTTTTATAAAATGTAATTGTAATTCCTCCAAGGTTTTTTGCGCTCCTTCAAACAGTTTAAGTACTGTTTTAGGGAGCTTTTTCCATGGACGAAGGAAAATAATGAATAAATTCAAATTCAAATTCAAATTCAAATAATTGGTAAATTAGTCTTAGTGTGGCTGAAGGGTTTTGATCTAGAAAAGTTCTTAGTTTTCTCAACAAAAATCTTTCCAGCTAGCTCACAGTTAACTACATTGAACCTATTATGATCGTATTCAGCCAAAAAAATCAAATATTAAATTTCAGGATTGATCATATCTAACCAATAGTGCTTTACAGAGCTCGAAGTCGACGAAATTTTGAATGGAGTCTAGTCGACTCGCAGTGAAACTTCGAGCTCTGGTGCTTTAACATTCTTGAACACTTTATTTAATGAAACAATTATTAACACAGAGCAGACAGACGGAAGGACTGAAGAGGATTATTCTCCAAAAGTTAAGGAAGATGAGCTAACAAGCGGCAGTCATGAGAAACTAATAACAGAATTTTATGCTTTCAATATACATCATGAATATATGTATAAATGGGGATAAAAATTATTATTTCATAAGTTTTGTAGCTTTTATTTCATAAATTTATAGCGCAATTCGACCGATAAATAATGTGATATATGCATATGATCTACAAATGTATTAATATAAAAATAGACACGAATTTTGAAATAGTAACGAGTCGCATGATATATTAAAGTATGGCAAAAATATCCTCAAGGTTATATATTTTTTGTGATGGGACATAACACGCGCACTGGAATTGCCTTTAATCATCAAATATTATTTTTGAAGTGATAGTGTAGCAGTTAAAAAATGCATGCAATTTTCCCTCATAAATTGAAATATAAACGTCATAAAAATTCTAAAAGCACATAGAATGAGAGAGAACGAGGAATGCCGAACAGAAGGAGAGAGAGAGAGAGACTAGGCGAAAAGTTATTGTACCGAGCGCTATGTCGATATTGAATAGTCGTTATTATTATTTTAGAATGTTTATGCTCGCTTTTGTATCCTACATACTCTCACAGTTTGTTGTTTGGCAGGGTGAAATACAAAATAATAAAGAGAAGAAAAAAAAAACCTTCAATGCAACCAAACAGCTCTTGTCTGTCGCCGGCGCTTAACAACACACTACAATTCAATAGTGAACCGATACAGTGATGATTATGTAAATTCTATTTTATTTTTTGTTCTACAATTTGAGTGGAAAAATGGGAGGGAAGGAGCCAAATCTATATATTTTGTAATCAATTTTTGAGTTTTTGCTGAATGAGATTTGCACGATAGCTTTTTAAACGTTCGAGGACGTTTCACAATTGAAGCATTAAATATTTTGTCGTTTCAATACCATTTTCTATAGATTCCATGCTTAAATTCACTTCACTATAAAATTTAAAATCCTTTTTATATGTTCTTCATTTGGAAGTACTTTTCTGGATTTTCAAGAGTTGTCTTGTTTCTTATATTATAATACATAAATTCATTTAACATGACACAACTCCTCCTATAGTTTTTTTTATCACTTTTTATACACAAAATATATTTAAAGATGGAAAATAATGTACAGGATGTATAACACTATAAAAAAAATTATATATTGCCGAAACGAATTATTATGTTCAACTTGCCACATGAAGTACTTAAAGACAACTGGAATCTGAATAGAAAAAAAAAATTCATTGGAAAAAAATCTACTTAGAATGCTATTGGCATTTTAGGCGGGAAAATATACTCTTCCACTTTTTTTATTGACTTTATTGGAGTTTTCATATCGTTGCCATAGCGGAAACTATTCTTACCGAATAAAATATATATGTATGATTCAACAGCCCTGCCTTTGGAAAATTCATCAACATATTTTTTTATTCGGGGTTGTTATTTATGATCCATAACAACCACAGCGATTCCATAAAACAGTTTTTCCTAATACGCTGCTTTATTCATTCCATTAGCTTCCTTCGCTCTTTTAAGCTTCATAAAAATATTTTTGTTTAATTCACAAACTTTTCAATACATTTAAAAGCATCGTACAAATATAGCTGCATTCAGCAAATTCTCATGTATGTTTATAAAAGCTGATGAAATGGTACTCTACTGTTATAATGATTGGAGGATTTAAAAACATTTTCCATGTTTTATTCAATGCATTCGAAAAGGCAAACAAGTTTGAGGTTTTTGATGTTATTTATCATTCATTCTCAAGACGCATATTTAGCCGCAGGTAAAAGCGAGCTAGTACAAAATAACTACAGATTATGAAATTACTTTCTTAAAATAATCATGTCTATATTAAAATTGGATGAATGATAGAAGTATGATTTTTACAAAGAAGAGACTTCTCTGGTACTAAGCAAATAACTCCGAAGTAACATCAGGAGCAATGTCATCATGTCAATTAAAAGTGCAAAAATAAAGCTCTTCGCCATCCATTAGCTTTAGACACCAGTTTCTTTTAAACTGATAATCTTGACTATAAGACAGTGCTATTCAAACTGTGTGTCGTACAACTTTTTCAAAATACTACGAACCGCACGGTCTGTGCTTTACATAGATTACTATCAAGGTGTACCGTGGCTCAAAAAGTTTAGACAACACTGCTCCAAGGTAAAGACATTATAATTAAGTTTTAAGAAACTTTATACAAGGCTTTTTACATCATGATCATATGCATCAACTACCTTTGTTTAGAGCTCGAAATCGACTAGAGATTTTTATCGATTTTGTATAGCGGAGTCGACTCCGAATCGACTCTACTCTATGCGAAATTTTATCGACTTCGAGCTCTGCCTTTGTTTAACTTTCTATATCAAGAACACATTCGAGAAACTTCCTCTCGATGGCTCGTATCCAAGTTTGATTCTTAATGTAATCTTACTACTTACTTCGCTGGCCGTACAGATCAATTGTGATCCATGGCCTCCCTTAGATGGCGCCTGAAGCTGACTCTGTCGCTGGCTTCCGTTTGCCAATTAACCATACCAAATGCAATACTTAATGTAATCAGTTCACTTAAAATTAACAAATCTATATTTATGGTTAGATATAAACGAAACCAAAATATTAACTTTATATAGATCTATTCTATTGAACTTGTTAGTCCGAAAATTGATCGAATCTGCTCTATTCATTTAGCTAACACAACGTTCAGAACAATATATTCTAGATTAAGGATTTCTTTAACATAATTCGAAAGTTCTGATTTTTTATATTTATTTCGGATCTTATCGATGCGCCGGTAAAGTTTTCAAATTAACGTTGGTGAACATGTGATACATTCACGTGATTTACATTTTACTACCATCGTAGACTTAACTAAAGCAAAAAGTAGATTTACCTTGACCATAAACTTGAATAATAAACTATATTACAGGAAACTTGCGCTAGCATGACTGTTTTTATCGTCTAAAGTGTCCTCATACTTAACAAATATGATTTTTACAGTAGAAGTTGTGCTCCCCTTTTTTTGATAAAGTATATTTTTTAATGCCCGAAAATAAATCAGATACAATAAATTGATTTAAAAATCAACCCTTAACTTCAAACAACATTTAGGACAAAATGAAATTGAGCACCTTTTCTTTTCTCTATCGACTCAATGTTTTGGTAAAAGAACTGAAATAAAAAAGGGTGCTGAAAAAAAAAATTAAAGAAGGAAAATTCACTCCATTCATTCATGAGTGTGCATAATTTTTCCCAATCATTGAATATTCATTCATTCATTCAACAAATACCTGATTCTTAATGTGAAATGGAGTGGAGTCTCTCATTTTCTCTCTTTTTTTATTGCTGCCCAGGAACGAGGGCACATAGGAGAAATTTTCATATCGTCTAAGTAAAGTAAGATGAAATTGTCATACGATATGGAAGCATCGTGCACATAAAATTTAAAAACTTTTTATCATCATCGTCATCGAGAATGAATGGGATGCTATCATCATGAAAGAACGGAAATGAAATACATTTGAGAAACGTAAAATGGATTCTGATAGAATGATAATTTTTTTTTACATTTCTATCCTTGTAAATTTTAATGGTGAAAATGTGTGTTTGTCACACCTAAATGTACATCTCTCCATCTCACTTTCCTTTATCCATTTCACACCCAAACATAACGTTTGTCGCTTTTAGATTTTAGATGGATATAAATTACACAACTTCAAATGTAAAATGGTGATGATGATGATAAAAATTGATAGAAAGAGAAACAGTGTATAGGGTGCAGTAATTCCTTTTAGCTTTATATTTGATACGGAAGTTTTTAATTGCAGCTACAGTTACATAAGTCAAATGCAATAAACTTATGCTTAAAGGTGACGATCCGTAGGTTTTTGCATGGACAAAACTTTAAATTAATGACATGAAAATAATTGCTCTCGTACTGCATGGCATACTAATAGGTTGTCACATGTTCCTTGATATTTACAATGTTTTCGTGCAAAAACACTTACATTTATTATATTCATGATCAGACTACCTTTCTCATGTTATTTGTTGTGTATGAAATATTTAAACATTATTCTTTGTCCACTTCTGGCTATGTATTCTGAAATAAGGCACATCATAGTTTTATTTAAAGTCCACGTGATGTTAAAATTAGAAATTTTTATCAAGAAAAAAAAAATTGGATTTATTTTGTACATTTGATTATTGAATACCTACAGCAGTAATTAAGGTATAGTGAACTTTTAGGAATTTCAAACAAACTGGATATAAACATTCAAAGCAAAGCGTGAATAAAGAGTGAGGAGGGTAGCTAGGGTAGTAGTCTTATGCTTAGCTAGAATCAGGAGCGTAGCCAGTGGGGGGATTTGAGGGACAAATCCCCCAACGTAAACACAAATTTCTTTCTTTTGCTAGGGTTTTATGAAAACATCACAAAATTCCCTTCCCTTAAATTTTTCCATACAAAAAATCTTTTTGCCCCCCCCCCCTCTTCAAATTCCTGGTTACACCCCTGGCTAGAATGTTTTGATACCTAATTTCGAATTATAGTCAGAGTTTCTGGATTATGAATTCAAGAGCAGTTTCTTAAGCATTGATTTTTTTATTAAAAAAAAGTCATACCTAAAAGGGTAGTTCATGACGTCATAAGGGGCCATTCACTTATTACGTAACGCTTTTAGGGGGAGGGGGGTCTAAGATTTTGTTACGGTTCAAACAAGGAAATTTTTTTTCATACAAATTTTGTTACGAGGGGGGGGTCTAAGAAGTCATTTTTTCGCGTTACGTAATAAGTGAACAGCCCCTAAGCTAGAATGGGATTTTCACTTTCCCTGATCACAAAATGTTCAAGCTAAGAATTTTCTTTTGGATTGAGCCTTTACTCAAATGATGGGCATCATAAGTAAATACTTAAACTTAAAGTTTATGAAAAAGTGCTTTATTTAAAACTTCTCTTTCTATTTATGTGTTCCTACCTTGTGTTGTTCTCGTTGACTCCAACATTAGCTAAATCGAAGATGAATATAAACAAGCCCCAGTTCCACAATTTCTCATAATAAACAAATCCAAAATTTCTAAAGAATTTCCCAGATTATCTGAATCCCTAGCTTAGTTCATCATACCTTTCTCATTAATATTAAAAGCTTTTTCACCATTTAAAAAAATTAGCAGTACAGTCTTCCATCAAAATTTGCCAGCAGTGATTTATTTGGCCATAATAACTAGTAAGCAAACCATAAAACAGTTTGCTGCTTATAACTTCTATCTCTTACAAGAAGAAGAATTAGAACGAAAAAAAAGAAATAAAATTAATGCAAACGTGCTTGTAATTTGATAATTCAAAGAAGCCCCGCATAACTAGGCGAGTCGTAGTTGATTTTTTACTATTACTGTCAAGAGTTTTATGTACACATTGTTGAAATAATTTTTGCTTAGGTGCCGTCAATAAATGTAATAAAAGTATTCTCTCTCTCCAGTCTCGCATTGAAGCTCGTTTAGTAAAGGTGCTAACTGTTAACTTATTAAAGTTCACCGTACCGTTGTTTGTCAGGTTGAAAACTAAATTAATAGCACAACAAAGTGAGAGAGTGAGAGAGAAAGTAGAGAAAGAAAAAAAAACTGACCACGTCTAATTACTGGAAATCATGAACATATTTCGACTTAATTAAGTGATTTACTGGCTGTAATACAGTTTTGATAGTGCCACTTTGAATAATGTACGGGAAAGAGGAAATTTATTGGGCAAATATTGCGCTGTACGATTCATAACAATTTTTTTTCTCTCCATATTTCGCCCCTCATCGTTCGCATTTTCCTCATTTAAATGCTTTGTGCGAGACTTCATGTTGTGTGTGAGGTTGGTTGTAGTTGATTCGTTTTTTTTTTAAATAAAGGCTTTTAAATGCTATACCTGTGCATGTGGTGTTTTTATATAAAGTTTTATATAAAATACAAATTAAATTATGGATTCGATTGAAAGTGATTTAAAAAACTACAAGTCTCTCTTTGAAGAGATAGCACAAAATAATAGTGAAATATACTTAGAAAAATCATTTCAAGATGTTATTCAATATGATGATACAGCATGCTGTTGTTGTAAAATTCATCGTCAACAAAACCACAACTTTATTGCAGGCGGTGCAATTACAAATACGAAATCATTTAATCAGGCACCGATATACAATACAATATGGCTAGGAGAGATGAAAAATGCTACGGATTATATTGAATATCTGAATGAAACGCGACGTAATAGTTTTAGTAGTTTAAATAAGGATAATCGATCAAATTATTACAATTTGATGCGTAACGACTTCCCTAGCCACAACCATGATGAAGAACAGGCAGACACGAGTCGAGAAAGTGATAAAAATTTCCTGCAAGTGCCAAAGTTTGATAAATCCAGTGAGCATATGAGAAGGACACCAGAGTTTGATGGCATTTCGGAGAAAATTGATGAAATTCATAAACTAGATTCGAGTGTTTCATCTCTCATTTATAAGAGTATTGAAGTTCATGCTGATATTTTGGTAAGAACAGGTTGTAAAATATTTTTTGAAGCTAGCTTGAGGGTGTGCCAGTAGATAAACTTCATGATAGATAATTAGTGATGACTAAGTTCTAAGCTACATAATGATTAGAGGTGTAGTCAGATATAATTTTTAAAGGGCTCCATTTCTTAGTTTTATGCTCAACCTAATTTATAAACATGCGTGAATCATGAAGCTACAAGTTGAAGATAATTAGTTGGGGGCTGTTCACTTATTACGTAACGCGAAAAAATGACTTTTTAGACCCCCCCCCCCCTCGTAACAAAATTTGTATGAAAAAAAAATTTCCTTGTTTGAACCGTAACAAAATCTTAGACCCCCCCTCCCCCCTAAAAGCGTTACGTAATAAGTGAATGGCCCCTTGTCTTATTGTTACTTTATCTGGAATGACCTCAAATTCTGGATACTTCCTTTGGGGATACTTGTAAGGGGCCGTTCACTTATTACGTTCGCATTTTAGGGGGGAGGGGGGGTTTAAAAAATTGGAACAAAATGTAGCATAAGGGGGGGGGGGGGAGGGGGGTGTCAAGAAATATGTAACGTTCTAACTGTAGTCTGTCTTTCAAAAAAAAGTTCACGAAAAAAATTTGTTTACAAATTCACACCAAAAACATTTTTTAAAATTTTCCACCTTTTTATCAAAATAAAATAAATTATGAACGTTCAGGGGGGGGGGGGGGGTGTGAGTTGTATCATATTGTAACAAAGGGGGGAGGGGGGTGAAAAAAGTCGTTTTTTTGCGTAACGTAATAAGTGAACGGCCCCTAATGAAAACAGGGTTGTAATGAATACAGGTACCTGTGCACATGTGAGAACCGTACAATTCCGTGCTAAGTTGTCAGGTTTTATTAGAATTTGTATGGTTTTGTAAGAAAAACCTTAGGTGCTCGTATTGCAACCCTGAATGAAAATTTGAATGTTTCGCACAACAAAATTTTTTTTGACATCCAAGAACTTAGTATTAAATAAAATCACCAATAAGGTTCTTTTGTTTATGTAATACGCAAAATCTTTGAAACTCAAGCAACATTTTCTACATAACCCGATAATACACATTTAATTATATCCAGCATGCAATACACAATTTTTTCTCATACTCACATTTGACACGAATACAATTGTGAATGCCAGTCAGCACACCATGAATATTTTTAAAATCCCAATTTTTATTTTCTGATGAAATTCACTCAATAAATGAGATAAAAATTCATCTATCAATTTTTGCTATGATATTTCCATCACACTATCTCAACATCAGAGATCCACTTTTTATAGCTTTTAATATCAAAAAATTTTACTTTTATGTCAATCATTTGGAATAAAATTTAAGGCGAAAAAACTCATTTCGTTCCGAATTCATTGCAGTAAAAAATTTTCATTCATATTTATTTTTCATACTACAAACCTTGGCGTAAGCTTAATATTCAATTTCAAGAGTTCCTTTATAACAAACAATAAATTATTTTTAATCCTATTATTGGCGAATAATGCTACATTTATCGCCAATGTAAAATCTCATTTTAATGGCAAAAGGTTATTCACGTTTGGATTTTCTTATTTTGAACATGGTGCGATATAGTATCACAGGTCTTAACGGTTGTTATTTTACATATAAAATGTCTGTACTACGGTCGTTAAGAAGGAATGAATTTCAATCTTAAGTACCTTAGCAATCTGACCTTTTTCCGCTTTTCTTTCATTTCTACTTTTTTTTGTATATTTTCTTTATGCTTTATTTCATAAATCTTTAAAGACACAAGGATGTGAAAAAACTTACTAACTTACCTTACATAAGACATTCGTAATTACATAACCGTTTTGCAGCACTACAAAAGTGATTTGTAAATCACAAATGTCTCACCTCCAACCTTTCATATTCATAAATTCCATTAAGGCTACTCTTACTTTAACATGCATGAATGTGTCCACAGATTTTGTAATATGTATACACATGTACATAAAACTTATCCTTTTTCATTCATCACGGATTTATGCTGCAAAGTATCACGTCAAAATTTCATCAGTCATTCTAAGGGATTCATCAGATTGTGTGTAGTAAGAAAAAGGGGGAGAAGGAAAATATGAGATAGCGAAATCGTTTAATCATTGCTGGTCTTTATTTCTTTATGCGTTCCTTCTTGATTTTGTTTTTGGAAATCACGGAATATTTGCTGTTGGATGTTCATGCAAAGAGACTTTAATGAGATGATTGTAAAGATTTTAAGATTTATTTGTAATTTTTAATTTGAAAAGTATGAAAAGGCACAAAGGTTCTAATAATCTTATACAGTCTTGTGATCAACAACGCTAGCTATGACAGTAGACAATATCGATAGTTTTAAACCTATATACTTGAGCATTACCTCATAATTATTATACTTTAAGTTAGTACTAAGTGGTTTTAGTATGGGTGTAGCCATTGAGGAAGGGACTACAACTTCATAGTCTTTATTGGATGTAATGCATGGATTTATGGAAAACAATTCTATAATTGTCTAATGATTTTCTAACAGAAGTCCTCATTTGAATGGCTCTTAATTAAACCCTAAGTTTCAAAAAATGAAAAGCACGCTAGACATACACAAGCACATAACATACTGGGGGTCCTTAATTTGAGTTTAATTTGAGTTCAAATTAATTTTGTTCCAAAAAAAATCCCATTCAAATCGAGGACCCCCAGTACTTATTTTATTATGATTTAATGATAATGCTATCCAATCCCATCATCATCATAACTCTATTATTCCTTTACGTACTTATCTCAATTATGATATTATTTTCTTCTCATTACAGTCTTTAGATGCCACTGTGAGTCGTTTATTAGCTGAGACAAGAAAGCTTCTTGAGGATCTTGAAGATGTAAAAATCCTTGATGATATCATTGATGTACTTAATAGTGAAAGCATTTTTTATCCCATCGTTCATCGTGAGTGGATGTTCCCAATAACAAATTCCAATAAAATTCCAATTGATGAGGGCGTTGTTGTTGTTGGCTCGTCATGAGTGAACAAAAGAAACAATCGAAAAAAAATATTCAAATTGATGATAAATCGATTTCTCTTCACTTTCTTCATTTTCTTTAATTTATTTATGGATTTATAGATAAGAAAATAAAAATGTTTGCAGATTCAAGTTTAATGTGTTTATTCAAGAATCACAAAAGGAGAAAAAAAAAAACTCTTGTATGCATAATAAGGATGTGTGTTTATTTAATATTTGTCCAACATTATCATATTTCATATTAGGGATGAGTAAGATAATATTTGTTTGTGTCATAGCTATCGATCGGACTTTTTATGAGATATTCAATCAGGCTTGTCATAAATGCTAAGCAAATAAATCTATATATGCTAAGATATTCTAGATCCATCTTTGATTTTATCGTGCTTTGAAAGATTCTTTGCTATAAGAATGCTCCTTAAACTATGAAATTGAATGATGCTTTAAGATACTTTCTTGCGTGAAACTCTTACTAACAACTTAAGTTGTGCAACAAGTGCAAACAACAAGTGGATCATTGGAAATGTTAAATCATTTTTTTTTCTTCATCTCAATGTGTTAACAACTCAAAATCTAATTGATCCTTATGTTCAGTTCTTCAAAATAACAAGTCATTGAATGAACAATTGAAGGGTTGAAATAATGCAGTTTTGAAAACTAAATTCAATAACAGCTTCAGGTATAAATCCTCTTTGAATAAGATGTTTATAACAATACTAGTTTATAATGATTCTAAAATTAAGATTATAGAAATGCTGAATTTTATGATCATTTTGATAAGTTCTACACAATTAATACATTTACAAATATTAAGACAGTATGAGTAAGTAATCTTTAGGTTTCAAATTAAAGTCATAAAGGTTGGTCAAGAATGATGTGTAGAATCAAATATACACTTTAAATTCATGAAACATTTGAATTGTAAGAACTACAAAATTTATGATAAGCATTTTGTTAAATAAATATTTAAAATTAAAATGTTTTCACGACGAATTTGATAGAAAGTAAGTGAACGAAACTTAAGGATATATAGGTTCGATTCCTAAAGAGATAAATAATTTTTTAAAATAAAATTTAAAATTTTTTTTGATGAAACGTTAGACTATTTTTTGAAAAAAGGTTTACGGAGGTTTACGAAAAGATTTTAAGAAAAAACTCTGAAAAACTCAATGAACTTGCTGTATGAAAAGCAACATCTGGTCCAATTTTTGCTGGATTTTCTACATGCAATTAATCACTTGTTTATACCACAAAAGCCCAAAACCATGAATCAATTTAGATATTTAATATTAATATCAAGTGTTCTAAGCAGTTCCAATGATTATTTCAAACATTCGGCTTTCCAGGTCATTGAAAACTCTTTGAACTTACCTTCTGAATCCAATTATGAATACGATTTAACCAAAAAACACACCAAACCACAAAATATGAATGAAAGGAGAAAATGTTTTTACGATTTTCTTTCCCTCTGTTTTGCGTAAATACATCATGTATTGTATGTGTATCTACAAATAAAATTGCTGCTTGTAAATAATGGAATCAGCAGAAAAAAAATAAAGAAAGAAAATATCAAATTTCAGATTTTTAGCACAAGAAAATGAATAACGAAAATATTATTTCTTCAATGACACATTAAATGTGGACGACCACAAAGTCGTAATCGATAAGCAGCTTAGCATTCACAAAGGTTTAAGATACACATGTTCTGTTCAATGTTTAGCGGGTTTTTTTAAAGATATTTAAATTTGTGAGCAGTTTGGTTTGGGTTTTGTTGGAAACTTGAATAAAGATAAGCCGATGTTGGTCATTGGGAAAAAGATCCAAATGAAGGTTCGAGACTCGACTGAAGTTTTTAAACTGAAAACTCGTAAATTGAATGATTCGTGGGTTTTGGAGGTTCCCAAAAAGTGTCAAAAGTTGCTGAGCTTTTGAAGTTTAGAACCTGAGTTCAATATCAAGTCTGAATTTTTGAATATAATCTAGGTTTTCTAGAATAAAATCTATTAGTAGACCCTAGGAATTTTGCCTTGAAATTTGTTAAATGCGTCTCAGCGTCAACCTTTATAAGACTTAACAAGATAAAAAATTATGTATACAAAAGTGATTTTTTAACTTGATTGTGTATGATTGTAGAAAATAAAATAAAAATCAGTTGAATATGCTTTATGGTTTCTAAAGAACTTATGTATTAAGCATGTGTACATATGTATTTTTTTTGTGGAATTTCATTTTTATTCTTGTGATTTAAAAGACAAAAAAAGACATGTACAAATGAATACAGAAGAAAAAGGATATAAAAATCAGGTCATATTGTAACAATACAGTAACAATACAGTAAAAAAGTGAATTTTTAGAGTTCAGAATTTATTGTACATTAAACGCAAAAAACATCATTGTATGCTATAAAAAGATTTATCGCATAAAGTTAGTTTACAAGAGGAAAAGAATTAAGTCAAAAATATTCAATACAAACAAATTGAAACACATTTGTTAAGTAAAATGATAAATATTTAAGTATCTGCTTTACATCTCAATTTGCATTTCCAATTTTCGTCCGATACGTAGGACCGAAAATAGAATCATGCTTGAAAAAATATTATTTTATTTTCTCAGTTTGTTAGACTCGACTGTCGCTGATGTATGCTATAACGTGAAATTTATTGATGAATAATGTTTATTGCAAATGTTCATCACGGTTGTACTCATGACCATCCGGAGTTTCCCAATAAATGTCATCTTTATGTAGCTCGTGTGTTTGTAAAGGTCTGAACGTTGGACTTTTTAGTACGAATCCTAATTTGGCGAGAATGCAAAAATATTTATTTTTAAAAATTGAATTAATCTTTTTGAGGATTTAAATATTGAATGAAGGGATGGAAAATTTGAGTTTTGTGAATCTAGGTTGTTCATAAATGACGTCTAGCATTATAGTGATGAGGGTATGCAGCTTTATCAATCAACCTCCTTTAATATTTTAAACAATTCCAATTTCTTGAGTATATCTTATTTTAGAATGTACAGAAATTAACGTCATTTATGAGCAACCCCAAGTATAGACTCGCAAAAACTTGATTTCCCATTCTCTCTCAAAATATCATCAGTCTATAGTGAATGAACATGAAAAAGGATTCTATATTTAAACAACCTGAAAGTGGACATAAGGGTGTAATATAAATTTTCTACATTGCTTTCCTAACACTCCGCTAATAAATTGTATCTAAATGTGCGCACATACAATATCAATACCATTCATTCTAATCAACATATCTACACAATATAATTTCCACAAACATTCAATTTACTTTTTCAATGCGTCTCTAAAGATCTGTTCAGCCTTTATAACCATTGGATTGGGTTTAACTTCTATGATATTTTCAATTTCCGGTTCAGTGTTCCACCAAAGATCATCTCGAAACATTTTTCTCGGTGCAAGTTGCCCACCGAAATATTTTGTTTTCATAATAATGCCTTTATTACGTTTTTAATATGGAAAGCATACATACATAAAAAGTTCCGAAATGAAATGAAACGTAAGAAGTTTTAGTCGAGATAAGAAAGGGACAGTTGTTTAAAGAAGAAGACAAATGTAAAGCGGGAAGTAACGAATAAGAAAAAGAATAGAAAGAAAATTGAAAGTTAAAAAGAATGAGAAGCTTTTAGTCGGAAATTTACATGGATAAAGTAGATGGAGAAGGTGAAATCTCATTTTATGTTATCTCTAAAGCAGCCTATTTCTTACCTGTGAACATTCCACCAACAATGGCTATGCTGACGGTAACGAGAATAGCAAGAAGTTGAAAAGCAGCTTGTTTTTCAGAAGATCTTCCAAAACCCTAAAGATTGTTTCCATTTTATAAGAAATGAAAGAAAATTTGGCTCGTGTTACTTAATGTGATAAGAAATACTCTGATTGCCATGGAATAATTGTGCCAAATTAAATATTTAGCACAAAAATCTCATTTTCTGTAAAAAAAAAGATTTCCTTACCCCAATTATCATCTCGTGTTCATCCTCCAACATCGTTGAATTTTTCATTCCCGGAAAGATGGTGTATAGGGAATCACCATAAGCTTCTTTAGTTGCGAAATATGCAAAAATGGCTGAGAAAAATGCTGAAGCGACTGCAGGCATACCGTGTAAGTTGTGAACACCGCATGTATCTAAATAAAATGTTTTCAATGACAGTTAAAAAGAGTAAAGGAATTAAATGTAAATGCTTTCAATATATGCATTTGGGCATGCATGTGTGCACGTTCCAACGATTATATGAAATCCCATTCATTGTATTTAAATATCAAAATTTATTTCACTTTCAATGGAAAAAATCAGGGGGATTGCAGCTTGTCTTTACTGATAATTTTTTTTTCCAAATTTCTACTCATATTAGCTTCCCCATCCTCTTCTTTTTTAATATCCAACAGCCCCCAATCTCGAGGAGTATCGATCTGAGACATCTCAAAAAATAAAATTATTTCTAATCTTAATTAAAAATCATCTACGAAATTTGAGGCTAAGTTTCTAAATCCATGCAGTCCTGGACACTCTAAAAAGGCTTAACATTCCTTAACAAAAATTAAGATATTAAATTTATAATTAAATGATCATATTCCAAGTAGTCGACCACCTTGAAACTATAAAAAATTTGTCTTCAGTTCCTTTCATTTCCACAGACATGAACGCTTTTCATACACAAAACAATAAATTTTCTTTAGAACCTACCTGCAAGTCTCATTTTTTCCAACATTTTAGGCTGTTATATAAATAAATCAAGTAAAGAACAATGAGAATTAATTGCTACAGATTGTAACAAGCGAGAAAAGTTATAAAAAATTTATAAAGTGAAACTTACGCTTAGGTAGCGATATCCAATGACAGAAAGAGCACCAGCGAATGTTCCAATGATTAAGGCTCCGGAAGGATGAATCAATAAATTAACAACAGATCCAACTGCAATAATAAAAATTTCCTTTGTTAAAGAGAAAGCTTAAACTCTTTAACTTTTTTTTGGGTTGATTCACAGCACATGGCAATAACCAAGTGCTTCTTTGCATGTGCTTTTTCTTGTCAACAACATAAATATAGACATCGATGTTGTTTATTTTTTTAAAAAATTAGTCATAACCGTATGCACAATGTAGCGCAGACTTGATAATTGGACGTCGTGCGTCAGAGCTCAATTCAGTCTACGTGAAATTTGCATATCGAAATAATTTAATTTACAGCATTTTCGGTGCTTATTTGGTCAACATCTCCGTTGATTAACAAATAAATAAATTAACCGCAGTTCTAAAATTTAATTTATTTAATTAAGGGTGTGAATGGATATGCCCACAAAATAAAAAGTCATTTGCCTCCAATAACACGTGTGACGATGAAAATAAAATTATTTTTTTTTCTTTTCTAATACACTGACCTGCTACACCTCCAGCTAATGTTGAATTTTGTATGTGAACCATATCTAATTTGTTATCTTTACTGACTAAAGCGGACAAAATAATTGCAGTGACGGTACATGCAGCTAAAGATAAGTATGTATGTAGAATTGCACGTTCTTGTTCAGGTCCATCAACTAATGCTGAATTAAAGCTAGGCCAGAATATCCACAAAAATACTGTACCGACCATTGCAAAAATGTCGGATGTGTAGGATGCACCCTCGAGCTCTCCAGCTTTTGCATTTTCTTTTGATGGTCTAAGAATAAAACTAGCAGCTAAACCGAAGTATGCGCCAAAGGCATGTACTGTTATAGATCCACCTACATCAACAATCTAAATGGAAGATAATAAAATTTTCATTAGATTCTTGTGTCTGTAATTGAAATTTTTAATAGCACCAGACCTTCATAAGCTCAATTTGTAAATATTCATTTGATGCAAAAAGTACGATTTCAATTAATCCCATAACTAACAATTGAATGGGAGAAATTCGTCCCAGCAATGCACCCATACTGATAAGCACACTTGCGGCAGCAATATCAGCACCAATAAGGTTTGTAAGCGATAATCTGATTAAAAATGAAAAATTGATTTTGCTTTACATTTTACACTATTCGGAATGTTGAACTAACTTGATTGTTCCATGTTCCATTTCGAAAAAGCCTCGCATCAGTATAGCCCATTGAATGCAGAGAGCAGCTACGAATAAATTTAATCCTGTTGCACTGTAGCCATAACGTTTGAGGAAGGTCATAAGGAAACCAAAACCAATAAAAATCATTACATGAATATCTTGAAAATCTATTGATTTTATGTTCCGGAAGAGGAAGAAGGCATGAAAATAGAAATAAAATAAAATTTAAGCATTACAGCACGTGATACAACATTCAATCATTTTCTGTTCTTACGTCCGTATTTCGGTACAATAAAGCCTGGTTCCGATTGTGCTCCATCTTTAGGTCGTAAATCAGTATCGTAATCCGTATAGATTGCAAAAATTACGATAAACACAAATTGAATGGTTAACAGAAGTACATAGCCAGATATACCCGTATTCTGCTGCATGATGCAGATTTTTCACTTTCAATTTTCTCGAGTGTTATGGTTCTGTAAGCATAAAGATTGAAGAGGAACGAAATTTTACTTCATTTATTTATCAGAAAATGGAAATCGACCGACAGTAACAAACTCAATGAGTTTTGTGATTAGAGTGGACTCTTTTTACTGTCACTGAAAATTTACTCAGATTTTATTGCACAACGCTTTTGGGTTGTTCACAAATGACGTCCAATATTTAGTTGGCAATTGAGGGAGGCAGTATAAAGCTAAGACAGTTGAACATCAAACATAAAAAATTAGTAGAGCCAAAAATTTTATGGATGTCATTTGTGAACGAACACACTTAGAATGAGTAGGATTTGAGAATCAAAAATCTCGAGCTGAAACACTTTGATCCTCTCGAAATGTTATTCTCTTAATTAAAAATCACTGATGCACGCACTAGATTATAACGAATGATTTGCTAAATTTAGAGTCGTGGAATTTTGCACTTAAAAGCTTTTCATTTTAGCAAATTGATTTTCAACTGAATTTAATGAAACTAACAAAGTAAATGATCAGTCAAAAGAAGACTTATGGAAGTAATCTTATCTTTATTGATGGTGCTAAAAATTTATAATGATTCTTTTGAAAAATTTATCGCAAGTTTCTTAATAACTAATATAATACGAAGAGTAATAATTTTTATGCATTAGATAGTGCTAATTGGTTTATGCTTGTTTGCAGTTGTAGACTGCTGTATTTTTTGTATTAAAAAGATGTAGAAAGAATATTTTTATACTTTAAAGTCAAGACTTGAGAGAAAAAAATTTAATTTTAAAAAGTTGAAGCTTATATTTTTTTGAAATTTGTGCATTTAAGTGAAATTGAGATTAAAGATCAATGTTTTATTGATCAATACATTACTTTTGGTTAGAACTTTAAATTTGCGTAATTTAGATTTGGTCTGATACCAAAATATAAATTGTCTTACATAAAACAAAATATCTCAAGACTCTAGACATATGAAATTTCTTTACATGATGGTGCAAAAATTTCAAAATTTCAAAAAATAATTAAATGATTAATTTCACAACTTTATTTCAATTTAAGATATTATTTTTCGATTCCTAAAAGTTTGAAAATTTCAAATTCCAAAATTTTTGCCTTCCAAAAATTTCTTAATTCACTCAAAAATCACAATCAATAAAAATTCACAATTTATGCACAAAAAAAATCACAAAATTCAATCAGGATTTACCAAAAATTTAAGATCCAGCCACTACGATGTGTTTCACAAAACTAAAGTAAATTTTCCTCCAAAAAAGAATTTTTATTTTGTTTGTGTTTTTCTCGTTGAGTGGCTTACTAAATTGTTATTTAATACCATTCGGTAAGCAAGTTGAAAAAAAGAGAGGGGTAACAATCAGAAGCTGAACAATTTTCTAAATCAATTCAAATGAAATATTCAAATAATAAAGTGGATACTCTTTTGATCATATGTTCGTCTATCGTGCTATTCGCGTAAGTAACAGCGTAACATTATGATACACTTGAGATCTCAAGTGTCTGCAATTTATGGGTGGTTTGTTAAAGAGATTATTATGTGAATATTGAGTTGAAAACACAAAAAAACAGATGAAGGAAGGCCATTTGGATTACAATTTGATGTTTCTATTAACAGAAATAAAGTGTTAAGTAAATCTGACGACAATTTTTTACGTGCAAATATATTTTTTATTAATAAAATTGGACAAATTTGCTTCCATGATACCATGCATGAGAAACTCCATAAATCAATGATACAGCCAATGCTCAGTAGGAAAGGATTTTAGTGAACAGAATAAAAACAGACGTTTATTAAAATAAATTATAGGAAAGATTAGAGTGCAACCAAAATTTACTGACCACTAAGAGGCACCCGCAAATTAATCGTTGGAAAGTTCTACATGTGGTAAGACGCAAGATAAATCATACAGGATGTTGTAGATGGTAAATGCCAGCTCTCTGAACAAGAAAGCGACGGAAATTCAATTACACTGATACGGCATTAGAGAGAAACATAAGGAAAAGGAAAGAGACAATAATCACGAACTGAATATTTAATGATGCTTTTGTCCGGCTACAGTGCAGTGGAAAATTATGAGCTCTTTCAATACATTTTAACTTCCAGGTAAAGCTTGTAAGTTACTGATTTTACTTTTAAGTATTTTTGACTTTGTTTGCATTTTTTGAGAAAATTAAGCATTATTACTCCATAAAATGCATATTATAACTAGAGAATTGAATTACGCATCAAATGGTTAATAAATTATTTCGGTCCGTTTCAGCATGTAGGCACCAAGACCAAAAACACGTGAACAAAAATCTTCAATTTTTTTTTTACTAAGAAAGTATAAATATTGAGAAATATTTTAATGCCTTTTTATCAGACATGCAGTAAAATTGAGGTTAAGTAGCTTTTTAACTTGCAAATTAATAAATTAATAATGGAGGGTAAGCTTCGTTAGTAAAATGGGATTCGACTACCACTCGCTCATAAGGTGCACTCTAATAGTAAATCGCACCCTAATACCTTAAAATCAGCATATTATTGAAAACACATTTCTACTGACCTTTTCAAATTATTTCAAAAACTCTTCAGGCAGATTCCCTTTCAGCATCTCCTCACTGATGTTAAAGTTATTGCTGAATGTTTCTCTGCTCGATAACTGTATATTTGAGCAACATTTGCTAATAATTCACATTATTTAATGCGTCAACGAAAAGAAAAAAAAAAAGTTAAAAGTTAATGCGTTTCTGAAGCATTTTTATATGGGAAAATGTAAACACTCTAGGAGCCGAAAAAAAATTGAGCAGGACGGTGGGGCATTTTCTAATTTTATGTCCACGAAAATTAAATTAATCATATAATAAAAATTATTACCTAAATCTTGAGTGAAATCTTGGATGATTTTATAAAATATTTTCATCAGGACTCAGCAATGCCTTCTCATACTTCGTATCATACTTTTAAACAGTTTCTTGATCGTTTTGCTTATCGTTGCTTATCCTATTTCTGCCAATATTCTGTAAACTTCTTACGAAGTGCAATGTTTGCGGTTCGAATGTTTTGAACTTTCTTCTTCTGTTTTCTTTTCAGATTTAATCTTTTGTAGCTGATGACTTGAATGCTCTTTCAGTTCATAAATTTCTGCATGTTTTCCTGCTTAAGTTGTATAAAGTATCTTTAAATTGCAGCATCAGTTTTTCTCTTCATTCAATTTCTTAGTTGTCTCGTTCAAATTTATTTTATGCTTCTTGATAGCGTCCTGTTTTATTCAATTATTTATATACTGCGTATTTTTGTCATCAATGCAATTAAATTCATTTACCTTTTCTTCTCATTCTCGGTGTCAATTAATGCAAATCCTTAAATCCCTCGTTCATATTCGTCTTGTTCTCACTCATCATTCAATTCCTTGTTTGTTTCGTTCCTATTCATCTTTTTCTTGCTAATAACATATGAAAAAAAAATTAAAATAAATAATGCGGTTTTAAAGCTTTTAAATATAGGAAAATTAACACTCTAAGTGCCGAAAAAAAATTGGGCAGGACGGTGGGGCATTTTCTCTTTTTATGTCCACGAAAATTAAATTAAAAGTATTTTGATTATGTTACCTTAAATTTTGAGTGAAGTCTTGGATGGTTTTATAAAATATTTCAGAGATCGAAGCCGATTTTTTCGGCTTAACTCAATTTTTGATTTTTTTGATAGAAAAAAGCCATTTGACACCCATTTCAAGTATTTAAATTAAACTTTACATGCTTTACTATGATTCTGTGTAATATTTTGTCAGCATGTAGCTATAGTAAGCTCAGAATTTCAATTTAGCCGATTTTAAGCCGATCGGCTTAAATTTCGGCTTAACATTCTTTAACTTGAAATTCTGAGCTTACTAAAGCTACATGCTGACAAAATATTACACAGAATCATAGTAAAGCATGTAAAGTTCAATTTAAATACTTGAAATGTGAGTTAAATAGCTTTTTTCTATCAAAAAAATCAAAAATTGAGTTAAGCCGAAAAAATCGGCTTCGATCTCTGAAATATTTTCATCAGGACTCAGCAATGCCTTCTCATCCTTCGTATCATACTTTTATACAGTTTCTAGATCTTTTCGGTGTCAATCAATGCCACTGCTTATCGTAATTCTGCCAAAATTCTGTGAACTTCTTACGAAGTGTTGAAGCCGTTCTATTTGATTTTGCATCCGATAATTGCTCAATTCTCTACTATTCCATTGTATTCATTATTTGCAGCAACAAATTACTCTCTTCATTCAATTCCTTAGTTGTCTCGTTCATATTCCTATTGTGCTTCCTAATAACGTCCTGTTCAATCATTAAATTATTTATATATTACGTATTTTTGTCTTCAATGTATTTGAGTTCAATTACCTTTTCTTCTAATTAACATTCAATTATAAGTTTCTCCTAATCATTGAATTTTACGGTGTCAATGAATGCAAATCCTTAAATGCCTCGTTCATATTCGTCTCGTTCTCACTTATCATTCAATTCCTTGTTTGTTTCGTTCCTATTCATCTTTTTCTTGCTAAAAACAAATGGGAAAAAATTAGAATAATCAATGTGGTTCTAAAGCTTTCTTATATTGGAAAATGTAAATACTTTAAGTGCCGAAAAAAAAAATTGACAGGACGGTGGGACATTTTCTCTTTTTATGTCCACACAAATTAAATTAAACCTACATTTAAAACATTACCTTAATCTTGACAGAATTTCTAAAGATTTTTTTAAAATGTTCTCATCACGATGTCTTTTGATCCTTATCGAGTTTCAAATAGTCTAATCCTCCCTGTGTTTTTTTCTTCTTATCTTTTATCTTTTGGAGCTGTTGCCCTAATTGATCTTCCAGTTCATCATTTTCTGCATGTTTTGCTTTTTAAGTCATTCGATTTCGCGTCTGATTATAGCTCGATTCTTTACTACCAATTTGTTGAATATTTTTTTGCTTCATTTATTCAATGTTGTTCATCATTTACAGCATCAAGTTTCTCTTTTCATTAAAATTCTTGATTGTCTCGCTCATTTACTTCTTGTTCTTCCTGGTAGCGTCCTGTTTAATTAAATTATTAATAAACTGCGTATTATTGTAATCAATGTATGTATGTTCATTTACCTTATCCTCTGGTTCTCATCAAGCATAAGTTTCCCTCAAATCGCTTCATTATTTTCGGCGTCGATCGATACAACTTCTTCTCCTAATGTTGAAACCTTTTCATGGAGTACTTCTTGTGCTGTTTCCTTTTCAGATTCAATGTTTTGTAGCTGTCGACTTAAAGCTGCTAAAGCTTGATTTTTGAACTTGCAATTGGTTATTTGTATTTTTGAGCATCTTTTCTTAATCGCTAAGTTGACAACTATTGGCCTTCTCCATAATGTTTATCATAATTTTTCAACATTTTTTTTTATCTTTTGAATATGTATGAAATTCTGTTTTTTGTGCCAATTTAAGCATCTGACACCAAGGAACTGCTTCAAGTTTCATTTACTGGTAGAATCGAGTTGTTGGATCTCAATTCTGATTGGAGTAAATTTTATATTGAAGATCCTATGCATTCAATAGGGCTTGACTTAATTGTTAAAGTTGATCCTTGTATTTTTAGCAAATTTGTTCTTTCAGATCGAAGTTTCTCCACTTTAATTAAGGCATCAGCGGTTTGAAATGATTTTCAGATCTATATGATCCTATTCTGTGATGTTTGAAGTTGTTTTAGGTCCTTAGTCCAGCATCTTATTAATAAGAAGGTGCTGTACATTAGATTAGATTGGAAGTTAAAATAGTAAATTTCAACAGAGGATTTATCATCAATTTTTTTCCTCATGACTGCTTCAATACCATTTGCCTGGTTGACTTTCATTTTGACTCCATGTAAGTGACTGCTTAACTTGAATTCTTTGTCTATATCACTCCCAGATATATCATTTCATCTTTCATCTTAATCTGATATTTATTCAAGTCCATTTTTACTTCTTGCGGATCCCGATTTCCAACAATTAGTGCTTGTGTGTTCTGTAGATTCAGTGTCAATTTATTCCTTTCATAAAAATCAGAAATTAACTGTAATTCTTGTTTCATCATCTCAGCATAATTTTGACTATCAGAATTTTTTATTTCAATTTCATTCCCAAATTCGTTCGTTGTGGAACTCCAGATAGGATTAATTCAATGGAGCTCAATTTCTCTCCTATTTTTATTTGCTGTTTTGAAAGATATTCCTCATCAGTTTTAAGGCGTTTTTGAAAAAATTGAGATCCATACAGGACTTAAATTAGAGGCTTCTTATTCATCACCGGATTTATAAATTGGAATATCGACCGTTCGTTTTTAAACTTTAGGATATATGGATTGGCTTTGCAGCCTCATCATCTGTGCTTGCCGATTTTCCAGCATCAAGATTTCTTAACAGCAATATTACCTTAATCTTGGCGACATTTTGGAATGAGAATTTGTCATTTTCAATTCCTTCGTTCTTTTAGCCAACTATCGAGTGAAAATAATCCTAAAAGCAGTCAACAACGTTTTTCTCATCTGATGTAATCATTCCATTGACGTTCAACTTTATTAAAAATTTGATCTTCCTAGTTCCTGCCATTTCATGAAGCACTTTCCATATTTTTTTATTGTTTGAGATTGATTCCTTAATCCTTAATAAGTTTCTATCATCACTCAATCCCTTAATTGCCCCGTTCATACATATTCGTATCGTTGCTCCTAAAAACCTCCTGTTGAATTAAATTTTTATAATAAAATGCGAGTTTTTGTTTTTGATGCATTTAAGTTAATTTACATTTTCTTCGATTGCCACTATTTTTGACGTCAATCGATGTTCTTACTTTCTCCAGTATTGTGACGTTTTCACGTAATTCAATGTTAGTCAGCTAGAAGTTCTTCTAAACCTTATTTTCTGTTTTCTTTTCAGATTCAATTGTTTGTTGCTGCTGACTTAATTGCTCTTTCAGTTCATCATTAATCTGTTCATCTGATTATTGCTTTATTCTTCACTCCCAATTTGTAGATTTTTTTTCTTCATTTATTCAATGCTGTTCTATTGCACTCATCATCTGCAGCAATAAGTTTCTCTCTTCATTCAAATCCTTAATTGTCTCGTTCATATTCTTCTTGAAAGCGTCTAATCCTGTCTAATTACATAATTAATTACCCGGGTGGACACAGCCAGTTAAAGTCCATTATTGGACAATCATTTAACAGTCTTTTAACTTGCCGAAATTTATACGATATATTATATAGTATATTATCAATCAGATTGACCATCGTCAAGACAATAAGACATCGTCAAGACAATTCTTCTGTAGTTTGTCAGTTAAAAAAGTCTATATAAATCCAATTTGTATCAAATATTCATACTATGTGCTTACTTGTGTGTGAACGATAAGTAATTGTTCAAATGTGAAGAAAATAACACAACATATGAAATGTTTTATGATGGCTATAAGTGCTGCTCCTTAAAGAACCTAAAATATATGGCAATTTTAAAAACGAATTAGTAAAATCAAAATAAATTTAATTCTTAATTAAGATTTGCTGTTTAAATTAAAGTTTCATGATATCAAATTCACTTTCTCTGATGGAAATTAGTCAGAAAAACTTTCAAAAAGGCTCACATAAAGCCTACGTTACGTAAAATGATTAAGTAAAATCACACAACATTAAGTTCTACGTTGCGTTTGCTCTTTCTCGATGTAAATTAAAGATGGAAGTCGATGGACAGGTAAGAGAGAAGCTGATGCAAGATAAAGAAGAGATTAAACTGAGAAAGAAAATTTTTTGATGGTTCTTCTTTCATAGTTAATCATATCAAGTTTAATTTCAACCAAGGAAATGAATCAATCGTGTTTTCATTCCATTACTGCTCACATTTCAGGCTTTGAATCAGAACAGTCCGAGATAGAGGCAAAAACGTTCTTTACCACACACCTGAGCATGAAAAAGAACCACAATTTAGGGTTAGGGTTAGACGCTTGTAATTAAGCTTCTATTGATTACAACTCAAATCATCAGAGGCTCATTTTTCACATTAAACTACACGATACGTCATTGGACCTGATGTAAGTCTAATGCTGTGTGTGAGAACAGGCATCTAGACAAAAAATTGCAAGTCTCTTTTACGAGCAAGCAATCAATGTCCTTGATGCCACTCTACATCAAGGATGAACCAATCAAAAGCCACGATAGTAAGTCTCACAGGCAGAAACACATGACTCATAGGCTCGATTTACAAAAAAAATACAAGAACAGAAAAACTTTTTAAAAAAAGGGTCAAAAGACTTTGCTCCCTCAAGTTTTACCCCTCCTCATCTTGCATCGACCCCCCTCTGACCTATTCAACGACTCCCACTCTTAATTTACATCAACAAAGGCTGACGAAATGTAAAACTCAATGCAATGCGTTTTTTAAGTAATCATTTCACGTATTGCAAGCATTATGTACGCAATTGCAGGAAGTCAAATGGCTGGTTTCATTAAAGAAAAGGAATTTGAAAATCTGAATGTGTTTCAGATGGCGTAGATCAATTAAATTAAAGTCGCCCTTGAATGTCCTATTTATCAGTATACTTACTCTCACTTTCACTTCAATTTTACAGCTTCTTGAATTTAATTTTCTTAACTTTCAATGTTGACTCAGAAAATTTTTCATTTTTTTCTTCACTTTTAATTTTTTCATCACTTTTGGCTTATTTTCACTCTTGTTTCCATTTAAGCACTTCACTATCACTTTTATCTTGAACTCCACTTCTTTTTAAGCATTAATAATGTCAAGTTCCAATTTATTTGCACCGATTTGCAACAATACTTAAAAACACGTCTTTAAAGAATTAAACTGAAGAAAATTGTGAAAAAATCGAAAGTCAAAGGTTGCTGAGAAATTTGATCTTTTTTGACTGATTGTGATTTCACATTTTCAGTCGTTAATTAAGGGTGTATTCAGCTCCTATTCATGTCAATTTCAATCGTTTGTTTACATTTATTTACAATTGAGCATTTTTAACGGCCATTTAAAACATCATTTTCTACTTAATGGACTGAAATTTTCTTGCTTAAAGTGGTTAATTAAAGAATTATTTCAATTCTTTTGGCGTTACTTAGTAACACAATCGAAGAAAAAATAATTTGGAGACTCACTTAAAGTGTTTTTTCTTTCCTTTTCGCAGATTGTTAATAATAAAGACTGTCACAACTAAAAGATTGATAATAAAGCTACCAAAATCTAGCATTATATTAACGCAAAAGTGCTTAATTAAGCTACAATTTTAATTTCTATGTGACTTTAAAAAATGTTACTAAATAACGGAGAGATTTATTCCGTGAAAAAATACAGAATTCAAAATTTTAAAATTCTATTTTTTTAATGTATCTTACTTAATAGACTTGGATCAAACTTAAATGTAAACAATGAAACTATTTCATGGAATTCACAATGATTCAGATTTGAAAAAATTGTTCAAAAATTCAAAATTAACAAGTTATTTAAACTATATGTTTTAAATGCAAAATTGAAGAACATGAGTTGTTTTATGTTTGAGTGTAGAACCCAAAGCAAAACCTTTTAATTAAGCGAATATTTACGCTTAATTTTTATGAAATTTTGCAAGACTTTAAACAGTCATAAGTTAAATTCGCGTCTCTCCGCTTCTACCAAACCTATTGAAAACTGAAGATCATAGTCTAATTAACCTTCCATATTAATGTGGACATGCCCAAATATGCCCGAAGCGAGATATTATGATTTTTTTCTTTAAATTGTAGTTTTTTTCATGGAAAATACAAAATAAAAAAAAAAACTAATTCGAATTCGGGAAAATTCCCGATTTTAGAACCCCTAGTACTTTGTCCACTCGGGATAATTATGAGAAAGCAAGGAAAATCAAGGTTTCTGGCAAAAATCTAAGTCGATTCGCAATTATCAAAGAGAGAGTCTTTGAATGGGCGAGGAGGCTTACCTGACACAAAATTCTCAACTTAATTTCGAAACATGCATCACAAGGACGAGGAATCCAAAAAAGCATATTGAAGCAATTTGAATAAAAGTTTCATCACTTAAACGTTCACTTTCTGGTAATTTGTCAGTATTTTATGAAGCTATGCATGACTGAGGATGATGAAATCGTAATTATAGTAAATTAGAACATCAATTTTCTACATTGTAGCTCATAATTCATTAACAAGACTTTCTTCTGACTTATTTCTTGATCACATTGTTCTAAAAATGAAAACAGACTCATTAGTTTTTACATCCAAAAACGATAAGCTAGCTGATCAAATTTTTATAGTACATATTGAAAATATTACTTACCAATCGAATTGGATGCAGGCATCTTTATCAAAAGTCAACTTTTCACAAATTTGAAAAGAATTGACTTCAGTTGATCTTATGTATATTATTAGGAGCTATGATGATGTAGGACTATCCAAATTGACTGAATCGATTAAATCGTCGACCAAAAATGCTCGTGCGACCTAAAAAATTAAACACAAACTTTAGCATTATTATGTTGACAAAAAATATATCAGATCAACAAATAGGATAAATAATTCAAATGATAAAATGCGCAAAAGAAGGAAGGAAAGCAAAACTGTCGAAGAAACAATAAGTATGTATCTCAAACTATGCTCGACGAAGCTTTAGTGTTACGTTAGAAAAGATTGACAGAACTTTAAATAATTGGTTTTTATATACAAGAGCCAAAAAAAGGTTATGATTCAAGGATAGTGTTCAAAAAAATTTCTTAAAACATTTAGTGTGTCTTGTTCTGAAAAATTTGAGAAGCAATGTACTAATAGCTCATAGATGAAACACCAAAGACAATAAAAGATCGTTCTCATGGAATATTATTAGTCGCTTAAAGAAGGAAGACATGTTTTTAATTTATCAGGATAATAACGTGATTTTTAACAGCAACTCTGTCGTTGCGTCGAATCTAATTTCAATTAAATATTTTGGTAAGCCAATAATGAACAGCATTAAATTGAGCTCAGTTAAAGAAAATGAAATTTCCATGCTTATGAATTAGCTATTTTAAAGAAAGCTATTGATAGTGAATGACTTTCTACATTTTGGATTCAGAAAACACAAGATGCAATATGTATACTATATTGCAAGATCTTGCAAGAAGAGGAACTCGACAAAAGGCATTAGATCACATGAAAAGTTATCTTACCATCAGACAGCAGTTTGAAAAGATTCTGGATGTACTGAGCGGAAACGTTTGAATTATTTTTGAAGTTCTTCAAGGTAGCTGTCTTGGTGCACTTCTATTCGTGATGATGAACGCATGACATGAAAAAAGGAGTTGAAAATCACAGATTTATAATTAAAATCTTTGACTGGGTAAATTGCATACCTTAAACAAAGTTCAAAACTTAATCTTGAAACATGTATTTGATGTTTTGGTGATGTCATCTTTATCGCTTTAAGCATTCGTGCAGAACAATCTCAACGTCAATGTCATTCAGCTGATCCTTTCGCGCGAAATTACCAAATCATGTGCGGAATATAAAAATAATTATTTTTCTTGGAATTTTCACAAACTTAAAATTATTTCAGCTTGCTTTGATCTTATTTTTTGCTTTAAAATTGCTCATAAATTAACAACATAAGAAAATATTTTGTTGCTCTTGTTCTTTTTTCGTCATCTTTGCTCTGATGCTGAAATAAGTCTTTCTTTTTTATTGTCTTTCTGTTGATCTTTTGCACAAACATAAATCCTTACGACGATCAAATCTTGATCTAATTATATTATCATTCATGTTTGAATATTGGATATTTTATTGTGTATTTGAAGTCTGATCTATACAATAGATTTTCTGTCTATTTTATAAACCTTAAACCAGGGTTGCAATAGAGGCACCTGTGCACAGGTGAGAACCATACAATTCCTTGATAATTTATAAGGTTTTTCTTACAAAACCATACAAATTTTAATAAAACCTCACAAATTATCAAGAAATCGTACGGTTCTCACCTGTGCACAAGTGCCTGTATCGCAACAGTGCCTTAAACTCTTATATGTGCACTGCAATAAGAGGCGTGGAAGTTGGTTGACTTTCTACATACGTCGTTGTTTTTTCATTTTATTTCTAGCTCTTCTTAGGACTTGTGTGCATGAAATGATTTCTTTTTCTCTCGTTAGAATTTAAAGACCAAGTCTACAACGTAAAAAGTTTGAGAGAATTTCGTTTATGTGACTTGTGTGCTGCTTTAAAGTAGGTATGTATTTTAAATATTTTTATACGGAAAAGATGAGCGAAAATTCAGAAAGTTTATTCAGTTCAATTTTCTTCAAATAAAAAAAAAACAACATGGCAACATCTTTAAAATTGCTCAGTCGTCTCCAAATACAAAACATGGAAACAAATTTAAGAAGCTTTGAACTACATACAGCGAATTCACGTACACGTGCCAACACAAATTATAGCAAGATAAGCCTTTTTGCTATTCCATATGTGTAAGTTTTTAAAGTTCTTCGTCTTGCAAGAAAAATCTAAAGAATTTTGAAACTTCTTTTCGAAGCAATTCAAAACATCCGATATTTGGAAACGATTGAGAAATGAAATCTTTTATGCTGTATGTAAAATAATCTTTTATAATGAGCTAAAATTATGGTTGCATACTTTTTATAGCTAATTTTCAAGAAGTAGATTTGTCGGAATAATGTAAATTAAGAATATGAAATTTTTTAGAGCATATCTTCCTCTGTCTCGTAATTATCAAACAAAATTTTGCATTAATGCGGTTCAGAATGTTTTTAAACACTTTAAGTGCCGAAATTGACAGGACGGTGGGACATTTTCTCCTTTTTATATCCACAAAAAATAAATTAAACCTATATTTAAAATATTACCTTAATCTTGACTGAATTCTTAATGCTTTTTAAAGCATCCACATCACGATGAATTCTCATCCTTCGTACCATCTTCTTTTGATCATTTTCACAACCTTTACCGCATCAATCGATGTACTTGCTTTCTTTAGTCTTTTGACGTTTTCAAGTAGTTCAATGCTTAAAAGCTTGAAGTTCTTCTAAACCTTCTTTTCCTCTTTTCTTTTTAAAATCAATCGTTTGTCGCTGTTAACTTATTGCTCCTTCAGTTCATAAATTTCTGCATGTTTTCCTGCTTAGGCATGCTTATAAGTTGTATAAAGTATCTTTAAATCTTGTTGAAGCCATTTTCTATGATTTTGCGTCTGATCAACCAATTTGATGAATGTATTTTTACATGACTTATCGATTGCTGTTCTATAGCTGCATCATTTGCAGCAACAGTTTTCTCTACATTCAAATTCTTGAATGTCTCGTTCATATTCCTTTTGTTCGTCCTAATAGCGTCCTGTTTGATTAAATTATTAATATATTGTGTGTCTTTGTAATGAATGTAAATATGTTCATTTACCTTTTCTTCTAGTTTTCTTATAAATCGTAAGTTTCTCCTAATCATTAAATTTTTTTCGGCGTCAATCAATGCCACTACTTCTTATAATCTGGGAACTTTTTACGTTGTTCAATGTTCACGTTTCGAATGTTCTGTTCCTTCTTCTGTCTTTTTCTTCTCGGCTTCTATCTTTTGTAGCTGATGATTTGATTGCTCTTCCAGTTCATCAATTTCAGCATGTTTTCCTGTTTTACCATGCTCATGAGTTTTATAAAGTTTCTTTATATTTTGCATGTTCTATTTGTTTCGCATATGAATATTGCTCGATTCTTCACTACCAATTTGTTGATATTGGTTCAATAATTTTATGCTGTTTCATCTTACTCATCATTTGCAGCAACAAGTTTCCCTTCATTCAATTTCTTGGTTGTCTCGTTCCTATTCATCTTTTTCTTGCTAATAACATATGAAAAAAATTAAAATAATTAATGCGGAACTAAAGCACTTTCAATATAGGAAAATGTCAACACTCGAAGCGCTGAAAAAAAATTGGGCAGGACGGTGGGGCATTTTCTCCTTTTATGTCCACGAAAATTAAATTAAAACTATTTTGAATATGTTACCTTAAATCTTGAGTGAAATCTTGGATGATTTTATAAAATATTTTCATCAGGACTCAGCAATGCCTTCTCATACTTCTATACAGTTTCTAGATCTTTTCGGTGTCAATCGATGCCACTGCTTATCCTAATTCTGCCAAAATTCTGTGAACTTCTTACGTAGTGTAATATTTGCGATTCGAATGTTCCAAACTTTCTTGTGAAGTTTTTTTCTCAGATTTAATCTTTTCTGATGACCCAATGGGTGCCTAGAACAATGTAGACCGTTATTTTTTCTAAAATTCAAACCTGTTTCGAAAAAATTCGAAAAATAATTTTTTATAAAAAATTTTGAAATTTTAAAGACCGTTAAACTTTTTATGAACAAAAATCAATTCTTCGACGCAAATTTGTTTTTTGAATGTAACAATCGACAATGAAGCTCAAGTTTTGATCGAAAAGTTACAAAAAATAATATTAAATTTTCAATAGTCTTTGAACAATGGAATTTCAACCTGACTAAGAACAATATCTGAAAATTTTGTCTTGAATGTGTTACAATCACTTACAGCAGAAATCTCACTTCGGTCGACACTTATGTTGTTCGATTTTAAAAATAACAACCATCTATCTTTGTTTAATGAGTGCTTAGGTACTTTAAAAAGATTTGTAATTGTTTTATTTTTGTTGCAGCTTGCAATCTTGCAGGTTTTACCCATAATTAATGAAAATTAATCAAAATTTTACTGATGTAAACAAATATAATTTTTTGAGGAAATATTTTTAACGGAATTTCATTTTTTGAAAAAAATTCAAATTCGAATTTTCGATTTCGAAGAATAAGGACCATTTTCGAAGAATAAGAACCATCGGCACCCATTGGCTGATGACTTAATTGCTTTTTCAGTTCATAATTACCTGCATTTATTTCTGCTTAAGCATGCTTATGATTGCATGAAGTTTCATTATATCTTGCTGAAGCTTCCTTTTATGATTTTGTAACTGATCATGAATGATTTTTTACTGGCAATTTGTTGATTGTATTTTCGAACATCATTTGCTAATTTACGTTAAAAAGCTTTCATCTTATGTAGTAATAATTTTCTCTCTTCATTCAATTCCTTAATTGTCTCGTTCATATTCCTCTCATTGTTACTGATGACGTCCTGTTGAATTAAATTAATTATTATACTGCATGTATTTGTCGTCCATGCATGTGAATTTATTTACCTCTTCTTCTAGTTCTCAATTAAATGTAAGTTTCCGCGAATCCATCCGTTATTTTCAGTGTCGATCGATGCAACTGCTTTCTCTAATTTTGCGACTTTTTCATTAATTGTTTCTTGTGCTGTGTCCTTTTCAGATTCATTGTTTTGTAGCTGTCAACTTAAAGCTGCTATAGCTTGCTGATGAGTTGCATAAAGTTTCTTTATATCTTGCTATCTTGCTGAAGCAGTCCTATTTGATTTTGTAACTTATTATGCTTGATTTTTGTTCTTGCAATTGGTTATTTGTATTTTTGAGCATCATTTCTTAATCGCTAAGTTGACACCTTTTGGCCTTCTCCATAATGTTTATCATAATTTTTCAACATTTTTTACTATCTTTTAAATATGTATGAAATTCTGTTTTTTGTGCCAATTTAAGCATCTGACACCAAGGAACTATTAATACTTAATTGTTAATGTTGATCCTTGTATTTTTAGCAAATTTGTTCTTTTAGATCAAAGTTTCTCCTTTTGATTAACATCAGTGGTTTGAGGTCCTTAGTCCACAATCTTATTAATTAGAAGGTGCTGTACATTAGATTAGATTGGAAGTTAAAATAGTAAATTTCAACAGAGGATTTATCATCAATTTTTTTCCTCATGACTGCTTCAATACCATTTGCCTGGTTGACTTTCATTTTGACTCCATGTAAGTGACTGCTTAACTTGAATTCTATGTTTATATCACTCCCAGATATATCATTTCATCTTTCATCTTAATCTGATATTTATTCAAGTCCATTTTTACTTCTTGCGGATCCCCATTTCCAACAATTAGTGCTTGTGTGTTCTGTAGATTCAGTGTCAATTTGTTCCTTTCATAATAATCAGAAATTAACTGTAAATCTTGTTTCATCATCTCCGAAAAATTTTGACTATCAGAATTTTTTATTTCAATTTCATTCCCAAATTCGTTCGTTGTGGAACTCCAGATAGGATTAATTCAATGAAGCTCAATTTCTCTCCGATTTTTATTTTCTGGTTTGAAAAATTCACTTTTGTCTAGTGTCTCTGATGTCTGTGCAACTACCTTTCTAGATATTCCTCAATCTGCTCAGGATTTTAATCAATGAAATTGGGATCGATACAGGACTTAAATTTGAGGCTTCTTATTCATCGCCGGATTTATAAATTGGAATATCGACCGAACGTTTTAGAACTTTAGGATATATAATTGGCTTTGCAGCCTCATCATCGGTGCTTGCCGATTTTCCAGCATCAAGATTTCTTAACAGCAATATTATCTTATGCTCGTCGACATATTGGAATGAAAATTTGTCTGCAAACTGTGCATTGGGTAAAGCATTAATTTCATTTCCATTTCCTTCATTCTTTTTGACAACTATCGAGTGAAAATAATCTTGAAAGCAGTTAACAACTTTTTGCTCATCTGATGTAATCATTCCATTGACATTCTACCTTATTTTAGCAGCATATTATTCCTTTTCTGTTTCCAGATTAAGAATCTTCTTTTGTAAAATTTGTTTTTGTCTTGATTGCTTTTCAAATCTCAATCTTAATATTTTTAAGTTTAAAATTGCATTCGATAGATTTATCTAATGAGAATCCACGAGTCTGGTATAATCTTGCTATCATCACTTGTTTTGGGAGCAACTTTTGCTGTATTAATTTCTCTTAGTTCCTTAATCCTTAATAATCATTAACAAGTTTCTATCATCACTCAATCCCCTAATTGCTCCATTCATATTTTTTTCGTTATTATTGATGCATTTAAGTTAATTTACATTTTCTTTGATTGCCACTATTTTTGGTGTCAATCGATGTACTTGATTTCTCTAGTATTGTGACGTTTTCACGAAGTTAAATGTTAGTCAGTTCTTCTAAACCCTCTTTTTCTGTTTGCTTTTCAGATTCAATTGTTTGTAGCTGTTGATTTAATTCTCTTTCAGTTCATCATTTTCTGCACGTTTTGCTGTTTTAGTATCATGTATGTATGTATGAGTTGTATGAAGTTTCATTAAAGCCTTTTCATTTGATTTTGCGTCTGAGTATTCCTTGATTCTTTACTACCAATTTGTTGAATATATTTTTGCTTCATTTGTTTAATGCTGTTCCATTGCACTCATCATTTGCAGCAACAAGTTTCTCTCTTGATTAAAATTCTTGATTGTCTCGTTCATATACATCTCGTTCTTAATTATCATTCAATTCCTTATTTGACTCGTTCATATTCTTCTTCTTCTTACCAATAACATAAACAATCTAAGTGCCGAAAAAAAAATTGGGCAGGACGGTGGGGCATTTTCTCCTTTTATCTCCTTAAAAACTTAGATTAAACCTTTATTTTAAATTATTACCTAAGTCTTCGATAAATTCTTGAATGATTTTTTTAAAATATTCACATCACGATGCCTTCTCATCCTTCGTACGGTACTTTTTCGCTCAGTTTCACGACTTTCAGTGCTTTTCTAAAGCACTCATCATTTGCAGCATCAAGTTTTTCTCTTCATTCAATTTCTTAGTTGTCTCGTTCATATTCCTATTGTGCTTCCGGATAACGTCCTGTTTAATCATTAAATTAATTATATATTACGTATTTTTGCCATTAATGCATTTGAGTTCATTTACCTTTTCTTCTCATTCACGTTCAATTGTAAGTTTCTCCTAATCCTTGAATTTTACGAAGTCAATCCTTAACTGTCTCGTGCATATTCGTCTCGTTCTCACTTATCATTCAATTCCTTGTTTGTTTCGTTCCTATTCATCATTTTCTTGCTAAAAACAAATGAAAAAAAAAAATTAAATAAGTAATGTGGTTCTAAAGCATTTTTATATGGGAAAATGTAAACACTTTAACTGCCGAAAAAAAAATTGGGCAGGACGGTGGGGCATTTTCTTCTTCTATTTTCACAAAAAAATAAAATTAACCTTTATTTAGAAATATTACCTGAGTCTTCGCTTAATTTTTGAATGATTTTTTTAAATTTTCTCATCGCGATGTCTTTTCTTCCTTCGTACCATACTTTTTTGCTCAGCTTCACAACCTTTATCACATCAATCGATGTACTTGCTTTCATTAGTCTTTTGACGTTTTCACGTAGTTCAATGTTTGTCAGCTAGAAGTTCTTCTTAACCTTCTTATTCTGTTTTCTCTTCAGATTCAATCGTTTGTAGCTGTTGACTTGATTGTTCTTGCAGTTCATCAATTTCTGCATGTTTTCCTGCTGAAGCTTGCTCAAGGGTTGTATGAAATTATTTAAATCTTGTTTAAGCCTTTTCATTTGATTTTGAGTTTGGTTATTGCTCGTTTCTCTACAATTAATTTGTTGAATGCATTCTTGCATCATTTATTAAGTGCTGTTTCATAGCACTCATCATTTGCAGCAACAAGTTTCTCTTTTGATTCATTTCCTTAATTGTCTCATTTAGTTTCTCCATTTTTTCATGATCTTCTGTTGCGTTCTGTTAAATGAAATGATTAATATATTGTGTGTTTTTGTCATGAATGGTTTACCTTTTTTTGTTCTCATCAAGCTTTAGTTTCTCATAAATCACTGCATTCTTTTCGGCGTCGATAGATACAACTTCTTCTCCTAGTTCTGCGAACTTCTTGCTTTGCTATATGGTTGTTGTTTCGAATGTTCTGATCCTTTTTTTCTCAGCTTCTATTTCCTGTAACTGTTGATTTAATTCCTTTTACAGTTCATCATTCAGTGAATATTTTTCTGCAAAAGCTTCCTAATGAGCTGCATGTAATATTGCTACACCTTGTTGAAGTCGTTCTATTTAATTTCTTATCTTTATCGTAAATTTTTGATGAATTAATGCATTATTTTTGGTACTGATCGAACTGCATCTACTAATTTCGCGACATTTTCACATAATTCTTCTCGTGATATTTTCTTTTCAACTTTGATGTTTTGTAGCTGTTGTATTATTCGCCTTTCCATTTTATCAACTACATGAAATTACTTTATATAAAGTTGAAGCCGTTTTATATGATTTTGCGTCTGATTATTGATCTCGATTCTTTACTATTCCATTGCATTCATCATTTGCAGCAACAATTTTCTCTCTTCATTCAATTCCTCAGTTGTCTCGTTCATATTCCTCTTATGCTTCCTGATAGCGTCCTGTTTAATTCAATTATTTATATACTGCGTATTTTTGTCATCAATGCAATTAAATTCATTTACCATTTCTTCTCATTCTCGGTGTCAATGAATGCAAATCCCTAATGCCTCGTTCATATTCGTCTTGTTCTTACTCATCATTCAATTCCTTGTTTGTTTTGTTCCTATTCATCTTTTTCTTGCTAATAACATATGGAAAAAAAAATTAAAATAAATAATGTGATTTTAAAGTTTTTTAATATAGGAAAATGTCAACACACTAAGTGCCGAAAATAAAATTGGGCAGGACGGTGGGGCATTTTCTCCTTTTATGTCCACGAAAATTAAATTAAAACTATTTTGAATATGCTACCTTAAATCTTGAGTGAAGTCTTGGATGATTTTATAAAATATTTTCATCAGGACTCAGCAATGCCTTCTTATACTTCTATACAGTTTCTTGATCTTTTCGGTATCAATCGACGGCACTGCTTATCCTAATTCTGCCAAAATTCTGTGAACTTCTAAAGTAGTGTAATGTTTGCGATTTGAATGTTTTAAATTTTCTCTTCTGTATTTTTTTCAGATTCAATCTTTTGTAGCTGTTGTTTTGATTGCTGTTCCAGTTCATCAATTTCTGCATGTTTTCCTGCTTAAGCTTGTTTCATGAGTAGCATCAAATTTCTTGAAATCTTGTTGAAGCCGTTCTATTTGATTTCGCATCTGATTATTGCTCGTTTCTCTACTATTCCATTGTACTCATCATTTGCAACAACAAATTACTCTCTTCATTCAAATCCTTAATTGTCTCGTTCATATTCTTCTTGAAAGCGTCTAATCCTGTCCAATTACATAATTAATTACCCGGGTGGACACAGCCATTTAAAGTCCATTATTTGACAATCATTTAACAGTCTTTTAACCTGCCGAAATTTATACGATATATTATATAATATATTATCAATCAGATTGACCATCGTCAAGACAATAAGACATCGTCAAGACAATTCTTCTGTAGTTTGTCAGTTAAAAAAGTCTATATAAATCCAATTTGTATCAAATATTCATACTATGTGCTTACTTGTGTGTGAACGATGAGTAATTGTTCAAATGTGAAGAAAATAACACAACATATGAAATGTTTTATGATGGCTATAAGTGCTGCTCCTTAAAGAACCTAAAATATATGGCAATTTTAAAAACGAATTAGTAAAATCAAAATAAATTTAATTCTTAATTAAGATTTGCTGTTTAAATTGAAGTTTCATGATATCAAATTCACTTTCTCTGATGGAAATTAGTCAGAAAAACTTTCAAAAAGGCTCACATAAAGCCTACGTTACGTAAAATGATTAAGTAAAATCACACAACATTAAGTTCTACGTTGCGTTTGCTCTTTCTCGATGTAAATTAAAGATGGAAGTCGATGGACAGGTAAGAGAGAAGCTGATGCAAGATAAAGGAGAAATTAAACTGAGAAAGCAATTTTTTTGATGGTTCTTCTTTCATAGTTAATCATATCAAGTTTAATTTCAACCAAGGAAATGAATCAATCGTGTTTTCATTCCATTACTGCTCACATTTCAGGCTTTGAATCAGAACAGTCCGAGATAGAGGCAAAAACGTTCTTTACCACACACCTGAGCATGAAAAAGAACCACAATTTAGGGTTAGGGTTAGACGCTTGTAATTAAGCTTCTATTGATTACAACTCAAATCATCAGAGGCTCATTTTTCACATTAAACTACACGATACGTCATTGGACCTGATGTAAGTCTAATGCTGTGTGTGAGAACAGGCATCTAGACAAAAAATTGCAAGTCTCTTTTACGAGCAAGCAATCAATGTCCTTGATGCCACTCTACATCAAGGATGAACCAATCAAAAGCCACGATAGTAAGTCTCACAGGCAGAAACACATGACTCATAGGCTCGATTTACAAAAAAAATACAAGAACAGAAAAACTTTTTAAAAAAAGGGTCAAAAGACTTTGCTCCCTCAAGTTTTACCCCTCCTCATCTTGCATCGACCCCCCTCTGACCTATTCAACGACTCCCACTCTTAATTTACATCAACAAAGGCTGACGAAATGTAAAACTCAATGCAATGCGTTTTTTAAGTAATCATTTCACGTATTGCAAGCATTATGTACGCAATTGCAGGAAGTCAAATGGCTGGTTTCATTAAAGAAAAGGAATTTGAAAATCTGAATGTGTTTCAGATGGCGTAGATCAATTAAATTAAAGTCGCCCTTGAATGTCCTATTTATCAGTATACTTACTCTCACTTTCACTTCAATTTTACAGCTTCTTGAATTTAATTTTCTTAACTTTCAATGTTGACTCAGAAAATTTTTCATTTTTTTCTTCACTTTTAATTTTTTCATCACTTTTGGCTTATTTTCACTGTTGTTTCCATTTTAGCACTTCACTATCACTTTTATCTTGAATTCCACTTCTTTTTAAGCATTAATAATGTCAAGTTCCAATTTATTTGCAACAATATTTAAAAACACGTCTTTAAAGAATTAAACTGAAGAAAATTGTGAAAAAATCGAAAGTCAAAGGTTGCTGAGAAATTTGATCTTTTTTGACTGATTGTGATTTCACATTTTCTGTCGTTAATTAAGGGTGTATTCAGCTCCTATTCATGTCAATCGTTTGTTTACATTTATTTACAATTGAGCATTTTTAACTGATATTTTGAATTTAACTATCTTGTTTCGGTAAAATTTTGAAAAAAAAAAAGGTATTTCTTCATGTTCCAGTAAACATCTTATGGGCGATTCCATGAAACGATTTATCTACAAATTTTTCTCCAAATTGATTTTTTACATCTTTAGACTATTCTACTGCAAATAAGCTTTTCGTAGGCCATTTAAAACATCATTTTCTACTTAATGGACTGAAATTTTCTTGCTTAAAGTGGTTAATTAAAGAATTATTTCAATTCTTTTGGCGTTACTTAACACAATCGAAGAAAAAATAATTTGGAGACTCACTTAAAGTGATTTTTCTTTCCTTTTCGCAGATTGTTAATAATAAAGACTGTCACAACTCAAAGATTGATAATAAAGCTACCAAAATCTAGCATTATATAAACGCAAAAGTGCTTAATTAAGCTACAATTTTAATTTCTATGTGACTTTAAAAAATGTTACTAAATAACGGAGAGGTTTATTCCGTGAAAAAATACAGAATTCAAAATTTTAAAATTCTATTTTTTCAATGTATCTTACTTAATAGACTTGGATCAAACTTAAATGTAAACAATGAAACTATTTCATGGAATTCACAATGATTCAGATTTGAAAAAATTGTTCAAAAATTCAAAATTAACAAGTTATTTAAACTATATGTTTTAAATGCAAAATTGAAGAACATGAGTTGTTTTATGTTTGAGTGTAGAACCCAAAGCAAAACCTTTTAATTAAGCGAATATTTACGCATAATTTTTATGAAATTTTGCAAGACTTTAAACAGTCATAAGTTAAATTCGCGTCTCTCCGCTTCTACCAAACCTATTGAAAACTGAAGATCATAGTCTAATTAACCTTCCATATTAATGTGGACATGCCCAAATATGCCCGAAGCGAGATATTATGATTTTTTTCTTTAAATTGTAGTTTTTTTCATGGAAAATACAAAATAAAAAAAAAAACTAATTTGATTTCGGGAAAATTCCCGATTTTAGAACCCCTAGTACTTTGTCCACTCGGGATAATTATGAGAAAGCAAGGAAAATCAAGGTTTCTTGCAAAAATCTAAGTCGATTCGCAATTATCAAAGAGAGAGTCTTTGAATGGGCGAGGAGGCTTACCTGACACAAAATTCTCAACTTTATTTCGAAACATGCATCACAAGGACGAGGAATCCAAAAAAGCATATTGAAGCAATTTGAATAGAAGTTTCATCACTTAAACGTTCACTTTCTGGTAATTTGTCAGTATTTTATGAAGCTATGCATGACTGAGGATGATGAAATCGTAATTACAGTAAATTAGAACATCAATTTTCTACATTGTAGCTCATAATTCATTAACAAGACTTTCTTCTGACTTATTTCTTGATCACATTGTTCTAAAAATGAAAACAGACTCATTAGTTTTTACATCCAAAAACGATAAGCTACCTGATCAAATTTTTATAGTACATACTGAAAATATTACTTACCAATCGAATTGGATGCAGGCATCTTTATCAAAAGTCAACTTTTCACAAATTTGAAAAGAATTGACTTCAGTTGATCTTATGTATATTATTAGGAGCTATGATGATGTAGGACTATCCAAATTGACTGAATCGATTAAATCGTCGACCAAAAATGCTCGTGCGACCTAAAAAATTAAACACAAACTTTAGCATTATTATGTTGACAAAAAATATATCAGATCAACAAATAGGATAAATAATTCAAATGATAAAATGCGCAAAAGAAGGAAGGAAAGCAAAACTGTCGAAGAAACAATAAGTATGTATCTCAAACTATGCTCGACGAAGCTTTAGTGTTACGTTAGAAAAGATTGACAGAACTTTAAATAATTGGTTTTTATATACAAGAGCCAAAAAAAGGTTATGATTCAAGGATAGTGTTCAAAAAAATTTCTTAAAACATTTAGTGTGTCTTGTTCTGAAAAATTTGAGAAGCAATGTACTAATAGCTCATAGATGAAACACCAAAGACAATAAAAGATCGTTCTCATGGAATATTATTAGTCGCTTAAAGAAGGAAGACATGTTTTTAATTTATCAGGATAATAACGTGATTTTTAACAGCAACTCTGTCGTTGCGTCGAATCTAATTTCAATTAAATATTTTGGTAAGCCAATAATGAACAGCATTAAATTGAGCTCAGTTAAAGAAAATGAAATTTCCATGCTTATGAATTAGCTATTTTAAAGAAAGCTATTGATAGTGAATGACTTTCTACATTTTGGATTCAGAAAACACAAGATGCAATATGTATACTATATTGCAAGATCTTGCAAGAAGAGGAACTCGACAAAAGGCATTAGATCACATGAAAAGTTATCTTACCATCAGACAGCAGTTTGAAAAGATTCTGGATGTACTGAGCGGAAACGTTTGAATTATTTTTGAAGTTCTTCAAGGTAGCTGTCTTGGTGCACTTCTATTCGTGATGATGAACGCATGACATGAAAAAAGGAGTTGAAAATCACAGATTTATAATTAAAATCTTTGACTGGGTAAATTGCATACCTTAAACAAAGTTCAAAACTTAATCTTGAAACATGTATTTGATGTTTTGGTGATGTCATCTTTATCGCTTTAAGCATTCGTGCAGAACAATCTCAACGTCAATGTCTTTCAGCTGATCCTTTCGCGCGAAATTACCAAATCATGTGCGGAATATAAAAATAATTATTTTTCTTGGAATTTTCACAAACTTAAAATTATTTCAGCTTGCTTTGATCTTATTTTTTGCTTTAAAATTGCTCATAAATTAACAACATAAGAAAATATTTTGTTGCTCTTGTTCTTTTTTCGTCATCTTTGCTCTGATGCTGAAATAAGTCTTTCTTTTTTATTGTCTTTCTGTTGATCTTTTGCACAAACATAAATCCTTACGACGATCAAGTCTTGATCTAATTATATTATCATTCATGTTTGAATATTGGATATTTTATTGTGTATTTGAAGTCTGATTTATACAATAGATTTTCTGTCTATTTTATAAACCTTAAACCAGGGTTGCAATACAGGCACCTGTGCACAGGTGAGAACCATACAATTCCTTGATAATTTATAAGGTTTTTCTTACAAAACTATACAAATTTTAATAAAACCTCACAAATTATCAAGAAATCGTACGGTTCTCACCTGTGTAAAAGTGCCTGTATCGCAACAGTGCCTTAAACTCTTCTATGTTTACTGCAATAAGAGGCGTGGAAGTTGGTTGACTTTCTACATTCGTCATTGTTTTTTCATTTTATTTCTAGCTCTTCTTAGGACTTGTGTGCATGATATGATTTCTTTTTCTCTCGTTAGAATTTAAAGATCAAGTCTACAACGTAAAAAGTTTGAGAGAATTTGGTTCATGTGACTTGTGTGCTGCTTTAAAGTAGGTATGTATTTTAAATGTTTTTATACGGAAAAGATGAGCGAAAATTCAGAAAGTTTATTCAGTTCAATATTCTTCAAATAAAAAAAAACAACATGGCAACATCTTTAAAATTGCTCAGTCGTCTCGAAATACAAAACATGGAAACAAATTTAAGAAGCTTTGAACTACATACAGCGAATTCACGTACACGTGCCAACACAAAGTATAGCAAGATAAGCCTTTTTGCTATTCCATATGTGTAAGTTTTTAAAGTTCTTCGTCTTGCAAGAAAAATCTAAAGAATTTTGAAACTTCTTTTCGAAGCAATTCAAAACATCCGATATTTGGAAACGATTGAGAAATGAAATCATTTATGCTGTATGTAAAATAATCTTTTTTAATGAGCTAAAATTATGGTTGCATACTTTTTAAAGCTAATTTTCAAGAAGTAGATTTTGCGATCTTGATTTGTCGGAATAATGTAAATTAAGAATATGAAAATTTTTAGAGCATATCTACCTCTGTCTCATAATTATCAAACAAAATTTTGCACTAATGCGGTTCCAAATGTTTTTAAACACTTTAAGTGCCAAAATTGACAGGACGGTGGGACATTTTCTCCTTTTTATATCCACAAAAAATAAATTGAACCTATATTTAAAATATTACCTTAATCTTGACTGAATTCTTAATGCTTTTTAAAACATCCACATCACGGTGCATTCTCATCCTTCGTACCATACTCTTTTGATCATTTTCGCAACCTTTACCGCATCACTTTACCGTACTTACTTTCTTTAGTCTTTTGACGTTTTCAAGTAGTTCAATGTTTAAAAGCTTGAAGTTCTTATAAACCTTCTTTTCCTCTTTTCTTTTTAAAATCAATCGTTTGACGCTGTTGACTTATTGCTCTTTCACTTCATCAATTTCTGCTTATAAGTTGTATAAAGTATCTTTAAATCTTGTTGAAGCCGTTTTCTATGATTTTGCGTCTGATCAACCAATTTGATGAATGTATTTTTACATCACTTATCGATTGCTGTTCTATAGCTGCATCATTTGCAGCAACAATTTTTCTTTACATTCAAATTCTTGAATGACTCGTTCATATTCCTTTTGTTCGTCCTAATAGCGTCCTGTTTGATTAAATTATTAATATATTGTGTGTCTTTGTAATGAATGTAAATATGTTCATTTACCTCTTCTTCTAGTTTTCTTATAAATCGTAATTTTCTCCTAATCATTAAATTCTTTTCGGCGTCAATCAATGCCACTACTTCTTATATTCTGGGAACTTTTTACGTTGTTCAATGTTCACGTTTTGAATGTTCTGTTCCTTCTTCTGTCTTTTTCTTCTCGGCTTCTATCTTTTGTAGCTGATGATTTGATTGCTCTTCCAGTTAATCAATTTCAGCATGTTTTCCTGTTTTACCATGCTCATGAGTTTTATAAAGTTTCTTTATATTTTGCATGTTCTATTTGTTTCGCATATGAATATTGCTCGATTCTTCACTACCAATTTGTTGATATTGGTTCAATAATTTTATGCTGTTTCATCTTACTCATCATTTGCAGCAACAAGTTTCCCTTCATTCAATTTCTTGGTTGTCTCGTTCCTATTCATCTTTTTCTTGCTAATAACATATGAAAAAAATTAAAATAATTAATGCGGAACTAAAGCACTTTCAATATAGAAAAATGTCAACACTCGAAGCGCTGAAAAAAAATTGGGCAGGACGGTGGGGCATTTTCTCCTTTTATGTCCACGAAAATTAAATTAAAACTATTTTGAATACGTTACCTTAAATCTTGAGTGAAGTCTTGGATGATTTTATAAAATATTTTCATCAGGACTCAGCAATGCCTTCTCATACTTCTATATAGTTTCTAGATCTTTTCGGTGTCAATCGATGCCACTGCTTATCCTAATTCTGCCAAAATTCTGTGAACTTCTTACGTAGTGTAATATTTGCGATTCGAATGTTCCAAACTTTCTTGTGAAGTTTCTTTCTCAGATTTAATCTTTTCTGATGACTTAATTGCTTTTTCAGTTCATAATTACCTGCATTTATTTCTGCTTAAGCATGCTTATGATTGCATGAAGTTTCATTATATCTTGCTGAAGCTTCCTTTTATGATTTTGTAACTGATCATGAATGATTTTTTACTGGCAATTTGTTGATTGTATTTTCGAACATCATTTGCTAAATTACGTTAAAAAGCTTTCATCTTATGCAGTAATAATTTTCTCTCTTCATTCAATTCCTTAATTGTCTCGTTCATATTCCTCTCATTGTTACTGATGACGTCCTGTTGAATTAAATTAATCATTATACTGCATGTATTTGTCGTCCATGCATGTGAATTTATTTACCTCTTCTTCTAGTTCTCAATTAAATGTAAGTTTCCGCGAATCCATCCGTTATTTTCAGTGTCGATCGATGCAACTGCTTTCTCTAATTTTGCGACTTTTTCATTAATTGTTTCTTGTGCTGTGTCCTTTTCAGATTCATTGTTTTGTAGCTGTCAACTTAAAGCTGCTATAGCTTGCTGATGAGTTGCATAAAGTTTCTTTATATCTTGCTATCTTGCTGAAGCAGTCCTATTTGATTTTGTAACTTATTATGCTTGATTTTTGTTCTTGCAATTGGTTATTTGTATTTTTGAGCATCATTTCTTAATCGCTAAGTTGACACCTTTTGGCCTTCTCCATAATGTTTATCATAATTTTTCAACATTTTTTATTATCTTTTAAATATGTATGAAATTCTGTTTTTTGTGTCAATTTAAGCATCTGACACCAAGGAACTATTAATACTTAATTGTTAATGTTGATCCTTGTATTTTTAGCAAATTTGTTCTTTCAGATCAAAGTTTCTCCTTTTGATTAGCATCAGTGGTTTGAAATGATTTTCAGATCTTTATGATCCTATTCTGTGATGTTTGAAGCTGTTTTAGGTCCTTAGTCCACAATCTTATTAATTAGAAGGTGCTGTACATTAGATTAGATTGGAAGTTAAAATAGTAAATTTCAACAGAGGATTTATCATCAATTTTTTTCCTCATGACTGCTTCAATACCATTTGCCTGGTTGACTCTCATTTTGACTCCATGTAAGTGACTGCTTAACTTGAATTCTTTGTTTATATCACTCCCAGATATATCATTTCATCTTTCATCTTAATCTGATATTTATTCAAGTCCATTTTTACTTCTTGCGGATCCCCATTTCCAACAATTAGTGCTTGTGTGTTCTGTAGATTCAGTGTCAATTTGTTCCTTTCATAATAATCAGAAATTAACTGTAATTCTTGTTTCATCATCTCAGCATAATTTTGACTATCAGAATTTTTTATTTCAATTTCATTCCCAAATTCGTTCGTTGTGGAACTCCAGATAGGATTAATTCAATGAAGCTCAATTTCTCTCCTATTTTTATTTGCTGGTTTGAAAGATTCACTTTTGTCTAGTGTCTTTGATGTCTGTGCAACTACCTTTCTAGATATTCCTCAATCTGCTCAGGATTTTAATCAGTGAAATTGGGATCGATACAGGATTTAAATTTGAGGCTTCTTATTCATCGCCGGATTTATAAATTGGAATATCGAACGTACGTTTTAGAACTTTAGGATATATAATTGGCTTTGCAGCCTTATCATCTGTGCTTGCCGATTTTCCAGCATCAAGATTTCTTAACAGCAATATTATCTTATTCTCGTCGACATATTGGAATGAAAATTTGTCTGCAAACTGTGCATTGGGTAAAGCACTTATTTCATTTCCATTTCCTTCATTCTTTTTGACAACTATCGAGTGAAAATAATCTTGAAAGCAGTCAACAACTTTTTGCTCATCTGATGTAATCATTCCATTGACATTTTACCTTATTTTAGCAGCATATTATTCCTTTTCTGTTTCCAGATTAAGAATCTTCTTTTGTAAAATTTGTTTTTGTCTTGATTGCTTTTCAAATCTCAATCTTAATATTTTTAAGTTTAAAATTGCATTCGATAGATTTATCTAATGAGAATCCACGAGTCTGGTATAATCTTGCTATCATCACTTGTTTTGGGAGCAACTTTTGCTGTATTAATTTCTCTTAGTTCCTTAATCCTTAATAATCATTAACAAGTTTCTATCATCACTCAATCCCTTAATTGCTCCATTCATATTTTTTTCGTTATTATTGATGCATTTAAGTTAATTTACATTTTCTTCGATTGCCACTATTTTTGGTGTCAATCGATGTACTTGATTTCTCTAGTATTGTGACGTTTTTACGTAGTTCAATGTTAGTCAGTTCTTCTAAACCCTCTTTTTCTGTTTGCTTTTCAGATTCAATTGTTTGTAGCTGTTGATTTAATTCTCTTTCAGTTCATCATTTTCTGCATGTTTTGCTGTTTTAGTATCATGTATGTATGTATGAGTTGTATGAAGTTTCATTAAAGCCTTTTCATTTGATTTTGCGTCTAAGTATTCCTTGATTCTTTACTACCAATTTGTTGAATATATTTTTGCTTCATTTGTTTAATGCTGTTCCATTGCACTCATCATTTGCAGCAACAAGTTTCTCTCTTCATTAAAATTCTTGATTGTCTCGTTCATATACATCTCGTCCTTAATTATCATTCAATTCCTTATTTGACTCGTTCATATTCTTCTTCTTCTTACCAATAACATAAACAATCTAAGTGCCGAAAAAAAAATTGGGCAGGACGGTGGGGCATTTTCTCCTTTTATCTCCTTAAAAACTTAGATTAAACCTTTATTTTAAATTATTACCTAAGTCTTCGATAAATTCTTGAATGATTTTTTTAAAATATTCACATCACGATGCCTTCTCATCCTTCGTACGGTACTTTTTCGCTCAGTTTCACGACTTTCAGTGCTTTTCTAAAGCACTCATCATTTGCAGCATCAAGTTTTTCTCTTCATTCAATTTCTTAGTTGTCTCGTTCATATTCCTATTGTGCTTCCGGATAACGTCCTGTTTAATCATTAAATTAATTATATATTACGTATTTTTGCCATTAATGCATTTGAGTTCATTTACCTTTTCTTCTCATTCTCGTTCAATTGTAAGTTTCTCCTAATCCTTGAATTTTACGAAGTCAATCCTTAACTGTCTCGTGCATATTCGTCTCGTTCTCACTTATCATTTAATTCCTTGTTTGTTTTGTTCCTATTCATCATTTTCTTGCTAAAAACAAATGAAAAAAAAAAATTAAATAATTGATGTGGTTCTAAAGCATTTTTATATGGGAAAATGTAAACACTTTAACTGCCGAAAAAAAAATTGGGCAGGACGGTGGGGCATTTTCTTCTTTTATTGTCACAAAAAATAAATTTAACCTATATTTAGAAATATTACCTGAGTCTTTGCTTAATTTTTGAATGATTTTTTTAAATTTTCTCATCGCGATGTCTTTTCATCCTTCGTACCATACTTTTTTGCTCAGCTTCACAACCTTTATCGCATCAATCGATGTACTTGCTTTCATTAGTGTTTTGACGTTTTCACGTAGTTCAATGTTTGTCAGCTAGAAGTTCTTCTTAACCTTCTTATTCTGTTTTCTCTTCAGATTCAATCGTATGTAGCTGTTGACTTGATTGTTCTTGCAGTTCATCAATTTCTACATGTTTTCCTGCTGAAGCTTGCTCATGAGTTGTATGAAATTATTTAAATCTTGTTTAAGCCTTTTCATTTGATTTTGAGTTTGGTTATTGCTCGTTTCTCTACAGTTAATTTGTTGAATGCATTCTTGCATCATTTATTAAGTGCTGTTTCATAGCACTCATCATTTGCAGCAACAAGTTTCTCTTTTGATTCATTTCCTTAATTGTCTCATTTAGTTTCTACATTTTTTCATGATCTTCTGTTCCGTTCTGTTAAATGAAATGATTAATATATTGTGTGTTTTTGTCATGAATGGTTTACCTTTTTTTGTTCTCATCAAGCTTTAGTTTCTCATAAATCACTGCATTCTTTTCGGCGTCGATAGAAACAACTTCTTCTCCTAGTTCTGCGAACTTCTTGCTTTGCTATATGGTTGTTGTTTCGAATGTTCTGATCCTTTTTTTTTCTCAGCTTCTATTTCCTGTAACTGTTGATTTAATTCCTTTTTCAGTTCATCATTCAGTGAATATTTTTCTGCAAAAGCTTCCTAATGAGCTGCATGTAATATTGCTACACCTTGTTGAAGTCGTTCTATTTAATTTCTTATCTTTATCGTAAATTTTTGATGAATTAATGCATTATTTTTGGTACTGATCGAACTGCATCTACTAATTTCGCGACATTTTCACATAATTCTTCTCGTGATATTTTCTTTTCAACTTTGATGTTTTGTAGCTGTTGTATTATTCGCCTTTCCATTTTATCAACTACATGAAATTACTTTATATAAAGTTGAAGCCGTTTTATATGATTTTGCGTCTGATTATTGATCTCGATTCTCAACTATTCCATTGCATTCATCATTTGCAGCAACAATTTTCTCTCTTCATTCAATTCCTTAGTTGTCTCGTTCATATTCCTCTTATGCTTCCTGATAGCGTCCTGTTTAATTCAATTATTTATATACTGCGTATTTTTGTCATCAATGCAATTAAATTCATTTACCTTTTCTTCTCATTCTCGGTGTCAATGAATGCAAATCCTTAAATGCCTCGTCCATATTCGTCTTGTTCTTACTCATCATTCAATTCCTTGTTTGTTTCGTTCCTATTCATCTTTTTCTTGCTAATAACATATGAAAAAATAATTAAAATAATTAATGCGGTTCCGAATGTTTTTAATAAGGGAAAATGTAAACACTTTAAGTGCTGAAAAAAAATTGACAGGACGGTGGGGCATTTTCTCCTTTTATATCCACAAAAATTAAATTAAAACTATTTTGAATTTGTTACCTTAAATCTTGAGTGAAGTCTCAGATGATTTTATAAAATATTTTCATCAGGACTCAGCAATGCCTTCTTATACTTCTATACAGTTTCTTGATCTTTTCGGTATCAATCGATGGCACTGCTTATCCTAATTCTGCCAAAATTCTGTGAACTTCTAACGTAGTGTAATGTTTGCGATTTGAATGTTTTAAATTTTCTCTTCTGTATTTTTTTCAGATTCAATCTTTTGTAGCTGTTGATTTGATTGCTGTTCCAGTTCATCAATTTCTGCATGTTTTCCTGCTTAAGCTTGTTTCATGAGTAGCATCAAATCTCTTGAAATCTTGTTGAAGCCGTTCTATTTGATTTCGCATCTGATTATTGCTCGTTTCTCTACTATTCCATTGTACTCATCATTTGCAACAACAAATTACTCTCTTCATTCAAATCCTTAATTGTCTCGTTCATATTCTTCTTGAAAGCGTCTAATCCTGTTTAATTACATAATTAATTACCCGGGTGGACACAGCCAGTTAAAGTCCATTATTGGACAATCATTTAACAGTCTTTTAAGTTGCCGAAATTTATACGATATATTATATAATATATTATCAATCAGATTGACCATCGTCAAGACAATAAGACATCGTCAAGACAATTCTTCTGTAGTTTGTCAGTTAAAAACGTCTATATACTATGTGCTTACTTGTGTGTGAACGATGAGTAATTGTTCAAATGTGAAGAAAATAACACAACATATGAAATGTTTTATGATGGCTATAAGTGCTGCTCCTTAAAGAACCTAAAATATATGGCAATTTTAAAAACAAATTAGTAAAATCAAAATAAATTTAATTCTTAATTAAGATTTGCTGTTTACATTAAAGTTTCATGATATCAAATTCACTTTCTCTGATGGAAATTAGTCAGAAAAACTTTCAAAAAGGCTCACGTAAAGCCTACGTTACGTAAAATGATTAAGTAAAATCACACAACATTAAGTTCTACGTTGCGTTTGCTCTTTCTCGATGTAAATTAAAGATGGAAGTCGATGGACAGGTAAGAGAGAAGCTGATGCAAGATAAAGGAGAGATTAAACTGAGAAAGCAAATTTTTTGATGGTTCTTCTTTCATAGTTTATCATATCAAGTTTAATTTCAACCAAGGAAATGAATCAATCGTGTTTTCATTCCATTACTGCTCACATTTCAGGCTTTGAATCAGAACAGTCCGAGATAGAGGCAAAAACGTTCTTTACCACACACCTGAGCATGAAAAAGAACCACAATTTAGGGTTAGGGTTAGACGCTTGTAATTAAGCTTCTATTGATTACAACTCAAATCATCAGAGGCTCATTTTTCACATTAAACTACACGATACGTCATTGGACCTGATGTAAGTCTAATGCTGTGTGTGAGAACAGGCATCTAGACAAAAAATTGCAAGTCTCTTTTACGAGCAAGCAATCAATGTCCTTGATGCCACTCTACATCAAGGATGAACCAATCAAAAGCCACGATAGTAAGTCTCACAGGCAGAAACACATGACTCATAGGCTCGATTTACAAAAAAAATACAAGAACAGAAAAACTTTTTAAAAAAAGGGTCAAAAGACTTTGCTCCCTCAAGTTTTACCCCTCCTCATCTTGCATCGACCCCCCTATTCAACGACTCCCACTCTTAATTTACATCAACAAAGGCTGACGAAATGTAAAACTCAATGCAATGCGTTTTTTAAGTAATCATTTCACGTATTGCAAGCATTACGTACGCAATTGCAGGAAGTCAAATGGCTGATTTCATTAAAGAAAAGGAATTTGAAAATCTGAATGTGTTTCAGATGACGTAGATAAATTAAATTAAAGTCGCCCTTGAATGTCCTATTTATCAGTATACTTAGCTTTTTCTTCGTTGTCGATAGCCTCTTGCTTCTTTAATTGTGTCCTGGTTCCTTCAAGCTTCATCAATCTCACTTTCACTTCAATTTTACAGCTTCTTGAATTTAATTTTCTTAACTTTCAATGTTGACTCAGAAAATTTTTCATTTTTTCTTCACTTTTAATTTTTTCATCACTTTTGGCTTATTTTCACTCTTGTTTCCATTTAAGCACTTCACTATCACTTTTATCTTGAACTCCACTTCTTTTTAAGCATTAATAATGTCAAGTTCCAATTTATTTGCACCGATTTGCAACAATACTTAAAAACACGTCTTTAAAGAATTAAACTGAAGAAAATTGTGAAAAAATCGAAAGTCAAAGGTTGCTGAGAAATTTGATCTTTTTTGACTGATTGTGATTTCACATTTTCTGTCGTTAATTAAGGGTGTATTCAGCTCCTATTCATGTCAATCGTTTGTTTACATTTATTTACAATTGAGCATTTTTAACTGATATTTTGAATTTAACTATCTTGTTTCGGTAAAATTTTGAAAAAAAAAACGGTATTTCTTCATGTTCCAGTAAACATCTTATGGGCGATTCCATGAAACGATTTATCTACAAATTTTTCTCCAAATTGATTTTTTACATCTTTAGACTATTCTACTGCAAATTAGCTTTTAGTAGGCCATTTAAAACATCATTTTCTACTTAATGGACTGAAATTTTCTTGCTTAAAGTGGTTAATTAAAGAATTATTTCAATTCTTTTGGCGTTACTTAGTAACACAATCGAAGAAAAAATAATTTGGAGACTCACTTAAAGTGATTTTTCTTTCCTTTTCGCAGATTGTTAATAATAAAGACTGTCACAACTCAAAGATTGATAATAAAGCTACCAAAATCTAGCATTATATTAACGCAAAAGTGCTTAATTAAGCTACAATTTTAATTTCTATGTGACTTTAAAAAATGTTACTAAATAACGGAGAGATTTATTCCGTGAAAAAATACAGAATTCAAAATTTTAAAATTCTATTTTTTCAATGTATCTTACTTAATAGACTTGGATCAAACTTAAATGTAAACAATGAAACTATTTCATGGAATTCACAATGATTCAGATTTGAAAAAATTGTTCAAAAATTCAAAATTAACAAGTTATTTAAACTATATGTTTTAAATGCAAAATTGAAGAACATGAGTTGTTTTATGTTTGAGTGTAGAACCCAAAGCAAAACCTTTTAATTAAGCGAATATTTACGCTTAATTTTTATGAAATTTTGCAAGACTTAAACAGTCATAAGTTAAATTCGCGTCTCTCCGCTTCTACCAAACCTATTAAAAACTGAAGATCATAGTCTAATTAACCTTCCATATTAATGTGGACATGCCCAAATATGCCCGAAGCGAGATATTATGATTTTTTTCTTTAAATTGTAGTTTTTTTCATGGAAAATACAAAATAAAAAAAAACTAATTTGAATTGTCGGTTTTTTTTGGTATGAAAACGGGAATTTCGGGAATATTCCCGATTTTAGAAGCCCTAGTACCTTGTCCACTCGGGATAATTATGAGAAAGCAAGGAAAATCAAGGTTTCTGGCAAAAATCTAAGTCGATTCGCAATTATCAAAGAGAGAGTCTTTGAATGGGCGAGGAGGCTTACCTGACACAAAATTCTCAACTTTATTTCGAAACATGCATCACAAGGACGAGGAATCCAAAAAAGCATATTGAAGCAATTTGAATAGAAGTTTCATCACTTAAACGTTCACTTTCTGGTAATTTGTCAGTATTTTATGAAGCTATGCATGACTGAGGATGATGAAATCGTAATTATAGTAAATTAGAACATCAATTTTCTACATTGTAGCTTATAATTCATTAACAAGACTTTCTTCTGACTTATTTCTTGATCACATTGTTCTAAAAATGAAAACAGACTCATTAGTTTTTACATCCAAAAACGATAAGCTAGCTGATCAAATTTTTATAGTACATATTGAAAATATTACTTACCAATCGAATTGGATGCAGGCATCTTTATCAAAAGTCAACTTTTCACAAATTTGAAAAGAATTGACTTCAGTTGATCTTATGTATATTATTAGGAGCTATGGTGATGTAGGACTATCCAAATTGACTGAATCGATTAAATCGTCGACCAAAAATGCTCGTGCGACCTAAAAAATTAAACATAAACTTTAGCATTATTATGTTGACAAAAAATATATCAGATCAACAAATAGGATAAATAATTCAAATGATAAAATGAGCAAAAGGAGGAAGGAAAGAAAAACTGTCGAAGAAACAATAAGTATGTATCTCAAACTATGCTCGACGAAGCTTTAGTGTTACGTTAGAAAAGATTGACGGAACTTTAAATAATTGGTTTTTATATTCAAGAGCCAAAAAAAGGTTATGATTCAAGGATAGTGTTCAAAAAAATTTCTTAAAACATTTAGTGTGTCGTGTTCTGAAAAATTTGAGAAGCAATGTACTAATAGCTCATAGATGAAACACCAAAGACAATAAAAGATCGTTCTCATGGAATATTATTAGTCGCTTAAAGAAGGAAGACATGTTTTTAATTTATCAGGATAATAACGTGATTTTTAACAGCAACTCTGTGGTTGCGTCGTATCTAATTTCAATTAAATATTTTGGTAAGCCAATAATAAACCGCATTAAATTGAGCTCAGTTAAAGAAAATGAAATTTCCATGCTTATGAATTAGCTATTTTAAAGAAAGCTATTGATAAAGAATGACTTTCTACATTTTGGATTCAGAAAACACAAGATGCAATATGTATACTATATTGCAAGATCTTGCAAGAAGAGGAACTCGACAAAAGGCATTAGATCACATGAAAAGTTATCTTACCATCAGACAGCAGTTTGAAAAGATTCTGGATGTACTGAGAAGAAACGTTTGAATTATTTTTGAAGTTCTTCAAGGTAGCTGTTTTGGTGCACTTCTATGCGTGATGATGAACGCATGACATGAAAAAAGGAGTTGAAAATCACAGATTTATAATTAAAATCTTTGACTGGGTAAATTGCATACCTTAAACAAAGTTCAAAACTTTATCTTGAAACATGTATTTGATGTTTTGGTGATGTCATCTTTATCGCTTTAAGCATTCGTGCAGAACAATCTCAATGTCAATGTCATTCAGCTGATCCTTTCGCGCGAAATTACCAAATCATGTGCGGAATATAAAAATAATTATTTTTCTTGGAATTTTCACAAACTTAAAATTATTTCAGCTTGCTTTGATCTTATTTTTTGCTTTAAAATTGCTCATAAATTAACAACATAAGAAAATATTTTGTTGCTCTTGTTCTTTTTTCGTCATCTTTGCTCTGATGCTGAAATAAGTCTTTCTTTTTTATTGTCTTTCTGTTGATCTTTTGCACAAACATAAATCCTTACGACGATCAAATCTTAATCTAATTATATTATCATTCATGTTTGAATATTGGATATTTTATTGTGTATTTGAAGTCTGATCTATACAATAGATTTTCTGTCTATTTTATAAACCTTAAACCAGGGTTGCAATACAGGCACCTGTGCACAGGTGAGAACCATGCAATTCCTTGATAATTTATAAGGTTTTTCTTACAAAACCATACACATTTTAATAAAACCTCACAAATTATCAAGAAATCGTACGGTTCTCACCTGTGCACAAGTGCCTGTATCGCAACAGTGCCTTAAACTCTTCTATGTTTACTGCAATAAGAGGCGTGGAAGTTGGTTGACTTTCTACATACGTCTTTGTTTTTTCATTTTATTTCTAGCTCTTCTTAGGACTTGTGTACATGATATGATTTCTTTTTCTCTCGTTAGAATTTTAAAGACCAAGTCTACAGCGTAAAAAGTTTGAGAGAATTTCGTTCATATGACTTGTGTGCTGCTTTAAAGTAGGTATGTATTTTAAATGTTTTTATACGGAAAAAATGAGCGAAAATTCAGAAAGTTTATTCAGTTTAATATTCTTCAAATAAAAAAAAAACAACATGGCAACATCTTTAAAATTGCTCAGTCGTCTCGAAATACAAAACATGGAAACAAATTTAAGAAGCTTTGAACTACATACAGCGAATTCACGTACACGTGCCAACACAAAGTATAGCAAGATAAGCCTTTTTGCTATTCCATATGTGTAAGTTTTTAAAGTTCTTCGTCTTGCAAGAAAAATCTAAAGAATTTTGAGACTTCTTTTCGGAGCAATTCAAAACATCCGATATTTGGAAACGATTGATAAATGAAATCTTTTATGCTGTATGTAAAATAATCTTTTTTAATGAGCTAAAATTATGGTTGCATACTTTTTATAGCTAATTTTCAAGAAGTAGATTTGTCGGAATAATGTAAATTAAGAATATGAAATTTTTTAGAGCATATCTTCCTCTGTCTCGTAATTATCAAACAAAATTTTGCATTAATGCGGTTCCGAATGTTTTTAAACACTTTAAGTGCCGAAATTGACAGGACGGTGGGACATTTTCTCCTTTTTATATCCACAAAAAATAAATTGAACCTATATTTAAAATATTACCTTAATCTTGACTGAATTCTTAATGCTTTTTAAAGCATCCACATCACGATGCATTCTCATCCTTCGTACCATCCTCTTTTGATCATTTTCACAACCTTTACCGCATCAATCGATGTACTTGCTTTCTTTAGTCTTTTGACGTTTTCAAGTAGTTCAATGTTTAAAAGCTGGAAGTTCTTCTAAACATTCTTTTCCTCTTTTCTTTTTAAAATCAATCGTTTGTTGCTGTTGACTTATTGCTCCTTCAGTTCATAAATTTCTGCATGTTTTCCTGCTTAGGCATGCTTATAAGTTGTATAAAGTATCTTTAAATCTTGTTGAAGCCATTTTCTATGATTTTGCGTCTGATCAACCAATTTGATGAATGTATTTTTACATCACTTATCGATTGCTGTTCTATAGCTGCATCATTTGCAGCAACAATTTTTCTCTACATTCAAATTCTTGAATGTCTCGTTCATATTCCTTTTGTTCGTCCTAATAGCGTCCTGTTTGATTAAATGATTAATATATTGTGTGTCTTTGTAATGAATGTAAATATGTTCATTTACCTTTTCTTCTAGTTTTCTTATAAAACGTAAGTTTCTCCTAATCATTAAATTTTTTTCGGCGTCAATCAATGCCACTACTTCTTATATTCTGGGAACTTTTTACGTTGTTCAATGTTCACGTTTCGAATGTTCTGTTCCTTCTTCTGTCTTTTTCTTCTCGGCTTCTATCTTTTGTAGCTGATGATATGATTGCTCTTCCAGTTCATCAATTTCAGCATGTTTTCCTGTTTTACCATGCTCATGAGTTTTATAAAGTTTCTTTATATTTTGCATGTTCTATTTGTTTCGCATATGAATATTGCTCGATTCTTCACTACCAATTTGTTGATATTGGTTCAATAATTTTATGCTGTTTCATCTTACTCATCATTTGCAGCAACAAGTTTCCCTTCATTCAATTTCTTGGTTGTCTCGTTCCTATTCATCTTTTTCTTGCTAATAACATATGAAAAAAATTAAAATAATTAATGCGGAACTAAAGCACTTTCAATATAGAAAAATGTCAACACTCGAAGCGCTGAAAAAAAATTGGGCAGGACGGTGGGGCATTTTCTCCTTTTATGTCCACGAAAATTAAATTAAAACTATTTTGAATACGTTACCTTAAATCTTGAGTGAAGTCTTGGATGATTTTATAAAATATTTTCATCAGGACTCAGCAATGCCTTCTCATACTTCTATATAGTTTCTAGATCTTTTCGGTGTCAATCGATGCCACTGCTTATCCTAATTCTGCCAAAATTCTGTGAACTTCTTACGTAGTGTAATATTTGCGATTCGAATGTTCTAAACTTTCTTGTGAAGTTTGTTTCTCAGATTTAATCTTTTCTGATGACTTAATTGCTTTTTCAGTTCATAATTACCTGCATTTATTTCTGCTTAAGCATGCTTATGATTGCATGAAGTTTCATTATATCTTGCTGAAGCTTCCTTTTATGATTTTGTAACTGATCATGAATGATTTTTTACTGGCATTTTGTTGATTGTATTTTCGAACATCATTTGCTAATTTACGTTAAAAAGCTTTCATCTTATGCAGTAATAATTTTCTCTCTTCATTCAATTCCTTAATTGTCTCGTTCATATTCCTCTCATTGTTACTGATGACGTCCTGTTGAATTAAATTAATTATTATACTGCATGTATTTGTCGTCCATGCATGTGAATTTATTTACCTCTTCTTCTAGTTCTCAATTAAATGTAAGTTTCCGCGAATCCATCCGTTATTTTCAGTGTCGATCGATGCAACTGCTTTCTCTAATTTTGCGACTTTTTCATTAATTGTTTCTTGTGCTGTGTCCTTTTCAGATTCATTGTTTTGTAGCTGTCAACTTAAAGCTGCTATAGCTTGCTGATGAGTTGCATAAAGTTTCTTTATATCTTGCTATCTTGCTGAAGCAGTCCTATTTGGTTTTGTAACTTATTATGCTTGATTTTTGTTCTTGCAATTGGTTATTTGTATTTTTGAGCATCATTTCTTAATCGCTAAGTTGACACCTTTTGGCTTTCTCCATAATGTTTATCATAATTTTTCAATACCATTTGCCTGGTTGACTCTCATTTTGACTCCATGTAAGTGACTGCTTAACTTGAATTCTTTGTCTATATCACTCCCAGATATATCATTTCATCTTTCATCTTAATCAGATATTTATTCAAGTCCATTTTTACTTCTTGCGGATCCCCATTTCCAACAATTAGTGCTTGTGTGTTCTGTAGATTCAGTGTCAATTTGTTCCTTTCATAATAATCAGAAATAAATCTTGTCTCATCATCTCTGCATAATTTTGACTATCAGAATTTTTTATTTCAATTTCATTCCTAAATTCGTTCGTTGTGGAACTCCAGATAAGATTAATTCAATGAAGCTCAATTTTTCTCCGATTTTTATTTGCTGGTTTGAAAAATTCACTTTTGTCTAGTGTCTTTGATGTCTGTGCAACTACCTTTCTAGATATTCCTCAATCTACTCAGGATTTTAATCAGTGAAATTGGGATCGATACAGGACTTAAATATTAGGCTTCTTATTCATCGCCGGATTTATAAATTGGAATATCGACCGTACGTTTTAGAACTTTAGGATATATAATTGGCTTTGCAGCCTCATCATCGGTGCTTGCCGATTTTCCAGCATCAAGATTTCTTAACAGCAATATTATCTTATTCTCGTCGACATATTGGAATGAAAATTTGTCTGCAAACTGTGCATTGGGTAAAGCATTAATTTCATTTCCATTTCCTTCATTCTTTTTGACAACTATCGAGTGAAAATAATCTTGAAAGCAGTTAACAACTTTTTGCTCATCTGATGTAATCATTCCATTGACATTCTACCTTATTTTAGCAGCATATTATTCCTTTTCTGTTTCCAGATTAAGAATCTTCTTTTGTAAAATTTGTTTTTGTCTTGATTGCTTTTCAAATCTCAATCTTAATATTTTTAAGTTTAAAATTGCATTCGATAGATTTATCTAATGAGAATCCACGAGTCTGGTATAATCTTGCTATCATCACTTGTTTTGGGAGCAACTTTTGCTGTATTAATTTCTCTTAGTTCCTTAATCCTTAATAATCATTAACAAGTTTCTATCATCACTCAATCCCTTAATTGCTCCATTCATATTTGTTTCGTTATCATTGATGCATTTAAGTTAATTTACATTTTCTTCGATTGCCACTATTTTTGGTGTCAATCGATGTACTTGATTTCTCTAGTATTGTGACGTTTTCACGTAGTTCAATGTTAGTCAGTTCTTCTAAACCCTCTTTTTCTGTTTGCTTTTCAGATTCAATCGTTTGTAGCTGTTGATTTAATTCTCTTCCAGTTCATCATTTTCTGCATGTTTTGCTGTTTTAGTATCATGTATGTATGTATGAGTTGTATGAAGTTTCATTAAAGCCTTTTCATTTGATTTTGCGTCTGAGTATTCCTTGATTCTTTACTACCAATTTGTTGAATATATATTTGCTTCATTTGTTTAATGTTGTTCCATTGCACTCATCATTTGCAGCAACAAGTTTCTCTCTTGATTAAAATTCTTGATTGTCTCGTTCATATACATCTCGTCCTTAATTATCATTCAATTCCTTATTTGACTCGTTCATATTCTTCTTCTTCTTACCAATAACATAAACAATCTAAGTGCCGAAAAAAAAATTGGGCAGGACGGTGGGGCATTTTCTCCTTTTATCTCCTTAAAAACTTAGATTAAACCTTTATTTTAAATTATTACCTAAGTCTTCGATAAATTCTTGAATGATTTTTTTAAAATATTCACATCACGATGCCTTCTCATCCTTCGTACGGTACTTTTTCGCTCAGTTTCACGACTTTCAGTGCTTTTCTAAAGCACTCATCATTTGCAGCATCAAGTTTTTCTCTTCATTCAATTTCTTAGTTGTCTCGTTCATATTCCTATTGTGCTTCCGGATAACGTCCTGTTTAATCATTAAATTAATTATATATTACGTATTTTTGCCATTAATGCATTTGAGTTCATTTACCTTTTCTTCTCATTCACGTTCAATTGTAAGTTTCTCCTAATCCTTGAATTTTACGAAGTCAATCCTTAACTGTCTCGTGCATATTCGTCTCGTTCTCACTTATCATTTAATTCCTTGTTTGTTTTGTTCCTATTCATCATTTTCTTGCTAAAAACAAATGAAAAAAAAAAAATTAAATAATTAATGTGGTTCTAAAGCATTTTTATATGGGAAAATGTAAACACTTTAACTGCCGAAAAAAAAATTGGGCAGGACGGTGGGGCATTTTCTTCTTTTATTGTCACAAAAAATAAATTTAACCTATATTTAGAAATATTACCTGAGTCTTTGCTTAATTTTTGAATGATTTTTTTAAATTTTCTCATCGCGATGTCTTTTCATCCTTCGTACCATACTTTTTTGCTCAGCTTCACAACCTTTATCGCATCAATCGATGTACTTGCTTTCATTAGTCTTTTGACGTTTTCACGTAGTTCAATGTTTGTCAGCTAGAAGTTCTTCTTAACCTTCTTATTCTGTTTTCTCTTCAGATTCAATCGTATGTAGCTGTTGACTTGATTGTTCTTGCAGTTCATCAATTTCTGCATGTTTTCCTGCTGAAGCTTGCTCATGAGTTGTATGAAATTATTTAAATCTTGTTTAAGCCTTTTCATTTGATTTTGAGTTTGGTTATTGCTCGTTTCTCTACAATTAATTTGTTGAATGCATTCTTGAATCATTTATTAAGTGCTGTTTCATAGCACTCATCATTTGCAGCAACAAGTTTCTCTTTTGATTCATTTCCTTAATTGTCTCATTTAGTTTCTACATTTTTTCATGATCTTCTGTTCCGTTCTGTTAAATGAAATGATTAATATATTGTGTGTTTTTGTCATGAATGGTTTACCTTTTTTTGTTCTCATCAAGCTTTAGTTTCTCATAAATCACTGCATTCTTTTCGGCGTCGATAGAAACAACTTCTTCTCCTAGTTCTGCGAACTTCTTGCTTTGCTATATGGTTGTTGTTTCGGATCTTCTGATCCTTTTTTTTCTCAGCTTCTATTTCCTGTAACTGTTGATTTAATTCCTTTTACAGTTCATCATTCAGTGAATATTTTTCTGCAAAAGCTTCCTAATGAGCTGCATGTAATATTGCTACACCTTGTTGAAGTCGTTCTATTTAATTTCTTATCTTTATCGTAAATTTTTGATGAATTAATGCATTATTTTTGGTACTGATCGAACTGCATCTACTAATTTCGCGACATTTTCACATAATTCTTCTCGTGATATTTTCTTTTCAACTTTGATGTTTTGTAGCTGTTGTATTATTCGCCTTTCCATTTTATCAACTACATGAAATTACTTTATATAAAGTTGAAGCCGTTTTATATGATTTTGCGTCTGATTATTGATCTCGATTCTTTACTATTCCATTGCATTCATCATTTGCAGCAACAATTTTCTCTCTTCATTCAATTCCTCAGTTGTCTCGTTCATATTCCTCTTATGCTTCCTGATAGCGTCCTGTTTAATTCAATTATTTATATACTGCGTATTTTTGTCATCAATGCAATTAAATTCATTTACCTTTTCTTCTCATTCTCGGTGTCAATGAATGCAAATCCTTAAATGCCTCGTTCATATTCGTCTTGTTCTTACTCATCATTCAATTCCTTGTTTGTTTCGTTCCTATTCATCTTTTTCTTGCTAATAACATATGAAAAAATAATTAAAATAATTAATGCGGTTCCGAATGTTTTTAATAAGGGAAAATGTAAACACTTTAAGTGCTGAAAAAAAATTGACAGGACGGTGGGGCATTTTCTCCTTTTATATCCACAAAAATTAAATTAAAACTATTTTGAATTTGTTACCTTAAATCTTGAGTGAAGTCTCAGATGATTTTATAAAATATTTTCATCAGGACTCAGCAATGCCTTCTTATACTTCTATACAGTTTCTTGATCTTTTCGGTATCAATCGACGGCACTGCTTATCCTAATTCTGCCAAAATCCTGTGAACTTCTAACGTAGTGTAATGTTTGCGATTTGAATGTTTTAAATTTTCTCTTCTGTATTTTTTTCAGATTCAATCTTTTGTAGCTGTTGATTTGATTGCTGTTCCAGTTCATCAATTTCTGCAGGTTTTCCTCTGATTATTGCTCGTTTCTCTACTATTCCATTGTACTCATCATTTGCAACAACAAATTACTCTCTTCATTCAAATCCTTAATTGTCTCGTTCATATTCTTCTTGAAAGCGTCTAATCCTGTCCAATTACATAATTAATTACCCGGGTGGACACAGCCAGTTAAAGTCCATTATTGGACAATCATTTAACAGTCTTTTAAGTTGCCGAAATTTATACGATATATTATATAATATATTATCAATCAGATTGACCATCGTCAAGACAATAAGACATCGTCAAGACAATTCTTCTGTAGTTTGTCAGTTAAAAACGTCTATATAAATCCAATTTGTATCAAATATTCATACTATGTGCTTACTTGTGTGTGAACGATGAGTAATTGTTCAAATGTGAAGAAAATAACACAACATATGAAATGTTTTATGATGGCTATAAGTGCTGCTCCTTAAAGAACCTAAAATATATGGCAATTTTAAAAACGAATTAGTAAAATCAAAATAAATTTAATTCTTAATTAAGATTTGCTGTTTAAATTAAAGTTTCATGATATCAAATTCACTTTCTCTGATGGAAATTAGTCAGAAAAACTTTCAAAAAGGCTCACATAAAGCCTACGTTACGTAAAATGATTAAGTAAAATCACACAACATTAAGTTCTACGTTGCGTTTGCTCTTTCTCGATGTAAATTAAAGATGGAAGTCGATGGACAGGTAAGAGAGAAGCTGATGCAAGATAAAGGAGAGATTAAACTGAGAAAGCAAATTTTTTGATGGTTCTTCTTTCATAGTTAATCATATCAAGTTTAATTTCAACCAAGGAAATGAATCAATCGTGTTTTCATTCCATTACTGCTCACATTTCAGGCTTTGAATCAGAACAGTCCGAGATAGAGGCAAAAACGTTCTTTACCACACACCTGAGCATGAAAAAGAACCACAATTTAGGGTTAGGGTTAGACGCTTGTAATTAAGCTTCTATTGATTACAACTCAAATCATCAGAGGCTCATTTTTCACATTAAACTACACGATACGTCATTGGACCTGATGTAAGTCTAATGCTGTGTGTGAGAACAGGCATCTAGACAAAAAATTGCAAGTCTCTTTTACGAGCAAGCAATCAATGTCCTTGATGCCACTCTACATCAAGGATGAACCAATCAAAAGCCACGATAGTAAGTCTCACAGGCAGAAACACATGACTCATAGGCTCGATTTACAAAAAAAATACAAGAACAGAAAAACTTTTTAAAAAAAGGGTCAAAAGACTTTGCTCCCTCAAGTTTTACCCCTCCTCATCTTGCATCGACCCCCCTCTGACCTATTCAACGACTCCCACTCTTAATTTACATCAACAAAGGCTGACGAAATGTAAAACTCAATGCAATGCGTTTTTTAAGTAATCATTTCACGTATTGCAAGCATTACGTACGCAATTGCAGGAAGTCAAATGGCTGGTTTCATTAAAGAAAAGGAATTTGAAAACCTGAATGTGTTTCAGATGACGTAGGTCAATTAAATTAAAGTCGCCCTTGAATGTCCTATTTATCAGTATACTTAGCTTTTTCTTCGTTGTCACTAGCCTTTTGCTTCTTTAATTGTGTCCTGGTTCCTTCAAGCTTCATCACTTTCACTTTCACTTCAATTTTACAGCTTCTTGAATTTAATTTTCTTAACTTTCAATGTTCACTCAGAAAATTTTTCATTTTTTTCTTCACTTTTAATTTTTTCATCACTTTTGGCTTATTTTCACTCTTGTTTCCATTTTAGCACTTCACTATCACTTTTATCTTGAACTCCACTTCTTTTTAAGCATTAATAATGTCAAGTTCCAATTTATTTACACCGATTTGCAACAATATTTAAAAACACGTCTTTAAAGAATTAAACTGAAGAAAATTGTGAAAAAATCGAAAGTCAAAGGTTGCTGAGAAATTTGATCTTTTTTGACTGATTGTGATTTCACATTTTCTGTCGTTAATTAAGGGTGCATTCAGCTCCTATTCATGTCAATTTCAATCGTTTGTTTACATTTATTTACAGTTGAGCATTTTTAACGGATATTTTGAATTTAATTTTCTTGTTTCGGTAAAATTTTGAAAAAAAAAACGGTATTTCTTCATGTTCCAATAAACAGCTTATGGGCGATTCCAGTGTCCATCAAGTAGAACGGTGACCTAACGAGTTGAGTGATGTACTATATATGGGTTTTTTGTGCTATTTTGTGAAAGCAGAAAAACAACCTCTTTGAATTTTGTGAAGATTCCAGGTCCGAGATATGAGCATTTGAAAACGGAACTAGGTCCGATTTTTCACATTCTTACTTTTTCAACTTTATCTCAAGCAAGACTAAACGGAAATTGTTGAAACCTTGCCTGTTCTTTTATGTGCAATTGACCCTTAATCAAATAAACTTAACAAAAATATTTTAGGTTCTATAGTTGTAAAGATATGGCGATTCTACTATGCTTGTATTAGCAAATTTTGTACTAGGTTGAAATTTTAAAATTCTATTTTTTTAATGTATCTTACTTAATAGACTTGGATCAAACTTAAATGTAAACAATGAAACTATTTCATGGAATTCACAATGATTCAGATTTGAAAAAATTGTTCAAAAATTCAAAATTAACAAGTTATTTAAACTATATGTTTTAAATGCAAAATTGAAGAACATGAGTTGTTTTATGTTTGAGTGTAGAACCCAAAGCAAAACCTTTTAATTAAGCGAATATTTACGCTTAATTTTTATGAAATTTTGCAAGACTTTAAACAGTCATAAGTTAAATTCGCGTCTCTCCGCTTCTACCAAACCTATTAAAAACTGAAGATCATAGTCCAATTAACCTTCCATATTAATGTGGACATGCCCAAATATGCCCGAAGCGAGATATTATGATTTTTTTCTTTAAATTGTAGTTTTTTTCATGGAAAATACAAAATAAAAAAAAAACTAATTTGATTTCGGGAAAATTCCCGATTTTAGAACCCCTAGTACTTTGTCCACTCGGGATAATTATGAGAAAGCAAGGAAAATCAAGGTTTCTGGCAAAAATCTAAGTCGATTCGCAATTATCAAAGAGAGAGTCTTTGAATGGGCGAGGAGGCTTACCTGACACAAAATTCTCAACTTAATTTCGAAACATGCATCACAAGGACGAGGAATCCAATGAAGTATATTGAAGCAATTTGAATAGAAGTTTCATCACTTAAACATTCACTTTCTGGTAATTTGTCAGTATTTTATGAAGCTAAAAAAAAGCATTATTATGTTGACAAAAAATATATCAGATCAACAAATAGGATAAATAATTCAAATGATAAAATGCGCAAAAGGAAGAAGGAAAGCAAAACTGTCGAGGAAACAATAAGTCGTCATACTATGTATTTCAAACTATGCTCGACGAAGCTTTAGTGTTACGTTAGAAAAGATTGACGGAACTTTAAATAATTGGTTTTTATATACAAGAGCCAAAAAAAAGTTATGATTCAAGAATAGTGTTCAAAAAAATTTCTTAAAACATTTAGTGTGTCGTGTTCTGAAAAATTTGAGAAGCTTTGTACTAATAGCTCATAGATGAAACACCAAAGACAATAAAAGATCGTTCTCATGGAATATTATTAGTCGCTTAAAGAAGGAAGACAAGCTTTTAATTTATCAGGATAATAACGTGATTTTTAACAGCAACTCTGTCGTTGCGTCGAATCTAATTTCAATTAAATATTTTGGTAAGCCAATAATGAACAGCATTAAATTGAGCTCAGTTAAAGAAAATGAAATTTCTATGCTTATGAATTAGCTATTTTTAAAGAAAGCAATTGATAGTGAATGACTTTCTACATTTTGGATTCAGAAAACACAAGATGCAATATGTATACTATATTGCAAGATCTTGCAAGAAGAGGAACTCGACAAAAGGCATTAGATCACATGAAAAGTTATCTTACCATCAGACAGCAGTTTGAAAAGATTTTGGATGTACTGAGAAGAAACGTTTGAATTATTTTTGAAGTTCTTCAAGGTAGCTGTCTTGGTGCACTTCTATTCGTGATGATGAACGCATGACATGAAAAAAGGAGTTGAAAATCACAGATTTATAATTAAAATCTTTGACTGGGTAAATTGCATACCTTAAACAAAGTTCAAAACTTAATCTTGAAACATGTATTTGATGTTTTGGTGATGTCATCTTTATCGCTTTAAGCATTCGTGCAGAACAATCTCAATGTCAATGTCATTCAGCTGATCCTTTCGCACGAAATTACCAAATCATGTGCGGAATATAAAAATAATTATTTTTCTTGGAATTTTCACAAACTTAAAATTATTTCAGCTTGCTTTGATCTTATTTTTTGCTTTAAAATTGCTCATAAATTAACAACATAAGAAAATATTTTGTTGCTCTTGTTCTTTTTTCGTCATCTTTGCTCTGATGCTGAAATAAGTCTTTCTTTTTTATTGTCTTTCTGTTGATCTTTTGCACAAACATAAATCCTTACGACGATCAAATCTTGATCTAATTATATTATCATTCATGTTTGAATATTGGATATTTTATTGTGTATTTGAAGTCTGATTTATTCAATAGATTTTCTGTCTATTTTATAAACCTTAAACCAGGGTTGCAATACAGGCACCTGTGCACAGGTGAGAACCATGCAATTCCTTGATAATTTATAAGGTTTTTCTTACAAAACTATACAAATTTTAATAAAACCTCACAAATTATCAAGAAATCGTACGGTTCTCAGCTGTGCACAAGTGCCTGTATCGCAACAGTGCCTTAAACTCTTCTATGTTTACTGCAATAAGAGGCGTGGAAGTTGGTTGACTTTCTACATTCGTCGTTGTTTTTTCATTTTATTTCTAGCTCTTCTTAGGACTTGTGTGCATGATATGATTTCTTTTTCTCTCGTTAGAATTTAAAGATCAAGTCTACAACGTAAAAAGTTTGAGAGAATTTCGTTCATGTGACTTGTGTGCTGCTTTAAAGTAGGTATGTATTTTAAATATTTTTATACGGAAAAGATGAGCGAAAATTCAGAAAGTTTATTCAGTTCAATTTTCTTCATATAAAAAAAAACAACATGGCAACATCTTTAAAATTGCTCAGTCGTCTCGAAATACAAAACATGGAAACAAATTTAAGAAGCTTTGAACTACATACAGCGAATTCACGTACACGTGCCAACACAAAGTATAGCAAGATAAGCCTTTTTGCTATTCCATATGTGTAAGTTTTTAAAGTTCTTCGTCTTGCAAGAAAAATCTAAAGATTTTTGAAACTTCTTTTCGGAGCAATTCAAAACATCCGATATTTGGAAACGATTGAGAAATGAAATCTTTTATGCTGTATGTAAAATAATCTTTTTTAATGAGCTAAAATTATGGTTGCATACTTTTTATAGCTAATTTTCAAGAAGTAGAATTTGCGATCTTGATTTGTCGGAATAATGTAAATTAAGAATATGAAAATTTTTAGAGCATATCTTCCCCTATCTCGTAATTATCAAGCAAAATTTTGCATTTTTGCCATGAAACCATTGAAATGAAACCATTTCCATGTTTATTGGCTCAGGGATTTTTTTAGGATTTTTAAGAAGAAAGATAGAAAATTATCAAATTGTAGTTCTAGAGATTATCGTTTCAAGACGTCGTTGAAGCATGCATAAAACGCAAGCAAAAGTCGTCCAAATTGAGCATTGGTCTCGGTGCTGCTGGCTTAAGCATACAGTTCAGTAAAATAAATTTTGACATTATCACTAAACTGAAAATGCGCTTAAGTCTCATAAAATATTTCAAGCCATTACATCTCTCAATAATTTAATCTCCAAAAAAGCACATAAATATCACATCATTTTGCTCATTGAATAGATCAATAAAACTTAAAAATTTAATAACTTATGCTATTAGCAAAAAACAGTTTTCAAAAATCATATAAAGGCAGTAAACGTTTTTCAAGTGCGTACATCTACTATTGATTAATGTTTAAAGTCATTTATGCGATAACAAATGAAAGCGAAGATTTGGCTTTCAATAAAACACAAATTTCTAGTGTATCAACGAGAATAAAGAACCAAAAAAGCCACTTCAAATATTATTTAATGCTTCCACATTAGTAAATATCGGAATGAAATACGATATTGATTTAAGACTTAAATTGGCTTTTATACAACATCATTGTCAATGCCATTTAATATTTAATTTTATACATAATTTCTCATTTATTCACATCAATTATTTAAACCAGAAAAAGAAAATCAAAAAAATTACAGACAGTACTGTCTAAATCACATGTTGTATTCATTAGTGTCGATATTTTCTCTTCTAGATACTTTTACAAAAGTTTTTTTTTGTTGTTATTCTTGCTACTTTTTTCGTAACAAGCTTCTTTCACTAAAGGCATTAAGTGAAAGAAGGAAAGATCCAAAACTCATTAAGCATTAATGTTATTGTTTTTATCATTGACTACAAATGAATTATTCAGGAGAAATACGATATTATTGAATACAGTACAATCACAACAAGAAGTTTTTCATTCATAAGATTTCATGTAGAGCCAATGGATCTTATTTTGGAAAAAGGTGGGTTTTTGGAGATTTAAGCTTTTAGGATTGAAAGTTTTGCTACGGTTTGTTTTGTTGTGTTTAAAGAAATTGTCTAATGTTTTGTTCTCTGCTACTTACACAAATACCACAGTTTAATTTAATTAATTCCCTAAGCAGTCCATAGATCAGGTTGGTCTGGGTTGGTCTACATCGATTTTTCAATGCCATTTTTAAAATCGCAACCTGAACAAACTTTAAAAATTGTTAAAAAAAAACAAAACTGAATTCAAATTCTTTGTGAAGCTTGCCTACATTAGATGCCAAACTCATCAGTCAAATATTATGGATATAAAATTTCTTTAAGCATGAAAAAAAATCTCTATTGGCACACACAACAGCAAAACAAAAAAAACTAAAGCCAAAAGAAATGGAGTAAGAAAACAGTACAAGGATAATACTTAAGTGAATCAATCAATTATAGCTTCAAATTAGTTGTTCTTGGAATATTTTCCGTCTGGCAGGCATGTAAATACAAATAGTCAATTTAAAAGTAATTTCTCAAATTTAAAAGAAACGAAGCAATTTTATTCGTTCCTTCAAATGCACTTAAGATGATCACGACTCTTTCTTTATTGATAATCTTCAACGTGAGATATTAAAGAGATGGGATAAATATTGCTTGTGGTGGCAATAATAAGTTAATTCAATGACTCAGGATGATAAATTAAAAAGTTTATTGATATTAATCAATTTTCATGGATGGTTTTATTGCTGTATATTGAAATGTTGATCGCTGGGGATGAAAAATTTATTATAGAAATATTGAAAGCACTAAGGCTGTGTGGCTAGCAAGAAAAGATGATGTGCAGGATTAGTGGGATGTGTTTTGGAAAGGGATGCACAACTTGAGGATCATTCTCTTCTGATGTCTGATGTTTGAGAACTTGGTGTGGTTGGAGGGAGACGAGTATTAGATTCTGCTAATGACATCATATAAGAATGAGTCCCTTACTATTATCTTGTACTAGATAAATAATCCATAATCGTTCTCCAATACTCAATATTAGAAAAAGGTGTCAACACCTTGTTCTTTAAAGTCAATATTTGAATTTCAAGTTATTTTTCCCTCAACAGCTCGCTTTGAAATGTTTACTTCAGCATTTAGTTCTCCCAAGACTCGAAGAATTATGCAACAGAAATAAACATAATAAAATCATACCTTGAATGCTGAAAAAAAAATATGATACAGAATTGGCCGAAGAGGAGTAGAAAAATTAAAAAACTTTTATCGCTGCAATATTTTATGATATAAAGTTTATCCTATTGGATAATATTGATGAGTGGATATGCCGTATATAAAATAATAACAACCAACGATAAAAATTGCAAATTATGTTAATATTTAAATAGCAAAAGTTTGTGATGGAATGACAGCTTATGTTGTGAGTTTCAATTAGTGTGGAGTTGATTTTTGAAAAATTGATTAATATTGCTTTGGGACTGTTCATTAATGATGTCCATTATTTAATGTTAAAAGTGCTCTGTAATGATAAAAAACTTTGGTTCCAAGTAGGTAAGTGGGATTTGAATATAACATTTTTAATGGACTTCATTTGCGAACGCATCCAATTAATTTTAATGAGAAACTAATTAAAATCAGCAATAAATCAACTTTGTTTCAGATTTCAAAGTTTCAAAACCTTGGAAATGTTATAAATAACTCAATAGCTTGTCTTCATAAGTACATCCTAATCCCCATCATATGAAACATAAATGTTTACTATCTTAAGATTAAATTAAATTTATTCATGGATTATATCGTAATTTTAATGAATTATATATAGCAGCAGTAGAAATCCTTAAACTTAAAATAGAATGACAATTTTGTTAGGAATATAGCAACATGTTTATGCTTCTTCTTCCATACTCGTCCGCGTGTAGCTGTTTACATTTTCTGTAGGAACATCAACAATAACTTTCTTCATTATAACATATAGAATTCCACCAATAAGTAGATTACACAATGCTACAATTAAAATGATTGCCCATGCTGGAATCGGAAGTGCACCTAAGAATAAAAATATTTATGTGCAGTTATTTGACGATTAAACCAATGTTATTACTTACGCTGTGATCGTGTGATTGTTCGACGACCTCGCAAAACTTTTCTTCTTGCTTCTGTCTCTTCAGCACACAAGCTGAGCAGAACTAAATTTAGAATATTGAAAATAATTATTATTGTTTCTCTTTTGATGAAGAATGAAAATTCAAAAGTGATTCTTGATTTAAAAATGAATTTTTTAAATTCCAATTTATTTTTAATTTCAGATAAAATAAATGTCAGAAATATTTCGCAATTCTTGGAATTCTATTTATTAACAAGCGTGTGTTTAAAAATAAATAAATAAAAGCTTTTCAGACGAGAATAAAATGTTTGCGTCTTATTAGTTAAGTCGAGATGTTTATTGTTCATTTTTGTGTTAATTTTCTTGAGAAACTATTTTAATTATTATAAAAAATTCTTATAAGCACCACGAACATTAGTCATCAAACAAAATTAAGCATGACAATAGAATACAGTTTAAATGTTTATGCTAGGTCGATAATGGTTTATTATTAAAAACTTATCATTCTCTTATCTATAAATATACTTTTCAATATGTATGTGTGTAGTGATATAGTTCTGCGTAAAAATTGAAGGTATATTAAATGATTTGAATATTTTAATTTATAAAATATTAAAGAATGACTTTTTCAAACTATTGTTGACTCTCTGTGAAATTTTATTTCAGTTTAATTAATTGACAGTAGGTTAATATGACGTTTACATCCACAAATTCGATGATTTCGGATCTCTCTTCCTAACATTTAGTTCATAAGCATTATTCAGGTTTTTATCTGACACAATCTTTCATATAAAACTTATTTTTCAAGGAGATCGTTGCTCAAAACTTTCCTCTCAACATAAAAAATTTGTTAAAAGTTTGTACAATTAATGACATTTTTGTCGTCTTGAACTATAAATTGAAATTGCCAAAAAATATTTTTAAGGTATTTAATGGTTTTATTTTCCAATTATTTTTGTCAATTATTCTGAAGCAATTTCATTCCTATGATTGTTCTTAAATCTTATTAATAAATGTATCATATCCAGAATTTGTAAATTTAAGAGCTTTTAAGACAATAGTTCTAAATCTTTATATAAAATAAAGAATTTAAACTAAACATTATAAAACTTCAAGGCGTGTAAACTCAGGATTAATCCTGAAAAATCCTTTCAAAAAATCCCTGAGCCAATAAACATGAAAATTTGAAATCGCTTTTAAATCCCGAAATTATTTTTCAAATGCATCAGGGATTTAAAAGGGATTTCACATTACCATGCTTAGGGATTGACTTAGGAATTTTTTTAGGATTTTTGCAATTTTTCAGGATTAATCTTGAGTTTCCACGCCTTGTAAAATTCTTAAATGCACTCATTTGCAATGTCTCACTTAAATCGCTGAATTTAGTTTAAGAAACACTGTTATAAAAGAACAAATCTTGTCTTTCTGAAGATATCGCTTTTAAAAAATCACTTTTACATTAGAATTTGAGCCATTTAGTTTTCGTTATATTCACACCGTTTCAAGTTTCATTGTAATATATTTTCAGCTTTAAAAATATGACATTAAAAATGTCTTTTGATAAATTGTCTAATGTTTTTCAAATCACTTCACTAACACAATCATATTCATTTTATTTGCAAGAATTTCAAAAACTTTCTTCTATTTCACTTTCTTTTAACATTTATTCTGAAGGTGGCAATGACTACTTAAAGTAGACACTGTCTTATTTCCTATTGCTTAATTTCATTCTGTCCAAAAGAATAATTTTTTAAATCTTTACTAGAAGTAATTAAACGTGAAGAAGTGAATACTAGGAAACAATGCCCACGCCTAAACTTGTGTAAGCATATTAATTTAATCAATATACATGCAGTAATTGAATTTATCAGGAAAACTCATTAAAAATATCTTTTCTAAGAACACAAAATGTTAAGATGTTCCATCAACTCGTGTTTAAAGCTTGAGATTTCTACGAAATGTCGTCTCCTTCAAAACTTACCCAATAAGATTGCGAAATAAAATGCTTTATTCTTCCAAAGTTTCATCTTCTTCTTTTATTGGCTTTTGCACTCAAACAAAATTCAAACAATTCCTCTTTTTATTCTGAATGTAGGATCCTTTAAATCTAGAAAAAGTTTTTTTTTTTGTAATTTAACTGAGTAAATTTAAAAATGAATCATGTCACACCTTAAATTTTTATCACAAAGCAGAGCGCCAAGTATGAATGTGAACTGTTTTTTGGAATAAACACGAATAAATGTTGGAAGTTGATGTGAATATAGAATGTGGAAAGTTTCATGTTGTTATCTTATCTATTTTGGCACCAACTTACAGGTGTATGAGTTTTGTTATTTATTAAATGCGCGAGATAAGATAAAAGTTATAGGTTGACATGTGTTTGTGTAACTTTAAGATAAGATTGGTGACGAAAATTATTTGTAATAAATTCTTTTGGGAAATGTGAGTCAGATTAAAGCTAAGTTTGATGCGTCATATTTGTGCCCCTTGAAGCCTAGACAACCGCAAATGCTGGAAAAATCAGATTTTTATCCAAATGAAATGTAATGTAAAGCAGGCTGCGATACCACATTAAACAAATCAAAAAATTTATGAGATGAAATACAAAATTTCAATCAAAAATATTGGCAATGTGCGTCGATAACGATTAAATTTTAATCAAAATTATGCTCCAATTTCTCATTCCATTGAAAAATTTTTTGTAATGAGAAGACATCAAAGGTAATGCTGTGCTTTCATGATTTTCGTTTTACATCCTGATATCTGCTAAATCTTTTCGTAATATTTTTTTCACGTAAAACTGCAAGGTTTATTAATAAATTTTAATATTAATTTGTACCCTGTGAATTTAAGTGATAAATCAAATTAGATTTAATGGAGGCAATCAAAGCTATTAAAATTATTTTTAAACCTAATTTTGATGAGTATAGGATAATTCAGAATTAATTAAGGGTGTGGAACTGATAAATTAGATTTTAATCAATTTTAATCAGTTCTTGATCATTTTTGATAAGTTCTTGGAATTAACAAAGAAAGTCCTTCAAAACATATCCAAAAAAGAAGAGGAAAAAGGGTTGGAGGGGTGTAGATGAGAAAAATTTATTTATATTTAATTAAATGCTCATTCTAATTTCTTTCAATTCATTAGGTACAATGTAAATTCTCTCATATCCAACTGTAAACAGCAGGTCTAAAGAGGTTGTGGTACAGAAGATTCTGATATAATTGAATCGCAGTGTTTCTAGCTTAAAAAGGCTAGGCCTTTCCTATTGTTCATCTTTTCAATATTCAAAGGTATGTAACATCTGAATGATTCTTAAGAGCATTAAGCTCTTAAAGGAAGATGAGAGGTTGTAGAACTTGTTAGAAGCATATTTTTTAATTGCTACCCTTTCAGCTTGTTCGAAATAGAAACCAAATTAGTGTGCACAGAAAAATTGCACAAACTAGTTGACCCAATCAAATAGAAAGCCTTTTGTTGGAAATTAAGCTTCACATAGTTTGTGGTTACAGTAAAAAGCATATCTGTTCAAGATTAGAAACATATCCAGACATATGAACCTGGATTAACAATACTGTAATATTAAAATAATATTTAATGCGCTATAAATCAAATATGATTGGATTTTAACATCCATTCCCCAAGCTTATTTACCTTGTAGAAAGCGTCAAAGATTTTTATGTCAATATCCTTAGAAAAATTATAATCCGTATTTGAAAATCTATTTTTACATTAAATCCATTCATGACTACTTGTAAATACATTTAATTTGAAAAGTAGCAGTTGACAATGCCAATCTTAAAGCTGCTGTTCAGGCAACAAAATACTTCATTCAATTACAGTCGGTATGAATTTATGAGAAATATCTTTGAAATTTCATTCACAACAGCTTACTTTTTAGCAAAGGAAACAAAATTTCTATTCCTGGAAGTATGATTTTGAAGCTCAATATTGAATGAATTAATTATTTAAGGCATTTTTGTGCCTTCAAAATTTCCGAATAATTTCAAAATTATATCCATTTAGCAAGAAGCTTAAAAAGAACTTAAACATAGATTCACACTCACAAAAACAAAATTTTAAATTTATTTCCAAAAAAAAAAATCAGTCACAAGAAAATTCATTCCACTCTAAAGAAAAATTGCAAGCTCTACAAAAAAATCAGTTCGTATGTCTTCATATGTCTTTCTACTAATAGACGAGGAGGAGCTTTTCCTTTCATGCTTTTTTAGTCATTCAAGCTCAAAATAGAAGCAGTACCACGATTGATCCAATGATTTGGAGCTTTGTCTGTGCTTAGTTGAATGAACATTACAAAATTGGATGAATGTCCTGTCGTTGCTAAGACTCCTCGACGCTCTGTCGTTTTATAAATTGGACAATCATATTTCTTCCGTTCCTCATCAAGCAGTTCCTGTGACTTTATTGTTGGTGTCATGGTTATAACAGGAAGTGCATCGAATAAAATCTTCGGGAAGGATTCATCAAGAATGTGACATTCTCGGTTCCATCTTGCACCTTCCAAAAATAATCCCTAAATATAAATAATAGTTATGGCTCAAAATATCAAATAAGATTATGTATTTGTGTGCATTTGACATGAGTGCATTGGAAGTAACAAAATACCCAACTTACAGAAAAAGCAACAACATCTTCGTTGCATTCCCTTAAATCCTATCGCAAGCATGTATAAAATGTTTAAACACATGAGAGAGATTCTCAAGGAAATGATTTATAATTCAGGTCATTTCATTGAAATTTAAGATATAAATCCCTTACCTTTATATAAACTCCCATCTCCATACTATGTTCCACTTCCATCTCATAGTCAGTGACATCAAATTTCATATGAAGTAAATCAATTTGTAGATTATTCTTTCTTGAATGATTTTGAAGAACGCCAGTCAGGAATGATTGTGTAAAGAAGTAGCCACTCATCCAGTACACATTCGGTTCGCCTTCATCAAGCCAACGTTGAAAGAATGACAGTCTTAAAAGGAAATCATTAATGTACGATCCGAGTGGCTTCAGTGATGGATAGCTTTTTTGTGCCCATGCTGCAGGCAATTTTCCCTGTGACATTGACTTGTGAACCTTTTCCAATTCCGGAATCATTGCAATTTGTCCTGATATCGCACGCCGGATATCATTTAATGATACTTTTATGTAAGCAAGCAAATTATTGAAACGACTCAATTCTTGACAGAGAACGGTATTCATGGAATTTGTATATTCGATAGGATATTTTTCGATAGCAGCAGCTTCATCGAATGCTTCAGGCAAACGTTTTTCAATGTCAAGACATAAAGTAAGAACCGGATCTATATCGCTGTCTTGTCCATCTTCACTAACTTTAAGTGATGACGATATCAATTGTGTTTGTGTCATGTAAACTCCTTGTAAAAGCTACAGAAACATGAAAACATGGAATAAAAATGATAAAGGACCAAAAATAATTAAAAGCTTGTCACTTACACATTGTGTTTCATTAAAGTTTTTCGTTATGTCCGCATTAGCATGTAGCCCAAAAACTTCTGGGTTTGGTATTAATGGCAATGACATAATGTATTCAATACTGTTGTTCCTGTCAGGCATCATAGGTATTTGATACAGCTCCGAGTCAGCAAGTTCATAACTGAAAAGAAAATAACAGGTAATGCCTTAATTGAAAATATTTCTATCAAAAATAACTTCCATACTTGTCAACCGAAATGGCATCTTCATTATAAAATTTATCGAGCAATGACATGAGCAATCGACGATCCTTGTCATCAGTCACACGACCACCTAGTAGATTGGAAAGAATTTTTAATTATAACAAAATAATTTCTTAATTATCACATACCGTAATTGCATTCGCCAGTCAAATATTTGTGTCCTTCGAATGGAATTTGACCATATTGTTGGATGAACATCTTTAATTGCATCAAAGAAATTCTGGAATGTGTTTGAGTATATATTGATTATTTATTACTATAATGAAAATAACTTTCTTACTTTAAATCCGATTCATTAAATTCATATGGAATGTTAAAGCCTAAAGGTCCATAATTTCTTCTTTCCTGTATGACTGCATGGAAGAACACGAGAGAAAATATTCCACGATACCAAACTTTTTTATCGTCATGCTTCGAAGAGTATGAATAAAATTCATCATCACATAATGGATCTGAATTGAAAGATCTAAGCATGTTAAGCCGTAAACCCTTTGGCGCTTCATTTGTCATTTTTACTGAATTTTGTAGTACAGCAACGGGGAATGTTTTAACTGGATATGATGTGATCCATAGACGGAAATTTGAATGTGCTGTTGCTTCGAGGTTCTCTATAGTGTTTATTCATAATATATAGGATAGTAAGTCATGATAAATTTATTAGATTATAAAGCATCCTTACGTGAATCCATACATATGCGTTCTAGATCACTCATCCATGACTCTGCTACATGACAATTTTGTAAAATTACCCAGTGACCTAAACGTGCACTATCTTCTATTAATTTTTCAGCACGTGATCCCTGACCTTGACCAAGTGAGATTGATTTACATCTATATTAACAGAAAGTAGACGGTACGAGGAAATGTGCTTATAATAATTCATAATATTAGATTTATGTTATCCGTTAGACTTACTTATCTACCATGCCATACTCTTTAGCAAACATCAATAAATTATCCATTGGATCAGATCCAGGCGATAGAATGAAAACTAATGGAATGGTACGACTACTATCATTGTATGATGCTTGTAAATTAAATGATGGTGGCTCAACAAATTCCTTTCCCATATGTCGGACAATAAAGTTTTTAACAGCATTGACAATTTTATCAGGTCTCAGTGCCTTCAAGAGAATTAATGCAATAAAATCTGTGACATTATCAAATGGTTCAGGAAATTTCTCTTCCTCAGGATTTGCTAAATCATAAAATTCCTTCCATTTTTCAGAATTTGCTGTGACATGTGAATGCAGCGCTTTAAGTTCATTTAATGCTCCAGCACGTACAATGTCGTTCCATGATTTTTCTGATATCCATTCTGGTGCGGGATTTGGATGGGAATTATCAAGTGCGACTCCACCCGTTAAGAAATATGTCAAATGTGATAAATCAACGTCACCGCGTGCAGTTAAAATTCCAATACAAAGTGAAAGTGAAAATACTAATTTATCTTTCTCAAAAAGTGATCTACAGACATTTTCGTATATTGAGCGTGTGAAAAATTCATTTAAATGCACCAATCGCTCTTCCAAATTCTCCGATGCCGGGGCTTTTATGATGCTTGTTATAAAAAGATTCAAGAACCATGTCAATGAATATTGATACATTGGCTCGATATTTGATAATTCAGTTATGCAAAAGAATAAAATTGCTGAATGTTTCGCAACGGGAATGTATTCTTGTCGTGCTGTATCGATTTCAACTTCTGTTGATATTGCGATGATTTGTTTTGCCTGAATATCTTCTGAGAGCGCTTTGCTTGATGTTAGAATATTTATAGCATTCTCATCTTCCAATATGTTTTGCTCGGATGATGAGAGAACTTGAAGAATCTTGGTTTCTGCATTATAGAGTGCATTACGATTCTTTGCGGATTCAACTATTAAAGATTCCTTTTTTTGTTGAAGATCTGGACGTTCTTGGATGACAACAGTTGCCAGTAATTGTTCACGAAGTCCTTGCTCAGTTATCATAAAGTTTAATAGTGTGACCATAACAGCTGTTTCAGGTAAATAATGAGGATTTTTCATGCATGTGGTGATGTAAAATCGGAAGTTATCATTGTACTCGATTAGACCATCTCCGAATTTCATCATCTGTCGTCCTTTTTGATTGAAAACATTTTTCTCTAAAATTGAATTAAAGCCAGAATCAATCGTCTCGCCAATGTTTTCAAGGAGAACTGGCTTGCCATTTGTGATGGCAGATGCGAGAACTTTGGTGTAATTAGCATCAGTTTGTTGAATGACTTTCAGGTCATTTCCCTTTTCCAAACTTTTGAGCCATTTGTTAGCCTAGAAAATAGTCATTTAATGGAATGAAAAATACTGATATAAGTTTACTCACCTGCCCTTGGGGATCAATCATCAAACACCATCGTCGTGAGTTTGCAACAATAATTCCGTTTTCAATTGAAAATGTATCAGATGGTAATCCACAAATCGACCATTGTCGAATTTCCATGGGATTTCCGAGAATGTTGACAAGAGAGAATTTTTCTGTACATGGCAGTCGTTTTTCCAAACATAATCGATTCCATTCACGTAAAATTTTACTTCTGAATTCGGTTGAAAAATATCCTAAATATGCAATGCATCCAGAACCAAGAAGAACATCGCCAACAACATTACCGAGACTTTTGTGTAAATTAGCTGCATTTTCGGACCATCTTTGCTTCTCACCAGCAAGACCACCAATTAGTTGTTCTGCTCTCACCAATTTCTTCTCGCAATTATCTATTTCATCCTCAAGGCGTTTCTTTTCCCTTGACTTCTCTGCAAAGCTGTCATTTAATGTTTGAAGCTTATCGAGAATTTCCTGCAATTCAGCCTTTTTGGCATTTAATTTCTCCATTTGAGCTGATAAATCACTTTCAGCTGAACCGAGTGCAATTTTTTTAGGCGCAACAATTTTGATGACTCTATCGTAAACATCCATAGCTCTAATCCATCGACATAATCCTTCACATGCTGTTGATACAGTTTTGATTTTTTCCGGTACAAAATCTCGATCGGAAATGTAAACTTCGCGAATTTTTTTCATTATTGGTATGGGGATGTTGTCTTTATCGAATTGTCGAAGGCTTTCCAAGAACTTCATATCGCCGAGCATTTTTTGTGATGCTGCCCAATAATCATCAATCAATCGACCCATTGCATCAGGTTTCCTGTCAGGCTTTAATCCCTTTAAAACACATACAGCTTCTAAAACCAATTTAATCGCTGCTGGTGGATTTTTCATTGATTTTACAACAGTTATGTCTGGAGGCTTTAATGTATCCAATGCCAACAAAGCACTCTCTAATGCTGGAACCGCTTCTGCTAAATCACTTTCACAATCATCACGAATTGCTTGTGCAGCAGCAGCAGCTTCATTTGCAGCAGATTCATCAGCACCAACCACTTCCTTTTTCTTTTCAGCTTCTGCTGTATCACGTTCTATTTTTACCATAATTTTCTCAGTCTCATCTGAAGTCTCTTTTAATTGCGGTTGGAGATCTTGAAGTTTTTTCTGCATGACTGTCACTTGACTTGCTGCAAATTCAAGCTTTTCTAATCCAGTCGTGTATCGATCTCTCTGCATTGTAATGTTGTGAAATGTTTGCTTATATAAAATCTTAAAGGATCTTAGCATCTCGAGATATGACGTGGGTGTTACATAATTCTTGCGGCTAAATTCACGATAAAATTTGTCACTTGCTTCCACGACACTTGTATTAAATATCATCACCATCTCAACGAGTTTTGTTTCTAATATTCCCAATTTGCGTTCCTTAGTCTTACCATCTTCATCACTCGCTGTCGTACCGATGGATGATATTGAAAGTGTATCTTCACTTCCTGGCAGGTTCATAGATTTAACAAAATATTCTGCAACTTTTTGTAATGCATCTTCAGGCCACGTTGTATACCAGTTAATTGTACAGCAATTAACAAGTGATGGAAAAATTCGAATTCTCTTTTTAAATGAATCTCCAATTGGAGAGAATGCCAATGCAACATGAAGTGATTCCCGGACACGTTCAATAAACATTCCGTACATGGCAAGAGGTGTTGTTTCAATCACTCTTCCCGAGGCTTTTGCAACTGCTTGCATTTTTTCCAAAATTGTTGCTTTCTCTTCTGATTGGAATAAATTGGGCAAATCACCAGTATTCAACAAGGAATTTATATCCTCAATGAAGGCCTCCTCTTTGGCTTGTGAATCACCAAATAGGAAAACTATTGGTTTTGAATCGATTCCAGCTTGTGTCAGCATTTTTTTCATGTCTTCTCGCCATTCATTTACTCCATATGTTTTCGTTACTTCTATTTCAAATAGATGAGCATCACATATACTTGCTGCTAATTTTACTGCAGATTTACGACCGGAACCTCCCAAGCCCACAAGCATTATGTGTCCGCGTTGCATTTGTAATACTCGACTTACACGAGATATATGTTCAATTGCAAAACGAAATAGTACAAGATCCATGGGGGAATTGGAGAGTGTATTATATTCATTGAGATAATATGTCATGTTTTTCTCGAGTTTAGGCCAATTTTCTACTTCGTCATATATCTTTGGATCTGCATCTGGTTCCATATAATTTCCAAATAGTAAATCTCTGATGTGCTTCTCACTGACTTTCTCGCCGGTTAATACACGATTACCAAATGCTTGTTCCAATTTGAAGCGTAAATTATTGTTACATGATGCGTCGACCAGCGATAAAAGTTTTTCACGGTCTTTTGCGTCAACTAAGCGATCATAAAATACACGATAAATTTCATGTGTCCACAATCGTCCCAGCTTCTCTTGATCTGCCAATTTCTTAGATGGAACCATTACAATACCCTGATAAACTCTTGTTACGTCACGTAATGAGAAAATGTAATGACTTTTTGTTGGTGTTGGTAAATAAATTTTCGTTGCTCCTTTATAAACATCTATAATTGCTGCAGCCAAATTTCTTGCCAATCTTGATACGGTCTCTACATATCCTTTAGCAAAATGCCATTCACCTATCGATGTGAATATCCTTAATAATGTACTCTCTTCAAATGAGTCGACAGCCAAACAGAACATGTGTCGATAAAGTCGTTTCGGTGTGTAATTACTGCCACCAGGCAAACCCATTGCACCCATAAAGAGTAAATCGATAAGTTCAATATTGCTTGTATCAATTAAATCAGACCAATGTCCATGATCTAACAATTGTCGAATGAGTTCAAGAGGCCCTTGTGATCCATAAGCATCACGTGCAGGCATTGCTAAATCATCAATGAAGTTGATGCAGTGTTTTAATGCGGGCGGTCCGAAAACACCTTTACGACGTCTATCTAATTTCGACATGATTTGATCTTGTACTTGATGTGCTGATGTTCTCGCCGAGAAATTCATTGCATTCATTATATACTTTTCCTTTGGTAGGTCTTTAAGGAAATTTAATATTGTTACAGATTTTCCGGTTCCAGTTGGTCCAACAAGAAGCAATGGAATTTCATGCTGTACACAATGATTAGCCCAATATGAAATACAAGTGTTCTCTTTTGTCGGTACCATAATTTCAGATACAGACGCATCTGGTGGAAATTGATATTCTTCCGATTTAAGCCAGGGCCACCACGTTTCATTTTCATCAAATCGATAGTCCATATAAGATAATTTTTCCGGAAACATTTGACCACGATTTAATGAGAAGCTTTTGGGTTTTGGTAAATTTTCATTTCCTCCGTAAAGAATTTTCCTTAAAACTGCTTCCATGTACTTGCGTCCCTCAATTGTAAGATGTGAACCGTACGCCCATGCATAGCAGAAAAGGAAAGTTTGTTGGAACCACATTTGATTATAGTTGTGATGCTTTGATAGAAAATTCATGAAAAATGTCGACAACATTCGGTACATGTGCATTGATGAAAGTGGAATGACATGCTGACATGATTTCAGTGTCTCTATCGTTATCGGTATAAGCCATTCGACAAGACTATCATAAAGAATTGTGTAGTTTATCGTCAGTCCTTTATCTTGTAACTGTAACATGAAGGTCTTATGTAAAGCTTCCCATCCCAGTTGTGCTGGTTCCATATAAATCATTCCACAACGTGACACTGTCGCCGGTGATGCTTGCTCAAGATCGACTGGCTCGAACAACAGATTCATATTACTTGTCATTTGAATAATTTCTCCGGACATAAGACAGAGCTTCTTGTTGTCATCTAGTACAGTATTTAAATTCTCTATCCATACAGCATCAACAGGTCCATCAAAAACAATCCATTGTCTCTCGTTTGTATTTGAATAAACCATATCACGAAATGTTGTTGCAATAACACCATCTGACCATTCGTGCGTGACGGGATCGAAGCTACCATACAGCTGTGCCATTGAAATTGCTTTGGGATTGATGATGCGATAATTTACTGCAAATTCCTTCAATTGTGCTTTCGTGTCATTCCGTACCTCCTTTAATACTTCTGCCAGTAATTGATATGCTGTGGTTTTTCCACCCATTGAATCACCGACCACCTAATAAAATAAATTTAATGAAAATAGACACAGACACAAAGTGAGAGAGAATGAGCAACAGCAAAAAAATAAAGAAATAACATAATGCAAATGGGAAGCGATTTTAAGAGTAAATGGATGTGTTCAGCCTACCATGAGACCGTGCCGGACGAGAATCATTTCGTAGATTTGTAAGACCTTCTCGACAAACCAGGGCGTGTTTTGTAAACGTTTCTCCTCAATCTTAATTTGTAGGAATCTATTAAGGTCGTCGCGTGCTGGCTCAGGAATCATAACACCAGGGAAAAGATCTTTATAAATGCCTTCAAATAATGGGATGTCTTGTTGGAGGAATTTTGGTAAATTAACATCAATAATTGCTCGTAAAACAATTTGTTCCTCTGGCAAGTGAGGATGTTCGCGTCGTAATGCAGCTGATGCAAGTAAAACAGATTTAACCGCACGCATGCCATAGTCATAGTGATGCTGAGACGATAATTGCTCTGAACATAGCTTGTATGTGTAGACAATTTTCTGTGCTAATATTCTCGCATTATCAAATCCATTGGAGTATAGCGTTATTTCACCAATCATCGCGTAATCAGGAACCATCATAGCACATGTTCGGAATAGAACTTTCAAATTATCTGGCAGTTCAGTTCTACCAGCGTAACCAGGATTCATTGTAATGAAAATGTTACATGTCGGATCTAATTTGAGTGTTGTGTCTTCAAACACAAATTTTGCAGCTTCCTTTTGAATTGCACGCTGTATAGTCAAAATCTGTTGTGCAACAACTGACAAGACTTCAAGCTCGATTCTGTTAAACTCATCAAAACATGCCCACGATCCAGATTGTGCCAATCCTTTAAAGAACTTCCCAAGTGCTTTATAGTCCAAGCCATCACTACAATTAAATACGACACATTTTTTCGCGACAGCCTTTGCGAGATCCTTGCATGTTTCTATAATTAAAAATCGATTTTTTTATTAAAGTACCGACCATATCGTAAAAGTTTGTTATTAATTACCTGTTTTTCCTGTGCCAGCGGGTCCTATGTTGTACAATTAATAGACAAAAATAGATGCTAGTTAATAAAATTTAATTACTTAATTAACTCACACGAGAAACTTACCTTCGGGGGCACCACCTAGATTCAGTTTTATGGCTCCCATCAATGTTCTAAAACAACGATCAGTTAACGGTGTAATTACTAATCTTGATGTGTTTCCCAAATATTCCATTCCATATTCAACGTCAGTTGTTACCATACACACGGAGACATAACCTTGCTTTTCAGGACTTGTGCGCCAGTAATAACGCAATTGTGATATCCAATTGAACTCATTATTGTCTTGTACATTTTCGGTTATTAATAGACTGACAATATCGCGTGCATGCACGTCTAAAACGATAAGTGCTTCAATTGTATATTGCTCGCCTCTTTCTAATTCTCCACGGATTAAACTGACAAGATCGAGAATTTGGTCGTTGCATTTATGAAGGAAATCTTCCTTCGTATCATCCTTAATTGCTAGTTCTGCTTCTTGTGTCCAACTCATGCATGTTACACAAGACACAACTTGTCCTGGCCATTTCAATACCCACTCATTACGTAGATCCAAAAAGTATGTTTCACATGCTTTAAATACCAATTCCTTAATACTTTCAATCATTATGGACTCAACATCCTTTAGCCATTTCTCGACAAGACCCTTAAAAAATATGAGAATAAAATTAATTTAATTTAAATTGGTTCCACTACATGCTTACATTTGCTGAAGCAGGATTGATTTTTCTTGTGAGGTTAACTACTTCACCTTCGGCTGATATAATGGCTATAATATCACCATTGTTGTCAAAAGTGAGTGCATTAATCTGTAGACAAAAAAAAAAAGAAAGAAAGAAAATAATAAAGCTTTAAAAATCTGATGTTATCATTATTGACAGTTGAATTTACCCCCTCAAAACATTTTTTAAGGTGTGGCTGAACACGTGATGGATCTTTTGTTTCTGCCAGAATTTCAAGGAGCTCATCATTCGACAAGAAAAAGAATCTTGCAAAAAATAATCGCTTCTTTTCCAAATACATATTCAAGCCTTTTTGAATTCCTTCGAGCTCTTCAAAGCCAGATCGGAGTTGCTGTAGCATATCAGGATAATCTGTTGTTTGTATCACATGTGAATCGTAAACTGTATGCTCCATAATCTTTCTAAACATTCTATCGACTTTCTTAAAGTTTCTACCCTCTGTTGGCATTTGACGTAAAATATCCTCGGAACCAAAAATTGGCTCTAAATACATCCATGTTGATTGAACACGCAACCAAACGTCGAGAATGTCTTGCATTGAAATTAATTTTTGTTCCCAGTCTTCAGCACGTTTTCCGAGCGCGACAATGTAAGGGGAACCACGCATAGCTTGTGCTTTTAAAATGTGGTCATCGAGTAATGCTTGAACATCGTCAAGACTTGCCAAGATGTAAACTTCAGAGTCACGATATCTGGTCACATCAAATGTCATATCCTTCCATTCGTCTTGCATATTTATAAGTTGCAAATTTAGGTCATATTCTTTGCCTGCAGCATTGGAAATTTCTTCAAGTTTATCTTGAATTTTTACAATGTCGAGATCAACCATAGTACTTAAAGATGGATATGCTTTTGGATTAACATTTTCGCCAAGCTCTTGAGAAATCATTTCCCAATGTCTATCGACTAAACCTTGACGACAAATCGATTCCAAAATCGGAATATAAACACGAAATTTGTCAATTTTCAAACGAATCTGCTCTGCAATACGTTTGGCAAACGGATTTGTTGTTAATGCCTTCGTGAGTTTGTAAATTGTCTTTGTCATTTCATCGACTTCAACACGAATATTATCGGAATTGAGACCAACATATTTCCCATAATACCAAACCTCATAGCATGATTCAAAATGATAGGCTGTGTGCCATAACTCTTCGACAGGTTTCATTTTTTCAATCATTTCACCCAACATTGGAAAGAATGATTGATCAATTTGTAGGAGATTCTCGTCAATGTTAATTGCCTTTGCTTCTCTGTTGCATTTCTGAAATTGACAAAATGAAAGTTATTTGATATTATTTGGCATGCTTAAAGCTGCTCATGGTTAGATTGTCAACAAGCTGTGGTGCTATCTGAATGCTTGTTTGAGCTTATCAAAAATATTTTCTTTTATTTAAGACCTTAACTCGGACCTCGTTCGGAGAGTCAGTCTGAATCTTTATTTCTAATCTCAGCCTGAGGACTAAAAGCTTAAATGGCATCTCATAGGTTGTATAAAAAGTCAAGCAGATGTATAGACACAGCGTTATGGTGTTGGACTAGCTGATGGCTGTTTTCAACCCATTTGATGACAATAAATGAGATTTGCAACATTGTGCAACTCGAGTGACTTATACTGACTCAGATCACTAGGTTAACAGTACTAGTTGACAACACAAAACTTCTATGCTTGCTCTAACCTTACTCAATATCAATAACTGTATATTTTTAAAACAACATACCTCAAGTGTATCCATCAATGCATCGACAGTCGTAACCTTTTCCTTCAAGTCATCCAGTGAAAGTACTTCGCGAACATCACGTAAACGAAATGAATCCATTTTCTTTTTCTCCATCAGCATATACTGCTCAAATTGCCCACGACGTTCTTTCAGTGCTGTTTCCAAGTTTTCTCTTACAACCGCCAAACGGGCTCCAGACAAATCCAATACTTTTTCCAATTCACTTGGCCACAAAAATAACCGTGAATTAAGATTTATATCTTCCTCTATGGATTCATTTGAACGAGCAGAGCAGAGCAGAACAGAAAAAAAAAATTTGTTAACGTCGAGAATGAAACATGTATTATTTTTTTTAAAAAAGGAAGTAAGAGGGAAAAACTTACGTGTTAGAGATGCATAAGTCAGCAGAAACATGACACGCTCTTTAACGTGTTGTATTTCATCTTTATATAACATGAAATGAAACAAAAGTGAAAAATGTATGTAAGTATGTATACACAACCATTTTTGTGGGGGGATAAAGACGTTATCAAAAAACATACTTTTTAAACGGAACAGCTTCTCCTCACGACAAACCACAAGATAATTTTGTAATGCTACAACTTCAGGCGTTTCACTCGGACGTTCGCCAGACGTAATTGACATTTCTTCAAATTCATCACACATTCGACGATTTTCCACTTGATTCAATGTCGTAAAATAGTTTGTGACAAAATTCTTCAAATCACGTACGAGCTTCTCAAGAACCCGATTTACGATACGATTATCCAACATAAATAAGTTCAGTGGAATGAAATCACGCAGATAATAAATTCCATGTAACAGTTGATTAAATTTTTCCATCAGTTCCTTGAATATCTGTTGGGATAAACATATTTTTTTATTTCGGTTAAAAGTCAATATTCGCATGAAATGTGTGTCAAGTGAGGGTTGATAACGCATTTCGAAAGCAACTTCCTACTTAAAAACCGTGAATTGTTAGTTTCTGGGCGTTTCTGAATATATACACGATTATAAAGGATTATTTCCACTATGAACTTGATTTATGAACCCCTTTCGCTAGAGTAAACTGTAGCTTATATGTTATCAACCGAATGAACGGACATAATACGGAACATTTCACATCTTTTATTATAGAAAATGCATTGCAAAATACGCACAGGAGAAAGGCAAAAAAGGAATCCTATGGTGACGGGCATCATCATATGTGATTATCTTCATAATGTATTGGAATCGAAAATGTTCATGAATTTCCTATACACCAAATGCTGTTGGTGACACAATTTATGAGCAATTCTATCCAATATCCCCCAGATCTAATACAAATAAGCACAAGTTATATACACACAGAGAATATTTGTGTACATGCATGCCTTCTCTATTTATGCCGCGTAAGAAAAAGATAAAGGAGAAAGGAGAGCGAATGAGGAAAAAAAATTATATGTGGGAATGAAAAGGCATAAAAATAAATCTTATCTGATGTGACAAACTCAATGGAACATAAATTATGTGAGGCTTAAATATTGTCGAATGGAAAAATCACTTAATTTATATGTAGTATAAACCTCGCCAAAAATAAATGTTTCTATTCTATACCTTTGTATCTAACGGCGAAAGAAGAACGACTCTTTATGTAATAGTAAATAACAAACCTGTAATGATGGAATCTCTCTAAGCGAAAATATTGATTCCGTAATATGCTTCATCTTGTTGGCAAGAATAGGAAAATAAAATCGATACATTGGATACAAGTAAGTTGTTGGTCCCGTTTGGTTACGTTGAACAATTTTCTTGATTTTATCATAAAGCTTTATCATGTCAACGTGATCTTCATGAATGTAGTGTAAGTAGCCCAGCAAGTCCTTTCGTTGTGTCATATAAAATTCAAGCCGAGGAATTTTGTAACCGACTTTTAGGATTTTCACAAAATAGCTTTTGAACAAATCCGGCAATTCCTCCATATATGGTTCAATAATCATTTTACCACTGTTGTTCATGATAAATGATGCAGACCGTTCTTCCATAATCGGCTTTTCGGATTTTAGTTCCATCGAGAGAATATTTGGATCGTCTTCTTCAATTTGATATAAAGCAGAATCTTTTTCGGATGTTTCGTCACATTCCTCTTCATGCTTTCCAACTACCGATACAATAAGAGTCATAAAAGGCCGTCTCTTTAATTTTCTACTTTTAGGATTGTAAACGTGCAATAAATTGCCATCCTTATAGACTTCAATTGTTTCAGCTAAATGATCAAGGCTTCGTTTTATCAGTCCTTGTAGATGCAATGACAATAAGGCATGAATACAGTTGAATAAAATCTGTGCACGTCCACCATGCGGAGAGTTCATTGGAACTAAATCACGCCAATAATCTCGCATTGCTTCGACCAAGTCAGCAATTCTTGGCATCCAGTCGTTCACTAATATCTGTCAGAAGAAATGAAAAGGATATGTAGCTATGGTTAAGTAAATTCAGGGTTATTAAGTCATTAGATGTCAATTCTGGCTGTGTACTCGAACTTTATATCAAAAATCTACTTTAATAAATAATTCAAATAAAGTTAATTTCAAGCTTAGGTAACAAACGGGATATCTTTAAGCTTATCCTTAACCCACATTCATGGTTCAATTCCCACCAGAAACAAATTTAATGTTGCAGTTAACTGCATAATGCTTGACGACATCACTTTAATTTGAAACAAGTAAAAGTTTATTTTTAAGAGATTAAGCTTCTCAGAAAATCGTCCTCAAGGGAGATTCAAGAAAACTTAAGACTATGAAGTTTGTTCCAAGAAATTTATGACAGAAAAGTTAATAGAAATTTTCTGAAACAAGATTCCAAGATTGAGTAAACTTGTAATTTAACAAAAAATTATGCAAAATAAAACTGGGAATTCAGCAAACATCCTTCATTGCAGTCATTCAACCCCTAGGTCAAGAATTCAATTTAAAGTTTTGCATAATTTGCATTTTTTCTAATAATTTTCCCACTGCAGTAAGAGAGTGAGAAGGAGAGAATGATGACAGCACACATGTATCTTTTTTGCCGTCATAGTCATAATCACCTAACCTCTATTCCTCATATACTTAGCTTCTATTTTTCAGTGTCATCTAGAAATAGTCTCACTTACATCTCTAGTTATTTTGCAACAGCTGTTGATAATCTCAGTAATGTTTTCCGCATGATATGGGATTTCACATTTATAAAACTTGGCAGTATCCACAATGAGCAAGTCGTGATATAAATTGTACCATAGCATTTGTATTGCCTGCAGTAAGGGATGATTCACCATCAACACTTCTTCTAAGCGATTTTTTGCCACTTGAACTGTGCACTTCCATGGAACGGGTGCTTTAATCGTTACAATAGGAAATTCAGGTGGTTCCAATTCAAGCTGTAAACGTTTCCGTTCTGTAACGGATTGTAAAATGCAACGCATAAAACTACGCTTCATACTGTAGCGAAAATCCTCTTGTAAATCCATCAGCAGACATATTATCATAACAGCAACTTCACGGCGAATTTTATTCTCGGGATTATAAAGAAAATCCATCAACATTACTTCCAATTTTATTTCAGGCCATAACTTTTCTTCATTCACTATAAATTTATGAATGTGCTTCCACAACGGATTACGATCATCAATGCGTTCGATGATTTTTTTGAAATATTTTGACGGATATGTTTCAATTAAGTTCACAGATATCAAATCGAAAACGTTCAATAAGCGTTGACGCATATTATTGTCAAATAGGATTGATGCCTCGTTGTTTCGTTCGACATAATCTTGCACAATTTTTATTTTCTGCTCATCTGGATGTGTGGGTAGAAGGGCTTGTAAATATTTTGATTGTTCACGATCCTTCGCCTTTAAACGTTTCAAGAATTCCTCATTACTTATAACTTTCTTACGTTTTTTTGGTGCTTGCTCCGTTGAACGTGGCTGATTCGACTAAATTGTGAGGAATATAAAAAATGAGATTGCGGATAAAGGAAGTGATAAAAGAGGAAGAATACAGATTGAGAGTGGGAAAAATTTGTTGGAATAATCTTCGTGAATTTTTTCTTGTGAGATTCATTGGCTTTACGTATGGTCTGTCAGTTTGTCTTTTTGCTCAGCTTGACAGACGAGCATGGCTGAACAAAAGAATGTCTGACATTAAGTTAAATTGGTGATCGGTGAAATGGCATCAGTGACCTAAATGGTAGAGCGTTGGCCTTACGTGCCAAAGGTCCTGGGTTCAATCCCAGGCCATGTCTAATTTTCGAAGCTCTTTTTCCATTTCACCGTTCTAGTTGCGAAGCTCGGTTCGTGTGTTGGGTGTAGTATTGATGTCTTTGGCACAGAATATGCCTCCTTTGCTAGGTATACAAGGATATACTAGCATCTGGATGACTTCCTTACGGCATCTTGCGCACACGGATTGTGACTAGGTACATTGCAGGGTACATCAGGTCTTATGACGTACTCGTGTCTTTGCAATGTACAGAGCTTGCAAGTGGTTCGGATCCCACTATAAACTGTAGGTCTAAAGGGTGTGGTACAATAGATTCTGTTCTAATTTGAATCGCAGTGCCTCCAGCTGAAAGGCTGGGCCCTTCACACATTATATATATATATAAGTTAAATTGCTAAAGTCAAAGAGAGGTTTTAAAACAAATTGCCAGAATAAGCGCCCTAGTTCATCCTTAGATCTACACAAGTTCCATTCTCAACTTGTCTTGATTGTCAATAAAAATTTACCAATTCCTGTAAGGTCGAATAATGACACTCTTTGGGTTTCTGTGCCATCTGACGTCTTTTCTTCTCATCCTCCATTTTCTTCATGTTTCTCGCAATCATCTTGTCAATATATGCTTGTACTTTGGCAAGTTCTTCTTCCGATTCTCGTAGTCCTCGTAATCTCTCATATTCCATTTGATAATTCAAAGGCTTTTGTTTTTCGAAGCTTTTATGAAATTTTGTTTTATATTTTCGAGCATGTAAAGACTTTTTATTAACAGTAGCATCAGTTGGACTCAAATAAATACGAAAAAATTCTTTTGTGCACAGAGACTTCCTTGTTTTGATGATATTATGAAAAATTTGCATCCGCTTGTTTTTGTAAATCGAAATGAGATTTTTTGTAACTTCATAGCTACGCTTTTGTGTCGATGTCAATGCATCTGGAAAGTCTTTTCGAATATAATTTGGAAAGGCTTCTTGAAAAATATTTGGGAGTTGAAAACCGACTGCTGTGCTCAATAGTCCATCGCCTTTGGGTGCAATATACAAATCAAAATCATGAATGAATTCTTCAGATTTCGATTGTTTGATTTTGTCTGGTAAAATGAAATTTAGAGAGAATATTTGTTGGTTAAATATTGACTTATGGACTTGTTTGCTTACATTTGAAAATGATAGCTTAAAGCTTTTGAACTTAATTCAACAAATCTACTGTAAAATATATTAATTCTTACTTATTTCCTCATTCAAAAATTCTCTGAATGGATCAAGTGGTAAATCATCAATTCCATGTTTAATTTTGTAGAATGGAACATCCTCAATTGGTCGTCGATGATCTTTTTTGATTTTTCTCAACTTTTTCATTTTTAATTATAAACTTCTCATATTAATTAAAATAAATATATCCAAAAATATATGCTTGATATGATTAAAATTTCTGAAGCCGGAAAATTATTGTTTATGAAACCAAAACAATAATTTTCCGAGTATCCATGACATCGTATCAACAATTTACTTCTCCAAGTTACTCAACTTGTTGATATTTAATCAGCTGATTTGTTTAAAAGTATTGGTACGATACAATAGCAACGAAACTATAGGAATTTATAAAGAAATTTATGGCTACTGCTTATTTTTATAACTAGGAACGTTGATGTTTATTTGGTAACTTATATGATTTCGTTTTTATGCACCATTGAATATAAAAGAATTAAGGGTTGATTTCACATATTTTGCATATATCGTGTGCTTGTATGTTATGAATAATGTCTTTATTAGATGTGCCCGAGCCACACATTGAAAAACCTTTGGTATAGGTTTAGTATATATTTGAAATTTTTAATATTTTATTAATTTTAAGACAACAGTAATAGGATGACTGATATGCAGCATCTCTGTCTGGCTGATAAAAATGAACAAATTTCAGGCCCAGGAAATCAAAGGATTCTACATGACATTTATATAGACTTGATATTTCCAATTTAGCTATAAGAACAACGACCATGAAACGTGGCAATGATCAACTTGCTTGTGATTATTATGATCAGTTCTGTATCATTTTAGACTACCGCATCATTTAGTTTGTGATTTAATATCAAATGTGGATTTGTCAAGAATGATCATGAGCGATGGTTCCTAGAACTCCCTAGGTGTCAGGTGCTCTAGGAGAACTCTAGATACTAAACCCTGTTATTCAACAAATCTTTTTGTCTAGGGCGTAATCAGATATTTTTTCGAGAAAAGGTGGGGGGGGGGGGGGTGGTCAATATAAGCTTTTGGAAACCCTTTTTAACACACTTAATGAGATGTTAATTCTTTTGCTTATAATTGACGGGTTTAATAAATAGGGACGGGTTTGTCAACTATTTATAAAATTAAACATTTACTTACTTACTGTAACCATTCTCCTATGTGGAACTTAGGTTACAATAAAAGGCTTTCCATCTGACTCTGTTGCTATCTCTGTCACCTAGTTTGTACAATTTGTCTGCCCGCAAATTAAGCACGTTCTTTCATCACTGTTCTGTGCCATGTAGCTTAAATTGAAACATGCTCGTCCTCATTTCTGATTTCTCAAAAATAGCACTTCTTCCCGAGAATACCCGAAAAATTCCCACAGCTGTGTTTTTTTCTCGGGCTGGTCAAGCATAAACTTTCACATATAGGCATTATTAGAGAATAGCCTTTCTCCATAGCATAACGTCTAAATAAAGAAACTTTCTATACAATAATTTCCCTTCTTTCTGCAGCCATCCAAATATAAAGCCAAGACAAAGTTGCCTCTATGCAGCACAAAACATGAATTTTTAATTGAAAATTCATAGTTCGGTGATTTTTAATGAGAATAATTGAGGCAAAAAAATCAACTTTTCATATTTACAACTTGCATGAGGATACAAAAAAATAAAAACTTTTTTTTTTGTGTCTGTAAATAAAATATTCCTCTCTGTACATAAAAAGTAAAGGAACAAAAAATTTGCATGGTGAAGTAAACGAGACGAGAAAAATGGTAAATTTATTGAATGAACACAAAAAGCTTTTATAATAAAATGATGTAGAAAAGATTGTCGAGGATACTATGAGAGTCGTAAACCATCCTAAATAGCCCGAAAAATGTGATATTGCTGCAATAATGAGCATCAACATAGCGTGAAATTTGATATCTGAATGATATTATAATAAAAAAAATTTTTGTGACGGTTTCTAAAAATAAAGAAAGTGTAACATTAAGTGCTGTCTAACATTTAAACTTGACATAATTTGTCTGGATTGTGCTTTAAAGAAATTTTAGGATGATGAAAAAGTTTTTGGACATCCAACTCCACTCATTCAATTTCGATGCAGTTTCACTGCCCGTTTATCGTATAATTTGAGTTTCATGCTCATCCTAAAAATCCTTTTAACTCTTTTTTTTTTATTTTCCGAAAATGCTGTATCCTACGTCGGTAACGTGATTTTAATTTCATTTTATCATAGTTTGAGAACTACCTTTTATCGTACACCAAACGATGTTGTGCATAACAATTGAAAGGCTTTCGGCTAATAATAACATTGAATATAAAACAAAAAATTTTTTGTGCAGCACCGATTGTTGTCTTTTAATTTCATTTTATGGATTTTTAATTTTTTCATCCCTCAAGAGACTGAGAGTTGACCGAAACTCATGAGCCATGACTATTATTACGTTTTTGAGTATTCAATAAAAAAGCTCTTTGGCTGATGAAATATTTTCTGGCTCGAGTATTTTGATTTAATTTCTCGTCTCGCTGATACGCACGTAAAGCGATGATAAATAAAACCATAAAAAAGGCTTTTAACATTGCGTTGTGTATAGGATGTTAAAAATAGTAACGATGCCAATAACTATTAGTGCATTCAAATTTTCAGATGCAATTTTATTTAGCTACGGAAGTTATTGGATGTTCGGTTTTTTTGACATTTCATCGTAAATTCCCCTAAAACTATTTGGGGTTGTTTACAAATAGAGTACATCGTACAATAGTTTTGCTATTACAAAGGATTTATAGAAACAATGAGCATAAAAAAACTCAAAAATTTACTTTTAAATCCGCTTAAAATTGTATTCATAGCTAATGGTAGAGACTCGATTGTTTGATTTTATTTTTGAATGAATAATCAGTTGATTTTCAAATCAATTTAATTTGTCATGCTGTCGATAAAGCGTTTGTATTTGTAGAGATGAAATATCAAACCTCATCAAGTGCTGTACGAGCAAAACTGTTTGTGCCTTTTAATATTAATTGAGATCAGACCAAATTTAAATTTTTACTTTATTTCAAAATTCTTAAGCTTTGTTTTAAGAATGTCAAAAAGAATTGGACATGCTCCAAATTGTAAAATTATTGACAACAAAGCTTCTTAATTAACTGAAGCACTGGTAATCTTAAAATAAATATTTACATAAATATTTAATGGTAAGATGGCAAAAAGATGGTAAAGATATACATATTTTCTAAGCTTAATTTAGCGTGTGACTCTGGCATGGTGCTGGATTTAAATTGAAGCTATTATCATGCCATCGAAAAAAACTGTAGATAGAGACAGTGTTGCATTTGGAGTTGGCAATTGGCAGACGGGAGCCAGCGATGGAACTAGCTTTAGGGGATGACAAATGCCCATTTTGGATTCCGCCATCTTGAAAATTTGAGCAAAATGAAAGAAAGACTAAAGAGTTAAAATTTCTTAAAGTTAATCATTTTCATGTTTAAAGGACGGCAATTATATTTCATCCTTAAATGCAGTGCCGTTATTTTTTTATTCATAACAAGAGAAAGAACGTCGATAATAAAATCTTCACCATTGTAGTCCGAAGGGCAAAAGAGTCAATGCAACTTTTATAAAACAATTTTCAGCATAAGAAATTCCTCTATTTATGGAATCAAGAAATCTTACAACTGCAGTACATACAATGATAGTAAATAATGAAAATTTTATTTCATTATAATAATTTCCTCATTGTTGTTCATCTTTCGCAGCTTTTTTTTTCTTCTTCCTTTCTTTCGTTTCAGCAGAAAAGTTTTTTTACTTATTTATTATCCTATGACTGTGCCCCCAAGCATAAAAATTCTTCCTGTTTAAATAATAAGAAAAAAAGCTTAAACATAAACAATAAAGTTTGAAAATGAGGATATAAAAAATTATAAGAAGCAGTCTTAGTTTTATAATTAATTAATAACGTTGAATTTAATTCTGATTTCTCACTGAGGCTGCATATTTTTGTTCAAATAAATAGAAAAACGAGAATTAATGCTGAATAATGCAAAAAGTTATTTTTCCGGTACCAGGAAGTTTTATGCCAACCGACTACTAAAGAATTTCATCCGATTCAATTTTTTTTTCATAGTTTCTTTTTTTAAAAAAAAATAACATTCCGGATATAAAGAAACAGTGTGCTGCAATTTCTCTGTTTTTTCTTTCAATTCTTTCAATGTGAATTAAGGAAATTAGAAATGAGAATTTTTCAGATTTTATTTATTGTTTTCTCTAGCGAATGAAAAAGTTTCAATTTTCAGCGTAATGACGCCAAAACAAATTTTAAATTTTAATTTATGATCTCAACATTTGAATTGAAAGTTTTTCCAACTTTTTTTGTTGTTGCTTTTATGAAAAGTTTAGAGCGATGTGTTTGGGAGAAAACGACAAACCTCCATCAAGTTGAAATGGCATATTTATTATAAGAATTTGGAAATATTTTTATTGAGACAAAATCAAAAATGGCAAGCAAATGATTCATGATTTAATGATTTTCAGAATATTATGGTTTAGCACCAAAGTTTAAATACTTAAGGTCTTCGCTAAGCCTCCTCCTCTTTAAAAAAACATACTTAATAAGTGAACGACTCTAAAGTCTTAAAATTGTTAAAACGTTTTGAGGACTTCCTTCCTCTTAAAAGTAAAAGAACAATCACAAATGATGTCTATCAAATAGAATTTACTATTAAACTATACTAACTCTATCCCCCTCTCCCCTCTAGCTTCCCCCTAATGACTGAAAACCAGTGTTGATACAAAATTGCCTTTGCTTTGATTTTGCCTTTGATCGAGCAAAGTCATGCCTTTCCAATGACACAAAAAAGGCAAAGGCAACAAAAAATTGCCTTTGACAAAAGCATAGGATTGTGCCTTTGAATTCAAATTGGCTAATTCAAATTTATGAATGTCCAGATCACTTTTGATAGCAAAACAATACATAGTTTTTGTTATATAAAGTAACAAATCAATAGAGAACTGGTTTACAAAACTTTAAAATACAATCATAATTTGTAAAAAATTTCAAAATTAAATCAATCATAAGTTTAAAAGTAAATCTCTCCAAATCTGTCAATCATATGATGATTAATATGATCCCATAATTGTGATATTTACATTCAAAGTTGATTGAATTTTCCAAAATTCGATCGGGCATAATCTATTTCATGACATTTTTGAATTTTCTCAATTTTCTTCAAAAAAACAAATTTTTGCTTTATCTCCAGGGGGGGGGGGGGGGGGGACAGAGCAAAAATTGCTATGAAAAAAAAACCCAAAAATGTTTACTCTGATGAAATTTCCAAGTACTCCACAAACGAAATTGAAAAAGTCAAATTTAAAGGAACTGAAGCATCAAAGTAAAAATTTTTGGATGTCAAAAGGTCTTAAATCATGATTTACATCAGTTCCAATCAAAATTTCGGTCCTAAACTGCACCGGAAGGAAGTATTGCAATTTTTTTTCCAATACAAAATGTAGTACTTGGAAATTTCATCAGAGTAAACATTTTTGGGTTTTTTTTTCATAGCAATTTTTGCTCTGTCCCCCCCCCCCCCCTGTTTATATCTCAATCGAATAATTCATGAGAATACTAATAGTATCAATCAAAACATGACCTTTTTAGCTGTACAGTATGTTGATGTTTAAGAAAAAAAAAAAAATACAAAAGAAATTTAACCGTCTTTTTAGAATAAAAAATTATCAAAATAAAATAAATTATGAACGTTCAGGGGGGGGGGGGGGGTTGTGAGTTGTAACATATTGTAACAAGGGGGGAGGGGGGGGGTGAAAAATATCGTTTTTTTGCGTAACGTAATAAGTGAACAAGATCACACGATCATATTTTGCGATACTAAGATTCTTAATTTTTGAGACTAAATCAAGGGTGTGGAACTGAAGAAAACCATTTGATCATTTGATAATTTTTGATAATTTTTTATAACTTTGATTATTTTTGATCATTTTTGATAATTTTTGATCATTTCATCAGTACCACACCTTTGGAATCAATTTTAGACAAAAATGAGGAAGTTCGAACTTGAATACTATGGGCCCTCGATTTGAGTAGATTCGATTTGAATAGATTCGATTTGAGTAACGAGAATTAATGAATAGAAAATTTAAAAAAATTTTTGTAACGGACATTCGTCATACAAAAAGTAAATAATTCGATTTGAGTAGATTCGATTTCAATAGGACTTTTTTGGAACAAAACACCTACTCAAATCGAGGACCCCCCAGTATCAAAACCAATTGACATAAAGTTTGTTAACAGCCACTAGCTTAGACTTCATAATCGAATTTTCCCATTGCACACATGCAATTATATCTCTAAGCATTTTGGATGCTTCAACAGATTCGCAAATTTAAATTCTCATTTTTGCAGCACTTATCATAAAAGTTTATCGAAGCTTGCAACGAGTTGGTTATAACATTTTAATTGAGCATTCTTATTGATTTTAAAGTTTATAAAACTTTCAGATTTTCCACACAAATTAATTAAGATACTATTGGTTATTGATAAACTTTAATATTTTTGGTACATAGTTAAAGGAAGATGTGAATTTAGATTGAATTCAAGGACTTAATAAGTGTGAGGAAAATCAATAATTTACCGTGGAAATTCAGAAGTTGATCACTTATTACCAGGGTGGGTGATTTAAATCAAAAATCAAAATCTTTTTGCAATGATTTTAAAAAGGGATTTTGATTTAAATCATTTTACCCAAGTGATTTTTTTCTCGATTTTGATTTAAATCATTTTTCAAAAGGATTTTTTTTGGGATTTTGATTTAAATCTCTTGTATGAAAGATTTTTTTTGGGATTTTAAAATCCCTCCATATAAATTTTTTGTCATTTTTGTCAAAAAATTTCCTCATATAGAGTAAGATCCAGGCATGCTTGATGAAGTCAAGATATTTAAATGTAAACAGCAAGGTACAGGAGATTAAAAATCACGAATTGGATTTCGTATAAGTCAAACAGCATGGAACCATTGGTTGCTGTAACCTTTATAATGAAATGATTGGATCTAAAAGATCCAGTTGCAAGATTCTGGCCGAAAAAGGATCAACTGCATTCTTAATTATGAGGAACTGCAACTGAAAACTGCTGATTTAAAAATAATTTGAGAAATTGCATACAAAAATTTTATATGGAGGGATTTTAATATCCCAAAAAAAAAATCTTTCATACAAGAGATTTAAATCAAAACCCCCCAAAAAAAATCCCTGTGCAAAAATGATTTAAATCAAAATCCCAAAAAAAATCCCTGAGCAAAAATGATTTAAATCAAAATCGAGAAAAAAATCACTTGGGTAAATCATTTTTCATTGACATTTAAATCAAAATCAAAAATAAATTCTGCGATTTTGATTTAAATCGCAAAAAATCTCCCCACCCTGCTTATTACGTAAAGCAAAAAAAAAAAAAAACTTTTGACCTTAAGAATAACTTTTGTTTGAACTGTGATAAAATTACAGACCCATTTCCAGACACCTTATATAATCTGTTACTACGTTTTAATTGACATTGTTTTAATGTATTCCATTCAATTATCAATCGTCAAGTCCTTGCTTCAAGCCTGACAAACCAACACGTGCAAGAGAAATCGAACAGACTATGTGAATAGATTGTACTTAGTACTTAATATAATGAAAAAGGCGTTTCTCGTATAAAACACAATAATTAGATACATCATGTCGTTCTTTGAGAAATCATTATAAAGCGCGTGTAGTTATAGGCGAAAATCAATAAAATTAATTACGTTTTGTTGTCAGATATTTCAATCTAAGCTTGTTCATTTGAAATACTTTTGTTTAATTGAGAGTAAATGTTATTAAAATGAAAAATGAAGTCTTGAGTAAAGAAATAACATTTATAAGAGCTTAATTTTTGTTATCTTCCATGGAAAAATTGTTTTAAACAGATTCCGATTTTTTTTGTACTTGTAAAGATAAAGATAGACAATTTGCTTTTCTTTATCAACTTTAATTGGTTTTGCTGCCTGCAGACTTGTTATGTCCATCATTTTAAATTCCTTTTTACACAATTCCTCATCGTTTTTATCTGCTTTTGAGTGTGCATGCTCGATGAAAAAAAAAGAAACTTTCTTCGCAATTATTTTTCTGTTTTATTTTATCTTTCGTATGATGTTTAAGTGGAGCTCTAAAATGATCCTTAATTTCTGATCTCATCATCATCATTATCATAGTCGAATAAAGAGAATTTTAATTATCCTCTCTTGCACTACACAGATTTTTTATATCCTGACGATGCAGAAAAAGATGTGGAAGCAAAAACGGATGGAATTGCTTTGAAATAAAAATAAAAAATGTGAATGCCAACTGAATTTCCTGGACCGAATTAAAACTGCATAAAACTTTTAACGATTTGAAAATTTTCCCCGAGGCCGTACAGGATGATCTGTAGTTTTGTGAGATGGTAAGAACGTCATTCATTCATACCATTTTTAATAGTTTTAGAGAGAGCGCGGCATTTAATTAAAACATTACATGTATCCATAATAGTAACAAAATGTCAGTATAGAATATAAAAATGTCAACTTTTAACATTCAATTCATTCCTGAAAATGCAATGAAATATTTTTTTTTATCTCATGTTAGCTTCAAAATAGCATACACTAGAGAATTAGAATAAAAACTGAGGTTTTCAAATTTATTGCGCTTTTTGCTTTAGTTTTTGTAGACACACCTAATTTGTTTGGTCAATCATGCTTCCAAGTTCAAAACTGGCCTTATTTTTGGTCCACATTACATGTTTGATCGCATAAATAGGACTTTCCATTGGAAAAAATCTTTAATACGATCTTATTTGAGTCAAGGAATATCACGAATAGGTTTAACTTAGATGCTTGCCAGATATTTAATATTTAAATCAGACTTAAGTCAATTCGATTTCTCATGATTAGATACTTAGATACGAATTTATCTAATCTGATTATTTTCAAAACTAGGCACCAAAGACTATCTAGAATAAATACTAGTTTTTTTTATCACGATCATGTTTAGCTAGTATAAAACTTCCCCGATCGGCACACATTGAAATGTTTGCCACCGGATTCTTAGTATAATTAGAACCAAACAACTTGTAACTGGATGCTAAATGGTTGCCATGTGGATGTATTGCCAATTGACTGCCACATGGTTCTAATTATACTATCAACCCAGCTGCTGGGTGGCAAACCTTTCAATGAATTTCAATCTGTGCCGGGTTCTTTGTTATCTACAGTCAAATTCGCAAATTCACAGTAAAAAATAATTAATGCTCAGAACTAAGTAATGGGTAGCTTTAAGGACAATCTGATTATAGACAGATTGTAAACTCGGCCTTAAAAATTCAGATAAAATACCAAAAAGAGAAAACTTTAGGAAATCAAGGCTTTGCTTCAAAGGTATTCAAAATCAAGGCATTCAGCTAATCTTTGATCTCTTGAAACTGCTCCTTCACAAAAAACTGAAACTTACAGTTTTTGAATGCTAGACAAACCGAACACAAGAGCACTTCACCAGAAAAACAAAAATAAGCCTTAAAAGCAATGTCACTGGATGATTTTTCAGAAAAAAAGGAGAGGCAATTAAAAGATTTTTTATGACAGAACTCGTATGATTGGGATTTTAGATATTTTTAAAATGATATATGTGGAGAAATTTCTAGGAAATGTTTGTAAAGTATTAAGAGATTAATGTGCTGATTTTTATTCAATCAAAATTCTGATTAAATCATTAATTCTGAAATATATACACAAATTATTGCAGTCCATGTAAAGCAATAAATGATAACTTTTTACATTTACGTTCATAAAGGATTCGATTAATATAGAGTCAGTTGTAATCATACGATGTACAGAAATTTGTACATAACTGCAATTTACATTTTCTATCGAAAAAAAATGCAATTTATTTTTTATTATTATTTTTACCATTTTTTGTGCTTGTATCATAAATTTTTTTACATTCCCATTTTTTTCTGTGGAGGATACAAATTGTATGCATTTTTATTCTCGTCAATTTGCTGTGTGATTTACATGATTTTCCATTTTTATTATATTCACATATATACCACAGTGTAGACGAGAATGACGGAATAAAAAGAAAAAAATTTATATAAAAATTCAGAGCAAAAAAAAAAAATGTGAAATGAAACGAATTAAAATTGATGCGGATGAAAGTGGGTTAAACATTGATGCCATTTGATGTTTGCGAATATTATGCTGCGAATTTAAATTTCATTGATTTATTTAATACTCGTTGACGTGCTGAGGTCAGCAGAAATCAAGTAAAATGATTTTTCATCTCGTAACATTGTGACATGAACCTTTCATAAAATATGAGAATTTTATATCATTATTTTTTTAAAAAAATTATCCAATAGGGGTTGTTCGCATGTTACGTAATGCAATAGTAAATATAATAGGCTGGATTTTAGACTCCGTGTATAAAAAAAATTATTTTGTGTTAATTGTCACAAAGCCTCAAGCCCCACTTAAAAGCGTTACTTAATAAGTGACAGGGTTTTTTCGTATATTTCATAACACTTAAGAAAGAAGAGATCAGGAAAAAATTCTATCATGGATCAGGATCGTGTAGTAACACATCGCTTGGCTGGAACCCTCTCTCATTATTATTATTACTAGGGAAGAAATGAGCAATCCAAGTTTTGTTACGCTTCATATTAAAAATTCCAGATTCTCATACAACATTTGTTACGAATACGAAATGTGGCTTGAAGGCTTAATTGTTAGCTCCTCGAACAACCTCATCTCAATTTCAATTTCAATTGTTACAGTTGCATGAACTTTTAAAGCTCACAATTTAAAACTTTGGTATCTGCGGTGCCATTTCCTATAATGCAGAGAATAGATGGCACATTCACGAGCATGCAAACATACGTAGATGATTAATATTTTTTATTATATAGCCCCGTTATATGATTAAATACAGGAATGTAGGAGCATCGGTAGGTAGCAACAGGAAAATGCTTTTGCAATATTTATAGATCTAGCGACTCCACACACATAAGAATTCTGAAGTGTGAATGTGAATGTGGAAGGAAAGATATGAATTATTGCTGACAGTTACCGTTTCCCACTATTGCTTCCTCTATTGACCATCTGCAAATAGTGCATACCATCATGTTTCATCTTTCATTAAATTAAATAAAGATACAATAAATATCTTTTTATGCTACCGCTTCTGATGCTGCCACGTACAAATTCTCACATGTGAACATTTCCTTAAAGTTTTTCTTGTTGTTTCATACTTATGCTTCATGACAATATGCACTTCAGCATAATGTGGAGGAGAACAAGAAAAAGCAATAATTGTCATAAAAAATGAACACATCATGTCCAACAATTTAAACTATTCAAGGTAAGTTTCCTAATTGTGAAACTTTTGAATTCTTTATTTGGTTAAAAAGTTTTGTGTTGAAAGTTTTTAAAAATTTTAACTGAAGTTATGAGGACATTTTATTCTATAAGTATAAATTGATATTGATAATGCAGAAAAATTGTAGAAGTCATTTTAATATAAAGTTTCATCTTGCTCATATTGCTGCCGAGTTGCAGCACGTTCTGAAGAGGACTAAGTGTTTCAATATGTCAATTGCAAAAAGGATAAATGCTTCAAACTTTTATTATATCTGCTATTTATGATTTTTAAAAGTCTTTTAGATGCTGAATCATGTTTAGTGTAGGAGTTCTTTAAATGTAGCAATAAGATAGCATAATGGATGGGGTCAAGAGAAATGATGGATTACAGCTTCAAAGTGTCATAACAGATCGTTAATGTGAGTTTCCTCTAGACAGAGTAGATCTTCCTACGTAAAACATTTAATGTGAGTGGGAAGCTAGTTGGAATCTTTTGAACTGGAATGTGAGTTGCAAGACAGACTGAAGTATTTTGAAAAAATGCAAAAAGTAGAAATAATTTTGAAAATGCCATCATCGAAAGTTTATGTTAAATGATTGTTACTCAAAAACAGCATCTGTTTGACATCTGATTTGAGATGAAAGATGCAATAATAATAAATTGATTAAGTAGGACAAGTACCACATAAATGCAATAAAGTGCAATTAAAATGAAAGTAGTCAAGTACAACTTTGTCTCGATTTTGATTCCTGATTTACAAATAAACCACGCCTTTTTATCTTTTGCTGTCTCGTCAATACTTGACCGAGCTTCAATGCTTTGAGCTTTCAGACTCTACGCAGATGAATCATCATAGCTAGACCAAGGGTGTGTCGACAATATTCTTGTCATACAAGCCTTATAAAGCATGTAACAAGCATGCATTTACAAAAGATTCCAATAAATGTAAAAGGCTTTTGAGTCTAAAACTTAAGACTTCATTGCAGTCATGTCCTACATCTACATCATACATTCATTATAGCCATATGAATATGATTAAGGAAATGATATCAGATGTACATTAAATATATTGCGCACATGACATTGTAAACATTTTTTTTCTGTAGTTTTCTCTTCCAATTAGATAATGGAGTTCCAGCGTATGCTGTAAAGGATATCTCGGCTACTCTAATACACATATTACTTTACATGAATATCGTTTTAAATATGTACATCCTTTGGTCTGTATAAATAAAGATCTGAAACATAATACTACTGTTGAGTAATAGATCTGTATCTATCTCCTCCTACGAAACTATTGTACAACCATATTAATTAAAAACACATCCACAGAGTCTAGATGTATTCATTCATTCATATTAATTATGATATAAATTGTGGTATATCTGTGTTCATCTATGTATGTTTTATAATTCTTTTTATTCTCTTATCACTAATGGAAGTCTGATGATGATAACATACAACATACGCAATGTACACTAGAGTGTTTACTAACTAGCCAACTACAATAAAACCCGACCGTATATTCCCATGATTATGTGCAACAAAGGAAAGCCACTCTTTTTATAGGCCACAGATGTAAAGTGGCTTTACTATTCCTCATTCTTTCTCTCCATTAGTACTGAAATACTGAAAAGGCAAAAACATAAATGGAAAGAAGAAAAAAAAGGTTTTAATTAAATTATGACCAATTTCAAATATTCTTTCTTCTCTTACTTTTCAGCAATACAACTAATAAAGGGGGTTGGTGGGAACAGGAAATTTGCAAATGTCTTTAAGGTTTGCTTCTTAAGATTAAATACTTTGAAGCCCTAGAAACCCATCTCTTGTATGAATCTAACCTTTAAATCTTATTTGTTTGGAATATCTGGTCTTAGTACCTTCAACATCGTCAAATTGAATCGCAGTGCCTCAAGCTGAAAGGCTGGGCCCTTCACATATCATTTTTATTATTACCTTCAACATTGATGAATAATTGGATAAGTTTTCATATGAAAGGAACAATTAACAAGCAGGTGGATCAATAAGTATTTAATGAATCCAAAAAAAAAAGGCTAGAGCTCATAAAATCTATGTCAGTAGCGCTGCAACGAGTTAAAGAAGTTTCATAGATTTATTTTTCCCTTACACACGTAAAATAGCTTAAATTGTAAATAAATTTCCACCTGAATGCCTTACTTAATAGCAAGAAAACTAATTTTCCACCAAGCAATTTTCCCCTTAGAAATGAGCAAATTCATGAGTTTTTATTTTGTTGTAGCACACACACAAGGCAATATAATATTTTAATTAATTTTATTTTTTTCCCTCGACAATTGGTATACGAAAATAAATGTACATATGATTGTGTATATAACATGAACCCTTCTCAAATCAACCCAAAAAAAAGTGTATGAAGTGAAATGTATTGAGTTGAGCTAGGGGGGCTCAGTTCAACATAGTACATTATCCAAAATTGATACTTAACCCCAACCAGATTTTTCACGTATGCATATAGAATTACACTTTCTATCAAATTGTTCCTGTAAATGCCTTCGAGAGTAGTAATTTGTATGAATTAAATTATATAAATTTTAAGCAAGAATTTACAATATTTCCTCGTGGCTTAAATACTGAATTTTTTATGATTTACTTTTCAATACAGACAGTAAAGATGATTGACTTTTAAGAGGGCGAAAAGAATTTAAATTATCTCATTATAATTTCACGGTACTTGTGAGAAAAATCTCATTATTAAATAAATATATTTATGTTGTCGTTGCAACTTCATCAGATTTAATCCAATTACAGCACTAATGCAGACAAGCAATATGATATTTCTTCTTCTTTTAAAACTTATTAGAATGAAATTTTTTTTAGCTCTTTCATGAATACCTTCTGTTGTGAACGGTGATGCGAATCGCAGTATAATCTTTAATCTAAATTAAATTTACTGTACATCAAGCCAAGCATGAAAAAAAGAGAGTAAACTTGGTATAAAGCAAAATTAAAAGAGTTGTCCTATGTCCTCTGGGTAATTTCGGTTACATATTTAGTAATGAAATGAAACTGGTATGGCATGAAGGTAGGATGTCTAGTAGTTTGCAGAATAATTGTGACTTTTTCATGAGATATGATTTTAAAATTAACAGGAAGTTAATTAAATCGTTTGAGATCGTTTACTTATGATGTCATGCTTACTTAGACTTAATCCTAGTCCGTTGGTTTCAATTAAGCTCTTCCTTCCTCTTCCTCTTGTTTATCATTGGACCAAATTTCATAGTTTACATTACAAAATCTCAAATTGTCTCTTTAAAAGTCTGTCAGATGGACACTCTGCATCTATGTCTACCTTAATACCTAGAATTACGTGAATATCATATGTGCATCACATTTATAATGAGAAAAAATTGCAAGATATACACTTTTACGTCGAGAGTATGAAAAAAAAATTATCATTTTAATAATATGAGATGAAATCCTTTGGTGATGCAAACATATATTTTTTATGTAATTTTATCAAATGAACACGAGTAGTCAATGGTAAAATATAATATTACTAATGCATACGAGCATAGCATAAATAGTTCTAAGCAATTCATTTTACTTATACGAGTTTGGTGAGCAGATAATGTAGTTTATCTTCCATCATCGTCTAGTGCTTGCTTGGTCTCGGTTTATTAACGCTAGTGAATATATGAGCACATTTGTGTTTGTACAGGTTAACTATTATATTCACAATGGTCTGGGGAATAAGAAGACAAAAAGTTCTCGTTCCAAAATTACATTAACGCGAATTTGCAACTACAATTACTTTCCCTTAATGTCTGTTGTCATGAAATGTCGTAGCACTTACTCTCTATCTGATATATTTCGTATTTGACCTAAAGTCTTTTGTTTAATTTAACAAGGGGAAAGGTACGCATTTCATGAAAATTTCATAATCATCCGAAGTTTCTTTAAGTGCTTCCACATGAATTTAATGATGAACAAAGTAGATTCTTATAAATTGGATGAGAAACTTGCAGCAAACCTTAATACTTATTGTTAAAATAATGTTTTGTTCAATTTTAGAAGCTTCTTGGGATTAAGAGGTATTATTATGCAGGATTGAGGATAAATATTTGAATTAATATTCATAATTATGTTTATAAACTATTGGATCGTATTGATAGTCTTTTAGCTACTGATGTTCTGAGTTACTAATGTGTAGGCATATTAATTAATGTGAAGCAGGTTTAATTTAAGCAAAACTGTATATTTTTGTATTTTGCTGATACCTTCATTATGAAACCTAGATATTGGTATAGGTCATACAATAGTGTAGGTATGTGGCAGTAAAGTCCAAGAGACGAGGAGTTTTGACATATGGTTTCATAATACTAGCCGATAAACTTTATCTACCATATTGACTAAATCCAAGCAATTCAAATAAATCTCCACCTCGTTGATAATTTGAAGGCTTTAACTTCCTTTAAAAAAAATAAACTTAAGCATTCAGACCTTAAGCTCCATAGCTGCGCCTTATATGCGTTACAAAGCTAATGATAGTTTAACGAGAGAAGGTTCACCAGACTTCCCGCTCAAACCTAGCCCTACAGTTCACAGTGGGATCCGAACTACTCCTCTGACATTTCTGCCTGTAGCCTACAAAGGAACTTAATCTCCATTGGTCAAGAAAAATCCATCAAAACATTGAAACCATCAAAAAAGTAAACAATATGTCATGACTAGAACTTTCAGTCAACTTCACAACAGTTTAATCCCATATGTTTCTTGTTTAGGTATCTTAAATATTAAATGGATATCGCCATGTTTTCCAAAAATACTGCTGTTTTACAGGCATATTCATCGTACATACATATTCTGATGTACTAAAATGCTAACATTGACGAATAATTCCGTATTGTAATTTTAGGCAGTGTAAGTAAAGATGGGGAGGAAGAAAATACCATTAAAGAACATTGGGGAGAGAAGAACATCATTATGGTAACTGAAGTCAATTAAATTGTACTTTTTATAGACTTTCGTAACTTTATCGTTACCGTAATAATAATAATAATATAAAGTTAAAGCGTCAGGAATACTATTCTCCTTCCCAATGATAATGGCACACGGATAAAGTAATCGATGTATGGTAGAATGTAATCAAGTTTGAGGATGACTCATTAAGGAATGGCTATAATGGATATGTCATATTCGTTCCGTTTTCGACTCTCTTTATTTTCATATAATTTTCCTTTAATTTTCCCCTCATACACATACATGAATTAAGCAGACATAAGTTTGATGGCACCTAATGGTCACAACATGTTACAGCTTTAATGTCCATGATAAAATGATGAATCTCACTGCGGGCATTTCTCAAATTATGTTTTGAAATGTATACATATGTATATAAATGAGTCTTTAAGACAGTCAATTTAGAAGTCTTGTATGTTTGTAAACATGTGCTGATATCATTCATACAAAGGGGGATATCTTGATTATATTCGATTTATTTGAGGGGATGAAATGTAAACTTTTAATTATATTGGATAATAATTGGGGAGGATATAAGTTTTTCTAACTTAATGTTTATCTCATTTGGGACCAGTGTTGATATATTTATTGACCGAAGAACTCATGGAATGGCTGTGTAAGCAACGATGCAAATTTGCTAGAAATTAGAAACTGGCATAAGTTGTGTAAGGATAGAGCCAGTTTTAGACGAACTCTGAATGCGGTAATGGGCTCCATGCACCTTAGCCAAGGAAGTAAGTAAGTATGTAAGTTGATATTTCAGGCACCTGAAATTCTTAGAACATCCATAATTAGACTGAAAATAGCTGGAAAAGTTAACAAAAATTAGAATGAATCAAAAATTACGTCCAATAAAAAAGAATATTTGAAATTTAATGCTGACTACTTTATACTGAATAGTCGAACTAATGTTGTACTATAATAGAGATTTGAGTAACAATGTATGTAAGTTTGCTAGGAATTAAAGAATGGATATCAACCAACAAACTTTAAAGATGGTTCTTATATAAGTGGCTTAGAAAGAGAAGGTGCAACAGCCCTGGATGTATGATTTATTATTTACTTTTACTTACTTCACTGGCCGTATACATCAATTGTGATCTATGGCCTTCTTTAGATGACGCCTGAAGCTGGCTCTATCGCTGGTTACCGTTTGCCGATTACCCATACCAAATGCAATATTGTCTTTGTAAACAGCGTCTTTCCAAGAGTTCTTGGGACGCCCGCGTGATCTTTTGCGATCTACAAAAACATTCTTAAAGATTTTACTAATGTGAGCTTCAATAGGTATCCTAATTGGATGTATATTACTTGACTTAATTTAATAAATACTAATGTTTGATTTCACACAAGATTTCGTTGATATCAAATCCTCTCAGCCTCTAAATGTTAAATGCTTATAGCTATGTTTTTCCATTTAATGATCAAAATAAAGAACAACGCTGTCCAAAACAAATTAAATCCACATGAGGTGAAAGAAAAATTTGCACAAGTTTAAACTTTTTCCATGAATTTTCATTTATTTAAATTAACTTAAAAATAGATTTATATTTATTGACAAAATTTTCCACGTTGTGGTTAGATTCAACATTAAAATTTCACGCATCTACTCAATTACTATTTGAAAAGTGTATACATACATACTACCCCAGATGAGAGAAGCAATAAACATTTTGTTGTAAAGAGAATGAAGGAAGGAAAATAAAATCCATCAATAAATCTCTTTTTAAAAACTTAACTTCATCATTTATCCTCACAACATGGTACGCATTTGTCCGGATTAAGCGTTAAACACCATATCGTGTTATACATACATTCATAGATATACACTTTTTTTTTGCAAATGTATAATTTTATGTTTATCACGTATCCACTAATACAGTTTCTATTCACCATGCTGCTCCTTAATTTATCTACCAGTACTGTGTTACTACTAGTGTAGCATTTGGAATTTATATCACTTCTCATATACACACAGAGAGAGAAAAAAAAGTAAGCATCTTCGAGGTATTAAAAGAAAATTTTGTTTGCACATTTTTATTGAAGCAAAAACTCGTTGACGACAGCAAAAATTTCAATGCAGCAGCTACTTCAAAGTGTACAATACAGTATAGGAAAGTTATATTGAACGTATATATCGATGTCGCGTTACGAATACATAAATAGATCAATGCAATGCTTTCATTTTTCAAATATTTTTCATTCTAAAAAGATTGGGGATGTGGATGCGTGGGGGGATTTAGGGCATTTGAAATATGATTAGCTTTTTTAAGGTTCCGAAATTAACAATTTTTGAATTTTACACATGCGTTTGGGGGGGCGGGGGCAGGAGGGGCACCATAACTCTGGTTGAATTCACTTTCCTTCTTTATGTTTCTTCACTGGACTAGTCTCATTTGCTCCAAGACATCCAAAACCATCTCAATTGTGTCACCCCAACTTACTCCCGAATACAAAAGAGATTAAGAAACCCTACATTTGAGTGTCATGGAAAGGAGGGATACCATTAGGATAAAAAAATATTGTTCAATAAATAGAGAGCGAGTTTCAATAGGGGTGGCATTGTATAATCTGTGTTGTATCATTGAAAAGCCGGTAAATATTTATTTGCTTATTTTTTTTACTATCTGCAACATTTTTATTTTCATTTTGTAGCTTTTCATAAACTCTCCCCTTCCGGATACCATATGCTATCATCGCCCAGTGATTTTGTATGCTTCAATTTTTTTTTGTTGAAAAGGAGAGAAAAACGACTCAATGGGAGAAGTGTATGATGTCGATGGTCTTATTATGTGTGTTAAATCACGTCTCTGGATTTGTTGATGTTGGGTTGTCTGTTGAGTGAAAATTTTTACTCCGAGCATAGATGTGTCTGTTGAACGAAACAGAAGGAAAGGGATTTCATTTAAACAGTAAATAAAAACATTAACGATTGGCAAATGTAAGTCAGCTATATGTCTGTATACTGGGTGAGATGGCTGACGTTGCAGCAGCAAAAAAAAAAATCATGTGTGAGCATTCCATTATTAAAGTAAATATCCATGTGGATGGAAAAAAATGAGAAATTAGATTAAATTGTGGCTTGAAGTGGTTGTGATGTGTGCGCATTTATGGTTGTGTAGCTTCTTTTTTCATGATTGAAAATGGTCGCTTTTGAACTTTAAGCAGGAGAGTACCTGAAAGAGAGGCTTATGGAATCGACTTTTCTTTATGCTACATTCTTAATTGGATGGTCTTTCGGATATGGCAATTGCTTTAGTCTAGTCAAGAACTCCTGACATCCACGTCATGATGTAGTGAGGGAATCGAACCACAGTTCTCACAACGAGAATTACAGATCCGACAACATACGCACTTATGATAAGTAAATTATCATTTGACGATGGCCTCAAATATGTGTAAGCATGGGGCATCATAACTGATAAAATTACAATACTTGAGACTGAGTTTCCAATCCAGCATTTACATTATGTTGAAATTTTGAGTCAATCATCCATTTCTGAACAAACTGACTCAAGCATTCTTTTCATCCTACATCAAAAATTATGCTAGAGAGAAAATTGTTGTGATAAGGCATTTGGCATATATGATGTGCAGATGGGAATGAAATTGCAATCAAAAATAAAATAAAATGCTTTTGCCTGACGATTTGATGTTCACTATAATTTCAACCAGAAATTCTCTTGGCGTATGAAATCATGAAAAATCCATCTGAACACTTTTTTCTGTCTCTTTCCTTCATTCTGCTTACAATTTCATTCACTCTACATTTCAAAAAAAAATAAAAAAATAAAAAAAAAATGAAAAAATGTTGATGGTCTGGCACGTAAAAATCACTGTGTGAAAGCAATACAAAAATGGAAAGAAAGAAATTCACCATACGTGGTCATTTTAGCATCATTGTTTCTACACTTATGTTTATTTATCTGTATGCTGGATGAGCAGCAAGTGAAAAATTTCTAGACCCTTGTTTATAATAGTTGATATATGAATCCCAGAGAGCACTCAAGTTCCTTTTACAGCTTCTTTATTTATAATTCTTTTTTATGTTCTGTGGCATGTAATATATTCAATTTGACTAATCCTTTTTACAGTAATGTTGCACTATTCTCACATTATGGCTTTATTTTACATCCTTTGTTTTTCTAGTAGACATCATATAAATTTTTCCACAAGCATGCATCTAGGACTTACAACTTCATAATTCTTCAGTTTATTTTTCTCACACTATCTGAGGTATGAATTTTGATATAGACTCGTTTATTATTGGAATCCGTCCAAGCTGTCCAAACTTTTTAAACTTAACAATTTCCATTAGTTTTTCAGTATGAACTTGAATCTAATTTGTTTTTCGTTGGAAAATATGATTTTCAAAATTCATTCATTTATGTGAAAATGAAGATTCTCTCACAGTTTTGAGTGAGGCAAAAAAGCAGAACACAAAAATTGCAGTCTAGCTATTCAATGACCGAGTTAACAATGCGGTAATCACTAGCTGCCTAAAATATGAAGTGCCCATTACATTAATTCGATTTGTTCTAATTGAACTAAAACTAATGATGTAAATTTTCACAATTTCAAACGAGGTATAGTTTTGGAATAATTAATCCTCTGAAATGGAATGAAAATGATGGAAGAATAAATGGCTACATCTAAAAATTCACATGTACTTATTCACAATTATTTAATTCTTTTTTTTTTTTTTTTTTTTTTTCTTTGAAATGAAACTTAATAACACACTACTAGTAAGTTTTCAAGGGGAAGTTTACTTATTCTTCTTTCTTTGATGCAAACTTATTCTCTTTAAAAATAAGTCCATCATGTGATGTCTTTTACACATACAATATCGCCCTTCTTCCTTAAAACATGCTGCATTCCTTGACCATATTATCAAAGATTTTCTCAATGATCTTATATGCCATTTGGCTGCTTTTTAAGTTAATGATCTCTCAAAAAGATCAACCTAAAGTCCAAGCAAACAAATTTTGTTACACATCTGCAACGTCTCGTAGATAAAATTGCCTGAAACATTATTTGAACAACTCTGCCTTACATTATCTGTTAAAAAAATCTTTTCACACTAAACGACTCGAGTTTGATATTTTGACACTTGTTATTGAATCATTTAATACCAGAAACTGGCGAAAACCTTTCTCATTACAATGTAAACATTCTTCTATTTTTCACAACACATGGAGACTAAATAAATAAGAACCACCAACATTCGTTGCGTAAAAATGACATTTTTTTTGCTCAATGTTTGCATTACGGATTGAGATTCTTGATATGGAAAATACACAGCATGATGTTGAAATAATTTGAATTTGAAGCTTGTGAAAATTCACCACAAAAGAAGCACCTGATGCTTGACTGTAGTGTGTTATGAATTTCATTTTGCACGACATGAGGAACACAAAAAGTATTAAGATAGAAGAGTAGAAAAATATAGAAAATTTCACATTGCTGCCATGGTTTTGTGCTAATATTGGTTATGTTATTGGGATAGCTTATGATAAGTTCAAAAGCGTTGCTGTTGGAGCTTTTTTGTATTGTTGAATAAAGATGCGACAACAAAGAGTTCCAGCTATGCTGATTTTTGGTATATCTTTGTTGTTTAGTTTATTTAAGCATTGACATAGGCAACATACATCAATACATATCATACCTCAATCTTTTAGGCATGTGGTAAAATTTAAAGTTAAAGTACTTCAATTGAGAAGCTCAAATCCTATATAAAAAGGCGGTGAGCTTTATAGTAAAGGTTTTATGGCATTATTATAAATTTGTTGTAACCAAAAACAGCGATTAAGCTTATTATACCAAAATTTACTTACTCAGAATTTCCAGATTCTTTAAATTTGGGTATACATGTTCACATGATACATCACAAGCTTATAAAAGGGAACGATTATTATTTTGTGACAGAGTGGGAAGCAGGAGGTCTAAAACAATAGATTTTCAAAATATCACAAGGCCCTCAAAAGCTTTTGTAGCTTTAAGCTTAATCAAAAATTAATTTTTTCGTCATCTGGTGCCTAAACTACCTTGCTCCATTACTGGAATACATTACAACAAGTTAAAAGTCTTTAAATCAAATTTTCCAGCTTGAAGACTTACAATTTATATTTTTTCTCCTTACTTATTTTTAACATTCGGGTAAATGCGAACATATAGGATTACATTGAGTGATCACAGAAAAAGATTTTTGTTCATACGACATAACAGAGTATTAAATGTCAAGTTTGATACAGATTGGAAAATTTCTTGAATCGTTAAATTTGAAATGGGAGTTGTGGGGAGAGAAAAAATCAAACGCAGATTGATGCAACGCAGCTCTATCGAAAACCTTTTTGTCTTTTTATCGATTTATGTTCTTTCCATGAAGCAAGCATACAATCCACACAGCATTGAAGATTTGTAACTGTCACAAAAGGCAATATGAAATTGGTATTTTCCACAAATCCATTGGGACACACAAATTTCTCCCAACATTGAGTTTATTTATCTCGTTTTCCCTCTTATTGTTCTCCAAGTAGTCATTCTCATGGATGTAGTTTGGAAAAACCTTAACATAAAAAATACAACAGCAACATTTTTGCGATAGAACAGAAAGCAATGCAATAAAACTTATTTATTTGAATACTTCATTGCCGCATTGCAATAGAACTAGACACACAATTTTTATTCTTTTCTTTCTATTTTTTTTTTGCAATGAGGGTAGAAAATTATTATCGTCCGTTACATACGTGTATATAAATGCAGGGCTATTTTATATTCTTTTTTAGCTGGATTTTTCGGAAGGTATTTATGAGAATTGTCACTTTTGCTGTACTTTTGGTCAGTTGTTCTTCAAAGCAGTGGCTTAGAAAGAGTGTTGGAGATTGCTTCATATTTAGAAATTGATACCAAATATTCTTGCTATGCCACTGATCAGGAAACATATCAAAAAGGGAAAGATCTTATTTATTGAAGAGATATGACTTTAATGCTGAAACCCTGGATTTTCCAATTCAAATTGAGAATATCCTGAAATGTTCGAATCTTTCAACATCCTTAAGAGACTGTGGTATGCAACAAATATGTAGCCCTGAATATTCAGTCACAGCAATTGCAACCTACAATTTAACATGACGTTTCTGGCTTAGCTCAATTGATTGATTCCTGGATCGGTGTCGCACAATAGAAACATAATTAATAACGGATCATGAGGGTACTTCTATAGGAATGCATCTTCTTCCAAAAAAATTGTTTTTGGTTTGCTAAAATTTTGAAGACTTTAATGTTTGGATGGTAAGACAGCAATTGAAGTCGCAGCTCAAGTCAAACCGAGTGCACAAATAGTTGCCAAATTCTAGAATAAATTAGGTTATATCTAGTGCAGACATAAACAAGAAGGCACAAACTTTCTAAAGTCAGAATTGAAAATGCGCACAATGTCATTCACATATGACTCAACAATCATACGTCCTTCATTTTCCGTTTAACACTTGAAAAGGGTCGAATGAATATAAAAGTCGGAAAAAGTAGAATCGAAGAGATTAGTGATGAAGCAATATGTTGCGTATATAGGAATTGCAGTGGCAGTTTTATATCTCCAAGATAATAAGACAAAACGTCCGAACGTAGATATTTACATATGTGTAGCCAATTTATATTGAAAAATCTATATTTCCTTTCCTCATCGCCGTCTTCATCTTATTCAAGCATCATTGTGTTTATTTTCATAGTGTCATGAAAATTAGCATTCTATAAAATAAGTCAAGAAAGTGAAAAGCATAAAACCTTTGTCAAAATTTTGAAATGCTGATAATTTTATTTTTCTTCTTATGCCGTTGAATCAAGCACAAAAATCTGTACGAATAAATGTTTATGTATTAAATCCTTTTGCCTTTTTAGTATGATATAATAATGTGAAGCAGGAATTACATGAAAAAGGGATGGGTGAAATGATGAGGAAAAGAGATGGAAAGAGAAATACATTAATAATTTATAAGGCACAGCTTTCCTTATTCCATTACAAAAGGATGACAATTTAAGATGTTTCGTAAGCAAATCAGATGATTGTTCACTTTTCTTCTCTCCTTTCTTTTCTTTTTACGTATCGATGCTATTATATTAAATCAATATCAATTCCAACGGCAACATTAATTCGAGGGCAAAAAGCGCGTTGTCATGTGTCATGAAAAATGCTATTGCCATTTTGATAAATTATACCCATGTTAGATGATGATATTTTTCTCCACCATTTGGAGTGAAAATAATTTATGGACAGACAAAGATTTCTAACATTTTAGTAGTTCCAAGATAAACTTGTCGTTTATGTCCAAATGTCAAGAACGGTGGAACGAAACAGTGAGAGAGGAAATGTTTGGAAGACGAAATGAGAGGCATAAAATTGGAGAGAAAAAAGCGATAAAGTTATAACTGACTTAGGAGTCTCTTAATAAAAATTTATATATCTTTGGTGTTGTTAACTCGTTTATGATATCACAAGTCACAACAATGGTACACGTGTATTGCTGTATCTATATTTATTTGGTGATATACTAGCTTCTTGATAATATAACAAGGCGCAGAAGGTTTATCATTTGAAGAATTGTAGACGATGTGTGACAAGAGTGTAAAACTTGATAGAAACTTCAATGTAAGCTACTCATTGTCTAGCTTTTTAATGACATGGTCCGAATATTTCTGTAGGCTGAAGTGGATAGGTGACAGAATGGCTTCAATACTTAATTAGTGCAACATCATGTTACAACTGTTATGAGTTCTAGAGTCCTTATTGGACTGGCTTGTCTTTTTCAGAAAATTATGGAATTTTATTAGGAGAGTGGTTCTTACTTACTTTCTTCGCTGGTACAGATCGTACAGGTCAATTGTAATCCAAGACCTCCCTTAGTCGTCCCTTAAAACTAGCTCTATCGCTAGTTATCGTCTGTCAATTGCCGATTCCAAATGCAACACTGTCTCTATCCACAGCCTCATCTATGAGTTCTTTGGTCTTCCACGTGATCTCTTTCCATCTTTAAAATCGAATTTGAAGATCTCATTTAATAAAGCGTCGACAGGTTTTCTAATAATTCGTCCAGCCGATCTGAGAGAGTGGTTCATATCCCTCTTAAGTCCTAAAGATTGAGTCATCATAGATTTTCACGTTTATGTCAAAGATAAGTGATATTGAAATGCTTTAATCGACAATATTAGAGCGTACAGGGAACCAACTGGTTTTTACACAGCCAATCTTCAGTACAAGTTGTTTATTTGTTGTTGACATAACTGCCAAATTTACATTTGACGATAATTGACTGTTTCATTGACTGTACAAACTGGTAAGATACGCAGGCTCTAAAATGCAGCAGCTAAACCTACACATTATTTAATCTAATTTAATTTAACTTAACTTATTCCCAATCCACAAAGCAAAAAAAAATTTTTTTCAATTTATCTTAAAAACTAAACAATAAGATTTCCATAAGGATATCCATAAGACGCTGCAGATTTTAAATCTCCATCTAGTTTTCTTACACAAAGAAACTCAATAAATTATTTATTAAGGTTTTCTTTCAGCAGAAAAAAATGAATGTCCATTATTTTTCTTTCCTCTCGCATGTATCTTTTTGGTTGTACAAAGATAATGTAAGTTGGGCAAAAATGTTGGAAATGGAAGTAGAGGGAAAGAAAAAAAGAAAACTTTAAAAGAAACAGGTAGGATAAAATTTCAATCAAACGATATGAGCAAACGATGTACAAGAAGCGATGAAAGGTTGTTGTAGATAAAGATCAAAAGAAGGAAGTCAGATATTGGGGACGTATTAGATAAAATCTAAATCTTTTGTTTGGTAACGTTAGGAAGTTTTTCTTTAGAGCATTTCAATTTTAAGAATTAAATTTTTTCATTAATATTTTAGAGATTTTATCAAGTTGCTGACTATTATCTTAATATGGATCAATAATTCACAATATGCAATACCGACACAGCGAATTATATGTACTGGAATTGAGGCTCACAGCCTTCCTCAAGCTACAGGTAGTAATGTCTGTATAAAGAAGTGGTTTGGATCCACTTTAAATTGTAGGTCTAGGTTTGAGTGCACAACTGATCTGAAAAGGTTAAGGTTTTTTTTAATAGCGTGTAAGTTATTGGTTTTATGGGTGGTAAAATGTGTTTACTAGAAGTATATAAATCAGAGATCGAAGCTGATTTTTTCGGCTTAACTCAACTTTTGATTTTTTTGATAGAAAAAGGCTATTTAACACACATTTCAAGTATTTATATTGGACTTTACATGCTTTACTATTATTTTGTGTAATATTTTGTCAGCATGTAGCTATAGTAAGCTCAGAAATTCAAGTTAAACGATGTTAAGCCGAAATTTAAGCCGATCAGCTTATCATCGACTAAATTGAAATTCTGAGCTTACTATAGCTACATGCTGACAAAATATTACACAGAATCATAGTAAAGCATGTAAAGTTCAATTTAAATACTTAAAATGGTAGTTAAATGGCTCTTTTCCATCAAAAAAATCAAAACTTGAGTTAAGCCGAAAAAATCGGCTTCGATCTCTGATATAAATTTTAAAAATTGGCTCCATAACCTCAAAAAATAAACTTAACATGAATAAAGACTTAACAGACCTTATAAATTCACTAAACTTGCTCTTCTTCTCGTTGCCATTTGATGTATGACCAGTATCATCATTTTGATGGAGTTTCAATGGAAGCAGCTCCTTTGCCTGATTTAACATAAAAATAAATTAAATTAAAGTTATTAGATTTATTATTTGAATAATTATAGCGAATACAAAAAAAAAACTCATTAGTTCTACAAAGAGCATGACGATTATATCTTAAATAGGTATGATTCGTGATTGAAGCTCAAAAAGCAAGACATTCCTATTCAAAATTTAACATGTGGACAGCCTAGAATATAACAAACTTCACCAAGACTTGCCTCTTAACTACAATCTAAGATTGCTGACATAAAAAAGCTCTTTTTATTCTATAAAAACACTCAATGCATTTAATGAAAGCTTGAATAAAAATACAAAGAAGTGCTTAAGCTATACCAACAAAAACTATCGAGCACAACGACGACTTTATCATCAATAAACGAACGTTCAACAGATTTTCATTTTGAAATGCAAAATAGTAAGGGAGAAAAAAAAATCGAAAGTTCATTATTCAAACTAGCTTTTTTTTTCTATCAAGGAAATTTCCTTACAACTTTTCATTTTGCGAGCTGCGATATCGCATTTCATTTATCAGAGCCAATAAAGAAAATACGTTTTCATGTTTGTCGCAAAATTTCTTGTGTTTCTTATTCTTTTTCCATTTGAAGTAGATTTATGACTTAAAAGAGTTTGCCATTTAGATTTTTGTCTTTTGTACTTTCCTGTGACGTATATGAAGATTGCATTTTGTTTTGGAGTCATTCACTAATGACGTCTGAAGTTGTTTTGAGGGTGTAGAGGACTTGAGATGATGCTTGGTTCCATGTTTCAATTGTGTGACTCAGACTGAGAAGGAAAGGCAAAAAAAATAATTTACATCATTTATGAACAACTCCTGATTTCTTGATTTACTGTTATATTTTTTGTTAAGCTCAACAAATCAGCCCCACTTTATGCAAAGTGTACTTTTTATGAGATGATAATCATGAAATTGTCGACGAAATACACAAAAAGTGGAGAATTGAAGTAACTTGAAATGATTTATAAACTTGTACAAATATTTAAAACAGGTTTCATGCTCCAGTTTTTTTTTCACATCTCCTATTCTGATTTTGTGTTTTTCATTTCTACTAGCACAAAAAGAAGCTTCTTAAGAGAAGATGAAAGAATCCCATCTTTTCAAATATTTCTCATAAGAAACGAGATTAATTTTAAGGAACAAAATAAACTAACGAAAAAGTTTGGTATTGCTGATTGAATTGGAATTTATGGCGCATTTATGGAGATTCGTAAGAGTTTTGTGTCTGGAAAGCTGTAAAGTATTATTGCATTTGACTACAGACCAAGAAAATCCTCATGACCCAATGCATTCCATGACTTCATAAGGCTTACAATCAAGAGTCAAGGAATTAGCTATTTATAATAAAGATTGGACATACTTACTTACTTACTTCCTAGACTGGGGCGCACGTGAGCCCATTGCCGCGCTTAGAGATCGTTTGAAGATAGCTCTATTCTTAAAAACCTTCTGACAGTTCGGGATATTAAGGACTCTAGCATCCTTTTCAACACATACAAACCACAAAGATTGGACATACTGCATGCTTAAAAACTCTTCATATAATTTAAAACCAAAACATTATATAAGCATAAAACAGAGACAAAAGGATTCACTCGTTTGTGTAGCTTTTTTCAGGAAAAGAAATCAGACTGAATACATTGCAAGACAAGAAAAGTAATTTTATATTGCTTGTATGCTACATACAACAAAAAATGTCTTTTCTCGAAGACTGCAAATTTCTGTAGCATAATATTAAATATGATACAGCAATTTAAAGACTTATACTGCAATGTGAACAGTATCAAAGAGAAGAAAACATTACATGGGTGTGGAACTGAAAGAATTAATTAGAATGAGTCTTTCTACATGACCAATAATGTAAGTTAAATCAAACTGTTGCAGCAATTACTTCAGAAAATCCTTTTGTACTTACAGAAGATGAAGTTTTTTTGTGGAAAGGGAAGCGTACTTGATTGAATCACTGTTTGAAAATTTTCTATTTTGGTTTGCCTGCTTCCAACATTTGACTGAATTAATAGAAGGAGACTGGTTCGAACGCATAAAAATTCGCAGCTATGGATCTTTAAGGTCTGAATGCTAAAGTTTATTGACGATTTAGCTGACGACGGTTGAGCAACATAAGAACTGAATTTAAAACACAGAACTATTAGTACCAATGGTTGAATTATAGCAGCGACAGTGATCCAAGTGATAAAAAGTTTCAAGCTGATGCAGCAGCGATGTAGTATTATCCTTTGATTTTCATATTTTCGAGCGTGTGTCAGTCTTGAAACTGACTCTTTCTCTATGATTATATCATGTCAACTTAAAGCTTTTTGTTGCACATTTCAGCTAAAGTCACCTTTACTCATACTTGGTAAAAAAATGGGTCCAGATGTGGAAGGATTAAAGATGCCATATAAAGCAAAAATGCCCTTCCAATAAAAGGTTTGGATTTGGACGAATGTTCCCATTTAAATTTGCATCATGAACTTGATATATTTCCATGAACCAAGAAAAATTTTCCACAAAACTTCACTTACCCTGACTTTTCAACATAAAAAGGCAGCTAGTTGCTAGAAGCTTTGTTGAGCAGTCACTTCCTTTTAGTATTTTTCATTAAGTGTGAATTGGAAGATTAATGGATTTATCGATTTCTTCTTTTTGCTTCGTCTCCTCTTTCCTTATAATTCATTCGGGAATCAATCCATAAAATAAGCACAATATAAAAAAGTTAAGAATAAGAATAATGAAACGAAAAGTTTTTAAAGAAACTCAAATATAATAAATCATATATCATATGTCTCGTCTTTTGTCAATTAGAGCATGAATGGAAGCGCTTGCGAGTCATGTTGCAAAAAAAAATGTAAATTTCAAGCATCATTCAGGAAGGAAGAAAGCATCATAGAAAGAAAAGTTTGGCAACCACGAAATCATGAACAGTGATTTTAAAATGAAATAAAAACAGAGATTTTTCTCTACATGATGAATGATGAGAACTATGATGAAAAACAATTTGCTCTCTATAGGAAAAATTTCATCGAGCGTAAAATTCTTTCATCTCATAAAAATGTTCATATTTTTATTTGATGTATGTATCATAGAAAACTTTTTGCATATTGTACATACAGATACACATTCACGAATAGAAAACAAAAGAGATATGAGATATAAAATTTTCAGTAGAAAGAGGGAAGAAGAAGGCTTGGAGGAAATAAAAGTTTTTTAATCACCATCAAGCACAAACAAAAACTAAAGTGAGCGCTTTATTTGAAACAGAAAGAGCTTTTTGTATATTTTTATTCTGTTTGTCAATATCTTAAGTATGTCACATGTTTGTTAAGAGGAACTTTATTTAGAATTTCAATGAATTTGCTTGATAACAAGTTCCTGTATTGTTGAGTTATTCTAAAAATATCCGAAACTGTCCTGAATAAATGTTTGATAGAATAAATACATTTTCATTAGGATGAGTTTTTACAGAAAGTCAAAAATTGTGTTTCTTGGGTGATTTGAGAGCGACTGAACCTTCATTACGAGATTATATTTTGTGCTTTAAAGTAATGAACGATTGCCTTGACATGATGATTTCGAGAGTTTGACCTAGTGATGACTTAGCAAGTGTGCTGTGGTACAAGGATAAGTTTAGAGCAGTAAAGGCCAACCTGAGTGCTGTGGGTTACTGGTGTGCCGTATATCCCACGAATCGTATGCTGTATATTATTTTGGTTATGGCTTATCATCAAGGTGTGACGACGAAAAAAAAAGGTTTGGAAGAGACTGTCCTAGCCTTTAATCCATCACTTTTAGGGGAAATCTGAGATTTGTGACAGCCAAGGTTTTGGAACTGATAATGATCAATCAAGATTATCAGTTCCACACTCTTTGTGACAGTTCAAAATACAAAAATATTTTTTTTTTCATGGAGAGTTAGTGACAATGAGGAGGATGGTGGTGGATTTTACAAGAGAACGGCCCTAAACATACAAACACCAGCTTAGAAATGCAGAAGTTCAAAAAAGGTAGAACATTATCGCGTTGCCTAGGCGGGGAATAAACTTTATGAAGTTAAATAATCATTCTAAATTTCAAGCTTAATCCCAAGCTTCAATTCTAGCTCCATCTTCAGTCTCATTCCCAGTCTCATTCCTAGCTACATCTGTAGCTTGATCCCTAGCTAGTAGCTACCAATAACTTTATTATTTTTAATTCCACCAAAAAAAGCGCCCCAAATCACATAAACTCTTTCAAAATTTCTCATTCATTCAATATCTATGCAGCATGGTATTGCTTTACGTTTCAAATAACACAACTTATTCAATTTGAAAGATCTGAGAGTTTATATCATTTTCTTTTCATCTATCAAGCACTCAAAGTTTATTCTTGCAATTATGATGTCATGTATGAAACTGATTTAATAGTTTTTTTAATGGAAGAAAGTATTGCAATAGTTGTTAACTGAGTGTATAAAGTATCGAAGAGGAAACGAATGGATGAATGATTTTTTGTTTTACAGGAAGAAAGAGATCAGATATAAAATTGTTGCTTCAAGCTATTGAGATAGATAATAGATTATGGAATTCAATAGTCGTAAACGAGTGTAAATAACAGAAATTATTACTTCATGTCAATCAGACAATATGTTGCTTAATATACCTAGAAATTTCATTACTTATTCATTTACGATTGTGATTCAGATCCTTTCAATTCCACTCTATAGAAAAATATCCAGCAATTTCTAAAACATTGAGTTCCAGACAGTCTAAATTTAGAAATCTAACGTTGCAACATTATTTAATGATAAGTTAGCATTCCTATGAATATAATAAACTTTTATAATAACCTGTTGTGCTAATAGATAGCCTTTCACAAAAAAACTTTTCTATCAATACTTTCAAAACTTCCTAAAACAAAAACTTTTATCCTCAGAATATCTATGAAAAGTTGTTTTGTGTATAACATCTTGTATTAATAGTAGACAGAATTAATATGATTATTTTCTATTAGAATGGAGGTAAGTCTATTATATCTCATATCAATGAAGTTATTTTTATATTCTATTAAGGATAAAATATAATTTCATGATACTAATGATGATATCAAAACAAACAAAAATTACTATAGGCTCTGAAAGGCTTAAGCGCTTACAACTTACATTTCTTGCTATTGATGCTCATGTTAAATGAGATAGTAAATCTTAATGAATTGAGAAGCACTCTCTGTGATTGCTTTTATGGCATAAAGAAAGTTATTCGAATAGTTATTGATAGGAAGGCTATTCATTTCAAACAAAATTGATTGTTGAATAATTTTGATATTATAGAGCAGTGTTGTCCAATCTGTGTGCCGAGGCACACTGGTGTGCCGTAGATATTTTTTGTAAATGACGCGAGCCGCATGCTGTTTGCGACTTTGGTAATGGTTTGCCCCTAAAGTGTGCCGTGGCTCAAAAAAGTTGGACAACACTGTTATACAGGATTATTGGAGTGACACAAAGTATATGAAAGCATTGATGTTTAAATAACATACAATGAGAATCTTTTGCTATAGTCTAAATTCGATGCATGTTTGCTGTAAGTTGAATTGATACTAAATTAAAAATGTTTATGGCTTCTAATGGATAAGCCTTTGTTTGACTAGGGCCAGGGTAGATGATGAAGATGCGTATAGATTTAAATTACTTCCATAAATGTCGAAAACTTTACGTAAATGATATAAAACAAATGATAATTTTTTTGAATTTAGGGATCATCAAAAGTGTGCTTTCAATTCAGTGGTTCTCAAGCTGTGTTGTGACACACTAGTGTGCCATGAACGATTTTGAGGTGTGCCGAGAAAATTGTGCCGTGGACCAAGAAAGTTTAAGAAACACTGTTTTAAACCAAAATATTGAGAATGACACTAAGCAACCAATTTTAGATACGTCATTGTTCATCATTGGCTTTATGTTTCATAATTTGTTGGATTTAAGCCTTAATTACCCATCCTATAGTAACAACAGAATAATTCACTGTTAAAAGTTTAAAGAATTAAAGTATTACACCTGCAGTCCATGATAGTGATTCAAGGCAAGAGTGACCTGATTTCCATACTTACTCTACGATAAAGATACACCAACAAAATAATTACTGGGGGTCCTCGATTTGAGTAGGTGTTTTGTTCCAGTAAAATCCTATTCAAATCGAATCTACTCAAATCGAATTATTTACTTTTTGTATGTAAAATGTCCGTTACAAAAAAAAAATTTAAACTTTCTATTCATTAATTTTCGTTACTCAAATCGAATCTATTCAAATCGAATCTACTCAAATCGAGGACCCATAGTATATGTAATTTAATCTCTTTCACATTTTATAAAATGAGTATTGATAACATTCACCAATTAAGAGTTGAATTTCTTCATTTACGTACAGTCCAACTTTGTGCTATAAAAGAGATTCAAACAAAGGAGAGAAAATTGCTAAAGATATGTCTCAATATACACAATGACTGGACCTTCACAAGGTATTGTTAGCTATATCACCTCGATTACGTACTATCAATTTCACACAGCATCAAAGCTACACAACTTCTGATTTTCTATTGTATTATCTTATTATTTTCCTTTTATTTATCATGTTAGAGACAATTTAATAAAAACGTTTAAGGATATCGTTTATGTTCCCAAAAGGAAACTTGCTCCATTTATTTATTTTTTGTTTGTCTTTTACTGCTTTCATTGCATTTTTCATAAGTATAACATTGATATACCTTAATTTCATCTTTTTCCCTTTTTTTTCTCACTTTCTTGTTCATTGTACATTTTCTCATGGGTCGACCCGTATATACAGTAACGTAAATAAACTGTTTATTATGGTGACAATGTTCGTTTTTCCAAGGAAAAAAAAACTTTTTTTTTCTGTTAACAAACTTAAGTCACTTAATGTTTTGTGTGCCTTTTTATGCGTTACGTTAGAAAATGAAATCGAAAAGAATTCAAGAGAAAAAGGAGAAACAAACCATGTGGCAGTAGTTGTACGTGTTTTGGTAAAGACAAGTGTGTGTATTGTGTGGAAAAATTTTTTCAATGAATGAAAATACGCACCTTAAAGCTTATTATTGATAAAGTTTGTGCTACATATTCGTCATTTTGGTGCATTGCGAAGGTGTTATTGGGTCTAATGAAAGCTTACTGTTTAGAATAGCTCAATATTGATTGATCATTTTCAGATACATATTAGTCAGTGCTTATTAATGAAATTTTATTAACACCTAATTTGTCCTTTACTGTGTAAATGTCTCGTCACAATAACTGTCTATAAAATCATCACTAATTCGCCTCAAACATCAACAAACCCAACAGTGACTTTTCAACAAAATTTTTATTCAATATGTCACACGTACGGAATTCCATGCTGTTGATTATATTTTTACCCGAATCATCTCATTCGCTCGCTCGTTCAATAACCTTTAAATAAGAAAATACATTTGTTCCAAAATTCAGTTCATTGATATCCGATAACGTTTTTGTGCTTAACAAAATGTAATCAATTTCAACTTTTTCGTTGACAAAAAAAAAAGGTGACGAGCCAACTTAAAAGTGAGCGAGACGAAAAAAAGTGAAAGGGTCAAAAACAAAAAAATAGAGGAAATGGGTGAACATCTAGCATCTGCCAGAATAAAGGACTCATCGTTCAAATAATCACTGAATTAACCTACGAAAGTCTACTTCTTGACATTTTAATTAATCACTTACGAAAGTGTTTACGAAAAGGCAAATTTTTCTGCTCTTCCTACTTTGTGTGTTCATTCAACTTTATGTTATTTTTCTCGTTGTTCAGGGAAGTACGCTTCAGATCTGTGGATAATAAATTACAGTGAATATTTCAAAGCCCCAACGTAAATTGATTAATTGATGGAGAGGTCATTTAATTTCATAATCGTAATGAGACCTAACTCATTTTTCGTATCGCCTCATTCTAACTCGTGCACGTACTTTTTCCATCCACAACCCCCCAAATTCATTCCTCCTCAACTGATTTACCACTTTTATTAATATTAATTACCAATCAAATGACGAATGAATTAGATTGAGCGTTATGTTGTAATCGCTTGACCCTTAATTAAAAGCCTCTTTATTTTTATGAGCATCTATAATAGATCGATAAATTTTGAGATGGAAGGCGTTGAGAAAAAGTTTTTTTTTTTTTTTCTGGGGATGGAAGAAATATTACGTATTTTAATTATCTGCTTGTTTTTATCTTCTTACCTTCTTTCAGTTCTTTATAAGCTTTCTGACTAAAGTTGTTTTTGAAGAGGATGGCAAATTTTGCATTTAAGCAATTTCCATAAGAAATTTTTTGTAAGTTTTCAAACTTTTCGATGGAGAAAAAATTAATCAAGCATGAGAAGTTTAGGTGGGTTATAATCATTTGTTATTATTTAACGCATAGCTAGAGGCACATTGATGGTTAATCAAACATTGAATAGCCTTGATTAAAATAGCTTTTTTACTTTTAGGAAGATAAGGAGGGGGTTTGGAGCTTTATGATTTGCTATGTTTTCCTAGCTGTAAAGATAATCAACTAATCCTAGATTTCTATGGAATGGGGTACAAAATTCAAAGAATCAGTGAAACGTCAGCTGCAGGGGCGTAGCCAGGAATTTGAAGAAGGGGGGGGGGGGGGGCAAAAAAAATTTATATGGAAATTCAGGGGGGAAGAGGGGGATTTTTATGATTTTTTCATAAAACTCCTAGCAAAATGAAGAAATTTAAGTTAACGTCGGGGGATTTGTCCCCCAAATCCCCCCCGCTGGCAACCCCCGCTGAATACTAAATGATAATGCGTGTCAAAAAGTTCCAGGCTCAGTTTTAGGGACTGGTTGAATCAAAAATAATGGGATTTTTTATTATTATTATTTATTTGTCGACGTTACCGTCCGGAAGAATTAGTATTTATACATGTTTTTACTTTTTACATTGATTAGTGATACATTTCATATCATTATGGGTGACGTAGAATCAAGCTTCTAATCTCCAAATCTAGGTTTCAAATAAACTAAGGCTCTCGTTTCAATCTTCTGTGGGCGTGACGTGATAAATTCAGGTCCGTTCTGACAATATTCCGTTATAAGGTAATCTTGTAGCTCTCGTTCCTATTTCTCCCGTTACACTTCAAGTTCCTGATCCGATCCTTAATCCAACGTTGCCCAAAATGCCCAATTATGGCTTGACTCGTACATTAAGCAGTCGAATTATCTAAACTTCTGAAAAAGAACAAATTTGGAATTGACTGGATTCGAACCGACGACCTTCGAGTTACCATACCAAATTTGAGCCAAGCGGCTTACCTATTCGACCAGCAAGGCACTTAACTGCATGATAAAATTGAAACTTAACTATAACTCGGGTTGAGGTAGGTAAGAGGGCCCTGTGTAGCCATATAAATTGTTACCAGGTTATGGTTTAGCACCAGAGTCGACTCGAGATTTTCATCGATTTTGTATGGCAGAGTCGACCCCGAGTCATACAAAATTTCATCGACTTCGAGCTCTGTTTAGCACAAATCTTGATACTTACTATAGTCAAATTCTAAGGATCTTGCTCATCAAAATGATGTTTAAAGACATTTCGTACTTACAAATTATTACCAGCTCCCTGGTATAGTACATCAGATTATTATGACATTCTTGCACTTTACAATTTGCAGTTTCCTGTCTTGTACTTCACCAAATCTTGTTGCTTTGAATTTATTAGATAAATTTCAAAATTTGATTACAGCAGCTCTAGATTTAAGAGTTGACATTCGTGAATTCCGCATAGCTTTAAGCAGGGTAGCATCCAGAACTTTTGCAAGAAATTGAGTATGTTCGTATGGACGCAAGTTGGAGAAGTTTTCTCATTCAGCCCTCAAAAAAGAAGAATATGATTATAAAAATTATGTCAGACAAACTGAAATAAAAATTGACAAAATAGGAACAAAGTCTCCAAGAAAGCAGCATAGAAAACTTTCATAATTCAATCAATTTTCTGATACACTTGTGAATGAATCCACATAAACATCCATAAAACATGCATAAACATACATAGGCGAAAAATGTGAAAGTTCTTCATGTTACCGCAAAAGTGGCTTCTCGTTCTCACATTATTTTATGATATCATGACTTGATGTATGAATAAATATCCTCATTTTCTGTGTGTATATGAGTCAAGTCTTCATCATCGTTGAAACCCAAAACATTCTGGTTAACTTTTCAATTTCGATAATGAAAACTTGTGCAAAAATAATCACCTGTTCTCGTTTCCTGCATTTTCTTGTTGTTTGAAGAACATGAGACTCCTTTAATTTTTGATATTGCAAAAAAATGGAGAAAAATTTGCTATTTTACTCAATATATTTTGTAGGTTATGTTCAGGGCCGGAGTATATCTAGTAATACAATAAGGAAGGAGTTGCTACGTTTTTATATGGATTGAATATTTCTAATGAGATAAGGAATGAAGAAAGAGCTAATGATTAAAGCTTAGAAAATTGAAGCATGCACAACTTTTTTTGAAATATCAAATGATGCACCATGCAAAAAAGACAGCTCAAATGTGCTGTCAAAAAAGAGCCATAATTCATAAACATGGAGGGGAACCAGGCACACAAGTTTTGTGAAATGTTGACTATAGATCCTCTGATATTCATCGATTCTGAGCCACATTTGCCTTTAACTCAGATAACAAATAGCTAGTTTCGTCTATGTCTAGACAAAAATTATTTTAGATCTCCAGGAGATACTCAGCTACAGAAACCTAAGACAACAACACCAAACCTACTAAATTAAATTAAATTTCAATCGAGAATCGACCCCTAGCCCCTTCTTTATTCCTGGTTACACGTATAATATGATATGATATTATAGGAAGATATAAAGTGGATTATGTCATGTAACATGTAAGGTGAACATGTAAGAAAAGTGAACAGGATCATGTACTATAAGAAAAAAAAGAAGAATAAAAAAAATTTAACCTTTTTGTTCATTTATAATTCAACAAGTTCTTTTTTTTTCGTGTATTATATTTCTTTATTCTATCAAGTCGATTGACTATATTTTTTATGTCCTCACAGAAACGATGATAAATACTTGAGAGAAATATCTTGAAATTATGACAAGAGCATCGTCTCAATACTCTACTGAATATAAAATGAATTGCAACAAGTTCTCGGTATCTCTATTATTCACTCATAAAAAGTGTCAAAAGCAGCAAGATATGCAAAACTTATTTTTTGTGTGTGTCATACTTGGCTTGGATGCCTTGTTACAAATTGAGGAGACGATGAAGAAAAAAATTAAACTGACATTAATGTCATTGAACAATTTATGTTTTTTAATATTTAAAATGGAATCATCTCATAAAATTTCATTCATTCTCTCTTGTGTAAATTTTTTTTTATTACCCAGCTTTTATGTTGTTGTCTTTATTCCTGCCTTCTTAACGACAAATTTCTTTCTTGGCACTTTATTTAAACATATTATTTTTTTTATATTACGCATGTTTTTTTTAATGTGAATTATTTTAAAAGAAATTGTGAAATTTTTTGGATGTAAATAACAACTTTAGATTTGAGAAGATTTTTCTACGGAAATTTTTATAAAATCAAAGCTATTTCTGCACTCAATTTGTTTAAATATTTGAATCTTAACTGAGTTTTGCTCTTAATAAATCTTAAAAGGCATCTTTTACATTAAAGTTCAAGGTTTGTTAAATTTAAACTTAATGGGAAGATCTTTTTTGAAGTGTCTACTTAAAGTTGATTTTTAAGGGTGCAATTAATGTGAAAAGTTAAAGAAAATGTTTGTGAATTATTCAATATTTAAAGAACTCTGAGTTTATAAAACCGATTTTTAAACTGTCGATTTAATAGATTAATTAAAAAGCATGTAATGAGAGAATAGTAATGAGCAAATACTCATTTAGCAGTGTTTCTCAAAATATGCCCCACGAAAAAATTCAAGATGTGTCATTAATGGTGCCAGCGCGAAAACATGAATCGATGATCTACTGCTCCCTGGCCTAAAACACTGAATTAAAGGATGATTTGAGTATTCTTTTAAAATCATGATCACTTCTATACTCAGAGTGTTCTCATATCTTTTGTGACATATATTTAAAGTTCTCATGCAATCATTTTGAGTGGATATATAATCAAAGTATGTTATAGGCATTGTGTGCTCATTAACCATGCTTAGACTATGCTAATAGTTTATATAAGAGTTATTGCCAAAATTTATTACATAGGTAAAATGAAGCATAAGTGTAGTGATCACGTTGAAGGTTTATATAGCGACAGAGTGGTCATGGGTTCGAATCCAGGTAAAATTCTTGAATTTCATTTTATTGAATAGCATTTATTCAGTACGATTTTAAAACATTACAACAGAAAATGAGTATCACTAATCTCAAAAACTTAATACAATAGTCTTAAAAAGTTAAATCTCTGTGTGCATTACAAAATATGCTTGCTTAAGCCTTTGCAAATCATACGAATAATCATGTTGCATCACAGGTGAAACATTTTGTATGTCTCACATCATTAGGCTTATTTAAGCATGCTTAGACGAGAACTTCCTGTAACATGTTATATTTGATCGTCCTGTTCATTGCCTTCTTTCAGGTTTAATAAAAGTAAGGTTTCTTTGAATATCAAAAAGAAGAATGAGTGAAGAATCATTGATAAATGATGGGAGATGATTACTCAGACAGATCCAAGTTACAAAAGCTAGTTCCTTATTAACAGGGGCGTAGCCAGAAAATTTTTAAGGGGGGCCCATTTTTGAAAATTAAAAAAACCGTTATTTTGTATCCTTAAATCTATATTCATTCTTCATAAGTTTAAATATTTAATTCATTATTCATACATTAAATTTAATTTTTCGTGCTGATTTTGACATTTCTTTCATCACTTTCTCTGCATTAACTGGTTCTTCTCTATTAATACTTAATAAAACAATTATCAGATTTTCGTAGGGGGGCCCGGGCCCCCTATGGCCCCCCTGGCTACGCCCCTGCTTCTTAATATTAATTGTATGTACCTACAAAGCTACTTAAATGTAAAACTGTCGTCAATCCAATGTTCTCATAATTACCATATTTGTTTTTAAAGTTTTAAAAGTTCCTGAAAAATCCCTTCAAATCTGATCGTGTGCTAATCGGATTTTAAAATCCTTATTATTACCAAGCCATAGCTACAAGCATATTTTCAATCACATTGTTGATAAACTTTACACGAACGTATATTCATCGTTTTACTTATCATTACATACACTTACATTAAAAGCAATAAATACTTTATGAAGACTTGGAAAATTTTTGGAATCCTTTTTACTCCCTCGAATCTCGCTCAACTCTTTCGTGCGAAAATTATCTAACAATTTTCATGCTTCTTAACGCTCAACACAAAGTGAAACGAAAAAGTTTTGTTTCTTTCACTTTCGACACAATAAAAAGAAGAAAAGTTTATATCTTTTGAGGAATCTTTTCAGTCTTTCTTGCTTCTTTTCTTTTAGCTATTCCAAATCATTTTCATGAAAAGAAAGCAAGAAAGAACTGTTAAGAGATAATTTGACTATAAGTTAAAACAGGGGTTAAATTGCAAGGTTGTTGTGCGATAAAACAATGAACGAAACTTTTTATCCACAAGCCAAAATAAGAATAAATTTTTGACATACTCTTTCTGACTTGATAGAAATCGTAGAAAAGTTTTGAGTAAATTTTTAAACTAGTTGTGAAGTCCATGAATAATTGGAATCAAGACGCATTTCATATTCTAGGTTTGTCTAGCCAAAGACAATGTCTAGAAAAAAAACAATATTTTTTGCCTTTCACTAGGCACGGCCTATCGTGAAGCCAAAAGCCACCATGATCCGGTGAAGAAACTTTCCAAGTGTACCTATCTGACAATTCTGGAAAAACTTTAGGGGTCGTTCACTTATGACGTCCGAAATTAACGGTCATTTTTCAAAAAAGAACAATAGATTTTCTGGAACTTTTATTGTTCTTTTCTTGCTGACCTCCCCCCCCCCCGGACGTCATAAGTGAACGGCCCCTTAATGAACTAATAATATAATAAATTGGATGTTTTGGATAAAATAATAATCCAACAGATGCACAAATAGATGAACAAACAGGACATGGACACAAGAAAAATTTCAGTCTTCCAAAAAATGAACTTAAAAGTTTAATGCTATCTCATTAGCCAATAAAAATAATGAATGAGGTGTGGCAGATGTGAAAGCGAGTGGGTGATAAGCCTTTCTAAAAGTTTGCCCTTTTTGTGAAGGATTTGACAAATATTCTTTCAAAAAACATTATTTTTTAAGGGACATGACCTTTTAGCCTTCATCTGAAAAGTTTAAATATGGATTATAAATAATAAATCTTTCACGGTTACACCTCAATCAAAACTTCCAAAAGTCTACCAGCTTATAAAAATTAAACAAAAATACTTGCAAATAATAAGCCATAGAAAATCCAATTCAAGTCATTATTTGCTGTTTTGTGAGCAGTGTGAGAAAAAAAAGCTCGAGAAATTAAGCTTAATTGTCAAGAAGCAAATTCCGTATGTATTAATTTTAATCCCATTTTTCGGTTGCTTGTGCTGACATTTTCAACTGTACTGCAAAATCATGAATGCTATAAATAAATGCAAGCACTGTCGCTAAAAACTTAATAACGTTTCCTGTTTGCAATGTTGGTGTATGGTTTAGAGCTATTCTAGAAATATGGATCAATGAATATTTTAAGCTGGATTCATGGATTTTTTGTATTTATTAAAAGTCGTTTAAAAATGATGTCTATAAAATATGGAACCTTTACATCAATTATTTTAAAATTTTCAAAGCTATTAACCATTACAAAAATTTATTTACACCCCACTCCATTGCTACGCCTTTGCTTGTTTCCTAATAAAACAGCTCAAATGTAAGACGTCATGATTGAATGACTTCCTACTCAAATATAACTGAAACACAAAATTCTTGAAATTTTAATTCCAATTGGCAATTTAATCATACCAAATTGACTATAGCCGTTGTCTATTTGTTTTAGGAATTTCATCAAAATTCTATATATTCCATTAACTTTATTAAAGTTCAAAATATTCAACATAAATGCCAACCAGTTATCCAAATTGTAAGTTACCGACCTTGTAATTCTCATCAAACTTAATCAGCAATTTCATCAAATATTTAATAGTGATACCAATTTTTGGGGATGATAGTCATCTCAAACGATTATTATAGAAATAGTTTTTAAATTTTATCACAGTAAAAGGACATATGAATGAATAAGATGCCAACTAGACCCTTTCATTGGTTAAAAAGAAGTTTTATGATCAATATTCACAAGCTTTCAGATAGCATAAAATGGATGAGGATAAAAATAATGGAAAAACAAAAGGATTTTTAGATATACCATTTTATGAACTATCTGAAGTGTCTTGTAAATTTCCTTTAAATGCTTTTTGTTGTTAGCTCGAAAAGTTTTCCATTCAAAAATTTTATTTTTGTTGAGTGGGTGAGGAATCAAGGTTTTAAGCTAAACTTTTTCTACATCGCTGAGGTAAATTTGACTTTTCAAACAATTTTCTCGCTCATGACACACACACACAAAAAATGTAAATCTGTGCAGAATGGAACGGTCCAACAATTCTAAAGAAAACCGAATACAAACTTTTCCATTTTTTCTTATGAATTGATAATATCTCTACTCACATCAGGACATTCCAAAAAAAACTAAGGTTAAAATCAAGCGGAAAATACAAAATCATCTATAAGTATTAAGCTATACCAAATCCGCATTACGAATTCATGATCAATTTGAGCTCATATGCTTGTTTAGTAAATGGCACATACTGAAAATGTAAAAGAGTAAAGGCGCGACCCCACGAGACATCTTAAAGAGGCTTTGAGTATTGAAGCTTTCAATTTCATCTGTTTATTTACAGTTCTAAGGAATGAAAAAATCTTGATTGTGAATTTGAAAGGGAAATTTAAAGAATTGAAACATTTTTGTATGCCTTAATGCTAGATGTTTAATTAAATTATTTTTGTACATTCATAGATTTTGGTAGAGAATTGCTTAGGTAAATGTTATCAGTAAAGTTGAGAATCAGTTGCTCAACAGCGTAGCTAGAATATTGAAGGAAGTGAAGGGAGGAGGTGGGGTCCTATTTTACAAGAATCCAAAAAAATTTAATTACATTCATCACTTTAAGCATGCTAGCGCGATTTTGCTAATTTGATAGTAAGGCTTCTGTGAACGAGACATCATACTTGATATCTGTAACACTTCTTTAGCAGAGCATGAGTTCGATTCTCACTTGAGACTGATGTATCAATCTTTTACAGAGAATGTTGTCGATATGAAAAGAATCCGTTCAATGCTCATTACATACCTCCTATATAAACCTGTCTATAAAAATTTTTAACAGGAAGTCATCAAGTCAGAAAGTATTAGTTCGCTACTCATTGAATAAAACATCCTTTATTAAAGTCACTACATATTGAACTGTGATTTTCAGGTCAAGCATCTCTTTGCAGTTTTAAACATATTCAAAATCGCAACCAAGCCGGTGTCTGTATCATCATGAATGGCTAACAAAAAAAAAAAATCCGTTAAGCAAAAATAAAATTAATTAATTCTACAACCTGTAACTCATTCACAAGTTTGAATACAGACGAGAATTTCCATATTTATAACAGCAATTTGTATGGATCTCGTCACATTCATTCCCTTATTTTCAATTTCAACTTTTGCATATTAAGGAGAAGCTGAGAGCACCACAGAAACCACGAGCTGCCCTTTAGAATAAACAGCAAGTGAAATAAAAAGTGAATATGTAAATATGGGGAAAGGAAAAAGGGATAGAAAAAAAATACTTAAAAATCGATTAAGGGGTTGAATAAATTTGAATAATGAGTCAATATGAAATCAAAAATGCCTTCTTCTTGCTCTTGGCTCGTTCCATGAAATGGTCTGTGAAATAAATCGACAGAAGAAAGTTTTGCATTCAACATTGGCAATTTATTTATGGTGACAAGAGAATTTAATCAACTGAAACTTTCTCTTAAAATATTTTATGGTGATGGTTTTTCTTTCACATTTGATGAATTGCTTTGGGAAAATTAGCTTTTCTATCCTTTTGGATTTTATTCGACAAATAATGCTGTAGATTAACCTTTTTACAGATTGCCAAAAGTCGTAAAAGATATTATTGATTTGGGTCTAATTTGTTAGTTTTCAGCATGCCACAATGGAAAATTTAAATCCTTTAATTTGTGGCTGGATAAGAAGAACTTTAACCATAAAGAATGTTGGGCGAATATCATCGATGAGGCATGAACTTCCGTGCGAGACTTAATAAAAGGATTTGAATTTATTTTGTTATTTATGAAGGATTCGAACAAATGTTTTCACAAAATTTCAACGTTTATAGCTTTCCAGTCGTTTGACTAGTTTAGTGGACTACGAAGCCTGTTACATAAACTGACAGATTTACTTACATAAGATTTAACATCATATCTTCAAATCTGATAAATCATGCACCGCGCTATTAAAGTTATCGATTAGAACAGGATTTTTATTGAGCAAAACAGTTGATCAATTCGAAAATCAGCAACATCTCCCCTTCAATACACACTCCAAAAGACGAACATATTTGAACTACCGAGATGCCCCCAAGCACCAGCGCAGAAGTATCCAATAAAACTTACATTATTACAAGCTGATTTCCATCCTGTTACGTCACGCCATAAAATCCAATAAATCATTATAATTTCCCTTCCTTTATTCTTATTCATTCAATATTATTATCGACTGTGTCATTCCGTGTGACGTTTGAATTATTTTACGTGTGCGATTCTATGATTCCTTCATTGCTCCTACCTACTTTTATTGAAAAATGAATTTTTGATGTTTTTCTTTTGCATGCTTGATGGGAAATTGAAAGAGGAAATTTCTTGAAAGCTTACAGTTATTTTATGCAAATAAATATGTAAGAATAATTCGTTTCTTTTATTTCTATTTAAAAGCTTTTAAGCAAATTTTCCAAAACATTTACAAATTTATAGAAGAAATGATGTTAGAAAGCAGCAGAATATAAGATGAAATCTTTCTTAATGATGTTCTTTGATTGTTGCTTATTTTCATATTCCACATGTTTGCGTTTCCATGAGCTTCACATTCATAAAAAAAAAACGAATGTCAAAGTACTAAATTTAATTTCTGTCTGAATTGAGTTGAATTGTATGAAATAAACTTTTTTTTTATGTTGCATGGCATGGAATAGGACTTGCTTGAAAATTGATATCGAAAATGAAATTTATTAAAATGATAAGTGAAAGTGTTGAGAAGAAGTGAATATGCATTCTTATTATTTATTCAATTTTAATATTTTTGTGTACTTCCAACAGTTGCAAAAATGATTTTTTAACAACAAAATAAAAAATTGTAGAAAATTTGATAAAAAGTTTCGTTTATGTTGATCCTTAAAAATTCAAAACGCATTTTGAAATCTTTTTTTGGTCAAATTCAAAAAGGAATGCATTTTTGGATTTTTCTTTATAACCTTTAAGTAAAAACCAATATCATTGTCGGCAAACAACACCATACCCCCTGAATTTTGATAAATATGAAGAAGCAACCATAGTCTAGATTAGAGCTAGATTCAGACTTCATTTAAGCGAAGCCATGGATCATACTTGCTAGATTTGCTTATAACTTCCATATGTATATCCTAATGTAAAACAAGTCGGGTTTGATGGGAATCGAACCCACGACCTACAAAGAGGCGATTTCTGACCACTCGATCAAAATCCCTGCCACTCAGTCACCGAAGTACTTATCTCACTTTAGCTTTCTGCAACACACATAAAACCAGTTCAACGCGAGCCCTATGCTCAGGCCTATCTACTACAGATATGCTCTTCGAGTCATATCTACACTAGCAGAACTCAAATTCAACTAGGTTTTAATCAAGCCTATTCAAGGCGATTTGACTTCATTTAAAATTCGTGTCGACTTCAAGCTTTGATTGAAGCACACATTTTTTCCATTTTAAATGATAAATTCGTCAGTAAATCAAATAAATAATTTTAAGCTGCACGAAAAGAGCTAACTCCACAAATTTAATAAACCAAGCATACCTGCAAATTCCTTTAAATTTAATAAGCATAAAAAATTTCTAAAAATAAACTTAAGTAAAAATTTAAGAAGAAAAACACGACACGAGTAAAGCACATTTTTCAAATTAATATGCTCATCACATCATGCTTATGAGGAGGATGTAGAAGAGTACGAAAAAGCTGCGTGTGTACATGCAGAGTTTATACAGAAGGCATCATGTCAAGCAATTGAAAAACTAACTGAATTTTTCATAATAATTTTTATGACACGAAATTGAACCGTCGTTGAACAGTTCGACATTTTCGTTTGGCCCAAAGCTATGAACAAGAGGGAGAGAGAACGAGATGATTCAGAGAATAAGGAAGACAGCGGCATGTATATTTTTACGCTTTGTTATTATCAAACATTGAATCACAATTGATTTTTCAGTGCTCTTCATATATCATACATTTAAATATGTTTGCATGATATTCATTCATATAACTGTGAAATATGTTTTCCTTCATCATTCATGATGTATATTCATCATGTATATATCGGAAATAAAATGCTCAATAGAATATGTGGAATATACTTTTGTTATTTATGTACATCAGCTAAAGTTATGAAGAGGCGTCACACGAATGGAACTTTAATATGAAAAAATTTCCTTTTTTTTTGATTGAATAATTTTTGGGGTGAGAGAATCGGAAATTGTATACCTTCATATGTAAAGTGTTTGGGATCATTTTGTTCAGGGGTGGATTTTGAAATTCATTGACAAAGGGATTTGGTATATGATAAATTTATATTGACAATGGTTCTATCAAATAAGGTTGATAACAAAGCTGCATATGAAGAAAATCTATTCTAAATGATACCTGGTTATGATCAAGAGTTTTGAGAATGCAAAACTTAAGCTACCGAAATCTCACAATTATCAATAAGGTATTAACTCCTTTTTCCAGGTGGCTGATTACTCATCAAACCCCAAAGAATCAGTGGTACTAAGGGTTTAGCCAAGAGTGGTTCTATGGTTTCCATCCCCTCTCCAAGCATATTCTCTCCTCCTTAGGGTTCGTTCACTTATTACGTAACGCACTAGGGGGGGAGGGGGGGTCTAAGATTTTGTTACGGTTTGTTACAGGGGGAGGGGGGTCTAAAAACTCGTTTTTTTGCGTTACGTAATAAGTGAACGAGCCCTTACTCATAACCAATTGCACTCCAAGGGTTAGCAATCTTTTTTGAGCCGTGGCACAACTTGGTGGTAAGCAATGACCGAAACTGCATACGACATACAAGTTTTAGCACCTACCTGAACTTTGGCACTGAAGCTCAGTGACTGCACTTGAATATGGAACCGAAGCCATTTTGGTTTCTAAGAGATGATAACCTACAAAAACCTTATTTTTGCTTTAACTTTGATTATTTTTGTCCTTTTGAGCCTTAATATGGAATTTTTCAATTGTTTTAAAATTTTAGGATTTATTTTTTATTAAAAACCTGTGCGGGGAAAACGTGCTTATGGCGATCACAAGTGATCACCGTATTACGAGTTTAAAATTGGTGTGCCGTGGCACATAACTTTAATATCACTGCCCTAGGCCCATGAGTAATACGAGCAACTTGTTTCGTATGTCATCCCTTTAAATCCTTTTAAATTGAATTTTGTCTTAAAATGTTAAGCAGCCATTAAGTTGATTCACCCCCATCTTTCTTAGTTCGTCCCTGCCTATTTTCAATAAGTGAGCTAGCTTCTCAACTATTCCTTACAACTGATTTCTTTTGCACAATTTTCATTTCTGTTTAATAAAAAATGTGTTGTTTTTGTTTTTTTAAATTGAAGATGTTTTTGCATACTTTATGATGCTATGGTTCATATTTTCATATCAGAAAGGTGTCACATATGTCGTCACATGTTCATATAAAATTCTCCTCTTACACTTTTAGTAATAAAAAAAAATATATATTTTTTTTTCTTCTTGTAAGCATCTTTACATTCTTATATTATTATTTATCTTTAATATCGCATACGATGTTTATATGCCTTTTTCTTTTTTTTATGCTAAATGCTGTAAAATGTTATGCTTGATAATTCATATTAAAAAAGAAAATTTTAATTTAAGCATTTTGGTATGAAAAAGTTAATATTTAAAAAAATAATTCGCAAAAATTTGACAGGTAGGAATTTTGAATAATGAATGACATGACCTCTTATGATGGTTAATAATTCAGATGGTTGCAAGCCAGACACGTGCTGAAGATTGAGCAGCTAACCTTTTTGGTTTGTGGATTTGAGATGGAACTTTGGCATATATAAAATAAAATGATTTAATTAACAGAAAAAAAAACTGTTGGAACTAAATAGCAAAAGCCTGCACGACATTAATTAAGTTGAGGCTTAGATCTTATCAGTATCGATTTTAAGGAATAAGCTAAGAGAGGAATAAACTTTTTCACATTCTAAGGATTCCCACACAGCTGCTCTCAAGTCATGAATTTCCAGATTGCCATCACAATAATACAAACAACATCCTTTGAAGTTCAAACTCAAACTCCAATGTTCCAACTGATTAAAAACCTCTTAAACAACACAAAACTGATTGCTCAAAGAAGTTACAAATTATCACGTGCCGCAAAGGTAAAATCCGTGTTACAATTAATTCAATTTATAATTCTGTGTAGCAGAAAATCTCGAGCGTGAAATGAGTTTTAGTTTCATGTGCTATAAATCGTGAACTGTGCACAAACTTTTCCAATATGTGAATCAAAATTCAATGAACCGCAGAAAGTTTATACCTGAACTGAAATAAAAAATTATTTTCCAAACTTTGCTTATTGTAAAGGCTGGGATTGCTTTGTTTTATGCTGCTTTGTGAGGTGAAATATTTTTCAGACATGCTTGGACTCAATGCTAATAATTCAATAGTTTTTAATTTAATCTTGGCAACAAAACAACATGTCATGGTAAATGTTGCTATTTCATCATTGATTAATAAGTAGTGCCCTGTACTCTTAGAATTGTTTGGGCGTTGATTTCAACTTTACAATATCACTTACTTCATGCTTAAGTGTGAGGATGTATGATAATCAAATCGTTCAGCATGTGTGACACGTACAGCTTTTAGTGGGATCTGGAACAACTATTTGAGTATACAACTGTCTGCAACCTACAAAGCGAGGAGGTCAAAGCTTTGTTTTCAGTAAATTTGGTTCGAAAAAGTGTAATTAAGAATTTTTGGTACCGAATCTTGAACCCATGACCGATGTTGCAATAATTAGGTACCGAAGTAATAAAAAAAAACCTTTACCTATTCAGATCAATAGTGATCCAGAGGTTCGCTAGGGCGTTTTGCAGCTAATGAGAGTTCAACGAGTGAGGATGCGCCAAACCACTGCACCGGAGTAATAAACCATTAATTCCACCACACCAAGAAAAATCAGCTTAAATTAATAACGACAAGCAATAAGAGAACAACATGTCAAGGGTTGAAGTAGCTTGATTGTGAAGAGGATTCGTAGTTATTTGGTGACTTTACTGTAGTTTTCTACGATGCTGAGTTTATAACCTTTTTTTTTTGTAAAACTACAGGCAGTTTAAGGTTTAGATTTACGGGCTAGAGTCAGGGATCGTAACTTTTTATACTCTCTTGATCCATGACACTTTTTGAAAAATACAATGTAGTTTAACCAGTTTAATCTCCGAGTTGTAATTTTTGATCAACCTCTAACCTAATAGATTATTAACGACTAGGTTCAAAATTGATTAGCACTAGCAGACTTTGTGTATGGAAATAGAGAATAGACCGAAAAACTCTTGGATTGGTTGTGTTTAAGAGGACGCTAGAGTCCTGAATATCCCAAACTGGCAAAAGGTGTCGAAGGATAAAGCTGTCTTTAGATTTTCTCTAAGCGCGGCAATGTGCTCACGTGCAGCCCAGCCAAAAAACTTAGCACAGTCGAAATAGCTTAATGATTTCAAACAACCTCAAATATTTTAATTACGGAAAACTTTGTAAATAGTTTTAGGTTTTTGAAAAAAATAATCATTCTTAATAATTACTTCTAGGAATGTTTGTTGTTGAAATGTTCTATCAATTCTTTGCCCTATTTTCAAAAAATTAAATTTTCTTTCAAAGTTCAGCGAAGAAAATTTTCAACCCTTCTTTTTAATTTTGAAGAGTTTAATTAAATTTAATTTATTAATACCTGACTTTTTTATTCACTTTGTAAGACGGGAAAACATTTCCTTGTTTATTCATAATTTAAACTATTTTCTGCATTTGTTGACTGTCACTAAGTTCCTTTTATTCTAATTTCGTATTCATTTGAAAATGAAGATTTGTCCTATTAATATTCAATGACTGTAAGTAATTAAACATTAATTTTTATTTCATGTCACTAAATTGCGTGCCTCATAAAATCCGATGATAATAATGATAATAAAAAAAAAAGTCAATAAGATGCTCCTTTTGTTGCTAGACGATGTTATTTTTAATATAATATACTTTTTTTTATTGATTCATGTAATTGATAAATGTGTGGCATGCATTGTTTCATAGGCAGGTAAAAGAAGTCACGATACTGATTTATGTTGCGGTATTTATTGGATAAAAGTACTGCTTCCATCTCCAACCAACCCTGAAATCGATATCAAATTAAATACAAATGAGCCATATAATTCTATTTAGCGTGTACCGATAATCATCAGCAACATATTATCCATAACTTGTATGTATGTGATGTTTTGTTGTTGTTGTTGTTGCTGCTGCTGCTTGTTTGTGTACAGAGGTTTATAATTATGTTTTGGAAACCTTTTGGCATTTCTATAATTGATTTTATGTGTCATAATTCGACAATATGAGATTAATTTTGGATTCTCTACGTGCTGGATTTCATAAACGAGAATAGGACCGTAAATGACATGAAAAGGGTCATTTTTTACAAATGATTTCTTCACTCATGGAAAGATTATATGCTGGGGTCGTTCATGAGTTACGGAAGCTGTCACATTCTTTTGTAGCTGAATACTTTTCAGTAATGTGGATACATTACACCTCAATGACTCCCATAGCAAGTGATTAAAGACATGTAATTTTTTCAGACTTTTATGAATATCATTAATCATTTATTCGCATTTTTGCCAGCAAAATGAAAGTCAAACAGAATTCGGTACGTCATGAACAGCAACAATAGCACTCTTTTCTCATTCATTCATTCAGAGCACATTCATTTTCATATTTTTGTGTATGTGTAGCTTGAATCATACAGCTTTGAGGTTTGATATTTCATTAATTAGGTATCTAGACAATTGAAGCATGCCTGACTCGAAAATGCAGACCGTCCACAAATTTTTAATAATAATTAATGAGTGTATTTTCGGACGAAGTTGAATCAGAAATCAAAATGTTGAGTTCTTTTGAATATTTATAAATTACCCATATAGAGCCCGTCCAATTTATTCATAAAAATAAGCTTGTTTATGTCTGCATCTCCATTCATCTAGAAAAATTGAGGTTGAATAAACTGCCGGCATATTCATACTATTGAATGAAAACATATCTTGAGGACATTAAAGATAGCATCATATTTATTTTTTTTTTGGTATATTTTGTATATGAGGCTGATGAATGGCTTCATAATTATTTTTGAAAATTAGCTTCCAACATCTCAATTTGGTATAAAACAAGCAGACAAAAATCAATAATTATCATTTTAAACATTTAAAGGTTCATTTTATTGAGCTACACGATGTTAAAGAGCAAATTAGCTGATATTACGTAGGACAGAATGTATGAATCTTAAAGTTTAAATCAAAGATTATTTTTTAAATCAAGGAAGCTATTGGTGTCTTCGAAAGACGAGTATTGTGAGCGAATTACGGACCTGTGAAGAAAGGAGAACAGTATCGAAACCGAAACAATGACGAACTATATCAGTTGTTCCAGGATGCTCATATTATTACGGTTCTCCGTGCAAATCGCTTGATGGGCTGAACATATGTTTAGACGTCCACAAGATGCCTCAGTACTTAGAGTGACTGTTGTAGACTTAATGGATGGCAAGAAATCTAGAGGAGAACCAAAGAATACCTGGATTGGACGTGTTGATAAGGACGCTGGAGTCCTTAATATCCCTTCTGCCAGGTCTCAAAGGATAGAGTTGTCTTTAGACGATCTCTGAACGCAGCAATGGGCCTACGTGCGCCCCAGCCAAGGAAGTAAATAAGTAAGCAGTTTTAATTAAAAAAAATCAGAATCAAGTCCGCGAACTAGCAAGAAAATCAAAAAAATCGCAATTTGCATTTGGAATTTTCATTTTGAAGTTACACGGACACATGGACTTGTGTTGCTCTGTATTGGGAGATTTATACCAGTTCTGCAAATGTAATGCAAGCTTTGATGTTCTAATGGTTAATGAGCTATTCCCTCCGCTTTTTGGTCTTGACTGTCAGACTGGATCCATATATTCTCTACCATTTCATTGTCCTATCCTGTTAAAGTTCGTTTCAAACAAATCACTTTCACTTTAATAATTTATGATAATCCCCTCCATCCATAAAAGATCCACAGTAGTAATATAGTCTGATGTATTTATTGAATGCTATATAAAATTTTCAACGAGGAGTAATTTCATCCATAAATACAAGTGACTTCATGCGATATGTATATATAGCCACATAAATATAAATACAATTCAAAAGGGACGAAAAATGTATGTTTGTGGCTCGTTAGATGAAAATGTAAATGGAATTGAAATTAATTAATGATGGCTTTTGCAACATTTTGACTTCATTTAAGCGATTCATTATTAATGCATTAAATGAAATAACATTGCCATATATATTAATGTGTAAAGCTAACACAGAAAATACTTTATAAAAAAAACTTTTTAAAAAAACTACGTTTTTCGCGTAGACTAAAAAGTAGAAAATAACTTTTATTCTTGGTTGTAAAGAATTTGGTTTTAAATTTTCAGATTATATTTAATAAATTTTTATATCCTAGTCAATATTGTTCACAAAGTTTCGAATAAGTGCACTTTGATCTTATCGTATAACTCAACAACTTAAAAACGTGGGCGCATTATAAGAGGAGAAATAAGTTTATGTGAAATCAATACTTTATGATAAACTTAAATTAATGCGCCCACGTTTTTAAGTTGTTGAGTTATACGATAAGATCAAAGTGCACTTATTCGAAACTTTGTGAACAATATTGACTAGGATATAAAAATTTATTAAATATAATCTGAAAATTTAAAACCAAATTCTTTACAACCAAGAATAAAAGTTATTTTCTACTTTTTAGTCTACGCGAAAAACGTAGTTTTTTTAAAAAGTTTTTTTTATAAAGTATTTTATTTTCTACTTTTTAGTTTTATTCTAATGAAATAGAGAAATAAAGATTATAGAGGGTTCATAGGTTACAGGTGTGTTGAACTCCACTTCGTTACGTTCAACTGTTTATAGATTAGAGTAGGTTTATAGGTTACAGGTGTGTTGAACTTCACTTCGTTGCACTTCGTTACGTTCAACTGTTTATAGATTACAGGAGGTTTATAGGTTACAGGTGTGTTGAACTTCACTTCGTTGCACTTCGTTACGTTCAACTGTTTATAGATTACAGTAGGTTTATAGGTTACAGGTGTGTTGAACTCCACTTCGTTGCACTTCGTTTCGTTCAACTGTTTATAGATTACAGTAGGTTTATAGGTTACAGGTGTGTTGAACTCCACTTCGTTGCACTTCGTTTCGTTCAACTGTTTATAGATTACAGTAGGTTTATAGGTTACAGGTGTGTTGAACTCCACTTCGTTACGTTCAAGTGTTTATAGATTACAGTAGGTTCATAGGTTACAGGTGTGTTGAACTCCACTTCGTTGCACTTCGTTACGTTCAACTGTTTATAGATTACAGTAGGTTCATAGGTTACAGGTGTGTTGAACTCCACTTCGTTGCACTTCGTTACGTTCAACTGTTTATAGATTACAGTAGGTTTATAGGTTACAGGTGTGTTGAACTCCACTTCGTTGCACTTCGTTACGTTCAACTGTTTATAGATTACAGGAGGTTTATAGGTTACAGGTGTGTTGAACTTCACTTCGTTGCACTTCGTTACGTTCAACTGTTTATAGATTACAGTAGGTTTATAGGTTACAGGTGTGTTGAACTCCACTTCGTTGCACTTCGTTACGTTCAACTGTTTATAGATTACAGTAGGTTCATAGGTTACAGGTGTGTTGAACTCCACTTCGTTGCACTTCGTTACGTTCAACTGTTTATAGATTACAGTAGGTTTATAGGTTACAGGTGTGTTGAACTCCACTTCGTTGCACTTCGTTACGTTCAACTGTTTATAGATTACAGGAGGTTTATAGGTTACAGGTGTGTTGAACTTCACTTCGTTGCACTTCGTTACGTTCAACTGTTTATAGATTACAGTAGGTTTATAGGTTACAGGTGTGTTGAACTCCACTTCGTTGCACTTCGTTACGTTCAACTGTTTATAGATTACAGTAGGTTCATAGGTTACAGGTGTGTTGAACTCCACTTCGTTTCACTTCGTTACGTTCAACTGTTTATAGATTACAGTAGGTTCATAGGTTACAGGTGTGTTGAACTCCACTTCGTTGCACTTCGTTACGTTCAACTGTTTATAAATTACTCCACTTCGTTGCACTTCGTTACGTTCAACTGTTTATAAATTACTCCACTTCGTTGCACTTCGTTACGTTCAACTGTTTATAAATTACCAGTTTTCAATGGGAAATTAGTAACGACTTTCAAAATTTTTCATTCATTTTATAAAATTTAATTTTTTTAAAGCATTCATTAGTAAAGTACATTAAAAATCACTCGTAAAGATTTTGTGTTTATCTGTACCATTTCTACTTCATAACGTGTGGATTCTTAACATAAAGATGCAAATCACATCTATATGTAACGTATTTATAACGGATTTTCAAATTTAAATTCAATGAATATCATTTATATGTTATGCAAAAATACGTCAAACCGTTAATAAAAAGAAAAGTCAATTTAATTAAGTTGGTGAAGTGTTATAAATAATGCAATACATTTAAAACAGCATAAATTTATGCTCAAACTTTGTGTGCTAAATGCACATCGCATATTAATAGTTATTTTGCATTAATTCGTAACGGACCTGTGCTTAACGGTTTTTTTGAAAATTCAAATATTCACTTACGAATATTCATGAAAAAATTACTTGTCAATTTTTTTGTCTTACCAGAATATCTTTAGCTGCTCAAATTTATGGTATAATTAATAATTAGTAATATTAATTAAACTATAATGAATCATATAAATGACTTTAGAGCATCAAAAGTATAATATTTAACACAAATCAAAATTTTATATCATTGACATTGGATTTTTTCCCATATAAAAAAGTTTTACATAAATTGTACTATAATTAAGCATTTTTGTGTTTCCAAAGTGTTAAAATATTGTATTGTCACCGGGAATACGTGTGCATTAAAAATTTAAGCTCGTTTGGAGCAGTAGAAGTGGTCGAAAAATCGATTACAAAAGTACGAAATTTTGCGGACAATCAATCAATCAATCAATCAATCAATCAAACAGATAAGAAAGCAAGTTAAGAAAAACGTAGTAACGTAGTAAAAAAGAGCTTATCGATGAAATGTGATACATAACATATGTGATAAATTCTCACAAAAACAAAAATGAAAATGAATATTTAAAGTCTGTTAAGTGTTCATTTATTTGATGTTTATGCAAAAAGTACATATTCTATATTCGTATGAGATTCTTATACAATTTACATTTTCAATTCATTTCATTTACATAGTTAAAAGTTTGCTCATGCTTTTATGAATTGCTAATAAATTTGATTTTAATTTCATTTAAATTTACCTTTTTTGATGCACAAGGCATGAAATATAAATTTATTTAAAAATTACTTTTTATCTAAAATAACATTTAAAGTTCGAGAATAGTGTTGTCTAAACTTTTTTGAGCCACGGCACAACTTGGGTGTAAGTCATTAATAATGACTCATTACAAAAGTCGCACACAGCATGCGGCTTGCGTCATTTACAAAAAAATTCTACGGCAGACAGTTTGAACAACACTGTTCTGGAATGTGAAAGGAATTAAAAATAAACTTTAACATTCAGACCTTAAGCTCCATAGCTGCGCGTTATGCGTTATAAGGCTAATGATAGTTCAACTTGAGAGGGTTCGCCAGGCCTTCCGCTCAAACATAGACCTACAGTTTATATTGGGCCCAATGACATTTCTGCCTTTAGCCTACAAAGGAAGGCTCTAAGCCTCATTTCCAGCAGAACTCGAAGTCGATAGGGTTCGAGTCGACTCGAATTGACTTCGAGCTCTGATTTCCAGTACATATGATTCGAAAAAGGACAAGTGCAAATTTCCCATGCCGAATCTCGAACCCTTGATCGCTGTGTCACTATTGCAATAATTAGGTACCGAAGTACTAAATCATTCCGCCACCGAGCCACTTCAGGTTACAAAATAGAATTAAGGATTCAATAATTCGCATTAGCTTTAAAGGATTGTTATATTTTGGATTAGATCAGGTTTTAAGTAAGAGTCGCACCAGACTGGAACCTGCGGTTTGAATCATTTGTAGGCGAATCTTTCAATGATAGGACGTAGCCTGAAAGGATTTTTAATGGTTTTGTAAAGAAAAGTCGCAGTACAGAATGAACTTTGAACTTTAAATTTGGAATAAAAGTCTGTATTAATTCCAGATATCTCCTATAAAGTTGCCAGAAATTGAATGCCTTTTATTACTGAGTCATAAATGTTTCCTAATGCAGAAGAAGAAAAAATTCTAAAAATACAAAAATTACCTCAAACAACAAAACTGAGTAGAGATATCTTTAAATATGTACATGCATACCATCCAATACTAAATTTTAATATTTAATCAAATAATACAACAAGCATAAAAATAAAAATCCAAACTTTTATCGTAAAAGTGTTGCCATTCCTTGTTTAATTTTCTTTAATCCTACAAACTCATTCACAGACGCAAACATTTCAACAAGAAGGAATCATAAATGCGATGTTTTTTTTGGGGACATTTTTTTTTTCATTTTAAAAAGCAAATTTTTATTTTATTTTTATTCATTTTTGCTTATTTCGTTTCACTTAGTGGATAAAATGTGAATTCTATGCACCCCTCGTGATAAAAAGGAGAGAAACAACACAATTTGTGGATGTCTTTTCAATAATTCATGCTTCAATAAATATTAAAGTGTATGTGAATTTTTTTCTTCGGATCTGTGGCTTCCTCCCCCTTCTTACCACGTTTATGTACATTTTTACAACCAAAAAAAAAAAAGGTCAAAAAACTGAAGGGAGAGACATGCAAGAAAAGTTGCTCTAGAATCATAAGAACATCCCCAATAGTTAATCATAATTATTGCAACCTCTCTCCATTTTTCTTGTTCACTTTTTTCACCTTTTTTTATTCATTCATTTAAAGTATGACTGGAAGGTTGTGAACATTTATAACAACAGAAAAAAAAAACAAAAGAGTTTGTTGAAAATGAAAGCTGAAGGAAAAAAACAAAAGTTTTTATTGTTCTTTTGCTTTTTTCCTTTCCTCGTGCTCTCTTCCTCAACAGTTTATATTTTTATTGTTATTTGACATTCGTTTTTATTGCATTTTTTTTGTTGCTTTTTATAACTCACCTTTAACTTCCATCTTTGTATCTGCCATCTCTCTCGCCAAAACCATTTTTTTTTTCTATTTTTCCATAAAGCGAACATAGGCTTACGAACTTTTACCTTAATGTCAAGCCATGTCGTGAATCTCAAGTACAAATAAAAAAGAAAAATAACAATTCAAATGGGAAGAACCATATTTACAATACTATTCATATGCTGCATAGGAACAAGTGGTGTAGAGTCTCTCTATGCTGCAATATGAAACGCTTGCTTGTCTGGCAGTCAAATGTGGAATAATCTGGGAGCGGGTAATAATGCAAAAATATAAAACAGGGCAGTGGATCTCAAATTTACACATTAGTGTCGCGGATAAAAAGTTAAGAAGCACTGCATTAGATTATGTAAGACTTAATCCTCAAGTATGTTGGGGCACTCGATGAAAATTATACTCAGCGAACAATTTAGCTTAGACATTGACAAATAGACAAAATGAATAGATCAGTCCTAAATCTACCTTACACACTAACAAAGGAAAAACATATTGAAGTTAAATTGTTGCAGGAATAGAATAAAAAGTGAAATTATTGTATGCATATTGAGTAAAACGCGAGCATAATACAGATATGTAGGAAAAGAAATGGCAAATGATGCATAAAAACTGAAACGGGATACAAAATATTCATATGAATTATTCAATTCATGCACATTTTCTATAAGCGTGTATTTAGGCGTATATCCCCATCATGTTTTCTTTCTTACATTTTTACAATGTGCTGTCTACCTCGACCCTAATGTAACGTCATTGTTCTGAGAAGTATGATAAATACACCATAAGCTGTTGGGAATAAACAGCGGTTCAGAATATTCTTTGTAAGAATACTTAGCAGTGCAATTTTAGGTAAGTTAATCTGACATAAATTTTGTTGGAAATGCTTGTTGAGAATTATAGAAAATGTGTCCAAAAAGTGGTTTGTAGGGATTCATTTTCTGAATTACATTAATTACAAAATTATTCACTAATTTGGATTTAAGGATTATGTATTGATTTGGCATCGTTTCAAAATGTCGTCCATCAAAACTTGTTTTTAAGTCCAAAAATAGACAATGCATCCAAAAAGCACCAAAATCGTTGAGATGATGAAATATGGAAGGTAAAAACCTCCAAATCATAAGACATGGACATGGTGCTGGAATTCTTGAATGTTGTAATCACTTGTCAATGATAAATCATACTGCAAGAGAAACCGAAAAGAATAAAACTTATATGGTATGCCGCCACATAGTTAAGTAGCTTCCGATAACTCAAAGACAGAAGTATGTTACCAAAAATCGAAAGTTTGCTTCTATTCAAAGTTTTAATTTATTCTGCTAGCTTGATCTCTTGAAACCATGTCAGGGGCTCAACTAGCATTTAAGCTGTCTGCTTGCATCTGATGTTTATGAGTACAAATTCAAGGCTGATAAAGCCATCAATTAAATATTTTTTAACTCCATGGTCACAGACAAAAAAAAAAGAATTCAGCACGTCTAGAAGAATTATATCGTTAAATTGTATACTCAATAAATTCCTTGGCATTTAAATAATCTACATTCACTTCTTCAAAACATTCTCATTCGCATTCATAATTTAAAATGATAATTCGAGTCGTATCGTATTCGATGATTTCGCTCCATTTGCTTTGAACATTTCCTTCCCAAAAAAACGATTTTTCAATAAATTCATAAATTTATTTGACATTTTTTTATGTCTCCATACTGTGCTGCCACATTCAATTGTCGATGTCTCGTTTTACAATTTGCGGATACGCAAATTGAATACCACTTCAATTAAGATGATTTAGTGAGCCTTCATTCGTCAATAAATTATTCAGAACTTGCTATTAAATTATTTTCCTATGTATTTTATAAATGATGTCGCATTTTCGATATTTTCGGAGAGAAAATGCTTTCCGTCTGAAGGGAAATCGTTGGTCGTGAGATTTAAATTTCGTAAATTAAATTTATGGCACAACGTCATTTCTGTGTTGTGCGGTTTATACTTCAATTGTGTGTTAAAAAATGCTTTTTTAATGCTTATGCCTACTCCAGTCTTATTTTGATGCAGCATAATAATTTTTTATAGATGGAAAAAAATCTCTTATCTTCAGTGTAGCTTACTTCCGTAACTTTTCTTCAGTGGTTCTCAAACTTTGATCCGAGGACTTCTGTTCAAAATCCTAGGCGTGTTAACATCAGGTTGCAGTGTTAACTGCATCGTGAAAAGATAGAGAGTGAAGTTGATGCCCCACTTTTCAAAAAATGTTGAGAAGCACTGCTTTACTTAGTTTACATTTAATTCTGAAAGAAAAAACTGAAGAATTATTGCCCATTTTATTATTGTCTTTCCTTCTTTTTCAACATTTTATGTGAATCAATTTAATTTTCATTTTATTATGTTGAAAAAGACCCAGGTGAAAATCATCTGCTTAATACCATTCGTTTATTGGAGGAGATAATAAGAAGAATATAATAAAACTGGGGGGGACTTATCTACTCTCAATATCTCCTAGCTCTAAAATAAATTTTCAATAAATTATTAATAAACAGTACAACTGTAAAAGATTCATATATATCAGTAATTCCCATCTAGCAAGAGGGCCATAATGAAACAATAATATGGGTTGCGTGTGTAAATTTTCCAACTTGACATCTCTGATAAGGAGGTGAGGAACCCTCTACTTTCTATTTTACACCATGACATAAAACTCTGTGTGTGTTTGAGGATTTTAAAAGTGAATTTCTTGGTAATAATGTAATTAAATCGACCCCTCGAGTGAGGGATTGCTTTATAATATAATTCAAATTCTTGATAATTTTTGTCAAATTAGCAATGCAGATGATAAATTTTTAAGGAACTTACTGGGCTTTGAATTAATGCTTTATTATGAATAAAGTTTTGTTGATCAACTATACATTTTGAATGATACATAGCTTGAAACCTATGAATCGTCCTTTTAATATGTGACTCATTCAAATACCCAACTTATCATTTAAGGTTCAAATGAGCAATAAAAAGAATTACTTTAAGTTCTTACAGAACGAGTGGACTTTATTGCCGACCAGAGTTGTCACCTTTCAATTTCCTTTCAAAGGCAAAAATCTATCACAGGTATTGCCTTTAGTAAGGTATTAAAAATTTGCCTTTAGTAAGGCATCAAAATTTGCTTTTGTCGAAGACATGCCTTCGACTAAGTGAAACCTTTATTAGTAAGTCTAATAGTAATTAATTTATTAAATGAAATAGTACAAAGTATGAGTGGACAATTATTAATATTAGCTCTGGTCTGGCTTTAAATTAAATTTTTCTTGATATGTGTTGGTAAATGAGGTTTGAGTTTTACGAAGTGAAATAATGGCCTTAAAAAAGTTAAAAAAAACGGCCTCTATGTTAAACTTATGTTATAAAATAAAAAAATTATTAAAAGAAAAAGGTAGCTGAAATATTGCTACATTACTGGTTTTGGAAGTCTGTGCTTCGCTACGAAAGGTAAAGAATCAGCGTCGTAATTTCCGAGATTAGCAATGAGATGATTAGAATGAGAATTTGATTTTGAGTAGAAATTGTTCGTGATTTTATCAATATAATCTTTAATTAATGGTATATTAGCAGAATCGTGGATGTCTTTATTTGATTTGAAATCATCCCAGTGGATGTCCAAAATCATACGCAGAATTTTATTCTGAAATAATTGAAGTTTATTAATATGGCACTTGGCAGCATTTACAAAAATAGGACAGGCATAAGTCATGATTGGCCGTATATAGGATTTATAGATCCTCAACTTAGATTCAAGTGAAGCATGAGAATTTCTTTTTAGAATGCAATAGAAACTTGAGAAACTATGTGCGCTAGCTTTATGAATGACGTTGTCGATATGATCTTTGAAGAGCAATTTATTGTCCAAAGTGACTCCAAGATATTTGACTGAAGACTTCCAGTCAAAGGCTAGGTTGTTGTAGAAAATTCGATCATTTCGTGTTTTCTCCAGCATTTTGAAACCTTTATTAGATTCATGTATGGTTGTGCCTATTTTTGATTGAAAATTTCCGAAAAAAAGCACCTCCATGATTTTAAAAAAGATTTTGCTTAGGTAAAGGCAGGGCCTAGGCATAGCCAAGAATTGTTGCCTATTATTAGGGAGTGCCTTTAGCTAGGTATTACCTTTAACAAGACACACTTTTATACCTTTTACTAGGCTTTATACCTGGACATTTCCAAAGGTCCAAATTCCTATTTGATAATTTTGTTATCGACTATTTTATTCAATTGTTCAATTGCAACATAAACTAAACTAATTTAAAAAATTTTCAATAATAATGATTTCTTTCAATTCCTATGAATAATATCAAAAAGTATTTTTGTTCGAATTAAGGCTAAAACCAAACATAGGTTGGTAACATTAAAATATTTCCTTAATATTCTTGTTTCTCAATTCAATGTCAAAAAGATTTCTATGTAATAATAAAATTGAACTCCATATTGATTGAAATTGATTTTTGAAATGTTAGTAACAACGCCTCAAGACCCTTAAAAAAATCACTGGAAATCTCCAACAAAATCCATTTTATAAGTAAAATATCATTTTCTGGTGAATTATAAAGAATTTTTATTAAATAAAGGAAGATTCTAAAAATGAAACTTTCTCACTTTATTGATGGAACAAAAGATTGATTGTCACCATGACGACTTTTCATATTTCATCACATATATCCAGCGATGCTTTTTAATAATGTTTATTAAACCGTATGAAATATTTCAAAAAAAAAACCATGAGACTTCATAGTTGTCAGCAGCAACTTTTGTTTGATTTCTTACATTTTTAATAAAGTTTATTTAATTTTTTAGCTTTGGAAAAATGAAATTTCAATGTTGCATTGAAGGATCAAAATATAACAGCTTTTCAAACATAGCTGAACGATCTGCAGCAAACAGTTTACCAAACGCTTGAATAAAAAAGTAAAAATTATATCAAAAACTGTTCATTCTTGTCATTTAGTCACCCATAGAGTTGTTCCTAATGACAAACAGTTGGATATGATAATGCTGCACATGACTGCAAACAGCTGTCAATTTTTAAAAATATTTGTTACATCTGAAAAACAACAAAAACATAAAAAAAAAATCAAAAAAGACACAATGACTAAAAGTGACATGATATGGAACTAAAATAATCTATGAATTTTCCTGAATTAAAAATCCTGAGTATGCGAATAATGCCCAAGCTTTGTTTGCTATTCAAATAGGAAAGCATTTTTTATTTATTCACAATTTTTAAACAAAAATGAACATTAAGCTCGCATGGCATCCATTCTTTTTTTTGTAAACTACATTGCATGCACATAGATGCCAAATTTCAATTTTATACATTTTCGATGCCGTGTGTACATGTGGGAAAGAGAAATAAAATTCATTGTTTGGAATTTATAAAAAATGAAGGAATAAAGTTTCTTTTTTCATGACATTGCATTTCGATTTAAAATCAATTATTGAGTTCAATTTCTGAGTTTACATTTTATTGTTATTTTTTTTTTCATGCCTGTTCCTACCTCCTTCGTATTTATAGACTGTTTGCATGCATTCCATTTACGGTTTCATCGAATGCCACTTAATTTGCAATTTTCTCGACAATATTGATATCAAAAATAATGAAAAGTTATGTGCTCTTTTAGTTTTTTATTTTATTACATGCTTTTTATTGAGTTGCTCTGTCTGTTGGTTTCTTTGTCACGTTCAAAACTTGCAATCGATTTTTCGACCACTTCTGCTGCTCCAATCGAGCTCAAATTTTTTATTCACACGTATTCCCGGTGACAATACAATATTTTAACTTTTTGAAACCACAAAAATGCTTAATTATAGTAAAATTTAAGTAAAACTTTTTTATATGGGAAAACAATCCAATGTCAATGATATAAAATTTTGATTTGTTTAAAATATTATATTTGAAATGCTCAAAAGTCATTTATGTGATTCATTATAGTTTAATTAATATTACTAAATATTAATTACACTATAAATTTGAGCAGCTAAAGATATTCCGGTAAGACAAAAAAATTGACATGTAATTTTTTCATGAATATTCGTAAGTGAAAATTTGAATTTTCAAAAAAACCGTTAAGCACAAGTCCGTTACGAATTAATGCAAAATAACTATTAATATGAGATATGCATTTAGCACACATAGTTTGAGCATATATTTATGCTGTTTTTAATGTATTACATTATTTATAAAACTTCACCAACTTAATTAAATTTACTTTTCTATTTATTAACGGCTTGAAGTATATTTGTATATAAACACAAAATCTCCAAGATTCATTTTTAATGTCCTTTACTAATGAATGTTTTAAAAGCACAGAAAGCGCACATAATTGAAGTTCAGGATATTTTTTAAGAAGTTTCATCTGTTTCCAGGTATGACTTAAAACAAATGAATGAAAAAATGTAATCTATAAACAGTTGAACGAAACGGAGTAAAACGAAGTGGAGTTGAATTTGAATTGCTGTGGTCGATATTCGATTGAAAGATTGAGACTAAAAAGTAGCAAATAAAAAAAATGTTAAAAAAACTTTTTAAAAAACACGCTTTTTCCCAAAGACTTAAAAAACAAATAACATTTTTTCTTGAAGTTAAATCTGTTGTTAAGACTAAAAACCAAGCGACCAAAACAGGAGCAAATAAAAAAACGTTAAAAAACTTTTTAAAAAACACGCTTTTATCAAAAAGATTAAAAACCAAAAGGTTGAAAATAAAATAAGATCACACTTTTAGCAAATCAGGATTTTAAAAGTTTTCTTGTGACAACTAGAAATGTAACATAAGTTTTTTTCAAAAAATTGTGATTAAGTCCAAGAACACAATGACTCTAAAAGCGTGGGGCGTAATTTAAGGATGAATTTCTTAGTTCAACTAAGTTCTTAAGTAAGAGAAGGTCAAATCTCAAAGCCCCACGCTTTTAGAGTCATTGTGTTCTTGGCCTTAATCACAATATTTTGAAAAAAACTTATGTTACATTTCTAGTTGTCACAAGAAAACTTTTAAAATCCTGATTTGCTAAAAGTGTGATCTTATTTTATTTTCAACCTTTTGGTTTTTAGTCTTTTTGATAAAAGCGTGTTTTTTAAAAAGTTTTTTAATTTGTGTGCTCTTGGTCATGAGAAAATGAACAACTGAAAAATTTTAGCAATTAATACCAGAAATATTTATTTCTTGTGAAAAATGAAAGCATTTAATTGAGAAAACTGGTCTTGATTGAATTGTTATTTTATGTGGGAGGAATTTTTCAATACTAAGTCAAAACTTTCTCATTTTCTCTGCATGACTTTGTAGAAATTTTTTGCAGGAAATTATTTATGGTAATTGTTACTGATATTTTCTCTAAAAATAGAATATAAAATTGAGATAATTTTATTGTACTGTTGTTAGGAGCTTTTGTAACCGAATATGTCGGTGATGAGATAGCTTTTTTGGGTTTTTATGGATCAGACCACTAATGCAGTATATCTGAATATATTTTGTTGAGTTATTTTTAACTAAAGTGCTGAAACATTAGAACAGCTTTGGCATGGGTATGCTGAAGACATTTTGTCATCTCTGTACTTTGATGCCTTCTCCATGACAACTCTATTCAATTTTATGACACTAGGTTTCTTTTAAACAATCCATCTAAGTCCAAATATGTAGATATACCGTGAATTAGAATCTTTCATAGCTACCCAAATGGCACAAGTCAGTTAATCGCTCAGAAATCCGGGACCAAGCAGATGTGACTTTGGCATGGTGCTGGATTTAAAATCGAATCTAGCACCAGGTCAGTTTATGCAGGCTTGGCGCCAGATTTATATTCGATTAACCGACTTTTGCTATTCGAGCTAGTTGAGGAGGTCAATTTGTGCACAAGCGAAGCGACTCAATTGATCTTGGGTCAATCACCAGAAAATGTCTAGTCTTATTTTGGTGCTTTTCCGCTGATAATGCTATAAAAAATCGGATTTTGAGTATCTTCACCAGTCAAATTGTGGCTAGGTATATTAAATTGGGTATATCAATGTCATACAATTATGCAGTATTTAACAAACATGAATAATAAATTAGCAATTAAAAAACAAATCGGCGTTCTGTTCATCGCTTTAAAATCATCAATGAATTATTTTAAATCGCTAATTAAGATGCAGTAGCTCTCTTTAAACTGTTAATCACAAAATATTTTAACTATGATTTTTAGCGCATTTTTGAAAACTTGTTTTCGAAAAGGAAGCTTAATAATGCACTTTGTTCGTTCGTTCGTTTACTCGGCTGGGTAAGCATAAAAGCTTTTTAACCAGACATCGTAGAGAGCTCAGGTTTGTTTTATTAGCTCCTTTACTATTGTTTATTGTCCGATCGAACAGTTCAAAGTCTTGAAACTGTGTATTTATGCTATAATTAATGAATTTTTGTTTTGTTTTCAGTGTTTTATCTTCAGCTGATCTTTGTTTTCAATAAGCAAGGTGTTGATGATGCAATTTGAACCTGAATATATATTCAATTCGGAGATTCATTGCTACTCTTTGACTGTTTATCATCCATCCATGATGAAGTGATTGCCGACCTTCTATAAGCTAGCAAAGGCAATAAGTCGGATCAAAGTAATAAGATTACGTAATCAGATTCAATAACATCTTATCTAAATAAATTCTCGATTTCTTAGTGGGTTAAAATCAAAAAGAAATCAAGTAAATTGAAATTTGTTTTTCTATCAGTAAAAGTAGGCACGAATGAAACCTTTTCCATCAAGTAAAACAATAACATCTGAAGGAAGAAAATAATTTTTACAACATCTTTATTGCCGGCAGATGAATACACAGAAAAAAAAGGAAGAAAAATATTCATAAAAGAGCTAAAAGCTTTGTCTTGATTAATTTTCATGATGATGATGATGAGAGGTTCAAGGATGGTACATGTCTTTATCTGACAGCTATTTAAGTATAACATGTTTTGAGTAAATAAACCAAACTTCTTTGCTAAGATGAAGTTAGAAGTCAACAAAACAGTAAGCACATATTGCAGCTATAAAGGAAGACTAAACGAGAGTAGAATGAGGATGAAGGAAATGTTGAAATTAAGAAACAAAGTCTCAAGTAATATCATATACGTACAAAGTTGGAGATTTCATGAAACTCATCTACCCATCATCGTCATCATCAATGTCATTTTTGTTGTTGTACGTATTATGGTCCTTTTGTAAAGGATGATGAAGAAGAAAATGAAGAACTGTCTAGCGTCGAATGCATAAAGATGTGTGCGTTTTTGATGTAATATTAAAATAGGTCACAAATACTGTTTATTTTTTTCTTCTCCTCTGCTTCCGGAAAATGTTCAAAGCCCGACTACGAATAAAAATGAATTTTGAACTTTGCGCAAGTGCGACTAAACATGCATAGCGGGGAAATTCGTGTCTATTAGCAATTCTCTTTCCTCACCGACAGATATCAACAAGTGAAGGAAAAGCTAGTACTGTCAGTGATTGTGCGCACATATTTCATTCAAATCATAATATTATTTAATCGTCTGTTATTAGTCAACTTTAGGTGCATTACTCTTCGTATTATGAATGATGACAAATAAATATTTGTCAATATATTTATTTAATGTTTTATGACATTCATCATTTTACTTCTTGAAACGCTTTCATTCGATATTTCGATGATTTATTTCGAGCCTCATTTGCGGCATTTTAATTACTTTAACATTAATTTTGAAGGAAATTTGAGATTTTCATATTTATTGTCGTCTATTTTTGGATTTTGCGCTGCCTTATGAGCTGCAGCTAGTAAAAATTGTAGCTATTCAGGTCAAAAAGGTTCGATCTAGATAAAAGAGTATTTATAGCACTGCTGTTTGGGGGAAACTTTAAGTAGTAATGGAATATTTGTCCATAAACTTTAGCTTTCTCTTCTAGCAGTTTAAAAGTTGAACTTTGGAACATACAAAAACATCCAAAGTTCTTCCTTGTTTTTCTCGATATTTCAATCTGAATGGATATTTTTGGGTTATCAGTTTAATGTTAAGAATTAAGAATTTGATTTATAATTTTATTATCCGAAAGATGAGCAAACAAGGATTGAGTTGGTTACTTTCTGTAACACAGGAGTTTCTGGGTTCGATTCCAGGGAATATCTAGTCGGATTTGTGTGCTTTTTTCGCTGTTCTCGGTTTGTATGATTTCAGACCAAGGGTGTGGTACTGATGAAATGATCAGAAATGATCAAAAATGATCAAAATGTTATTCTTCAGTTCCACACCCTTGTTTCAGACTTGCAAACCGAGGCTAGGTACATTAAATTGATATATCCTGGGTCATTCAATTGTGCAGAGTTGCAAATATAACGTTAAAAAAACATTTTCTGTAGATTTAGTCAAAATAAGTAAATCACCGAAAAGCCATAACCATAATTAGCATTGAATGTGTAAGCCTTAAATCTCTTAATGTTTGAAATCCAAAAGCTAATTCAAAAAGATTATTTTATTTCTTTATTTTCTTGACCTTCAAAGTTCTTGTGTTTATTATCATTAATTAATTTGTTTATCTGTAAAGATCAAAGACCTTAACAAAACAATTCTACAGGCCTTAAAATTTTATTTCTCGACTTTGAGTCTTTAATTCTCGACTTTGAGTCAATTTAAAGATTTTAATTGAAAAGCATTATGCCTGGACAATTTCAACTAAAAGCTTCATTTTAGAATTAATGAATTTTTCATGAATGCAATCAAAAAACGAGAATCTCTCCTTCTTGGAAGCAAATTGTTAAATGAAATGAGTTTTTGCCTCAATTTCCTGTAGTTGATAAATGCATTTTCATCGTCGACTTCCATCAAAAAATTTTTTCCTTCTTATTTTTTTGTGTGCGGCAGTTGAAAAGTTTTCCGCCAGTTGTTGAGAAAATTATTCAAGTAGAGAACTTTCATGAACACATAATTAAATTATTGTCGTTTCACATCTCCAAACAAAAGCATGAAGAACAAAATTTTTTCCAAAAACTCAAAAACCGTAAAAATCATTCAAAATGAAAACTTATTTACATTTAAATATCAAGAAGCGAGGCAAAAAAACTAAAAGACACATTTCCATTCTTTCTGTCTGGACTAAGCAGCTATTAAACTTAAATTGGAATTTTATGTGTACCGTCTGCACAAAAAAATGTGTTGCGAATTTTTTAATTATTATGCATGGAGTGTTTTGTAATTATGTTGTTTAGCATAAGCAATAGGTTCTTGCCTTGATTACCATGAAGGCGTTTTTACGACTTGAGAGGTAAGTTGCTATATTCCTCAATATCATTAAATTTTAAATAATCAACTGAATTCATCAGCTTTTTGTGAATGAAATGGAAATAAAATCTTAATGTGAATTTTATTCATTGCCATTTTATCTTCTCATTTAGTTCCTGTATTATTTTAAAAAAGGATATACGTTACATTATCTTTATCTTTTCTACTCTTTATGCTCATAAAAGAAGATGAAAAATTACGATACTAGTATTTGCCTCATGAATAGTTAAGTATAAAGTAGTTTTTTTTTTTTGTGTGATATCATAGTCTATAGACTAGACGTCGTGAAATCTTACCAACCAGCCATAGTACAAGATTATCCTACATAAAAAAATCTTTTCATTTTCTCTTCCATTTCTGTGTGTGTTTTTTGTTCCTTTATTTTGGCAAACATCTTCTATTATTAATACATCCTTTTTGGAGTGATATATAGATAACATAGCTTTATATACATATACCTACTCATTCTCACACATAAAAAAGTATGTGGCTTTGTCATTGCCTTTATCTTTTGGCTGCCATTAGAACAACTTAAGTGGCTATGAGAAGTATAAGACGTTAGAAAATGTATGGAATGATAAATATATTTATATCTCTTTCATTCTTCATTTGTTTGTGATTGTTATTATGACATCGTAATAAATTTCAATAAGAACGAAAAAATACATCCATTACTAAACTGGAACTTTTGACATATCTTATTCTTGACTATTGATATGCCTAAGTTTGTGTGAAGAATTAATGCTTAATGTTTTGTACTCAATTTCTCTTCTGGAATATGATTTTGTCTTTCTGATTAAAGTTGTAATTAATTATTGGTTGAATTAAGTGCAAAACCTTAGATGTTGATATGAATAAAATCAAATTGAGTGTTTAATCTGGGAATGGAACACTAGCTTTTGTTATTGGCATTGACAACACTCTATAATAATAATTATAACATTCTATATAATAATTGAGAGGTCGGTTTCTGGTGGGAATCGAACTCACGTTCACACAAAATAGGGTTATAGATATCCGGTCTGTTTTCTAACCTCTCGCTCCACAGAGAACTAAGTCTCGTACTGGCAGATTCGTCTATATATTGCTCGATACCTCAGACCTTCTACTTTAAGACATCGCACAAAGTAAGATATAACATCGAGAATTCAATAGCTCCTTTTCTTCGTAAATCATTAGACAATACCAAATTCTAGCATCGTAAACAAGAAGTGCTCATGCGAATTTGTTAAACTTCACTTTTTTATTACAAAGTTCAATTCCCAAAAGCTTTACTAGATTTTATCCATTTGGCAAATAATTTGGAATCTACTGAGCCAAATTATCTATTGGAATTAAATTTAAATCTCTCAAATCTTACTATTCATGATTTAAATCATTTAAGACATTCGGCCCACAAGATTCTAATGACGAATAATCCTTTTCTAACAAAAATCGATTCCTACACAAAAGAGGGACTTTCTATACTATTATAATAATAATTCCAATAGAATCCCAATTTAACCATGAATAATGTAATAAATAACCCTGAACTATAAATGCATTATATATATATATATACAAAAAGCTTTTCTAAATGGGACAACAACTACCCCTTTCATTAAAAGAAAATCAAATGCCTGTATGAGCTTAAATAATTTATTGAATATTTCGTAGGGGAAGACCTAAAGTTTATGTAATTTTGTATCTATAAATGAGGAGGTAAACAATTCAATATAAACTTGACCGCAATACAACAAAAACCACAAGTATTGAAAGGATAATTCTCATTTCAAACTGTCGTATTCATTTCGAGTTGTGTCCAATTTAATTTATGGAGTTGTTTGGGGATGGCGTCAATCATGAAGTGAAGAGGTGCTTGGGGGTAAGGTTAAGTTTTGTAAGCTTGTTGAACATATTTAAGGCTAAGACAGACGTCATCTGTTAGCAACGTATTAAGAGCATTTAATCATCAAGTGCTTGAGTCTAGGGCTACTCGGGGCACAAGAATCCAATATAAATTTAAATTATACCCCATATTATAGTATGTTGAACTTTATTCTGTCTAATAAGTTAGGTCAATGAGTTTATCTCATATCATATCAGGAACGGAGCAATGAGCAGGAATCAGACAAAATTTGATTCTTCTGAATTTGACGTCATTTATAAATAACCCACCTCAATTATTCCAGTTAATAAAACAAGAGTAACTTTTTCTATAGAATTGGAGTGAGACAATGGAAATTAAAATAAATAAAATATTTTTTCCAGACAATTCACATATTCGCCATTGTCGGTAAACTAATTAACATGAACATATGTTTTCACATGGCGCTGGAAATCAGTATTTTGTACAGTTCCTTTCCGAAAAGCACATGAAAAATCACACATACACGCGTACATATATTTTAATAAAATGTAAAAAACGCAATAGCAACAGCTAAATTAACCGCACACCGATACGTGACGAGTTGGAAAATGAAAAAAATAAAAGTTTCCTTTTATTCCGGAGGGCGAAATGAGTGAAAATGCGAATATATGAACGTATTTTGTATTTTCCTCATGCCAAAAAGTGAACATAAAATAAAATAATATGACTGTTATGCCTCACTTTTGTGAATTGTTTATTCATGTAGAGTCAAAAGCTTTTATATTATTAATGGAAAATTTCTCGACTAATGATGTTGATTAATTAGATACGAATTTGTATGAGTTAGACTGTTGCTCGTAATGTTATATGAATAACATCATGCAATGAAGAAAATTATCTTTCCATGTATATGCACTATGGGCCAGAAATGGAAAATTTTTCCAAAAATTATTTCTACAACTTATATGATAGTCCTTATTCTGTCCTACATTTACGTCCTTAAAACTTTGCCTAAGTCGACAGCATGTCCGAGATATGGCACTTCAAAGTTGGTCAGACGACCATTTTCACGTTACATTGAAAATGCTCTCACCAGTCACTGGATGGATGAATCTCCTTCAATTTTTTTTTGGTAATAGCTTTAAATAGTTCCTTCATTTTAAGGTATAAACAATTGCAAAAAACTTTGGAAAATTTTGTGAAAAACTTGATTTTTCTCAAAAACCACGTGTTCGTCATACTTCCGTTTGTGTAGGTCTTCACAAGCACAACCAAAGTTACTAATTTCTTTTTTATATTAAAGATTACATCAAAAGCTATAACTTTTGCATACATGTCGTATAATTTTAACAAAGTTTTGGTAGTGAAAAAAATTTTTTTTATAAAAAAAACACCAATTTTTTGACAAAAATCGCTGTAGTGCTCCAGGGATACCCATGGTAGTGGAATTTTATTTCACATTTAGAAAGCTCTCTGGATATGCTATCAATTAATGCAGTAAAATGAACAAGTGTTCTCTTGGCAAAGAGCACTTTTTTGACTCTGAAAGTCGTATGTCGAGCAAGGTCAAAAAAGAAAAATAATCATAAAAATTTCAGTTTTAAGTAAAATTTAATTTTTTTAAGTTAGATTGATAGATCTTTTTAAAACGCGTCTTTTGAGTGTAAATATGTCATAGTTTTGTCAAGTTTCATGATCAGTTTTTTAAAAAAATAGTTTTTTTCAAAAAAAAACTTGAAAAATAAAGTATTTGACTTTAGAATTTCATAAAATGCATTCTTTTTAACATTTTTTTCACTATTTTGTCTAGTTTTGCTCCTCGTTTTTTCCTAAACATAAATCAATAAGAACTTAACATAATTGAAGCCATTTGGAGGTTAAATTGAGTTAAAAATCGTTTAAAATTTTTGTATTTCTTAAATAGTTCTTTACACAAGTATCTAAGATATAAAGTGTTGCATAGTTTTGAAAAGGTATTAAAATTTCCAATATGTTAACATGAAAATTTTAGGAAAATTTTCAAGTAATATAGTCAATTTGGGTAAAAAACGCATTTTATATATGCTAGTTTTTAATGTTTTTCGTTTTTCTCAGCAAAGACTTTATGAAAAACTCTCAAAGTTTGCACACTTATTTGTTATATAAATGTTAATGACTCGTATAAGTTTTGGAATTTTCTATTGAGTTTTTCATGAGTTCTCCAAATCTGAAATTTTCAATATTAAAAATCCTTTTTTCTCAATAATTCCGATTTTTTATTTATAAATAAATATCTTATTTTGTTTCATTTTACAATATCTTTTCATTGATATGTAACAATCTACGAAAAAAATAAGACTAGCGAGGAATCAATAAAAAAAGTGTCAAAAATTTATGAAAATTCTACGCTATTTTAATTTTTTAGCATTTTCTGGTTAATTTTATTAAGTTTTGTAAGAGTGTTATACCTTTTTGCAAATTTATAGCTCAAGACTTTCATCTGCTTTCATCCATTAAAATTCGTATGAGTTTACGATAAGCACAACTGAAGTTAAATAAGCTTCACGTTGGCGCAACCAAAAATTTTGAATTTTTTAAAATCAAATTATTTAAAAGCTTTAAATTAAATCTTCAGGCTGCTATTAAATACATGAAACATTTATAACAAAACTAAATGAAAAAGTTTAATATTATAGCTCAAATAGCATTAAAATTAATATCTGGTTTTCTTCATATGGAACTGTCTTTTGTCGCCAACGTGAAGCTTATTTAACTTCAGTTGTGCTTATCGTAAACTCATACGAATTTTAGTGGATGAAAGCAGATGAAAGTCTTAAGCTATAAATTTGCAAAAAGGTATAATACTCTTACAAAACTTAATAAAATTAACCAGAAAAGGATAAAAAATTAAAATAGCGTAGAATTTTCATAAATTTTTGACACTTTTTTTATTGATTCCTCGCTAGTCTTATTTTTTTCGTAGATTGTTACATATCAATGAAAAGATATTGTAAAATGAAACAAAATAAGATATTTATTTATAAATAAAAAATCGGAATTATTGAGAAAAAAGGATTTTTAATATTGAAAATTTCAGATTTGGAGAACTCATGAAAAACTCAATAGAAAATTCCAAAACTTATACGAGTCATTAACATTTATATAACAAATAAGTGTGCAAACTTTGAGAGTTTTTCATAAAGTCTTTGCTGAGAAAAACGAAAAACATTAAAAACTAGCATATATAAAATGCGTTTTTTACCCAAATTGACTATATTACTTGAAAATTTTCCTAAAATTTTCATGTTAACATATTGGAAATTTTAATACCTTTTCAAAACTATGCAACACTTTATATCTTAGATACTTGTGTAAAGAACTATTTAAGAAATACAAAAATTTTAAACGATTTTTAACTCAATTTAACCTCCAAATGGCTTCAATTATGTTAAGTTCTTATTGATTTATGTTTAGGAAAAAACAAGGAGCAAAACTAGACAAAATAGTGAAAAAAATGTTAAAAAGAATGCATTTTATGAAATTCTAAAGTCAAATACTTTATTTTTCAAGTTTTTTTTTGAAAAAAACTATTTTTTTTAAAAAACTGATCATGAAACTTGACAAAACTATGACATATTTACACTCAAAAGACGCGTTTTAAAAAGATCTATCAATCTAACTTAAAAAAATTAAATTTTACTTAAAACTGAAATTTTTATGATTATTTTTCTTTTTTGACCTTGCTCGACATACGACTTTCAGAGTCAAAAAAGTGCTCTTTGCCAAGAGAACACTTGTTCATTTTACTGCATTAATTGATAGCATATCCAGAGAGCTTTCTAAATGTGAAATAAAATTCCACTACCATGGGTATCCCTGGAGCACTACAGCGATTTTTGTCAAAAAATTGGTGTTTTTTTTATAAAAAAATTTTTTTTCACTACCAAAACTTTGTTAAAATTATACGACATGTATGCAAAAGTTATAGCTTTTGATGTAATCTTTAATATAAAAAAGAAATTAGTAACTTTGGTTGTGCTTGTGAAGACCTACACAAACGGAAGTATGACGAACACGTGGTTTTTGAGAAAAATCAAGTTTTTCACAAAATTTTCCAAAGTTTTTTGCAATTGTTTATACCTTAAAATGAAGGAACTATTTAAAGCTATTACCAAAAAAAAATTGAAGGAGATTCATCCATCCAGTGACTGGTGAGAGCATTTTCAATGTAACGTGAAAATGGTCGTCTGACCAACTTTGAAGTGCCATATCTCGGACATGCTGTCGACTTAGGCAAAGTTTTAAGGACGTAAATGTAGGACAGAATAAGGACTATCATATAAGTTGTAGAAATAATTTTTGGAAAAATTTTCCATTTCTTGCCCATAGTGATATGTTCCCCTCTTGTTTCAATGCTGATATATATGAAAATTTATTTTTGCAATACAGAAACAACAGAAAGTAGAAAAATTGACATTTGTCATGCAATAATTTTATGAATTAGAGAATTAATAAAAGACGTTTAAGTTCCTTTCCTTTTTGTATATTTTGTGTATTTTGCTTCTTGGGTATAAGGAATGTCATTTCACATTCTATACTCATTTCTCGTCTCTCTTTATATTGAACAGAAGTATTCATTAAGGTAAAGAAAAAAATATGTTCCATACACAAAAAATTTGTATAGATGAATCAATGAAATTATCCTTTTTATGTCTGTAGGATGAAGTGAATGCAGAAAAAATTTATTTATTGGATATTTATAGAAGGTTCAAGTTGAAGGTTTTTCGGGCAAATTTGTAAGAAAATCTCTTAGGGATATGCCATAAGTACAGCGAAGAAAATCTTTTTTGGAATTGATTTTGTAGAAAATTATACCCTTGATGATATAAATGTGTCAAGGTGATCTAAAGACACACGTGAGGTTGACGAATAAATTTTTAAAAAAAAGTTTGGAAGTAAATTGAGGATGATATATAGTTTTATTGTTGTCCATAAACGTGATTATATTGTAGCTTGATAAACAGCGTTGGTAAATGACTAGTGTAAGTTTGGAGGAACTTGAGGTAGCTAAATATTATTGATTTTCTGGGAACTTCTGGAATAATGTAATGATCCCGATCCCGGTATATTGAGAATCTCTAGATTAAATTGCTTTAATACTTTGCTTAAGGTGAAATATATTGATTGGATTGGATTATTTTATTATAAGTTGATTATTAGGTTTCATCAGAGTTCTAAGTCAACTCGAGATTTTTAGCGATTTTGTATGGCGGAGTCGACTCAACTCTATACAAAATTTCATCGACTTCAAGCTCCGGGTTTTCTAATCAAGATAGAGTTGTAGTTTAATAACAGTAAAGTCATTTGTCATTAGTCAACAACTCTCGTCTTTTTCAATGTTAATGTAATTTTGTAGCTTTAGTTCCTTTGCTTCTCATTATATTTCATAGTTCCTGACTTGTTCCTCAAATCAACGTTGAAATAAGTCCCAAAAATTGGTGTAATTTCATGCATCAATCTAAAAGTCGCAGTAAATAACAAATATAAGGATTCGAACTGATGATATTTGAATTAAAAACATCAGATGTGAATAAAGTTTTAAATTATTACTCTACAGATGCACTTAATTGCTTAAATATCTGTACAAACATTACTCATACTGTAGCTTTCCTTAAAGCGCAATAAACAAGCTTTAAATCCCCCAAAAGAGAATTTTGAAATGTTCTTAAAGCCTTCTAATTTATAAAATTGATCTCAAAAGTGTTATGTACGAGCTTAAAGAATATTATAAGCTTCTATGTCAAAAAGTTTTTTTTATTAAATCTACAGGTGTCGTATTACATACTAATAAAAGTCCACACCTTTTAAATTTTTTTATATATACCTTCCTGCTTGCATTATCTAATGTATTTTAATGCTGAAAAGCTTAAGAAAGCAACATTAGACGGAAAGAAAATAAAAGATAGAATGCGACGACGACAATGAAAAGAAAAAAAAGGAAGAAGAATAAGAAGAAGAAATGGAAGTTGGAAGGGTAAGATATGAAATTTCCATTTCCCTACATATAGCTAATAAATTTTACATCACTATTCAGACGTGAAGATGGAGAGATTTCATTTTATTCTCACATCTCTTTTCTTGCTGGAATTTAGTGTTGTTGTTTTTCCTATTTCAGCTGTTGATCACACAAGAAGAAGCTCAAAAGTCAATGAAATTTATGGAGCACGATGTTAAAAGGATACTAATTCTCTTTATTATGTTCTCTCAATGTTAACTCGTTTATTGCAGAAAATATAATATAGAAACGAAGATACATTACATACTGACGATAAGAGCTTTTTCGCGTTGCTTCAGCTTATAAAACATAAGAAAGTTAAAACTTTTAAGTGTCATAAAATTTGAGTGAGCGCAGTTTTACTGTTGACGTCTTAATCATCTTCTAATTTGATTTTGAGATTTGAAAATTTACATTTTTTTATTCATAAAACAGAGTCCTTTGAGAAACTATGATGATACTATAGAGCAGTGGTTCTCAAACTTTATGCCGCGGCACATTAGTGTGTTTAAAAAAGACGTTCCGCGACGTTCATTAAAATTGGGGGTGGGGGGGGGGGGGGGGGGGAAGACTTAGTTAAACATTGCAATAGCTATAGATTTAAATTAAGATTCAATAAGCCTTAGCGTGGAGTTCATAGTTAAAATAGTGGCATGTGTATGACAAATTATTGCAGCTGGAATATTTCGTAGCTGAGTTGAAGGTTTTTCAAACTAGGAGATCAAACATCACCTATTTTAAGGGCGAAGGTTATATTATTTTTAAACTTGACTTGTTTTAACGAAGTTTGTAATTTACAGCTGTTATAGGATGAGCTGCAATCACCCAAAACAAATATCTTGATGAACTTAATCAATTAACATATGGTATAAGTCGGTTAATCGATCACAAATACGGCACCAAGGAGGTGTGACTCTGGCTAGTGCCAGATCGGTGCCTGATTTCTATTCGATTAACAGACTTGGATACACTTAATGAATCAAATTCTTGCCAAAGGATAAAATTTATTTGTTGTGTGGAATATTAAGGAAGGAAGCTGTCTTTTGAATAACAAGGTATGTTTCAGAATTGTTAAAAAAAAATTAGGAACAATACACTAAATTAGAGCTTTTCGAAATTCAAAAAAACTACTAGATATTTACTATTTTTTAAGGTTATTTACTTAAACATATCTTCTTTGATGTAGCATTTCATTTGAAATTTCATGAAAAATAATTTGAATAACATTAGTCAGAAAACCATGTTTTAGCAGATAACTTTTGTGAGCAATTTCTTACTAGAAGAAAACATGCGACTAAAATTACCAAAGTGTCAAATATGATTAAGCAGACAAATTGTCGTGAGTGCCATACATTTCCTTTAGAAAGCTCCCTTCAAAAATGTTTTGTAAGTTTCAACATGTGATTTTTATAATCGCAAAATCTAATTAAAAAATTAATTATGTTTCACATTGGACTGCACATTTTGCTCTTCCTTTACTCCAAATTAACTCTCCTTATACATACTTGTACATAACAATACACACACGTAGCAAACAAACTATGTACATAATATAATAAAAATAATGTTCTCACATATGTGAAGGAAGAAGCAGGCGAAGAGAGGCATTAATAATGGTAATAAAATTAAAGTTTATAGTTCTTTATTTCTCCGTGTGTGTCTCTTTTTCTGTTTCTCTATATTACCCCTTACTTACCTACTCACTCGACATACATGTAAATTTAATTAAATTATTTTCTACCATGACTGAGCATAAATACATTACACATATACATTTGGGGGATGCACGTTTATATATATACACTAAAATGACTGGAACCATACGCTTAACATTTAAAAAATCATTACGGTAAAAAAAGTTTCATTTAAGCTCTCTTCCAGAGGCAATACGAAATTCTCTTCAACTTTATTTCCTTACTTCCTTTCCTTTCAACCATAATAATTCTATTATTGAAGTAAAAAAATTCAACTACAATAAATTAGTTACACGTACATTTCATGCTTATATTTAAAGAGCTGAAGGCATTGAGGCTCTCTATTCAGGGGCTGGGTCATAGTCAGTAACACGAAAATATATTGTTATAGCATTTTATTGAAATACTTTATTCTTTTTATTATGCTTACAATTTTTTTTTCTACTATTTTTATTTTCAACAAAAAATAAGCATTCATTCAGCTATTTAATTATAACGTACTGTTATCATGCAAGCATCAGCGTCTCCTACTTATTTACTTGTATTATGCTGTTCTTAGAAAATGTATACATCCAGGAATAAAGGTATAATCAGGTAAGAGTTGAGAATACTTTTTTTTTATTTCCTAAGCTTTGGTTTCTTCATTAAATGAGGAAAATTATTGAAAGCTTTCTTCAACCCTTCTTAACTGCTGCTTTTTATTGTATTTCCTATCCCTGATTTGATAACAATTTATTTAATGGATGTATATGTAAATTGCAAGTTTATTATGCTTCACTATTAATTAAAATATTATTTTATGAAAATTATTTGAAAATATTTTGGAAAAGTGAAAATGTTTCTGTGTACTTTGGAAATGTAATGTGAGCTTACACATTTTGTTTCATCTGGGAAGTTTGTATTACTGGTTGCCCGAGGAGTACATTTTTAACTGAGTAATTCATATTGAAAATGTCGTAAAAACATTTTCATTCAGTTTCAAGCTTGTCGATTAAATATATTTTCAATAACTCAAAATTTTGCCGACATATTGTACATCATTGGAAAGGTATTTATTTGATCTTTAAAAATATGTTAATTAAATTAATTTTAAACCGGTTTTATCGGTTAATTTACCGGTTCAAACTTAGTGAGAAAATTAAAAAAAGTAAATTGGAATAACTTTTACAGTTTTCAACCATTTTCAATGATTCTTTTTTTGGCTGAAAGCCTATATATTTGCAGTTAGCTTTAACATTAATTAAATTTTTTCCAACGTATGGAACATCATTTTTTGCGGCCCCCAAGTTTTTGACTAAAGTAGCTCTTATTTGAAAACGATAATAGATATTGATTTCAAACTTTTTGCATGTTACTTGTATTTTTATTCCCTTTGTAACAACATACAATAATATGGGGTTCATTCATAAATTTTGACCAAAATTTACTAAAACAGCTCTCATTTGAAAACGATAATAGATATTGATTTCAAGCTTTTTGCATGTTACTTGTATTTTTATTCCCTTTGTAACAACATACAATAATATGGGGTTCATTCATAAATTTTGACCAAAATTTACTAAAACAGCTCTCATTTGAAAACGATAATAGATATTGATTTCAAATTTTTTGCATGTTACTTGTATTTTTATTCCCTTTGTAACAACATACAATAATATGGGGTTCATTCATAAATATTGACCAAAATTTACTAAAACAGCTCTCATTTGAAAACGATAATAGATATTGATTTCAAATTTTTTGCATGTTACTTGTATTTTTATTCCCTTTGTAACAACATACAATAATATGGGGTTCATTCATAAATTTTGACCAAAATTTACTAAAACAGCTCTCATTTGAAAACGATAATAGATATTGATTTCAAATTTTTTGCATGTTACTTGTATTTTTATTCCCTTTGTAACAACATACAATAATATGGGGTTCATTCATAAATTTTGACCAAAATTTACTAAAACAGCTCTCATTTGAAAACGATAATAGATATTGATTTCAAATTTTTTGCATGTTACTTGTATTTTTATTCCCTTTGTAACAACATACAATAATATGGGGTTCATTCATAAATTTTGACCAAAATTTACTAAAACAGCTCTCATTTGAAAACGATAATAGATATTGATTTCAAACTTTTTGCATATTAATTGTTTTTTTATTACCTTTCCAACGACATACAATAACATGGGGTTCATCCATAAATTTTGACCAAAATTTACTCAAACAAAATTTTCATACGAATTTTTCAAATTTTTTCTTTGATTTTTAATAGAAATACAGGAATAATAAAACGAAAAACTTTTTAATACTTAAATTTTGAGATTTATTATTAAAAAGATAGTAAAAATAAGAAAGTTTAAAAAATTATTCTTCATCATTGTCTAAAGACCCCAAATTTTCATAAAAGTTGTAATATTCAAGCGGTATATAAGGAAGTAGATCAAGAAGATCTTTCTTTTTTGCAGCTGTGATACGACGTTCGTTAGGATATTATATAAATTAAATTTAAATTTAAATAAATTTAATTTGTATATTATTATAAAATTAAATAAATCTCAAAATTTAAGTATTAAAAAGTTTTTCGTTTTATTATTCCTGTATTTCTATTAAAAATCAAAGAAAAAATTTGAAAAATTCGTATGAAAATTTTGTTTGAGTAAATTTTGGTCAAAATTTATGGATGAACCCCATGTTATTGTATGTCGTTGGAAAGGTAATAAAAAAACAATTAATATGCAAAAAGTTTGAAATCAATATCTATTATCGTTTTCAAATGAGAGCTGTTTTAGTAAATTTTGGTCAAAATTTATGAATGAACCCCATATTATTGTATGTTGTTACAAAGGGAATAAAAATACAAGTAACATGCAAAAAATTTGAAATCAATATCTATTATCGTTTTCAAATGAGAGCTGTTTTAGTAAATTTTGGTCAAAATTTATGAATGAACCCCATATTATTGTATGTTGTTACAAAGGGAATAAAAATACAAGTAACATGCAAAAAGTTTGAAATCAATATCTATTATCGTTTTCAAATGAGAGCTGTTTTAGTAAATTTTGGTCAAAATTTATGAATGAACCCCATATTATTGTATGTTGTTACAAAGGGAATAAAAATACAAGTAACATGCAAAAAGCTTGAAATCAATATCTATTATCGTTTTCAAATGAGAGCTGTTTTAGTAAATTTTGGTCAAAATTTATGAATGAACCCCATATTATTGTATGTTGTTACAAAGGGAATAAAAATACAAGTAACATGCAAAAAGTTTGAAATCAATATCTATTATCGTTTTCAAATAAGAGCTACTTTAGTCAAAAACTTGGGGGCCGCAAAAAATGATGTTCCATACATTGGAAAAAATTTAATTAATGTTAAAGCTAACTGCAAATATATAGGCTTTCAGCCAAAAAAAGAATCATTGAAAATGGTTGAAAACTGTAAAAGTTATTCCAATTTACTTTTTTTAATTTTCTCACTAAGTTTGAACCGGTAAATTAACCGATAAAACCGGTTTAAAATTAATTTAATTAACATATTTTTAAAGATCAAATAAATACCTTTCCAATGATGTACAATATGTCGGCAAAATTTTGAGTTATTGAAAATATATTTAATCGACAAGCTTGAAACTGCATGAAAATGTTTTTACGACATTTTCAATATGAATTACTCAACTGAAATCATAAAGTTTTTTGATGAATTTGAACATTTAAATAGAATTCGCAACTTACAGATCCAAAGATTCTCTTACATGAGTACTTGGAATCAATGGCTACAGATTAATAATGGAAATTGCTGTCTCTGCTATCAAATCACGTCTACAAAACTTCAGGAACTGAATATTGAATATTTATCAGATAAAATTAATATTTGAATAACTTGTCTCGAATGAGAATCGAACTTGCAACCTAAAGATGGCGCAAAGATTTCTGGCAATATGCTCAAAGCACTGAGCTATCGAGGAGTTCTAAAAAGCTTGGCAGATTCCCAACTTCAACTATTTTCTGTCTTACATCAGTAATGTCATACTCGGTTTACTTCATAAAATGTCGAAATTTCACAACAATCTACATAGGTGTTGCCTGAACATAATTTTGTAGGAGTTAAATACCATTAATGACCTTCATAATGTAAAATTGTTTAGGTAATATTCATTTGTAAATTAAGCACATTAGACATTTATACAGAAATTCTTAGAGACAACAAAAATTAACAACAGCATAAAACTTGAACAATTCAGACAACCCAGAATGTAGAACCAGAAACATTCACACATCCGCATGAACAAACATATATTAATATATGCGGATTTTCAACTTGAATCAACAGGCTGTCTGTTAAATTATAATTTTCTATATTGCGGTAAGTTGAAGAGCAATACACGAGGCTATATCACAAGCATAAACTGCCCGTAACCAACTTCTCCCTTCCCTTTCAAACTATAACTTAGTTTTAAAGTTCTTTTTTCATTTTCTCACTCCTGCCTCTCTTCCTCATTCATTCATTCATTTTCTCTCCATTATACAAAATAATTTATGTATGCAAATTTGAATGAAATTGATATATGATGTTTATAATAGACATATACATTCAGTATGTTTTGAATGATATATCAATTGAATGAATGAAAACTTTATTTGCTGTATGAATCTACTGTATGAATTATATCATTGCAGAATAGCAACATTGAAGTTGGATGTCCAGAGATTATGTTTTAAAACTATTATCTTAGGAGATTTTATTTTGAAAATGACGATTAAGTACTTTTGCACTGTTGCTGTAAGTTTAGTGATTGGTCAGAGGGTTAGATTAGGTTATGACTAGGATAAGAACAGTAAAGGACTGTCTTAGGATACAGTCGCTAATTGATGATGATGATGGGTTCCTATTGCTCCACTATGAAGCGTAGGGCGTCCACAAAGCATTTGAATCGCACTCGATTCTGGGCCAAAGCTGCTATTTCCTGCAGCTTCTTGTTCTTTTACAGTCGATAATTACTTAAGGGTTCGTTCACTTATTACGTAACGCACTAGGGGGGGAGGGGGGGGTCTAAGATTTTGTTACGATTTGTTACAGGGGAGGGGGGGGGGAGGGGGGTCTAAAAACTCGTTTTTTTGCGTTACGTAATAAGTGAACGAGCCCTAAGTATATTTGAAGAAAAGTCAAATTTTTGTTTATAATCCACTTCGTCGATTTTTAATTTTAGGGGTTGGTACCCTGAAGGCCACTAGATATCGGTTATCGGTGCAAGATTGATATGAGCGTGGGATTATAAGAACATCTTTTCAATCGTGTAGTTGCTGCATGCTTAATGAAACCGATTCAAAATGCTTCAAAATCTATATTGATGTGTACGCAAATCATGGTCATACTAAGCAGCAAAACATTATATCTGGTACCAATCCAGCACATGACTGAGCCACTTTAACTCACCAATCAGCCCCAAAGAACGTAACAAAATAGGAAATTCTTACAAAATAAAATCCATCAGATATTAACCCAACCTATATATCATATCACAAAAGCAACATATGATGATGATGATGATGAAAATGAGTAGCACTTCAAAAAAGTATCTCTCTTACTCACATCCCTCGTTTTTGTTAAATTTTGCGAATGGATGAATAAGTAAATAACTCATTTTATGATAATAAAATATTTTTGTTATAAATATTGTTGAGAACTTGAAGTATTTTGATGAAATAAATTATAATTGCTATCCTTTAAAAAAAGATTGTTACTTTGTTGAGTATTCATGGTTTTTGCTATAGTATACTTGTAGATATTAGCAATTAATGAGTACAGTGTTTACAAAGGTTTTTACTTGCTGTTTGTATTTTAAAAAACCGAGGAATTTAAATGATTTCAGTTTTTCTGAAATGAAAGGTTAAATCAATTCTGGTCCTGAATACCAAGCCTTAAACAATTTTTTCCGTGAAGTTTTGATTAAAATGGACTTACAACGTTGTTAGGAACGGATGATATTCAACAGATTCACAATCTATCACCAACTTACCTCTCTTAATGTAACTTAATATTCAAACATCCCCAATGATGCTTAATTATCATCATTTTCTTAATTCCATCCATTCAAGATGTGATGATAAAGTGTAAATTCTTCACTGAATGAAAAGCAGTTTTGTATCTAAAGATTTAAAACCCGCAAGTACTTGTTAAAGATTATCGGTTCTCATAGAAAAGCCAATTAAACTAATTTTAATTGGAATGAAATGAAATGAATGAAGTGGGAACTGAAGTTTATTGTTCATGCACCATTGCAGATCTCAATGGAATCAAATTGCCATAAAAATTTAATGAATAATTGTAATAAAGCCGCACATATATTCTCGATTATTTACACAATAAATACGGCTTTTGACTTAACAATTTGTATCATGACTAAGTTTAATATTTCTTGTTATCATTTAATAAATTAGTTAATTAAGATAAAGTAAAATTTATAACAAGTATGTAGTCGGAAAAGTTTAGCTGATTTGGACAACATTAAAATAATAAATCTAAGGGGTCGTTCACTTATGACGTCCAAAATTAACGGTCATTTTTCAAAAAAGAACAATGTTTTTCCTCCAATTTCTATTGTTCTTTTCTTGCTGAACCCCCTCCCCCCTTGGACGTCATATGTGAACGGCCCCAAACATAATAGGAAATGTGCGGAATAAAACAGAAGATAGATGGGGTGTATACATCTAATACCGTAATGCATTGCGTGATGAAATAATTACTACAAAGTTCTATCCACAACACACACGAGCATACATAGACTCCTCATAATTTTATATACTTATGAGCAACGCAGTTGTTCATTCATTTTGTTCAGTCAGTCTTTTTTTTTTCAGAATTAAAACTGTAGAAATCGTGCAATAAATTTTATTGCAGAAAACGAAAAGTCATGTATGTTGAAGTTGTTTTCCGCATTATAGGGAAGTTATTACTAACATAAGTACAATATTATAATAAAATAATAATAAGTTACATGACAGAAAATCTAATTCTCAACTACCTAGCTGAGAATTTTATTAATGTTACATATGAGTACTTTTGACAACTGTGCTGCACTTAATGCTTATTGTAAATTGTAGAGCTGTTAAAATCGATATGATGAATACCTCTGAAAAGTGTTTTTGAAATGGTTGTGTATTGTCGCTTTCTTGGAAGCACTTTTGCATTATGAGTTTGTAGTAAGTGGAAAAACATTTCTTCCGAAGCATTTATCATGATGTAAAAATTCAAGTAAAAGTAAAGTGACAATCGACTGTTCAAAAATAACATGAAAAGTTAAAGATAACATTAATTTTGATGCATTTTTAATGTAAAAAAGTTTGGCTGTAAGAATGTTTCCTGACACAGAACTTGAATACTTTATGAAAAAGGCGACTAAACCAGATTTGATTCTATACTAATTTTGAGCCAATTCTGAGCTCTGATTCCAAATCACAATGATATAGATCTATCTCTTTTTTGATTAGAGTGTAATGTAACATTATGCCAATTAAAACTTCACCATCTTGAACTTAAAACATTGAGTTTACACATGATTTTCTCTTAGACAGTCTTCTCAAACTGAGTGCCACGGCAAACCTGATTCTATTTGCACTACCGAACATTATATTTAACGGGACATTTTTTGGCACCAACATCTTCTGGCACTCAGAAGATACCAGAACATACTAGCTGTTTGAAACTGAAACCTAGACGAAACTACTAATTGTGTAGGTGTTTATTGTTCGTTTGCGGTAAAATGGCAACAGGTGCTTAAGTGGGAGAGCGTTGGCTGTATGAGTAAAAGGTTGTGGGTTCAATCTCAGGCCAAGGCAAGTTTTAGAAGCTCTTTTTCCATTTCAGCGTTCATGTTACGAAGCTCGGTTCGTGTATTGGGTGTAGTTTTGAGGTCTTCGGCTCATAACGTGTTTCCATTGCTAGGTATACAATGATATACTAGCATCTAGATGATTTCAATACAGCATCTTGAGCACACGAATTGTGACTAGGTACATTGTAAGGTACGTTAGGTCATTAGACGCATTCGTGTCTTTACAATGTGCAGAGCTTGCAAGTGGTTTGGATTCCACTATAAACTGTAGATCTAAAGAATGTGGTACAATAGATTATGTTCTCATTTGAATCGCAGTTCGTCCAGCTCAAAAGGCTGGGCCATCTTAATGCTTTACCTTTATTGTTCGTAGTTCAGTTTAAATTTTAAATTTTAAGTACATTTTCATTCACATTTATTTAACTTTTCCAAAAAAAAAACTAAATTAACAAAATTTTCATGTGAAAATTTAAATTAGATACAGCATAGAAACTTAACAAGTTTTGTCACTATGAGGTTTCACTATATTTAACATAAAGCATCTAATTAATTTCAAAGAGCTTCCAAAATTTTAAAAGGTATGTAAATGTAAAATTTACATGCTTTGCTGAACAAAGAATTTGAACTTATATTTTAATGATGTGATGATATCAAATAGAATATTTAAAGCCTAATTAATTCATGGCATGCATGTGATGAAGGTTTTAGTTTTTCAAAGTATCGTCAAAATGAAATTATTTATATGGCAATGGTATGTGCTTGACAGAATATGTCGTAATGTTAAAAATAACGAGAAGTTATCTCACAGGGAATTGACATAAGCTTAAGTTTCCATTAGTTGATAGATAAATGCTCTGGTGAGAATTTTTTTCCACTTTAAAAAATTATTTTCTTCGAAATAAGTGAGTCACTCCTCTTTCCGTACATGAAAAGAAATCCCAATAGATTTTTCGAGTAAATTTTTTCATTCGTCTTCATATTTCCCTCATCATTTCAGGAAAAAAAAGCTTAAACATGTAACATGAATTGAATATTTGATAAATTCTCTTCGACTCGTTATTGACGTGTTCTGGCAATGAGAAATTCACAATTTTTTTTATTTTTTTATATCATAAAGACATGAGTCAATATTATGAATATTCCAATTTGTATATAATGTTATCATTTTCATCTATATTTTTATACAACATACAGCATATCTTCCTTCGATGCCAATAAAAATAAAATTTATATTTATGACATGACATTAATTTTTTTCAAGCATCTCAATTGAACATTTTTTTTGTACTTTCTCTTGACGTCGCGATCAAAATGTATGAAAATATATTTTTTTTTTCGTTAATTCCTTTATGTGAATGTACTCGGATGTATGGATATGGAGTTAGCTTGATTATATGAATTTTCTATGGATCAAAATTCGTAGAAGCAATTATTTTTAAAGGTTGAAATATTTGCTGTCGACTATGTTGCTATGTATGTGTGATGATTTATGTAGATGCTTTAAAGAAGCTCCATTAAATGATTGGCCTAGATAAGAGTGGAGACGATTTGCCTTCTTACGCAACCCTACAATGGCTAGGTGTTGTTGAAATTTGAATCCATCTGAAAACGGATGTCATTAGCACTTCCAAATATTCTTTTTTCTAATTCAAAAAATGTTCATCAAATATTTTCAATTTTAGATGCAACCAAGTGTTAAAATTTTAGGGGGTAGTGTTGTGTAGGATAGCACTCAGCAAAAGATTCAAATTTTTTGCTCATATATTTTTAATTTTGTTCTTTTCATCAATTTTAACGGTACACGAATGATTAAGTTACAAAATACAGCTTGGGATTTTTAAGATAAAAACCTCCAATACCCCCCATGAAGTTGGCCATTGGCTCATATATGTAGCCCATTTAGTGTAGCAATCAAATAGAATTAATTATCACAAAATAGTGTCAAAATCTTGACCAATGCCCAAGCAGATTATAATCCTTTAATTATGAAGATTATAATCAACGGGAGCCTGAGTCTTGCCGGATCTGCATCAATGACTTTTTCATTTATGCCACTCGTGCATAGAGTTTTAAATAAAGTTCCCACAAGGATCATAAATGTGGGTTCTTTATGGAATTTCCACAGAACGAGCTTCTTCGTACCATGAATATCATAAAGCAAAAATTAAAAGTCACCAAATAAAAAAGAGGGAGCACTGTGCACACCCAAAAATTAAACACATGTAGAAGTTTATTTTTCAAAAGTACGCGTGTGTATATTTATGTGAGTCTGTCATAAAATCTCATGTGGAATTAATTTTAATGATACTTTATGCGAGTAACGAGCACATACATCATAATATGTGTTAATTTGCAGTAAATGCAGGTTGAGCAGTTGATATTTTTTAATTAATTAAATTTTTTCCGACATTAATTACGTAAAATTTTTTATATTTCGGTTTCTGTGCTTTATAAATGTCTGTGTAAATAGTAAATTGTAAATAGCCCCCGTGTATATGAAATTGGTAAAGTAAGCACACGAAAAACTCCACAGGTTTCATTGCTCTCTTGGCCATTACGTTCTTTCGGTTAAATTTACGATTTTAGATGCTGTGAGTTAATTAAATGAGATAATGTGGAAAATTTTCTTCAGCATGCTCGAATTTAAATGCGCAACTTTTTCTACGAGTTCTAATGCACCAGGCGTGTTATTAAAATTTATTAACAGATCTCTCTTGAATCGCAGGAAAATGGCTACAAAATGTCAATGTCTGACTTTATAGCTAGACATAACATCGAGAGGGAAACGAATTCAATTAAAACCACATTTTTGTTAATAATTGAATTATCATCCATAGGTAGGTGTGTCTGGATGCAAAATAATATTCAACATTCAATTTTCAATGCCACGTCTATCATCTGTCGCATTTTTCCTCTGCCTTCTTCCGTTAAAATAAATGTGCAAATGTAGATTGAAATGAAAATGTGGGAGGTTTTGTTTTTGTACGGAAGTAGAATAAAAGTGAAAATGAAAATTTATTCTTGCCTGTTTTACTTGTTGTTGTTGGATGTTAAAAGTTTGTGAAGCTAATTCAATTTTAAAGTAATTTAATAATTTTTGCTATTTTTCAGGGTACAAATATTCGTAATCCCGGGATAAAGTCTGTGCTGAATATTTAAGTAAACATTCAAATAGACATGGATATTTTGGAAAGTAATTACTTAATTGATAAAAAGTATCAAAAACTACAAATGTGAATCACGAATCAAGTGAAGGAAGCAAGCCACCGACAAAAGTTTTACGTCGCGCGGAAGAAAAGGAACAGCAAAGGAAAAATCAACATCCGTAAAATATATTTGAAGCGGATGATTACGATTTCTTAGCCTGATAACAGAAACCTAGACATTTAATTTCCGAAATAAGAATACGAAGAATGGTGAGATATGAGTTTGTATAAAGCCATGACTCTTTTGGGTTTTATTAACCATTGGAAAATTCGTAGATGAATGTTAAGCTATTCAAGTGGCAAAAATTAAAAGGGAAACTATGGGTTATCTTTACATTTTCATTCTCTTCACTTGTCTGAGACAGAAAAAAATATTTCTGTAAACTTTTTAATTTTATTAATAGGAACATTTGGATAGAACGTAACAGACTATGATGGGTGGGGAGTGGCAGGCTTTTTTTTTATTTTACTCAAGTTGTGTCTTACTCAATATGTTTAAACAAAACATTTTTAAAAATGTTGCACAGCTCCAGACACTCTAATCCAAACTTTTTGAGCCACGGCAAACTTTAGGGATAACCCATGACCAAAGTCGCATACACCATGCGTCTCGCGTCATTTCTAAAAAATTTATATGGCACAACTGTGTGTCGTGGCACATAGTTTGGACAACACTGCTCTAATCTATCATGTAAAACCTAATCGTCATTTTTGAACGAACTTTAACTGATTTTGCATGTATTTTGGTCAAGCATTTTCAAATTAAATTGTTTGTTTTAACTCCAAAATAATAAAATTGTTTTGAATTCTTTAATACTTTTTAAATTTGTGATAGAAAATAAATGAAAACATTTTGTATGCCATAAAACTGAAATATACAATATAATTCAATAATTCTACAAGATGAACTCAAAATGCCAAATTCTCCAGAATCATCACACACTCAAATACCTTAAAAACGTTTTGAACGATTCTGAAGTTTACTTAAACTTTTACTCAATCATTATTTGAATACATTTCTTGGAAATCTGTATGCAAAATTGCTGTGGAAGCATGAGCTTCAGTAAAAATAATCCTGAGACGATTTGAAAATTTCCAGGTAAACAGTATTGATGATGGTTTTTAGCCATTGTATATTGACTGAATCATTTCTGATGGAAATTGATTTTTAAGGAAGGATGTAGTCTCCGCAAAGTTAGGTTTCTGATAATTTTACTTGAAAAGCTATGTCCTTAATTATTTTGGTATTTCTGAGATTTAAATTTGAGTAATTCACAGGTAATTATTAATTGTGGCAATTAAAAGGAAGTGGGTTTTGGTCGCCCACAGTTGATTTAGAATAGGCAAAGTTATACGCATATTTGCATATTTAATAATGAATTAAAATTCTGTTATAATATTATGAAAAGCATCGGAAAAGAGTATGAAAGTAGGCATGCTTAGTTCCAAAGTAAAGTCACAATTATCATGCAACTTAGAGTATCTCTTAAAGAGAAAAAGCTTCTAAGAAAAGGTTCTTGCTAAGAAAAGAACAGTTACTAAGCAAAGAGGAGCTTTTAAGCTAGTGTTTCCTAAATTTCTTAAAGTTCACAGCTCATTTTTACATTAAAAAATTTTCGCGACACATTTGAATAATTTCGCAGCACAAGAAATAATTTTTACGGATGTTTTTTAAGTCATAAAACTTAAAAATAAGGAAAACTTCTAGTCTTCAAATTTTTTTTCGGTGCACCTGGCAATCTTTGAAGGCATACAGTTTTAAAACCACTTTTTTAAGCGAATAGTAGCTATTATAATTATTTTATCATTTCTTAAAATCAAAACTAGTGTTGCTAACGCTTATTTTTAAATTATTAAAAATAGAAAAGCATAATTAAAAGTCTTATGGTGATCCTATTAACAGGTACTTATGGCTCAAAAGATATCATTCAAAACCTTAAAAAATTTATTTCATAATTGGTAGCAAGACATGAAAAAATTTCAAACAAATCACTTGAATTTCATCAAACAAGTCTTCTGCTTCTTCCATGGCGATGATCATTATGATTTGTTTGTTTTTCAAACTTTTTTTTCCATCGCAAAGAAAACATAAAAAAATTATTTTTCAATTTTTTATTCTTCATATTTTTGATATGCTCATGTTCAGTCCTCCCCATCATGCTTTTCAAAAAAAAAATTCCTCTACCTCAACTTTAACAGAATTTGAGTTGTTTGTACTTTATTGTGTTGTTGTTGTTTTTCTGGTGAATAAAAATTATTCAGAATTAAATTCACATTATGATATGACTGAAAATTAAATCTTTTTTTTTTGTAGGCACATTTTTTCATATTTTTGTGTGTGAGTATGAGACTCGTTCTCTTATTCATGAATTCCTATCATGATTCCTAGCTAGTATATTTGTTTTATCGATTAAACAACTGAAAAAGAGAATATGAAAATTGTTGAAGAGCTTTTCTGTATCCAAAACCATTTAGATTATATTTTTATATTTTAACAAATGTAGATATCAGTGTTGTTTGCTTATAATGGAAACTATCCGCAGTTTCAATTATGGGGTTCTAGAAATAAAAGCGGACATTTTATGCGCATTTTCAGGCTTCTGTGTGGATAAAGATTTTGTTTATACATTTGTGTAATTTTGTACTAATAAAGCATCTAGTTTCTAATATAATTAATAATTTAAATAAAATTGGTCTGGAGTCTAGTCAGAAGGTGTAATATAGACAGTTTTAGTGATAAGAAAATCCATTCTTGCGGTATTTTCATTATCCCACGCGCACAACTACCTGGTAGTCAACCTATAAGGCATAACTTACAAACATACATCCATACATCGCTGACTTTACAGATCGATTATGATCCATAGCCTCCCTTAGTTGGCATCTGAGAGAGACTCTGTAGCTACTCTCTGCTAATCGCCAATACCAAATGCTATGCTATCACTGTCAACAGAAGCAGTTAAGTGCCTGGTCGAATAGGTAAGGCGCTTGGCTCAAATTTGGTATGGTAACTCGAAGGTCGTCGATTCGAATCCAGCCATTTCCAAATTTGTTCTTTTTCAGAAGTTTAGATACTTTGACTGCTTAATGTACGAGTCAAGCCATAATTGGGCATTTTGGGCAACGTTGGATTAAGGAACGGATCAGGAACTTGAAGTGTAGCGGGAGAAATAGGAACGAGAGCTACAAGATTACCTTATAATGGAATATTGTCAGAACGGACCTGAAATGTATCACGTCACGCCCACAAAGGTTGAAACGAAAGCCTGAATTTAATCGAAACCTAGATTTGAAGATTAGAAGCTTGATTCTTCGATAGTGATATGCAATGTATAGTGATATGAAATGTATCACTAATCAGTGTAAAAAGTAAAACATGTATAAATACTAATTCTTCCGGACGGTAAGGTCGACAAATAAATAATAATAACAGCTTTCTTCCGGGAGTTCTTTGGTCGTCCGTCTACTCTATTTTTTTAATTGGAGCTTCTTCAGGTCTCCTGATAATATGACCAGCCCAATGTAGTCTGTTGACCTTGATCCGCTTCACAATATCAGCTTCCTTGAATAACTGATATAGTTCTGCGTTGCTCCTGCTCTTAAAAAGATATCCTTCCTTTTTTGGTCCAAGAATATTGACTTAACATTCTAAAATCATCCCAAGTCAATCATCTGATTAATTCGTTTTGATAAAATTTATTATTAATGTGCCAAACCACCAAAGAACTTTACAAAGCTATTAAGCCCATGCCATAAAACAACACTGGATCAAAGCTACATTCACACACAAAAAATGTCTGTGAGAATATTGTACGTATTCATTTTTATGCACACAGAACATAAATTTATTTAATGATAGCTTCAAATCATGATGGAAATTGAATTATAATTTTTTGTTTATTTTATGAATTTATGTAGTGTATGCATAGTGTTCGTTCAGGGATTGATATAAATATTGAATCACTGAATTTCAACTATAATGAAAAGTGATAACGAAATAACTTTATTTTTGTGCTCAATAAACATTCTCATTTTTTTATCCCTCTGAAATAAACCTAAATAAATTCATATTATTAAGAAACAAAACAAAAAAAAAATTCAATTGAAACAATTGTTTCCTTCAAAATATATGTTTAATAAAATAGTCTGCACATAATGGCTTTAGACATCAAGCGATTTATGTATTTATATTTATTTATTTGTGCAATGAGACAACAGGATAGAAAAAAAATGGAAAAGAAAGTGCTGTGGGAAAAAGGGAATAGATGAGTTCGATAAATGTCGCGTGCACATAGCAATGAAAGAGCAATCGTAAGATTTTTATTAGATTAAATCATTCATTCTTCTTATTTTTTTTATACAGCAAGTCATTTGACTAAATTTCTTTTTTTTATTCGCGTTTTAGCGCAATTTTGAATTTTATATTTTTTTCAATGGGGTGTAAACCTTGTTTTGTCAGTATATCTTAGAATTTTTTGTCCTGTGCGTAGAAGGAGCGATAATTTTTTTTAAAACTTGATCACTAGCACACTAGATTTGGGCAACTTTAGTCTTTTATCTTTACATGTAATAGTAAACTTGAAGATAAAGCTCAAAATTATAAAAGATCCATAATAATACAGATCAGATCTGTACCAGCAAATCCAGATAAGATTTTTATAAGCTTGTTACAGTCAAAGTCGCGTAGCCAGAGCTTTAACAATCTATAACAGGCCCAAATGCGATCAAGTTCTGATTAAATTAATTTAAAGATTCAGTTTAATCTAAGTCACTTTTAGAGATTAAAATCAGAATCAAAATAGATCCAGTCAGATGCTGAGTTGTGATTGAGTGTAGTTTAATAATTTTTATTTAATCCGTAAATTTTGATTGTTGTAATAGTTTAATTTATTTAACTTATATTGTCTTACATGTTACGGATTTTTTAAGAAATTTGTAGCGTGTTACACTCGTTCACGACTTAAAAGTAAATGAAAGAATCTACGTTACTGCGCCTGAATGTTCAGGTGCATATGAGTAATTGTAACGAGTAATTTGAATCGAGTGCAGACGTTACAAATGATATGTAAATAACAAATTGTATAATATAATTAATCATTAGTTTTAGGATAGTTTAATCAATTAACAGTTATTCTAAATAGTAGATTTAATGTAGAAATTAAGGAATTATTCTTAAAATGCATGAATTAGTTAAGTTTCCTATGTCTGTTAATAATTACAATAAAAGCTGTCGTTTCTGTCAACGACACTGAGTATCAATCAGTCCCGTTAAACAAAGATCTGATAACAATCAAGACATTATAAGGACATTGGCTTTATTAAGGACAATGGAATTCTATCGTAGGGGACTTAGGACAAGGGTCAGACACTCCAAAGTATTGTACGGTATTGTACAATACTTACAATACTTACAATACTTTCCATACAAGTATTGTAGTATTGTACAATACCTACAATACTTACAATACTTGCCATATAAGTATTGTAAGTATTGTAAGTATTGTACAATACTTACAATACTTTTCATATAAATTTACAATACTTTACAATACTTACAATACTGAAATTTAATTATTCAAGAACCAAATTTTAAAAGAAATTAAATATTTTTTGAGTTTTCAACAATTTGTAAAACCAAATTTAATAGTTTTTTTTGACAAATATTGATAAATAACAATTTTTTTTGATAAATTAACATTATTATTGAAAATTAGCAGGGTATTTTATGAAAAACTAGCACAAATTTCAGTTTTCCATTAAAAGAGAGTATTTCTGATTATGTAATGGCTATAAAAATGGTATAAAGTTCAAAATTCTTTTGTAAAGCTAAACTGATGCAAATCAAGAATTGATTTCGTACAATTCTCATGCATAAAACCGTACAGGTACGAAGTTTATTATGTAAACTAATATTAAATGTCAATAAGGAAATAATAATAATAATAATAATAATCAAAATTAAATAGATTGGTTTTATTTTCACAAGATTTATCACCCTTTATAGCAAACTGCATTACGTTTTATACAAATTTTTTGATCAAAGTATAAGGTTTTAAGTGTATTCAAACATTACTTTGACGATTTGAATTTTTTTACCTCTGACAAAAAGGCGATAAAGAAGGAATCAAATTTAACAAACTTATCAAATGGTTTTTATAGCATTTTTTTTTGAAAATACCGAAAATACATATTTTCAACAACTGCATCTCTAAAACAATATAAAGCTGTATATTTTCTTATTTCTTTGTCAAAATTATACTAATTTTTTTTAGTTCTTATAGTTGATACTAGACTTTCACGATTTCCTGTTCCCGAAATTTTTGGGACAGAAACTCGATGAATAACAATAGTCATCCAAAAAAAATTAATGTCAAATTATCTCAATTGAAAAGTTTCATCATTTAAACACAAAAAAATCATGTTTGATATTTGAGTTTAAATTTTTGTCCAGTTCCGATAATTTTTTGGGTCCGGGAAATCGTGAATGCCTAGTTAATACAAAAATGTATATCATTTCAGGAAAATTCCAGAGATCGAAGCCGATTTTTTCGGCTTAACTCAATTTTTGATTTTTTTTTTTGATAGAAAAAAGCTATTTACCACACATTTCAAGTATTTAAATTGAACTTTACATGCTTTACTATGATTCTGTGTAATATTTTATCCAATTCTTGTATTCTTTTGTCCAGTTCAATCTAAATACTTGAAATGGGTGGTAAATGGCTTTTTTCTATCAAAAAAATCAAAAATTGAGTTAAGCCGAAAAAATCGGCTTCGATCTCTGGAAAATTCACTGAAAATTTCTGATGAAAAATGTCCTTACTAAAAGCAAAGTAAACTTTAAAGAAACAAACTTTAATCGAGGCATAGCAATGTTATGATATGACTTAAAACGCTATAAAAAAAACTAAACCTCGGTGTTACCTTTATGAAACTGAAGCAAACGTTAAAGTTCCTCTAATATGAGGAGACTAATGTCTAATATTCTCATCTTATCTATGTTTTCGCTAATAATGTTTGATATTTTTGGCTGCATCTGGCGTTGTATCGCCCTCGTTTCGAGCCAGAATACTTTTTTTGCTATTGAAAATTTTGAAAAATGAGTTTATTACCAAAAATTTTGTTTACAAATATTTTTACAATATTTGTATATGTTTTAGACTGAATATTTTTGAAGAACTATAAAATTTTAATTAAAACTTAAAAATATTTAGTTCAAAATTGCTAATTATGTATTTTCATCAAATTTTGGTTCAAAAAATGTAAAGAAACACGAAAAACTACATAAAAACCGTCAATTATAATCAAATTCATATGACAAATGTTTCTCAAACTGTCTTGTAAAAGCTACAATACTTACAATACTTTCCATACAAGTATTGTAAGAATTGTAAGTATTGTACAATCCTACAATACTTGTCATACAAGTATTGTAAGTATTGTAGGTATTGTACAATACTTACAATACTTTCATATGTATTGTAAAGTATTGTACAATACATTACAATACTTTTGGAGTGTCTGACCCTTGACTTAGGATGGTACAACAGATCATCGATCGCAGTGCCGCTTTTGCTACAAGCAAATCCAACATTACATTCCATTCTATTCAAACTATCAAAACACATACAAAACCATGGTAAACCAAGTACCAGCAGAAAAAAACATTTCTTAAATCTTAACTAGCAATGCACCAGCTCTTATAAAAATGAGACTAGTCTCCTAGATCCAAATGGATTAAACTAGATCATTATGTAAACCATTGCTTAAAATCCTCAAATACAAAATTCTATTTAAAAATGATAAAAATAAATTATTGGATTAGAGTAATGCAGATTAAGATGCCCTCAAATATTCGGATATCAAAAATAAAGTTAACAAGAAATTAGACATCTGAAAGAATGTGGGCAAATGCCAAAAAATATGATATCCATCCAAATGTCAGTAACATTTCAAACAGATCTGATTTTCAGAAAACCTCCACCATAACAAACAAACAACCTGAGGAATGAATTAGCATATATCTATGTAGAAGCGCTTTCACGTCAACGCGGACATTTTTGATATTTTTGTAGGATACCTTTGCTGTTCATCATTTTTTTCATTCCTTTATTTTCAAGGCGGTAGAGAAAAATGAGCAATAACTTTTAGAAATGACAATGATTGACATAAAAATACAACAGCGAGTCGTAAAATTATTGCATGGTGATGAAGATTCCTCAAATACAATTCTTCATCATCGTCATTCCTTCGTTTTGTTCTCATATTATTCCTTTTGTGTGTGTTCATTTTATGGTTACGATGTCAATCATGAGAAATAAAAAAGCATAAAAAGATGTATATGATATCGTTGGTTTTTTGTGTGCTTTTCTTCACTGATAATCATTTTGTATCCTTTAACATTCCATAGATTTATGTTTATACATATGATAACACAATTGTCCATAAATCTGAGTGATGCCTCGAAAACCTTATCTGAAAACATTCAAAGCACGACATAAAAAGACATGAAATTTTGGATAGTAAACTAAAATATGATTCAGTCACACTATCGTTAAAGCTTAGCTTAGGTTCAAAGTATCCTTTACTTCTTCATTGTGCGTTAACATTACGAGATCCTCATTTAAGATTTTAAAATAAAAGGGAAATAAAAAAATAAAATGAGTAATTTGCACTCAAAACATTATCTCGTTTTTTATTACAAGAAGTCATGCAACGACGATCTTGTACCGCTTTTTTTCTGTTTCAGTTTCATTCATATAAACCTTAAGATGAATTCACAAACCTTTTATGAGAGTACTCTTTTTAAAATGAAATATTTAACGACACCTTAAATTTTTTTTTGTTTAATAAATTACAATTATATTTTTATGTGTATACATTTTATGGAGCTTTGTCATTATGACATATATTCATGTCGTGTAACATAAAGTAAGTGGATTAATGTTAATTATTTTCTGAGTGAGGTTATCAAGAATTCAATTTTCAAGATTTTCATTTTATTTAAAGTCAGATTTATGAGAAAAATAACTTAAAGCGTGAATTAATGCAAGCACATGATATAATCAGCACTGGAGCAATTCTTCAGAATCCTTCAGCATCTCTTTTCTTTTCATATACCAAATTTGTAAGTGAAAAGAAATTTTTAATAGGTTCTTACCAGAGCTCGAAGTCGACTCAAGATTTTCATCGATTTTGTGTGGCTGAGTCGACTCCGTACAAAATTTCATCGACTTCGAGCTCTAGTTTCTAATAGCTAAAGTTTTAAGGAAAACCTTTGTCTTTTCAGATCAATTCTGATCCAGAGGTGGGCTAGGGCGATTCGCAACTAAATGAAAGTTTAACGAGTGAGGATTGCGCCAAACCACTGCACTCACACCTAGAGCTACAATTTGTAGTGGGATGCGAACCACTTTTTTGATGACATTTCTGTCTGTAGTCTACAAAGGAAAGCTGTGAGCCTCATTTCCAGTATGATTCGAAAAAGGACAAGTGAAAAATTTCTCATACCCGGTCTCGAACCCATGATCGCTGTGTCAGTATTGCAATGATTAGGTACCGAAGAACTAAACCATTCCGCCACCCAGCCACTTCAGTTCACTAGAAAAAGTCTGAGTAAAATATTAATTTAAAAATTTGACATTCTTAGCGACTCCATTAGTGTTTTTCCTAAAGTCATTGGAATTGACAGGCATACAAAATGACATTAAATTCAACTCTTTTAAGTCATTATTGAGTCTTGGAATTTTTGCAACTCTTTATCAATACTTTATAAAGCCATTCAGATATAGACAATTTTAGACATCGTTATCAGCAAACTCTTTAAAAATTTAGATAACCTTTACCTTCGTCTTCCGTTATCAACATTAATTAGATACGGGGGCAGGTGCTTGTGATGCCAAGTAGTAAATATTTCAATTTAATAGCTCTAATCTAATCAAAACCTGTTGACGTTTTTGTCGATAAATATGGTTCTTATCAAAACTTTATTCAAGATTGCTATTTTTAAGCCTTGAGATTTGGCAATGTATAAAAGTGGAAGAAAATAACTGCCAGGTAGCATTTAGTGTCCAAATTTTGACTTAAGATGTTGGGAAAGAGTTTGTTATTCGTTTTCGCACTTTTAGTAGCCGTTAATGGTGATGGAAGAATCATCTTCCGTTTCTACCATGAGTAAGTGATTAATAAAAAGTTTGTTGTGAAAATTGATGATGTGACAATATTATTAATAATTCTAGACCAACATATGTGACTGACTACTCTGTCATTGATTTCCATACAATCCTTAACCATCCAAATTTCGGACGTACACGAGAAACAGTTATTTTCCATCATGGTGCTGGTCAAACAGTTGCTACACCACAAGTACATGACGTAATCACAGCATACGCATCAAGACAACAATTCAATTTCATTGCAATCGTCTATGATGATGCTGCAACAATCAGCACAGATGTAAGTTATTCTAAATATTTCAAATGGCAATAAATTAAAATTTTATCAATCGAATAGACTGCCAACGCTCTCGCTGCTGGAGTTTCATCAAGTTTGATCAACTTGTTCGACAATGGATACAGTTCTGGATTAATGAATCTTTTGGGTTTCTCACTCGGTGCTCAAATTCTTGCCAGAAGTTCAAGACAAGTTCAAAGTCAATCGTCACGCAGACACATTATTGGAAGACTTACTGGTCTCGATCCATGGTCTCTTGGACCAATCAATTCAATCACTATCGGAACATTGAGCTCAGCTGATGCACAATGGGTAGAATCCATCCATACCGAAGGAAACTTGCGTGGTGATCTCGAGTCTCGTGGACATGTTTCATTCTTTGTAAATGGTGGAGTTACACAACCAATGTGCAATCAAGCCCTTCCAACAACAAGAGCCGATTGTAGTCATGTCTTTGCTCTTTCAGTCTGGGCTGAATCTGTCCGCACAATATCATTGACATTCGCTTCATTACGTTGTGATACATGGTCAGATTTCTCAAGTGGACTCTGCAACAGCAACGAAATTGCATATATGGGAAGATTGAACTCTGCATCAACATTGAGAGGATCATTCATGCTCGGTACAAACATGCAAGCACCATGGTCAAGAAGCCAAGCTCAACCTTAATTTTGATAAAACGTTCTGAATAAAATTTTTGAAGATTTAAAAAAAAATCTTTGACTTACTAATACATCTACAGCAAGGGCTACATACATATACCCGAATATATCGACTTCATGAACTTATTTTTATTCTTCAAAAAAATTTGGATATTAATAAAACTAAGTTTGATTCGAGTCTATAATACCAAGAATCGTTATCAACATCCATCTCTACTCTATTCAAAAGAACTATAATCCAATTTCAAATATAATAATCAACCCCTTTTGTAGCTTGTAGTTTGCGTAATTTTTAATATAATTCTACGAAAACAACATAATACAACCCATGCGTGATTCAATGCAATTAGAACAAAACGAACATTTTAAAGAAATTAAAATTAAATTTTCATGAAAATGGAGAAGCGATAAAAAGTGTTTTTGTGCTTTTATTGTAATAATGAAAACCATTTTCCACGTATTTATACCAGCCGACTATGAAACAAAAAAAAATGAATTTTCATTCTTTTATTATTATTGTTTATATATAAATGCTATATAGATATGTTGTTTAAAAACAACGGTCAACGGAGCTTAAATGAAATGAAAAAAAAAGTAACAGAAAATAACGTAAAAACTCAATGGAAAATGATGGTGAATGTTGCCCATTAAAAATTTTTATTGTTAATTTTTCGAGTATAAAAACAGGAGGAAAAAAAAACTATACGGGAGCTGCTACAAAACACATTTTCTGCATTTATTACAAGAGCATTTAATGGTCCAGTCTTATTGTCTTGAATAAAAACGAACATATTTTGTAATTTCATCAGACTTTTAAAGTGTGAATACATTCAATCCATTTCAGACTATAGAGTTGAAATAAATGAAATGATTTCAGAGCTTCCGATGTTGAGTTTAACGAGCACACTAGAATTTTTAAAAATTGTTTGATTTACATACAAATGTGTTGTATGGAAAGTTTGTCGTTCTGGTATTCATGGCAGGTTCTAGTAAATTCAATACTTTGGTTTTTGAGTAGAGTCGAAACGGAAGTATTAAGTTATATGTAGTCGATTCTGCTAGTGCGAGGAAAGGGCTTCTGAGACCGAGTGGTTAAGCAATAGACTGAATATCTGTTACACTCTCGTTTGTGAGGATGTGGATTCGATTCTTATCAGCGAGCAACTATTGCTTAGAACAGTGTTGGCCAAACTGTGTGCCGCGACACAAAAAGATTTTTTTTTGGAAATGACGTGAGCCGTATGCTGTATGTGACTTTGATCATGGCTAACCCATAAAGTAAGCCGTGGTTCAAAAAGTTTGGACAACGCTGGCTTAGAGTGTTGACTGTATAACAAGATGGATTCGCCCAATGATCAAAATATTACAAAAACATTTAAATCACTTGAATTTTTTTTGGAAAAACTGGATGCTATCGAAAGGATTTATGTACTGTAAAGTAAACTAACATGTGGAGTCGTGGGGTAATTAATTGGAAAATTAATGAAAATTCATTTTGCAAATATTTTTTAAAACGTCAATGCCGACAGTTTTTTGGATTCGAACTGTACAATTACTTAACAGTAAAGACGCAAACAGAACTATGATTAACTTGCTATTTATTAGAGGTGAATCCATTGAACACCTTGATTCAATCAAAACAAGATAAGAAGCTTTCATTGATAAAAGGCTTTCACTGCCTTTATGTTGTGATAACGATGTTGATAAAAAGGAATAAAACGTGATAAAATCGTGAGGAACAAAACAATTATTTGACGCAAGTCTCGAATATATAAACCTTTGAAAACATTCCAGACTTATCTCCGAAATTAATTTCAATTGTTATAAAGTAAGATATTAAGCAAAAGATGTGATTTCTTGAGATTTAAATTATTTTTTCTTCAAATTTTAAGTTTTGTAAGGTACAGTGTTAAATATTCAGTATTTAATGCTTTAATAGAAGAATTGGATCTCATTGAACCAATCTGACTATGTGAAGTGTAGCAATCAAACAAAATCTCCCAGACACCAATTCAAAGATTCTTGATCTCAAAAATTTAATCCCGATTCTATTTGGTAGCTGTACAACAACCATTTTTAAATTGCCGCAATGCGCTGTTCGGAAATTGCTCAATCTGAATTTAATTTTTTTCTAATTGACGTTCGTAAATATCAAAATCGACAATTAATTGGTTTTCCCCATTTCCGAGTAGTTGCGACACAAAGTAATTACCTTATACCGTTAGTGTTGGTAAAGATTAGATAAGTTTCGAATGTGAATATTAAGTCATTAGCTTTATTGTGTCGCAAAATGCGTTCAATCCTCTAAATCCGTTTTTAATTACATTTATAACTAGAATGCAATTCTGTTATTCTATGAATGTTCTTTCAGTTGCAGGCACAACATATAATTTTTTTCACCTCAATACAATCGTTTAAACGTCTAATTATGAGGAGTAGGTTTGTAAAATGAACAACGTGACGCCAAGTCAGCGATAATGAAAGAAGAAGGAAATTTTTTTATGACTTTTTCAATGCATTTAATTGTTCAGGTTCCTTTTTTACATCAACATGCCTGGATATTTTTTATTTGAATGAATTGCATTAGTTATAAATCATTCCATTTAGTGGCAAATTGCTTCCTTAAAGTTGAAAGAAAAATATACAAAGATATAAATATAGAACGATATTGAATAATTTTGAAACCAAGAAATGAAAATGGGTTGTTTATAAAGATGGGGGATAAAATCCCCGAAAGATATTAATTCCACGATCCTGCGGGAAAATAACCCCGAAAATCGCAAATTTTAAATGTTCCCTGCGGGATAATATTCCCACTTAGAAATACACGTGGAATTATTATCCTTCCCGAAAGATAATAATCCCACCTATAATTACAAGTGGGATTATTATCTCCCAGATAGATAATAATTTCACTTACATTTCTAAGTGGGATTATTATCTTTATGGAGCACGATTAAAATTATGGATTAAATTAAATCCAAAAAATTCTTTGTCATAGTGGATAATAATTCCACTTGTATTAATAAGTGGATTTATTATCTAATAGGATTTTCATCCAAAAAAATCCCACTTATTAATTTGTCAGTTTCATTATTCCAAAAACTTCAATAAGAAGAAAACATAAATATTGGTTGAATATTTGCTTTTTAAAAATATATTATTCCAAATTGTTTAAAAAATAAAATCAAGGTGGGTTCAAGTGGGTTCAACTGATCTAAAGATGTTAGCTATTCCATATAAAATTATGTTCGAGATTCGCTCGAATGTTTAAAGAAAATGTTGCTTTAATTCCATTTTGTTTCTCTTCATTCATTCGACTGTTTAAAAATCACAGTTTTGTTCAAATGTTTAAGAGTAGATATGTTATTTGAAATTCGGAGTCGAATCATCCATTTTCGATTCTCTCCTGAAATTTTCCAAAAGTCTTTCAAATAATTGTAAATTGCCCTTAACAAAATTAGATTTATAAATCTAATCATAATATTTTTTTACACATTTTGCTAAGAAAAATGTAAAGATTTAAACATAAAAAGAACGCAAAATTAAAATTTTGCTGCTCAAATTCTTATTAAATTAACTAGAATTTTAAAATGGTGGCAGTTCTGATGCTGTTTAACCGTGTCTACAAGCCCCAAGAAGGTCTCCAATGGTTTTAGACCATTTAAGAGATTTGATTGTTTATAATCTCAAAATTTCGAAGTTATTCTGATTATTCAGGTATACAGGGTTACTTAAACAAACTGATGGCCACAAATTTATTGAAAATGTTCAGCAAATAATTAAAGTGATTCGTACAAAATTCAAACGTAATATTTTGTAAGTTCTTTCAAACTTGAGCTCTTTTGAAGAAAAGCTTAAAATATTTTGAAAAATTGAAAAACAGTTTTTCGCATTTTGAGGAAAAAAAAGCAAATGGGCAAAAACAGAATTTAAATTGTCTGTAGCATTTATGGGAAAATCACATAATACGTAAGCAAACAAGCATCAAGACAAGTAAATCAGCAAAAATCTCAAAAACGAGGCATCTCAGCAACTTCTAATTCTTGCCTTTGATCCTGCTGCGTTTAAAAAGATAAGGCTTTATTTTTTTATTGGGTAAGGTAGAAACAGCCATTGCTTCCAAAAAAGCAAAAAATCCTGCATCACGTGAACTCAAATTTTGCCAAGGACAAAAATGATAAAAACGTGATTTATTAGTTTCGCACGTTTTAAATTTTGAAAGACTTCATTTCAAAACTATTGAAAAAACAAAAAATTGAAAATTTTGAATGAAAAGATCTTTGATACATTAAGCATCTAGGCTCTAGGCTTTTAAAAAAAATAAACAAAAGGCATTAAAAAACCAAGTTTTCAACTTAAACATTCAACCAATAATTATGTTTTCTTTTTATTGAAGTTTTTGGAATAATGAAACTGACAAATTAATAAGTGGGATTTTTTTGGATGAAAATCCTATTAGATAATAAATCCACTTATTAATACAAGTGGAATTATTATCCACTATGACAAAGAATTTTTTGGATTTAATTTAATCCATAATTTTAATCGTGCTCCATAAAGATAATAATCCCACTTAGAAATGTAAGTGAAATTATTATCTACCTGGGAGATAATAATCCCACTTGTAATTATAGGTGGGATTATTATCTTCCCGGAAGGATAATAATTCCACGTGTATTTCTAAGTGGGAATATTATCCCGCAGGGAACATTTAAAATTTGCGATTTTCGGGGTTATTATCCCGCAGGATCGTGGAATTAATATCTTTCGGGGATTTTACCCCCCATCGTTTATAAATGACGTTTGGAAAAAATATGACTGCCTTATCTCCTCTGTCACAGCAATGCTCCACACAATTTATTCTTATGCATCGAATATCTCCTGACGTCCTTAAATTAAGAAATTTAGACATCATTTATGATAAACCTTTTAGGGATTATCGTAAATTGAGGGCTCTGTCGCCATTTTGGATACAGAGGTTTTGGTTGACGTCAATTATGATTAACCCTTTACAGAAAGAAAAGTATTTTAAAAGACACAATACAAAGAACTAAATTGCTTCCATTGGAAACTCGAATTGAATCCAAAAATCTCATTTTTCGGAAAATCATGTTTCCACTTAAGTGCTGAGGAAAATACCTTTAGGGTATGTAGAAAATAAAAGAAGAGAAAAAAAATGAAATTTCTTGCTTTTTCACATTTAAATTCCACCTACTCCTTGATAAGGAACAACAACAATAAAGAAATGTTAAGAAGAAGGGGGAAAAATGGATTTTTGATTGAAACAGGAAACCTTTTCAAAAAAAAGCGCACAAAAATGAATTTAAATACCTTCATTTCAAATGGTGCACGGAAATTCTATGTTCGTAGTTACTTTTTGCTTCCTCTGCTGCTGCTACTGTGCTGTACACGACAAATAAGACCATGTCCTATTTAAATGACATTGTTGTATGTATGGATGAAATCTCTTGATATGAAAATGAAAGAGGAAATAAATTCTGGTAGAGAAGTTAGTGGACGTTGGCTGATAAAGCGTATTTTTTGGTTTTAGTAGACTTCGAGTTTAATCTTGGGAGGATTCTCTTGATGTGGATTCAGGTAAGCGAATAAACTTTATTTTATAAAATAATCCAAGTGCAAGTTGCTGTACAGAGTAATAAACCAACACCTTCTCTGTGTTATGATGTGAACAAGTTTTGAGACATCACATTAAGTTGAAGAACCTGCCATTCTTTAACACTGTTTTGAAAATGCCCTTTTGCTGCATCTCTATGTCGTCAAATTTTATTTGTTTTCTAGACTAATTGGGACAGAAAATAATTTGATTTTAAAAATAAATAGGACTGTCCATTGAAATTTCTAGTGAATTCGCTCTTTAGCTATAAGTCAAAATAACTCGATGTTCTTGTAATTTTTGAAGTTCTGTTGAATCCTTAATACTCAAAATTGACACAATAATAATTGCATTGAGACTAGGTAGAAGATTTTTTTTTGTCGAAGTTTTCAGAGGCTTTGGAGGCTTTAGGTTGGAAATGTAGGTCTGTGACCATAGTTTTTGTCAAAATCTGAAATCTCAAAATTTTTTAATCTATGACAAGCGATGAATTGTGTGCTAAGATAGCTTAGTATCCTTAAAAAAGACATCCAAATAATTTATGTTTCTGAAATGCCTTAAAAAGTCATTAAAACCTTCTTACCTCAATAAAAAATCCTTTAAGTTAATCTCAAATAATTACTCAAAATGAACAAAATGCAGCCATAAGAACATCATCTTTTAGACATAAAATTCTACAAACTTTCCATTTTCGAGGGATATAAGAAGAAGGATATAAAAATGCTGATGTTTTGTTGTTAAAAAATCATCATCATGACTGTTATTACGCTATTATTTTGTATGTGAATGACATTTACAATGCGATACGTGAATCCATTGAAGATTTCAAGAGTCATTAAAAGTTTAAGTGCGCCAAGCAATAAACCTCACATTGTTTTTCATGCTGAATGTATAATATTCATTTGCTTCATATATGAATATAAGCTACACATGTATGGTCGTCATTAGATTCAAACAATGCGTAATGTAAATAAAGTAAGTAATTGAAAAATTTCCATCTCGGAGTCAAATTGAAATGTATGATGATACTTGGGTGTGAGAGATTTCCACAGAGAACTTTAAATGATGATGCTAATGTCTGAAAAGTGCAGGTAGAATGCTAATTAAGTAAACGTCATGAGATGCTATGTTTCCATAACTATAATTTTATTAAAAAAGCTTTTTCATTCAATTTACATTTCTTTAATTATTAAGGTATTTAGATTTTACTTACAGAATTTAATTTTTGTTCTCATTTTTGAAATTATTTTAGTTAAATATATATAATTTTCATCGTCATTAATATTATCAATAGATCTTAAATGACTAAAATTTATTTCATCTTTTGTTTTTGTAATCTTTCACTTAAAATTTCATGTTTTGTAAAATATATTTTCACAAAGTACTTTCATCCACTTTAAAGGTAAATAAGTTCTTCTTCTTCTGTTTTTTTCTTTGTAATTTTTTATCTTATCGTGTTAGCTTTTTAAAATTATATTAAATTTTCAAAAAAATTCTTATCCCATTTTTTGGTCTTTAAAAATTAAATTTATTTATTTTTAACCTAAAAGTATTTTTTTTTGCAATTCTATTTAAGTTACTTAAATGCAAGCTGGTGTCATGCGTGGGGAAATCAGGAGTGAGATTCTCAGTTCATTTGTTCTTTGATATAGTTTTTTTTTCTTTTAGAGTAAAGGTTAAATCTTTGCTTAGTCAGTTGCTCGACACATAAACTTAATTCCTCTTGATATGAGATTGAACAATTCTGACAAACCGTAAACTACAAATTACAAAAGCTTCATAGCTAATCTATCAAAAAATCTTTTTAAATTCATTTATTAACACAAAATGGAAACCACTCAATGGAGTAATAAAAGAATTTTAAAAAACACATGTGACTAATCCTTAATGAAGCTTTTGCCATTTCTGTGTCTTGTTATCTGAATTGTCAAGCAACCGATCAATTAAAAACTTATTAAAATTATTTTAGTGATTCCAAAATTTGAAGGTTAACTTGACAAATAATTTAATAAATAAAATTAACAAATTTACTGAGAAATACACCCTCTTGGCTTAGTTGGTATAATTTTTTTGGTATCATTCACTAGACGTTTTGTCTTTAAGAGTGTTTTAAAGATTTTGATGAGTTTTTGGTAGAGTTTTCTGGTGTCAGATAAACATTAAATTGACTCAGGAGCTGTTCATTTCCTACGTAAAGATTAAACATATTTTTAAGACCTCCTCCCGCCTTGTCACAAAATTCCTATTTAGACAAATTCCTTTCGCTTTAACTGTCATTAAATCTAAGACTCTCTCCTTGTTGTCTAAAGCGTTACGGAATAATTGAACCGCTCCTTATTTAAATGCCTTTTTCAATTTATATTCTTTAACTTTCATTTTTTCTTGTTGTTTAATTCTAATACAGCCCATCTTAAACATATAAAACTCGACAGGCGCGTAACCAGGGGGGGGGGATTTTAGGGACAAATTCCCCGACGTTAATTTTTAATTTTCTATATAAATTTTTTTTATTTTATATCCCACCCCTTCAAATTTCTGGCTACGCCCCTGAAACTCGACATACTAAATTAGATACATTTACTCTAATAGACAATTGAGTATACTCATGGTCCCGAGCAAGGGTGTGGTACTGATGAAATGATCAAAAATGATCAAAAAATGATCAAAAATGATCAAAATTGATCAAAAATGATCAAAATTGATCAAAAATGATCAAAATTGATCAAAAAAGATCAAAATGTAATTCTTCAGTTCCACACCCTTGGTGCCGAGTATGTTCTAAACATATTTTTTTTTGAATATGTTATGGTCCCAAGAGTATATTCATTTGTCTGTTAAGGACTAGTGTTAAAATAGTATGTAGCACAGCACAGTTTGGAAAACACTGCCTTAAAACTATGCTGCTAGAACTGTCGAAGGACTGTTTTGAATTTTCAGAGAAGTTATTTTTTCCCAGTTGTTTTAAAATTTCATAAAAAATTAGAAATGTCCTTTACTTAAAATGTATCTCGCTGTAGACCTGTTAAGACATTATCATAGTATTCTGAAGAAGTTGGATTCAGGTGCTGTTTTAAAGTTTGAACTTCTTAATTAATTTATTATTAAAATTTATTAACTTTATAATTTTCCCTCACAACTTTCCCTCACACTATTAACTACCAAACAATTCATAGTTAAACACATAACTAGTCTGATCCTATTCCCTTGTGTATAATTAAAATAAATTTTTATTCCTTAAACTTGTCTCAATTAATAGCCCAAAAATAATTTTTCTTTCTCTTACAAAGCTTACGTTAAAAAGTCTTCTTCATGCATCACACACTCATTTTCATATTCATTATGCGTGATAATAGAGTGACACCAGTTGCTATAGCATTTTAATATTAAAATTTGTTTTTTCTTACATTTTCTTTTGTCTCTTATGCCTGTTGAATTATCGAAGGTAAGCAGTTAATGTGCAGTAACTATGTGATACTAAAGCCAAAATTAAAATCCATAAAGATTGACTACATATCTTAGTTGCTGATGAACGTATCCAACTTAAATCGAAGCCAATAAATTCACGTGTTGATGGATGCTCAAACTGTTCACGATATTCTTGTGGACATGGTAATTCACGCTTCTGTAGAGTAAGCAAATTAACTTTCTCATCGTCATTACTTTCGTCATCACTGTAGTCATTTTGCTGCTTCAAAACATTTTCATATCCCACATCCAAACTTGGCTTTTCTTCCCTCGGCTTTCGACATTCAACCTCCTCTAATGAATATCTTAATTCAAAATTTTTTGTGAGATTTCTCAAATCATAAATCCATGCGAGTCGGCAATCACAAATGAAGTCGTTATCTATTGAAAAATGAAAAAAATGAGAAGAAAAAAATTTAAATTTCAATTTCTTAAAGTTATGCAAAGAAAATGTGAATTTCCTCTTCGTCTCCCCTATTAAGATCATTAGAAATTTTTGAGAACTTTTTTTGAACTCTCGACTGCAAATAAAAAACTTTTCTATAAAGATGTTGAAAAATATTTAATTTAAGAAGTAAACTTATACTTTAAATATGAAGACTCTCTTCTTTTTTATACGAGAAAACCTTGAAGATATATTATGAACAGGATGCGGAAAAGTAAATGAATTTTGCAATATTTTTTATTACTTTTTTTACTGTCAGAAAATGTTTAAGAGACTTTAAGATGTCATGGGAAATACTGGAGCATTAAAAGATTTTTTCAATAGTTTAAAGATGCAATGAAACTTTTTGAATCATTTTAATTGACAGCATTAGACAATGATAGTCTAAATCTTATGATTTGGTTTGAAAAATCTGGGAAAAATCATTCTGAAATATTGTGAAAAGAATTGTCTTTGGAACGAGACGAGCAGGACAAGTGTGAACAAAAGTTTTTATTTTAAAAGAATGAGGATGGTTGGGGGGGGGGGGGGGGAGGGGGGCATGCATTTTGCACGAATGATATAAAATAGGCTGAAAGTTGGTTCTGTTTTTGGCATTCGTAGTTTTTTGATCCTAATTGAAAAGTAAGGGCCTAGGTTGGCTTAGCAAATCATGACTCATTACATTACACCAGTGATTCTAAACCTATGGTGGTCGATGAAAGCTTAAGCGTGTCAATAGTAAAAGCCATTATATTCCAAAAATGTGAAAATACGGTTTACTATATTTTAGAAATAAGCATTAGTAACGTTAGAGGCATTAAGACAAATTTGCAAGAGAAAGTTACCACAGACTGATCTTATGCTCGACAGAAATTTTGAAAAAATGAAAGTTATTTTACAACGGCTTGTTTGGCGTTACATAATCTCCAAACATCCTCAAAGTTTCCAAGTTGCCAAAGCTTTCAAATAATGATCTCTTTTCCTATAAAGTTTCTTTGATATTTGTCCGTCAATCGTTTAAAAAAAGAAATATGATGAACTGAAAAAAAATATTTATTTCCTTTCCTTTTCCTTCATTATAAAATCTATAGTCATATTCAATACAGAGCATTTTCATTCGAATCATCCGGGAAATAAAAGAGAAAAAAAACCCATTTGAATGAGAAGAGGAAAAAAAAAAACTTTTTAACGAGCTGAACTTTTATGTGCTTTTCATGATCGATTAGTTTTGAAAAAAGACGAAAAAAAAAAGTTTTCAATCAAATAATTATCCTGCTGTTGGCGATAAAAAATCAGTATATAGAGGACATTTCAAATGAGAAATTATTTAAAGCGATACAATAGGCACAAAAAGCCCGCGGGATCATTTTCAGTATTTTACGGTTCATTGATAGTTATTATAGGATGTGGATTTTCCATGCCGTTTGAAATAAATGCGAAATAAATTTCTCTATTTGTGGCATTGCCAGCAAATTAGTTTTAATTAGGCACAATTTTTTTTGCCACATTCATAAATTCATTTCGTTTATGCTTTTGCTGATTTTGGTGGCATAAAAAAATTTTTTTTTTATCGCTATGATAATGATTTGATCACGTATTCAATCTCAACCGTATGAATATTATTAGCACAAAATTATCACAGTTATTTTTTTTTGTCAGGATTATCATTGATGAGTATGTGTTGAAAAAATAGAACAAATAAAATAAATATAGAAATTACCTTTGATGAGCATCATGCTAGTGTGATTAACGAGATTATTCATCAGGGGTTGTATTGTGATCATGGTGATAGATTCCAATGAATTTCTCATGAGATTTAAGTATGTTAATGCAGGTGTCGGTGCGAATGTTCCTGGTTCAAGAGATTTCATTCTATTATAGTCGAGCTTTAATCGTTTTAAATTATTCAGTCCATCAAATGCCCTTCCGGTTATAATCTGAAATGTAAACGGATAAAGTTTGCATGAGAAATTTTACGAATTGACTTATTGATTTAGGTATTTTTTGGGTCAGTGCATAAATTCGTATTTGATGTTGCTATAAAAATGTTAAAGGATTGACGTATCAATGTTTGAAAATTAAGGAAGTTGAATATCCGCAAATACCAAATGGGGCTGTACATAAGTTAAGGTCATCGGAAAAATGCTTACTAATACTTAGATATGCTTAAGGAAATATTATTTTGTTAAAATCTGTGCACAATCTTAACCCCTACTCGGCCTTACCCACTACAATCTACCTATATGGTTATTAGTAGAGGTTTTTAAAAGACTCTCGAAAAATCACAAATTAAAAATAAATTCCTAGGCCTTGGTCAATCCGTAACACTATACTTAAGTTCAAACTCTGATTCTAGAGTGGGACCCGCCTTAGAATAACCTTTCAAACCAGCCACAGTAATAAATGATAAATTCCAACGCCGATTAAACTCATTATTGAGCTGATCTTAATTCGAATCTCCATCAGATTATTTATTTTATGCTTGTACCGTTCAGACAATGCCTTTGTGCCTTTATCATAAAATCATGCAGAACAATTGACTTACAACAGCATCATAAATCTTCAGAAATTTCCCATCCCAAAAATATTTGACATCATAATCGAATGCACCCTAAGCCATTTCCTCAAACTCGACCGTGATTTAATATAAAACTTCCTGCATGCTTGATTGAAACTAAATAGTAAATTTATGTAGGCAAACAATTTTCCAATGTGTAACAATAAATATTTATTGTAAGAAAGTAATGATCCGATAATATTGTGAGATAATTTAATGCTCAGCAAGGATAATTTATTTCAAAATTTATAGTTTTTTAAATTTTACTTACACTGTCTATACCAACATTTGCCCTCCCGTCGACTTAATGTTGCAAATTACATTATGAGCGGAGAAGTTAGTTTCCGATATCAAGGGGGAATCATAATGTAAGTGAACGAGTGTGCATGAATATAAAAAAAGCAATGTAGGAAATAAAAAAAGAACTGCAACTGTTTTGTGCTATTTTTTTCAATTTGCTGTCTTTGCCAATGCCTCACAAATATTTTATGATTTTCATCAAAGGCAGACTCTTATTGAATATCAGCAACCTTCCATGAAACGAAAAATTTTTGTATACTCATATTTTTTTTTTGCTTGCTCTTGCATGTATATAGACAGCACAGTGAACATACTAAAGATATCATCATCGTCGTAATCATCATCCCTAAGCACATCATATATTTGTTAAATTCATTGAATATTTATGTGTTCGCTCATGAGTTGTCATTTTATTTATGATCATGGGCTATCATAGTTTTTTATGATTTGTTATGGCTTGCAACAAAGAATAAATTTATTTTACTTCTCTAACTTTTTCTTCTTCTAGCACAGTAAATAGAAACTTTTTAGCGCATTTTTGAAACTTGTTTCAAAAAGGTAGCTTAATAACGCACTTTGGTCGGCTGGTCGGCTGGTCGGCTGGCTGGTCGGCTGCTAAGAAAAACTTTTAATCTAGACATCGTAGAGAGTTCTAGTTTTTTGCATTAGTTCCGTTATATCGAGTTATTGGCCCGCCGGACATTTAAAAATCTTAAAACAGTGTATTTATGCTATAATTAATGAATTTTTGTTTTGTTTTCAGTGTAACCTGCTCAAATTTTATTTTACCTCTATAATTTCAATATTACCTCTATAATTTCAAAAAATTTCTAGCCGTTGTAAAATTTGAATTTCAAAAAACCGTTAAATGATAAACTTTTTTTGTATGGAAATTCATTGGAACAAATTATTTAATTATACTATAATTATTATTTCGTAGTGCAACTTATAGCGGGAAAATTTCAAACTATTTATTGACCGTTAGAAAATTTGAATTACAAAAAAATGTTAAATGATAAACCCTTTCTGTATGAAAATTCATTGCAACAAATTATTTAATTATACTATAATTAATTTTTTCGTAGTGCAACTTATAGCGGGAAAATTTCAAATTATTATTATATTGACCGTTAGAAAATTTGAATTACAAGAAACCGTTAAATGATAAACTCTTTCTGTATGGAAATTCATTGCAACAAATTGTTTAATTATACTATAATTAATTTTTTCGTAGTGCAACTTTTAACGGCAAAATTTCAAATTATTTACTGACCGTTAGAAAATTTGAATTACAAAAAATCGTTAAATGATAAATCCTTTCTGTATGGAAATTCATTGCAACAAATTATTTAATTATACTATAATTAATTTTTTCGTAGTGCAACTTATAGCGGGAAAATTTCAAATTATTTATTGACCGTTAGAAAATTTGAATTACAAAAAACCGTTAAATGATAAACCCTTTCTGTATGGAAATTCATTGCAACAAATTGTTTAATTATACTATAATTAATTTTTTCGTAGTGCAACTTTTAACGGCAAAATTTCAAATTATTTACTGACCGTTAGAAAATTTGAATTACAAAAAATCGTTAAATGATAAATCCTTTCTGTATGGAAATTCATTGCAACAAATTATTTAATTATACTATAATTAATTTTTTCGTAGTGCAACTTATAGCGGGAAAATTTCAAATTATTTACTGACCGTTAGAAAATTTGAATTACAAAAAATCGTTAAATGATAAATCCTTTCTGTATGGAAATTCATTGCAACAAATTATTTAATTATACTATAATTAATTTTTTCGTAGTGCAACTTATAGCGGGAAAATTTCAAATTATTTACTGACCGTTAGAAAATTTGAATTAAAAAAAACCGTTAAATGATAAATCCTTTCTGTATGGAAATTCATTGCAACAAATTATTTAATTATACTATAATTAATTTTTTCGTAGTGCAACTTATAGCGGGAAAATTTCAAATTATTTATTGACCTTTAGAAAATTTGAATTACAAAAAAACCGTTAAATGATAAACCCTTTCTGTATGGAAATTTATTGCAACAAATTGTTTAATTATACTATAATTAATATTTTCGTAGTGCAACTTTTAACGGCAAAATTTCAAATTATTTATTGACCGTTAAATAATAATCCTTTCTATATAAGCATTCATTGTAACTTTTTGTTAATTACACTAAAATTAATGATCTTCTAATCTTCTCATGATCTGTAAATGAACGCAAAATAATTACATAATCAAATACTGATCGCTAACACAAAAATGCGCTTAAGTCCCTCGATCAATAACACGAGGACTTCTGTAATTTTTTTTCTTGCATCTATTTTTTCCCGTCCTCCCTTGATAATGAATTATTTATGTTTATTCTTCTTCTTTATTCTTCTATTCTTAGTTCCTTTTCTCTTGCTGCCATCGGCAGAACAAAAAAATGTCATAGTTCTACAGTCGATAATATCGTAATGTAATGTGGTGGCATGATTTTCATTCTTTTTACTAAAGAAAAGTTTCATGGCTGCTTTCTTATGCGCCTGGTGAGAGGGAAATAAATAATTTCTGCCTGTTCATAAATCTTTAATAAGTAGCAAGTCTCAAGCATATTCAGTTTTTTTTTCGGCGAATGTACGTGAACGTGTACAAATTCAGGGCTGGTATTAATTTTGAGGACAATTTGTTTTCGTATTGAATTTCGCAGGGTTTCAAAAATATGGACTTGAGTTTGAGTAAATATTAGAATGAATTGAGCTACAAGGCAAAATTAGCACATCTTCAATATAAAGTTCATTTTCAGTGTCACTCACAAGTAGCTGTTTTATCTTCGTCATATGGAAATTTTGATTATGATCGAAACGAGTTTTTAAAATAAATCATTTAAAGAAGATCCCAACACTTATTCATGATATTATGAATCTGCTTACAAATAACTACAATTGTTTGTGATTCATGTGATTGCAGCATTAAAAGCTACTGTAATATTTGAGCCACTTGTCTCTGTTTGTACCATTAAAAAAATCAAACAAAGTCCACAAATCCTGACAAATTGAAGATATTATTCCAACAAGGAAGGGGGGGGGGGGGGGGGGGAAATTTGGTTCTAAAATTCTCCAATTTTTGGCATGGATTCCGATATACACTTGGATCAAGAGCATATACAAAAAAATTTGAGCGAGAAGGGAGGGCGGGGGGGGGGGGGGGTTAAAATTCAGACACTCACAAGATACCCCAGAACTAAAAGTAACAGTAGCAGATTTTATGGATGGCAAGAGATCACAAGGAAGACCGAAGATCTCATGGATTGGATGTGTTGAAAAGGACGTTAGAGTCCTTAATATCCCGAACTGGCAGACGGTTTCTAAGGATAGAGCTGTCTTCAGACGATCTTTAAGCGCGGAAATGTGCCCAAGAGTGCCCCAGCCAAGCAAGTAAGTAAGTTTAAAATTCAAAGAGCAGATTTTCTTGATCCTTGAGGGTTTTGCGAAACTAGTCAGTGTCTAACCATATAAACCAGAGGTCGAAGCCGACATGAGTTCGCTCCGGTTCGCTAAAAAACCGATTCAAATTTGAATAGATTTTTTTCTGCTGCCACTTGTGAAGTACAACATTTTATACAAATTTACCGGTTATCGAATCGGTTTTTTAGCGAACCGGAGCGAACTCATGTCGGCTTCGACCTCTGATATAAACCTTGGCTTTTGTTAAGCTGAAAGAAGAATGTAAAATTCACCAGCACAACTAAATGCACACACCAACCCTGTATCCCACGTTTTCATGTCATACATATTTGAAGAGAAGAGAAAAATTTTTTAATTAAATATTATTTTTCATTTTCATTTTTCGAATGTTTACAGAGTTTGTGTTATATTTGTAGGGTTACCATCTAATTTTCATGAAAATACAGGACTTTTGGTAAATTTTTTCGAAAAATACAGGACATAGAGTAAAATTCGAAAATTAACGGAAATTTTCGTGAAAAAAATACAGGACCTGGAACAAAGTTTTCAAATTTATACAGGACAGGGTTTTGAAATACAGGACTGTCCGTTGTAAAACTACGCAGATGGTCACCCTATATATTTGTGAGTTTCTTGCTTTTTGTAGGAGTGGAGTTTAAGTGTGCCAATAAGTCATGCTGAGTTATTGATAGCAAACCAAATAAAAACTTTTCATTTTCAACATCTTTATAGAATTATAAAGTAAGAGCTAGTTATAGAAACGAGAACGAAATGACATGGAAAAATATTACTGTTACATTTGTTAATGACATAAGCTTCTGTAGAAAGCTATCAACGACAAGGGATTTAAAGCTTTTTAACACAGTAAAGCTCCATAATAGTTGAGACATGCGATGACAGTAAAAATTAAAGTAATGGAACTTAAATCGCTAAATTACAAGAATGGCATTAGAACTATGTAATGTCTATATCATTAGAAATTAATTCCATTACAGCACCTACAAGAATCCCTCGCACGAAACTGTCAGTATAATCAATGAAGGAGAAAATTCCTTTTAATTTTCGAGCCTGTCTATCGTGAGCGGTGAAACGACACTTTTGTGTTTATTAACATAGGCGAGATGAGGCAAAAATTCCCTTTGGTAATGATACTCGGCATTAAATTATCATAAAAAGCCAAGTCAAGCAGATGAGTGAGTGAGATAGAGAGAATATAGGGAGACAAAAGAAGCATATTTGTCGCTTATTTGTTATCATTTTGAATGTACAGAAGAAGAGGCAGAACAAGGCAGGAAAGTAAGCAGTCGACAAACAAAACGTTTGTTAATGGGATGAATTTAATTAAAATCTACGTGACACATCATTGTACTTGAAAATGCTAAAAAGTACGGCGGGTTTGCTTTTTTAATTTCTGTGTTCCACAGTGTGTTTAACTACTAAACATTTGTTGCAGGAGAACATTTTTATGTCGGGAATTTTTTTTTTTGTTGATGAGGCGTGTCAAATTGTGGAAATGTGTCCAAAATGTCACGGAACATTTTCAAAGTTGGCAATAAGAATGTCACATTTGACATCATATACTCAACATTCCTTAACTGTATAAATGTATGCCATAAATGACAGAAATAACAGCATCAAAATACGTACAAAACATGCCAAGATACACATTTTTCTTGAGGGGTCGTACATAAATTATGTCTAACATGGAACCAGTGATGTTAGGAAGAAGGCAGGTTGAAAAATTCGATTCAATCATTGGAATAGTGTAACTGAAGGACGCCTCCATGATATCTCCAATCAAAATGAAACCTTTGCCATAATATCGTCAAGCAATCCCCAATTTTCCACAAAACCCGAATGGCACAAGTCGGTTAATCGATCAGAAATTCAGCACCAAGCCAGTGTGACTCTGGCATGGTGCTGGATTTAAATTGAATACAGCACCATGGCAGAGTCACGTTAACTGGATGCCGGGTTTCTATTCGATTAACCGACTTGTGCTAGTCGGGTAATACCGAATTTGCCTTCAGCCTCAGCTAGGCAAGTGTATCATGAAAACAGTCTAAAAATAAGCACAACTGTCTTTATATGATAATATATAAATTTAATGAAATTAAGGCAGGGTTTTTATCCGATTCAAACACTACCAGCTTGAGAAGAAGAATGAACGTTTGATAGACACCATTTATGAACAATCCCACATACCTCTACAACCTGATATTACATCAAAACTTTTCATTTTCTCTGAGTGATATCAGACAAAAGTTTTTGATATGTGAATAATTTTTTGCGCATTATTTTTATGAGTTTGGAACATCCTTGAAAAAGAAATACATCATAAATAAGAGCAAGCATCACTTTTGGAAACGTTTCTTGAACAAAAAATATTTTCCTCATAATCTATTCATTGCCACCCATATGCTGGTATTTATTTAATTCGCATGAAGCACAAGTTGTGATACAAACAAACCCATTTTCGCGTAAATTACCTCAAATTATAACCCTCACAAAATTTTTGTAGCGAAATTAATTTTCATTAAAAAAATATTTTTTGTGTGACCGCCATTTATGTTGGAAAAAATTAAAATATAAATGTGAAAAGTGCGCTTAATTACATACAATTACAGCAGAAAAAGCGTAATTAGCAGTAACAGCTGAAAATTAGTTGTAATACATAAAATAAACATAAGCAAAACAAATTACCTCAATAACATTGTGACCCAAATCTAATTCAATGAGACTCCAGAGTTCAGAGAACATGTTGTCACCCAAATATCTCAATTTGTTGTTGTCAAGCTTCAGGATCCATAGATTACCGATACCCTTGAAAGTCTCGCGCGTTATCACATCAATAATATTGTGACTTAATGAGAGTTCACTCAATTTATCGAGATTCTCAAATGTATCTTCATGTAACATCTCGATGCGGTTACGCTCTAAATTCAAGCGACTCAAATTCGGTAAGTTGATAAATGCAAATGGATCAATCTCATAAATTTCATTACGACATATGTTTAGTTCTTGTAGCTCCATATGATTTGCGAATGCATATGCACTGATGACTCTAATTTGATTATTTGGTAGTGAAATATTGTGTATTCGTGTAAAATTGCCAAACGCGAAACCAAATATTTCATGAATTTGAGCGTATTCGATTGTCAATTTCTCCAAGTGTTTCAACGGTTGAATGACAGATGTAGGAATGAAAGATAAATTACCAGAACCGTGAACTGAAAACACTAAACTTTGTAATTGGGTTTGTGTATGAAATGCTGTCCAATCTGGATCACGAATTGACAAATCAGAACGAAATATCCAGCATTCTGCTTTATGTGCTTTACCATTGTCATTATTATCCGGCGTACAATGACACATCAGCTTCATATCACGTTGCTTCGAACATAAATTAATTGGCATGACTTTTGACTCGATAATATGATGTTGCTGGGATGCAAGTGATGATGGCTCGCGATGTTTCTTACGATCTCGTTCACGATGACGACTCTCTATCGGTATAGCACATAGATATAGGAGAATTATTGTATAAAGCATGTGACTTAATGCTGCCATTTTTATTTTCATTGATCTTTCTCTCTCTCGCACGTTTTTTGACTGTCGTTCAGCTTGCAAATTCTATCATTTGATTCAATTTTTCAACATATATGCTACTAGTTGTCTGTTGTTGGAATTTGCAGTTCTTGCTCCTACTATCCTTTGTTATTTATGTAGTTTTTTTTTTCTTTCAATCTTTTATCTCTTCCTTCTCCTTGCTACCACTATATCTTCACTTTGCCCGCACGACACCGACACAATAAAACTTTTACCGTTATTATCTGCAAAAAATGAGAAAAAAATAGAATACAAGAGAGTGTTAATGTAGATCATAAATCTTAGCTCATAAATAAATTTAATTATATGCATTTTTTTTAAACTTGTTATATCTCTCATAAAACTTTATGTCATGTATTTTGAGTACAGTATGGAATTTATTAAAATTGACTGAAAGAGAATTTTTTTTTGAAAAGGTTGGGAACCTTGCAATAGGTCAATTTGGTAGGATAAATGCTATTCCATTGTGGATGTTAGCAAAATTCAAGATGATTAATTTTTGAGTTAAATGTTCAGGTATAGAAAGGATCAACACGTATTTGAAGTAGAATTTAATTTTATATCAAGTGAAGTCAACTCTACAATGGCGGTGAAATGGAATCAGTGGCCTAAGAAGTAGAGCGTTGGCCTTACGTGCCAAGGGTTCTGGATTCAATCCCAGGCAAAAGTCAAATTTTAGAAGCTATTTTTCCATTTCATCGTTCTAGATACGAATTTCGGTTCTTGTGGTGGGTGTAGTTTTAAGGTCTTCGGCACATGATGAGTCTCCTTTGCTAGGTATACAAGGATATCATCTTGCGCACACGAGCTGTGACTGAGTACATTGCAGGGTACATCAGGTCTATAGACGTACTCGAGTCTTTGCAATGCGCAGAGCTTGCAAGTGGTTCGGTTCCGATTATAATAGATGTGATATAAAAGATTCTGTTCTAATTTTAATCACTAGTGCCTCAAAAAGCTGTGCCCTCTCCATGCTCTTCTAACTCTACAATCTTATAAAACTCTTGAAACTGGGCCTGATGCAAAGTTTTGGATATATTTCAGTTTGTTATCCTTTCAATGATCGAGTTGACATTGAAACATATTTTTCTGAACACACTCCCTGAATCAGATTAAGCCTCAATCCTTCCCCTCACCCAATAACTCTTAAAAGCTCAAATTTTCAGAACAACCAAAAATCACATTATGGAAACAAAAAAATCCCCCAAAAACCACAGTGTTCAATCAACTTGAACAGAAGAGCTTAAAACAATATTGAATAAAAATCCATGCAAGGCCATCAAATGTGGTAAGTATTTAATTTAATTAATTAAGAGAACTCTACATGATAAATTTTTCCATCTTTTCAAGTCATGTCATGAAAATAATATAATTAAGGAAAATTAAGAGAAATCTGTGAGTGCATCAGTTATACATGTGAAAGTTTTTCATTTTCCATTTCCATTTCAAGAGTTTTTTTATGGTTTTCGAGAGACTTAAGAAAATCTTGATTAAATTGAAAAAATTTTTATGTCAATTTCATTGCATTATTCATTGCATTTTATGGTAAATCCACTTCTTCGTCTTCTTCTATATAGTTTTCTAAAACTTTATATTTTCTTTTCTCTCTCATCTAGTTCTTTTATAGTATTATCAAGTGCTTTTCTTCTCCCTCCTGCTTTTAAAATCAGGTTTCTTTAGAAAAAAAACATTTTTCTATTTAAAATTGCAGCACATCTCGACTAATTATATTCTATTGATTCACGTACTCCGATTTAAGAATGTTTTCATTTCTACCTTTTTTTCTTCGGAGGGGTTAGTTTATAAATTAAGTCATTTTTTGTAAATGACTTTTAAAATAAATTTAAATTTTAAATGACTAGAGTCACACTCAAGAGCTTCAATTTCTGTCATTCCAACGAATATGACGTCATTTTTAAACAAACCCCAAGAAAAATTCCCTGTCTTTTGAATGTTTTGCTAAAAGCTTTTATTTTTCAGAATTCTTATATTTTTTTTTTTGTTGAAATAAGAGCTTTCTCTAGAAGACAACACCTGCGTAGGATAAGCAGTTGAATAAGCCGGTGTTGGTGTCATAAAATCCGTTAACACCATAAAGGCATATGAATCCGATTGAACCTCTACCTTCGGAGAATTTCTCGTAAACCTTTTAGTTGACAATTCATTCAGAAATTTTCAGCATTGACGAATTTATCAATCACATAAAATAAATTGAGTTTCGAGGAAATTGCTTTACAACTTTTTTGAGGAAAGATTTAAAATAAAAAATAAATCTCAAAATGCATCCATTAAACGAAATGAAATACTTGTCATATCATTGGTTTTGCTGTTAAATTTTGGGTTGACATCTCAGATATTTGAAAGTTGAATCTTCAATTTTTTCAATGCATGTATGGAGAAGTATCATGAAGTCTATCTTGTTGAAAATCGAGATGTTTGTGAGTTTTTTCTTAGAACGAAGTGCTTATGCGTGTATAATGCAGCATTACCCTAGATTGGTACTTTGATCGAATATTCTTATTATTGGTTAAATCAGATCAAATAGTCATCGTTTAGACAATATTGGAATATAAGTCGATTGGATACTCCAACACCATCTTGTTCCTCAAAATATCATTGACCAACTAGCTAAAATATCGACACTGTTTTAATAAATTGATAATCTTGCTCCAAAGCTACAAAATCCAGAGGGCGAAGTCGACTCGAATTTTGTATGGAAAAGTCGACTTGAGTTCACTCGACTTCATACAAATTTCGAGTCGACTTCGCCCTCTGACAAAATCTACTATTTTATGTTCGCTCAGTTATTCTCAGACCTCAATCCTAATTACATCGGATTTAATCAGATTTTAATCGAATTAAAATCTTTAAGTTCTCAAATTATATTCTTATCAACTTAATTATAATCAAAATTTTCTTTATAATAAACTCCTTCATGTGTTTGTTTCTTATCAAACTTTAAATACAACAAAAGACAAGCATGTCAAAAACAAGAAGTTGCCCGAGGCTGAAATCTGCTTTGAAGAAATTTACGTAAAAACATGAAATTTAAATTCGATTTTAATTTAAATTGAGTTGAATAAAATCAAAATAGACAATTTCAAGGACATGAAATCTACTTTTAATTTAAGTGCTATGCCTTGTTATTTTCTATCATCCTTAAAAATTAAAAGAAGAAAAGGGACAAAGTTTTTTCATTTTCCTTTTTCTAAATCTTCCTTTTTTTCGGAAAAAGTTCTTGCTGTCTTTGACATGAATTGGAAAAATTTTCCATCTCTTCTTCCTTCTTATTTTATTCCTCGTGTACATACATCCTCAGTTTTTCTTTCTGTCATTCAAAAGTTTTTTTTTGTTTTATTTTTTCAAGCAAGCGAATGGTAACGAATGTTCTTTAATCTTTTTGTGATCTCTTTACTCTACATCAAGGATTAAATACAGAACCTTTGTACTACCCCGAAGCTAGTCAATGAGTAAAGAGGAGAGAAGAGAAGATTTTTGTCTAGGAAAGAGTGGGTTTAAGGCATGAGAACGACACATATTGTTAAAGTTTTCAAATATTTATCAGTTTTCTTCTTGCATGGTTCAAAATAAATATAAGTAACAATGTTGTATGATATTAACATGTCATGTAATAATTTCATGTAGAAAATACACAGAGCAAAAAAAAAAAAAAAGAAAATAAAGTTTAAAGAAGATGAAGGAACATGAAATTTACAATATGTTCCTTTCTGCAAATTTGCTTGTTGTTTTCCTAGCTTACACATTTTATTATTATTATTTTTCTTTTAGATACTTTCTTAAAGCACTGTAAATCTTTGAACATATGAGTAATGAGTTCAAAAGATTTAGGAATATATGTACTTCAAGGAATTATGTTCGCTCTTTGTTTTTGAGTATTAAAATTAATTCGCTCTGGCTTAGTTCTTGAGTTTTAAGGGGTTATGAGGTTTTAGGAATTGTATTAAGTTGGATGATTTATTTTGAAGGGAGATTATAGCAATTCCACAATTGATAACAAAAATGATGCCCTAGTTTCTTAGAATAGGGTCGTAAAAAGAAATATTTTGATGGCAGTACAAACTGGTGTCCTGGAAGTACGCGGGCAGGATATGTTCAATCGACTTGAAACTCAGCCTCAATATTGTCCTAGTATAGGTTTTCAAAAAATTCGTATCCTCTTACTACTTTCATGTCTACTTTCATCAGACTTATTTGACTGTCAATAGCCTTTAGGTTCCAAAACTATGTCTTTTAACATAATGTTATATCGTCGAACTTTAATGATGTGATTACAGGAGTGAACAAAGTTTCAGAAGCTCTGCTTCAGTTTTAGAAGCTCTGCTTCAGTTTCAGAAGCTCTGCTTCAGTTTCAGAAGCTCTGTTCAGTTTCAGAAGCTCTGTTTAAGTTTCAGAAGCTCTGCTTCAGTTTCAGAAGCTCTGCTTCAGTTTCTGAAGCTCTGCTTCAGTTTAAGAAGCTCTTCTTCCGTTTCAGAAGCTCTGCTTTAGTTTCAGAAGCTCTGCTTCAGTTTCAGAAGCTCTGCTTTAGTTTTAGAATCTCTGCTTCAGTTTTAGAATCTCTGCTTCAGTTTCAGAAGCTCTGCTTCAGTTTCAGAACTTTTGCTTCAGATTCAGAAGCTCTATTTCCGTTTCAGAAGCTCTGCTTTAGTTTCAGACGCTCTGCTTTACTTTTAGAAGCTCTGCTTCAGTTTCAGAAGCTTTTTTTCAGTTTCAGAAGTTCTGCTTCAGATTTAGAAGCTCTGCTTTAGTTTCAGAAGCTCTGCTTCAGTTTCAGAAGCTCTGCTTCAGTTTCAGAAGCTCTCCTTCAATGTTGAATATCTGTTTCATTTGAGATCAGAGTCGCTTAACTTTATGCAGTGAATTGATAAGAACAATAACTCTAAAATCAGAGTCAACCTCAAGATCTGTCTAGAATCTATAGGAACCTACTTTTCCTCTTGTCAAGCTTACTTTCTAGAATACACTCATATAAAACATTTAAAACATTTCGAAAAACTTCAAAAATTAAAAATATTAATACTTAATTGTTAATCCCTACTTGTTGTTTATGCATCTACTAATATTTTACAAACAGAAAAATGTTCTTGTCTACTGCTTTCATGAAAATACTCTTCAAGTTTAAAGGATGAAAAGTATAGAAAACTGGAAAATGAAGTTTGAAGATTACCAATAATCAGCTTATTTATACACATCACCATCCACCCACTAATACACAATTGCTGTATTTTTTTCATTAATTTGAGAGCTTCAGATGATAAACAAAACTTTTTAAAAACCTCAAGTGCTAAAGTTTATTGTATTTTGCATAAATATACTTCATTCTATCAGACAGGGAAGTTTCTATGGCAAAGCGTTCTACATTGTAATCACTTAAAGTTTTGAGATTAAATTTTCACCAAAGAGATCTTTCAGTTTCGGGTAAAGCATTAATGTAGGCGTTGACATCTCAATCATTTACAAGACAAGTGTCAAGAAGAAACAACCTAAAAGTTGTTAAGTATTATGGTAGCTGTATATGAAGAAGACTTTGTTATTTTTAAAGTTATGGTGTTTCTCACAAGCTAGTTTTGCTTGGTCTTATCTTTGAGGATCTTATTTTTAACCTCAAAGTTTTGGAATCACACTTGGAAGTTGAAGGTTAAACCGATTATTATTTAGCTGATTACTTGTAATAATATACTTTGAATCTGGTAAGGGGCCGTTCACTCATGACATCCGGGGGTGGGGGAGAAGGGGGGGGGGGGGGTTAGCAGAAAAAAAAACAATAAAAATTCCACGAAATCCATTGTTCTTTTTTTTAAATTACCGTTAATTTCGGACGTCGTAAGTGAACTTCCCCTTATTACTTAGGATACTTTGCTCACATGTTAATACTTAAGGATGTTATTTTGATGAAAAGATCCTACAACCTGACAACTTTTTGTTTTGAATTTTGAAGTGTTGCTAAGTCTTTCAAATATTCTTAATCTTACGATTCACAAGTTGATATGTGGGTTTTGGGATCTTTAAAAAAATGCTTGGATCCAAAATTAGAGTCAAGTTCTACTTATGTAAATTGAATGCTTATTTATAGGTTTCCAGTAACAGAATTGTTTATGTTTGGAAATTTATATTCAGAATGGATCATGTAATGTTTCAATTTTAACCACACATCAGAAAATTGCTCAGACTTTTGGGACTGCTCAAATATGTCGTTCATTTGACATGATCTAAATTTACTTTTTTATTTAAGTTTACAGAATTTCTAAATTTATCGAAATTTTAACCCGAAGTTTAAATATGCTTTGACTGGTAAGACACATAAGAGTCTGTGCTAGACGATCTGAAGCACAAAGAAACTCAAGAATTTTCAAAACTCCAACCATCATTTACACAACAATGAATTTTTAATTGCAACATTAAAGCATAGAACGAGCATATAACAGCGAAGCATTCCTGCATTGAAAAATAAAATTTATTATTCATGAATTCTCAAAGTTGCTTAATTTAAGAAATACAATGCGAAAAATTGTGCTTAACAGTTAATATTCAAATATTGTTGAGTTCATTTTAAAAATAAATCATCAGCATAATTAAAGCTTCTTAAGAATTTTGCTCTTACAAATTTTTTCTCCCTCTTCTGACATTTCTTCTTCTTACTTTTTTTAACAACATTTTATTGAATATAAATTCTTGAAAGAGTAAGAGGCGTGAAACTAAGTACAGAGGAACTTTTTCAGAAGATTTGCCTTCCTGTGCTGAGAATACGATAATAACCACATCGCTATTTTTTCACATTGAAGTTTGGTTAACGAAATAAAGCACATACCAAAAAAAAATTTCTTCTTTTTAAAAACTTTTGCCATATTCTACAAAAGTACGTAAAGATTTGATTTACAAGTTTTCCATTTTAAGCTTTTTATATCTCACCCAAAAGGGAGCAAGAAGGAAGGAAAGTTTGTGAATATATGTGGAAAAACTTTACAAATTTACATTCTTAAAGAAATGTAGGAACACGTTTTTTTGTGTGCAAACAGCGCTATGAAGCAATAACAAATCGAGCGGTACACCAATAAGAAGTACGAAGGAATTTATTATTAGAAAGTTTACAATTTTTTTTGTTACACTCTAAGTTAAACGTGTATATGCTTATACAAACAAATTGGGTCTGATTTGTTGAGAAAAAAAAAAAAATCTGCGGAAGGAAGTGTTTTTATTTTCTTTGGTAAATATTGCAACGAAGAATGAGGAACGAGAACAAAGTGAATGAGTCAAATCAAGCGGCTGAAAAGGAGCAAATATGAAAACTTGGTTTGAATATACATGGATTCAGAGTTGGAATGGGAAATGGTGCACGAATTATAGTTTGATAATTGATTAGATTTAGCTAGTGCCTATGCCCATTCTTAATACATATGATACATAAACTAGGTTTATTAAAAAAACAGGACATAGAGTAAAATTCGAAAATTAACGGAAATTTTCATGAAAAAAATACAGGACCAAGAACAAAATTTAAAAATTTATACAGGACAGTCTTGAAGAATACAGGACTGTCCGTTGAAAAACTACGCAGATGGTCACCCTATTAATGACTTGGCATCGATGTAGCTTACACCACGCAGTCTTCATACCAGATTATTTGTTAAATCGGTGCAATGGACTTTGTTTAATTCCATACTTTTCTTATAAAAGAGAATTTTTAATGTATTAAAGTAGAACGTTGTGAATATAACCTTGAGAATCCTTACCAGAGATCAAAATCAAGTAAAGTCAAGACGAGTCGATCGCATTCGACTGACTCTGATCTTTAAGTTCAGAAAACTATTTTTTTTTTTGAAGACTTCTTCTCCGAAAAGGAGAAGCAGCCGAGAGCTAATCCAACAGTCAATTTCTTAATTTCAATATTAATTTCCGATTATTTTATTATGATTTTATAGTTCAGACATCTAAAATTTGAGCGTCAAGCAGCAAATCAAATTCAAAAATCTGGAGATGCCTCTTAAGATTCTTAGCCTTAACAAGGTGATCATTTACAAAGTTCTAACAAGATTGTTCAATTACTGAGCATCGCTGTCAGTACCACACCGAAAAAAAAAACAAACTTTCATCAAATTCTTCTTGTGACTGAAAATCCTTGAAACTTTTCATTTTCTTTGCATTAACAACATCCATCCTTTCTCAACTCTGCTCGCATTTATACGTCTACTTTACTCCCTTCAATGACTTGTTTGTTAAAGGCTAAAAGTCTTTCATAAAGGAAATTTTTTTTTCGATTTCGTGCTTATAAAGAACTCTTTTTGATTGATTGAAGTTTTAATGCCTTTTCTAGCTTTGAAACTACATCAATTCAAATGCCTGAAGCAATTTCATTTCTCTCTTTTCTTCTCTTGTTCTATATGTATACAATACATTTAGATGAAGCATTAAGGAAAGGGAAATTATATTGCAGTTTATGCTCCATTAAAACCGAAAATCAATGGATCGATTTTCTATTTGATTACGGAGAAGAAAAGGAACAAAATAAAAGTATGAAAAGAACTTTTTACATCCTTCTTACACCCTATCCCTATCCCGGCTATGAAAAAAAATTATATAAAAAATAAACTGAAAGAACCATTTACATATTTGATTACGTCTAATTTTTATTTTCATTGCAGTTTCCATGCCACAAAACGGAAACGAATAGTCATGTTCTAAAGGAAAATTGAAAGAAAAGTTGAGAAAATTAAAAATTCAGAAGCACCAGGATTAAATTTTTCGTTCGTCGTCATCAAAAAACTCTCAAGTCTCATCTTCCTTCCCCTCCTTATAAGATATGTTAAGGTTTCTCTTTCTCATTTCTTCATTTATTTAATTTCATTAGCTACTTTAAGGGAACAAAATTTTCATGGTGTCGATGAGAAAAAAAATGGAATTGGAGGGGTTGAATCGGCACATAAATTTATCTTTATTGTGCTCTACTTTTCACTTATTTTATTCCGGAAAGAGCTGCTTGATCAAAATTATTTTCAAATGCCGCTGTCACATTTTTGTGAAATTAGATTGAATTTGGCTTGATTAGAAATTTGGAAATTCGATGAAATTTTGTGAATAAGAACTGCGTTTGGGTATCGTTCATAAATTTAGTGTTGCTTCCAATGATTCACACTATGATCATAATTGACATGCAAGGGCGTATCTCTGGAATTCTAAGCAGCTAGGATCTCCTACTTTCACCTAGAGTCGAATCATTCCCTTGATGAATCCTATAGAATAAAATTGTGTGCTTTACTTTACAAAGTGAGTTTTGAACCCATGTTCAACTTGTTGAAATAATTAGGTGTGCCAAACTATTTTGACATTAAGCCCCTTTCACAAATGGTATGAGTTCGGTTTAAAATCTTATTTACCTAAGAGCAAACCAATATGTTGGTCAAAAGTTTTGAAATTTCCCATAAAGCGGATTTATACTCTATCACACAGTTTCTTTATATGATACATGACAAGGCAAGTTATGAATTTTAAGTTCCTTAACAAATATTTATCGAAACATTAAATGCATTAAGCCTTTGATGCAACAATGTTTCACATGTGAATGTTACTGCGTCTATACCATCAACCCTTTTAAGAAACATTTAGTTCTAAGCTTCTCTAAAATCACTTTATCTTCACAAAAGTCGATGAATATCAATTTTATGTAGACCATTCTTTTTATCCTCTCGCGTCTTTCACGCTCCTCTTCAAAATTGACACAATGAAGCAGCACCATTAAGTAAAATTTTTAAAAATCGATTTTTAATCTTTTCAAATCTGATGGATTTTGCAGCATGCTGAGAAAGACGAAATAAATTGGAAACCTCTTAAACCTTGATTTACAGTGGCATGTACGTATATCTTCATGTAAGAGATGTAGATGTATATATATTTATATTTTTCATGCGTATGAGCAAGAAACAGGATATACAATAAGGAAGATAAAGTATAAAGTTTAAAAAAGTACGAGATTATGCAAAACAATGAGAAGAAGATATTTCCTTTATCAATGTAGAAGCAGCAGATGAGGTGTGGAGGAGAAGAATAAGAAGGAAGGAAAAAAAGTTGAGAAGCTATTTCTTTGTACTTCTCTTAAAGTAATAAAGCCGCTACCCTATAATTTTACGCTTTGTGGGTTCTCTCTCCTTTGTGCTTTCATTTGCTTGCTGATGATAGCATTTATCTGAGTGTGGATGAGTGTGTGCGTGTGTCTACTATGAAAAGAAGAAGCAAACAGATGATATCGTATTCATTTCAATATCAGTTCCTATTCATTCAATTCTATTCAGTAAGATGAAGGCGGCTGAGTAACGTATTGAAAAGAATGAATGGCAATTTATTTGTGCTCGTCAGTGCTTCCATCATTCTGATTTAGATTCGTCCGAATGAATAGAGATTTACTCGTAAAAGGAACATTTGCATAAAAAATAAATTTTCTTTACTTCTTCCTTTTCTTCTCGTTATAAAAACTTTTAAGCGTATTTGATGAGGTTTTGTATTGGAAAGTGCTATTAATCTTGTTTTGGTTGTGTAATTGTCTGTCTGGCATAATCGTGTTTAAGATAAAACTTCGGAATCGTGGATAATTTAAGGAATTCTAGAAAACTTTTTATTGGAGTTCTTTAGAGTTGATATGGTTCGAAGAGTATATCAATAGTAGATAGGTTTGAGTATAGGGCTCGCGTTGAACTAGTTATATGTGTAGAATGGATAGCCGAAGTGAGAAAAGTACCTCGGTGGCCGAGTGGCAGGGATCTCTGATCGAGTGGTCAGAGATCGCCTCTTTTGAAGTCGTTGGGTCGATTCCTATCGAACACGACTTGAGTTACATTAGAGTATACACATATGTCAGTTATAGGAAGATCTACATTTAGTTCTATTATTAAGTGAAGTAAGTTTAACAATATCACAGTATAGCTTGATGTTTTAGGTAATCAATTCCAAATATTCGCTTAAAGATTAAAGGTTTGTAAATTTATATGTTTCGCAAACTTATCCTAAAAGTGTCTAGGAGTTGGTGTTTATGAGCTTATGTTGCTGGACCAAATTATGCGCCCTAATCTCGATTCCTCAAATTTATATTCTTTCTGAGCACTTCATCTTATCTCTTAATTCCTCCATCGAATGTTTGCATTCACAAATTCATCTTTCTCACAAAGATATCTACATATACAGCCCTATTATCTTTTGAAAATAGAAAAATGTATTATCTTACTTTTCTTACAGTTTCGTGTGTTTTTTTTATCGCGCGAGACGACATGAAACTAATTGGAATTTTTTTCATTGAAATTATATAGTCTCGTTCTGTATTTTTTCTTCTGCAGTTAAACGACAAAAAGAATTCCTTTTTGCTCGAGACTATACTATAAATCCACATTTTCACGTCTGTTTCGCATTAAATTAAATTTTTGTGCTTGTGTAAAAGGGAATAACAAAAATTCCTTCGCACTCTTTTGTCCTTTCATTTATGTTTCTGTGCTTCCCGTTTACATAAAAAAAAAACATTATACTGACATACTCCGAGAACAATAAATATAACTGCTATAAACTTGTTCGTAATTGATCAATGATAGCGCATACTTCTGCGAAAATGTAACTGCCTTTAGTTACAAATGTTTTTATAGACGTTTGACGTACATAGCCTAGTCGTTATATCTACGAATATTTGAATTATAAATCTTGGTCTTTATATATATTTTATGAAGCACCTTCATTCATCATTCATACTTTCAGTGAAAAGCTGAACGTTTAATGTTGTGGCTTTCTTCTTTGAAAATGTGCAGAAAAATTAAGCACGAGGTATTTTTCTCAAGGGCAAAAAACTTTTCGTTACTTGATGATTTTTGGTTATATTAAATCGTATCTCTTGAGAATAATTCTCTTGACATTCAAAAGATAAATTGTTTTTCTTTCTAGCTTGTACACGACTCGTGCTGAAGATTTGTTCTGGTCCAAAATAATCCCATATTGATGATAAATATCTCATGTCTAAAGTCTAGACTCAAGAGATGCAAATCATTATTGGGTTCAAAAATATTCTCAGGTTCTAATTAGTATGCAAAAATGAGGATGACAATAGGAATGTCCATTAAAATTGAATTTATGTTTTTTTTTAAAAAAAAAAATTAAAATAATGGGCCGTTCACTTATTACGTTACGCAAAAAAACGATTTTTTTCACCCCCCTCCCCCCTTGTTCCAATATGTTACAACTCACAACCCCCCCCCCTGAACGTTCATAATTTATTTTATCATTAAAAAGGTGAAAAATTTGAAAAAAATGTTTTTGGTATGAATTTGTAAACAAATTTTTTTCGTGAACTTTTTTTTAAAGACAGACGACATTTAGAACGTTACATACTTCTTGACCCCCCCCCCCCTATGTTACATTTTTTTACAATTTTTCAAACCCCCCCTCTCCCCTAAAATGCGAACGTAATAAGTGAACTAAGGTCTTAAAATCATTTTTTGTAGATGGAAAGAGATCACGTGGAAAGCCAAAGAACTAATGAAAAAAAGGCTGTTGATAGAGACAGTGTTGCATTTGGAATCGGAAACTGGCAGACGGTAGCCTGCGATAGAGCTAGATTTAGTGGACGGCTAAGCGAGGTCATTGATCACAATTGATTTGTACGACCAGCGAAAGGAAGAAGTCAGTAAGTTACGTTTTTTAAAATTAAAAATTATTCAGAGCCCCCCTTCCAGTGTTCCCTCTGAGATTTAAAAAAAATCACATTGATCCACAACATTTGCAGCACATTCAAACACTATAAAATATATAATAAATTAAAGTCAATTTAACAAAAGAAAATAATAAAGCTTCTTGAAAATATTAGCACAGCTGACAGAAATAATAAAATAGAAATTCTTACATTTTCATGGTTTAATATTGTTTTTAATTTGCTATGAAATAAAATTATGTTTATTTAGCATTAAAAATACATTATCTTATTCATATGACGTACATTGTTTTTATGCAAATTGCAAATTATTAATAAGATAAATGTGAAAGTTGTACTTAAGGGAGCAATTGCTTAATTCACATAAAGATTTACTGAACAATTTTTACTTCCTTATCATGAAAATATTTAGGGATTACATGTTTATTTAATATTAATAAGAATATTTTTATATAGTCTTGTTCCCCCTAAGCTGCTGCTTTAAAGCAGCAAAATATAAAAAAATATTTTTACATACAAATTAATTCCGCACGTGTAATTTAATACTTTATTTAATTTGATAAGGTTTTGGTGTAGGTTGAGTTGTTATTCGTGTAGGTTAAAAATTCATAGGTGATAAAAAAATATATTTTTTAAAAAAAAAAGTCTCTTAAAGCTTATCACAAACAAAAGCAGGAAAATCGATTGTAATGCGAGGGGGAAACAATTTGATGGGAACATTTTTAATGTGAAATTTCTCAAAAAATGATGAACAGTTTCCAAAAAATTTTAGGTCACGTCGAAAAATTTTCTCCATCATGTTGTTTCCCCCCTATTGTAATGAAAGCAGGTACAACAGTTTCATATGTTTTCCTAGTTCCATTAATTCACATATAAAATAAAAAGCTAGATGAGAAATTTTTCTTTGTTGCTTCCGCGTTCTTCTGATATTTTTGGCAATTACTTATGGCTGAAAATGAGAATACGTTACTATATGCCACAACTTTTACTTTGTGCTGTTTTCTTTTCGAGCGTAATCGAGTATACATAAAAAGGAGAGTAAATAAGAAGAAATGAATAAAAGTCTGAGTTACTTTTTTTTTTGTTGGCGATACTGTGGAAAAAAGTATTCACATTAAGATAAGCATGTTGCTGAAGGAAAAAAAGGCAAAAGGAAAACGAATAGAAATGTATGTAGTGTGAGGAAAATACGAAGAATAAGAAGAATGAAGGAAAAAACTATACAACAAGTTGCTCCTTTCCTGAACAGAGTGCTGTCTACACAACATTTCTTTTCATATTTCATCCAAGGAAAGGAAGGAAAAATAATTTTTCCTTCTACAGTTTAGTTGGAATTGAACTTTGGAACCATCATCATGGGGTAAAATTATGGGTGACATTTTTAAGTTTTTTTCTTCTCTATGCTCGGGCATTTTGCTGCTCGCTCACCCAAGCAATTTTTCTTTTTTATACAATAAAAAAATAATTCATTTCTTTTCATAAAGATTTTTTTTTGTGCTGCTCTATGTTGTTCATGAGTTATTGGTATGATTTGTGAGAGAGTTATTTATGCAGACGCTACTAAAGAAATCAACACTTTTCCATAAGAAAGAAAGAAAAAGTGAAAAATTGAGGAGAAAAATTTATGATATTGTGGAATGTTTTTATGCTCGAATAACTCTTTGAAAGAAAAACTTTTTGGTCGTTTTTAACATAAAAGAAGGAAATCATAAAAAAATGCCGTTGTTGTGTGGGCAAAAGAAGAGAAAAAGGTCGGAAAAAGAAAGCCTTTAAACACATCAAAAATCAACCAAAGTTATTTACCGACTCTGAGATTTGTCGCTGTAAAATAAAAGTTTGGACGGAACTTCTTTTCATTTTTTATGCCATTGCCATTTTCGACGAAATCACTCCTAATTTGGTAAAATTTATAATTAGCATTTAAACTTTGTCCTTTTCTTCATTCACTCTTTCTGCTCCTTAATTTTTTACTGACAATTTTTTTCAAGAAGAAGTTTTAATATTTTCTCAATGTCAGTCCATTCGCCTACGTATGTTGAACCCAATTCACTTCACTTAAATGCCCTTTATTTGTTTATAAACAGTTTTTTCTTGAAAGATTATTGATCAAGGTTTAAATATGCTTCTGACAGTAGGTGGCATGACTCAGATAAATTGGTACAAATGTTGGTGAATGTCCTCAATTTTTTTAATGGGGGTTATGCTGTTTCAGATAAGAAATTTAAATAATATAATACAAAAATTTTTCTAAGATTTTTAAGATAGTTTAAGGGACAGAAATGGAATGTTTGTTGCCAATTTTAGAATTCGACCATGTTTCTATGAAATTCAATATTAAACTCAAGATACGTTTTGGGTATGAAGCAGTATAAAGTGGTTCTTACTATTTTAATCTAGTTCAATTATTTCCAACTAGCTCAAATTAATTCTTACTAGTTCTTACTAGCTCAAGCCCACAATTATTGGTTAAAACTAGCCCTTTCTAGTTCAAGTTCAAGTTCTCTTGATAGACCACTAAGCTTAAGGGAACGGTACAATAGATTTTATCATCGATCAGGATCTCAGTGCCTTCAGCTCGTCGCAACGTGTAGTAACACATCGCTAGACTGGAACCCTCTCACATTATTATAATTATTTTTATTACCACTAAGCTTCATCAATAGGCTGTCCATCGGTTTTGCCGATTTTTGGTCAAAAAGCGGTACCTGTCCTGCTTTAACCTCTGAACAAGCGGAGGTTCAAACATTTCAACGAAATTTTCAATGATTTTTCAAGAAAAATAAGTTTCATTAAGGAATTCAGGAAGAACCTTGTTCAAAAAAGCGAAGTTATCTCGCTTAAAAGTGCGCAGTTGGACGGCTTATTCATGAATCTTTAATAATTTTTAAACTTCCACTTTTTTATTAAATAAACAAAAAAGGAAGGTTTTTCATGAAAGCGCTTAAAAATTCACACCAAAAAAAAAATCCAACTTCCTCCGCCTCGTGTCCAAGAAAGGCGAAAAAAAAAATTCTAATGGCATTTGAGTAGCGCTTCTAAGTAATAAAAAAATGAAATTCATTTGACAAGATACTTAACGAAGCTCTTTTAATGTTTTTTTCAAATGCCACTTAGCAAAATAATATCCACATTTCGCTATTACTGTTGTTTTTCTGAAGATTTTAAAAGCTTTATTCATCGTCGCTGTGTGAATTTATTCTTGAAACATCCACAAACATTCAATTTTTTTATGATATGTTGCTTACCACGAAAGTACTTGAAATTTAAGCTCATAATATTATTCGGTATGTGAAATTGAATGTTATACGACATCCAAAATTGAGGAGCAAGAAGAAGCGAATGTGCGGATGTTAGCACACAAACCTTGTTGTATAAATATATGAGTTATGTTGTGTATTAGATCAACATATCTTTCACTCAACATAAATAAGCACATTCGAGTATAAATGCCAAAAAATAGGGAAAAAATCATTTCACGATTGTCATTTTTTTTTTGCTTCCTTATCTTTTATTCTTTTCTCACTTTAAGTTGAGTTATTTTTATGCTGAACATTGCTCATGACGTGTGTTTTGCGAGTGTAGCTATGATGTGTTGATTGAATTGTGAAAGCGGAAATTTTTTTTATATTTTCATCAGCAAATGCTTGAAAAAAAGGAGAATGATAAGAATTTCAATGTTGTTTCTTATTCGTTTTCCGTCCTACGTTCCTATTATTTCGTTGTTCCATTGACGAAGCAAATAAAATAAAGAGAAATAAAATAAAAGAACAGTTCGCAAAACAATTCCATCTCCTTTTCTCGCTTTTCTTTCGTATAGCACGCGTATCACTCACATTATTGTCATAGGCAAAACAGCATAAAAATGCGAAGAGTGAAAGAGAGATTCCAATCAATTTTGATGATTTTGATGAGCTCGACAATACCCGAGACAAGTATATCGCTTTGTTAAACATAATCAATAGACACAAAAATGTGATGAGTACCGAGACGGTGATTGGAATAAATAAAAAGATTCGTAAATGTCGCGATAAAAGTCACAATTTCCATGCTCTTGTCCTATACACGCCCTTGAAGATTTCATCCATTTATTTTACCATTAAATTTCCTTTTCATTATTCATCTTGCTCCTTTTACTTATGTACACCCCATCAAAATGTATTTACAGTATTTTTTTGTTGTTGTTGTTATTGTATCTTTATTCATTTCACATTCACAATCTACATACATACACATAAACTCAGTCATTCATAATAGTCAACTCATTCTCACATTTCTCAAACGCTAAATCTAAAATGTAATGCAATAAAGTATAAAATAGCATCTCAATCTTTCAAAAAAAAAACTCTTGAGAAATTCCTTAAAAAGGAAGTAGTAAGAATGTTTGTGGCATGGATGTCTTGAGGGCATTTTATTTTGGTGATTTAACAGGATAGATAGTCCATTAGACACTTTAAAATTAATCATTTTGAAAAAATGGAAGCAACAACACGTTAAGGGCATTTAAGGTGTGACTGATGTATGTGTTTTGTTGGCAAACAGGTTGAATGACTTAGAATTTGATGTTTTTCGAGTCAAGGTTGTAGTTTTGTTTTTATGTTTGTTAAGTTTCGGGTTTCTTATAAGGTTTGGCTATTCAGTTTTTGGATCAAAAATTTAGAGAAAAGGATTGATCTGAACTGAACTTGGTGGCTACTTTAAGCAAACAGGATTTTAAACTTGACTAAGTCAAGGATGCAAAATTGATATAAATAATCAAAAATTATCAAAATGCTATTCATCAGTTCTACATCCTTCGATCAAGCCATAGATTCCTAGAACAGTGAAAAAAACACAAAAATTCAACTAGTCATTCTCGGAGATTAAACATAGGTCTTCATCGTGGATGTATAAGCTTGAATCTCTGTATAGATGTATTTCTAGGTTTGAGTATTGTGGCTTGATGAAACCTCACCAACACCTCTAGATTAAATTTGATCTTTATAGTTGTAGGCCTTTCTTTGGTTTGAAGGAAATACGTTGTGGGTAGATTTGGGATAGAAATACTAACCTCCTCATCACTGCTGCTTTTTAACAGTTTAACAGATCAATAAGTTTGGCTAGAAAATGCAGTTTTTTGAACTTATTTTCTGACCAAAATGTGAATCAAAAGCTTTAAGGTATGCTTTCTCGAAATCCCGGTCCCGACAAATTTTCGGGATCGGGATCGGGATTGAAATTTTTCGGGATTTCCCGGGAAATCCCGGGAATCCCGAATATGTAAAAAAATTTAAAAAACAGCATTTTTCTGCTTTTTTTCCCAAAAAAAATTATATATTTTTTTGCTAATTATACGGTCATTTATTCCTTAATTAATTAGTTATACTTTATGTGTTACAAGGTAGATGTTTTAATCCATGTTTCATTTGAAAAATGTGAACATAAACAAAAATAGAAAATAAATGTTGCTAAAGATGTAAGTTAAAAGATTAGAGAAAACGGTGTGAATATAATAATAAAAATTAAGCATTAATGAAAAAACTTTTAACAAATGCAATTGCATTTAGATTCTTGTCAAGTAAACGTTTTCTTTGTTTTGTAAGAATGTTGTTACTAATAGAGAAATTTCGTTCGCTTTGAGTTGAGGTCGGCTGCATTGTTATCAATGCATCGTAAAGTTGATCTAATAAAACGGTTCTCTTCTTATTTTTGTCATACCAATTAAACTCTCTTTTCAAGTTATTTGGTTCTGTTGCTGCTGCATCTGTTGTTAATGATGTATATTCAGATCTGCTTAGTTTCAGTCTATCTCGAATAGAAATGTTTGACGGTTGGATTTGATTTGCACTGGATGTTGAAGCTTCCATAGCTCCATTTGTAGAGTTTTTGACAAAATACTTCTTCAATAAGTCAATGCCAAGTTTATGTATTGCAGCTTTTGTTGACGATTTAAAATGCTTGTCTAAAGAAATAAATTGAGGATTATTCAGGTAAAGTATTAAGTCAATTAATGTTCCATTTCTTCGTGCACCTATGCGAGCGCAATTCATATCGTAAACCTTTTGAGACAATAATGTTCCTTGTAGCAACAATTCGTCTAGCAAAAAGTTAATTGTTCCTTCAGCAATTAATAAATCGTTTGATTTACGCAATAATTCTTCTGTCGCGTATTTAGTAATAATTTCCTAAACTAAAAAACCGGGATTTTCAATCCCGATCCCGATAAATTTCGGGATCCCGGGATTGATCGGGATCGGTAAATCCCGGGAAATCCCGATCCCGATCCCGATAGCGAGAAAGCATACTTTAAGGCATAAGTGTTCACATGACACAAATCTGTTCACACTATGCGACCGTTGTGTGCATTCAACATTTGTGGAGTCTTTATTTAAGAAATTCAGCCTGCAGAACAAAATGAATACAGGATGTTATTTTGCCATATGACAATTCTGCGTAACAATTCTCTCCTCGCTCTCTAATTCAAGTTTATTACTGAAAATCCTTAGCTTTTTTTCGCGAAATAATAAAATCGCGATTTTATGATACTTTTTTTTCTTCTCGTTCATTCATTCTGTTTATGTTTGTTTGATATCGGGGTTAAAGGGGGGAATGTTAATTTCTTTCTATTTTGAAATATAAAAATGATATAAACGAAAGCTATTGCGACAGTAAAAAATGAATCTTTGTGACTTGCTAAGACGCTGTAGAAGAATCTTGTATATGTAGAAATTTTGATAAGAGACAGATGGAAAATGAGATGATAAAATATTCCCAAAATAACAATATGCGAATGTTTATTTTTCAATTCAAGTCATGGATTGATCCCTTGATGATAGCTCGTTTTAAATTCAAATATGCTATGTTATGCTTGTATTATATTCAAGACACGGCACACATTAATAAATGAAAATTTAGAAAATTTTCCCTTTAATTTATCGATTTTTACTACGTTTTTCTTAACTTGCTTTGAGTGTTTTGCATTTTCCCGAAAAGCAAAAAAACGAAAAACAATTTTTACGAATTTTCAAATTTACGAATGTTCATTTTTACGAAAATTTTTATGGTAAAAACTTATAGGATATAATTTGAATCTCAAAAAACCGTTGGATAAAATCAAATATTGAGACAGTTAAAAGTAATTTAATCATTTAAATGCGATTATAGATGATAAAATAATTGTTAAAAGATGAAGGATTAATAGAACTGAAAAAAAGATTTGCATTTATTTAAATGTGAAATATTTTTTCTATAAAAATTTTATTTTGCTATAAAATTTTCTCATGGAATTACCCATAAAACAAGAAAAAATATTACACATTTAAATAAATGCAATTCTTTTTGTAGTTCTATTAATCCTTCATCTTATAATAATTATTATATCATATCTATTCGCATTTAAATGATGAAATTGATTTAAATTGTCTTTTAATGTTTGATTTAACCAACGGTTTTTTGAGATTCAAATTATATCCTATAAGTTTTTACCATAAAAATTTTCGTAAAAATGAACATTCGTAAATTTGTAATTCGTAATAACGGTTATTCGTTATTTTGCTTTTCGGGAAAATACAAAACACTCCTTGCTTTCTTATCTGTTTGATTGATTGATTGATTGATTGTCCGCAAAATTTCGTACTTTTGTAATCGATTTTTCGACCACTTCTACTGCTCCAATCGAGCTTAAATTTTTAATGCACACGTATTCCCGGTGACAATACAATATTTTAACACTTTGGAAACACAAAAATGCTTAATTATAGTACAATTTATGTAAAACTTTTTTATATGGGAAAAAATCCAATGTCAATGATATGAAATTTTGATTTGTTTAAAATATTATACTTGAAATGCTCAAAAGTCATTTATATGATTCATTATAGTTTAAAAATTATTACTAATTATTAATTATACCATAAATTTGAGCAGCTAAAGATATTCTGGTAAGACAAAAAAATTGACATGTAATTTTTTCATGAATATTCGTAAGTGAAAATTTGAATTTTCAAAAAAACCGTTAAGCAATAAATACGTTACGAATTAATGCAAAATAACTATATATATGAGATATGCATTTACCACACATAGTTTGAGCATAAATTTATACTGTTTTAAATGTATTGCATTATTTATAACACTTCACCAACTTAATTAAATTGACTTTTCATTTTATTAACGGCTTGACGTATTTTTGCATAACATATAAATGATATTCATTGAATTTAAATTTGAAAATCCGTTATAAATACGTTACATATGTGATGTAATTTGCATCTTTATGTTAAGAATCCACACGTTATGAAGTAGAAATGGTACAGATAAACACAAAATCTTTACGAGTGATTTTTAATGTACTTCACTAATGAATGCTTTAAAAAAATTAAATTTTATAAAACGAAAGAAAAAATTTTGAAAGTCGTTACTAATTTCCCATTGAAAACTGGTAATTTATAAACAGTTGAACGTAACGGAGTGAAACGGAGTGGAGTTCAACACACCTGTAACCTATGAACCTACTGTAATCTATAAACAGTTGAACGTAACGAAGTGCAAAGAAGTGAAGTTCAACACACCTGTAACATATAAACCTACTGTAATCTATAAACAGTTGAACGTAACGAAGTGCAACGAAGTGAAGTTCAACACACCTGTAACCTATGAACCTACTGTAATCTATAAACAGTTGAACGTAACGAAGTGCAACGAAGTGGAGTTCAACACACCTGTAACCTATAAACCTACTGTAATCTATAAGCAGTTGAACGAAACGGAGTGAAACGGAGTGGAGTTCAACACACCTGTAACCTATGAACCTACTGAAATCTATAAACAGTTGAACGTAACGAAGTGCAAAGAAGTGAAGTTCAACACACCTGTAACCTATAAACCTACTGTAATCTATAAACAGTTGAACGTAACGAAGTGCAACGAAGTGAAGTTCAACACACCTGTAACCTATAAACCTACTGTAATCTATAAACAGTTGAACGTAACGAAGTGCAACGAAGTGAAGTTCAACACACCTGTAACCTATGAACCTACTGTAATCTATAAACAGTTGAACGTAACGAAGTGCAACGAAGTGAATTTCAACACACCTGTAACCTATAAACCTACTGTAATCTATAAACAGTTGAACGTAACGAAGTGCAACGAAGTGAAGTTCAACACACCTGTAACCTATGAACCTACTGTAATCTATAAACAGTTGAACGTAACGAAGTGCAAAGAAGTGAAGTTCAACACACCTGTTACCTATAAACCTACTGTAATCTATAAACAGTTGAACGTAACGAAGTGCAACGAAGTGAAGTTCAACACACCTGTAACCTATGAACCTACTGTAATCTATAAGCAGTTGAACGAAACGGAGTGAAACGGAGTGGAGTTCAACACACCTGTAACATATAAACCTACTGTAATCTATAAACAGTTGAACGTAACGAAGTGCAACGAAGTGAAGTTCAACACACCTGTAACCTATGAACCTACTGTAATCTATAAGCAGTTGAACGAAACGGAGTGAAACGGAGTGGAGTTCAACACACCTGTAACATATAAACCTACTGTAATCTATAAGCAGTTGAACGAAACGGAGTGGAGTTCAACACACCTGTAACCTATGAACCTACTGTAATCTATAAACAGTTGAACGTAACGAAGTGCAACGAAGTGAAGTTCAACACACCTGTAACCTATAAACCTACTGTAATCTATAAACAGTTGAACGTAACGAAGTGCAACGAAGTGAAGTTCAACACACCTGTAACCTATGAACCTACTGTAATCTATAAACAGTTGAACGTAACGAAGTGCAACGAAGTGAAGTTCAACACACCTGTAACCTATAAACCTACTGTAATCTATAAACAGTTGAACGTAACGAAGTGCAACGAAGTGAAGTTCAACACACCTGTAACCTATGAACCTACTGTAATCTATAAACAGTTGAACGTAACGAAGTGCAACGAAGTGAAGTTCAACACACCTGTAACTTATAAACCCCCTATAATCTTTTTTTCTCTGTATCATTAGAATAAGACTAAAAAGTAGAAAATAAAATACTTTATAAAAAAAACTTTTTAAAAAAACTACGTTTTTCGCGTAGACTAAAAAGTAGAAAATAACTTTTATTCTTGGTTGTAAAGAATTTGGTTTTAAATTTTCAGATTATATTGAATAAATTTTTATATCCTAGTCAATATTGTTCACAAAGTTTCGAATAAGTGCACTTTGATCTTATCGTATAACTCAACAACTTAAAAACGTGGGCGCATTAATTTAAGTTTATCATAAAGTATTGATTTCACGTAAACTTATTTCTCCTCTTATAATGCGCCCACGTTTTTAAGTTGTTGAGTTATACGATAAGATCAAAGTGCACTTATTCGAAACTTTGTGAACAATATTGACTAGGATATAAAAATTTATTCAATATAATCTGAAAATTTAAAACCAAATTCTTTACAACCAAGAATAAAAGTTATTTTCTACTTTTTAGTCTACGCGAAAAACGTAGTTTTTTTAAAAAGTTTTTTTTATAAAGTATTTTATTATTATGTATGAGACATGATTGTGCTCAAATATTAATTATGCATCATAATTAAATATTCATTAATCTCAATAAACTTTTAGGTATTGTTTAATGTTTGGTCAATAACTGATTCGATTTTATTTACTAAACCTTTTATAAATAAATTACTCAATTTTGTGATTCATATATAAATTGTCTATTTGGGTAACACAAATAAATGCTCCTGTCATTACTCATAATGACACCCTTTATCGACCTTTTTCCTACAAAGCTATTCAAATTAATTGTATTTACACATTCTCACAATAACCTTGGTGCTTGATACCCCACCCTGGCACTGTATAATATTAAATGAGAGAAGAATTCCTTATGAAATTTATTAAATGAATTTTTTTTTAAAACCAAGCATCGAAATTCTCACCCTTGTATTGCGAAAAATGTGTAATAAAACAATGAGAAAATTCTTGTGTATGTTTACCTTCAAATTAAATTTTTACAGTCTTTCTACTGCTTTATGATTTTTGTTGTGCTCTTCTCAGTAGCGTAGCAAGAGCAAGGTGAATACAACATGATGAAAAAAAAAATCTTTTTTCAAAAAATAGCTGAGGGATGCTTTTACAGGTCTATATCTATATCCTTTAACTACTCTTTCTAACATTGCATTTAAAAGAAGCTAGCAAATGAAGTTGCATTCATAAAACCCTACGCTAAGATGTGCAAAGAACGAATCATTTTTAAGGATGCAAAAATTTCTTCCTACACCCCTGCCCTCCTCCCCACTTTTCCCACAACTCTATAAGACTACAAACTAATTGAAAACAAAGTAATACATAATATTAATAATAATAAGAAGCAAGAGAGAATGCAGATGATGAAAACAAAGCAAACTGAGGGGTGAGGGGTGCGGTACAAAAAAAAAATCTGAATAAGGTAGAATGAGTATCGTAAAATGAATGCTAATTTGACTTTATGTAGTTTACTTTTATTTACAAACCTCCCATACTCAACCTCCATAAATATCATTCAACAAATTGTTTTCGATATTCAGCACAGGCAATATCATAAATTAGTAATTGCGAAAGCAAATAAATGAGCCACTTGAATTTTCTCCTTTTCAGCGTTTCTATGCATAGATATGAAATAAATAAACAATTTGTATGTCTTTAAGAATCGAGAATTTGTGTATATACACTCAAAATCCTCCCCATATTATGTTACATTTCGAGTATATTCCTTCTTTTGTTTGACTTTTTGTTTGCTATTCAAAAACGAATAACATGAATGTGTCTCAAGATATCATTGAGGTTAGAGATATTCGTGGGCGGTTACTAAGTTGTGACGTCAGTTCGCACAGCGAAGAAATGTTCATATTTATAATTGGCACTTGTTTTTGCTAATTACAACTTGTTTAGAACTTGTAACAAGTTCTGACCTTAATTGTTTTCTTCGATTGATGGAACTCTTTTGATGTTGGTGGTATTTACATTTTGGTAGTTTTTAAATTGCGGAGGAATTTATAAAATTTAATAAAATTGGAATGGAAAGTGAAAAATTTCTATTTTTGTGTAATTTTGACTCGATTTATGTTGAAGGTTTTGTTTGCTTATCAAGAATGTATCTGGAATACTGTTTCACCGCTAAGAGAGATAAAGATAGAACTAAGGACTCACAGATGATGTCAGAAATATTTCACTCGAATGGTACAAGTCGGTTAAGCGATCAGTAATCCGGCACCAAGCTGATGCGACTCATTTTGGCATATTGCTGGATTTAAGTCAAAGCTAGCAGCATGCACGAGTCATACCGGCTTTTTGCAGCATTTCTTTTCTATTAACCGAGTTGTGCTATTCGAGTCAATGCTTTAAGTCTTTAACAGTGGATGATTTAGGATAAGATAAAGCGTGTAAAAATGGATCATTAATATCAACACAAGGAATACCCTCAAAAACCTAAAATCCTTAAAAATAAGCATGATAACCTGTTGAATCTTGAACTTATTTTAAACATGTTATCTCAGTATTAAGCTGAATGAGTAACTTGATCATCCGTTAAAAGTTTTTTTGAATTATTATCTGGTCAGCCCTTAATTTTCAGAAACATAGATTCTCAACCACTGCATTATAAAATATTAAGGACGATGTTATTACTTTTTTGTATTTTAATTAACTCAAAAGTGAAAGGCGAAAAAAAAAGTTTTATTTTGTAACACCCTGTTTTATGCTGCAAGCATGTACATTTCAGCACGGTAAGAATCTTTTCAAACTCGGAATGTACAGTAATTGGAAATCTATGTATATATGCATGTAGTTCTAAGTCCTTTGGAGACCAGTGTTCATTATTTATTTATCTCAATTCTGCTTGACTTATGCCTCGAGTCTTTCTCAAACTTTTTCCTCCCCTCTCGTCTTTTCACTCTTTTCATGTTTACATTTACGGGTTTTATTATCCATTTTACATAAAAGTACTGTCTCTATAAGCATGATGGAATTTCCTTTAATTAATGAAGCACAAAAACCCCATTTTCACAGCTCTCTACAGAGCCTTTTTTTTCACCCGCTTCCTTTTATGGTCACATGAATGAATAATAAAATAGGGAAAAGCGAGAAGCTTGTCAATGAGTGCACTGCTTCATAAATTACAGTATTATGTTAAAAGCAACAACAACAAATGACTCAGAAAATTAAAACAACATAACGGAGCTGAAACAAGTTCAGAAATTAAAAGTGTGAATTTTCGTATGAGATTAAAAAAATGCCACAGCGATGAAATCCCACACAAAACCACAGATTGGGGGATTTTCAATTCCTCCATCCCCATAAATCCCAAATTTATACTGAAAATAATCATCGTTAATGTACATCTGATGTAGTGCATATACCAGAGAAATTTCAAACAAATTTTTTTATTATAATATTTTTTTATATTGTTTTACCTACACTCAAATATGTAGCCATAAACAAGAGATTATTTTTCTTCTCGATGGCTTACAAACATATGCTTAACACACATATTTTATGAAAGCCGTGAAATATTCAATGAATCATATTGTGATTTATGGAAATTTTGTTAACTTCAGCCGCTGAATATATAAAATAAAAAGTATGTACTTTATTTGGGTTTCAGATTTTTTAAATACATGGAAAACACATCAAAATAAAATCGGGTCGTTTAAACTTTATTTGCTGTATCATATTCCACTTGATCGGGTTATGATGCAGTTTTATGCTGTTTTTATGACACAAATTTGATAAATTTCATTCGTTGTATTTCATGGTGTTTGGTTTTATGAAATAATAGCCTTTCTGGTATAATCATTAGAGGAAACCTGTAGCAAATCCATCATTAACCTCATTTGTTCTCACTTTTATTAAATTACTGTGAAACATATTTTTCAGTGTAACAGGTTTCAAAATTAATTTATTAAATTTCATTATAATTTTCTAGGGTGGGAAATGTTTTTTGTTTTTGATGAAAATATGAAAAGGGAAAATATAAAAGCTGGAGGGATTGAGGAGATTACAAACCTTCTGTACCCACAATACAAAAATTCTTCAATGGGTTAGAGTTTTATGTATCCGGTCGGTTAGGGGACTTTTGACGGGATTTTTTAAAAAAAAGTACCCCCCCCCCCCCCCTGCTCGAAGGCGTCATTTATAAACAACCCTTAAATATATTTTCAAAAAAAAAAATAATCTGTCAGAATTACAAACTTATCCATCAATTCATATTTTCTAGAATTTTTTACAATAAAACACTTTAACTCCTTCCATCGTTACTACCTCTCTTGTTAATAAATTCCTATTTAACCCTACATTATGAGTGAATTTTTAATCAAATAAATCCATCAAAGTTAACCCTCATAAATTCCTAGAACTCCACATCAATGGACTTTATCCCCCAAAATTTAATTTTCCTATTAATTTAATTAAATGAAATCTCTTAAATCCAAAATAAAAATGTTAATTATTTAACTCAATGTTGTTTAACTTTATAACAATAACCAGGTATTAATCAAACTTGCCAGAAGAAAGATTGAAAATTATCAGTTAAATCTGGTCATTTAACGAAATAATGTTTCATTCATTGGCTATTTACTGGTTATTAAGTCAATGAATAATTAATTCATTGATATTGTATTCATTACTCTTGAAAAAAGCCAGTTTTTATAATAATAATAATTAATGTACGGATATATTGAATGCCTGAATAATGATGCATAATTAAGAAGCATAATTGGGTTGAAATGAAAATGACTTGAAAATTTACCCTCAGGGAAAAGTGATTTGGATTAGATAATGTGTTAAATTCATTTGATAATTATGCTGCAAATTATTTAAATAAAATTATGATTGATGACCCAATATTCATCAGAGTATTATAAATGAATTAATAAATTTATTTTATAATCAATAATTATATCAACTTTAGTTGTGAGTTCAAAAATAAATTATTTAGAGGCGTAAAAAAGGAGTAAAGGTGTTGATGAGATTGTTGAGATAAGGATGTTATTGTTAGGTATTTTTACAACAATCCCGAGTAGCATGCTACATCAAAGCTAGGGTTTTTTTTTGTTTAGTAATGGATGATTCATATTGACCAAAAAGCTTTAATCAGGTTAAGCAGTGAAATGGCATCAGTGGACTACTTAGTAAAGCGTTGTTCTTAGGTGCCGAAGGTCTTGGGTTCAATCCCAGATCAATTCAAATTTCAGAAAACTTTATTCATCGTTCTAGCTATTAAGGTTCGTGTTCTAGGTGTAGTTTTGAGGTATTTGGCACTTCTCACGTCTTCTTTGATGGGGAAACTAGGATATAATAGCAGTTGGATGACTTTATCGTGGCATCTCAGGTCAAGCTCAAATGGCTTATCCCTTTTCTATTTTTAAAGTATATATTAGATTGAATCTAAATTAATAGATTTAAAAACGCACTTACTTTAAGACACTTCCCCTATTCACAAAATTTTCACGAAAGAAAATTTATATTACAATATTTGATCAGTCTTAAAATTGTTGGCTCTGCTCCTCCATAAGAGTGAACATTCCCTTCCTTATTATTGTGTCTAAAATGCTTTCAAAACTAATCAATTTCCTTATATACTCCTCGGATCTAATGCTTCTTATTTCAAAGTGATTCTCATTTTCAGATAACATTATTGAATAGAAATTCTTATCTCAAGCTTCAAAAGAATGTAATTAAATCACATTTTCCTGTAATTAAAACCGAATATCGTTACTTAGCGACATTAAGATCGACTTTATTGATTGATTAGTAAAAATTGCCTTCAATTTTCTTTTTCATAATTTGATACCAAGCAAAATTCTACGATAATTTATATTCATATGATGGAACAAAACCCTGCAGCCTTTTTTATATGTTCCTCAATTTTTTGTTCGTCAGATGAAGATCCTTTTTGGGTTCATTTTTTTGATGCTCAACAAATATCATGGGAATTCTCATGAAACACGAAAAATAAACTAGCGGTAACAACATGATACCCAACATTTACCATCAACGATAAATATATTTGTGCAGCACAACAATACTGAATGAGTTATGTTTTATTAACATAAGTAAGGAAGTAGCAAAAAAAGGAAATTCCCGTATGCCCATCACTTACTGAGAAAGAAGCAAGAAATCACCAGTAAGCTATTTTTATGCAGGAGATAAAACAGTTGTAGCTGTTGTTTCAAAGAATTTTAGAGAGCAAAAACAACAACATAATAATGAGAAACAAGAGAGAGAAAGATAGAAACCAAGCAACGTAATCAAAAGAGTTTTTATGAGGATCATTCATTTTTTATTTTGCCACGAAATCTTTTAATACTCTCTTCCTTGTTTTTCTTGTTCCTTTTTATGTACATTGCACGAGCACGAGAAAAAGTATTCATTAAATGACGCTAAAACAATATTTATGTTGACGGAGGAATGAAATTACTTGCAATATATTTATCAGCAAAAATGCACAATAGAATGTGGTAAAATGTGAAAGTCATGTCCTGAATGAATGAATTTAGCGCATTATGATGAATGGGATTTGGTTTGTATGGCTTCAAAGCCATGTGAATTTATTTTGTGCTTTTTTTTGGAAAATGGACTGGATTACTGGTTCTATATAATAGAATAATCAATGATGACATGCTGTACTATATAGATTAAAACGGCACAAGCAATTACACGAGTTTAAAGTCAGTGGCTATTGACCATTCAATGCAGCACATTGCGAAAGTTCTAATGCAGTCAGAGAACCGTCTCAAAACCGTTAAAGTAGCTCAAGTTTAAAAGATAATTTATTTTTAAGATATAAATGTTATTATGGCCTAGAAACACCCTAGAAATTAGACTATTAGTTTAATTTATTATTATTATTATTATTATTTATTTGTCGACGTTACCGTTCGGAAGAATTAGTATTTTTACATGTTTTACTTTTTACATTGATTAGTGATACATTTCATATCACTATGGGTGACGTAGAATCAAGCTTCTAATCTTCAAATCTAGGTTTCGATTAAATTCAGGCTTTCGTTACAATCTTCTGTGGACGTGACGTGATACTTTTCAGGTCAGTTCTGACAATATTCCATTATAAGGTAATCTTGTAGCTCTCGTTCCTATTTCTCCCGCTACACTTCAAGTTCCTGATCCGTTCCTTAATCCAACGTTGCCCAAATGCCCAATTATGGCTTGATCTCCTACATTAAGCAGTCGAAGTATCTAAACTTCTGAAAAAGAACAAAATTGGAAATGGCTGGATTCGAACCGACGACCTTCGAGTTACCATCCCAAATTTGAGCCGATCACCTTACCTATTCGACCAGCAAGGCACTTAACTGCTATGTGAATTTACATGAATCTAGAGCTCTATTTAAAGAAGTCGATAGGGTTCGAGTCGACTAGAGTTGAACTACACAAAAACGAGTCGACTTAACTTTTCTCGTTTGGAGCCAATTTTTTCCCAGTCAACTAAGAGTCGATTTTGAGCTCAGGGATCATCTTAATACATAAGACTCCGTATAAAGGCTCGGTATCGATTTATATGATATTTTTTCAGAACTCCAGGTTCTCTGATCAGAAAGGCCTAAGAGTTTAATTTTCAATAAGGGTGCTCAAAAATACAAAAAAAAAGCTGTGGATTATCCGAAAATAATTATAGGATCTTAAAGTACTATAAAGATAAATCTTCTTGAAGGGAAGGGGGTATGAATTATAAGTTTGAATACGGACGCAATTATCTTTTCTATTACCCTTTTGTACACTTTTAAATAAAATTACTTAAATTAAACTGCTTGCATTCAGACAGTCAGACATTGACCAAATGTTCCAAAAACAAAAACCTCAATTTCCTATAAGATATCGCACTAAAGCAAAATAACAGCAATAAAAAGTAATACCGACGGTCTAAAAAAAATCTAATCAGATTAAACATCGTATCTCATGTTTATTTTGTTGACTCATTTTCACGCATTCATCCCTCATTCATGATAGTATCTATTATTTAATGCATAAACAACAATAATGCAAGAAAAATGGGGGAAAATAGAATAAGATGATGAACTTGTGGGTTGTATATCGTCTTTAATAAACAAACCGCCATGACTCTTAAAAAAGGGAATCAACAAAACTCTTTCTTAATTCCCTTAAATTTATAATTTTCCGTAACATTATACACAAGAAGGTTTTTTAATTTTTTCTTTTGACGCCGTAGATTTTCTTACACTTATACTCATACACATTTACACAGGAGAGATGAGAAGAATGAATAAGAAAAGAAGAAGAAAAAAATTCACGCTCAATATTCAGGAAAAGAAGTAAAAAAGTTTTTAATCCTTTGAATTTAATTACTTTCCTTCCTTCTTTATCGCATACGAATTGTTAAGTAATATAATGAAAAAAAGCAGAAACAAAAACTCACAGAATAAAATTTTTTTTATTCACTTTGTGTGAAAAATCGAAAGAAAATAAAAAAAAGTGAAAACCTACGTAACCAGCTTTTCATTTATGCCAAAGCTGATGGAACAGATGAAATCAGGACGAAACTTTCACACAGATTTTAATTAACAAAACTGCGAATTAGGTATGTAAATTGTGTAGCTCGCTCTTAATGGAATACTAAAAAAGGGAAAAGCAGAGAGAAAAATAGACAAAAAAAAAGAATTCATTAAGAATTTTCAAAAAGTATGCTTAAGAAATTTGCAACTTGAATGAGGGTGTTTGTAGATGATTAATAAGTATAACAGATAACGGAATGAACATTTTATTGAAAAACGTTTTACTTTCGAAAACACTTTCAAGTAGTTTTTTTGTGGTTATTTCTGGATTATTTGACTACAACTTAAGCAGGTTTTGGAAGTAAATCTGGTTTGATCTCTTTATATCCCTTGAAGAACCGTGTGTGGGCGTTGTTTCTAGCTTTTCATCATATCGCTTGTTGCAGACTGTTATAAGAATATATTAAAAGCATATAGCTTTGGTATGAACTGCGTGGGACTTGATGACAGTTCTGAATACATCAATCAATGGATTTATTTAAACATTTATTTTTAGCTTCTATAAATTGATAAAGAAGAAGTATTTCGTGGCTTAGATTTGAACTCAATATTGCAGAATTATTATTAAAAATTTTTAAAAACCGTAGAATAAGATCACATCACTACTGAGCCGTTATAGCTCCCAGCAATGTAGGCTAACCGAAAAAAAATGCTAATTTAAGTTTTCAAATAATGACTATAGTTTTTTGGTATTAAATTCCGATTTTTGACTGAAACAGCTAGTGAACTAAATCACAAAAGATTGGACAGCACTGACTGAATCTTTTTAAATTGGACAGTGCTAGTCTCGATCATAAGTGTGTCTTATTTTGTTGAACCAAATTGGGCTGAGTTTTCACTGGTTCTTGTTTTATATTTTGTTGATTAAGTTTATATATTTCCTTATATTTACTCATTTTATTTCTGTCTCTCTCTCTATACCCATCTCTTTCATGTGTCTTAACAGTAACTTCAAAAATAAAATTCCTTAAAATGTTTTAAAGATATGTAGACCTCCTGCCTCTGATGTCATAAATAAAAACCTTCTTCAAATATATTCTTTTATTGCTTCGAATTCCAAGTGACCTATTGAGCCAGACTTTATTAAATATTATTGAATATATTATTTTTCTAATAAACAATTGCAAATATTCAATCATTTACAAACACTTCTTGTTCATCCTCTAGAATCCTTTTTATGCGAATGAACGATTGTTGTCATAACAATGCATACTTTCATGTTCAAAATCTCTCTTTGTAAGGAATTCTTTATCAGGAAAATGTCAAGAAAACACCCGAAATATCTTAGATACCACAATCCATCTCTCATTTCGTCTATACACATGAATAAATAAGCTTTAGATGAAATGTTTGAAGAAATCATATCAAATTTAAATGTGCTTTATGCATGCTTAGGAAAATAAGTATATTCAATGTTATGTGCTATTCTTTCATTTTGAATAATAACGTCAATACGAGTGGGATTATCAAAAAAATCTTTCTTTAAAAATAAACAGTTGCTATCTGCGCCAAAAAATGTCTTCTTTTTATAAAGGAAATTGCCTTTAAAATACAATTTATGTACTTGTTTTGAGTCTTTGAATTTTTAGGTCACCCACTGATTTGGTCAAGTATTGAAAATGACACATTTGAGAGGAAATTGATTTCTATATTAAGACTCGTGTCGTTTTCTGGCTCTGTTGTTAAGTCTTTAAATTTATGGAGAGTTTGAAGAACTAAAATTTGATGAAATTTTGAAGATATTTCATGTAAACTTTCTGGAATTCTATCTTTATGTAGACGAATGGGACCATATTTATAGTTATAAATATTTTCAAAGCATAATTTGGAAAATTGAGCTTATTTCGTTATCAAATAATTACAGTTCCAGAGATCATGGACTGCTTAAGCTTAAGCTATGTAAGCCAAAGACAATAATGCTTCTATAAGGTGGTTTGGGCCTGACATAACCAATAAATTCAGTTTTTATTATGTAAATCTAGCACTCATTAAACCACCTTACGCTTTTAAATGCACAGCTAAGTTATGTACAGCTAAAGATCTTTGGCTTCTACATAATTGATAGTATCAAAGAGAATCAGCAATATCAGCTCTGTATTTGAAATATTAAACAGCGAAATAATACTCAATTGGTGAGCAACAAAGTTTTGCTCAATAATCCAAAATTAACAAGGTTTATCTATAATTCAGACACAAAACCCACATTTCATAAAAATGTGTGTCATGATCTTAAGCAATAGGGCATTATCATCGCCAATGTGATGAGGATCAAAATTTAAATAATCATGTATGTAGGCACATGTTTATCTACATACAAAAAAAAATCTTCTTGAATCACAAATGTGAAAGATTACGCAAAATTGTTTGATGAGATCTCTGTATTGATGTGCAAGCATCGACATCTGAGAAGAAAACAGACCCTTTTTATTTTCATCTTCTTCTTTATCTCCCAAATGTCATAATATCCAAGAAAAAAATATTTCGAAAGAAAAAAAAATCTCTCCGATTTGTATTGTTTATTTTTGTGTCATTCACAAACATTTCAAACACCCATCAATGTATAGTAACAGCGAGGAAGAAGAAAATGATGAAATTAAATCAAAAGGGTTTAAATACACATTCATTAGCGACTTTTTGTAGCTCAAATATCTTCTTTTAAAAATAGTAGTGGAAGTAAATATTTAAACAAAAACAAGTGTCATGAGCATTTTTAATCAAATTAAATTAGAAAAACGAGCATTGGAGTGGAAAAATTTCCGAAACTTTAACATGTTTAATTGAAATTTATGACCCTTAACAGTCGTTCTTTAAAATAAATGATTGTGCATGATGATTACGGTGTTGTAACGTTTGTGAAATATATAGAAATAAGTTTTTACACTGCTGATTATAATAAATAAAAAGAACTAAACAAAAAAGTATGCAGATGAAGTTTTAATTACATGAGATTAAGGTTAGCTGTGTGTGGACTCTTTTTTTGCTATCCAATTTATTTAAATATGGGTACTGGGGATTGTGTGAATGACGTCTACCTTTATGTAACCTCTTGCCTCCTTCTGAAACTCCGCAAACTTTTCTTTTCATTTAGTTTTAGGCCTGAAAATCCCATTTAATAATAGACATAACTTATGAATAGCCCCAGCAGTATTTTTTGTTTACGTGTGAATCTGCTTGATTTATGAGCGGAAATTTGATTTTTTCTACTGTAGTCAATTTTTTTGTTTTGCTGTTGTTTATTCAGGATGTTTATTTACTGTTTATTTTGATTATAAGCTGGGTTACACATTATTATACCTGATAGCTTTATAAACATTATAACACTTCATATAACTTTGATTACTGCTCTTCACGTTGCGAACTCCTACCCATTCATGTGCTTGAAGAGAGAGGCTTTAGAATAAATTAAGACTGATGTGACATTTATGTCTGTATGTAATTCAGATTTACATAACGGCATTTTGTTATGAAATTTCGAGCATCTTTAATATGAGGAAATTTTCCTATTCAACCTGGCATTTCAAAATGTTGAGTGTGGAAACCTTTATGGCAACACTTTCCATAATTTGAATCACAAGTAAGAATTGCTGTATCAGCGAAAAACATTGGCTCTTATGATGTTAAATCACAAAAAAAATTACATTTTTTTTGGGAGGGGGGGGGGGGGGTGTCATTAGGATCTTACAAACATTTCCAGACCTTAAAAATCATTCAGTATAATGACTATCTTTGAGATTATGTAATCCCAAAGCAATCTTCTTACCTTAAAGAAAAATTTTGGGAATTTAATTATTTCACAAGAACCTCCTCATCATTAGTCGAAAATTAGCTAATTTTTTTTCCTACAGCCTCATTATAAATTGGTAATGATTTCCTCTTTCGCACTTAAATTCCTTTTACGATTTGATTAATAGGATTTTAATGTCTTTCTTCTCATTTAATACATTTACCGAAGTATTCTTTCATTTCATTTCATTGATGAATGAGTTGCCAATGTACCGTAAAGCATCTCGACAATGAAGTAGAACGAATTAATGTAGGCGAGACTTTACAAATCAGGTTATGTGAAAAATTGAATAAATCCACATAATGGAATTTTTATTAATTTTTCAACGAACCGAAAATTTGTGGGATTTGTTGGAATTTTGGTGGCTAGAAGGTTTAAGAAAATTTGAGTGTTTTTTGCACAGCTTTGTCTTTTCTTCTTTGATGTTTCCAAGTCATTGGATTGAATCGATGGTATTTTAGGTATGGTTCAAACATGAGGTTCTTTAGAGGTCTTTGATCAACTTTCTTTGTCACTAAATATTCATAGAATCTTTAACGCAGTCATCTTAAATCAAGGCGTGGAAACTATCCCAAACATCCCATTTATCCCATATATCCCAAAAATATTCAAAATAATCCCTGAGCCTGTATGCATTAGAATTGAGATATCCCATCATATCCTAAAATTACACGTTCAATACACCAAGGATACGTTGGGATATCTTTATTTTCGTGGATACATGCTCAGGAATGTGGGATAAATATGATTTTTGGGATAGTTCCACACCTTGTCTTAAATTGAAATCAAGACTTTATTAATGAACAACCCTCAATGAGAACCAAAATTCAACATCTCCCTGATTCATTCTTAAATTAAAATGTTTTTGTCATAATCCAAAATATTTCCAAGAAAGTCCTTGCCAAAAGTATGAGAATTCATCACGTGGGTGGAATTTCACATGCATAAGTCTGTTGACACTTGGACACAAATATTTTTGATTCATAAATGCTTGTGACATTTTTTACAGAAATTCTTCAGTGGGAGCTCTTTATTGGATCAAGACAGCACAAGCATTTAGAAGTAAATACTTAAACTAAAATCTCATCAAAAACAAAAAGAAAGAAATTGAATGAAATCTTTTTACTAAGAACTTTAATAATGTGCTATTAATAAATGTCTTTAGACACAGAATAATTGGAATCTTAGTAATGACTTTAATTAACCTGCTTTACTTGTCATCAAATTTCTATTAATACCAGGAAAATTACTAAACGATTAGAACGATTGATTAGTGAAATATAATTAATTTTGAATCATTTTACTATCTCCTACTCATCCATTAGCCCTTAAAATTGAGCAATATATGTTTGATATAAAAAATTGATCTTTAGAAAATACAAGAAGGAAAAATCGACATATGGCATAAATTTAATTAGCACGAAAAGGTCATATCAATATGCTACTGTTTCATATTGTCCAACCGTCATGATAAATTGTTTTGTTTATATATAACATATGAGCTTGGACTTCATATCGACGTCCCATCTTTATTATTTTGGTATTTATTTTCCATTTTTCTTTTGCCTTTTTTTTTAAAAATCGACCGATAATTGCTTTAATGGAGGCAATTTTTTATCCACGGAAATTCAGTTTTTTTTCTCGTATTTTTAAAAATAAAAGTTTTAAATAATTGCTCGGTCTTATTCAACACAATAATGAATACACAAAAATAAAGTAAACATCCGCTGTTTTCTGATTGCTTATTAATTTTCATACTCAACGAGGAAAAAAAAGAGAAGTTGAATGAAAGTTTCATGTAAGCAATATGAGGGTTGTTAAAAAGGTAGTTGAAAATATGAAAATTCTACTTTACATTCTTTCCATAAATATTGATAGAGGATTTTAGTACTTTTTTTTAACTCACCTTCAAAAGAATTTTTTCTTCTTCAACTTTTCATTCATCTTTTTTTTCCATACCTTTAATTCACTCGTTTGTGAATATAACAAAGACTATGAAGAAGCAAAAATTTCAGTTGAAGTAATTGAAACACGTGCAATTTGGTCAGAGTCATTTCATAAATTTTAAATTAAGGTACAAAGTTTTTTTTTTGCGAAATAATGAAAAATAAAGTTGAAAAGAAAAGTGAAAGAATAAGTTAAACACAATATTAAAGGTATGGGATGAGTATTTAAATCAATAGCGCATTTCTGGTGGATATGAGTACTTTTATGAATAATTAATGACTGAATTATGATGAAGTGGTCTGAATTTTTAATTAAATGTATTTTTAAAGGGAGTGATGGTAATGACTTTCACTTGAAGAGATTCAATTTGAAGGAATTGAGAATTTAAAGAGGCTTAATGATAATTTTTTGAGAAAATCTTCAGGAGTTCAATATGCTGGAAAATTAATTAGATTTAAATGTGTTTTTTGTTTTTAAGGAAATCTAGCATATTTCGACATTTTTGAATTTTATTAAAATTCTTACGAATAACTTAAAGGCAAAGTTTAGCTTAGATACTGTTTCAACCCACACAAAACCTTTGCTTATGCTTTAACAGAAAATTCATATTTTTGATCAGTTGGATTAACTTGCTTAGTTTCTTTTTTTGCAATTTTACCTCAAAGATTTGTCTTGGGGTACTCTTAAAGGATATAAGACGATAAAATTTTAAAACAAATTTTATTTTTTTTTTTGGGCTTGTTTAGAACTCAATTTTATTTTATATCAAGTTTTGAATCTTATTTTATCCTTACTTAATTTAGTTCTAAGCAATTCTTAATAGAGTTCTGTCACAGGCATAAGTGACAGATCTGTCTCAGCTAGTCTGTTAAAAGACTAATGATTATATCTGTAGGAAGATTTGACAGATCTGTGCATGTGACATGCAAAAAAACAATATTGCCTGTCACTGACACTGCCTATTAACATGTAAGTGACATGTGATTGCCTGAAACAGGTCGCAACTTTGTTTCTTATCAGGCCTTAAACTCAAAATGGCTTTTTTTTCAAGCTTCAAACAAAATAATTATTATTGTAAAAAGTTTGGTTCAAGACAGTTAATTATGATTTAAATTTATTTAAGCATTATTTTTAAAAAATATTTTTTAAATATAGCTTTCTTAAACCTACTTAAACCTTAAGAACTAAAGTGACTCGGTAGCAGAATGGTTAATTGTTTTTGACCAAAATATTGAATTACAAACAAAGCGATCATAGGTTCGAGACTCATGCCTTATGACCAAAACCATGAATGACTCAGGGAATGGATGGACATCAAGGATAAATCATTAGCTGTTTAACTCATTGTGAAGCTATACAAGATAAATTTTTAAAGTAACCCCAAACTCATAATTATCTTTAAAGAAACATAACTTCATAGTATTTTAATTATTTATAGAATTGTAGTACAAGCTAATCTGAAAGTACACAATCCCCTCCCCTAAAATTTTAATTAAAAATTTATTGAATAATTTTCAAACTTTTCTTTCTTTAAAATTTGATGAATGTCCTAAACTTTTGACGAGAAATGCTCCTAACGAGAGCCATTACCCTCAATTTATACAAATCCACAAGTCAGTCTGTCAATCTGTCATCAAAATTATACCTTCATTAGCTTTGCCACAGAAGCGAAAGAAAAAGAAAAATGCAAAATACGGGAATAAATGAATGAAACAAGCAAAAAATGAGTTTCTTTTCTCATTTTTCCATTTGAATGAATATTAATCATTATGATGTCGCTACATTCAGAAACTTCTTGTTTAATGCAGTACATTCTCTTTCAAGCCTTTCCAAGTTTTTTTTTCTGTCTTTTAGTATTCAACGTTCTTTCTTCTTGGATGAAGAATTTCATTAAGTGTTGCATTATTTTTCTTTCTGTCTTAAGGTAATCTAAATAACACAAAAATGAACATTACCATAAAATGGAAAAATTATTCACGCCGGGTGTTAGGCATCGGGTTATGGATCTTAGAGAAGTGTGTGTAATAATCATCATATGCTTGCATACAAAAAAAAATCATAATTCATATTGTTTGCTGATGTTATAAAAAAATATTTTCATGAAATTCTTCAGCTTCATGTATCACTGTGACGTAAATAAGATTGTGAACAATTTGATCCTGTATAAAAAATTGCTATCGTGAAAAAGGAAGGGAAAATCTCGAAAGAAATTTTTTTTACGCTAAGTAATGTGATGATTTTATTTCTGTGCAGAGTTTCAACTTACTTTGCTTTCAGACTTTTACCTTGTGCACCAGGGGTGTAGGGAGAGGGGGTTTAAATATTTTTACAAAATCTAAAGGTTTGATTAGGGTATCAAGGAGATATACTAGTAAGTTTGACCCTATACACAAATTTAGATGCAATTTTAACTGCAGCTAGAAGTTCCTATGTGTAGATGATGGAAGTCATACTTAATTCATATGATCCAAAGTTCCATTCAGACCTTAAGATCCATAGTTGTGCGTTTTATGTGTTGTAAGGCCGATGATAGTTTAATGAAAGAGAGTTCGCCAGTCCTCCCGCTCAAACCTAGAGCTACAGTTTATAGTGGGATTCGAACCACTTTTTTGATAGCATTTTTGCCTGTAGCCCCCAGAGGAAGGCTGTGAGCTTCATTTCCAGTAGATATGATTCGAAAAAGGACAAGTGAAAATTTCTCATGTCGAGTCTCGAACTCATGACTAGTGTATCGGTTTTGCAATAATTAGGTATCGAAGTACTAAACCATTCCACCACCGAGCCACTTCAGTTCACTAAGTTCCAGGTAGCTTCAGATATATTAAAAATGAAGCCTTCCTTATTCTTTCATAAAAGTACAGCTCTAAGCCATTATCAACCTGCTGAATACACTCCTGCTTCATTCAAATGTATGTATTTACGAATTCCATGATGTATATGTTGGAATAATAAAATAAACAGCTCAGCAATTTTTAATGAAAATGCTCTGAGGAAAATGCCATGGTAAAAAAAGTATTTTAATGAAAAATATTTTTAATTTTAAGACTCGACGAGAGAATCAAGTAAAATTTTCTAAGAGCCTCAAAAAATTATGTTTTTCGATCATTTTTTGATAGCACATTAAACAGATAAATTTTAACAAGAGAGAGAGAGGAGATGGGAAAGAAACCACAGACAGGTAATGTACATAAATATTTTTTATTCATGGCATTGTACTTCTGTCATTCATGCAAGCAAGGCAAAAGCAAATGATATTATCGAAGCAATTTTGCGGAAACAGAGTGAAAATTTCAGATCGTAATTTTTAATATAGAGAATGTTACAATAAAAATCTCTGATAAGAAAATGAAAACGTAGCATCGCTCAATAGGATGTGAACAGAAGAGGGAGTTGTGGGGTACCGAGACAAAGATAGAAAGTGGGAGTGAGTGAGTGAAAGGAACACACAGTGAAGCAAGAAAAAAAAATCTCATTTAAAAACCAATAATATGAAATGGCTTTGAAGAAGGAGGAAAAATGAAAATCATAAAGCTATTTCATTCGGAAAAATATCAAGTAATAAAGGAAGAAAATTTTCTTTTTTCGCAATCTATCCAACAAATGAAAAATAAAGAGAGAAAGAAAATCAGCTTTTTTTTGCTACTGCTGATTTTTTTAGCTTATTTTACTAAAGGAAATAGTTGATGATGTCCCAGACTGTTGGTTCGTCTGTCTTCCATCGGATGATGTTATATGCATCGACTCCACTTAGGTCTCAAAATGAAATCAATGCTGCGATGTTTAGGAATCATAACAATTAATAGCAATAAATTATTTCAGTGGTTCTTAAACTATATGCCGCGGCACAATAGAATTTGAAACTACAATCAATAATGACATTGCATGGGCAACAGAAAATAGTGTGACATTCCGCCATTTCGTCTTGAAACTTCCAGTGACCCAGTGGCAACAAGATGAGAGCAAACATCATAAGACGTGAGTTCAAGTCCCACTCAGATTCCGTTTTTTGGAATTAAATAGCTTTAAGTGTCTCTATAATAATTCTCGACGCATGGGTTTAAATCCTCATTGAATGTAAAAGCGCTTACCACCTACATCAGTAGGACCTCATTACTACCTTTCTTTTCATTCTCGTCTCGTGTTTTGCAATAATGTTAGAGAAAGCAAAAAGGAAATCGATTTAAACTTTCCGATGGCAATAAAAGTGTATTTCGCACATTTGATAACAGCAATTTAAAGTTCACTGTTTCTCATTCTTACTAACTCTCCATTTTCACAATCAATTGGCTTACAGTGGAAAGAAAAAAAAAAGTATCTTGTTACCATTAAATGAGACAAATAATCAACAGCTAATTTAGAATTGAATGTTTTTATTGAACAATAAATTGAACATTTAATCGATAACGATAAAGAATTTTCTCTTTCTTGTAACTCTATGGAACAGGTTGGTATCAATAGACAATTTTCTTCCCATTCTTTATGGGTAATTCATAGCTTAAGAAAGGTATGCGATTGAGGCTGTCGCATGGGAATAAAAAGTTTTCAAGATTCTTTGCTAATTGGATCGACAAAGTCATTTTAAATTTCTGAAATGTCTTCTTTTCTTTTTAATTACATTTTGAAAAAATTTTCTACGACGATCAACAGGAATTGTTGGCAAATTTATTAAATTTCGTAGCTGAATTAGAAAAGTTTTTTTTTGTCAATTTGACGCTGCAATGCGATGCTTGTTTAGAAATTTTTGCTGGAGGAAATTGCTTGTGATGTCTGAATTTTAAGAACGGTGGGGTTTGAAATCGTGTGAAAGTTTAAATTGAAGAAGTATCATTTAGGAATGGTCGAAGGGTGTGGATCGAAATCCCCAGTGGATATAATTTTCAAATGACTTCTAGTCAATTTTATCGGAATCACTTAAAAATCCTTTAAAAATTGTGCAATTCTAAAGAGAATCAAAAACCTTTAAAATTTGCTGAAAAGCTTCAAGAAGAACTAAGGAAGAAAAAAAGTGGTTTGGGACATTCGCCAAACAGAAAGGTTTAATAAAATGATCGTTTTAATGAAAAAGAATTAGAAATGGAAGCAATTGTACTTGGGAAACATTTAACCAAGAAAAATTTGTACATTATACACAAAAAAAAAGTCATTCATAGTTATCACGTGATAAAATGTTTATATATACGTAAGAGAAACAAAAATAGGGTTATAAGAGTCATTTAAAAAATTCTCAACGGTCGTGGCTATTAAAACATTTTATGAAACCATTTTCAAATTAATTGTAGCAGCCTTTCTCGCAGTAAAGCTATTAAAGGCACACAAAGGAGAAACTTTATTGCTTGTTTTTATTGAAAAATTCTTCCCTTTTCTTCCTAATGAAAAAAAAAAGTCTCACGAGAGAATGAATGAAAAGAAAACGCAATTTTTTTTGAAACAATTTTTCTTGCCATACTGTCATCGGCAAACATCATTCTCAAAGGTTTATTCATTCATCTCCTCTCATCTCTTTATGCTTTAAGCCTTTATCACGTCAAATAATAAAAAGAAATAGAGTGAGCGAGTCAAAACTTCACAAAGGATGACTTGATGTATGAAAAGGAAGGAAAGAAAAAAGAGAGAGAAAAATCTTTCCTTTCTGTTTAAAGGTTTACGACCTGAGCATTTCCATTATTTTCTCTTTTGAAATGATAAACTTACTTGGGAAAGAAAAATATAAGCTAAAGACTGTAATGGGAAATTTCAGGAATGTCATATGTTATGCGTTGCTTCTATATAAAATGTATCAACATAATTCTTATCCCGAGGGATGCATTACATGAGCGATCAACTGGTTTTTTAAAAATAAGAATTTTGTGGCTTTATTTGTTTAAAATGCTATTCACTTGAGAGACGATGAGGTGACTCAGTGACACAGTGGCTTAGTATTTTGTAAATTATTACTTTAACAACAACACACCCGAGCGACATTCAACAGCCTTATTGCAGCCATTCGACGGTCACAAGGCAGTGCCTACTGCCAACTGCCTTGAGTCAAGGCGAATCAATAATCACCATACGACTGCCTTATCGCCTTGATGGCAACTCCTGACCTCCATATTTCCGCGCGCAAGGCTATCTTGAAACTGCCACCAACTTCTGACTGACTTGCCTTGTAATCGCCTAGATGTTGACGAGGTGGTGCTTACAAGGCAGTTATTATGGCAGCAAAAGACTGTTATAATTCTGTTATAATTTTTGATTTTTTTGAAAATTAAATGCTCGTTAGCTCATTTGGTTTTGTACTATAATTAATAAGGAAATGAGATTCAAAAGTTTAAGTCTTATCTCGACTTAAGTCTTGATAGGAGCACGAATCAGTGAAAGTGCCATGCCACAAAAGATATTATTTAAAATATCTTAGGAAAAGTATGGAAACATTTCTTCGACTTATATTAGTCATTTCTGATTTTACTTGTGAAGTATGTTGTGACAATGCTGAAATGGGTGGCAGTCATATGACAGCCTTGTAACTGCCTGAGCAAGGCAGAAATTTTAGAAAAAAACATTTGTTTTGGTGGCAGTCGTATGGTAGCCACAAGGCAATGTAGTATAAGGCAGTGCCTTGAAATCAACTTGTTCAAGGCAAGGCAGTTTGGAGGCAATCACACAACTGCCATCGCCACAAATTGTCGCTCGGGACAGCAGTCATGAGTTCAAGTCTCCAGAGAGCTTAATTTTCGATTTGCTGTTTTTTGGAATTTTAGTGTAGGTTACAGCCATACCAAATGCAGTTTGGAGAGTATAAACCAATTTTAAAAAACTTTAAGGTTCAACAAGATTTTTGCTTGTTACATGCAAATATCAAAAAATGTTAAAAAAATTCATGGTTCATCCCAAGCGGGAAACGAACCTCGGTTTGAAGATGATTCGTTTTAACTTAATACGTGCCAAAGTTGGGATTTGAATGGCACACTCTACTTTAAGTCTATGTTTCAGGACTGCAAACGTCGTCAATACATAGAGGAATAATTAAAGAATGTGAGCTTTCAATAGGTTGTAATATCTTCAAAGCTAATTAATCATTCAAGAATTTTGACACAATTTATATATGACTTATTTCAGGTATAGCTATACATTATACACATACATACAAGAATCACATATCACCAACAGTCATGCGGTGTATTCATATAACTTTTTTTTTGGCACAAAACTGTTTTGCATACATTTGAAATTCTAGCTTTTTATTGCTTTTTTTTCATAGTCAAAATTTGTAAATGAATCTGATATCATCATGCCGTCTATGTGCCCAACCTATCACATTTCACATTGATTATTTGACCCAATTGCGCCAAAAACACATCAGCATATGTCACCCGGGTACAATAAAAAGAATCATGATATTTACTTTAACAATATTTCACACTAGGAGCAAGACAATATTTGATATTTTTTCCGTATGTGCATATGTATCACATCTATATGTTTTGTTTGTGAATAAATTTCATATTAACCATGAAGAATAGAAGCCGGGCATGAAATTGTCTAGAAATAAATTACATTTTTTACACCCAAAAAAATTGAAGAAGAAGGAAAAGCATGGAGAGACGGCAAATACTTCGTTTCGATTGTGAATATGAATATCACAATATTCAGTCATATCACACATCACATAATTTGTGTGTGATGTATAACTCTCATCCAACCAACAAAGCGAATAAGCAAAAAAAGCATAAAGGAAAAAGTGAAGGAAGGCAAGCAAAAAACTTCTTTTACGCTTCCAAACAATAAAATATATTTTTGATATCTTACTCCATAAAATTTATTCATTCAGAAGAATTGTTTACTTTTTCCCATTTGCCAAGTTTGCCTTTAATAATAGTACCGAAATAGAAAAAAAGTGTCTATGTACACATCACATAGATCGTAAAATATTTCGTTTGGTCCTATGGGTTGCCTTCATATAAAAACAAAAAACTCTTCTGAGGTGTCGTATAATGAAGCATATGCTAAATAATACTCATAATAATCGTAATATATTCTTTATAATATTTACTATAAGGTTTACAGACACGTAAGCACACTATGTTTAGTTTCAGTAATATTTTATCACATTTTATGTCATTTTGTCTGCATTAAATAACTTACAGTATTCTCTTTTAATTGTAATTATTGAAGGACTATGCTACGGCATCTCTAGAATAATAATATAGTATAATGACTATAAATTAATAAAGAATTTTTATTGGTATTAAAATCTTATCCCAAAAGGCATATTAGATTAATATCTCTATTATATAATACTTTGAAGTTGATGTTATAATGAATTCTTTGTAGATGTTTTCATGATATTATTTCTAGGAAACAGTCGCTTTGAGGCATGCTTCCTTAAATTATGACAATGACCTCTAAATAATGAATATAAATTTACACGTGTCAACAGCGAACGTTAGTTTGAGGTAGTCTTTTAAACATTAATATTTGATTAATGACATTGGGTGACTATCAACTAGTGCAGTTATGGTCAACTCATGTGCCACGAAAAAAATTCAATAAATCCCATGAAACGTGAGCTGTCTGAGGTTTTGGCAGAGCTTGAAATCAAAAGGGATTGACTCGACTCAAAACCGAGTCATGGTTTACCACCAAAGTTTGATGTAATATAAAAAAGGTTGTTAACCACTGGCCTAGAGTATAATCATGGTCCTTTCTTAATAATTACGAATTTTTAAATGAGGATTTTAATTATTTTTTTTTTGGAACGATTAATTTTTAAATTATTTTACCCCCCCCCCCCCCCCCCCCTCTTCTAATTTCACCATTTTGAATTTAATATCCCGGAATTGATTTTTATTAATACCATAATCCAGGGATCCAGGGGTAGTTCACGAAATGGTTATAACCGTAATTTTTATACAAAAAGCTGGATATCTCTTAAACCATGAACAATGCCAGGGATTTCATACATTTCCCACTCCTGCTCGAGATTGAAAATTTGTATTCGAAAATTATCCTCACTGTTTCAGGTTAAAACTAATGTAAATAACTTCAACTGAGTATCATCTCGAACCAGAAATAAACTACTGAATATAATTCCTTAATTAATAACTTCCGACAAAAACTCACCCAGATTAACACCCCATATATAACCTCATTATTCAAAATTGATTTCTCGATACTCAATAACTTTTAAATGATTGCTGAAATGCATGAGTTTCATGCTCTTCATTCAGTTCAAGCAGATAATCCATTTCTCGTAAATATCACACGCACCGAGTCTATCAATCTATGTCAAATTAAGCAATAAAGAACTAACGAAAAGGTATTTCTTGTTCAGAATATTATTTGTCAACAAGTTAGAAGAAGTGTCGAAGAGACAATGCGGAAGTTGTGTACACAACGACTTCAGAAATGACACAGTATGTTAATAATCAATGAATTTTGAATTAATAATAAATGTTGTGATGATTGATTGACATTCCTTTGTGCTGTATATTTTCCTAATCATCTTCATGCCCTTTTTCAAAATTGTATTGAATTAAAACCCATCAAATGCATGTAGTCTATGTGTGGTTGCGGTCAACTTTCAACAGCAATAGCCAATTATTTTCTATATCACTAATAAAGCTTGATTTAGTTGATTTAACACGTAATGCCGGGATAACCAATCAGGGATTTTAAAATTTAAATAAAATCTATCGGAACTTTTACGACAAACACAATACATTTGCGATTAAAATAATTACTGTTTTTGCACATAAAAAATGTTGATTTTTCTCACTCAGCATGAGTTAGGGATTACACAATATATTCGAATTTAGGGAGATTAATTTATGTGACGTGTAAATTTAATGAGATGTTAAATCAAGCTAATAATAATCTCATGAATGTTACAGGCATTTTTCAAACATTTGAATTTGAAAAATTTAACGGATTTTTTGAATTTAAAAAATTTAACAGATTTTTGAATTTGAAAATTTAACGGATTTTTTTAATTTGAAAAATTCAACGTTTTTTTTAAAAATTGGAAAAAATGATTAAATTTTAAAAAAATTATAAAAAATCTGTTTTTTCGCATTAATTTAAAAAAATATATTTGAATCCAATATATTTTAAATAAAATCCACTAGATCATGCGATCTGTCAGTTCTTTCATTTGAAGCCCCTACTACTAAGCTCATCCGATGCTGAACATGCAAAAAATCTATTTTATATGCAATTGAAACATTTTTCTGTTTTGTTTGGTTTTCACCATCAAAATTTGCTTTTTAAATATCATCATTGGACATAGACATGCACATAAAGCTTTGTGCGGGTTAAGCTTTATATTTTATAATCAATGCGAATTCAAAAAAAAAGTACAAAAATAAATAAACAAAATCGATAAATTTCGTTAAGTATTTATATTGTGCAAAATATTACGGATATAAAATATGTTTTTATAATTTTTCAGAAATTGAATAATATTTGCATAGATTTCCATTATAACATGCAATGTGTCAGGGTTGTTTATTTCGAAAAAAATATTTTTTTTTGAAATATCAGGAAAAATGTTGGATATCAATGAAGGATGTAGAAAGGAAAAAAAATTGTATGTAGAGTTAGAATGAAATTTTCATTTTTGTTTGTTTCCGTGACAAGTGTTTTGGGTTAAAGCCTCTGGACACTTGTACATTATGTTATAACATGCAAATGTGGCTTTTTAACATGAATATAATACAATCAAAGATTGATGATGTCGATGGTTGAAAATCCAGCAACTCTGACGAGTTAAAAACAATTTTTGATTCAAAAACTTTCAATAACTTTATCCTATATTGTTCGATTTTTTACCATAATTGGTTCATGTACATGCTCATATATGTGTACATGAAAGGTATGCTCTTTGATTTGCAATTCAATGGGGGTACTAACGAGAAGACCGACGTATACGCAAACATACAAGCTTTAGCACAGAACATATTACAATAGTATCCTTTGTTTGAGAATTGCATATGGTTGTGCAGAGTATGTCAGTAATCTCGAACAATGATCTATGCTACAGAGCTTTTCATGGATCAAATTTAATGAATATTTGTTTTATTACAAAATTTAAGGCATTTTCATTATTTTCATATGCATATGACCCCATACGACTAGATTATTATGGCATTCTTACAGCAAAAATCGTTAGCAATTAATTTCATACCTAGGATATTCTATACATTCTGATAATTTTAACAACATTATAAATTATTCAATAATTCATGATTGATTTAAATTTTAATTTTTTTAAAATTCAGTTCTTATAAACAGCAATGACATAAAATATTGTAATTATTGTTAATTATAAATGAAATGAAACTTTGAGTCAACGATGTCAATCGCATGGTTAATTTATTCCAGAATTGCAAAACATCATCTGCAAATGTTAAAATATCATTAAAAATGTATTCGTTTCGTAATTTGGTTCAGTGAACGCTGTTAAAGTCAAATGTCCTTCATTAATGGTTAAAACTTTCAGTGATGTTGCTTAATTTCTTTCCTTGATGTGTCTATTAATGTGCTGATGCTTCATCGTGATATTGCAAAAGCAAAAAAGTTGTCAGGTAATGCAATGTGGCAATACCTTAACTAGGGATGATTCAATGTACATATGGATATGCCAACGTCTTTTTCCCCAATTTATCTTTACATTCATGAATCACTCCGGGATGTCTTAACAACCCCTACTCTGTAGGAAGATTTTCTCAGTGATAACGGAAGTAAGAAAATCAAGGACAATTAGAGACAAAACAGGAATAATGAGGGTAAAGAAAATTGAAGCATATGTTGAGGAATCTTTTTTTATTAACTTTGAATGATGTATTCTAGGAAAAGAGTAGCTCTGGATGAGCAAATAAAGATTCGGATAGAATGGAAAAGTCTCTAGAAAGGTTTAAGGTTTACAATCTGTAGTATTTAATAGGAGAGATAAGCAAACTCCCTTTTCCTTAAAGATGGACTTCAAATCAACAAGACTGTTTAATAATAATTAAGTTTTAAACTTAATCAATACTTTCAGAATCCCATTTAAATAAAAACATTTTGTAGATGCAATGAATTTTAAACTTTTTCTTTCATTTATGGTTGACAGAAAAATGCACGAAACATTTTTTCCCATCATATCGCACTACCGCCGTACCGGCATACCACATTTTCATCACATGGATGTCATGCGATCTCCATGAATAGATGAACGTATGTTTGTGATGCCTGCGATTTTTGTGGCATTTAATTGTGAACATTTTAAAACCGTAAATCATTCAATTATGCTATTTTTAACTAATTAATTTGAATTCAATTATTTTGCACCATAGCTGTTTAATGGTACAATAATGCGTGTGAATTAAGCATTAAAATGATACGTAATATGTAAGGACACTACTTTCCTATTCATTGTAATTACCTTTAAGTTGCCTTTAAGTATAAAAATAAGAAAAATTGTCAAAGCAAATTACTATGAACGGAGAATTTTCATCGATTAATATTTCACCTATTGTTGGTTCCTAGAGAGCTTCAACCTTTTTTGTCCGATATTTGTTGCTTCATCGATTTTATTCTGTCTATATTATTATATGTAGACAAAATTGTAGGCAAGTTGCGTGAAATATTAAAAGAACAATCACTAGATAGAAAAAAAACAATAACACATGTGAAACTTACTGGTTAGCATGAAAAGGTTAAATGCCAGTAGCTATATTCTTTGAAAGAAGCGACGAAAGTTTTTAAAGGTTTTACAAATATTTTTGGGAATTTAACTTTTGATAAAGCTGCGAGTTGGCTATTATGGCGTCGTTCTTAAATTAATCTAGTAGTATGAAATGTTTGAGGGGGGGGGGGGGGGGGTTGTTCGAAATAGGGTTATATTTTAAATATTTATCAAGCAAACCAATTAAATTTTAACTGGTTGACTGGCACAGTGGTGAGGAAGAAGGGAAATCTTCAAAATCTCACTTTCTAGCTACATGTCTAGTAAGATATAATTTAAAATCTGATCCTACATTTATTACGATTGCTTATTTACAGGGATTTTGAATCTAATTGACATTCAACTCTAATGAGACTGTAACTGTAACTGTTTATGTAGATCCAGCATTACCAGTTTTTTCGGAACCATTCGTAAAGATCTAGATGTGTTTACGGAATTTATGATCGATCCCATGTAAATATTTCAACTTTGATTTCTTTCTTTTTTAAAAATATTAAACAAATTCTCACAACCCATAGCTTTACACAAATTATCTATAGACACCAAAAAATCTCCTTGTTCACAAACGCATCAATGTGTAAAAATTTGAATTTATTTATTTATATTTCTGTCACAAAAGAGATTAATCTCTATTTATAACAGAAAACAAAAAGAAGCCAATTTACACAATATTCGGACAGTTCATTTAATTAGTATTACCTGAACGGACTCATAGTTGTTGGCAAAAAATAGAATTTATCTATTTAGCCTATTCAACTGAAATTAGAATCCAAATTTACCACTCGATTAACATTTGACTGAACAGTTGAAATTGAAAATTACAATAGCTTAGCTTTAACCACGCAATGCCACTCTGTGTAGGCGAAAACGTTTTTCATTGTTGTCATTACATAAAATTGAATTTATTTTGACTTACGATTTAATTATGACGACCATAATTTTACCAGAATGTAATAGTTTGGGTAATAATAAAAAAAAGTATCCGTATGCGGACGACTTGTGTGCGAAGAAGTAGAAAAATCGATTAGTTTGCGTTTTTGGGGTATAATGAGAGGTAAAGACAGCTGAATTTTTTTTTCAGTGATTATTTTGACTTTTATAAATATTTGATGATACACTTTGTTCAATTATTCCTAATTATAATTGGAAGGAAAACAATGGACACTCACTACCACATTTCATGTCACGGTTATTTGAATAAATAATAATGATTTTCATTATGACAAGTGTTCATTTCCTTTATCCCTCATTACATGAAACTCAAGTCGATTGACAGGTTAAGTAAGAATGATTGAGGCTAAATTAAGGATCTTGAATAGGATGAAGCTTCATCTGATTATTAATCCATGCTGAATAATGCAATGAAAAAAAAAATGGAAAGAAAATTGCAGTGTACGTACCTCACTTTATATTTAAATATTCTTCCTCGTTTTGAATATTGATGATGAACGTCAGTTCCTCCTTCTCTTAATAAAAAATGTTTCCACGTTTTCCTATCTTCAATTTCTATTTACTCTATTGATGCATTTTATGCAACGCTAAGCATTCAATTCGTTATAATGTACACTAAAATTTAAGTTTCTCTTCTCGTTTGCTTTCTGTATATGTATATTTTTCCTATATTGACATGCGATTGAATAGCATAAAACACTCAATCACATTACATTCTGTTTGTTTTTTCACGAATTTTCCAATTTAAATTCTTCATTTTCATGTGCACACATATATCCTTTTTTGCTTTATTCAATTTATTTTCACTTTTTGGCTGCTCTTCCTCTAATTCTTTTCTCACGCTTGATAGGAATTTGATCACAAATCAATTGAATTATACAATCCACTAAACAGTAAAATGCCTTAATTTTTTTTTGACTTTTAAATGTCAAATGTTTTTTTTTATTTAAATTTACAAATTTTTTTCTGATTTTTCAAATTTTTTATTTTATTTTGACAAAAATTGATTTTTCGGCTTAATGCTTAATACGTGAAATTTTTTTTTCTTGCTTGCTCAAGCACAAAATTTTTTATTTGCTCCTATTCCACTCTGATACAAAAGCCTCAATTTCCCTTTTTGATTAGATTTTTTTTTTATGAAAGAAAATACAACAACCAAACTACTCAGCGGCAGTCACAGACGTCTACTGAAATATAACGTACACTTTTTTTCTGGTTGAAATCGTTTGTAAATACGAGTTGGAATCGGAAAGCAAATAGGGGTTTTGTGCATTCTTTCGGCTCTTTGGAGGGGAAACACGTGAGGTTTGTGTTTATATTTTTAAAATTAAATAATCGGATTAGTGACTATTGACAGTCTTTATGCTTGATGCCTTTTGATTTTAGATTTAAGGAACTTTCACAATTTTTAGGGATTTTGAAGATTTGATAATTAAATTACTTAAAATCGGGTGCATCCTTGTTGTAAACATTGAAATATTAATCTAGTCCATTTCCCCACTACTTTTGTCATTTCCCCTAATGTTTTCAATGTTGATTGTTGCATGCTTATTACTGTTTTATTGTTTCGATTGTTTCAATGCTTCAAATTCTCTCACAAATGTTTTACAGCATTCCCGCTCAGCAACATCCTCAACATCCTCGAAAGATTCCTCTCTTCATCATCATTCCAATCATCATCATCTAAATTTATCGCAATGACGTTAAACGCGTAAGAACGGAGAAAAGAGAAAAGAAAAGTCGACTAAAGGAAATTGCCATATAAAGATGCTTTAAAGATTTTGTTCCATCCATTCATTGCAGATAACGAACGTAAAAAAGAAGACAAAAAAAAAGTTGGCGATAATTTATTTTATGATGGTGCACTTGAAGAAACACACACAATGAGCTGATAATGTCACATTGTATTGAAACAAATGCCGTATAATTTTCAATTGATCATCCCCTTACTTCCATTTCGCGTTCTCTCATCCTCAGTATTTCTCTCTTTTTGTTTTTTGCATTTTTATTTTTCTGCACGTAAAAATAAAGCCTCTGTGTAAATATTTAAATTAGATTAAATTCCTTCTTCTTTATTCCTTTTGTTGTCAGTCGACAAAATAGAGAAGGGCGCTGGGATTGAGCTCCTGTGAAATGCTGAAAATTTTATGGAAAATACATAAAATCTCTCTTAAGTAATGGTTAAGGAAATAAGTAATGAAAATTTAATGTACATGATTCTTTTCCCTTTGAAATGCCAATTAAGGATCATTTTGAAATGCAAAAATATTTCCAATCCGCCTGTATACTTTTCAATAAAGACTGTTTTTTGCTATTTTTGTGCTTTCTTTGATACGTGTTCATCAATAAAAATGTGTGATTATTTGCGTAACGAGACCGTGAAAATAAGAAATGATGGGTGAAATTTCCCTGCTCTTTTGTTACCGTGCTATATATATATGATGAGATTTACATGGCATTTTCGCACGTATGAGCTGTTTAGAACGCATTTTGATTTTCTTGCTGAGTGCTGCGAGAAATGTAATGGTTACAGAGAAATCTCATCAAAATTTCAAGATTTGCTTTAGGTTTGTTTTAAGAAAGAAAAAAAAAATAAATTTCAGATTCTTACACGTGTTTTTAAATTATTTAATTTAAAATTGGCACGACAGAAAAATCGGTGGTACAAATTTGTGTGGGGGGTGTCTTAATGGTGTTAGGCGATTAGAACCATTGTCTCGAGTGTTATGAATTATTTTGAGGTTATGCCATTTATTCCATTAAAGGAAACGGAGCGAAAATTTTCAATTTAGCTCTACTGTTCGATATTTAATTCTGAATTAAGAAAGGGTTGACCTTGAACCTACTAGCTTTGACAACGTCTCTATCCATCATATAAAATTTTCTTTTTGATAATCTTGTAAATTATGATGATTAATGACAGATTTCTAAGAAAAATAATTATCTCAACAGGACAAACAAGCTAGTTTCTATGAAGTCATCTTCTCCACAGACAGTCAACAAATAAATTCTTTCATAGGTTCGTGGTTTAGAAGTATTTAAATATTAATTTTGCGCTGGAGGCATTTAGAAAATTCTTCTTTTTAATGAATTCTGCAATCAAAGCCTTGAATTCTTGGAACTTCTCTCTCTGCTGAGACTTTTGAAATCTTTTGAATTTTGTATCTCAAAATTTCCAGGAAATTTCATTACTTTTTACTTATGGCTCAAAGGACTGAATTCTTCTTTCAAGTTCAACATCTTGTTCAGTTTTGTTGAAAATTGATTTTCTTTTACTTTAATTACGTTGTGACATACAATAGGTGTGGGAATGTTCTGTTGAAAAACTAATTAAAAGTCTAGCATAACTCTACATTTTTATTAAATTTCGAATTTAAGAAATTAATTAGAAATCAACTTATAAGCCACAAAATGCACCACAGACACAGCGTTAAAATACTAGCTTACAACAAGTCCTCACATTTTTATGAAAACAGCTTTGAAATATCGATTCAATGAAATTATGTAAAAGATTCGATTGTTTTTTGATCAAAAAAATTGTTCTTTCGCATTTGAACTTCTTTATTGCCATTTTCTTCCTCACTGATGTTGTTTCACTTAAGAAAATAAGATTTTTTTAAATTAAGGAAAGAATAAAAACTTTTTTCCCTCCGAATTGTTTCCTTTCCTGTTGTTATCAGGCATTTACGATTGTTATGTTTGATTTTCTCCCCTACTCAAATTCCTTTCCCGTTTATGTTTCTCGTATTTTTGCAAATACTTAAATTTTTTAAGGTTCTTTTAGGCATTGATGAACATGAAAGAGCAAATAAAGAACACTCAGTGAATGGTACAATTTAATTCGATAAGATTAGGGGGGTCGTTGGCAAATTAAGGATCAAGGGTGTCAAAATTTTACTTGTTGTGAAGTCTGCTGGTCGTGAGACATTTTGAAATTTTTTTCAGATTTTATTTAAGGGGGATTACTTCCAAAAGCTTGATTCTCGTTACAACGAACACCTGCTCTTCCATTTATCATTAATTACCAGCACCCTGCCATTAAGATGGAACACAATCTCTCCATTAAAATTGTCAAACATCATTTGCAAACAACCCCTTACGAATGAACAGCTCCCTTATAATTAAACTATATAAAGCCAGCAAAAAAAAAATAAAATCTTTAAAGATATCAAACTAAGAAGTGAGATGGAGAGAGAATAATTAAGACTGAAAAGGATTATTAGTGTTAATGATTTGTTTTAACGACAAGACATAAAAAAATTTTTCTTTCTCGCTTTGTTCATCATCATCTCACTTCTTATAAGGCCAAGAATTCATTTTCATTCTAATCGAGGAGACATCAAGAAAGAGCGAAAGAGATGGAAGGAAGCAGATAAAGGATGAATAAGATGAAAAAATTACTTTTATTAGTTCAATTTGGATTTGAAAATTGTCGTAGACACACAGTTCGTTGGTTATCCAAGTCATTTTGGTATAAAAATCACGTTCGTGTCTTTACCATTCCTTTTTAACTTCGTTATGATTATAATGCCATGTGTGACAATTGATCACACTCAATTATATTCACGTACATGCGTATGGCCTGATTATCTTACATCCTAGGTGTGCAAATGAGATAATAGCAATTAATCTTACTCAAATGACTGAAACATCTTAATTATTTTCAAATTTGTAATTTAATGTGCTCGAGTCAGTGGCGTAGCCAGGAATTTGAAGAGAGGGGGGACAAATAATTTTTTATGTGGAAAATTTAGGTCCACCCCATTTTTTTTTTTTTTTTTAAAAACTCTACTAAAATGAAATTTCTGTTAAAGTAAGGGGATTTTTCACCCAAATACCCCCCTAGCTACGAGTCTGGCTCAAGAGTCTCATTAGAATTTTTTATCGAAACTTCTCTAATGCCAATTTGCGATTGCATAGCTTTCAGTCTGCTCTTGAATTTTTTTTCCTTCTATCAAAGGTCTTTTGAATTTATTGACTTTTCAATTGTCCGAGTAAAGTTTACTGTTTAAATCATTTTCATTTTTTTATTCATATCTTCATAACATAAGTTCTTTGTGCTTTGATACATCAACTTCTCTTTGATATTTCATTCTTTGAAGTTATGCGAACTGTAAAAAAAATTATTGTCCAATAATAAGGAGGTCATCAGATAACCTGAGATGTTGTGAGATGTCAAATTCAAATTGCTTTAAAATTAGGTTGGCAATTGATTGAAAAATATAAAATCACTAGATGGGGGGGGGGGGGTCTGAACTCATAAGTTCAGATATGTGGAAAGTTTATCACTCTAATTTTTTTTGTCCTATTACATTCACAGCGTTTTCACGTAATTTTTATAAAATTGAAGTTTGGACGAAAAAAATTATCAAAATACTTTTAACGAATGTTTGGCATATTCGTCAAGCTTAATACCTTCAAACATATACTGAGCGAAGCTCAGCTGACTCGCTAGCTTTATACCTTTAAACTTATGCTGAGCCAATCTTGGTCTATCCATAAGACCTTTTATGGTACGGTGTAAATATATCCGCATGGGTTTCTACCCGATACACTAGTTTAATACTCGAATTATTCAAACGATTAATTTAAACTTTTTTATCAATTTATGGAGACCTGAAGGAGCTCGTTGGCTGAATGGTTTAGTACTTTGGTACCTAATTATTGCAACACCGACACACGGGTTCGAGAATTAAGATTAAAAATTTTAATTGGCTTTCTTTTGGAATAATATTTGGAAATGAAGCTCTCTGGCGAACCTTTTTCACGCTAAACTATCATGAGACTTGTAACACTCAGGGGCGTAGCCAGGATTTTTCAAGGGAAGGGGTGTCCAAAAAAATTTACTGTCAAAAATCAATAAAACCTTCTCTATTCAATTATTAAAAGCTAATTTTAGCAAGAACAACTTTAAACGAATTAGATTTTCTTAATTAAGTACGATTTAAAGTTTGATAAAAGTTTAAAGAATTTTTTTTTGAAGTTTCAATCTCAAGGGGTTAGCACCTAAGGACCCCCCGCGTTACACCCCTGGTATCACTTATAACGCGCAGCTATGAATCTTAAAGGCTTGAGCAGCTAAAGTTTATTATTTTAAACAATTTATTTATTTAAAACTGAATTTTTTTAAAAATTTCAGTATTACAGTTACATCCAATTCATATCTTATATTCTCCGAAAGTCATGAATATTATAGTAAAAATTTAGAGTAAAAGTAAATTAGATTTTTATTACATGGTGAACAAATAAACTCTATGAGTAATTATAATAATTTTTCAAAAAGTCCTATCGTAGATGCACATAATAATTCTTTTATGTAAGTAAGAGAGTAGTTGGGTGTAGTAAAACTTATCTCATAATTTTATATTAAGCTATATAAAACAAGAGACTTTTTCTCACGGGGAAAATATAGCTCAAGTTGAAACAGCATAAATTGTAAGCATTTAGTGATCGTTACCTGGATATGGATTATTTTTAATACCTACAGAGTTTTATGTAAAATAAAATCGTTGATACAATATATTTAAATTTAAAACTCGTGCACAACTGCAAATTTAAATGGAATATGAAAATTGCAATAAATTTTCATGACGCATGAGTTACAAAATTTTTTTTTGTCACAATTGCAATATTGCCTTGTTTGCATAAAGTTGCATCATATAAAATAAATTCGTGTACACAGAAATACAGTTCCACTACATTTAAATACATTTAATTTTAATAAATGTTTTGTCCACAGTCATTTATTTAGAAACTATTCTAATAATTATGATAATGGTAATAATTTATACTACTTTTTTCTCACACATTTTCACATTCACACCGTTATTGTTGTTGTTTTTGTTTGTGCCCGGAAAAAAGCTATCATCAATTTTTTTTTATCATTTGCATGTTGATATTGCTGAAAATAAACATAATAATGAAGATTAAAATTGTGCATAAATGTTATGCACTTCATTTTATTGCAATGGACAGTCAATTATTGAAAATTATTTCGATATATTCCACTACTCATATCATTAACTAGTTCGAACGCACGTATTAATCAGAGTTAAAAGGCGAATTTTCGAGGTTTGATGGGATGAGGTTGTTACCTTTAAAATCTTGAATATTTTTGTATGGTATTTTGGCGTACAATAATTTAAAATTTGAAGATCTGATTTGAATGTAGGCTCATATAATTGATGGACGTAAAACTTTGCATTTAGCAATCGATTAGTTTAGACATATCAGTACTTTGAACTAGAAACAGTTAAACGGCTATTGATAGATCTATTGACCTGATGTGAAACAGGAGCCTTATAAAATTACAAAATTCTCACATTTTGAGCATAACTTTCGGCATGTTGTTTGCTCTAAGATAGACTCATCAGAATGAGTCAAAACACTAATCGTCTAAACCCGAATGGCACAAGTCAGTTAATTGATCAGAAATCCGGTAACAATCAAGTGTTATTTTGGCATGGTGCTGGATTTAAATCGAAGCCAGCACCATGCCAGAGTCGTGCCATCTTGGCGCTGGATTTCTATTCGATTAACCGACTTGTGCTGTTCGAGAAATTTTTATCATATAAATTAGCCAACAAACGACATAATATCAAGGAACATTTAAAGAAAATATCCCTAATCATCCCAAACAACTTTACGGAAGGTTTCAAACCTTAGATTTAATATCAAAATATCATCTAAAGGAATTAAACTTCACAGAATCATCTTTGATGGAGAAATTTAAGATTAGGCTTTCAGAAAATCAAGTTCAAATAAATCAACATGGGCGTAGATAGGAGAATGAAGGATATCAAGATGGTCTGGATTTTTTATATTGAAATACTATTTTTATTGTATAATATAATTTTTGTAGCTTTCGTGTATCATTAAAACCAAAAGCAAATACAGACTTGAGAGCATATTTCGTCCTTGTACTATAATAAGCCAACAAGCTTTATTGGAATAAGAACAAAGAAAATAAGGACAGCTTGGGGACAGCATGTTCTTCCTGAACAAAACGCATGATTCGAATAGAGAGGAATGTAAGGTTTACTCAGAGCAAAAACGTCACTGCAATCGATGATCTCTTTTACCATCCCAAGTCCTCCAAATGCTTGAAAAGACATTCAAAAATGTTCAAATAAATTAAAAAAAATTTGTTTTCATTCCCCCTGATCCAATGAGCCAATTTGAAATGTATACAGTTTTAAATAAATATCAATAGCAATCACTTTTGTTGGATTTTAAATTGTTAATGCACTTGTCAATTACAATTTTTGAAAAGCTCCACTTCATATATGTATATCCTGTTAATTTTATGCAAATTTTATCCGTTAATTACTAATGGTGTACAGATTTAGATTTATAAGCCTGGATATATGCATGCATACATGTGTAAAGTGAACTACAATGCTATCGGAAAACATCATGAACATAAAATTGACATTCATTGGATCATGAATATTTCAGAATGCTATAAAGCATGGTACTTAATATTTCAAATCCAATTTTAATATTCGACTATAATTTATTATATGAGAGCTTTTTTTCCTATTCCTTTATGATTCGCACATAAAATGTTATTTAATTGAATTAGTATTGAAATCATGAAAAAGTCATGCTTTATATTTACTTCAAAGGAAAAAAAAGTTCCGATATAATTTTATATCAGTTATTGACATAAAATTAATTGAATTTCCGATTTAGCATTTTAGGTTTGAGTTTTGTTAATTGGCACATTTGACGCTTCATTTTTTCCGGTTCTTTGGCTTTATAAATCTAAAAATGTCGATGCTTCTGTTATGTGGGTAATTTTTCTTCTCAAGGACACAGTGTAAATATGACAACAGGCTTTAAATTTCAACACTCCTACATGTGTAACATATTAACATGGAATTAATTTTCCTTGAATTGAATTTATTTTTAATTAACCATCATAAAGAGAATTAATTTAATGGGAAATTGTAATTATGCGGAAAAACATTACATTTGAGAGTTTTGAATAATATTGAAATTTTTTAAAAATAATTTTCCTTTCTTTTTTTTGATGGATTATCACTGCTTATCATGCAATGTAAAAAGTATTTTAATTGCTAGACTAATTTAAAAGTAACTAGTTAAAGTTCTTACATACGGCTTCACATTTTACTATAAAATTAAGCATCTAGAGCAGATTAACATCCCCAAATTCTCAGCGAATTATTTTATAAAACAGCTCGAAAGCACTTATGGGTCGACAATCATCTAGAAATGATTCAAAGAAAAGGTTGATCAAGTTTGAAGAAAATCAGGGGCAACTAAGTACTATAAACCAAGTTTGAATAGCTGATAAAAAGTATATACGGATCCCAGTAGATCCAACCTTTAAATGTCATCAATGAGCAATTTCAAATCTATTTTACTACGTTTTCGAATCATTTTTAATCAAAACTCTTTAACTTTCAATGAAACTTATTCAGCCCAAAAAATATCCTCAAACTTTTTCCCTCCAAGTATTCATGTATAATGAGCATATGATTAATTCAGCAAAACGTGACTAACAATGTCCTTCTTAGAAGAGTGATGATCGAGTGACTTGATTCTTCTTCGAAATACGAATAAAGAGAAAGGGAAAAAATCAATTTAAGATTTCCTTGAAGAAGAAAAATTTATTGCCAAAAAAAAAATTGTCGTGTTTAAAAGGTTAGTGGATGTGTAGCTAGTAATTTCATTGAAAACTCCTACAATTTAAATTTAATATTATCAAAATAAATAAAAAGGATTTTAAAGCTTTAAAACTTTGTATGGCTGTTCTTTAAAGTTATTACGTTGGATTTATTATTTCAAAAACTTTTAAAATCAAAAAGATTATCCACCATTTACTTGATTCGAGTATTCAGATGAAAGCGGGTATTTTACACGAAATTGCTATTTACTCTACAGTCGTGTAAATCACGTAAAAGAGGATAATTACGATTGCAAATTTCATTTTTAAAGTGTTCTATAAATAAAAAAAAAGTTTTTATAAAAAGCAGAAGATGAATGTCATTTACCCAACCAATTTTACAGATGACTACTAATTACCATGAAGTAGGGTACAACAGAATTGGGTCAAGTGGATTGTTTCTTATGGAGCCGTAGACGCTGTGTCGCAAAGTTTTATGTTTCTTTCAAGTTTCTCGGATATCTCTTCGGCTTTATGCCACATCAAATTTCTTAGTAAACATTTTTGACATATTTTCATTCGGTATAAAATGTTGAAATCAGGGTACATTGCAAAAAGCGTATATCAAGCTTAAGGCTCTGTAAAAATAACTTTATGATAAAGCATTTCATAATGAAACTCAAAAGACTGAAAGCACTCATATCCATCCAATTAATTTATAAATCGCGAACATTTTCACGTAACAAATATGACATAACCGCATAAATCCTGAATGAACTCGACCAGCTTCTACACTTTTTTTCTTCCTTTAAATTATTACCCTTTTAAGAGATCATTAGTGTGCAACAAGCATTAATATGGTTCTATTCAAAAAACAAAGAGCAAGTGAATAATACATAGACAGAGACAAAAAGGAAAGAACATAAGAAAAATTATAATCCCAACATTGTATATATTTATTCATTCAGCTGGTAGTCAGTAGTACAATGATGTTGGGAAGGGAATGAATGAAAATGGAATGATTTTATTTCGAAATAATACAGCCTTGTAGTTTTGCATAAAAATAGCTTAATCTGCTGAATGAAGAGGAGAGGCAAAAAATATATATATAATAATAAACATTCGAGGATATACACTTGCCACTCATAGCGACAATGATTTCGTATCAGATTTGAGGAAGAAGCTAATGGAAATAAAGAGAGAGAATTGAAAATCTGAAAGCAAAAGCGGCAACAGCAGCAAGGGCAGTAGAAAAAATTGTAAAAGAAATGAAAAACCATTTCCATCGTCGTATACGATTACTACTCTTAGTTGTCGTTTTGTAAATGTTTGTAGCCTGAGAGGGAATTTGCGAATCAGTGGGCTGGAAATTATTCATTAGGGTACAGTTATCTCCTCTATCCTATCACTTTATACATTTTTTATCTTTCTCTTATGCCTTTCCTTGCCTTCCCTTTTCATAACATCTAAAGTAGTTTTCTAGATTCTTTCCTTCAGTAATTGTGTATCATTACAGATGGTGCCAAGATTAATTCTTTTCCTTGCTTCGTCTTCCGGAACGTATTTATTTCTCTTATTAAATAGCCTTAAATCTTATTTATTTGCAAAAAAATATGAAAAACTTGTGAAATTTAATACTTACTTATGTACTTATACTTCTTCTATGTTATATGATATTCACTATATTAGTGAATAAATTTAGATATCTTTAACATCAGTGTCAATTCTTAAATTATATTAAATTATTCAAATTTTTTTATCCTTCTAACACTTCCTTTCCCACCAGATTACTGTCCATTTGCACTTTTTGTAATGAACAATAAGTTTCCTTAAAAAGTTCTCATATTGGGAATTGAAGTTTAGTTCGAAATATCAGTCGTTACTGCTGAATAGATTGAGCGCATTTTTTGAATCTGGTTTAGTAAATTGAGTAAGATCCAGAAGAATATATTTCAGCTCAGGAAATGTTCAGTTTCAAGGTAAAGAACTCTGAAACTCTAGGTAAAATAATTATTGCAATTTTATTCTTAACATGCATGTGCTAGCTCGTGTGAAGCGCTTAATCTTCACCAAGCAGTTGTGTGTCCAGCAGCCAATTAAAAGCTGTTTAAAGATCTTAGAACTTGTGTTCATATCGGCTCTCGTTCCAATTTTCAGTAGGTCACAATGTCTCCAGGTCCGTTGTAAAATAACCCTTCATGGTGAATTTACGGCTCTCGTATCTTTCTCATTCTGTCTACATAATTTTTGACCCGTTCTCAGGCGCGTAGCCAGAGGAGGGGGGGGGGGGGGGATTTGGGGGACAAATCCCCTAACGTAAACAGAAATTTCTTTATTTTTCTAGGGTTTTTATGAAAAAAATCACAAAAATCCCCTCCCCCCCCCCCTTAAATTTTTCCATACAAAAATTTTTTTTGTCCCCCCTCTCTTCAAATTTTTGGCTACTCCCCTGCCCGTTCTCCAATGAATGAGTCAGCTGTTGAGCCAGACAAATATGAGGAGAAAATACTGACGAAAATAATTACGTCCTTCATAAAATGATGCTAAACGGAAGGATAAGGGAGAGTCATGTAATTTAATACTTTAATGTATAAGAGACATAAAATCAAATCAATTAAGCAGATCCATTCATAAATTTAATTTAGATGTCATAATCATGAAAAAATGTTGTATTTTTTTCCTGAAGGGGTTTCGATGCCCTCATACATTTATTTTGAAATCCCTCTTTTCATAAATATGAACTGCCTATTATCATTTTTCGGTATTAAAAAGATTATTGCTATATATATGTGGGTTATGCCTTTATCTCTCTTCTCACTTTATGACGAGTAAATATGGTGATATCTTCATTTTTAATCGTCTTTTTAGAGAATAAACTTATACATATCTGCATGTATGTGACATAAAGGATTGTGTCATAAAGGTTCTGTTAAACAATGTCAAAAAGGGCTTAAAATTTTAATGTCATCTCCTTAAAGATGAGTAAAAAGTCCCCAAAAAGATGATAACATATAAAAATTCTACTTATTCATTACATGTTTTTGATATACATTGTGTGTACACAAATACATAATTTTGAGTCTACATTTAGTTCTCCTGAAAAATAGGGAAGAAAGATTTTTGTGACATGCCTTGTTCGGATATTAAGTTCTTCTTTGCCCTTTTGTTTCAGGCACTTTCACTGAATTTATTTGAAGATTTTTAAGAACAAAGGAAATCAAATGATGTTTGTTGTCAAATTTTAATTGTTCAAAGCTTTAAAATTGTAAAGGCTCAAGGATTTATATTGTCAAAATGTCAAAGTGTATCATCCTTGAGTCAGAACATTTTCTTATTTCATTTTCACCATTTCTCCTTATTAAGTGTTCTTAATTTTTTTTTGTCTCCATACGCACGCAAACAAGAAAAATAATATAAAGTGCCTTCGGGGACAGACGTTTAAATGTGTATATGTTTAATGTTAAAGCACATTTCTCATGAAATGTTTGGCGTTGCTTGTTAAATAAAATAGAACAATAGACTTAAGACTTAACATTAAATTTAAATTCTTTACTTTCTTGAGATTTAAGAACGAGAGGAAGGAAAATTATTAAAAATGGGGGATGCAAAAAAAATGAATGAGAAGAAATATTTAATTAAATATTATGAAGGGAAATGACGTGCTGGTGACATTTCACACTTACAGGTTTTATTATTTTTTATTTCCACAATGTTGCTCCCGAGTGACATATGATTGAAATTTCAAGAAGGAAATTTAATTAAAGTTATTAACAATTTTATGATTTTTGCAGGTTTTTTAAGGTTTCCTAACATTTTGTAGTAAACATATTAAAGAAGTTTTCTTAATTTACAACAATACTTATAGCTTATAGCACAATATTTTATAGCTTCATATAAAAGATTTAATGCATCTTTGTTTCAAATTGCTGGTTCTGATTCCACTATAAGCTGTAGGTCTAAAGGTTGTGGTACAATAAATTCTGTTCTAATTTGAATCGTAGTGTCGCCAGCTCAAAAAAGGCTGGGCATCTCCATGCTTTTTTGTTTCGAATTGCTGTTTATAAACTGTAAAATACATGGTCCAGAAGATGAAGCCAGTTTTAAGGCTAAAATTATACACTTAAAAAGCAATTAGGTAGCAGAATTTCCAAAATCTGGTCCCCAGCTCAGCTTGACTTCCCCAAAGAGGTTATCTAAAGAGTTCGAAGGTTCTTTTATCTAAATTAGTAGATTTGAACTCAAGTTGAAGTTAAGTCGAAGTCTAGCTGATCCTTAAGCTCCACTCCAAGTTTACTCGATAATTGAGCCCAAAGTTGAAGTAAGAAATTAAGTTAAATACTGGGGGTCCTCGACTTGAGTAGGTGTTTTGTTCCAAAAAAGTCCTATTCAAATCGAATCTACTAAAATCGAGGACCCATATTACTATTTATATTACAAATTTTAAATTAAAACAGCATTTATGATAGACTCCACCTATCCAATTGCATCCCGAATAGCATATTCTATGAAACTATAAAAAGTAAAAAAAAAACGACTTAAAAATTGTAACATTTTTCAGTGTTATTTGAACCATGCAATCAACTCACACCCAACAAAATTCCGCTCGGGTTTCATTTCCTCTTTTTCCATCTCCCAATTCAATCATAACAATAATAATAATCCCATAAAATTTCACTTTCAAATAGTCAACAATTGTATCGGTTAATGAAGTTTTTTTAAACTGAAGATTCAATTGACACATCCAGACAAATGTTGCCATTTCCAATTGAGCGGATTTCCATTCAACAATAAAAAGCACACAGACTGTGCATTAGCACACACAGCACAGTGTGTGTATATTATATTTCAATTAGATTAAGATCACAACGTTTTTTTTTCTCGCCCGATATGAAATGAAATAAAAATTGTTAACATTTGTTGTTCGTTCATAGAAAAAAGAAATAGACGGAAAGTCTGTAAGGAAGGCAAAAAAAAATATTTCCATGCGCAGAATTAAATTTAAAGCGACGTTAATTATATGTAGCACCTGAACTAACATACTTTAATCTACATATATGTTTCTGTTGACAATTGTAAATGAACTGATCGTAAAGTGCAAGGGATAGGTTGTTTGATATCGATAACAACACATACATAAATTTTATTTACGTGTATACATTATGAAATGAGTATTCATATTAACTTAATAACTCAACAATATCGTGTCAAAGGACAATATGCAGTGGCACGTTCTCCGTGAAAACATAATTATATTTCAATTAGATCCAAAAGCGATATGAATAATATGAATATTGGGTAGAAAATTTTAATGAACACTCGTTAGTTGCAAATGGTAAATTAAGACATTAGCTGATGTACAGCTAGTGTCGCATACATAAATTATTTATTTATTGCACGCATGTTTTATTTCCTTGTATGACTGATTATAAAAAAAGGGGTTTTTAGAAATTATTAAGCACGAATTACTGAGTGTACAGGGTAATAAATACACCATAGGGGTGTAGTTGATTGTATCAATTATGATTTTATAATGCCTTTATTTATACCTCATATATAACGTGTTATGTTGTATACTCAGAAATGGAAGAAGAATGAAAAAGTAAAATTTCATAGTGGTTGGATTTACTTCTAACGAGGCGAGGACCTTTTTGATGTCAACATAACAATATTGATTCTCACAAGTCAGAAAACAATAATTACGTACATTTTACAGTCATGATAATTAAATATTTATCTTTGAGTCATCGATTTTCAGATTATTATTATTATTATTATTATTATTATTATTTTATTTTAAGCTTTTAAGAGCCAGGCCGTGTCAAGCCTTAAAACGTTTACAATTTCTCGTTATTTCAATTTGCTCTGAGGTTAAAAATCAAATTTATTAAGAAGCACTTCAATTAAATCTTAAAATATCTTACCATTAGCGTCAAATGTTTTTTTAATCATCTTGAAGCTTGCCTACTCGTGGACTTCCGAAACAGATAGAAGAATTTTTATTCTAGAAGTTTCACTCAATAAATAAAGTCTTCATGATAACATTTCAAATATCCTGTGTTTTATTAACTTCAAGGGTCGTTCGCATATTTCGTCATGCTTGAAATAGTCATTTTCCAACCCTCCCCCTCCTCTCCCCAAATTTTATCAAATGCTTTTTTCTTCTTTCTCTACCTATTCTAGCTGGTTCCATTCAGGCGCATAGCCAAGAGGGTCTTGCCCCTTAAACGTTTTGAACCTCAGCGAGAGCACGGTCTAAAACGCTCCAGACCGAACTTTAAATACATTTTTCTTTGATCCTGCCGGATGGATAGACCTTATGTAAACATTTATTTTAATTTTTCGTACACTCACAGGTCCCGGATTTAAAACACCATTGCTCTTAGCGTTACAAAATATACAAACAACCCTTAATAGAATTCAAACAATGCTTAATGTTTGATGTTCCGTCATTAAATGAGTTTGAACTTTGAGTTTTTAAAAGAATTTGTGCACTTAGTGTTTAGGTTCCTTTGTTGCTATAGCAGAGTCGTAGAATGTGCTTTGGTTCTTTCAAGGAAGGATCTCAGCAGTTGAAGCACAAAGAGACTTTAATACTTTTGATAGCTGTTTACTTGATTACGCTTTAATTTATGAATGGCAATATATTTTATAACAGCTGTTAAAAGCTTCAATATTGATGAATTAATAATTCAGTATTTACATTCCGAGAAAGCACGAGAACTTTTTAAAACGTCAATAACTGTGAATTTCTTTAAACAACAAGCTATATTAACAAATTCATCCTTAAAAGCTCGAACAATATTATTGGATTTTTTTTTTTGTATTAGCATCGCAAACATTTTCATAAAAAAAAAATACTTGACTTTTTATTTGTCAAATTGATGTAGGTACATCAAAGAGACCCGAACATCAAAATAATCATGAAAAAAACGCTTCATTTAATGTCATACATTATTTTCCTCGTGTGCATTAATTTTTTTCAATTTCGCAATTGATATCATTTTTATTTTTAAATAACAAGACTTACGTAAAAAACCATGAACTTCCACGTTTGTCTTAAGATTACAAAATTAAAAGAGCATAGAATCTTGTCAGCATATCATCATAAAATAATTTTAAATGGAAAATACATTACAAAGTTTGACATCAAGCATGGAACAGAGATTTATGATTGGCTCATGATGAACTTGAAGTTTTAAAATTGAAGATGGAAGTATTGCATGACAAGGACATGCCAAAAACACAGTAAGATACTCTAGTAAATGACAAAATTTGTATTTAATTCGCGTTGTTAATAATAATGCAAAAAAGGACTTAGCAACATTTGATTTTTTTTTCTTCAACAAAAATGACTCAAATTTTTGAACTATCGCTTCATCGTATTCTCCCAACATTGAAGACCTGTCATTTGATGCTGAGGTAAGGAACATGAATTGATATTTGGTGAACATTATAGATTATAGAGATCTGAAAAAATCAAAAGATTTCTCTGAAATCATTAAAAATTATTTGTGTGTTTGATGCATGTAGAAGTTTAAAAGTTGCATTTATCTGTTCAGTTGGAACTACATGCATGATTGAAACCAATATTATATAGGAATCAAAAGATCTAGTTGGCAACTCCAACTGGTTAAAACCAAGCACTGATCTAAGTTCAATTGCAGAGAATAAGAATTGTAAAGCTCAATTTTAGTGCTTGATTCTGTAGAACTTGACACCTTGCTCCAAATGAATGTTCTAATTTGTAATGATTATTTTACTTTCAAATTAATTTGGATATCCTTTTTTCCGAGTTTTGCACGTGCCAACTGAAAAACGAATTTCGACTTCTGCATGCCTCAAATATCCAGTTTTTTCTATCTTTGATTTTATGTGTTGAAAATGTCGTTCTGTTTTTTATTTTTAGGACACTGACCAAAACCTGATCAAGGAGTATCAGGAATTTCTTTGCTACTTCTGGAATTAGCATATCAAAAAAAGCAAAAATTCAAGATCAGCTTGTTTCCTGAACTATTTAATGACGGTAGCAAGTTAAAATTTTCAAAATTATCATGCTGCTTATTTCAATAGCAATCCAGTACTTCACCAATGCCTTGACGAGGTTAAAATTTGAAAAGAACTGTTGAGCCTTATTGTGAGTTATTGTTAAGGTATGGGTTGGAATTAAGAATTTAATTATTCATTTGAACATGACTTGTTCAATATGGGATGTCACAATTCTCTTTCTTTATTGTAGAATTAAATTATTATGACTATAAGTCCATCGGCTGTATATAAGTTAACATATTTTTATTACATACATAGTTTAGACAGTTCCTGATATTTTTAAGATATCCAATTTTAAATGAAAAAGGATTTATTGAAATTTTTTCAAGTTTGGACAAATTATCATGGACTAAAAGATGCAATTGTCAAAATGATGGAAGTTCTTGCACATTTGCTAGATTTAAAGCTTGAGCTCGAGGAATTTTGGAAACTCAAAGCAATTAAGAAGACAAAAAGTAAATATTTTTTTTAATACTTTCAATTACTTACTTTCCTTCCTTGGTGAAAGCACACGAAGCCCATTGCGCATTCAGAGTTTGTCGAAATCTGATTCTTTTCTTTAATTCCTTCTGTCATTTACTGATTCCCAGCATATTTGCACCCTTATTAGTTTTGAATCAGTGCCTGTCAAACTATCTCACATCACTTATTTGTTTATGAAATTTTTCACTTCAGACCTTTTTTAAGAATAAGAAAATTTTCCCCGTCGTTTAAATTTTTACCATAGGTGCATTCAGGTGGTCCAGAAAGGAGATTTAATACAATTTTAACTCAGTAAAATATACAAGCTTATAAAACTCTATTGATTTCAGAGCTCTCGATCAGAGTTGCGATCTGTCACTTGCCTGTCGCCTATCATTATCTGTGACAGACAGTTATTATATAAATTTGAATATATTTATAAAATTATGCTTCCTCGCTTAGTCAGAGACTCTAATAATAATTCCGTGATTTTGATCTCTTTGATTACAGCGAATCAACTTAGTTTTTTGCCTTGATGCACCTTCAGAAACCTTAATTTTCCTTGCTTTCTCTAAATTTTATTCTTTTTTTGCGCATCACCTGCTTTCTCCTAAGACATTTCTATAGATTTGTTAGAGTCTCGTAACACAAAATCATCGATCTCTTTTTTACTGAGATTTGGCACCTCCTTTTTTCTTCTATTTTATTTTATTTGATCATTATATTTTTAGAATATGGTAATCTCGCGCAAAAGTATCAGCTGAATGACATCGAGTACAAAAATGTTCTGCACAATAACATAATATACAATTTAACTGCAGAATAAGTGATAAAGTTGACATCATCAAAACTCTGAAAGCATGATTCAAGATTAAGTTAAGAACTTTGTGGAAGGTAGGCTTCCTCACCCAATCATTGATTTCTGTTATAATTCTGTGATTTTCGACTCCTCTTTACTTGCAAGCATCTTGTAATATTGTTATTCTTATCTACCTTCTATTTTTCAGCATATGGTTTGGCTGACAAATTTTAAGGTCATAGAGCGTCATCACGAAAAGAACTAAGACAGTTATTTTGAAGAACTTCATCAACATCCACAGTTTTTACAAACTTTTTTTGCCAAATTTTAACAAACACGTCCTACATAAACATTTGGATAGTTCCTGATGATATTCACAAGATCAATTGAAGTCAATTTTCTTAAATTTTGTGAATAGTTGACTTTTGATAAAGGTGTCTGCATCCCATTAAATACACAAAAATATAGCCAATTGATTGAAAAAGCAAGCAATAATTAGAAACAAAATCAAATAAAACAGCTTTAAAAAGATACGAAGAAACTTCATTCAACTCTTGAGCAACTCAACTTCATACAGCACTAAACAAGCTTTAAAAGGAAAAAAATGCAAAAATTGTTCAAATGGAAAGGCGGTTAAATCAACAGCTACAAAATATTGAATCTGAAAAGGAAACAGCACAAGAAGTATTACTGGAAAAGGTCGCAAGATTAGAGGAACCAGCTGCAACGATCGTCACTTAAAATATTGAAATGATTAATGGGAAACTTACGCTTGATGAGAACCAGAGGAGAAGGCAAATGAACATACATACATTGATTACAATAATACGCAGTTTATTGATAATTTAATTAAACAGTACGCTACCAGGAAGATCAAGAAGAAAATGAGCGAGACAAATAAGGAATTGAATGATGAATGAAACGAGACAATTATGAACGAGGCAGTTCAAGAGTTGCATTGATTGACATCGAAAAGAATATAAAGATTAGGAGAGACTAGGAGGATTAGAAGCTTTCAAGAAGAATATGAACGAGACAATCAAGAATTTGAATGTAGAGAAAAATTGTTGCTGCAAATGATGCAGCTATAGAACAGCAATCGATAAGTGATGCAAAAATACATTCACCAAATTGGTTGAACAAAGAATCGAGCAATTATCAGACGCAAAATCTTAGAAAAAGGCTTCATCAAGATTTAAAGATACTTTATACAACTTATAAGCATGCATAAACAGGAAAACATGCAGAAATTTATGAACTGGAAGTGCAATAAGTCAACAGCTACAAACGATTGAATCTATAAAGAAAAGACTGGAGAAAGCAAGTACATCGATTGATGCGATAAAGGTTGTGAAGCTGAGCAAAAAAGTATGGTACGAAGGATGAGAATGCATCGTGATGTGGATGTTTTAAAAAGCATTAAGAATTCAGTCAAGATTAAGGTAATATTTTAAATATAGGTTTAATTTATTTTTTGTGGATATAAAAGGAGAAAATGCCCCACCGTCCTGTCAATTTTTTATTTCAGCACTTAAAGTGTTTACATTTTCCCATATTAAAAACATTCGGAACCGTATTAATTATTTTAATTTTTTCCATATGTTTATTTGTAAGAAAGAGAAGAATAGGAACGAAACAAACGAGGAATTGAATGACGAGAGAAAGCAAGACGAATATCAACGAGACAACTAAGGAATTGAATGAATAGAGTAATTTGTTGTTGCAAATGATGAGTACAATGGAATAGTAGAGAATTGAGCAATAATCAGATACGAAATCAAATAGAACGACTTCAACAAGATTCCAAGACATTTCATGCAACTTATGAGCAAGCGTAAGCAGGAAAACATGCAGAAATTGATGAACTGGAAAAGCAATCAAGTCAAAAGCTACAACAGATTGAATCTGAAAAGAATACAGAAGAAGAAAGTTTACAACATTCGAATCGCAAACATTACACTACGTAAGAAGTTCACAGAATTTTGGCAGAATTAGGAAAAGCAGTGGCATCGATTGACGCCGAAAAAAATTAAGGATTAGGAGAAACTTACGTTTTGTAAGAAAACTAGAAGAAAAGGTAAATGAACATATTTACATTCATTACAAAGACAAAATATATTAATAATTTAATCAAACAGGACGCTATTAGGACGAACAAAAGGAATATGAACGAGTCATTCAAGAATTTGAATGTAGAGAAAAATTGTTGCTGCAAATGATGCAGCTATAGAACAGCAATCGATAAGTGATGCAAAAATACATTCATCAAATTGGTTGAACAAAGAATCGAGCAATTATCAGACGCAAAATCATAGAAAAAGGCTTCAACAAGATTTAAAGATACTTTATACAACTTATAAGCATGCATAAACAGGAAAACATGCAGAAATTTATGAACTGGAAGTGCAATAAGTCAACAGCTACAAACGATTGAATCTATAAAGAAAAGACTGGAGAAAGCAAGTACATCGATTGATGCGATAAAGGTTGTGAAGCTGAGCAAAAAAGTATGGTACGAAGGATGAGAATGCATCGTGATGTGGATGTTTTAAAAAGCATTAAGAATTCAGTCAAGATTAAGGTAATATTTTAAATATAGGTTTAATTTATTTTTTGTGGATATAAAAGGAGAAAATGCCCCACCGTCCTGTCAATTTTTTATTTCAGCACTTAAAGTGTTTACATTTTCCCATATTAAAAACATTCGGAACCGTATTAATTATTTTAATTTTTTCCATATGTTTATTTGTAAGAAAGAGAAGAATAGGAACGAAACAAACGAGGAATTGAATGACGAGAGAAAGCAAGACGAATATCAACGAGACAACTAAGGAATTGAATGAATAGAGTAATTTGTTGTTGCAAATGATGAGTACAATGGAATAGTAGAGAATTGAGCAATAATCAGATACGAAATCAAATAGAACGACTTCAACAAGATTCCAAGACATTTCATGCAACTTATGAGCAAGCGTAAGCAGGAAAACATGCAGAAATTGATGAACTGGAAAAGCAATCAAGTCAAAAGCTACAACAGATTGAATCTGAAAAGAATACAGAAGAAGAAAGTTTACAACATTCGAATCGCAAACATTACACTGCGTAAGAAGTTCACAGAATTTTGGCAGAATTAGGATAAGCAGTGGCATCGATTGACACCGAAAAGATCAAGAAACTGTATTGAAGTATGATACGAAGGATGAGAAGAAATTGCTGATTCCTGATGAAAATATTTTATAAAATCATCCGAGACTTCACTCAAGATTTAAGGTAACAAATTCAAAAAAGTTTTAATTTAATTTTTGAGGATATAAAAGAAGAAAATGCCCCACCGTCCTGCCCAATTTTTTTTCGGCACTTAGAGTGTTGACATTTTCCTATATTTAAAAGCTTTAAAACCGCATTTTTTATTTTAATTTTTTTTTCCATTTGTTATTAGCAAGAAAAAGATGAATAGGAACAAAACAAACAAGGAATTGAATGATGAGTGAGAACAAGACGAATATGAACGAGGGATTTAGGGATTTGCATTAATTGACACCGAGAATAAGAAGAAAAGGTAAATGAACTTAAATGCATTGATGACAAAAATACGCAGTATATAAATAATTGAATTAAACAGGACGCTATCAAGAAGCATAAAAGGAATATGAACGAGACAACTAAGAAATTGAATGAAGAGAAAAACTGTTGCTGCAAATGATGCAGCTATAGAACAGCAATCGATAAGTGATGTAAAAATACATTCATCAAATTGGTTGATCAGACGCAAAATCATTGAAAACGGCTTCAACAAGATTTAAAGATACTTTATACAACTTATAAGCATGCCTAAGCAGGAAAACATGCAAAAATTTATGAACTGGAAGTGCAATAAGTCAAAAGCGACAAACGATTGAATTTGAAAAGAAAAAAGGAAAAGAAGGTTTAGAAGAACTTTTAGCTTTTAAACATTGAACTACGTGAAAACGTCAAAAGACTAATGAAAGCAAGTGCATCGATTGATGCGGTAAAGGTTGTAAAGCTGAGCAAAAAAGTATGGTACGAAGGATGAGAATGCATCGTGATGTGGATGTTTTAAAAAGCATTAAGAATTCATTCAAGATTAAGGTAATATTTTAAATATAGGTTTAGTTTATTTTTTGTGGATATAAAAGGAGAAAATGCCCCACCGTCCTGTCAATTTTTTTGTCAGCACTTAAAGTGTTTACATTTTCCCATATTAAAAACATTCGGAACCGTATTAATTATTTTAATTTTTTCCATATGTTTATTTGTAAGAAAGAGAAGAATAGGAACGAAACAAACGAGGAATTGAATGACGAGAGAAAGCAAGACGAATATCAACGAGACAACTAAGGAATTGAATGAATAGAGTAATTTGTTGTTGCAAATGATGAGTACAATGGAATAGTAGAGAATTGAGCAATAATCAGATACGAAATCAAATAGAACGACTTCAACAAGATTCCAAGACATTTCATGCAACTTATGAGCAAGCGTAAGCAGGAAAACATGCAGAAATTGATGAACTGGAAAAGCAATCAAGTCAAAAGCTACAACAGATTGAATCTGAAAAGAATACAGAAGAAGAAAGTTTACAACATTCGAATCGCAAACATTACACTACGTAAGAAGTTCACAGAATTTTGGCAGAATTAGGATAAGCAGTGGCATCGATTGACGCCGAAAAAAATTAAGGATTAGGAGAAACTTACGTTTTGTAAGAAAACTAGAAGAAAAGGTAAATGAACATATTTACATTCATTACAAAGACAAAATATTTTAATAATTTAATCAAACAGGACGCTATTAGGACGAACAAAAGGAATATGAACGAGTCATTCAAGAATTTGAATGTAGAGAAAAATTGTTGCTGCAAATGATGCAGCTATAGAACAGCAATCGATAAGTGATGCAAAAATACATTCATCAAATTGGTTGAACAAAGAATCGAGCAATTATCAGACGCAAAATCTTAGAAAAAGGCTTCATCAAGATTTAAAGATACTTTATACAACTTATAAGCATGCATAAGCAGGAAAACATGCAGAAATTTATGAACTGGAAGTGCAATAAGTCAACAGCTACAAACGATTGAATCTATAAAGAAAAGACTGGAGAATGCAAGTACATCGATTGATGCGATAAAGGTTGTGAAGCTGAGCATCAATCGTGATGAGAATATTTAAAAAAAAATAATTTAAAAATTAAGCGGAGACTTAGGTAATATTTTTAAATATAGGTTTAATTTATTTTTTGTGAATATAAAAGAAGAAAATGCCCCACCGTGCTGCCCAATTTTTTTTCGGCAGTTAAAGTGTTTACATTTTCCCATATAAAAGTGCTTTAGTTCCGCATTAATTATCTTAATTTTTTTTCCATATGTTATTAGCAAGAAAAAGATGAATAGGAATGAAACTAACAAGGAATTTTATGATGAGTGAGAACGAGACGAATATGCACGAGACAGTTAAAGATTAACTTCGTAAAATTCAAGGATTAGGAGAAAATTACAATTTAATGTTAATGAGAAGAAAAGGTAAATGAACTCAAATGCATTAATAGCAAAAATACGTAATATATAAATAATTTAATGATTAAACAGGACATTATTAGGAAGCACAATAGGAATATGAACGAGACAACTAAGGAATTGAATGAAGAGAGTTATTTGTTGTTGCAAATGATGAGTACAATGGAATAGTAGAGAATCGAGCAATAATCAGATGCGGAATCAAATAGAACGGCTTCAACAAAATTTCTAGAAATTTTATGCAACTCATGAAACAAGCTTAAGCAGGAAAACATGCAGAAATTGATGAACTGGAAAAGCAATCAAGTCAACAGCTACAAAAGATAGAAGCCGAGAAGCAAAAGACAGAAGAGAAAATTTAAAACATTCGAATCGCAAACATTACACTGCGTAAGAAGTTCACAGAATTTTGGCAGAATTAGGATAAGCAGTGGCATCGATTGACACCGAAAAGATCAAGAAACTGTATTGAAGTATGATACGAAGGATGAGAAGAAATTGCTGATTCCTGATGAAAATATTTTATAAAATCATCCGAGACTTCACTCAAGATTTAAGGTAACAAATTCAAAAAAGTTTTAATTTAATTTTTGAGGATATAAAAGAAGAAAATGCCCCACCGTCCTGCCCAATTTTTTTTCGGCACTTAGAGTGTTGACATTTTCCTATATTTAAAAGCTTTAAAACCGCATTTTTTATTTTAATTTTTTTTTCCATTTGTTATTAGCAAGAAAAAGATGAATAGGAACAAAACAAACAAGGAATTGAATGATGAGTGAGAACAAGACGAATATGAACGAGGGATTTAGGGATTTGCATTAATTGACACCGAGAATAAGAAGAAAAGGTAAATGAACTTAAATGCATTGATGACAAAAATACGCAGTATATAAATAATTGAATTAAACAGGACGCTATCAAGAAGCATAAAAGGAATATGAACGAGACAACTAAGAAATTGAATGAAGAGAAAAACTGTTGCTGCAAATGATGAATGCAATGGAATAGTAAAGAATCGAGATCAATAATCAGACACAAAATCATATAAAACGGCTTCAACTTTATATAAAGTAATTTCATGTAGTTGATAAAATGAAAAGGCGAATAATACAACAGCTACAAAACATCAAAGTTGAAAAGAAAATATCACGTGAAAATGTCGTGAAATTAGGAGAAGCGGTAAAAACAGTTCGATCAATTCCAAAAATAATGCATTAATTCATCAAAAATTGACGATAAAGATAAGAAATTAAATAGAAAGGCTTCAACAAGGTGTAGAAATATTACATGCAGCTCATTAGGAAGCTTTTGCAGAAAAATATTCACTGAATGATGAACTGTAAAAGGAATTAAATCAACAGTTACAGGAAATAGAAGCTGAGAAAAAAAAGGATCAGAACAATCGAAACAACACCCATATAGCAAAGCAAGAAGTTCGCAGAACTAGGAGAAGAAGTTGTATCTATCGGCGCCGAAAAGAATGCAGTGATTTATGAGAAACTAAAGCTTGATGAGAACAAAAAAAAAAGGTAAACCATTCATGACAAAAACACACAATATATTAATAATTTCATTCAACAGAACGGAACAGAAGAGAAACTTGTTGCTGAAAATGATGAGTGCTATGAAACAACACTTAATAAATGATGCAAAAATGCATTCAATAAATTTATTGCTAGTAAATAATCGAGAAAAAAACAGACTCAAAATCAAAAAAAAAGGCTTAAATAAGGTTTAAAGATACTTCTTACTACTCATCAGCATGCTTACACACGACAACATGTAAAGATAGAAGAGCAATAAATCAACAGCTACAAACAATTGAATCTGTAAAGAAAAGAAAAAAGAAGGTTTAGATGAACTTCTAGCTTTATACATTGAACTAAGTGAAAAAGTCAGAAGACTAATGAAAGCAAGTGCATCGATTGATGCGGTAAAGGTTGTGAAGCTGAGCAAAGAAGTATGGTACGAAGGATGAGAATGCATCGTGATGTGGATGTTTTAAAAAGCATGAAGAATTCATTCAAGATTAAGGTAATATTTTAAATATAGGTTTAATTTATTTTTTGTGGATATAAAAGGAGAAAATACCCCACCGTCCTGTCAATTTTTTTTGTCAGCACTTAAAGTGTTTACATTTTCCCATATTAAAAACATTCGGAACCGTATTAATTATTTTAATTTTTTCCATATGTTTATTTGTAAGAAAGAAAAAGATGAATAGGAACGAAACAAACAAGGAATTGAATGACGAGTAAGAACGAGACGAATATGAACGAGACAGTAACGGATTTGCATTGGTTGGCACCGAAAAATTCAAGGATTAGGAGAAACTTACACTTGAAAGAGAATTTGAGGAAAAGGTAAATAAATAATTGAATTAAACAGGACGCTATCAGGAAGCATAAGAGGAATATGAACGAGACAGCTAAGGAATTGAATGAAGAGAGTAATTTGTTGCTGCAAATAATGAATACAATGGAATAGTAGAGAATTCAGCAATTATCAGATGCGAAATCAAATAGAACGGCTTCAACAAGTTTCAAGAAATTTCATGCAACTTATGATAAGCAGTGGCATCGATTGACACCGAAAAGATCAAGAAACTGTATGGAAGTATGATACGAAGGATGAGAAGGCATTGCTGAGTCCTGATGAAAATATTTTATAAAATCATCCGAGACTTCACTCAAGATTTAAGGTAACAAATTCAAAATAGTTTTAATTTAATTTTTGTGGATATAAAAGGAGAAAATGCCCCACGTCCTTTAAATTTTTTTTTTCAGCACTTAAAGTGTTTACGTTTTCCCATATTAAAAACATTCGGAACCGCATTAATTATTTTAATTATTTATCCATATGTTTATTTGTAAGAAAGAGAAGAATAGGAACGTAACAAACAAGGAATTGAATGACGAGTAAGAACGAGACGAATATGAACGAGACAGTAACGGATTTGCATTGGTTGGCACCGAAAAATTCAAGGATTAGGAGAAACTTACACTTGAAAGAGAATTTGAGGAAAAGGTAAATAAATTTAATTGCATTGATGACAAAAATACGCAGTATATAAATAATTGAATTAAACAGGACGCAATCAGGAAGCATAAGAGGAATATGAACGAGACAACTAAGGAATTGAATGAAGAGAGAAAATTGTTGCTGCAAATGATGAATGCAATGGAATAGTAAAGAATCGAGATCAATAACGAAAAGAAAATATCACGTGAAAATGTCACGAAATTAGTAGAAGCAGTTCGATCAATACCAAAAATAATGCATTAATTCATCAAAAATTTACGATAAAGATGAGAAAGGACATAGCAACATTTGATTTTTTTTTTCTTCAACAAAAATTTCTACATCAGACTCAAATTTTTGAACTATCGCTTCATCGTATTCTCCCAACATTGAAGACCTGTCATTTGATGCTGAGGTAAGGAACATGAATTGATATTTGGTGAACATTATAGATTATAGAGATCTGAAAAAATCAAAAGATTTCTCTGAAATCATTAAAAATTATTTGTGTGTTTGATGCATGTAGAAGTTTAAAAGTTGCATTTATCTGTTCAGTTGGAACTACATGCATGATTGAAACCAATATTATATAGGAATCAAAAGATCTAGTTGGCAACTCCAACTGGTTAAAACCAAGCACTGATCTAAGTTCAATTGCAGAGAATAAGAATTGTAAAGCTCAATTTTAGTGCTTGATTCTGTAGAACTTGACACCTTGCTCCAAATGAATGTTCTAATTTGTAATGATTATTTTACTTTCAAATTAATTTGGATATCCTTTTTTCCGAGTTTTGCACGTGCCAACTGAAAAACGAATTTCGACTTCTGCATGCCTCAAATATCCAGTTTTTTTCTATCTTTGATTTTATGTGTTGAAAATGTCGTTCTGTTTTTTATTTTTAGGACACTGACCAAAACCTGATCAAGGAGTATCAGGAATTTCTTTGCTACTTCTGGAATTAGCATATCAAAAAAAGCAAAAATTCAAGATCAGCTTGTTTCCTGAACTATTTAATGACGGTAGCAAGTTAAAATTTTCAAAATTATCATGCTGCTTATTTCAATAGCAATCCAGTACTTCACCAATGCCTTGACGAGGTTAAAATTTGAAAAGAACTGTTGAGCCTTATTGTGAGTTATTGTTAAGGTATGGGTTGGAATTAAGAATTTAATTATTCATTTGAACATGACTTGTTCAATATGGGATGTCACAATTCTCTTTCTTTATTGTAGAATTAAATTATTATGACTATAAGTCCATCGGCTGTATATAAGTTAACATATTTTTATTACATACATAGTTTAGACAGTTCCTGATATTTTTAAGATATCCAATTTTAAATGAAAAAGGATTTATTGAAATTTTTTCAAGTTTGGACAAATTATCATGGACTAAAAGATGCAATTGTCAAAATGATGGAAGTTCTTGCACATTTGCTAGATTTAAAGCTTGAGCTCGAGGAATTTTGGAAACTCAAAGCAATTAAGAAGACAAAAAGTAAATATTTTTTTTAATACTTTCAATTACTTACTTTCCTTCCTTGGTGAGAGCACCCGAAGCCCATTGCGCATTCAGAGTTTGTCGAAATCTGATTCTTTTCTTTAATTCCTTCTGTCATTTACTGATTCCCAGCATATTTGCACCCTTATTAGTTTTGAATCAGTGCCTGTCAAACTATCTCAACTTAAATTTTTACCATAGGTGCATTCAGGTGGTCCAGAAAGGAGATTTAATACAATTTAAACTCATTAAAATATACAAGCTTATAAAACTCTATTGATTTCAGAGCTCTCGATCAGAGTTGCGATCTGTCACTTGCCTGTCGCCTATCATTATCTGTGACAGGCAGTTATTATATAAATTTGAATATACTTATAAAATTATGCTTCCTCGCTTAGTCAAAGACTCTAATAATAATTCCGTGATTTTGATCTCTTTGATTACAGCGAATCAACTTAGTTTTTTGCCTTGATGCACCTTCAGAAACCTTAATTTTCCTTGCTTTCTCTATATTTTATTCTTTTTTTGCGCATCACCTGCTTTCTCCTAAGACATTTCTATAGATTTGTTAGAGTCTCGTAACACAAAATCATCGATCTCTTTTTTATTGAGATTTGGCACCTCATTTTTTTCTTCTATTTTATTTTATTTGATCATTATATTTTTAGAATATGGTAATCTCGCGCAAAAGTATCAGCTGAATGACATCGAGTACAAAAATGTTCTGCACAATAACATAATATATAATTTAACTGCAGAATAAGTGATTAAGTTGACATCATCAAAACTCTGAAAGCATGATTCAAAATTAAGTTAAGAACTTTGTGGAAGGTAGGCTTCCTCACCCAATCATTGATTTCTGTTCTAATTCTGTGATTATCGACTCCTCTTTACTTGCAAGCATCTTGTAATATTGTTATTCTTATCTACCTTCTATTTTTCAGCATATGGTTTGGCTGACAAATTTTAAGGTCATAAAGCGTCATCACGAAAAGAACTGGACTAAGACAGTTATTTTGAAGAACTTCATCAACATCCACAGTTTTTAAAAAAATTTCTTTTGCCAAATTTTAACAAATTCAATGAATTTGGATCGTCCTACATCAACATTTGGATAGTTCCTGATGATATTCACAAGATCAATTGAAGTCAATTTTCTTAAATTTTGTGAATAGTTGACTTTTGATAAAGGTGTCTGCATCCCATTAAATACACAAAAATATAGCCAATTGATTGAAAAAAGCAAGCAATAATTAGAAACAAAATCAAATAAAACAGCTTTAAAAAGATACGAAGAAACTTCATTCAACTCTTGAGCAACTCAACTTCATACAGCACTAAACAAGCTTTAAAAGGAAAAAAATGCAGAAATTTTTCAAATGGAAAGGCAGTTAAATCAACAGCTACAAAATATTAAATCTGAATAGGAAACAGCACAAGAAGTATTACTAGAAAAGGTCGCATGATTAGAGGAACCAGCTGCAACGATCGTCACTTAAAATATTGAAATGATTAATGGCAAACTTACGCTTGATGAGAACCAGAGGAGAAGGCAAATGAACATACATACCAATACATACATTGATTACAATAATACGCAGTTTATTAATAATTTAATTTAACAGTACGCTACCAGGAAGATCAAGAAGAAAATGAGCGAGACAAATAAGGAATTGAATGATGAATGAAACGAAACAATTATGAACGAGGCAGTTTAAGAGTTGCATTGATTGACATCGAAAAGAATATAAAGATTAGGAGAAACTTAGAATTCACAGCGAACTAGCAGTAAAGGTAAATTAACTAAGAGTATATTAATAATGTAATTAGACAGGATTAGAAGCTTTTAAGAAGAATATGAACGAGACGATCAAGAATTTGAATTAAGAGAAAAACTTATTGCTGCAAATGATGAGTGCAATGGAACAGCATTGAACAAATGAAGCAAAAAAATATTCAACAAATTGGGAATAAAAATAAAGAATAAAGCAATAATCAGATGAACAGATTAATAATGAACTGAAAGAGCAATTAAGTCAACAGCTTCAAAAGAAAGAAGCCGAGAAGAAAAGACAGAAGAAGAAATAGAACATTCGAAACGCGAACATTGAACAACGTAAAAAGTTCCCAGAATATAAAAAGTAGTGGCATCGATTGACGCCGAAAAAAATTCAAGGATTAGGAGAAACTTACGTTTTGTAAGAAAACTAGAAGAAAAGGTAAATGAACATATTTACATTCATTACAAAGACACACAATATATTAATAATTTAATCAAACAGGACGCTATTAGGACGAACAAGAAGAATATGAACGAGACAAATATGGAATTGAATGACAAGTGACACTTATTACAACAAAAGATGAATGCTATTGATGTCAATTAAAAAATGAGGTTCAAAAATACAATCAACCAATTTTCATTGAAAAATCAATCACTATCAGTTACAAAATCATAAAAGGAAGCTTCAGCAAGATATAATGAAACTCCATGCAATCATAAGCATGCTTAAACAGAAATACATGCAGGGAATTATGAACTGAAAAAGCAATCAAGTCAACAGCTACAAAAGATTGAATCTGAAAAGAATACAGAAGAAGAAAGTTTACAACATTCGAACCACAAACATTACACTTCGTAAGAAGTTCACAGAATTTTGGCAGAATTAGGATAAGCAGTGGCATCGATTGACATCGAAAAGATCAAGGAACTGTATAGAAGTATGATACGAAGGATGAGAAGGCATTGCTGAGTCCTGATGAAAATATTTTATAAAATCATCCGAGACTTCACTCAGGATTTAAGGTAACAAATTCAAAATAGTTTTAATTTAATTTTTGTGGATATAAAAGGAGAAAATGCCCCACCGTCCTGTCAATTTTTTTTTTCAGCACTTAAAGTGTTTACATTTTCCCATATTAAAAACATTCGGAACCGCATTAATTATTTTAATTATTTTTCCATATGTTTAAAGAAAGATTAATAGGAACGAAACAAACAAGGAATTGAATGATGAGTAAGAACAAGACGAATATGAACGAGGGATTTAAGGATTTGCATTCATTGACACCGAGAATGAGAAGAAAAGGTAAAACTTAAATGTATTGATGACAAAAATACGCAGTATATAAATAATTGAATTAAACAGGACGCTATCAAGAAGCATAAAAGGAATATGAACGAGACAACTAAGAAATTGAATGAAGAGAAACTTGTTGCTGCGAATGATGAGTAAAATGAAACAGCATAAAATTATTGAAGCAACAATATTCAACAAATTGGTAGTGAAGAATCGAGCAATATTCAGATGCGAAACAAATAAAACAAGCAAAATATAATGAAACTTCATAAAACTCATGAGCATTGTAAAACTGGAAAACATGTTGAAATTGATGAACTGGAAGAGCAATCAAGTCATCAGCTTCAAAAGAAAGAAGCCGAGAAGAAAAGACAGAAGAAGTAAAAAGTTCCCAGAATATAAGAAGTAGTGGCATCGATTGACGCCGAAAAAAATTCAAGGATTAGGAGAAACTTACGTTTTGTAAGAAAACTAGAAGAAAATGTAAATGAACATATTTACATTCATTACAAAGACACACAATATATTAATAGTTTAATCAAACAGGACGCTATTAGGACGAACAAAAGGAATATGAACGAGTCATTCAAGAATTTGAATGTAGAGAAAAACTGTTGCTGCAAATGATGCAGCTATAGAACAGCAATCGATAAGTGATGCAAAAATACATTCATCAAATTGGTTGAACAAAGAATCGAGCAATTATCAGAAGCAAAATCATAGTAAAAGGCTTCAACAAGATTTAAAGATACTTTATACAACTTATAAGCATGCCTAAGCAGGAAAACATGCAGAAATTTATGAACTGGAAAAGCAATAAGTCAACAGCGACAAACGATTGAATTTTGAAAGAAAAGAGGAAAAGAATGTTTAGAAGAACTTCTAGCTTTTAAACATTGAACTACTTGAAAACGTCAAAAGACTAAAGAAAGCAAGTACATCGATTGATGCGGTAAAGGTTGTGAAGCTGAGCAAAAAAGTATGGTACGAAGGATGAGAATGCATCGTGATGTGGATGTTTTAAAAAGCATTAAGAATTCAGTCAAGATTAAGGTAATATTTTAAATATATGTTTAATTTATTTTTTGTGGATATAAAAGGAGAAAATGCCCCACCGTCCTGTCAATTTTTTTTTAGCACTTAAAGTGTTTACATTTTCCTATATTAAAAACATTCGGAACCGTATTAATTATTTTAATTTTTTAAAAATGTTTATTTGTAAGAAAGAGATGAATAGGAATGAAACAAACAAGGAATTGAATGATAAGTGAGAACGAGATGAATATGCACGAACCAGTTAAGGATTGACTTCGTAAAATTCAAGGATTAGGAGAAACTTGCAATGGAATGTTAATGAGAAGAAAAGGTAAATGAACTCAAATGCATTAATAGCAAAATTACGTAATATATAAATAATTTAATGATTGAACAGGACGTTATCAGGAAGCACAATAGAAATATCAACCAGACAACTAAGGAATTGAATGAATAGAGTAATTTGTTGTTGCAAATGATGAGTACAATGGAATAGTAGAGAATTGAGCAATAATCAGATACGAAATTAAATAGAACGGCTTCAACAAGAAATTTCATGCATCTTAATAGCAAGCGTAAGCAGGAAAACATGCAGAAATTGATGTACTGGAAAAGCAATCGAGTCAACAGCTACAAAAGATTGAATCTGAAAACAATACAGAAGAAGAAAGTTTACAACATTCGAACAGCAAACATTACACTTCGTAAGAAGTTCACAGAATTTTGGCAGAATTAGGATAAGCAGTGGCATCGATTGACACCGAAAAGATCAAGAAACTGTATGGAAGTATGATACGAAGGATGAGAAGGCATTGCTGAGTCCTGATGAAAATATTTTATAAAATCATCCGAGACTTCACTCAAGATTTAAGGTAACAAATTCAAAATAGTTTTAATTTAATTTTTGTGGATATAAAAGGAGAAAATGCCCCACGTCCTTTAAATTTTTTTTTTCAGCACTTAAAGTGTTTACGTTTTCCCATATTAAAAACATTCGGAACCGCATTAATTATTTTAATTATTTATCCATATGTTTATTTGTAAGAAAGAGAAGAATAGGAACGTAACAAACAAGGAATTGAATGACGAGTAAGAACGAGACGAATATGAACGAGACAGTAACGGATTTGCATTGGTTGGCACCGAAAAATTCAAGGATTAGGAGAAACTTACACTTGAAAGAGAATTTGAGGAAAAGGTAAATAAATTTAATTGCATTGATGACAAAAATACGCAGTATATAAATAATTGAATTAAACAGGACGCAATCAGGAAGCATAAGAGGAATATGAACGAGACAACTAAGGAATTGAATGAAGAGAGAAAATTGTTGCTGCAAATGATGAATGCAATGGAATAGTAAAGAATCGAGATCAATAACGAAAAGAAAATATCACGTGAAAATGTCACGAAATTAGTAGAAGCAGTTCGATCAATACCAAAAATAATGCATTAATTCATCAAAAATTTACGATAAAGATGAGAAAGGACATAGCAACATTTGATTTTTTTTTTCTTCAACAAAAATTTCTACATCAGACTCAAATTTTTGAACTATCGCTTCATCGTATTCTCCCAACATTGAAGACCTGTCATTTGATGCTGAGGTAAGGAACATGAATTGATATTTGGTGAACATTATAGATTATAGAGATCTGAAAAAATCAAAAGATTTCTCTGAAATCATTAAAAATTATTTGTGTGTTTGATGTATGTAGAAGTTTAAAAGTTGCATTTATCTGTTCAGTTGGAACTACATGCATGATTGAAACCAATATTATATAGGAATCAAAAGATCTAGTTGGCAACTCCAACTGGTTAAAACCAAGCACTGATCTAAGTTCAATTGCAGAGAATAAGAATTGTAAAGCTCAATTTTAGTGCTTGATTCTGTAGAACTTGACACCTTGCTCCAAATGAATGTTCTAATTTGTAATGATTATTTTACTTTCAAATTAATTTGGATATCCTTTTTTCCGAGTTTTGCACGTGCCAACTGAAAAACGAATTTCGACTTCTGCATGCCTCAAATATCCAGTTTTTTTCTATCTTTGATTTTATGTGTTGAAAATGTCGTTCTGTTTTTTATTTTTAGGACACTGACCAAAACCTGATCAAGGAGTATCAGGAATTTCTTTGCTACTTCTGGAATTAGCATATCAAAAAAAGCAAAAATTCAAGATCAGCTTGTTTCCTGAACTATTTAATGACGGTAGCAAGTTAAAATTTTCAAAATTATCATGCTGCTTATTTCAATAGCAATCCAGTACTTCACCAATGCCTTGACGAGGTTGAAATTTGAAAAGAACTTTTGAGCCTTATTGTGAGTTATTGTTAAGGTATGGGTTGGAATTAAGAATTTAATTATTCATTTGAACATGACTTGTTCAATATGGGATGTCACAATTCTCTTTCTTTATTGTAGAATTAAATTATTATGACTATAAGTCCATCGGCTGTATATAAGTTAACATATTTTTATTACATACATAGTTTAGACAGTTCCTGATATTTTTAAGATATCCAATTTTAAATGAAAAAGGATTTATTAAAATTTTTTCAAGTTTGGACAAATTATCATGGACTAAAAGATGCAATTGTCAAAATGGAAACTCAAAGCAATTAAGAAGACAAAAAGTAAATATTTTTTTTAATACTTTCAATTACTTATTTTCCTTCCTTGGTGAGAGCACCCGAAGCCCATTGCGCATTCAGAGTTTGTCGAAATCTGATTCTTTTCTTTAATTCCTTCTGTCATTTACTGATTCCCAGCATATTTGCACCCTTATTAGTTTTGAATCAGTGCCTGTCAAACTATCTCACATCACTTATTTGTTTATGAAATTTTTCACTTCAGACCTTTTTTAAGAATAAGAAAATTTTCCCCGTCGTTTAAATTTTCACCATAGGTGCATTCAGGTGGTCCAGAAAGGAGATTTAATACAATTTAAACTCATTAAAATATACAAGCTTATAAAACTCTATTGATTTCAAAGCTCTCGATCAGAGTTGCGATCTGTCACTTGCCTGTCGCCTATCATTATCTGTGACAGACAGTTATTATATAAATTTGAATATATTTATAAAATTATGCTTCCTCGCTTAGTCAAAGACTCTAATAATAATTCCGTGATTTTGATCTCTTTGATTGCAGCGAATCAACTTAGTTTTTTGCCTTGATGCACCTTCAGAAACCTTAATTTTCCTTGCTTTCTCTAAATTTTATTCTTTTTTTGCGCATCACCTGCTTTCTCCTAAGACATTTCTATAGATTTGTTAGAGTCTCGTAACACAAAATCATCGATCTCTTTTTTATTGAGATTTGGCACCTCATTTTTTTCTTCTATTTTATTTTATTTGATCATTATATTTTTAGAATATGGTAATCTCGCGCAAAAGTATCAGCTGAATGACATCGAGTACAAAAATGTTCTGCACAATAACATAATATATAATTTAACTGCAGAATAAGTGATTAAGTTGACATCACCAAAACTCTGAAAGCATGATTCAAGATTAAGTTAAGAACTTTGTGGAAGGTAGGCTTCCTCACCCAATCATTGATTTCTGTTATAATTCTGTGATTTTCGACTCCTCTTTACTTGCAAGCATCTTGTAATATTGTTATTCTTATCTACATTTTTTTTTCAGCATATGGTTTGGCTCACGAAAAGAACTGGACTAAGACAGCTATCTTGAAGAACTTCATCAACATCCACAGTTTTTACAAACTTTTTTTACCAAATTTTACCAAATTCAATGAATTTGGATCGTCCTACATCAACATTTGGATAGTTCCTGATGATATTCACAAGATCAATTGAAGTCAATTTTTTTAAATTTTGTGAATAGTTGACTTTTGATAAAGGTGTCTGCATCCCATTAAATACACAAAAATATAGCCAATTGATTGAAAAAAGCAAGCAATAATTAGAAACAAAATCAAATAAAACAGTATCAGAAAGATACGAAGAAACTTCATTTAACTCTTGAGCAACTCAACTTCATACAGCACTAAACAAGCTTTAAAAGCAAAAAAATGCAGAAATTTTTCAAATGGAAAGGCAGTTAAATCAACAGCTGCAAAATATTAAATCTGAATAGGAAACAGCACAAGAAGTATTACTAGAAAAGGTCGCATGATTAGAGGAACCAGCTGCAACGATCGTCACTTAAAATATTGAAATGATTAATGGCAAACTTACGCTTGATGAGAACCAGAGGAGAAGGCAAATGAACATACATACCAATACATACATTGATTACAATAATACGCAGTTTATTAATAATTTAATTTAACAGTACGCTACCAGGAAGATCAAGAAGAAAATGAGCGAGACAAATAAGGAATTGAATGATGAATGAAACGAAACAATTATGAACGAGGCAGTTTAAGAGTTGCATTGATTGACATCGAAAAGAATATAAAGATTAGGAGAAACTTAGAATTCACAGCGAACTAGCAGTAAAGGTAAATTAACTAAGAGTATATTAATAATGTAATTAGACAGGATTAGAAGCTTTTAAGAAGAATATGAACGAGACGATCAAGAATTTGAATTAAGAGAAAAACTTATTGCTGCAAATGATGAGTGCAATGGAACAGCATTGAACAAATGAAGCAAAAAAATATTCAACAAATTGGGAATAAAAATAAAGAATAAAGCAATAATCAGATGAACAGATTAATAATGAACTGAAAGAGCAATTAAGTCAACAGCTTCAAAAGAAAGAAGCCGAGAAGAAAAGACAGAAGAAGAAATAGAACATTCGAAACGCGAACATTGAACAACGTAAAAAGTTCCCAGAATATAAAAAGTAGTGGCATCGATTGACGCCGAAAAAAATTCAAGGATTAGGAGAAACTTACGTTTTGTAAGAAAACTAGAAGAAAAGGTAAATGAACATATTTACATTCATTACAAAGACACACAATATATTAATAATTTAATCAAACAGGACGCTATTAGGACGAACAAGAAGAATATGAACGAGACAAATATGGAATTGAATGACAAGTGACACTTATTACAACAAAAGATGAATGCTATTGATGTCAATTAAAAAATGAGGTTCAAAAATACAATCAACCAATTTTCATTGAAAAATCAATCACTATCAGTTACAAAATCATAAAAGGAAGCTTCAGCAAGATATAATGAAACTCCATGCAATCATAAGCATGCTTAAACAGAAATACATGCAGGGAATTATGAACTGAAAAAGCAATCAAGTCAACAGCTACAAAAGATTGAATCTGAAAAGAATACAGAAGAAGAAAGTTTACAACATTCGAACCACAAACATTACACTTCGTAAGAAGTTCACAGAATTTTGGCAGAATTAGGATAAGCAGTGGCATCGATTGACATCGAAAAGATCAAGGAACTGTATAGAAGTATGATACGAAGGATGAGAAGGCATTGCTGAGTCCTGATGAAAATATTTTATAAAATCATCCGAGACTTCACTCAGGATTTAAGGTAACAAATTCAAAATAGTTTTAATTTAATTTTTGTGGATATAAAAGGAGAAAATGCCCCACCGTCCTGTCAATTTTTTTTTTCAGCACTTAAAGTGTTTACATTTTCCCATATTAAAAACATTCGGAACCGCATTAATTATTTTAATTATTTTTCCATATGTTTAAAGAAAGATTAATAGGAACGAAACAAACAAGGAATTGAATGATGAGTAAGAACAAGACGAATATGAACGAGGGATTTAAGGATTTGCATTCATTGACACCGAGAATGAGAAGAAAAGGTAAATGAACTTAAATGTATTGATGACAAAAATACGCAGTATATAAATAATTGAATTAAATAGGACGCTATCAAGAAGCATAAAAGGAATATGAACGAGACAACTAAGAAATTGAATGAAGAGAAACTTGTTGCTGCGAATGATGAGTAAAATGAAACAGCATAAAATTATTGAAGCAACAATATTCAACAAATTGGTAGTGAAGAATCGAGCAATATTCAGATGCGAAACAAATAAAACAAGCAAAATATAATGAAACTTCATAAAACTCATGAGCATTGTAAAACTGGAAAACATGTTGAAATTGATGAACTGGAAGAGCAATCAAGTCATCAGCTTCAAAAGAAAGAAGCCGAGAAGAAAAGACAGAAGAAGTAAAAAGTTCCCAGAATATAAAAAGTAGTGGCATCGATTGACGCCGAAAAAAATTCAAGGATTAGGAGAAACTTACGTTTTGTAAGAAAACTAGAAGAAAAGGTAAATGAACATATTTACATTCATTACAAAGACACACAATATATTAATAGTTTAATCAAACAGGACGCTATTAGGACGAACAAAAGGAATATGAACGAGTCATTCAAGAATTTGAATGTAGAGAAAAACTGTTGCTGCAAATGATGCAGCTATAGAACAGCAATCGATAAGTGATGCAAAAATACATTCATCAAATTGGTTGAACAAAGAATCGAGCAATTATCAGAAGCAAAATCATAGTAAAAGGCTTCAACAAGATTTAAAGATACTTTATACAACTTATAAGCATGCCTAAGCAGGAAAACATGCAGAAATTTATGAACTGGAAAAGCAATAAGTCAACAGCGACAAACGATTGAATTTTGAAAGAAAAGAGGAAAAGAATGTTTAGAAGAACTTCTAGCTTTTAAACATTGAACTACGTGAAAACGTCAAAAGACTAAAGAAAGCAAGTACATCGATTGATGCGGTAAAGGTTGTGAAGCTGAGCAAAAAAGTATGGTACGAATGATGAGAATGCATCGTGATGTGGATGTTTTAAAAAGCATTAAGAATTCAGTCAAGATTAAGGTAATATTTTAAATATAGGTTTAATTTATTTTTTGTGGATATAAAAGGAGAAAATGCCCCACCGTCCTGTCAATTTTTTTTTAGCACTTAAAGTGTTTACATTTTCCTATATTAAAAACATTCGGAACCGTATTAATTATTTTAATTTTTTAAAAATGTTTATTTGTAAGAAAGAGATGAATAGGAATGAAACAAACAAGGAATTGAATGATAAGTGAGAACGAGATGAATATGCAAGAACCAGTTAAGGATTGACTTCGTAAAATTCAAGGATTAGGAGAAACTTGCAATGGAATGTTAATGAGAAGAAAATGTAAATGAACTCAAATGCATTAATAGCAAAAATACGTAATATATAAATAATTTAATGATTGAACAGGACGTTATCAGGAAGCACAATAGAAATATGAACGAGACAACTAAGGAATTGAATGAATAGAGTAATTTGTTGTTGCAAATGATGAGTACAATGGAATAGTAGAGAATTGAGCAATAATCAGATACGAAATCAAATAGAACGGCTTTAACAAGATTCCAAGAAATTTCATGCAACTTATGAGCAAGCGTAAGCAGAAAAACATGCAGAAATTGATGTACTGGAAAAACAATCAAGTCAACAGCTACAAAAGATTGAATCTGAAAACAACACAGAAGAAGAAAGTTTACAACATTCGAACCGCAAACATTACACTTTGCAAGAAGTTCATAGAATTTTGGCAGAATTAGGATAAGCAGTGGCATCGATTGACATCGAAAAGATCAAGAAACTGTATAGAAGTATGATACGAAGGATGAGAAGGCATTGCTGAGTCCTGATGAAAATATTTTATAAAATCATCCGAGACTTCACTCAGGATTTAAGGTAACAAATTCAAAATAGTTTTAATTTAATTTTTGTGGATATAAAAGGAGAAAATGCCCCACCGTCCTGCCCAATTTTTTTTTCAGCACTTAAAGTGTTTATATTTTCCCATATAAAAGTGCTTCAGAACCTCATTAATTTTTAAATTGTTTAAATCCTTAAAACATTTAAGATTTTAAAAGCATTGAAATCAGGCAATTCCTCATATGCAGTTAGATCCAGGCATGCTTGATAAAGTCCAGTTATTTTTATATAAGCAGCAAGACACAGAAGATTAAAAATCACGAATTGGATTTCGTTTAACACAAAGAGCATAAAACCATTGGTTGCTGTTACCTTTATTTAAGAAATGTTTGGATCTAAAAGATCCAGTTGCAAGATTCTGGCCGAAAAAGGATCAACTGCATCCTTACTTATTAGGAAATGTAACTGAAAACTGTTGTTTTAAAAATAATTTGAGAAATTGCATTCAAAAATTTTATATGGAGGAATTTTAAAATCCCAAAAAAATCCCTTTGAAAATGATTTAAATCAAAATCAAAAATAAACTCGGAGATTTTGATTTAAATCGCAAAAAATTTCCCACAAGACACATATTTGAAGATTTTTGAAAATGATACCGTGATAAAAAAATCATATCATTCGTGAAGCTTATAACTTACAAGCTTTTTGCGTGGAAGTTCAAAAATTTAATTTTTTTTTATTTTATTTTATGTCGCTTTTAGTATTATATTTTCCATGAAAATTTCACTTACGAGTGAATTAAAATAATTGAAAAAGTCATCTTTTGATGACAAATTCTGAATGTGTGGCACAATTTACCTCGAGCATATATGTGAGCCATCAATAATAATTTATGATTTCATTGCATCGTTTCACTTTATGCTTTCATCCTAAAGAATTAAATCAATTAAATTAAAATATGAAGACCATGAAAATTGTCAGTCAGTTCCAATATTTAATTCAGTAGTTTCCAGCAGGTTTGTAAAAAAATTTTTGCTTTTGATTTCATTAAAATTTTCACCGAGTAACTAAGCACTTTTGTTTAATTGAATTTTTCTTACTCTTCATTCTATGCTGCCAAAAAAAAAAAGTTATACATTTCCCTCATATTGCTTCCAATGCAAAACCACTCAATGACTATACCGTAGTTTAATCTGCAAATATATATTTTTTGGTAAAGTTTTTAGAATGAGAAAACGAGACTTTCATGGTTGAAATTTTATACAAAAAAATCGAAAAAAAAAATTATTTTAAATACATTTAATTAAAAATCTTGTCCTTTTCTCCCATTCTCTCTCATTTTTCACTCACTTCGTATACTTTACCTTCATACATGAGAGCGATAATGTTGCCCATGGCGATTTTAATGCAGTTTGGTGAGCAATTTCATGGTACATTATTTTTGTGTTATGAATAAATTTTTAATTTTAAATTAAGTTTTTGCTGTTGCTCAGTTCAGTTGCTATAGGTAGTGTCGTCTTGTGCTATCATCCAGTCTTGTATACAATTATCCTCTCAACCGTCCTCAAGTTTACATCACTTTGATTATGTCGAGAGCATCACTGCAAGAAGTTAATTTGCTTAGTGGAAGAAAGAAAAACAAATTAAGCACAAAATTGAGAGGAAGGAAAAAAAAATAATAAAAATGTTTTGACCTTCCTGAACATTGCTTACTTACTTCAGGCTAAATTGTTATAAACGGAAAGTTATAACACAACAAAAACAGGAATAAAATCAAAGATTGTTATTGAATTTTACTAAGAAAATAACGCATTTTATTAGTTCATTAAGAGCTAGTTCCTTAACAAATGAGTAGCCAGCAATAAGACAAATTAAAGACAAATAATCATGCACGAGAAAATAATGTTCACACAAAAAAATGAAGCATTAAGATTAAAGAAGAGTAAGTAAATCACTGTTCTTATCATCGACTTTAATCTTTCTCTTTTAAACCAAAAATAATTACAAGGTGTTGAAAACATTTGTAAACTTCATTAAACGAAGTGAAAAGAGAAATAATCAGAATAATCTTTAACATTAAATAAAACGTAGAGTAAATTCCTCTTTTCATCAAATTTGTAAGCTTATTTAAATTACGCGTGACTCTCTCATTCTCTTTTCATAGATGAAGATGTAAGTAAATGTATAATTTAATGATCTCATATTTGTGTACGAATAATTTTTTGTTTGTTTATTGAATGGAATGGAAGAAGGTGGATGTAAATTTTTTTCTTGACAAATGAATGGAAACGAAAAATTTATCGAGAGTCTCGAAAAAGGTAAAGAAAATTTCCTTTTGAATTCACACGCAATTCTAATTTTTAGTACCAGATATTTGAGAAGGCTTACAAACTTTGACATTTTCCTCGTGATAGAAAATGTTCGTTCTATTTACTCTTGGCTAAAGGTAATATTGTTGCCATTTGGAATGTTAATTCGTGTATCTTTAAATCTATTTTCATTACATTTTTAGGTAAATGGAGCGAAAAAAAATTGGATTGTAATGTTCGTAGAAGTTAAATTGTATTTTGCTAAGTTAATCTCCTTTTTGCAATGTAATAATGATGCTCGACATCTCTATGGAACACTTTAAAAACAGGTATACAAAAGCAGACTGAACATTAAAAACTTTTCAAATGGAACTTAATTGCTTACTTGGCAGTATATTTGGTAAGAAGTTTTTGGAATTTTTCGGTTTATTCTTTTGGTAGTTTTGAATTTTGTGGTAAGATCCGTAAGATCCATGAAAATCCATTTCGATCTTGAACGGCCTTGTCAAGGGGTTGCAGTTATCAAAACAAGTAAAGATTATTAAAAAATAATTTTAATTCAAATAGGTTTGAAATGAGAATAATAAGTTAAGAACGAGAAGAGTCTTAATTTTTTTAAACTAAATTTGGGACCTTGATAGCTGTGAAATGTCATCAGAGGCCTTACGTACCAAAGGTTCTGGGTTCAATCCCAGGACAAGTCAAGTTTAAGAAGCTCTATTTCCATTTCACTGTTTCAGTTACGAAGCTCGGTTCATGTGTTGGGTGTAGTTTTGAGGTCTTCGGCACATAAAGAGTTTATAGACGTACTCGTGTCTTTTCGATGTGCAGAGCTTGCAAGTAGCTCGGATTCCACTATAAACTGTAGGTTTAAAGGATGTAGTACAATAGATTCTGTTCCTATTTGAATCAAGAGGGTCTAAAAGTATTGATGGACATAATATTTGATTCATTGAGAGTCGTGAATAAGATTTTTTAAAAATAGAAGCTATTTACCTACTCTCTTCTAATAGGTGGTCATACATAAGCAAAGCATAAACTTTAAGTGTTTTTATAAATTTGTGACTCACGTGGTTTCAGGACACAGACACAATCTGAATTTTACAATGCTTAATTTCAACCCTACTCTTATATCACTCCCAACAACCTAGTTCAACAATTGTAGAGGGTGCGCGATGTTGTTTCCACTTGAAATTGAAATTGTTAAAACTATAAGTATATGGCGTAATATGAATGTAACTGATCGGTTCAGGTTAAGTTTAAAAAGGTTTTCTTCGCGTATTTGTTAATTTTAAATGTTTGTTCCCATTAATTATTATTCTTACTGCACCCCTGAGAAGTAACGTCATGCTAACCTAACAAAAGAAAATCTTGACAACAACAGCAGATCAAAAAATTACCTGACAATGTACTTACTTATTTCAACCTTATTAAAGTCAACGAATCAGACTTCAATGTAATATGTAACATTATTCAAAGAAAAATACGATTTTTGCACTCCTTTAATATACTTTGAGTTTACGTATTTCTCATGAGACGCTTAATGCTTCTGTCATTTATTGAAGCACGTGTCGCTTAACCTACCTGGGATTGACGGAAAAATTCAGCACACACGTGTGAAATATGAAGCCATCTGCATCACACAATATTGAACCAATAAAGATGAAAAACTAGTGTGAATGCCTTATTGTAAAAGAATTTCTTCATTTATAATGTGTTAAATAATAAAGTAAAACCTTTCAATCATTAAAACAAGTAATGTAGTAAGAAAGTACAACATAAAGGAAAAGAAAAGCGTAATTAATTTTACATTAACACTTCATAGAATATTTTATTATTTTATTTTCATTTCATACAAATTTGTGTCGAGGCAAAACCTGTAAGAAAATAAATTACTTTTCACTTGAGAAATTTTTATTTAAATTATAATTTCAGAGGTTGCAGAAATGCTGAAACTAGAAAAGGGAATGAAAAGAAATGAAACGTTAAAATTGAATGGAACTGCCTAATAAATTTCAAAATGTCGTGTTTGAATGAAAATTGCGTAAATACTGTAAGTGAGAAAAATTGTATGGTATGGGTGCATTTTCCAGTGATGTCTTCTATTTAAGGGTTAAATAAGTGGTTGGAACTGAAACTCAGGGATGCATTCTGGAACAACTTACCTCAATTATATCTCCAAATCCGAATTTTCATCAATATAAAATGTCTTGCCATTTGTTTAATATTTCAATCTGACCCACGCGTCTCTCCATACATAGCTTTAGCTACACTAATGACATCGTTTATGAACCACCCACATGCTACTCTCTCGCTTCCTTTTCTTTTCCCTACATTTCATTACTCTTTTTGGCGTACAATTTCTCATGTAAGCTCTTCTTTGTTACTGTTGAATGCCATGGATCCTCAAGTTTTGTTATGTATGTTATGTCATTTCTCTATTTATCACAACAACTCTTAATAATATTTATATTTGAGTCAAATATGTTTTGTAATGAATTGTCAACGTAGAAACATGACTTGAAAGCTAAATTATAGAAAAGAAGCAACACAAGACATTCGCTTTGTAATTTCTTTCTCTCTCTTTTTTCCTGCGTTATGCTTTATTTAAAGAATGATGGAAATGAAAGATGAAAGTGCGAAAGAGGGTTTAGAAGCAATAAGAAGAAGCATTCATCTTTTTTTGTGTCTTTTTATTCAATTGTGTTTGTGAATATTATATGACATAAAATGTGGAGTTAAAATGCTTGAAAAATGTTCAAAAGACTGTAATATTTTACTTCTTGCATTATTATTCATAACTCAGAGTGTGCCAATGGTCCTTATTGGCAAGTCTTGTCTTGAAATTATTATAATTCATATAGTGAGGGTCTTAGCCAAGGGAAAGGAACCCTCAAAATTGAACAGTACATGCAGAATTTATAATTTTTGAATTAAGTCTACTTATGTCCAGTGCTTAACAAAGTCCTCGTCGTTGGTGGCCATCGATAAAGCTCTTTCAGAAGCTTTGCACAAAGATCGTCAATAGGTCGTACTAGCACTCATATTGAGAAGTATTTCGATGTTACCGACATCTTAAGTTGTTAAAATATTAAAGCTTTCAAAGCACACATAAAACCTACAGACTCACTCTATCTTCAGCATTAAAATGTTCTTTCACGACTTACATTTCTCATCCTTTAAAAAGGAAAATGAAAGAGTGCATCAATTTATCATAATCTTTGTGAATCATAAATTGTATCAAAAGATCCATTACTTTCATATCCGATTTCTTTTCCAATTCTCATTTCTACTTCAGTAAATTACATTTTAGTTCCACTTAAATTATAATTATGAATGTCAAAGGATTTGCTTGTAATTAATTTCATTGTCTATAAGAAAAATCAAGGATGATTTTGTCATTAAATTTGATATATGTAGCGAGTACTTATATAAATGTTGTAAAATTGTTCTTAATCTGATCGTTAAAAACTTTTGTTCAGTAAATAAATGAATTTGTAAAACTTTCTGATGGATTTATTTCAGTGAGACTTTGAGCTTTAAATCTCATTAAAATTATGAGTTGAGCTTGATGATCTTGTTATTATTTTTCATTAAAATCACAACGAGAAGTTTTGTCGCAAATGGAAAGTAAATTTTATATAAAATTAATTACACAACAATTTGTTACTTTTATTGAAATTGCAGCAGCCTAGAGCTGTAAATCCTTAAAGATTAGTTTGGATGGCAGCACGAAAAATTTCCTGAAATATTATAAATCAATTAAAATATTTAAATTGGAAAATACATTTAAAAAAATGTTTTTAATTCTGGAGACTTCATCCAGTCTTCCTAGCTACATCTTTGTATGATCTTATGATTCTTGAACTTACCCCATGAATTTCTAGAGTTTTAAAAAATTCTTTAAATAATTCGCAACCGAAGCATTTTTAAAGCCCCAAAGCACGCAAGCCATTTCTTATCATCGCCTTATTTTGCTGTATCGAGAATTATAGTCCCACATGTCGATAATAAAAAGTCGAAATTGAAATGTAAAATGAAATAGTTTTTTTTTTGGAAAATGCTGATGCCATGATGTCCGTCGAGAAAAATGAACCTTATGCTCCATTTAATTATCTCCAAAAATACATCAAAGACCCCTTTTGAGGCTGTATTAAACGTAAAAATTTCTTGTTTTTTTCTCGGCTATAACGAGAAACGAAAAAAAATTTATATTTCACAACACGTAAGGCACAACTTCCCAGATAAATACTTTTGAGGGTTTTTCCGTCTCTTATGTTTTGCTCATTTCTTCTCTCTTCATTTCTCTTCCATCCCATGTTCATGCCAAGAAAATTAAAGTGAAAGCTATATAATTTTTATTATCTCGTTTAGAAAATGAACAGCATTATATGCTTGTTTTGAGATCATTTAGACATAAATTGCTTTATGTCTGTCTTTTCGAAATTGGAAAAAAATTTGTTTCTTATCATAATTATGGAGGTACGTACTGCATTATGACATTAATGTAAGGTTCATGAACCTGTGGCTTGATATTAAAAATGCAATAAATTATTGATTCTATTATCCTTGGTATCGGAGCTTTTGAAATTTATCATGTTATGATACATGTACATTGTGTAATGATTTAATTTTCATTACCTAATGCCTGCCTATGTATCAAATGTCTTGATGTGCATGCATATATCTTTTGCAAACAAACCTAAAAGTAATTAAATTTATAAATTTCTATGATTAAATTTAGTAAAAATAATATTAGGATCTTTCATTTCTTAAGCTTCATATTTCTAAAGGATGATATTAATATTGCTATAAGACTGTATAGTTCTGAAACCTTTGTTTAATGATAAAGTGCATGGATGCAGGAGTAATAGTAAATGGAAGTCAGGAAGTCTTACTTTTTAATTAAGTAAAAGCGATTCTTAAACGATTCAAAGGAGTTCCTTTGAATCAGTTTTCTTTTTAAGATCTAAGCTCACCCGAATGGCTCAAGTCGTTTAATTGATCAAAAATCTGGCACCAATTCGGTCTGACTCTTGCATGGTGCTGGATTTAAATCGAAGCCATCATCATGCCAGAGTCATGCCAACTTAGCACTAGATTTCTATTCGATTAACCGACTTGTGCTATTCGGGATTATTTTCAATGATTCATTAAATTGTGCTTTAAGAACCTTATCCGGTGGACACAAGGCTTCATTCTATAGATATTTGGGATCAAAAGTTGAGTTTAATTTACATTATATTTAAATAATGTAAAAGATGAACTGTAAACAGTCTAAAAGAATATTTTTCTACCTTTAAAACCTTATTTTAATCCAAAACTCGATCATATGAATGAACAAACCCCAGACAAACCGCTATTCTCATCGGTTGAATAAGTTTGAAATCACTACTTCATCTTCAATTGAATGAGAAATACGGACTGTACATGTAATATTTATAATTGGCTTCACCCATCCATAAAAACCCTGCAAATATCATCACATACGTATGAGAGAAGTCTTTGAAAGTTTTTCAATAAAAAATCGATAGCCTCTCCATGGATCGTATTTATAAAAGAATGAAGAATCTCACATCTTTATACATTCCATCTTTGACCACTTGTATGAAATCAAAATCCTTTATTTCTTTTCTCCTTTTCCTTCTACAAATGATGTAGGAACTCACATTGCAATGAGGAGGAAAAACTTTCGAGCATATAAATCAACTGATTTTTCTTTGTTGTGTAGATAATATCATACAATTGATATCTTTTCATTATAAAGAGGAACACTTCATGTTTCCTAACCCAGATGTGTGACGCTTATTGATTTTCTATAAACGAGCTTCAAGTTATCAATAATTTATCAAATCTTGAATGAAGATGAATTGTTTGTGAAAAGTACAAGTTCTCTTTTCTTTCTGTATTTACAGCCAACAAATCTTTCTCAGATAGTGAATCTTTTTCGAATTTCTGCAAGTCTTTTGGAGTAGGATTGTGTGTAGGACTTTTTATGTTCGGACTTTGGAATGAAACTTTTAAGGATATTTTTATGTCTTCTTGATGAAAGATAGATTGATACTAAGAATTTGTGATAGAGCATCTAGGCAGTCAATTGGATTTCATTTTACGAGAATGATGGTCATTTTTCTTGAGATCAATCTTGTCTCGATTTGATTCAATTGAATTTAAGATTTTTGAATTATTTTAAATAGCTATGGGCGATGACTGTGACTTTTTAACTAATTATTGGAAGATCATTTTGTGTCGAGTGGTTCAACGAGTGCTACTTTAAAAAAAAATGCGCTTATAGGTCCAGTTTGGCTGGCTGGCTGGGCGCTACGAGTGCTCGGAACTGGAAGCACTTGGAGAATTCTGGTTTTGCATTAGATAACTGCTAATTCGTAGGTTTTCAGGTTTCTTATTGTTTTTTAAAAGTTTCTTTTAATTTATTACTTAGCACATATGTATATTAGACTAGTTCAATATCCTACTGGTTTAATAAATCAAATTAAAATTCCCTAAGGGGCTGTTCACTTATTACGTAACGCGAAAAAATGACTTCTTATACCCCCCCCCCCCCCCCCCACTCGTAACAAAATTTGTATGAAAAAAAAATTTCCTTGTTTGAACCGTAACAAAATCTTAGACCCCCCCTCCCCCTAAAAGCGTTACGTAATAAGTGAATGGCCCCTAAAATAAATCCTTAAATTAAAAAATTCATACCATTTATTCGAGATTTCGGGTTTCTTTATAAGAATCTCATCTCAACAAGTCTCACCTTGCCCTAACAAGCTTAACCTATACTCTCCATAGTCGCTTTATTAAACCTGTAAATAATTGTTTTTTGAAGAAGAAAACATAAATTCATCTCGGTTCAACCAGTTCTAAAGGAACTCTAAAACAATGAAAGACAAGAGCAATGAGGAATGGTCCATACCTACATGTTGTAGAAAATGAGCTTCATTCTATGAATTATTCTTGTTTAGAACAAAAAAAAGTTTATTGGCATACTGTAAACAACAGAAAGATTGATCTTTAATGTTTAATGTTTTATTTACCTTACCTTCCATACTTATTTATTTCCTTTAAGACGTAGAAAGTAAGTAAAATTTTCTTCCTTCCTATTGGGAATTTACACATACACATTTGCGTGAATATCAATTTTGTTTGTTTTATTTTTTTCATGCGAATATATATCATGCAAAGTAAATCAATATTCCACTCTACACTTTCGATTGCGTAAAAAAGGTAAGGAAAAAAGTTTTACATTTGAGGGTATGTATGTGGAGAAGATACGAAAGCTTAAAGAAAAATTACTAAATCACAGGCTTACACATGAAATTTTAATCTCGATATTTTTTCATTTTATTTCTTCACCTTTAACATCAGAAAAAATAAAATGTAATAAGAAGTAGAAATTGAAAATCTGACAGTCATGTGTACATAAGTCTCTCATGATTCATGACTCTGTACCCATGTGACTTAATGTTGTGATGAGAAAGCATACATGCGAATGGATTGATTGATTTAAGAAAATATGTGTGTATCTGTCTATGTGAATGGAAAAAAAGCTTCAATTCCAAAATTCACAAAAAATTTAAAGCAAATGCCAGCATATCCACTTCGCAATAAAATACTCCACACCAATTTGAAACACTTGTGTACAAAAATAATATCAGATGCAGTTCAGAAGTCATTTCATCACTTTACGTTTTGTTGATCTGCAGAAAAGAAAATTTGCTTCAACAATTTCATGTTTCAAGTGTCAATATCTTGTGACTTAAAAAAATGAACTTGTTCTGTTTTCATTTCCAAACTTCTTACAGTCACTCATGTGTGTGTATTTATATTACGTAAGAGTAAGTAAGTCTTTTATTTTTTTTTATCTTAAATCAACTTGATGTTGATGTTTTTTTTTTCAACAAGCTTTTAGAAAATGGAGTATAAGGTGTTGGGTACATTTGGCTTGTTTGTCTTTAAGCTTTAATTTTTAAAATTGTTTATTTGAGATTTTAAATTGTTGGATTGATTGATTAAACTTTATAACAAGGCTTACTTTTCTGAACTTATTTAAGAAATCTGGCTTTAAACCTTCTTCAGACTTGTTTGAAATATTAAGTTTAAATCAGAAAGTTCACATCAATTTTGCATGAAGAACTCAGATCCCTTAACATAGCCGAGCGACATAAATGGAAAGTCGTATAAACTGATAGTTAAGGCTCTACCACAGATCAATATATTTATACTTTATCGAGGTCAGTTTGTAGACTTCTATTTGACTTTTAATGATTGTCGATGAACACTTGGCTCAAATTTGGAGAGGTAACTCGTAGGTTGTCGGTTCGAATACTTACTTTTTTTAAATTGAGATTTTAATTTGATCTAGATACTTTATATACAAGATCAAGAGGATATTTGAGCTTTGGACATAGTTGAGTTAAGGAATAATTCAGAAACGTTAAATTTACCATAAAAAAATCGGGGCAAAAGCTACAAGATTTGACTATTTTTCGATAAGAAAATTAATAGAACGAACCTTGAAAATACCGTCAACTTCTATACAACAAATACCTCCAAATCCCCCCAAATACCGCCTCTTTAAATGAAATAACGCTAAATACCGCCTAGTTTCCGATCTTGAGTATCAATTAAAACCTATAGAAAATTGGAACGAATACCTAAGTTTAGTCGAAAGCTAGTTTTTAACATTGTCTTCTTGAACCTGAAAAATGTAAAAAAAAGCGAAAAAGCAGATGTCACATTGAGTTTGCAAAAAATGCGTTACAATCACCTGATGTGTAAAAATTCACAGATTGCTTCCTTTAAGATAGAAAGTTGTAAATAAATTTCAGTTCTTCTTCTTTTATCATTCAATATGTAGCATTTTCAAATAATGAAAAAGATAGAAATGAAATGAAATACGAACGTAAAGAAAAATGAGCAGAATGTTGATGTTCCGGTAATTTAAAGCCCCCCTTTTGCTCTCGTTCTCGTTAAAAAGCTCTATTTCTATCAATTGCCATTCTATTGATTTTAGATTTATTTTCTATTTCTGAAAAATAAGAAGAAAATGAACGACAGTCGCAAGAATTGAAAAAAAAAATAAAAAGTCAAAAAATACATTTCTTACATTTTATTATTTCATTTAAAAGTTCCTTATCATCATCATCTTACTTACAATTTTATATTTCTTTTATTTTAATTATTTCTTTGTCTTCATTAAATCAAAAAAGTTATTTAATGATCGTCTTCAGTTAAATGTGATGAAAAAAAAATTCAGTTTTGCATGCCGTGTCTGTATCTTAAATGTGTATACTTATCTTAACATTAGAGTTATTTCTCAATTTCCTATATTATAATAACTAAAATTAGAAACATTAAAAAAGAGTTGTTATGCAGCGTTTATTCTCTTCTTTAGTTTATAATACGAATTTCTTTTTTTGTATTCAAAAATAGCATTTTAGGGAGTGTAAAAAAATCATTTTTATATTTTTTTTAAATTTTTGCACATTTTTTTCGTATTATATTTAAATTTCACAATTAACATTCAACAACCAGTCTGTTATGAGTCAAATTAGGCGCGATTCATTTAAATGTCTAAGAAAGTTAATTGAGAAACATGAAAATTAACTGAAAATTCCTTCTCTATCCAAATTAAACTTTTTTTATTAAGTGAGAATTGAAGCAGATTTTGCAGAACCTTTTAAGACCTAATTCTTAAAGACTTGACGATCTTTGAAATCAATTATAGTCAAATCTGTCAAAATTTTAATTTTTAAAATTCTGGGAAAAACTTAAATGACTTTAATGATATTTTTGACGATAATTGTCTCAATGTGTTTGGGTTTCAGTGTGTCTGGGTCTAGGCAGATCCAGTTGTATGAGTTTCTTAGCAAGAAGTACGTTTATCATAAAGAGAATTCAGAGTTAAATCTGCTCTGAACTAATAAAATCGCCAGATAAATACAAATTAAAAGAAATGAAATTTCTAGCTTCATTTACAAAAGTTCATCAAAAACAGTCAAGAAGAATTTCATCTGAAATTAATCTTGAAGGAAAAAATTGTTTTCAACCAAAATTCACGGAACCTAAGATTATCTCCGATTCTAAAGATTATTCTGAATTATTTTGTCAAGTTTTTAAGGCTTAAAAGCTGCTTCAAAATCACCCACACGAAAATCTTTCTAACAAAAATTAAAACGTAAAATCTTTGTTAATGAAAATTCTCGTTAAAAGAAAATCCTCTTTTGAAAAATTTTTCCACGTTTCATTTATAAAAATTATTTTGTTTATTCATCTTAACTCACAATAATTTATTTTTCTGAAAATTATAATGCGATTTAATATTTTTTTTATGTTTTCATTTAATGCGAAAGGTACACGTAAGTCTTCATAACGGCTTTTATCTTATTTACATATTTTACGCCTTCTCATTTCTCTTTTTGCTGCTTAACATATGTTAATTTTTTAGTTGATAATTTCATTTTTAAAACTCACGGATTTTTTTTTTTCGGCAATAATAACATTCATTTTAATGATGGTTGGAGTTCCTTTATGTGTTTATTTATTTATTATGATTTATTATAAATTCGTTCTTCTTGATTATTCTTTTGATTTTGTCACAATTTTTCTTGGTTTTTACTCATTTTTCAGTTTTTATCAATTTTAGTGGAACTTACTAGATTTGAAAAATTCAACACGATGTTTTGCAATTTACTGACTTGATAGGAATTTCGAGAAACGTCCATTCATTTTTTTTGTTGATAAGTGACATGCTTAGTCTCATGATAAGCACCTAATTGTAATGCAGATGCCACTTAGCAGTCAAGAAAAAAATCAGACTGAATAAAAATCAATTTATTCATTCTTTATTTTGACCGTTTCAGCACATCTGCAAATTCTCCAAATCTAGCAAAATTGTAAATTACAAGGTTCCCTTTTGAGAGCAAAAAATCATTTTCATTTTCATGCTGGACTGTCATAAAAAATTCAATGAACTTAATGAAATCGATTGCATTGAGATGATAAAAGGACTTTGATTCCTCATACTTGTCCAATCACACTGCATCTCAACGAAAACAAATTTTAGCTCTCAAATACATTTTTTATTTACAATCAAGGATGATAGCTTATATGTTATGTATGTAAGAGTATTATCTGGAACTTGGTTTAACTAAAATTGTCAAAGCCAAATTAAATCTTGTTGACATAAATTTCAAAAAATGTAGCAAATTGAATCTTTTGTGTCATTTACTTCCATTTTTGGTTTTTCTTGTATAAACAAATTTCTTTTGAATTTTTTTTTAGAATTTTATGTCTTATTTTTTTGTCATTTTTATTTAAAAAAGAATAAAGTTTGCACTTATCTTTTAAGTATATTCTTCAGTACTAAGCCAATAGGTCATTGCCTTTATATTAAACATAATTTAATTCAATTTTCCGACCTCTCCTAGCAGAGCACGTGTATTTATTATTTTTTATTTTTGTTATCCTAAACTACTTCAAAATTTAATATACTTTTCTAGAAAAAAAAGAATTCTTAAATCAAGTGCTTAGTGATTTAAACCACAAAGATTGAGATGAGTGTACTGTACTAATTGTATTCTTGAAACCTTGGCATATTTTCTATAGAAATTTTAAATTCAACAGCTCTGGAAAATTCAAACAAGTTTTAAGTGTCATCGAAATTTGATTGCCTTTGTTTAACTTATTATGATTAAAGCAGAGAGCAATAACTAGTTTATTGCTTTACTATTAATTCTGCTTCTGTGGTTAACAGTTACCACAAGTTTAACTGCAAGATCTCGAGAGTTTCTGCATCCTCTTCTAAAATTTTTGTTTGAGCTGTTCTTTAATATTGCTTAAACCGAATACGATTACTTAAACACAACTCTCGTCACTATAAATCGCTTTTCTGAAGAATCATTCCAAAATTGTTGCAAGAAACTTAAAAAGTATTTAGAATTGAACAAAAACTATTCCAATACAGCAAGTTTAATTTGAAATGTCTTTTTTGCTTTACTTTGAGACATCAACGTCTAATTTCTTAACTATCATTTAAAAATGCAAATTTCAACTTGTTCTTTTTATTTCCAAATTAATGGCTTTACCAAATCAGTTCAACAAACTGAAAGCAACAAGAAAATGTTATCGACAAGAAAACTTTTTTCCCCATCATGTAATTTCCATAATAGTTCCGAAAAAGAAAGGAACAGACAAAATTTATAGGAAATTGAAGTTTGAACAAATTCTCATGAAGAATGACTATAGAAAAAAAAAATCGATTTTCAGATGACACAAAAATTTGCATATAGAAATTAGAAGAAGAATTGCCTCAAAACAAAAAAAGGATTACCGAGATACGAGATTTAGGTTACATTTCTATAGAATCTACAAATTGGGACAAAAACTCATCATTCAATTCCATGACGATTTTTTTTTGAGGATATCTTAAAGCACAGCAAACTCTCTTTAAGATTTCTTTTTAATTCTAGAAAAGCTATTCGGACATAAAATTAAAAATTATTGTATGAGATAACGGAGAAGGAAACGAAATATATCTGCTTATCTTTGGATTTTATTTACATTATTTTTTTATTTCGCTTCCAACATAGACTTTTATGATGATAAAGTTGATGAAAGGGGAAACTTGAAAATTGTTTTATATAAGTCAAGAATGGAGAGAGTGAAAAATTGTGGGAAATGCAAAAGGAAAATATCAAGAAGACTTTGTAGTCCTTTCCTGCATCATTTCTATTCTTTAGTAAGCACACACAGATAAAATAAGAGAGAATAAAAAATAAAATATATATTTAACTCAAGAAAATGCAAATTAAACAATGAAAAGTGAGGGAGTGAGAGACGTTGATGATAAAAATGAAAATGAGTAAGAGGATGAGAAAGTAAAGAGAAGTAAAGAAGAAGATTTTTAAATTAAATTTAAGTTTCTCATTTGTGTATGTTTTTCATTCGCTCATTAAATTATTCAGCAGAATTTAAAAATGCTTGTCGAGGCTAGAAGGATGAGAAGGAGGCGACTAATTGAAACTGGCAGACTACTTGACGATCTTGACGATGCAACAACTTTAACCCAACTCATGTCAAAGCCAATCGACTCTCTCGATAGTGGCAGCTCTGTGGGATCACTCATCTCTTCCGGACATGTCAAATTCGATGGCTTTAATTGCATTAGCCTTACTGTTTTACCATCTGGCTCATCATCATAATACTCAGGTTCGTCCTCTTCTACATGAATGTTTGGATGCTCAATAGTGTTATGGTCAATCCTATTTGTCTTGTGGTATGGATCCTTTGGCTTTTTTAGTAAACATTCTATATCGTCAAGTGCGGTTCGAAGGTCCTCATTTTTCGTTTGATTCTTCAATTCGATTAGCCACGTCATTCGACAGTCACAGATGAAATCATTTTCTGTTTATTTTAAAAGAGAGAAAAAGACAAGAAAAAGAGAAAATGAAAATAAGCTTAAGATTACAAATACATATATGAATATCAAAGCAGCACGTCGGCTTTAGACTTCTCTTAAAAATATTCCTTTCATGTGAACCTTTTTGGTTGCTGTTTAAAGCAAAAAAAAAATCCCTTCCTTCAAAGGAAAAAAAAAATTGTTATGATGATGAGAATTAAAATTTATAACTCATGAATTTTAAGCACGCATCACATTTTTTTTATGTATTCACTCGCTTATGTCTCACACTGATTTCATTTCATTTTTCGTTATTACGAATTTAATTTACACTCTTTGCCCAAAAATTAGGCTTTAATTAAGTTCAAAGTTTGCATTTGAAATTTACTTTTTTCTTTTTCTCACGAGGATTTTCTGGTGAGATGAAATGTGCGCGTGAAAAAAAAGAAGCAACAACGAGGAGTTTGTGGTGTAGGTTTGGGGGGTGGCAAAAAAGTAATTTTAATTAAAATGAAGCAAAAAAATTTGCTTAATGATAACCAAAAAAATCTGTCTATACTTTAATGAAAAAAAAAAGAATATGGGGCTTTATTGACATAAATTAAACAGTGAAATGAGCAGCCAATACAACAACATAGACATTTCCAATGAGATGCGGTTTCAAAATTAATTAATTATCTTTTTCAAGGAATAAAATTTCTGTACTTAAATTAAATTTCTTCTTGTTGTGCTGCTTGTGATTTTGAAAAGCTGGAAATGGCGCTGTGTTTATGGAACGACTTTAGCGCTTTTGAATGTTTAATGAGGATTCTTGATGTCTTACCAGAATCTAAATTTAGAATGATTGTAAATAAGCTCAGCATGCATTCTAGTCGTAGCTTTGAGATTCTTTTTCTTTGTCTTGAATTTACTGAATAAATAAATAGAAATTATGTCCATTGCATGTTATTTTTAGAAAATAAAAGCTTTGGATTGTTTGCAAGAAAGGCTTACTTAAGGGCATTTCTAAAAAAATTTTGAGACAGGTCTAACAAGAATTTTATAAATCTGTAGGTTTGAAACTCAATCAAACTCATGCTTGGGATTGGTTTGTTTTATCAAGAATGTAGGCTTTGACGCAACTCAAATTTAAACTTTTGCTTTAATATGAGATTGGCATTTTCAGAAAGTTTAGGACTTGAGATAATATAACTTAAGGTTTAAAATAAAAATGAACAGTTTTTCAAAAACCTTTACATTAAATGGGAGCAATTCTTCCAGAAGGGTTGCCAGAAGAAATTTTTGAAAACTGAGGAGGAGAATCTTTTTAATAATTTCTAGGACAAGGTTTATTGTTGAGCTCTAGATGAAATTTTGAATACAGCTTAACTCAAAAATGAACTTCTAAATAAGAATTAACTCAAAATTAGAGACTTTGTTCCAATTTGAGCTTAACATATGAATAAAATAGTTGAAAAGTTTAAAAAATTGAATTCACATAAAAGTAATTAAAAATTTAAAGTTTCTAGTTACAAAACAGACAATATTCAAAAACACTCAATTCCTCTTTTTGAAAAAAAAGGTGCTTGAATAAAATTGTTAATGAAAGTTTTCCAATTTCAAAATGAAACCAGAGAAGCTACTGTCATTGAAAGGAAAAAAAAGTAAATTTATTAATGAGTACGAGAATATTTTTATTTTTATTTTCACTCAAAAGTGAGTTCACGAGTGTATTAAATAATTCTGTTCATGCTGTATGAAAAATTATACAGCACAATCTTATCCCGAGTGTATTAAAATAATTTATATCAATTACGCTTGAGGAAAGCTAAGCGCATATGTGCGAATGGCGAAGTAATGAACATCAAAGTAAGTACAATACCCTCGATTTCCAGTGAAAAAACTTTTCTCTCGTGTGATTTTCACATTTTATATGAATGTTTAATTAAATTAAATTCTCGGGTGTACAAAAGTATAATTATGAACCGTTTAAGAGTGGCTCACGAGATGTCTTAAATGAAGAAACAAGCAGAAACTTTTGATTGTCATAAAAATTTTCTTTTCAAACTTGAAATTAAAAAACACTTGACGTGCTTAATGAAAATTAAGAACGGAATTTTTAGAAAATACTCGGTATTGTGGGTGACATTACTAAGCATATTATTTACTAAAAATGCGAAGATGAGAACAAATATTTTCCCTCAACTTTCTTATTTTCATATTTTTCTTCTTGCTCTCAGCTCTGCTTACACAAAAATGTCAAGAACTTCACTCAGAAGTAATTAGTTTTCAAAAAAGAAATTTGTATGATGAGACTGTCTACCAGAAGTCATCAGATGATTAGGTGATGTAAATCTAAGGGGATTTTTTTTTGCAGAGTTGGGAATCTGATAATTTTCTTAGAATTACTAAATAATTCAACATCCATATCTACAAAATTAGTTCTAAGAAATTTGTCTGCAACAAAATCTTAATTCTATCGAGATTTCCGTCAATTCCAAAACATCTCCTCATAAATCATTTACATTAATCAAATGATAACCTGTAGTACTTCATAAATGGCAAAAAATAATAAGCAGAAGATAAGCATTATCGTGAAACCGAGAATAAATGATATGGGCGTTATGGTTGAAATGCCTTAAACTTCATGAAAATTGTTATGTCATTTACAATCACTTTTCATCATCACGCAAGTAATGTCAAGAAAATTGGATGCAGGAGTGTAGCTAGGGATGTATTTAAAGTTAAATTTCTTTTTGGTTTGTTCACTTGTAATTAATTTTGTTGTTTGAAGTCACTTAAAGTCGTCTGAAAAAATCTAGGTATTCTAAGTTGAAGCTAGTGTAGTCATTAGACATCTCAAGATGCCAAAGAATGTCAAAAACATCTAGAGACATTTAGAGAAATCTTGAGTAAGTCAGCTACAAGAGATTAATACAATATTCTTTTTAAAAGTATTCCTCTATGTTACCAAAAATTGACTTCCTTATTTATGTCCTTAAAAATAGTTCTGACTACACCCCTGATCGTATAGATGGATATGTACATAAGAGGAGAAAAATTCGGTCTTAATAAATATAAATGGGCATTAAAAGATTAGCTGAAATCAGGAAATGACAACCATTTTTTTTCTTCATTCCGTATCTCATTTTTAGTTTGGATTAAGTCAGAGAAAAGTAATTATTGCTCGACATTCATTATATTTAATGGAAAATTGTCATTTCGTCGTTAAAAGGAATAAATAAGGCGAACAAATAAAAGCAGAAATGAAATGAGGAGACACCGAAAAGCGATTAAAATTTTTGCCTGTCTCCGTCTACCACATTTTTAAGGTTCACACAAATTAATTGACGTCGCTGATTATGACGCATTAAATCGTGATGGTACTTATTCCTAAAACCATCAACCAAATGTTGCGTTGGCGTGGAGGTCGGGAGAAACGGAAGTCATAAATACCTATTACCCGCATTTTATAAATCACCATTACATTTAACGCACCTGTTATGTCCAAAATGCTGTTCGTGTTATTCACCAAATTATCCATTAACGGCAAAATGTTGTTGTATGTTATTGTTTCTAATGAATTTTTCATCAGATTTAAATAAATCAGTGCTGGTACACCAGTAAAGAGGCCACGTTCTAACAATTTCAAATTGTTATTCTCCAAATTGAGTCGTTGCAGGTTATTCAAGCCATCAAATGCTCGTTCAGAAATTTTCTATATGCAAAAAAAAGGGGGAGAAAAAGAGAAAATTTATTGGTGAGAAAGAAACTACTTATCATCTCTGTATGCTAATTTTATATTCAACTTATGCAAAAAAAAATGGTATATGCGATGAACAACTTTATATGTTGTATAAGTTCATTTTTTCAACACCCTTCCTCTCTCTCTCACTCGTTCAGCTTTGTATCTCTATCGTATATCACTTAGATCTACTCCTTTACAATTTTTTTGTGTATATGCAAAATAGATACCTAATATATGCATATAATATATTTATACACAAGTTTTTTTTTTTATTATTTATTTGTCAATGAATTTGTATTAATCAAGAAGTCATAAAAATGCAAATTTTTCACTTTTCACATAACTTCTTCGTTATTCCCTTACTATTTGGAAAATTTATGATGTTTACTCTCAGAACTTTGCCGTGCGATACGAAAATAAAGCCGAATGTTAAAAAAAAGTTGAATTTAATTATCGAAATGTTTTTCAATGATACAAAAACGCCACAAAATTATTTATTAATATTTATGCTTGAATAACTTTTTTTATTCTCTCTCGAATAATGCGAAATAAATAAGGGGACTAGTCAATATAAAAGAATTGGAAATTTTTATGTAAATAAAATTCAGCTTTCATTTTGCTCTGTCTTCATGATCATGAAAATAAAGAAGATAAATCATAAAAATTTATGATAAGGGTACGATAGTATGCGTCAAATTTATGGGTTAACGAAAATAAAATTCTAAAAAAAAAATTGACAAGTACAGTAACTTTGAGAAGCATGATTGATATAACTTTAATTAAATTTTGATAAAGAAAGAAAGTTTACAGCACAGATGAGGCATTTTTGCTACATCATTAAAAATATTTTTTTTTCTTGTTTTAATTCCCCTCATGAGAAATGAAAATATTTTAAAATAATTGAGTCTAGATAGATGAAGATGTGTCGTGAATATACGCTTATTCCTTGTAGTATTGCAATGAGACATGCTTTTTGTAATTACGTAAGAGCATATTTTGTAGCATCATTTATCATATGGATTATTTTTAGAATGCTTATAGACACAAAAGTCGGTGTTGGAAATAGGCGTTTGACAAGAAAGTGTGGGTTCTTACAGAGATTCTTTTTGTATAGCCCACGTGCTATGCTTTTGTAAATTGCTTTAAAAATAGCGACAATTACGATGTAATTTAAGTCATTTCTTTATTATTTTTATAACTGTAACTACCATAAACCATAATTGATAGTAAGTATAAGAAACTAGGTTTAGTAATAAAATTTTTACAACCCCCCCCCCCCCCCTTGACAGAAAAATTTTCATCCTTTTTTGTAGAGCTTAGATTGTTTTTAATCTTATTATTTTTGATAATGGGATCGTTCACTTATGACGTTTGAAATAAGACGTGATTTTTCAAAAAAGAACAATGGATAGGATATTCAGAAATTTTTATTGATTTTTTTCTTGCTGACCTCCCTCCCTCGGTCGATGTCAACAGTGAGCAGCCCCAAGCCAAATTTTTAACAAAGGTAAGGGGTCGTTCACTTATGGTCGTTCACTCCCCCCTCTGTCACAAAAATTCTATAGAAAAAAATTTTCATTGTTTGAACTGTCACAAAATCCTAGACCCCCCTCCCCCCCTAAATGTCGGACGTCATAAGCGCAAAATCTGTAGTATTCTGTGTTGCGAAAATGAGCCTCTACTGATGACTCTCACATCTTTAATCCTTATATCGACTTTGCAACAACAAGGAACTAAACAACTTAACCACTTCAACGTCGAGCCACTTCAGCTCACCAAAACAAAAAAAACTTACTTTTGATTCAAAAGAAATGAGATTCTCAAATCAAAGAAATTTCTAGCTCAAAAGTCAGACGAAATAAAGTACAAAACTTATCCTGACTGAAATCTGAATTAATCAAGTAAACAACAAACAGTTTTAATTCGAAAAACTTTTTAAATACGATTTTTTTACGATGAATGAATTTTGTCTTTCAAAAAAAAATTAAAAGCAAGAAGTTAAGAGAAGTTGTAAGAAGAGGAAAAGTTTTCTTTATTCCAGTCAAATGAAAAGATTGCATGCGAAAAAATATTTTTTTTTTTCTTTCTTGTTGCTTATGCTGAATGAAATTGAGATGAATTTTCTTCTTTTATCATGATAAATTTAATTAGAAAAAATCCGTATACTTCTTTCTCATCTCCTTTTCCTTCATTTCCATTTTTTTGCTTTCTCTTTCCCTTCATCATCCTCACAATAATAGAATGTGCATGAGGGAAAAGACAAAAAGAAGTAAAATAAAAAAATATAAAAAAATTTTGTTGAGATGAAAAATTCACAATTTAACAAAAAAAAAAAAACTAGCAAAAAATGTCTATATTAATTTAGTTCAGTAGCGCATTTACTGACTACAGACTGTGTGCATAGACCCTCTTACTCCCCAACTCGTTCCTATTCTTCCTATTACAGATCAGATGCTTCAGCTTATCAATATAAATTAGATCGTAGTTGTATACCCCTTGAAAGCAAATAAAGCGCACACGAGTGCCGCGGAAAAAAGTTTGAGTAACACTGCTTTATATAATGATCGACAACAAATCGGTCTCTGATGGGAATCGAAAACAAGCCAAAAGTAGGTTACAGTTATAAGGTCTGCTGCATTACCACTCGACCGCAGAGGCTTTGCTCTTACACTGTCAGATTCACCTATCTATGGTTTAATATCACAGACTCCACTCTACTCTGTCACAGAAGTTAACTTGCCAAAAATAAAGCCAATCTAACATCTCTTTGCGAGACCAGACAGAATAATGGACAAAATGTAAAAAATATCACCTTTCGAAAAAAAAAGAAGGAACGAAAACTCACAGGAAAGACTGCAGCATAACCATTTCAAATAAAATAAGCAATCAAGTAAATTATGCAGAAGGAAGAAGATGGGAAGTGATTTTACAATTCAAATTATCTTTGACTAATTGAAGCATTACTAGACAGATTTAATCAAACAATGAATTATTCTCACTTCTATGATTCTTTCGTTCCTTTATGTAATACAATTAATGGAATTTCCTGTTCTCGAGTTTTCTCATTCAAAGATTTGTTTACATTTTTTCACATGAAATTTACATCAATCTTGCTCCTGTAAGATTAAAAATATTTAAGATTTAAATTTCTATTTCCATTAAATGGCCCATCGGCTCTATGTGGGCATCAAAAGTTTTATGTACATATTTTAATATTTAATTGTTGGACAAACGTATCGATAGGATTTGTTTACTGAATTTATGAAAAAGTGAGTGAAAAAAAGGAATCAAAACAGTATTGTTTGAAGTAATGAGAAGGGATTTTAAATAGCCAAAGGACTAGGTTGGACTTTAGTAAAATTTATAAATCTTGAAAACTTTTTTGAATAACAATTAAAATGTTTTCGTAAGCTCAGAGCAGCTCAGAGCATGAATCTTTACATAAAATTTATCTTGTTTATTTAAAATTATGTGTCCTAAATAAGTAGACTGAATTTGATTCGGGGTAATGAAGATCAATTATGTTCTCTCAAGCTATCGTTATAAAAACAGTCTTGGGTCCGAGTTTTAAAGGGTTATCCAAGGCACCTCACCTAGTCAAAATTAATCTTTTAAGCCAATGTAAAGGAAATTAGAGTTGTCTGCCTAGCTAAGCTCCGAGGAAAATAAATAAAGCTGCTATAGCAACTAAGTAGACGGACCCCAAAATATTAAAATTTAACATTGTTTTACAATGTCACTAATTATTTAATGAATGCAGGCCACTAAGCTCGTTGTAATTTAACTTTTTGATTTAAAACGAAGAACTTTTTTTCTGATTCGCTGACAATAAACTTTTTTTCATTCCTAATTGAAATGATTTATAAAAAATAATTTTAATGTCTGCGCAAAAGTACGTCAAGTGTTGGTTTTTAATGAGTTTAAAGCACGTTTATAAAAATGTGAGACTTCTGGAGATGAGGAGTTTCGGATGATGTGTGATACTATAATAATAATTTTTCTTTGAAAATTACATGACTAAAAGGGGGTTTAAAATCCCATTTTCATGTATGACGAATGCATCATGTATGACGAACGAACACACATCGTAAATAAGGCTGTGTTTTCTAAAATTCATCCAATTTAAGATGTAAGAACTACTCTAAGTGGTTCAATAAAGAAAAATAAGAAAGACGAGGTTGAATAAATCAAAATTAATCTGACTTAGACAAGGCTGTGCATTAATGCATAAGAATTTTAAATCTAATGTCTGATACGTTCAATTCATGTTCGACAGACTTATCGAAAGTCTAGGGGTGTTTTAATATGCACGTTCGAAAAATTTAAATTTGAAAAACCGTTACAAGTTTTGGTCATTTTTTTTCAAGTTTTTGATAGTTTTGAAAACAGATTTAGCTATATTATGCTTATTATTAAATGATAAAATAATATTTTCATTTAAAATTCATTAAAAACTTGCATAATTTAAGTTTTTATTTTTTCCTAATTTTCGAAAATTTCGAACTGAAGGGTATGAATCTTCGAATTTTGCATGGCAGACAGACAAAAAAGAAATTTTTACAAATCTTCTTGGAAACTGTAACGGTCGAAACTCTTGAATTGTTCGTATCAGTCTAATGTCAAAAGTGACTATCTGCGATTTGCATAACTTCCTGTAGACCGTCATGTAACTGCCAGATGTGTAAAACAAGTCGGGTTTGATGGGAATCGAACCCACGACCTCAAAAGAGGCTCACCACTCGATCAGAGATCCCTGCCACTCGGCCACCGAGGTACTTATCTCACTTCGGCTATCTATCATCCATATACAACTAGTTTAATTGCGAGCCTTATGCTCAGGCCTATCTACTACAGATATGCTCTTCAAGCCATATCTAAACTTACGTTTAACAACACTGCATTTCAGTTCTTCTAATTAAAAGATAAAGTTTCTCGATCTATTCTCATTGAAAGAACACCCCTAAAAACTTTTTTATATTTTAATGCTTTCAAACAAGACAATAATCCAAAAGAAATTCAACTATTTTTGCATCCGCAATATCTCACTTTTAAGGATTAATGTAAATCAAGGAAGCAAGCGAAATAAGCAAAAAATAGCAGAGAAGAAAAAGAAGAAAACCTTATAATACAAAACAATTAAAAAGCATTTAAACAACTTCCGCATCTAAATTAGCAAGAATAAAAAAAAGGAGATCACTTTTTAAGAAAACGAAGAAATAAGTAGAGTAAAAAAGAAAAATACTTAATCATCATAATTGAAATGAGAAAGTTTTAATTTCATTGCAATAAATAATTTTTTTCTTCATCCCTTTTATCCACAGAAGCACAAAGTGAGAGAGAGATGAGATAACTCAAAGGATGAGATAACTGTTAAAACTTTATTATTGCACATTTCATGATGAACAAGTTGTGGAAAACCAAATTAATGAGGAGGGATGAGAAATAAAAAGTAAATAAAGAGAAAGTACTTACATCAATCTGATTATGCTCCAATTCCAATTCTTGTAAGCTCCACAATTCAGCAAAGACGGTATCGCCGATAATGCTGAGTTTATTATGACTCAAGTTCAAAACTTTTAAGTTCCCCAGTCCCTTGAAAATTCCTCGTGTCAATTTATTAATACTGTTATTGCATAATAACAATTCACTTAATTTTACTAATACTTCGAACGTGTCATCTTGTATCACATCCAATAAATTATGATCGAAATTGAGTCGATTTAGATTTTGTAAATTTACAAATGCTCGTCGATTTATATCCTTAAGTTCATTCCGCTCTAAATTGATTTCATGTAAGTGTGGATGATTTGCGAATGCATTCTGACCAATGACTTTTAAGCGGTTATTTGCCAATGAAATATTCATTAATTGCGTTAAATTTCCAAACGCATATCCGTATATCTCGTCGATGTGCCCGTACTCGATGTTTATCGTTCGCAAATGTTTCAATGGCTGAAGGATATCAGTTGGCACAAACGTTAAATTACCATTTGCAAATACTGAAAACTTTAAATGCTGCAACTGGGTTTGTGAGTTAAATGCTAACCACTGTTGATCCTTGCGTGTTATGTTTTGACTAATAATCCAACAGTCGGCTGTAATGAACATTATAAAGTAATTAATTAATTTTCATCTGATAATTATTTAGTAACAAATACTTTGAGTGTCACGTAAGGACGTATTTTAGGTGTGAACAAACAAGTCATGTATATTTGAAAAGTAATTCTAATGCTATGATGTCGTGGTTAAGTGTAATTGATGATTGTGATCGATTTGGACTATTAGGTCATTTATTCATTTGGAAAACTGTTAATCTACATTTTAAAACACTCGACTTTCTATAGAAATAATTGAATTTTAGAGGTTTTCTACGAAACTAATACCGATTGAGATACACTCAAGGGGAAATCAACATGATGAGAAATCATAATTTTTAAATTTGACAAGTTAAAGTTAATCATATATGAGGAACTAGAGTTAGCTTGAAAAGGCTGTAATCACAAGGAACATGATGTTGGTTTTAAGACTTTTTTGGTCGAAAAGCTCATCTACAAGCTACAGACTGAACAAGGCAATATCTAACAGACACAGACCAAAAAATAAAAATCCTTTCCATCCATCACAACCCTTTAACAGTATCACAATATTGAAATTTGTGTGTAAAGCAATGTAAAGTCTATGAATAATTAAATTTTAAACATTAAATTACATTCATGCAAACTAAAACCGCAAAATAAATTTAATTAAAACACAAACCTTTTTGAGCTTTAATGCTTTCATCATCCGGTGTACAGTGGCAAAGGAAGGAAAGCGTGCGATCCTTTTTGCACAAACTTAATACTCCTTGTTGTTGAATTGTTAATTGCGGTTGTATGCTTTGTTGTGATCCAATTGACTTTTCCTGTTTTCGCTCCTTGCTCTCATAGCGACTTTCAATTGGACTAACTATGCACAAGACCAATAGGATCAAAGCAATTTTCTGATATGTATTTGATGACATTTCTCTATATTTCTTTAGCATTTAAATAACAATATAAAAGATTATTTTCTTATTTGTCTTATTTTCTATGGAGTAATATATATGCTCATATGCTATGTATTTATATCGTATGTATATTTATATCCTCATATGACAATTCTTTTCTGTCTATTCTCCCCTCGTATTTTCCTTCTTATTGACTATTTTGTGTCTAGATCAAATTCTTGTCTTGCTGTAATATCGCCAATGTTGATTTCTTTCCTGCCAATACTATTCTTTCATTTATCTTGCAATAGATATATGCCAGGCTACTCAGAAGAACTGCAATGAAATAAAACAAGAAAAAAAATTGATTAGATCTAGGATCAAATTGGTTCCAAAATGAGCATGCGAATTAAATGTGGAGAAAGAGCGAGATATAAAATAGTAAGGCAAAAGCAGTCAAACCCCAAAGATATAAGGTAGGCAAAGGAAATCATGATATTCGTGTTTCTTTTAGCTTTAAAATGTGACATTAATAATAACAATAATGTGTGAAGGGCCCAGCTTTTCAGCGGAAAGCACTGCGATGCAATTTGTAAAGAATCTATTGTACCACAACCCTTTAGACCTACAGTTTATAGTGAAATCCGAACCCCATGCAAGCTCTGCACATTGCAAAGATACAAGTACTTCATAAGACCTGATGTACCTTGCAATGTACCCAGTCACAATTCGTGTGCGCAAGATGCTGTAAGAAAGTCATGCAGATGCTAGTATATCCTTCAAAATATCAATACTACACCCAACACACGAACCGAGCTTTGTAACTAGAACGGTGAAATGGAAAAAGAGATTCGAAAAATTAGACATGACCTGGGATTGAACCCAGGACTTTTGGCACGAAAGGCCAACTTCTACCACTTAGGCCTTTACCGCGACATGACAAATGTGATATTAGAATTGTTTGGGATATGCTGAATAATTATTTTTGAATCAAGGAAAATATTGACATATTCCTTGAATCCGAGTATCAAAAACTTAAATATTCGGTAGTCCCCAAGCCTCTTTACGCATAACATAGTCATTATTCAATAATGAGTTAACCCCATTCTGCTAATTTAAAGTTTCTAAACCAAAAAATTCCCTAAAGCACCATTAAATACTTGAAATGAATAACCGTGACAAATAATAACCTCATACATCTCAATTAAGCATATTCTAAACAATAATAATCCCTTTTTATTATTTACAAATTTTATATGAAAATTTCGACATGACAACATAATAAAAGATTCATCTATAAAGTTTAATATTATAGATAGAAATATTCATATTTATTAGTTATATCAAATGAAAAATATGCAAAACATTTCATGCTGAAAACTTTTTGCTACTCTTGAACTTTTAATGCAGAATTTTTTTACTCGCAATTTCATGAAAAGCAAACTGTTTACATAAAACTTTTTTTTTTTGAAAGCTATCTGAGTGTATATCTCACATTACGTATTGTAGAAGAGAAATGTATTCATGGAAAAGCGATTCCACACGAGATGAACTTTCAAAAACTTTACGATTTTTCAGTGAATCGAATTTTTTTTAAATTTATATTTTTTGTTGAAATTCACAACCTTTTGATTCTGAAAAACAATCTGTAACTGTAACTGTTGAACAGAAAAGTTCTCAATTACATATTTCCATGTGGATTCTCCCTGATTATACTCAACATTTTCATATCAAGATAACAATGTGAAGATGAAAAAAATTGAGATATTTGATATCATCAAATGAAAATTGAATAGAATATAAAACTTTGCTCTTAGCAAATTATCTGATGAATAGAAATATTTATAGTGTAATAGGAAGAAGAATCACGTGAAATCATGATAGACAGAACCATCAGTTATCAACGTTTTTTTTTCTGTTTCATCTCAATTCAGTTTCCGCTCATAAAAAAAGTTTTTCCTTTTATATCAACAACTTTTTTTTTGGGGTGTCGTTCATAAATGATATCTAGTATTATAGATCAGGTTTTGTTCTATTTGACTGGAATGGTAGCGTAGGCGCTTAATATTTTGGGACCTTTTTTGAAATTGACAAAGTAATTATGAATTAGGGTCCTGAGAGAAACAATTGATAATTAATTGTAAGGTTGAGTAATGACAAATTGAATTAAAAGTTGAGAAGTAAATATCATTAGTTTAAAGTTCAGTCCATGTGTTCGATGGAAAAGCAACATCATGAGAATGTAGTCTTCACTCAGGGTCTCCAGTAAAAGATTTCTTTTTAACAAGTTAACCCGAATGGCACAAGGTGGTTAATCAATCAGAAATCCGGAATTTAGCCGGTGTGACTCTGGGATGGTGCTGGATTAAAGTTGAAGCCAGCACCATGCCAGCTTGGCTCAAGATTTTTATTCGATTAACTGACTTGTGCTATTTGGGTGATTTCTTGAATCTAATGTTTTAGAAATTGTGACTCAATAAAATGACCAAGATCATAACTTTTTGATGATCAAGTCGCCAGACATAATGATCATTACATGCATTTGAACATTTTTGCACCGTTTTTATCCTAATGTACTACCCAAGTTAAGCAAAAGTCCCAGAAAGTAAAGTATGTGTGTGCGATTCGGACTATAGTTATGTGATCCAAGCAAAGAGGTGCAAAAATGAAGAATTAACAATCAAAATCGCAACACGAGGCACAAATTCAGCGCCATGTAAAAAAATTCTTTATTATGTTACAACCACGTCATGTTTTTAATCATGGACGTCATAAGCAAACAATCCCTCTTTTGTCTTCGTCCTTTTCAAAAGGAAAAAAAAAGCAGAAATGAATGAGAAAAGATGAAATCGATCAATGAATTTATCGCAAACAGAGGTTTAAGTAAAATAAAGTGGCGTTATTGATGAGAAAGCGTAAGCTTTTTATAACAATAATAACAACAACAGAAGCAACATCAGCAGAAGAAAGGAAAGAAAAAAAAAATTTCATTAATTTCGTTCATTGGTTCCTCATGTATACACGTTAAAGCAACACACAGCATTCAAACAATCTCGTTCACTCACTTTGTTATTTAGGCGCAGTACTTCATTATATTCAAACAAATTGAATAATAAATCAATATCAAAAAAGTGAGTGTGTATACATTCACTCATCGCTACAATGTATATAGATTCTCTCGCACCGAAAAAAACTTTAAGCATCCCCTGACTCATTATTATTCAGAGCTTAAAAAAATTTTAATGGTAAAAGCCAACTCAGCAGAGAGGGAGAAGGAAGACGAGTACTATAAAATATAAAGTGAGTTTAAGGCAGTCAATGTATGTCAACTAGTGTATAAAAAAACATAAAGCATTATTGTTATTCAATGAATAAAATAAGCAACATGACTAACCGTAGTCTCACAAAATTCAGAGACCGGATATTTTCAGGCAAAATAAAAACAAAATTTTCAATCACCGACACTGACTTTAAATTGATTCCACAAACATGCCCACACTACTGAGCCCCCTCGCTTTTCGAAATATAACCACTCATCGACAAAAACAATTTGCTTTTAATGTGCTCGCGACAAAGCTTTATTAAAATTTAATTTATTCATGAATAATTTCAGTCTTCTCTTCCGCGCGAGCTTTCCCTTTCTTTTGTGTTATTTTCTCTGCCAATTTTTTCATTTTTTTTATATCTCATGAGGGCTGTATACAATAAATCTTTGGTAGTGATTCTCATAACATGATAAAATTCTAAATATTCAGAACTTTAACAAAAATGAAATTGTTTTCTTATTCAATTTTGGCGATTATTTGTATGAATATAATTATATGCTTGAGATGGGTTGTCATGTGTGCACCTGAGACTGAATTCGTGTAGGGTACAATATGTTCATGGTGAGTCAATCTAAATGATGTTCTATTTGATATTTTGTGATTATTCGAATTCTTGGATGTTAAAATATCAGAAAATGTATTTTGGTTATAGCTTAACCCAGTGGATCTTGCTTTAATCGTCAAAAAATCATTTTTTTTTTCATTGAGCTATTGTCTAAGTGGTTTTGTGCCTTTCATAAAAAAGAACTGGGGTTCAAAAATATAAGCTCTAGTCATACCCTCAAATAGACCTTAGAGAAATCGAGTTTAAAAGCCGAAACATACTTTCTGAAGATACTGTTGACACTTTTTAATCATACTAAGTATCTTTCTTGTGAGCTGAAGTGGATCAGTGGTGGAATGGTTTGATACACCGGTACCTAATTAGTGTACTACCGACACAGCGATCATGGGTTCAAGACTGAGTATGAGAAATTTTTCACTTGTCCTTTTTCGAATCATATGTACTGGAAATGAGGCTCACAGCCTTTCTTTGTAGGCTTAAAGGAGAAATGTCATCAAAGGAGTGGTTCGGATCCCACTATAATTGTAGGTCTAGGTTTGAGTGCAGTGGTTTGGCGCATCCTCACTCGTTAAAATCTCATTAGCAATATTTGAACGGTTTTTTAATACTTGTAAAGAATCACTGAAAACTACTAATCCATGAATAAAATCCAATAGATACTACTGATAAAAGATCTGAAAATGACATTTTAATTCTAACCTTTCAATAAACTTCATTTAAGGAAAACTATTGTTAGTGAACAACATTAATTCAGACTATTGAGAGTGTCAAAATATTGAAAATTTATTATCTAGCTACTACTGTCCATTATAATGACTGGAGAGCAAATTCACACACATTTTGAAGCCGTTGACACTGATTTCTGAGTTTTACAGTATAAAATTTTGATTACAAAAACAACAACTAATCTCACTTCATACTCAATATCCGAACATATCATTAAAATTATCACAAAAAAAATGTTGAACATCAAAATTTTACAACCTTAACAAAACAAACTAATCCCATGTTAGCTCTATACTCAAAATTAAAACAGGATTATCAACACCCAAACGAGATTTGTTTATCGAACACAACCTATAATGCATAAATTAAATGAAATCAATGCATGACTGCTTGTCAAGTGCACAGTATATATAAACTATTTTGCATAAACCAGATCCTCAAAAACAAATTAGATTGACTTGAACTGTGCAATAAATAATTTACACGTTAACACTTCAAAATGCTGTTGAAAACTAATTTTCTTGAGAAGTCCTAGAGTCAAGAATAGTCAAAGTGTTTTTGTCAGTCATTTGTCTAGCAGCAGCTACCTGAGAAGATACTTTAAAAAAATATAGATATAGATATACATAATGGACTACATTATACGTGTATTAGAGTGAGTTTGTAGTAAAATGATCCCAGAGAGATCCTTTTCGATACGATAAAATGTGCAATGAATGAAAATTGAGAAATTGTTGTGTGCTTTATTGACCTCTTTGTGAACAGTAGATATCCTGTTAAATACAAATGGAACGATGAGAATAGAGCGCAGAGGAACTAATGCCTTTTTTGCAAACAATTCTCACAGCTCCATTCCTTTTATTCCCTTTCTTTACTTCTTATTTCACTTTTTTCGAACAGTTCATTCCTTTTTTTTCATCATTTCTTTTTCTGTGTGCCTTTCATGTTCCTTTGCCACCTGCTCAAGAGCATTGTAATGTTTCTTATTGTTATGTTAAATATGCAGAAATAGATTTCTTCAATGTGTATAATTCTGAATGTTTTATTCCCAGTTGTGAATTTTTTTTCGCATGCTAGCCAAGGGGAGAACAACATGATGGGGAAAAATTATATGATATTCAAAACGATTGGAATTTCTTTTAGCTATTTCAAGCCAAATTATAGAAATTGGTAAGAAATTTTTTGCCCATTATGTTGTTGCCCCCTCGATGCTAACTCAATGTATATTTATTTCAAAACTCCTCAACCATACAGCAACCAAGGATTATTCCTCTTCGTTTCTATTAAAATTTCTTTCCCCACTTCTCTATATAGAAGATGTAAGGAAGGAAAAAAGGTAATTCAAGATACACAAAAAAAACATCAAATTACTTTTGTGCATAAAAAATTTAAAAGAACATTTTTTCAACTACGATAAAATACTTAATGGAAAATGCTCTTGTTGTTGAGAGTAAAACAATGAGTGTAGAGCTTTCAAAATTAGTTCATTTTAAAAGTTGATACTGTTACTGGCTGTTAATGAAATAGATGAAGTAGCATAATATATATTTTACTTATTTATAGTGAAATTATATTTTTTTTTGCACAACGTTCTTCATCATGATTTTAATTTAATTTTTTCCCCACATATGAGTTTTTAAATTGGTGAGAAGTGCATGGAAAAAAGAAGGAAGTTTTTTAACATTTTCTATTAGATTGTTATTTTGCAACTTTGAAAAACAGATTTTTAAATTTTAAAATTTTATTTGGCATAGTTAAATTGAATTGTTGATACAATTGCTAAGCATGGTTCAAATCCTTAAAAAATAAATAAATCAATTGTCTCTTTGATAATTTTTTCCAATCTTTTTAGCGGATTTTTGAATGTTTCTTTGCTCCTTTGCTTTAGTTTATTGATGCACTTTGTTCGTATACTTCGCTGTGCAATGAGATCTCCTTAATTGGTCGTTTTGGAATCACTCGGGAACACTATGAACCAGTATAGCTGATTTTGGTCTAAATCTCGGCCATACTTCACACTTATTTGAACCACATTTTCTCTTAAATGTTAAAATATTATTAAAAAGTAATTAATCCTGAATTATGTTGCTATTTTGACAAGTGTTTTAAGATAAAAATAAAAAATGTATTTCCTACTTGGTTCTTTGCTCAAAAAAATTTTAGAATGTTTTATTTGTATTTGTTTTAAGCACTAAAATATTTATGCAAAGATTCAATCCATTTGGATAAACCCTCGAAGAAAAAAGTGACAAAATTGATTTTGACTAGGGTCGCCCCTAGTCCAAAATTGAAAAAGTATTTCCTTTTTGGTTCTTTGCTCAAAAAAATTTAAGATGTTTTATTTGTATTTGTTTTAAGCATTAGAATATTTATGCAAAGTTTCAATTCATTTGGATAAACTCTCGAAGAAAAAAGTGACAAAATTGATATTGACTAGAGTCGCCCCTAGTCCAAAATTGAAAATGTATTTCCTACTTGGTTCTTTGCTCAAAAAAATTTTAGAATGTTTTATTTGTATTTGTTTTAAGCACTAGAATATTTATGCAAAGATTCAATCCATTTGGATAAACCCTCGAAGAAAAAAGTGACAAAATTGATTTTGACTAGGGTCGCCCCTAGTCCAAAATTGAAAATGTAATTCCTACTTGGTTCTTTGCTCAAAAAAATTTTAGGATGTTTTATTTGTATTTGTTTTAAGCACTAGAATATTTATGCAAAATTTCAATCCATTTGGATAAACCCTCGAAGAAAAAAGTGACAAAATTGATTTTGACTAGGGTCGCCCCTAGTCCAAAATTGAAAATGTAATTCCTACTTGGTTCTTTGCTCAAAAAAATTTTAGGATGTTTTATTTGTATTTGTTTTAAGCACTAGAATATTTATGCAAAATTTCAATCCATTTGGATAAACTCTCGAAGAAAAAAGTGACAAAATTGATATTGACTAGAGTCGCCCCTAGTCCAAAATTGAAAATGTATTTCCTACTTGGTTCTTTGCTCAAAAAAATTTTAGAATGTTTTATTTGTATTTGTTTTAAGCACTAGAATATTTATGCAAAGATTCAATCCATTTGGATAAACCCTCGAAGAAAAAAGTGACAAAATTGATTTTGACTAGGGTCGCCCCTAGTCCAAAATTGAAAATGTAATTCCTTCTTGGTTCTTTGCTCAAAAAAATTTTAGGATGTTTTATTTGTATTTGTTTTAAGCATTAGAATATTTATGCAAAGTTTCAATCTATTTGGATAAACCTTCGAAGAAATAAGTGACAAAATTGATTTTGACTAGGGTCGCCCCTAGTCCAAAATTGAAAATGTAATTCCTACCTGGTTCTTTGCTCAAAAAAATTTTAGGATGTTTTATTTGTATTTGTTTTAAGCACTAGAATATTTATGCAAAATTTCAATCCATTTGGATAAACTCTCGAAGAAAAAAGTGACAAAATTGATATTGACTAGAGTCGCCCCTAGTCCAAAATTGAAAATGTATTTCCTACTTGGTTCTTTGCTCAAAAAAATTTTAAGATGTTTTATTTGTATTTGTTTTAAGCACTCGAATATTTATGAAAAGATTCAATCCATTTGGATAAACCCTCGAAGAAAAAAGTGACAAAATTGATTTTGACTAGAGTCGCCCCTAGTCCAAAATTGAAAATGTATTTCCTACTTGGTTCTTTGCTCAAAAAAATTTTAGAATGTTTTATTTGTATTTGTTTTAAGCACTAGAATATTTATGCAAAGTTTCAATCCATTTGGATAAACCCTCGAAGAAAAAAGTGACAAAATTGATTTTGACTAGGGTCGCCCCTAGTCCAAAATTGAAAATGTATTTCCTACTTGGTTCTTTGCTCAAAAAATTTTAAGATGTTTTATTTGTATTTGTTCTAATCACTAAAATATTTATGCAAAGTTTCAATCCATTTGGATAAACCCTCGAAGAAAAAAGTGACAAAATTGATTTTGACTAGGGTCGCCCCTAGTCCAAAATTGAAAATGTAATTCCTACTTGGTTCTTTGCTCAAAAAAATTTTAGAATGTTTTATTTGTATTTGTTTTAAGCACTAGAATATTTATGCAAAGATTCAATCCATTTGGATAAACCCTCGAAGAAAAAAGTGACAAAATTGATTTTGACTAGGGTCGCCCCTAGTCCAAAATTGAAAATGTATTTCCTACTTGGTTCTTTGCTCAAAAAAATTTTAGAATGTTTTATTTGTATTTGTTTTAAGCACTAGAATATTTATGCAAAGTTTCAATCTATTTGGATAAACCTTCGAAGAAATAAGTGACAAAATTGATTTTGACTAGGGTCGCCCCTAGTCCAAAATTGAAAATGTAATTCCTACTTGGTTCTTTGCTCAAAAAAATTTTAGGATGTTTTATTTGTATTTGTTTTAAGCACTAGAATATTTATGCAAAATTTCAATCCATTTGGATAAACTCTCGAAGAAAAAAGTGACAAAATTTATATTGACTAGAGTCGCCCCTAGTCCAAAATTGAAAATGTATTTCCTACTTGGTTCTTTGCTCAAAAAAATTTTAAAATGTTTTATTTGTATTTGTTTTAAGCCTAGAATATTTATGCAAAGTTTCAATCCATTTGGATAAACCCTCGAAGAAAAAAGTGACAAAATTGATTTTGACTAGGGTCGCCCCTAGTCCAAAATTGAAAATGTATTTCCTACTTGGTTCTTTGCTCAAAAAAATTTTAGGATGTATTATTTGTATTTGTTTTAAGCACTAAAATATTTATGCAAAATTTCAATCCATTTGGATAAACTCTCGAAGAAAAAAGTGACAAAATTGATTTTGACTAGGGTCGCCCCTAGTCCAAAATTGAAAATGTATTTCCTACTTGGTTCTTTGCTCAAAAAAATTTTAGGATGTTTTATTTGTATTTGTTTTAAGCACTAGAATATTTATGCAAAGATTCAATCCATTTGGATAAACCCTCGAAGAAAAAAGTGACAAAATTGATTTTGACTAGGGTCGCCCCTAGTCCAAAATTGAAAATGTAATTCCTACTTGGTTCTTTGCTCAAAAAAATTTTAGGATGTTTTATTTGTATTTGTTTTAAGCATTAGAATATTTATGCAAAGTTTCAATCTATTTGGATAAACCTTCGAAGAAATAAGTGACAAAATTGATTTTGACTAGGGTCGCCCCTAGTCCAAAATTGAAAATGTATTTCCTACTTGGTTCTTTGCTCAAAAAAATTTTAGAATGTTTTATTTGTATTTGTTTTAAGCACTAGAATATTTATGAAAAGATTCAATCCATTTGGATAAACCCTCGAAGAAAAAAGTGACAAAATTGATTTTGACTAGGGTCGCCCCTAGTCCAAAATTGAAAATGTATTTCCTACTTGGTTCTTTGCTCAAAAAAATTTTAGAATGTTTTATTTGTATTTGTTTTAAGCACTAGAATATTTATGCAAAGTTTCAATCCATTTGGATAAACCCTCGAAGAAAAAAGTGACAAAATTGATTTTGACTAGGGTCGCCCCTAGTCCAAAATTGAAAATGTATTTCCTACTAGGTTCTTTGCTCAAAAAATTTTAAGATGTTTTATTTGTATTTGTTCTAATCACTAGAATATTTATGCAAAGTTTCAATCCATTTGGATAAACCCTCGAAGAAAAAAGTGACAAAATTGATTTTGACTAGGGTCGCCCCTAGTCCAAAATTGAAAATGTAATTCCTACTTGGTTCTTTGCTCAAAAAAATTTTAGGATGTTTTATTTGTATTTGTTTTAAGCACTAGAATATTTATGCAAAATTTCAATCCATTTGGATAAACTCTCGAAGAAAAAAGTGACAAAATTGATTTTGACTAGGGTCGCCCCTAGTCCAAAATTGAAAATGTATTTCCTACTTGGTTCTTTGCTCAAAAAAATTTTAGGATGTTTTATTTGTATTCGTTTTAAGCACTAGAATATTTATGCAAAGATTCAATCCATTTGGATAAACCCTCGAAGAAAAAAGTGACAAAATTGATTTTGACTAGGGTCGCCCCTAGTCCAAAATTGAAAATGTATTTCCTTCTTGGTTCTTTGCTCAAAAATTTTTTTCATCCAAAGTTTAAGAGCAGCACGGATCAAATGTTAAAATCTAGAAGTCTCTACAATGTCTCGTTATTGAGATTTCTTGCTGATTAACTTGCTTGATTGCTTGCTTACAGAAAGCATATTTTGCGATTTTCTCAGCAATGCCTAAACCAATTTGAAATCTGTTTTTTGCAAAAGATGTGAAATTTAAGGCACAAACTTTTCATCTTTGAACATTTTAAGCGTTCTTGCTCCATATCCTCACAAAATTCAAAAAACTGATTTTTCAATCTGAACAAAACCATTAGATTCACACGTGAAAACGGTGTGAATATAAAAAAAATAGAAATTTAAGATAAAAATCAAGACGATTATGAATTTTTATCGCCAAAGAAAGTTTGACTAAGTCATTTAAGAAATGACATTTAATTCTTTACTATTGGAACATCTTGAATGCAGATAAAAAACTAATCCCATAAAACAAAACTTAAACTTTAATCAGCATTCGGAGCATTGAATTAGGTCAACAAAAAAGATTTCCCAGTGCTTCTTAAAGATCCTTCCTTGCTCAGTTTTAAAGTTTAAGTTTTGCATAAAAGAAGTAGAAATCAATGAAGACAAACTTTAACGGTAATTATGTCCCATATTTTATATAGGTTTATAAAAACTTGTTCAAACAAAAATTTAAAATTTGTAAAGTTTTGAGGGAAAAACTAGCTTCGAGTTGTAGAGAAAAAAAAGGTACACAACATAACGAGTCAGAAGAAAAGAATTATGTAAATTAAATAAGGTTTAATGACATTAAATGTGATTATCTCAACTTAAGGGTTTTATATGGTCGTAGTAGGAATATGTAATTTTTATGGGATGTGTATTAAGTATTTATATAGTAGGAAAGCCCGCATTTGTCATAAATTCGAGATCGCCCCTCAAAAGCCACAGAAACGATTCTTGAGAATCATAAAAAATCATTTATTATCATTTCGTGATATACATAGATATGTGTTACATCCCATCCTTCTCACATAGAGAAGAATTGAGAACCTAACAGAATTAATATAAATTGGATATGTGTGTAACTTTATCAGCACATAAAAATAAATTACTTCCATACCATACCACACCACAAACTTTATATCTTGTTGCCTTTTTATACCGTTTAATTTTGTTATTGTATAATCTTTCAACACATAATATAATTGAAATTTCACAACAAATTGTTGAGACTTTCTGTAGCATGAGTTTTAAGCTACTGACTGTAACGATGTTGTTGCTGTTGTTAAAAGAAAGAAAATTCATTTCCAAAAAATATATATATTATTTACCCGGGTGTCTTAATGGACTTAATGGATTTACTGATAAGCATCGAGCAAGGAAGCGAAACAGAGATAGACATAGGAAAAGGGTTTTAAGTCATTTCACATCAACTTCTACTGGTTGACAAAATGAATTTCTTTTTTTTCGTATTATCCTCTTTTCAAGCGCGCTTGTTTAAAACCGGAAGAGAACCTTCTTTTTTATTGCCATGTCAACACTTTGTCAGTCTGTCTAAATTTGTCATTTTCATTAAACAGCTTTAGCGGGATCAAGAGTGTCTTTTTTAATGCTCTATTTCTTAGGTTTATTTTGAAGGCTCATTTAAATACTAATTATGATCATACTGAATCTCCCAGTTTCTCTGCCTTTCACTAGGAACACGATAACAAGATATATCTGAGCATTACTGCTGTTTTTAAAGTCTCCCACATATGACACTAGCACATAAGAGTTCGGCACCTTATTTTTAAATCAATCAAGCTCGGAGCTTCTAACCTTCAATTAAGATACCAAAATGCGCTCAATTATAAGCATCTTAGATACACAAACGAGTATCCAACACGGCCAATGACACAAAACTCCTCTCAATCTCTCGAGTTAGAGGACATTTTTATATTTTTCTTTCATAAAAATCTTTGCTGTCTGTTTTTGCTTTGTTTATACATCCGTTCAACAATGTTCACAACAAGTACTGTGAAATATTGTATGAGAAGTATTAAAATATACCCTGAGAAAAGCTGAAACTGAAACCCATAAATTTTAATCTTTTAATTTTCAAACAGGATTATTTTTTTTTTCGGTGCTGAGTCTTACTCATTCTACTCTTTTGTCGTTGTTATTAAATCCCACTTTGCTGTTGTTCTGTTGACATTTTTTTTTGTGCTGCTTTTTTTGAATGACTGTTTATAATACTTCGGGTGATAATATCGACATTAATGTTGATTGAATGTTGCTTGTTCTGTGGAAAGTTTAAAGCAAACTATTCAAATAACTATGGATTATCCTCATAGACGATTTTCAATAGTTTGTTTTGCATGGACGAGTTTATATCCATTGTCTAAAATGCAATGAACTCGACTAAAAATAATTGTCTTAACCATTCCATCTGCTCATCTAACATTTGGCATTTATTTGACTTCATTTAATCCATATCACTTTCCTTAAGACTTTATGATCCCTAAATTTCCGCATAATGAAATTATTTTGTATATCTTTATAAACAAAACTTTCTTCTTGTCTTCATTGTCTTCCAAAAAGCCACTGAACGAGCTTCTTAAATTCCTCGAATGAGCAGATACGACCAACAGAAGAAGACAATCTGACAATAATTTACAGTACATAATTTAAGGGAAAAGAGTTTTATGTAATCTACAGTAAATTTACTGGTGGAATCACCTCTACTATGGCACGATGGCTGCATCTTGAAAATTATTCATATCCACTGATTTAATTTCTTGAAGACCTACAAAAAAGAAACTTACACTTGTTGGTGTTAATTGAGATCTTAAAAAAGTTGTATTAATGAAAACTGAAGCTTGTTCTTCTTTAATGCTGTTAATCTTCATAGTTTTCTGAGGTATGCAATCAAGATCCGATTCAAAGTTTTTAAGATCGGAAGGTGGAGCTTCATCTCAGATGAATTTGAGTATTCTCGACACTGTTATACATTGAATTTCAACCCTAAGGTCGGATGACTCTTTAAGTCCTAAAAACTTGCTTCAAATTTAATTAGATCACAATAGATTCAAAATTAGATCACCTAGTTATGGTTATGAGCCAAACCACTTCCTTGATGACTTTACTGACAAAAAAAATTTTTTTTGCTTCACATCCATGCAAAAGTCTTATCAATGGTGTTTCTCGAACCCATAAATTCACTTTAAAGGCGTTGCAATAATTAAGAGCTGAACTGCATGCAAAGGGGTTGGGCAAAATTGTCACTACACGTTACTTGACATGTGTGGTATGCTTTACATGAAACCATTTAAGTTTCTAAGCATGTTAACGACGACCTATTTTTTTCACTGGATAATAGAAGAGTGGTTATTGCTTCACTGGTCACGACTGATTGATATAATCTTTATAATTTTTCAAATTTATTTTCAAAGATATTCGATATGAGCAACGTCATACTTTATTAATCCAATTGACCCATTTATTCAAGAATTTTTCCATTAACTTTTCCAAAAGCAGCTTTCAGTGCAAAAATTTAAAATTCATCGTTTCAATCAAAAGTTATTTCTGCAGATCTATTCAAAATGTGCTGATGAAATGAACTGAATATTCTGCAGCACGGTCCACAATTTTCATGAACATCCACAAGTGTCCTTTTATTTTATTATTCATTTAAAGAGATTTCGGTAGAACTTTAAATACTTTGGTTCAATTTTCTTCAACAGAACAGTCTACGGTACCCTAAAAAAATTAATTCTTGGCTTATGAACTTTTGAAACAGACTCAGAGCAAGAAAATTACATTATGTAAGTTTCTAAAATTAAAATTAATTGTTTCTGTTGTGGGAAGTCTCTAAAGGAAGAATATTAAACTATGATAAATATATTCATCTCACAAAAAAAATGCTAGTTGATGGTTTTAGGTATGTGTGCCATACATATTATGTGTATGAGTATAATAGAACAAGAATCACTTATAGCTCTATTTGCCAAAGCTATACACTTGAGAATTTTCACTCAACAAATGAAAAACTGTAAATTGTAGGAACTAACTTTTTCCCAAATATTTTTGTTGGGATAGAAGGAAAAAAAATTTTTTCTAGCTTTTTTTTCCTCTCCGTACTTAATTGTGCAAATGTTGACCTTTAAAAGAAAAATAAATTTATCAACATTTATGTATAAAAAAGAAGAAAGGAAAAAAGGCAAATAAAACACACATGCCGTTAGTTCCACTTGCCTAAAAGTTAAGTCACCTTTATATGTATGTTTGTTTTTTTGTTTGAAGTACAAAGGATATGTTGAAAGAATCATAGCAAAAAGTTTGGATTTGACGTATACCAAAAAATATCAACAAATGTAAAGAAAAGCCAAAGATCAAGATTATGGTCAACATGAGCCTTATGTCAGTCAAAAAAAAAAAAAAGGCAAGGCATAAGCTTTTCTTTATCAAAATCTTATCAATTTGAAGAAAAAGAGAGAAGAAAAAAAAAGTCAGGCAAAAGCTCAGCGTGTCATTCTCAAATGGATTAAGTTTGGGGAAAAAGTTGCCCGAATATTTAATGCCACTCTTACACTAAAACATTCACAAATGATAAAAGGAATTGAACAGATATGGGGATTGGTAAGATAAGTTACTTGAGAAGGTGTCAAGAGCGCATTTTTTGTTGGAATCATTCGTCACTGTCTCTAATAAATGGGAATACACTTCCTTCTGCTCGAACCTAAATGTTTATCTAAGGAGTTGTTCACTTTCGACATGCAACATTTGGCGAGGGAGGGAGGTCTAAAATTGTTCAGGGGAGGTAGAGGTTTAGGAATTTTGTGACATTCAGTTTTTAATCAGGAAATTATAATTTTTTGTGTATTTGATTGGACGTTACAAGGAGGAGTTAGGATATTAGCATCTGTGACAGTGGAGGGGTGGGGGGGGGGAGGTCTGAAAATTATATTTTTAATGGACGTCATAAGTGAACGACCGGTAAGAGTCTATGTAAAAATCGAGATGCCTGTCCTAGTACCTAATCCTTCTCAAACTTCATATATCACATGCAGTTAAGCATCCATCTACAAAAATTCCGATATAAGACAGACCGAAAAATGTAAATTGAAATTCCATTCAACCCAAAAACTTACGCTAAGTTCGTTATTAGACAAAATGAAGTTTAATGTATGGAAAGCTTCTCATATGAAAAGGATGGCTTGCTTAAACGATCACAACCTTTTTTTTTTTCTCATTTTGTGTAGTTTTTTTTCACCATATCCAATTTTTCCTCTTGTTAATTTAATTTGTGTTTAACTTCCATTCTATTCTTATGATTATTTGCGGTTTGTAATTTCCACTTTTTTAATCTCATGCTCGATTCATTTTTAAAAAGAACTTTTCCTACTCTCTTCAGTTCCCATAAGCTATAGAATTTTATTACATTGATTATATTCACAACAAAAAACGAGAAAAAGAGAAAGAGATCTAAAATGACTATTATCTTTAGTGTGCTTTTTTTGTGCCTATTGGATTTTGATAATACCACATTTTCATTGTGAAGAGTATGAACAAAAACAACTCCAAACCAAGTTGCTGTACATGTCCAACAGTCTTTCTCACCCAATTATCGATTTTATTGTGCTTTCTATACATAAAATGTAAAGCTTATATCTGTGTATTCAATTCTTAATAGGATTTCAATAGTCTCTATCTCTCACTTCAAAAATTATTCTGTAATGTTTTTCTGGCTCTCAATTAAAATACAACAAAAAATAAATAATAAAATTCTCCCTCTTTTCCAATTTTAGAGATATAGATAATCCTTGATGTCAATTATAATTTTCTATATAAAATTTTAGGGAACAATTTTTGTTAACAAAAAGATTCTCAATGTTCCATGTGTTTATTGATAGATTCTTGATTGTAAGAATTCTGGGTTTTGGAAATTATTTGGAATGAATTGAATGAACTATTTTAGGTTGTTTCAACAGTATTGAGTAGTTTTGTATGAGTTTTTCTATAATGTGATTTTGTAGAATTTGGTAATAGATATATTTGTAGACGAATCTGCTAGTGATAAAGTAAGACATCCATGGCAAAGTAGATGATATCTTATGTGAGATATGTGTTCGATTCCCATCAAAGGCTGAAATCTCAATTATTTAATAGAGTGTTGTCGATAGGACAAGGATTAGTTCTATGCTTACGACATTAAAAGGACGAATTAAACCACTGTAAACTACGCCTCTTATTAATCCTTTCCTTTCTTTGTACCTGTATCAATGTCATTCGGTCTAATGATCAATCTTATGACTAGTCCTTCTTAAAAGATATGATTCACAAATTATACGTGCACCTTATCGTAAATCATGGAGAGGGCTTAGCCTTCTGAGTTGGAGGCACTGAGATTCATATTAGATAGAATCTTTTGTACCACACCCTTTAGACCTAAAGCTTATAGTAGAATACGAACCACTTGCTCCGAACATTGCAAAGACACGAGTACGTTTAAAACCTGATGTTCCCTGCAATATAACTAGTCACAATTAGTGCGCGCAAAATGCAGTAATGAAATCATTCAGAAACCAGTGCACCTTACAGTCAATGGATATCATAATCACATAAAAACGTTTCCATTCAAGACACCTTCTGCAAACTATGATCAAATTCTGGTTCCAATTTTATTTTGAGTATTCTTCACATTAATGATCAAATACGAATGCTTCTAAATGTTTGACCTATTATGTTCACTTTAACTCATTTCTTAATTAACTTTTAATTATTTGGGATGAATCATAAAATTTTCCAAACATTTCAAAACCCCTCATAACGAATCTTAAAGCAATATATTTCAGAATCTAAAGAGGAAACAATTGAGATCAATTTGAAAATGCAATTTTATCTATCACATCCGAATAGAAAAAATATCTCAAATATTTCAAATATATCAGTGAATTAAATCACATTTCTCATAGATATATTAGAGCAGCAGCAGCAGTACAAAACTATTTATTTCCGTAATTTTGGCATTGAGACATTTTACACAATAGGAATGCAATAAATTTTCTTTCGTTACCCTTAGTGGTGCGAATGCACACATTGTTGGATTTTCTGTGTGGCAATGACAATAATTGTTGGTAGAATAGAAATAGGGAGAGAATGTCAAACCCGATATTGACCAATGACTCATGCACAATTAATTTTAAGTATTGCAATGCATTCCAAGATTAATCACATGAAGAAATTGAATAAAAATAGTATAAAATAGGAAGGATGATGAAGTTTTTATGATTAAAAAATATACGATTTGTTGGTAGACAGAATCGAGTTTATCGTAAAATTGAAAAAAGTGGAAATGGATAGGAGGAACCATCGGTAAATAAAATGTCATTAAAGTGAATGAAGTTGCAATGAAATGAATGAGCATTAAAAGGAGGAACGAGGGGATGGATATCAATAACAGAATGAATTCAGTAATCGTTCAGATAATTAAGTTTTATATATTGCATAAAATTATATTATATTTGAGGTGAAATGAAGAAATCTATCATAGCGCATTACATTGGATTGAGATGAAAAAGAATAAAAAAAGTGAAGACTTAAGAATGTTTCACTTCCAATAATATCCTTCATATCTATCTGTATGCATTCTCATCTTCTTTTACAGCAAAAGGAAAAACAATCAACTTTAATCATTCGTTTAATTCATAATTGTGAAGCTTCGTAATAAAAGTGATTGGATGAGAATTAGAAAAATAGAAATGGATGAAAATCAATGAGATTTCCTCATGAGGGTCCAATGTTCAAAGAATTATGGTTATGAATGAACCTAACATACATAAAGGTCCTAATAAACCTTTGCTGAATATGTGCTTGTCATTTTCTAAGTTGATTCACATGACTGCCATGTTACTAATGTTTTGTTGACGTCAAAGCTCCTTAGCAGCGGTTGAGATAATATTGAAACCATGTGAACGGTTGAACATAGTTCAAAAGCATTGCCACGGGGTTACCTAAGCAATTAAGCTTCTATGTGGCGTAGAAGGAGGGGAGCTTTGAAAATTGAAGATGCCAAACTTAATAAATAGAGACGCCAATTTTTTTTTCTAGGGTAACAAAAACCCTTCAATTAATCAGGTTCAATCTCAAATATTTTAACAATTTTGAATAGCTTGTACGACCAAGCATGCATTAAAAGAACTCAAAACTGATAATCTCACAAATTTTGAGAATGCAGACTCCCCCTAGAAATCATACATATTCACTCAATGCTTTGGCTCATTTTCTAATAGCTTTTTCAAAGTCGCCACTCAAAATAGGTTATGAGATATGATGAAGATAATTGCATGTTGTTCATTCCAATTAGACAGAAAATTTGCAGAGAGATGCTGATAGTGAAACTGAAAAAAAGCAGCAACGGAAGGGAATAAAGAAAAAATTTAATTGTCTTGTGACCTATTTACATCTTTAGATAGCTTGTTTCTTACTTTTTTTCTGTGTACGTGAATATACCTAAAATATGAAAATCTGGGCAACTAGAAAATCTAAGAGTCATGAAAACATAAAGACGAGAAAGAATTTTAGTCATTCAATATGAAAAAATATTCAGAAAGAAAAAAAAAGGAAAAAAGATGGGTTAGTGTGTGATAAAAAAGGATGAGCAGTGGAAATATATATCTTGGTATCAAGCCAAGCGAGAAAAAGACAAGCCATCAAGATACACTTTTGGCGATAAAATTGCTAGCTCACGTTTTAAAAAAGAGGAATTTACACACTCGAGTTTGTTCTTCTTGCATTATATTCTAATCTTCCAAGTCTTTTCTTCATCCAAGGATGTTGTCAAATGATTGAAGACTCCCAAAAAAATAGTTCAATCGATATGAGGTTACATTTTCTCATTCGTCATGCTTTAATGTGCAATCATGAATGGCCTAAATGTATCCAAAAAGGTCATGACTATTTTATTCTCCAATTTTGCCGTATGCCACTGAATGAGTTTAGTCCAATAAATCATAATGTTTGAAGATATTATTACTTAATAGCCGCAATTACAATGATAATAAGTTGACCACCTACGGTGGTGTAAGGAAACCTTTTTTTTGTATGAATGCGGCAGTGATGAAGAAAAGTGGAATATGAAAAAAAAGGAAGCAGAATTATAACCAAAGTTTTTCGCCTTTATTTCATCCATTTTTCACAGAGAACATAACACATAAAAAATTGTATCAAAACACGTTCAGTTGGAACATGGGAATATTGCAGATGGTAACCTACATCGCCTTGCATAAGCATGTAGTCTCATGTTTATATTTTAATTAAGAGTAAAATTTTTTAGAATTTATGGACCGAACACTAAGGAATATAAAAATGTTTTCGCTGTTTTTTTTTGCAGGAACTTTGTTACACGAATGGAAGAATCTTGTAGACCTTTCGATCCATATTTCATTTTTATGGCTATTTTAGTAGCTTTTCTTCATTAAAATCGTTAAAAAGATCTAATAGGTTGCTTCGTAGTAGGGGCTGTGAATTAACGGAGATTCAGATTTTTTATTGGTTGCAGAGGACAAGTTTTAGGAGATGGAGCTTTATTCGATTTTTGAAGCTTTTTTTGGGATACAACCGAGTGGCACAAACATTAATCAGAGATCGAAGCCGATTTTTTCGGCTTAGCTCAATTTTTGATTTGTTTTATAGAAAAAGGCCATTTAACACCTATTTCAAGTATTTAAATTGAACTTGAACTTGAACTTTAGCCGAAATTTAAGCCGATCGGCTAACTTGAAATTCTGAGCTTCTTTTTGATGACGGTTACATCCAAGATGATCCACGTTGGAGTTTTCGTCAATTGTTTCGCACAAGATATTCAAGGCAAGACAGAGAGAGTTGATGTTCAAATGAGTATCAAACAACTAGATGCAACTTTCAGAAATTCACACAGTTTCCGGAAAGTTAATTTACATAGCTTCAGATCCCTTTTGCCAATAGTCGACGTTAATGACTTTTGTGCAATTTATGAATGATATAAAAAATATGAACTATAATAAATGTCATTAGTAACGAACTCTTTATCCATTCAATCCAAATCTTCAAAGTGAGAACCATTTACCGGACATTAGTCTCCCCTACTCCACCCAGTATATTTTACAATTTATCCCATAGAAGCTTGAGTGCAAAAAGGACTTTTGCTACATAATGTTTGAGGTTATTTTTCTCAATTTTTTCTCGTCACAGCATTATTAGAAGTGCAGAATATTTTTTAATCAAGCATTTTCCTCATCACATCTCTACAAGTGGTTTTCTTCATGTTTCATACTTGAAGGAGGTTTTCGTGTTATGTCAAAGACATTCAAATCATAACAAAGAATTGTATGAATATTTTTCATCCATGCCATGACGACTTTTCCCTTTTCACTCTTTTCTTCTCCAAATGAAACATTTCTCTCTATTCATTTTCATGTAGAGCGACAGCTCCGTAATTGAGTGTAGCTTGTTGAGATGAGAAAAATTTCCACTGTGTTCTTATTATGCGGTTCAATTGACCTCGATTAATATCTTCTCCAGCTCCTTTTCTCGCTTCATGGCAGTAAACAAAAAAAAAATTCTTTCCTTTCCTCATTTTATTTATTTTTCCACAAAAGAATGCAATAAATTGCTTCTCAAGATTCTCAACTTTTATTATTCACCCCCTTTATATTCCTTAACATCTTTTCCTTCATCTTCCATTTCCATTTGCATTGTGACTTTATTTTATTTTATGCAAATTATCATTGATTTCACTCTTTTATCCTTTATATTAAAGTTCTTTATGCGCCCTCAAAATTGCTTTTTAAATAAAGCTTTTAAAATATCTCTATGTACTGTATTCATGTACTTTAAAGCATGATATTCCCCACTGTGAACTGAATGGAGAGGAGGATAAAATAGAAATGTTTGGAGAATCGCCATTACTGCATTCAATATTGAATTCATAAAGTGAGAGCAATAGAAAATGACAAAAGATATTGACGCAATTTTCCAAATGGGAATTTTTTTTATCTCCTTTTTTTACGAACTGATTTTTTAAGGGATGGGAATGTGTGAGTGGCTTCATTTTGGTTGACTCGTGAAATGTAATCATTGGCTGCAGGCAATATTTATTTTGTAAATTTTTGGAAGTGGAATTTTTTGATTGAATGTAACTTTTTGAAATAAATTTTTGGTCATGACGTCGTTCATGATTGATGTCTATATAGTAATGTGGGTTCTAGACCATTTTGTGACTAGGAATGAAACTGAATGTTCAACATCATTTTGGGTAACTTAAAAAATAGATCAACATCTAAAAACTTATTGTTCCAGGAGCGTATTCAGGTTCTGTGGTCTAAGCTAAAATACTTAGTGTTGGCCCAGAACTGATAAGTCACGTTTTGGTAATTTTTGATAATTTTAATCGGTTTTACACTATTGATGACTATTTTAAAGAGCATAATTGGGATTTACTAGTGACTTGATGTTTCTGTGGCACCTCCGAAAGAGTCGATGTAGCTGAGATCATTTCAAACTTCATTCGAGCTCCATCACAACGTGATCAGCCTACACAATAAGCCTTAAAGAATTGTGTTATGCGCTCAAGTCAATTCTTGAAATTCAAGACTTATCCAATTCTTTTTATATAATGTACTTCTTTTATTGAATAGATATTGTATAATATAAGAGCACATTCCATATCTTCACATATGTAGAAAAAAAATATATCTAGCTATATATGAACGCTTTTGCCGAAGAACGTGACGTGAAAAAACTGTCATTTGGAATTTGAAAATGATTTCACCGATTTTTACAAAACAAAGAATTTTTTTTAAAACTGATCAACGGTTATTCTTACAATAAAATTAGTGATTTTTTTTATACTAATAAATTTGCCAATAATTGATTGAATTAATACATCCTTGAGTGTTCAGTTCACTTGTTTGTTGTTTTTCTCTAACCATTTTGAATTAAAGTACAATAAACTCAATAAAAAAATAATAAAATTTAATTTTACGTGTGTAAACAAAAAAAAATTTCTTTGTTTTGTAAAAATCGGTCAAATCATTTTCAAATTCCAAATGACAGTTTTTTCACGTCACGTTCTTCGGCAAAAGCGTTCATATATACGTTGATGAAAAGGAAGCATCATGAAAACGTATCTGTATCCATTGACAAGAATATCTTTTCGATGGTAACACAAAAAAAATATGAAAAAATTTCATTTCACAGTGAATAATGAAAAATCATGAGGGAAAAGGATGGATAGAAAAAATAATAATGTCCTATGTGTGTTTTGTGTGAGGAAAACCAGTTGACTAGAAAATTTTACGTTTTGAAATACGTTCAGTTGATATTGTCAATCGAAAAATAATTCTCCGATTCCTTCCTTCCTGATTGCTATTATTATCTATGAGAATCAAGTTAGATGGGAGAAAAATTTCCGTAATGTGTAGGAAGTCATTGAAGTAGATGGACGACAAAATTAAATGAAATTTGACATAGTTTACGATAAAAAGAAGACAAATAAAATAAAACAGAAGTTACTGTAGCAACAAGCTCATTAAAAAATGTTATTGAAAATAAATTCAATTTCGTACCAAGCTTACACAATTGCTGATGATAAAAAATGCCGAAAATTGATTCATGCCCGTAAGCAAGACCTTGAATTTTCATCATTTTATCATATCAGGTTTGTTCACTTGACAATAATTCAATATGCGTATCTAAAATAAGGAATTGTGATTATGAAAAATGGAAAATTTGGAAACCAATGATTGATCTAGCAATTTTATTATTCATTGATTCCTCAAATTGAAATTTGTCTTCTGTAAATTTTTTTTATTAGACAAGCTATCGTCAGTTCGTGAGTTGAGGTGGTTTAGGAGCGCAGTGGTTTAATGTTTTGGTATTCGATGATTTGAACACTTAATTATCTTGAGTTCAAGAATTGGCTGGAAAAGCTGATCGCTGCTTTTAAATTATTAGGTACCAGAAGTAACAAACCTGCCTGGGTTCGATCCGAGAGAATGTTAATGAAGCTCACAATATGTTTGAGATGCAAAAAGGAGCTAGCAACTAAAATATGGAGCGGTCAATATTTTATTCTTTTCTCAATGAGCTGATCATTCTTGTTATCATCACCTTCATCAGTACTGGGGGTCCTCGATTTGAGTAGGTATTTTGTTCCAGAAAAATTCTATTCAAATCGAATCTACTCAAATCGAATTTTTTACTTTTTGTATGAAAAATGTCCAATACTAAAGTTTTTTTTTTAAATTTTTTATTCATTAATTTTCGTTACTCAAATCGAGGACCCATAGTAAAATATAGTAACCTAGCTTGTAAATCATATGTCAATCAGTAAACATCTTAAAATCTCTTAATTTATATTCATTTAAGTGCTTGAGGTAAGGAATAAATTCTATCTATAGTATCAATCCTTTCACTAGAATTTACTTAAACCTTGCCTCTAGAAAAATTGTTCGTTTAGTATTGAAACGATTTTCAAAGAATCTTTTTAGAAGATTAAAAAAAATATTTCTTTATGAGCAACTGTCTATACATACCCACACACTGAGTTGAAGAATCTAAGTGTACCACTAGTCAAGCATCTTTTTTTTGGGGTATTAGGATCAAAATAAATAATGTCCCAAGTCAATAGACATGCTTGTAAAGCAATAATAGTAAAGAAGTTAATTAGGAAAAGGATTTTAAGCAATTTTTAATAAACAACTTTGAACAAATTGATCATAATTTAATGAAATTTGACGGATTAAGTTAGAATAAATATTGACAGAGTCGATAAAGCTTGATTTCACTCTCTGGTAGCTGATGATATATCATTTTGGGTGTAGGTAGTTCAAAATCTAAAAACATTTATAATTTATACCCTCTTTCCCTGAATAAATGAAATTCAATAGTTTTACAGCAAAATACGATACTAAATGTAGTGACTAAGCCTTCAAAAATTCATTTTTACCATCGCTTTCAATTTCTTTTTTGGGCAATTCTCCAGATGAGTTGAGTTTTTGAAAAAAGAGCTTTTATAATCCAAAGTCATTTACTGTTTACTTTCAATTTTTTTTTTGTAAATATCTTGTCAATTTCTTTGTTTTGATTGCTTAAAGCAACTTTAAACTGTTTATTACGATTGATTCTAACTGAATCAACAATAATTCAACCATGAAGTGTTAAATTAAGACTAAAATTTAATTTTTATGAAATATTTGCTTTGCATTTTTTTCATGGATTTGCAAAATAAAAGCTTAATTTTTTTACTGTCAGCAAAAAAATCCACCGAAGAATCAAAAATTCTCTTTAAATAGTAATTATTGGAGTGTGATATGATTATGGTTAGATAGATTAGCTCAAAAACTACATTTCTGCATAATCATAATAAAAAATGAGTGTTTACTTTTCTTCAATTTTCGATTCTCCGGATGATTATTCCATTTTTTGCTGACAGTAATTTTGACAAAAAATTGAAATAACTTAATTAATGGTTACTTTCAAAGACTAAAATAGATGAAATATAATAGTTTTTGCCATGTTACATCGATTTAAATGTAAAACTAATGCTTGGTAATGGAAAATTTTCGAGAAAAATCAATTCTCCGGATGATTTTTTGAAAAACTTATCTGGAGAATTGCCCTTTTACGCATTAAAAATCAATGAGCTCCCCAGTTCACCTTTCACCCTTAACATCATCCTTTTCAATTCACGCACATTGAAAATGACATTTTCCTTCAATTCACGTTAACTTAACTTTCTTTATTTCATTTCATTTCATTTTTTTTGTTATTCTCGTGACGACTTTAATCTTTAAAGCTTTCAAAATTTTTTCTTTGACTGAATATAAAAATGTTTTTCTTTCTCTTTTCTTCCGTTTTTCCTTTTCTTTATTTTGTTAAAAGATGAAAGTAACTTTTTTTTATAATTTTCTTTATTTCTGAGATTTGTTCCACTAGCTTCTGATGGAAAAATTGCTTTTATCAAAAAAAAAAAAAAATAATATAAGCTCAAGAAAAGAAATGCGAGAGATATAAAAGAAATGAAATGAAAGTGAAGAGAAGTTATAACTTTTCAATCGAAAAATTGAATTGTAACGTTTTTCTTTTTTTTTTTTCCTTTCCACGTAAGACGTGCGTATAATTTGATGATTTCGCCATTTCATCGCCTAACAGAGAGGAGCTTGTGGGATAAGAAAAAAATAAGCTTTTTATTGAAAGGATCAAAAAGGGTGTGACATTTCTTGCATCACAGAAGAAAAAAAAAATTGTTAAGAATATTTTCGTTCGAATGTAACGTAACACTAGATTGGGAAATTAAAAATCCAATTCTATAAGGAGCCTTGTAGCAGGCATTGTTCGAGATAAGGGCAAATTCGGGTTCAAGTATCGTAACAATGGTTTTACAGCTTGATGCGTGAGCTAAGGATAAAGATGGACTACAGCAAATCATTGATCCCATTGTACCCTCATTTCCAAACTAGCCCACAATCAGTATTTGACATTTCTGACTTTTCACATTTTCGCTTCCTTGCAGAAATTGCTCGAGAGAAAATAATACTAAGGAGAAGCCTTAATTTATATCGCTCTTCCTCTTTTGTACACACACATATTTCTGTACATAGCTCGAGCACATACAACAGAAATGAAACAAAAAAAAAAAATAACAAGAGAATAAAAAAAAACTTTAAGGACCTACCCGAGATTTTGATAACAATTGTCTTTTCTATGGGAAACTGCGAAAACCATAATCTCTGTGAATGAATGAATGAATAAAGAAAGAAAAACTTTATGTTCAGTTTGGAAATGGCAGGGAAAAATACACGAAAATGAAAATAAAAAGGAAAGAATATAAAAAAGCGATTTAATCTTTTAAAAACTTTTCAGCATTCTTACGAGGCACAATGTGCGTCTATAATGCGTTACTTTGTCTATTTTGTAACATCTAGAATTTTGAGGATTATAGTAATAGTGTCATTTGGAGAATTAAGAGCTAATTTTGAAGGTTAAATGTCGATTTTTGAGGGGTCATGATTCTATGAATATTAACTAGGAAAGTCAACTGCGCCACATGTATCCAAAAAATCATTGCTAGTAACAAACTTTTGTACATTACCGAGGGGGGTATACATAAAAGAAAATGTTTACATTTCATATCATTCATCAAAAAGAAAAGATGAAAAAAAAGAAGAAAAGGAAAAAAAAAGAAATCTTTAAGAAGATATTCACCGCACACTTCAACAAATGTATAAAAAATAAGTTGCCACTTCTCTTTATGCATCTTTCTGTCTTCTTTATCTTTAGTCTCTCTTTCAACCACTTCACTTTTTGGTGGTATTTTCAAAGCAATAATATAACATAACTTTTCCTTTTTATGATAAAAGTTTTATTCCATTCTTCTCGTTTAAGTGAGAGATCCTTCTTCCGATGAAGTTTGGTCTTGTAATGATTAAATATTAAGCTTGAAGTGTGTCGTTCACAAATGACGACTGTCGAAAAATTGAAACCCACTCCCAGCTTTGTCACAATTGTGTTTTCATGTCAAAGCTCATGATTCCCAACCTCAACACACTTAAGATTGTACTTCATATATAAATGACCCTTAAGAATTCAAAACATATATGTGTTCTTAACAGGGTTGCTAGCCAACAACTTGACAACGAAAAATATTTTTGATCTAAATATAGAAATTGTTTACATCCAAGTAAAGTATGTCTTGAAGCCTTGGGTACTCAATTACAGACCTTTATGGCAACAGTAAATAATTTGTAGGTATTGTCTCGGTACTTTGATGCTTTGATGCTGTTATATGTCATTGAAAAAATTTGCTTTGTTTGTGAAGTATTTTATGGAAATAAGGATTGCTGTATGGCTGTTCTTGAATTTTTCTGAGAAACAAAATTTCTGATAAATTGAATGACAAAATATTTCGGTAGAACTTTCGAATTCTGTGGAAAAAATGTTTTATTGATGATTCATTTTTCCGAGCAATTTTGTTCGGCTGAGAAATTAATTGGATGGCATTGTCTGACCATTTCTGGAAAACATTTCGTCCGTTTTGAAACAATATTACTGGGAATACAGTCAGTCATGGTTACGACATTTCTTAGTAAATGCATCGGAATTTTGATTCATAAAACTTGCATGAAAGCATTATTTATGCAATATCTTGAAATTTTTAATGAGAGGAACTGAAATTAATGCATACGAAACTTTGAGCATAAATAATTAAGATTCTTGAAGTCAAGAAAAAACCATTTCAATTTTTAACTGCAATCAATATTGATTTGCCACCAACATGTAATATTTATGGAACGTTTAACCTCTAAAACGATCGGTTTAAAAATCTCAAAAAGTGTTTAATTCCATATATAAACTGTGCCTTATCGAAAATCATTCAAAAACATCCAGCGTCAATGTGATAAAGACACAGAAGTCTCATATTTACTATATATATTTATTGCTAAATCACACTGTTTTCATTCATTCCCTCCCCAAAACAGCAACCCCGAATCAAAAGATCAAAGTTGAATAAACAATACCAAATGTTAGCAATAGCTTACCAAAATATCCGTATTTCCTTTGTTTCTCTTTTTTGGCTCCTTTCTTGGAATTTTTAACGCATCTGTAAATAAAACATGAAGAGAAAAGAAAACAGAATAAGAAAAACTTGAAATGTGAATTTTCCGGCTTTCGTATTTTTGTCCTCGTTGATATAAATTTGATTTGAAATTTAATTACCGTTCTTAGCGTATTTTTATCACTGTACTTTTGTGTATATATATATGTGGAAATTATGTTATTTTTTCTTCATTTGAAAATCGTTCCTAGCGATAAGCTATGAAGATAATTTGAATTTTAATTCTTATCCATGGAAATGTCTCTTTCATTCTTTATTGGCTCTTCCTCTATCTGTTGTTACAAGAGGGAATTATAAGGATTAATGAACGATTCAAAAGAGGAAAATTAAGCGGCTTTAGGTTTCCTCTTTTATTTTCATTATACTCAATATGCGCAATTATGGATTTTTTTTAAGCATATCTGCTGAAGATGTTTTCATCATTTACTAAGAGTCTTTAAAGATATCTCTTCATGCACGATGTGAAGAGCCCTTTTATCATTTTTTTTCTGTTCACGTGTTTATTAGTAACCATGGATACGTGCCATGACAATGCAATGAAATTATTCCGTCTGTATATTTACTTCATCATTTTCTTGGAAAACTAAATGAAAAAGCTTCTTGATATTGCCTTAAATAATTGTCACTGTAACTTTATATTGTCTTTCAAATGTCCAATTTCAGCATTGTTTAATAAAGGAGCGGAAAAATGTGTTCCTATGAAAAGTCAAGATCCAGACATGTTGAAAATTTACTGTAGGTGTTTAAAGCTTGAGATATTTTGTGAGTGGTCTATTTTTAAATTAAAAATTGTGCTACAAAGTAGGAGGAACTTTTACGATTTACTAACAAGGTTTTAAGGTTTCATTTTATTACTACGAAATTGTTCTTTTAACAAGGATGTAGGTGTCAATGAGTGAAGACGTAGTAATGTGGACTTAAAAAGATGAGATAATAAACTATAGATTGTCATGATTTCATATGGATTAGTCGACTCGACTTAATACCAAATATTTGTGAGCTTGTCCTCTAGTTTGAGAAGATTGGAATCTTAATTATTGAGGAGTATACAGACAACTTTATTAGCAACATAGTATCGTCTCTACAACCGATTGGTTATGCAACAGATGTAACATCCTTAATGATCTATATAATCCTTTATTTTGTGAGGATATGGGTTCAATTCTCATCAGAAATTAGATCGTTCTTAACAACACATTTTATTTACATTTCAATATTTTTACAAAACTAGTTTTGTAATTTTAGATTGATTTTATTTTCATGATAACTTAAAGCATTCATTATGCCAGCTAAAAATTTATAAATACTTAATGTAAAAACTTGATATGCCTACAAAGTCTCTTAGACTTCATTTTACAATAGAAGTTCATCAAAGAAATATCATTTTTCAATATTTTCTTCACAGTAAAGTCAAAAATTAATTTCCGTGAAAACCCGTAAAATGAGAAAGTTTTCTTCGAAAGGGGTCGTTTACTTATTAAGTAACAAGAAAATAAATCGACTTTAAAAACCTTTATTTTTGTAATCTTGATAGAAAAATTTATTTTATTTGAACTGCCACAAAATTTTCTACAAACCCCTTAAAAGCATTACATAACAAATGAACGACCCCAAAGAAGAAGTAAAAATAGCAGAGATCGAAGCCGATTTTTTCGGCTTAACTCAACTTTTGATTTTTTTGATAGAAAAAAGCCATTTAGCACACATTTCAAGTATTTATATTGGACTTTACATGCTTTACTATGATTTTGTGTAATATTTTGTCAGCATGTAGCTATAGTAAGCTCAGAATTTCAAGTTAAATGATGTTAAGCCGAAATTTAAGCCGATCGGCTTAAAATCGGCTAAATTGAAATTCTGAGCTTACTATAGCTACATGCTGACAAAATATTACACAGAATCATAGTAAAGCATATAAAGTTCAATTTAAATACTTAAAATGGTAGTTAAATGGCTCTTTTCTATCAAAAAAAATCAAAAATTGAATTAAGCCGAAAAAATCGGCTTCGATCTCTGAAAAATAGACAGAAAATGATTCAAACATTGTGATTAATGTTGTAAACAAGTGTGAAGAAAAAGTTGTTCATGCGAACTTAAACTGATAAAAGACTAAACTTAGACTTGCTTCTAAGCAAAATTAAATAAAAGTTTCTTCCTCAATTTATAAATTATACATAATATTTTGCTCTGATTATGCTTTTAGCTCTAACGTACACTACAAAAGAGGGATACATTTGTTCCGAAACAAAAATATATTCATATATAGAGCTTTTACTACATTCATAATATGATGATAAATTTACATTTTTTTTTATTCACAGTATGAAATATTACGTTGCTTTTCACCAAAAAAAAAAAGCTTGCATACTTTTTTGCTATTGTTTTTCCGCCATAAATATGTGACGCATAGAATTTACAAATGTGAAAATTTATCATATTCACTCCGTGCTACACGTGACATTGGTTGAAATAGTGAGCTTTAAGTCTTCAGCAAGGCAGTGATTTAACTCTTCAACTTTTTGAGTTATTGCTTCCTGATTTCAATTCTACGAATTTGTTTGTTTACATTTCTGTGCTGTAAACATGATAAGCTACGGTATGCTTCTTAAAATTCATGAGTTAAGCCTGTGGCGGATTGTGCTTCAGAATTTTTATCTTGTAACAGAAGTTATTAAAATGGTCCACTTTTCACCCTTCAAATAGCTTTAAGGTTGTTGACAATGTTTTGATGAGTTTTTTGGGTGTTTTTTTAACGGAGTAAGTGAATTTTAATGTAGCCTCTGTTCTTGGTAAATTCCTTTTTATCCCAAATAATGTGCTGTACGGTCGAATAATCCCATGGGATGTCATAAAGTCATGCAGCTTCGAGCTATGATTTACTTTCAATTTATTTTCTAACATTAGCGAATTTTCTATTTTCTTTGAAGCTTGCTGCTTCTTAATACCAAATTGTTGAGATGACGTCATGCTGTCAATCTATAATTTTAATATTGACATGTTGATGGTTGATTTATACCTTGAATGCTTGCATTTCAATCATATTTGTGGCTTAATTGTATTGACACTGTGTAATTTTCCATTCATTGATACATTTTTCGAATAAATACTTATCTCAAACTTGAACAGCCTTTATAAAGCATTAAATGTAAACCATAGCTTATCAATAAACTGTAATATTCTCCATGCGCGGTGTGAATACTTCCGAAAAAAAGGCTAAGTGGCATTTTGTAGTAGCTCTTTATTGCAAGCGTTCGTATTTGAATGAAAGTAGGATTTATGGCTTATTCTATAGAGAAAAAAAAGCTATATATCTATAGACACAGATTTTGAATTTCCATATATTATTTTTATACATATATGTTTTTGCTCTTTTTCTATGACAATATTGAAATCGATAAAGATATAACCATGGACAACATACAGTTTCGTATGTGTGTAAATCTATTAAACAGACAGACATAGATTTAAATATTTTAAGTGGAAAGCTATAAAAAATTAAATTATTTTCATGTATTTATTTCATGAGCGATTTACAGTGATCCAGTATGAAATAAATGGAGTCTAAAACTCATAAAAAAAATTTGAATAAAAATTATTGGGCTTTAAAAAGTTTTCGCTACAAAAAAATTAAATTTATACGTCTTGACTTCTTAATCTGCATCTTTTTTCGCTCAAACGCCCAAATTTTATTTCGTATCTTGGCGAAACTCAATAATACTATTTTTCGGATATCCAACTTATCATGGATCATGGAGCTTTAATGACCAACCTTCTTCACGCTTCATAGCAATGTAAATCATTCTTCATGCAAACGTGAAATTTAATTACATAAAATATTCATCTTTTCTTCACTTTTTTGTGAATAATTTATTTTGGAAGCTATGTGCTGGTTTGAATTTGGCTGTTGGACATTTTACGGTATCTAAAAAATCTTGCAGTTTACGTTAGATGCAGAAATAGTGGAGAGACTTTTAAATATAATTTTCATGTACACCAACACCTCACCCTCCTGCATACCTCCCTCAACTTATGACTTCTGCCAATGAGAGGGGCCAAACCTAATATATTTAAAATAAAACCCACTAAACCCTTAATTTTTATTTTAAGTATCAAGAATTAATCAATCCTAAAGTTGCAATAACTGCGTTTTGACCATCAACACCCTCCATGCTGAAAACTTTTCCATTTTTTTTTTTCATTCGCTCCGCTCATTTTACTTTTGGTAATGGATGAAAGAAAATAAGAAGGAAATTTCAATTTCGGTTATGTTACGAACATTCTGCTTAGCAGCCTGTAAAATATCATCAAATGAGACAAACTCGACCTTTGCTGAGCAAATAAACGACCTGCTTACCTGTCGAGTGTTGCTTTTGTAAAAATTTGTTTCCATCATCTTTCACGTTATAATATACACAAGAAATGATGTAAATTATTATTCTTGTGTCATGTGAAATTACACTAAAAATTGCTCACGACACTTCTTATTCCATGTACCATAGTAATATTCTCTATGCGCATCAAAAAATACCTTTAAATAATATGAAAATGAAAATAAGTAACAGACACACGAGCACATTATGTAAATGTTAGCTTTTTGATCACATGAGAATTTGTTTATGCGATTTTTTTCTGAAGATACACATTTTTGTATGTATAAACATATATGAAATTTATTATTCGACAATATAATATTTTTCACTCCTATCGTAACATATTTTGCTTTCATCGTGGAATTCTGAGTGAGATAGAATAACAAGAGCAAGGAGTAAAGTAAAAAATAACATGAAAATGTTTTAACATTATATCAAGCTCGACTGTTCAACTGAGTGTACTATGTAAAATGCCATAAATTCATCAGACCGGCATTGCTAGGCTGCACAATGAATATAAACAGTAATAAATCATTTTTCATCCAACTCTGACTTTCGTCATATGTAAAAAAGCTTCTAAGTGCCTCTCCAACCAGAAATGAATGAAAAAATGTAAGAAAATCGTCATCTTTCGATACAAAACAAACAGAAATTGAAAAGAGAGTAAATTCCTTCCTTGTCTCTTTTCTTTTCTTGAGAAAATAAATACATTATAGACGTGCAAATGTCTACATATATCTTTGAGTTATGATGATGATTGTGTTTGCTATCAAATAACGACAATATTTCCTGTTTATATTTCTCCCTTGGCTGCATACAAGGGTCTATTGAGTACTCATATTTTTATAAGGAATTATATCACACAAGTTTTCTCGGACCAGTTGAGCTTATAAGAATGTGGTGAGAAAGTTGAGGGTTTCATTTGGAAGTACACGAGACTGAAGAGCATTTTTTGTTGTCGAGCTGATGTGATTGACTTGTTTCGTCAGTCTGAGCCTCAAAGTTTTGTGTAGATATGACATTCCAAATAGTTTCGTAGCTTGACTGTCATTAGCTTAATTGTCATATCAAAAACATTTTCAGAAACTAGTCTCTGATGAGAATCGAACTCACGTCCTCACAAAAGAGGGTTACAAATATTCTGTTTTTTGCCTAACCAATCGGTCACTGAACCCTTGTGCTTGCACTGAAAGATTCGCCTACATATAGTTCGATACACTAGACTTCACTCAGCTCTGAGAAAAAAGATGCTTAGGATATCTGTGTTTTCTCACATGTCAGCCTTATTCACACTAATTCAGTACTAATCCTCATGCTTTGTGTGTTTGGTTGTGTTGAAAAGGACGCTAGAGTCCTTAATATCTGAACTAGCAGATGTTTATGAAGGATAAAGCTGTCTTTAGTCGTTGTCAGCGTGGCAATAGGCCCACGTGCGTCTAGGAAGTAAGTAATCTTCAAGCTATAAACTCAAATATCCAGGAAAATCCATTTAAATCTGCATTATGAAATTTCCAATATTTGTTTGCGATGCTTTTTTCCAACGACATCAACCGCACAAGCATCTAAAACCACACGAGTTAATCGAATGCAATTAGTATCAATTGACTCTTCATTCAATCCTGTCAATCAATAAACCATCCATTAATTAGGACAAAATGAATCCATAACAACACAAGCTCTTTAAAAACTGCACCAAAAATCACAACCATGCTGACTACATTTACAACCAAGAGCTGTTGATGTATGATATAAAAAAAATGAATAAAAACGAATCAAAAACATCACTGACTAAGTATTTTTGACGTCTCATTTTTTGCTTCTTACTCGAATGACTTTTATGATTCTCATGATTTTATTATGTCTTTCATTCTTTCATTACCGCCACCAAAGGCTACCACAACAAATAAATTATTGCCATAAAGAACAAGCACAAAAAGGAAGCATACACCTTGACCATTTTCTTGTGCTTATGCCATCAGTTTCTAATATAAATGTGAAAACTGTAAGTCATCAGCAAATCGTAAAGATCATGATAGCGTGGGATGGAAGGAATAAAAAAAAAGAGAGCAATAAGCGAAAATTCTGAAGGACTGCTAGTTATTAATTGAATCTGAATGACTTGCATCATCTTGATATTTTGTTTTCCTTCGTCGAATTTTTTTTTTTTCATCATCCCCTCCACTTCCCCCTCCATCCGTCTTTAACGGTATAAAAAAAAAGTTATCAAAAAAATATACTTTGGTAGCAAGAACGTAGCTTTAAATTAAAAAATGGCAGCTAATTATATTTTTTTTCGTATTTCCGAGATTAAAATTCAATGCCTGAAAGTGAATGTGCTTTTTTTGTCGTCTCTCATTTTTCATGGAAAAATTTAATACATTCAAGCATTTCATAATAGTGATTTCTCAGAATGTGTATCCTCTGTTAGTAGCTTTTAAGTGGAAAATAATTCAAAACTACCTACGGCGGCTGTTCTGAATTGGAATGAATTAAATTATGGTATCCTGTTAGATATCGAGTATGGATAGCATATGTGACCATTTGAAAATCCTTGATTCAAGTTATTCACGGTTTTTGTCATGAAGGATGTAATATTCAATTCCATTATCAGTTCCATAGACAATGTTGGAATGGCACACAAATAGATACTAAACAAGCAAAGCCTATTGTTGGTTGTCATCTGAAATTCCTGGAATTTTATCCATTTCAAATTATTTTGGCTTCATGTAACATAAATGCTGATCCATTTCATTGTGCTTTTGATTGTTTGTTCTCATTAAATACAGTTCTTAGAAGGGTAAGTTTTTTAATAGAATTTCGGTTCTTTCATCATGGGATTCCTTTAAAATTACGACTCTCGAATAGTCAAATAGGGTCTAATGGAGATAAATGACACTACTTATCACATATCTCTTTTCTGGAGTAAATATATTTTTGTAGGTTTTAAAAACTATTTTGAGTTGATAGTGAATAAAGTTCCTGAACGATCTTCATAAGTCGAAAAGTCATGAAATATAACACGCGCACACACACACGCTCCTACACTTTGCTATACTATTGAAAAAAATTGAAATAAATTCACCACTTTGGTATGAAAAACATTCTCATTCAAAACCTTTTACCAATTAATTCCAACAACCTTTAATGAAGTTTAAATACTTCACGAAGTATTCATTAAAATTTTGATCACTAACAATGCTTCTCAAAGGTACTACATCTGCCTGCAACTCAATGGTTATCAAATAATCTTCAAATGTTTTGAAGCATATGTGAATGCTTAAAAAAAATCAGATTTAATTTGCAGCTAGAACCTATATAGGCGGGAGCATATCAAACAGTAAACATCTCTCTCTTGTTTTTAATTAAATTAAACGAATATAATAGGAACAAAAAGCCACCTACAAACATAGACCAACCACATCATATAAAGCATTTTAATCTTCCCTTATATCTTCATCACCTTTTTTTTTCAATATAATAACGTAGGATGTGTGTGCTGTTTTTATTTTTTTGTTTATACTTACAGCAAAATAGAAGAGATGAAGATGAAAAGTAGAAGAATGAAGGAAAAAAAAAGAAGGAAAGAAGCATTGAGGGGCAATAAAATAGATTAAATGATTAGAACAAATGCAATGTGTGGCTTAAAAATTGCCAGACACATACGATATTTATATTAAAAACACTCGCTTCGTAGTCATCCCTACGAGAACATATGTGTTATGTATGTGTACTTATGTATGTTTTATCGTACACGGGCCATCATAAAATATATCAAAGCACCATAAGAGTAAGTCGTTTGTTCTAGCTTTAGCTTTTTAGGGCAACTTTCAGCACGAGAACATAAAATACTGCCATACACACATTTCCTTTTATTTCCTCTTCATACATACTCATACACTTTTTTTTCATTCATAATATATCTAAAGTATTTCGCCAACCTCTATTGCTCCACCGTCATTTCCTTTTATAGCATAGTGCACAGTTAATGAAAAAAAACGGTGCATTTTTGCACACTCATAATTTGAGAGGAAAAATGACAAAATGTTATTCATTAATTAAGAAGTTTGCATGACTGAAAACGGGTATAAATATTTCCAACTTGCATGAGAGGTTTCAGATGCATTAAGATGGTGTGTTCCAATTTATTCCTAGCCTAGGCAATGCATTTATATGTGTATATGAGTCTACTAGAGATAAACTATTGACGGTGGTTTGATGGATTGAGGAGTTTAGCACCTAATCATTGCGGGACACATATAAGGGCTATGGGTTCGAAAATAGGCAAACAAGCTAGCATTTTTTATTCAAACGTGTCTTAATAACTTGAATAGAACCATAAAAGATTTCAATCTGTTTAGTGGCATGGCTTCTCTATTACATTATTAGTCACTAGAACACTAGACTTACTGATCATACAATCTAATCACAAACTTACATCCAGATCAGGTTTTATAGTCCAATGAGCTCTAATCAACACCATTTTACCAGCAAGGAAGTATCAATAACTAGTACATCTTAAATCCAAATAAGGAACTATTGGCACACTTTAAGTAATAACTGAAATACTTTTCCAGTTTTAATCTCAATTTGCAAAAGTCTCTGAACAGATGTAGATCCCGTTATGTATACACAGTTAATGGCGACAAAACAATTTTTACAATGAATCCTTATGGAACATAATGCTCCTTCCTTTTATTTCACACACACACACACACACACACGTACGTGCGAGTGACTGCAATGTTGACGGTAAACAAAGATTCTCTCACAATCATTTTTAATTAAACCTATTTTAGCAGAGCTAGTATACTGGCTGGTAATAGAAATAGAAGCATTTTTCTTTTCTTCTTGATGTTCTTTTAGTGCAATTTTGCTTCCTAAATGAATGTGTGGTGATAAAATGAGAGGAAAAAGGTAGGAAAATCGTTATGTTGCTGCTGTTGCTGTTTACACAATCAACAGCACAGGAAGGAAATGATTTTTTTCAATTTTTTTTTCCTCTTCTTTTTTTCTTCATATGCATTCATTGTCTCATTCAGATGACCATCATAGGGAAATAAAACAGAATAGTGTCAAAGATGTGATAGAAACAACGCCCACAAGACGTGCGTTTTAATCCCTGATTTATGTCATTTGTGCAAGATACATAAAAAGTTTAGTTTTCATAGTGCCAAATATATCCTCTGATTCTACCTCACATATATGTGTATATGACTCTCTTTAGCCCATCATGCTCTATGTCTAATATCGCCTAGCATCTGTGTACATGCCACATGCACCAAATATTGCCTCTCCAATTTTTCATTTCACTTCGCTTATTTTTTTTCGTTGCCTTTTTTTACAATACAATAACTGCAAACGCCACGAGAAATCAATTCACAAATTATTGAAAATCTAGTAAGTTGGAAGCGATCCAAAGAAAAGTGTATGCCATTAAACATAAAAAAAAAGACTGGAACTAGATGCAATATTATAAAGCCATGGTAGTTCCCAATGAAAAACTTTCAAGTCTCTTCTCTCTCCCTCACAACTGTCGAGGTTGCAGTTTTGTTCTTATTATTCCCAAGTCATTTTATTAAGAGAGAAAATAAAGTTTTGTGGCGGCTTCTGTCTCACTGCACAACAACAAAGTTTGCCGATGCAATGCAAAAGAAGAACGGAAATAATTTTTAATTGCAATTTATTTTAAAAGCAAACAATCATTGTAGAATCTAATTAATATATCTGGAGTGCGCTGTTTATTTTGCTTATTGAGTTTCATTATACTTTTTGGTTGTTGATAACAGAGTTGAAAAAAATGGATGTGGAAATAGGTCAAAGTTAATTACGAATCAAAAACAGTTTAAATATAAAATAGAATATAGTATAAACTGCTTATTTGCAGTCAATTAGTTTTATTATTTTAAACGAACTTGATTTAATTGTCAGAAAGAAAACAATTTAACATCCCTGGATTACAGAATGAATTTTAATTTTAATTATGGAAGCAAATTTATGTAATGAATGTTTAGGAACTCAATAAACTTGTGCAATAAACTATTGAGTTTTCTGCAAGTGATACTTTAGAAGTTCTGTCATGGCAATAGCTAGTTATGTAAATTTACGATTCAAAATATGATAAGCTGTTATTGATAACTTACGGCCAGTTTCACCAAAGGGGTCGTTCACTTATGACGTCCAACATTTAGGGGGGGAGGGGGGTCTGAAGCTGTGTGAAACCTCAATACAAAAGATTTTTTTTGTATGAAGGATTATCCTCGATTTCGGATTATCCACTTCAGTTTTTTGTAAATATCTTAAACTTTATGGGAGGTGTGGTATTTTGGATTATAATAGAGTAGATTATGCCTGAAATTTCTGTATACTTTAAACTTTTTCTTTTACTTAAGAAGTATTAATCATTCAATTTTCTAGCCAAATCTAGTAGATTTTTCTAGTACTTCGATTTTTGCTATAATTCTCAAACCAATGAAGATATAAAAATTCTAAGTATGTTTATGATAATTAAACGAGAAAAGTACTCTAACTATGTAGACCACACATTTGATCTCAATAACCTTAAGCGTCTAGAGATATTTCCAAAAAACTAAAGTGGATAATCCGAAATCGAGGAAAATCCACTTTAGTGAAACTGGCCGTTAATTATTAAAAAAGAACTGCTTGTTTGATGTTTTAAGAATTATTCTGAGAAACTTTAAGGAAATAACTTAATTATTTTAATTATATAATTTGGAATTAATTCCTTAATTTGTATTATCATGTTGAGATTTTTTTATCCTACTTTTTTGGATTCTTTGCTGAAATCTGATCACACTTTATACAAGCATGACCTCTCTTCCTCAACAATTTATCTTAAAGTATAACAAAGACTTGACAACTCTGATATAACTCATAAAATTCCTCAACAATTTCTCAACAACTTTTTTGCATCAATAAGCACTTCTGCATGCACATCAAGCATCAATATACTGCAAAACAGAAGATGCTCATAAAAGACTGTTGTGAAAAGAGAAAGTCTGAAGCTTGCAGCAGGAAATATTGAAGAACAAAAAAAAATGTAGGAGGAGATAGACATGCGCTGCATTTTAATTAGTACTTAATTATTTTATAAAATTCAATAATATAAATACCCTCTCACTCATAAACACTCAAAATATATGCAGTGCTTCCAATTAATTGTGTATATTTTTTTAATTACCTCAACAGCACTTTCATAATTGCTTAATCAATAATATGAAAAAAAAAAATTATATAAATAAATATATTTTAAAAACTTCTCTTTGTCAGTTTATCGTCATGTGCTTGAATATGTGCATCAATCATTCGAATGACTCATGCTGTGTGGCTTTTTCTACAAATAATATAAAGCGGAGTCAAAACTTTGGCATATAACCACCACTGAATGTCATAAACATAAACTTTTGGGAATATGGCTTATTTCAGGGGGGTTCTGTTATGAAAAATGGTCGTATCCAAAAAAAAACGAAATATTAAAATATTAAAAATCTCATTCATCATACCGATGGATGGAAGGAGGTACAGCACCAACAACACAAAATGCATCAAAAATTCCATACATTGTGAATGATAGCAGAAAACTTTTCAAAATTGCATCAATAATTCTGTGAATGTGATTTTAATGGAGAATAAAAAAAGATTGTAATTAAATCAAAAGCCATCAATTTTTCAGCCTTATGCATATATAAAGAATTTTCTCTGACACTAAATTGCACGAATACAATTGTAAAATAAAAATTTTGTTGCACAGTCAACATTCACTTCAATCATGCGGACATGTAGATTTATTAACTTCATTTGTCTGATTCATTTTCATTTTGATTCCCCCTCTGCTGAGCTAGAGATCTCTTGATTATTTTATTTTTTGGATTGCTCTTTTTAGTCATATTGAGTTTAATTTGTATTAGCTTGATTAAAAGAATTTAAAAGTTATGGAAAATTTAATTAACTGTGAATACATATTGCGAATTACTGTGAATTTGATGGCAGTTTTTTGACTTTGACTAATCAATTTTATTAAATTGCGAATTTAATTCTTTATTGATTTGACATTTGAATGATCTCTCTTGATTTGTAAATTTGTGATTTTTATTAGAATTTTTCATACAATATTTGATATAATCCAAGTTAGCTTCATTGTAGCCTGGGTAATAGAGCAATTAAGTGCCTTGCTGGTTGAATAAGTAAGTCGCTTGACTCAAATTTGGTATGGTAACTCGAAGGTCGTCAGTTCGAATCCAGCCATTTCCAAATTTTTTCTTTTTCAGAAGTTTAGATACTTCGACTGCTTAATGCACGAGATCAAGCCATAATTGGGCATTTGGGCAACGTTGGATTAAAGAACGGATCAGAAACTTGAAGTGTAGTGGGAGGAATAGGAACGATAGCTACAAGATTGCCTTATAATGGAATATCGTTAGAATGGACCTGAAATGTATCACGTTACTCCCAAAGAAGATTAAAACGAGAACCTGAATTTAATCTAAACCTAAATTTGAAGATTAGAAGCTTGATTCTACATCACCATAGTGTTATGAAATGTATCACTAATCAATGTAAAATTCTTCCAGACGGTAACGTCGAAAAATAAATAATAATAAAATCCTTTTATTTCAAAAGTTCAAGGCTCAATCCTGTATCATGTCAAGTAAGAAGCTTATTGTTTCTTTCATAATTTTAATAACAAAACGTGGTTTGTGTGTAGTTTTGACATCCTTTCCTAGGTTTACAAGGACTCTAGTTGGCTCGACTTCACACAAAATTTTTAATTTGATGTGTTTAAGGAACCCACGAGGAACAAATCTCAACAATGAGTTTTTGAAAAAATACCTTTGATTAGTTTCCACCTTAATGTACTTTTTTAATGTAATTTGGTTGTATAAAGATTTGAGTTTATGTCAAAATATTCAAAGCTGATGGACTTCATGGATTAATGACCCAGATTGAAGTAAGTCAAAGAATTTATTCTTCAAATCCAATTACTTTTATGATTACTAGTTCTTGTCAGATTTTACTTCCACTGAGACTCTCCAGCTGTGAAATCAAGTTTGTTTTTGATTGATTTGACATAAATTGAGGGGTGGAAGTGGAAGAACTCCTCCCATTTATTGCTGTTGTTAATAGCTTGTGGGAAAATTTTAATTTAACTAAACAGCCACAATATTAATGAAAACTACACAGTTTATAATATAAAAATCTCTCCTCAATTTATAACTTGTTTATATTTTTCATTAGTCTGCAAAATAATTATTTAAGGACCTAAACAAACACGCTTACTGGTCACAACAAACAGTACAGTCGAGGAGATATAAAAACAACTATACAACTTATTCATGTTGACAATAAAAAACATGAATTGATATGAAAAGTTTTTGTATGCAATTTTACTTTACTCTCTTGTGTATTTATGAAAATTGTTATTGCATAAAAATTTCCTCTGTTTATTTTTCAATTATGTTTATAGTTTTTTGCCCAAAAAAAAATTAATTGTTTTGTTATGAATTGTTCATGTTGATTATTTTCTCTGCAAACAGCATCAAAAACAATTTTAATAATTAGAAATTCATAATGTTTTTGGAAAAACTTTTTTTACAGTAAAATTTGCAACTTTTTCCTCTCTTAACTTTCATAACCAGAAGTTTGTTAGAATATGTTTTTGCAGGTGGCTTTAAACAAATTTTCTAATAGCTGTTAAATGTTAATTTTAACATTTTGTCTGTCTGTATATATCTATGTCCACCCAGAGCTCGAAACAGGACCAAGCTAAGTCGACTCGACTCAACTTTGAGCTCTCCTATATCAAAACATGCTCATAGTGTGTTCACACGAGAATCTATTACTTAAAACATAGCAGCATAGCAGGGCCGATTTCTAAAAGATGAGCAATCGACAAATAATTCGCTATTGTCGCCCATGAATAATCAAGTCTACACAAACTTCCTGAAATTAAACTTAAATTCTCTCTTCTTGGAATTATTCAATATTCATCAAAGACATTTGGAAGACTGCCCATAATTCAATTCTGATTTAGTGCCATAGGTAAATAAACATAGAAGAGGGAAAGAAGAAATCAATTTATTATTTTCCATTAAGAACATTAAAGCTTATTTCCATTTCAAATGACAAGAAAATACATTAAATTTTGTTTTTATTAACAGACGACATTTCAAAAAGAGACGATTGCGATTTGAAATTTATTTTTTTCTTTTGCTTTTTTCATGCCATAAAAGCGTATACGTTCCACCATTATGAGGAGCATTCAAGCACAAAGGTAAGGTACATTACTTTGTGTTACGTAAGATATTGAAAGAAAGCATAAAGTAAGAAGAAAATAGTGGATGGGGGGGAAGAAAAAAGGTTGTGAACACATTTTCAATTTAATCGACTTTTGATGGGGTTGAGTGAACAGGGCAAAATCGAAATATAATAAAAAAAATCACATCAATTTCCTTTAACAGGTATGCTTTATGTATACATTGTGTACTGATACGAGCGACGAAAAGCCTTTGAGTAAGTAAATGGTTAACAGATAAAGATCATGTGACTTTTAAAATTGTTGACGTTGAATGGAAAATGTGATGAGTTTTTGTGACAACATTGTGAGTTTCTATTGATGAAACAGCCTCAGTGGGAGAAGCCTTGTATGATTCTGTCGATTGTAAAGATGCTCAAGTCATTAAGCGTAAAATACGCTCAATTTTGCATATTATAGAAAAGCTGATTTTATAGCTCTTAGAGCACTAGCTATACCCCGAATGGCACTAGTCGGTTAATTGATCCAGCATCAAGCCGATGACTTTGGCATGATGCTGGATTTAAATCAAAGCCGGGTTGGTGCCAGATTTCTATTTGATTAACTGATTTGTGCTATTCGGGTACCATTGATCTAGACTAGACTTAAATCACAATTTTTCTGGAAAACAGCCCTAAAATCTTAGTAAAAATCTTCAAATTCCAAATATTTGAGGAAGCTTAGTTCTTAAGAATCTTCAAATACATTTCACGGAAAGAACTCATCTCTAAAACCATCAAAAATTTAATTTCGATGAAGCCACTCCAAAGAAGTTGTTCTTATTTGAATATTCATGAGTATGGATGAAAGCACAAGAAACTGTTGCTTAAAATAGCAAAAAAAAGCTTTCTTCTTGGAACTATATTTAATATTTTGCTTTTTGCTCTCAATTCTGTAGTTTCATAACTCAGCTATACAAAATTAAAACTCAGACAGAATTCTTCCGATAAAAATTCTCTTTAAATTACATGAAAATTCCCAGCCAGCATTTTTCAACAATATTTCTTTTTTTTTTATTATCCGCCTTACGCATTTTACTATTTAACAAACAAATTACTGCAAATGCTCTGATGCTGTACTATAATCTGCAATAAGAAATTGAGGGCGAGGATAGCTGCCATGGGGCGCATAATAGCAAACTTAGAATTGTGTCATAAAATTCCGTTATTACTGAGCTCTGGCCATGCTAAAAACTTATATATAGAAACTAAAGTAGAAGAATTCAAGTACAGGATTATTCGAGATAATATCATGGTGCATCATGTATCGTAAATATAGTTTACAGCTCTTTCACTATCGTACCGAGGAGAGTACATAGCATTGCAAAGTTATTAAAGTTAAGCTTGATATACTAAAACTGTTTGTATATAACATAAATACATGCATGAGGAGAAAATTGAGATAAAGTTGTAAGAAAAGTAGTAAAAAGACGGAAATGAGTCAGAGGAGATGTTCTTTCCATCATCATCATCTTCTTCTTCGTCTTCATAAAAATTTTAAAAGTGAATTCATAAAATTTCCTCGTGAACATGCATTTAAATACTTTACTACTAGTTGTTGCTGCTGCTTGTTTGCTAGTTCCTCATATTAAACAATAAACATAATTTCTTTCATGTAATTTCATTGATTAAATGTGAATCATAAAATATTAATTTAGTCCAATTAATCATAAGAGAGGAAAAAACAGAAGCCATTTATGGATATGCTTCCAATTACAACTAATTAAGAAAGCATCGATTAAGTAATTTATTTGGATTATTAAATGCTTTAAATTCATGTGAAATTTTATCGACATTTATGAGAGTCGCTTTAATGAAAGATTAAAATAGCATTCGATGAAATGTGCTAGGGGTGAACACTCTTGTGTGAAAATATGCTCCCATCAATAACGATATTCTGTCTTTCGTAGCCCGGTTAAATAATATCATGCAGGAAAGAATTCATCAACAGATCTAAATACTCATTTTTTGGTGATGAAGCAAGAATTTTTGGTGTTCAGAAAAAATCAAAAAGTTATGTCCCTGATTGGGGCTTCGGCTTTTTCAGCAACTGGAGTTGTCTTATGGATAATAAAGCTTCTCCCGATCGGCACACATTGAAATATTTGCCATCTTTCAACTGGATGCCACGTGTGTGCCGATCGGGTCTGTGAGTTGAATCTGCATTTCTCTACTTGGGAAATTTCGTACTCTTCTACTGCTATAAGTTAACCACTAGGATGACTACTAGGTTACTACTGGGTTGATTTCATATTTATTCTAAAATTTTGAGCTGAAGTGGCTCGGTGGTGGAATGGTTTAGTACTTTGGTACCTTATTATTGCAATTCCGACACAGCGATTATGTGTTTGAGACTGAGTTTGGAAAAAATTTTCACTTGTCTTTTTCGAATCAGGTATTGTTCGAATTCCACCAAAAGTTGTAGGTCTGGGTTTGAGTGCAGTGGTTTGGCGCATATCAGAGCTCGAAGTCGACTCGAGTTGATTCGAGTCCCTATCGACTTCGAGCTCTGGCGCATCCTCACTAGTTAAAACTCTCATTACATGCAAAACGCGCTAGCGCACCAACCATCAAAATTTCACATTCAAAATAAATTTTCAAAATTCTAAAGAATTCGGTCCTTCCAACCAAGCTATAGCCCCACATAAATTTAATTAATATGTTTGCGAACACAAATAAAATTTTTTCTCTGTTAATTGTTCGGTTTGATTTTCCGAATCAACGAGAGAGTAAACAGAGTGAAAAATCTCCCAACCTCATTTAAATGAATGTGAAAATCGTCATTTATGCGACGTTAACTAATTAATTGTTTGCGCGTAATGATAAAAGCGAGAAATAATTAGCAAAATTTTTGCAAAAATTAACATTTTTCACGCCACATTACATTTTAGATCGCTCTTTCTCTCCCCAACAAATTTCATTCCGTTTCTATTCATGTGGATAATAATTTTTCACTCTTCGCTTACGAAACGGATGGAGGGAAAAAAAGGGACGAGAAACGAAAATTATAATTTAATTGATGAATAAATATAAAAAAAAAGAATTTTTTTATAGTATTTGCATAACATTTTTTATATCCGTATTATCAGGAGCCATTTGTTGGTCGAAGAATGGCAAAAGTTGATTATCCACAAATTTGTTGAAAATGTGATTTTCATTTGTATAAATATAAATAAATTCTAAATCGGAATTCCCTCAAAAAAAAAGAGCAAAATGTGTATAAAATATAAAAAAATTGCCATTGAAAATTGAGAACTGTTAAGGCAGTTTCTGCAATTCTGCTGATTTCTCCTATTGTATTTCCCTATTGAGACCCAAAAACCGATATTTTTTTTCCCAACCAATTTTCGCTATTGGCGAATGGGAGATAAATAATGCAATAAGTTTTAACAATAAACGTTAATCAAAATATTGCCAGCTTTTTCGATGATTATATGTATGTATATGACAATTGCAGTTTTATCCGCAGGACGTAATCACATATATTTATAAAACACATAATAATCGATATAATTTCAATTAATTTTATTGCAATGCAAAGGAAACGAGGGACGGGGTAAAGTACTGAACTCTGCAGATGCTATTTTAAATATTGTTTATTTGTATACAGCAAACTCGTGCCATGTTGTGTGCCTTATACATATCTGATTTATCAGATATTCATGAAATGTATTCTTCCTCATGTATTTTATTTATAATATATTTGATAATATACATTGGTAAACATCAAAATGCATTTTGTTTTGCCACTGAAACTACAGAAGTTCAAACATCAATTTTATGGCTATTTTCGTAGATGTATACAATCATGTTTTACATCGAAAAATATTTAATCTGCATTATTTAGGTAGCAATTCCTATTTTTTTTCATAAAAACTTTATTCATATGAATTCCCCAATCAATGAAGGGATTTTGTATAGAATAGGGATGAGAGTGAGAGAGAATGGAATTTATTTTCGGATGTTTGATGCACAAACCAATCGATTATATTCTGTTCATGTTTCAAATAAATCCGATGAAAGGGTTAATTTGATGTTCTGCACTCGAAAGTTAACGAAAATTGGATTTATTTGAGTTCAATATTGGATTATTTTTGACTGATTTCATTAAAGCACTTTGATTAATGTAAGGCATGGACATGTGGATTGAAAACGTGAATTTGAATACAAATTGACCTACAATTTATGAAAAACAAAAGTCAAGTCATGCTCTTGTTACAATATAAGAGTGAAATAAGTGAATTCCAGTACTTTCAGCATGCTAATATAGTTCCGATGATACCAATCGTTTGAGCTCCGACTCCGATTATTAAACACCAGTCTTTTTCAGAGTTCAACCATTTCTCTGGATCAGTCTGGATCCTAAATGAAATTTCATATGCTCTAAAGCTTCACACGACTTTACAAATTGCTCCTGTTCTAGAGTCAAGGATTTAAGTGTTCCCAATGAAGATACGATTGAGTGTTGGCATTAGTTCTCATAATTGATGTCACAGGCAATGACAGGCAACAGACAAGTGACAGATCGCAGCTCTGTCCCAAAGCACTATACCAATTCAGCATCAATTTTCAGAATTGCTGCCTACTAATCTTATCAACTTTGATTCCAAAAAACCCACAAACTTCGTTATTCAAAAAGTTAAATTTCTTCTTATTTTGATCTCACTTACATGCCTTACCCACGCCTTGGATGAATCTCCTCCTACTGTTATTGTTTCCTTAAGCATTTCACAAATTAGGAAGTTTTTAATCTCATCACAATGAATTTATCGAACAAATAAGGATTATTACTGATAATTAGAAGCAATCCATCACAAAAATCATCATAAAAGGGGTTTAGTCTTTATCATTCAGTTAAGTCTGTACATCAGCAAGAAATAAAAATTTGTTTTAATAACAAAGAAAATTCATAAAATGTTGATTGCCATAAAATTGTGTATTATTAAGCAGTTCCATCTTTTATGCTTTGTAAAGAAAAATAGATCCATTAAAAATGACAGTAAATAAGGATAACAATACATTACTGTATAAGCAGCTTAACTGACAGAATTATGAGGGAAATTGAATAAATATTTTGGATATAGAACAAAATGTACAGATCAATAATCTTAAAGTATTGCCAATTTCTGGCACGTTATGATTTTTTGGGGTGAAGGTTGACTGTTAACTGGATATTAAGTTTGAGTAAAATTGGAATTTATAACAAATGTGCTAGAAAGGTGCCTAGAAATATTATTGCTACAAAATTTATTTCCACTCGGAAATTTCAAGCAACAAATTTACATGAAAATATTTTTCCTTAGACAATTGCCATTCTACAAAGAAGCAATTGTGACAACTTGACAATGTATTCAACACGAGTGGAAAATTTTTTTTTACCGTCTCTAAGTCTTCAAAAACATGAAAAAGTTAAGCAAGAAAATTGACAACGTTCCTATTCAGCACTCACGCCCACAAAAAGTAAATTTTTCATAGAATAATTATGTTTACCATGTGAACATAAATGCTGTAATATATCATATTTTTGAAATTTTCACATTATTATTCTCGGAAAGATTTTCCGTGTAAATTTTCCGTTTTATGTGAATTTGATAAAATAAATTTGTGAGATAAGTGTCGAGGAAGGAAAGAGTTTTCTGAAGAGTCGTCTAAGCGCATTTATCTTAAAACCTATTTTTTCGTAATTTTAACTTGAATTATTTTGAAGCTATTAAATTTTGCCGTGACTAAACTGATTATTAGAAATTGATTGAGAATGTTTTGAATTGTTCTGACCCCAAAAAGGGAGGAAGGAACAGAAACCGTTAAAAAATGAATTCCTTAAATTAAGAATATTCAGGCAAAGTATCATAAGTCGCGTGGCAACAGCTCGAATCGTTGCTCAAATTGCCTTGGTCATATTCAAAAATGTAGTCACTAATAGGAGATATTAATCAATAAGAATTTAAATACATTGATCCAGCAATTAAAGAAAAGATCATCCAGTGGCAGGTCTCAAAGGCTTGGTTATAATTACTTTCTATTAAAAGGGGTCGTTCACTTATGACGTCCATCAAAAAACCTGATTTTAGACCCCCCTCCCACCCTCTGTCACAAAAAATCTATAAAAAAAATTTCCATTGTTTGAACTGTCACAAAATCTTAGCCCCCCCCCCCCCCCTAAATGTCGGACGTCATAAGTGAACGGCCCCAAACCAATTTATTCTTCAATATTAAACACGTCCATTGTTAATTCTATTATAAAGCACATCAAGTGGCCCTATAAATCGGTAATTTGGCATGTTAAGCATGTTAAGCATGCAAGGACCTAGTTTCTTGTAAAAAAAACGAATAAAATCGAATAAGAAGTTTTCAACTTATTTTTTTTTTGAGAGACACCGAACATATGTTTTGTTTGACAATCTATCCACGCAAAGCTTTAGTTACAATACGTTTAAAAAGAAAGCAGACAAAAGAGTGATAATTTTTGCCATTTGCACTGTAAAAAAGTATCTCCAAAGAAACATCAAAAACTGATTATTTATTCATAAAGTTATCAAACACATCTTTGTGTCACAAAAATGTTTCATCTCATTTTCTTCTTCAACATTTCCATATATATACTTTTATTGAATGTAATTTCACACGAATAGAAAATATAAAAGTGCTTATCGTAATGTAGCATATCATACATATAAAGACATTCAAACTCAGAAAGTAAATGTAAAATATGGATAGAAATGACGTAACTTTAAGGTACGCAATTGACGTTGAAAGAATAATGGAGACATATGTTAAATGGAAGTATTCCCATGATGTTGAGGAACAGAGGATATGAAAGAAGAACCCGACTCCTTACATTACGAGAAAGAATGTATTTTACCTCCAAAATATCGATTATCGTTTTTTACACGTTTCGTATTTCACTCAATTTTCATAATGCTCCCTTCTCTCTCTCAGTTTCAGTTCTTTTTTAGTAACTGCCTGTTACACATCGTAAAAAATTATATGAACAGTAACAGAGGGCAAACTGATGTAACGTATTGGTAAACTGAGTTACGTTTCATAATAAAAACAAGCATCAAGGAACAACAAAAAACAAAGTTATTTAAAGGAAAGAAAACTTTTTTTTTCAACTCCTATATGTGTGGAACATGTTTCATAACTTTATTTTAAAGACATATCGAGTAACAATTTTAGGCATTCGATACCACTGCGTACGAGTTTGTAAATATATATTTTATGATATTGTTACTATATTATCGCTGATGGTGGCATACCGTTGGAAACGGAAGAAGAAAAATTTTCTATTTCATTTACGAGTTCATATATACTTATTATGTATGACTGCATCATACTGTGACTTGATAAATATTACTTTCTGTAAGGTTGGAATGATTTTTATCAAAGAACTTTGCAATTAGCTATGTTGGTCACAATTTTGAAGAATTATTTAATAGATTTTTTGAACTTTTATAATTTCTTTCAAATAGAATTGCTTTAATCTATGAAATTTTAATTGGATACCCAGCAGAGATCAAAAGCTTATAAATAAGCAGACTTTCGACTTTTCATCGTCAATCAAGGACTGGTTTCTTGATGTGTAGTGTAAAATGAGTCGGGTTCGATGGGAATCAAACCCACGACATCAATGGAGACGATCTCGGACCACTCGATCAGAGATTTTGCTACTCGACCGAAAGGGTGCTTACCACACTTCAGCTATTCGTCATACATATACAACCAGATTCACAGTGAGCCCTATGCTGAGGGTCTTTCTACTTTCTTTGTGCTCTTTAAGTCATATCAAAAATTTTTATCTAGGAGATTGTGTTAGTAATAATCAAATTTTATTAATGCTTAAGAATCAATAGATAAGACATGCCCGGTATCATCCATGCTCTTAAAGCAGCCTTCAAGTATCATTCCAAAACATACACAGTAAGCAATTAAATAGTATGAATTATGGACTTCAAGAACGATTAAATGAGGACAAAACTTAAAATTAACATTCTGCTAGAACATAAGCTAATTACTCAACTTTTAAAAATTAAAATTTCAATCAAAATTTTGATTTACAGCACTCAGTTAAATGCCCGAAAAACTCAACTAAACGGAAGCCAAATAGAAGCTGAAAAACCAAATAGCAGTTATGCCAAACGACGTAAATTGAATCGTAGGAAATTACACACATTTCTGACGACATAATTTTCATGTACGAGCAACTTTCGTGAAAGAATTCTGTCAAAAGCATTAATATTTTCAGAACATTCATTTCAACCACATTAGCAGTAGAGGAATTTTCTTTGACATGAATGGACTCATTAAAATTTTGTGCAAATAGGAAGGCAGCGTGTGTATATGTAATGCTTATATATGTACATATTACCTACCAAGGATACCATAACATACTCTCGACTATGAAATGAGTTGTTCACATGTGGTTTGAGTCGCTGTTTTTATATTTTACCTATTTCATATAGAGACACACATAGTAGTATATTTAGGTTAGGTAACACAAACAATTGAGCATTGGTAAATGATGTTACATGGCGCGCAAAATATGTATGCACAATAATCTACCCTCGGCACTCGTACATACAAAATACAATCATAAATTTCATGTTTTTATCTTCCTGAACATTTAATCCAGAGAGCAGGCACATTTCACATATTTCTTATTCATCTTTTCTCTCTCTTCTTCTGTGTTATGTTATGTATATGTAGTGAAGAAGCCTATATCTCTCTGTCATTTACTTCTGTGTGCCTTAGCTTTCTTCCTATTACTTGTAATATCTACATGCATGCGTACATTTAATACTCACGTGAGTTAAGTTTACATGATGGGGGTTTCTATTGAGCGATTTATTAGGCGGTTTGACACGGAAATTGAAAATCTACTTCTTGGTTTGTTGAACAAAAAAGTCTTTTGCCTAAAATTTCTAGTTGCTGTCATTATTTAAAATAAAATCACTAAAATAAATAAATCTGTTTGGTCAAGAGTGTGATCTGTCATTTGCATGTCGCATGTCATTGCTTGTTGATAGGCAGTGTCTGTGATAGATCTATTACCTGTGCCTGTTGACAGATAACCTGTCTCGCAACTCTGCTCTGGTCTTCTTTACTTGAAGTTAAGTAAAATATCAAAATTATTGCTCGATTTCTTGGCACGAGTTTGATTCTCATCATGGACTGATCTATCAATAATTACATGATCGTAGTTTTGATACAGATTTGAGGACTCAATTTCAGGGAATTTCGTATACCCTTAAAATATTAATTTATTTGAACTAATTGCAAGAGTGTGAAACTGATGAAATGACCAAAAAATGTTCAAAAATGATCAAAATGATCAAAATTGATTAAAAGGAAATTTAATAATTTCGCACTATTGACAAATAATAGACAACTCTAAAGCTTCGGCTCCAGTATTTCTCTTCATGATCCCCAAATGTTAAAAGCATCAAAACCACCAAAGTATAATTTTTTAATCCCAAAAACTATTCCCATTCCAGGACCCCTACACGCGTACATCTTCATTCACAAAATGAATAGAACCTTCTTTTCCATTCATACAGAATTACTCGCCGAAATGCCAGGTGAAAAAAAATAGAACAGAAACGGTATTATGCTCATAAGGAAGAGAAAGATGGAAAGAGCTTGTGAAATATAATTTCTTTCTTTATCAAGATGAAATTTAATACTAAATATTTCATTAAATTTATTCTAGCGAAAAATATTTTTCGTTTACCGCTTTTTGTTCACCAAAAAAAATTATATTTTTTTCTTCCTTTCTTTGAGCTCCTCGTGCTTTGGTTTATCTTAAGCATAATATCTCAAAAAATATGTATTTCTCGTGAATTATTGTGAGAGAGAGTCAGGTTTCTTCATTTCCTTGTATGAAATGAGGAAAAAACAGAATAAGCGATAAAGAATATGGATATGCTGCTCATTTATTCATTATTCACTTCTTTTTGTTACCTGGTGCATGTCTGAATGGAAAATAAAAGAACTGAGAATGAGCAGTTAATAGATTTTTGCTCTTTTAGACATTTATTTGTTGTACTTTAAAGAGATTTACTTTTCATTCTTTGAATTGTCTTGAGATGAATTGAATTCTGGGAGATTTTACTTCCGAAGTAGTTTGCTTGTCCTGCTTTGTTGGGTTTTATTTCTCAGGAATATCGGTTTATATATTTTTACCCATCTGCTGAATTTTAATGAAAATATTTTTGAGGGACGGTCAATTTTTAAAAATTCCTTATTCTAATCACTAGTCGACTAAAGTCAAAGAAGAGCATCTAGAGATAGTTTTGACAAAATCAATGAGACAGTGCCAATTTAAGGGTTAAGAACTAATTCAAAATTAATATAAATGTTCAAAACGTGGTTGATCAGCTCCGTACTCTTAGCAGCCATATGAGCTCCATTTCATGACTATCAAACGGCAGTCATGATTATATCGTTACTTTAAAATCATTTCAAGTCTGATTTAAAATCTTAGATTCATGAAAAGTCATTAGGATATAAAAGAAAGACATCTTAACGCTTTGAAGACAATTATGACTATGAAAAGTGGTTCTAAATCAGCATTATGACACCAACTTGACATCAATGCATTTTATTTGAAATGACAGACTTGATTTAAATTGAACATCCAAAGGTAGCATACATCCAGAAGTCGTCTATCCACTTTTCTTGCTACACTGTTGACCACGACATTAACATTGGTGATTTTGAGTTTAAAACTATTTTGTGGCTCTAAATTTCAACTCACAATATTGTAAAACAATTCACAATAAAACATTAATAAAGTCATAACCCTCAGTGCCCCTCAACATTAACTGATTTCAACGAGAATTCCAAAATAATCTCCTTTGATAAAAATTTGCCTCATCATTTAACTGTAGGCTTTTCATGTCATTGTTTTAAAATGATGTCAAATTAATGACGCGTATCATCAATCGTCATATTTTAATCTCGGATAAGCACCATAACACTCTTTTTTCTGAGCAAAAACAAAAAAATAATTCAAACTTTTGTTTTTATAATTTTTTCACCAGACCAACTGAAATGAATGCTTTCAAAACCATCCATACCAAGATGTTTTTACCCGAAAAAAATCTGTTGTTATGGTTTTCATAAAAAAAAATTCATTTTTCGGTAAGCATACATAAATTCTTTTATTACACAGTTCAATGGTTACGAAAATTCTTCGTTTTCATTCTTTATTGGATTTAATATTATTTTGTTCTCGATATTATAAAAAACATGCTCGAAAAAAAATCATTCAAATTTTTTAATATTTTCTCATCTCTGCTGTGTAACATTATAGAGAGCTGAATCAGTTTGTTGCAAAGTGTAATCTCAACAAGCCCTCGAGCGTTTGCAGGAATTTAATTTTAATGGGAAATATTTTTTCAGAAGCAACTTTTTTGGTGTGCTGCTAAAAAAAAGAGATGAAGAAAGAACAATTTGTGGGAAGCATTTGATTTAACTGTGATTTCCTTTTTTTTTTCGTACTCAAAAGAATTTTTTTTTTCACTCACATAGGAAGCAAAAGTGAAGAAAGAATTAAAATTAAAGAACAGAAATAAAGGAGGGCACTGCCTTGTTTTAAAGCAGTGTGAGAATTTATCAATTCATGCTAAAATCATTCCAATTAAATGCCTGCATTTGGAGCATTACATAGAATAAATAAAAAGCAAAACAGACTTTGCTTTAGGGCAGCATTCGTATTGCTTCACATTCCGATGAATACTCCAATGATTTTATTTATTATTCGCTTTTTATGCTTCATACTTTATATATTTCTTTTAAATTATCTCGCTTTCTAGTACTCCTCCTTTGCCTTATTTTCGCCTTCCGAAATATAAAAATGCTTATTGTGTTTGGACCTTTTTTGTGTGGTCGGAGTGGTCTGAGCGCATATTAATGATATTACAGATTATGCTAAGATTTAAAAGGGGCTTTTTTAATTAATGACGTCATGGACAATTAATGGTTGCCATCTTTATGTAGAGTTTAATCTTGGATATCAATTCAAATATGAGGGAATCTTCCCAAGTGCTAACAAATGGTCTCTATAGTCAAATGGTTAGATAGACAGGTAAAAATAGATAGCTGCCATGGGTTCGATTCTTATCAATTGTGCTGATTTTTTAAAAACAAGAATCTGCACAATTCACACGATATTACTGATAAGAACAGATTTCTGGAGATGTAAAGCACTCTTTAGTATGTCAAAAGATCATTTTGCGACTTGTTTAATTGCTCAAAGATATCTAAACCCCCAATTCCTTCCATTCTGACGTTCATGTCATCAGAAACTTTATTTAAAATTTCTGTTCCTAAACGTACCAAAAATAATCTTACTTCTACATTGAAAATTGTTGAGGCAACATCAAAAAATAATTTACAAACTTTCTTAGAAAGATTATGCTAAGATCAAGGCAAACCAGCAGGCAAAAATAATTTTTTTTAATATAAGCATCACTTTTGACAACTTTATTCCCCTTTAGCTGTTTAATTTTGCTAATTTTCTTCTACATTTAAGCTTCCGGCAGTTGTCAGAACCATAATACAAAAATTTTTTCAAACTTAATCCCCAAATCAATAACTTGCTTAAAATTAAAGAAACAGTCACAGACAGACAAAACGCTAAGAAAGTTTCATTCACTATGAGATAATCCGCGAGTAAACATTTCATTTCACCCATCCATAACAGAACAACGAAAAACCATCGATGAGAATAAAATCAAAGAAAGATCAGACGAAAAGAGATTAAGGAAAAATTAATTGGCGGTTTTTAATTGATGTTGTTCTCAATTGTGCTCGCAAAAAAAATATAATATTGAATAAGTATCGAAAAATATAAAGTTTTTTCATCCTACTCAGCCTGTTATGCTTTTCATGAAACGAGAAAGAAAGAAGAACATCAGAAGCAGCAACAGCAAACGACGTTTGATAAATGACGAGCACATTGTGTTTGTGGATTCTAAATTTCGTATAATATTTGCGAAACGTGTCTCAATTGATGGAATTCATTTTATCATCATATACTTTCCTTCTTGATTCTTACTCTTACTGTCTTTCTTTTTTTCTTACATTTCGCTTCACTTCTGCCATCCTCTTGATGAATAATCGCGGACAATTCGCAATAACTATACTACTTGTATAAAAATGATAATAGTGTGGTACGAAGACATAAAAGAGAACAAAAAATGAGAATAGAAGAAGAAGGAACTTTTTTCTGTTGATTCATCCAATCAATTTTGGAATGGAATAAAAGGACGATGGAATGAGAGCATAACATATATATACGCAGACAGACATTTATAGTAAGAATGAATAAAAGTGTATGGTATGAGATTGAACGAAATTCCATACGAAAGAGAATGAAAGCCAATTAGCGACTTCCAAAACAAGCAAATTTGTAATTGCTTGCGATAGCATTGATTAATGTCATTAAAAAGGAATTTTTCGTACGGAAAATATAACCTATGGACATCGTATTAATCACTCTTTGTGTTAGGATCGTAACATATAATGGTCGGAGACCATGAGAAAATTGACAATGTTGTCTTGCCTCTCATTGATTATCTTAAGTAGTGTCATATGTATTTTCCTCTTAAGATTTTTAATCTAGAAAAGATTTAGTGTTGTGTATTATGCCTTATCGAAGAGTCATGATCTAAATTGTTTACGCAATGCGAACAAAATATATTGAGTGTGAGCAATAATAGCGTCTCCTTATAAATTTGGAGCTAGTCATTTTATTAATCAGCATAAGCAACGCCGTTATTATTGATTTATAATCTTATTTGCATCGATTTAGTTGATTTTAGCACTAGAATGTGTAATGTTGTGAGCACACTTACTTAATGATTGAGACATCGACCACTGATAAGAATGGAGTTGCCTTTCCTTATAAAGGCGATCTTTAATTACTGATTTGTCTTTGAGCAACACATATTAAGCTATAGTTCATGCAGCAGCCAAGAGATCTACATACTTGGTTTTATGGAAGACGCTCTACACACTCTGATCTAATATTAGGAAGTCCATCTTAATATCGACTGACAGAGGCGTGGTTTGAAATTATTCTTTCTATGAATGGGAGACTTAAAACCCCAAAAAAACCCTTAGTCTATCTTTGATTTTTAACAGCCTTCTGATTCACGACACACTAGGTTCAAAAACTTTAATGATTTAATCCCATTTTATCTCAAGTTCCAAGTCTATAGATTTTTAATTTAAAAATAATATTAAGCTTGAGCAGTAAGAAAACATCATATATATATTTATCCACAGTTGAGGACTTAATGTGCTGCAAAACATTATAAACCACAGATCAAAAGTGATTCTACTAAGTCTATTATTATGGACACAATAAGTCCCTTTATTTCCATCCAATCTCATTTTATACTTGATGTTGTTATTCATAGTTACGCATAGATTAATGTAAACACATTAATAAATGAGCATTCGCTATGGAACGAGAGTCAATAGCCTAAGATCTTTTATGCTTTGTATAAAATGTCATGCACCATAGCTAGTAAGCAACCTTTCAAAAACATTAATTTATTTCTTTACTTTCTATCGTTCTCTTCCTTCCCTGCTATACTCATTTTGAACATTAAATTCAATCAATTTAAAAACAATTTTTTACTCTCTTCAAGTACTGTCGAGCGCGCGTTTACTTGGCACTTTGAAATAACGCTAACGCACGATATATACATTAAAATATTCTATACGATATATTATAGGCATATATCTACATAGAAAAATGCTGAAAATGATACCAACGATGAATCTGTTGTTTTTCTTTCTTCGTTTTCTCGCTCATTGATTAATATTCTATTTGCGTTTATATTATTAATTAATGATCAAAATATTGATAAATAAGTCATTTCTCATTTTGCTAATAGAGTGAACGAGCGTACAAGAGGTACTTGAATATGTGTCGGAGCTGAGTATGGATTTCATCAATTATCGCATTAATTAATGGCTGGATGGGGCGATTGCTCATAAATATAATACCGCGTTAAAAATTAATTTCTGGCGTGAAAAAATAATATTATCTCAAGTTATCTAACTACAACGCAATTGGATTCGATTCGATGATAGAATAAGTATGATTTGCTGTTGTTTAGGTTTGTTCTAATGAACTCTTTATAAATAGCTTCGTTACAATTTTAATTTAATTTAATAATGTTAATGATTTGAGAGTCTCATGGCGAGGGTTGTTAAGCAGTTCAATGATTCAAAATAATCAGCTTCTGTCAGAGTTGGGGACGTAGTTTCTTGTTCATTGTCAATAATATAAAAACAATGCTGGTGGGTTGTTCGAGTATTAGGGATTTCTTAAAAACCAGAGCTCGATATCGACTCGAGTTGACTCGAGTTGACTCGGGTTTTTTCGAGTCAACTCAACTGTTCTCTTCATACAAAAAAATAACCGAGTTGTCTCCAAGTCGACTCAAGTCGAGTCAGCTCGGAGTTTAAAACTATAGTTTCAGATTCAGGATTAAAGGATGTTGCACTCTAGTTCATGGTCTTGTAATCATCAACTTCTCGTCATTCATATTTAGTATCACAATAACATCTCTGAGCACATCCATGACTACAAATAATTACCCAAAAATAAATTAGACTGTTGAGTTCCTAGATCAATTTATTCTCCATAAGAAGCATCTCTCAAAAGAAGAAAGCTTCTCAATCTCACTTGATATACAATATCATTGAGAATGATACCAATCATCCTACTTCTAAGCTTGATTGAAACTCCTTGAAAGCTTTTAAAGATTTCTTTGTTCTCAGCAACAGCATCTTCTTAGAAGTTGAGAGTTGTTTGAGAAAATTTTTCTAAAATTAGAACTAAGACAAATTCTCTGAATTTTCATTTTCCATCTTGACTTTCTTATGTCAATTGCTTAATATAGAATGAGTTACTCAAACAATAAACTTTTTTTTCCGCTTGATGTTATTCATACAGCCATGAGTCAAATTATCAACTCCTTTTTCAACAAAATATTCTTAGACACACAAAATACCACGAAATTTCACCTTTTGTAAATATTTTCATCGTCGAAAAGCTTTACAATGCTCATGGGAATTTTTAACCTCACTAGGAATGTTAAGGATACTGTAAACAAACTGACTTTCTTAAAAACACATAATTTTACAGCATTAATGGTCCCGAGCGGCATATAGCTTTTGGCTGGTTGATTTATATTTTTATTATTGCGTATTTTATGCTGTTTTTATTAAAATAAGGAGTCCTCGCTTTGAGTAATGGTTTGAGACGAGAAAATTCCAGATAAAGTTTATTTTAATTATCCCAAAGTGTGGATACATGCAGCAAAATTATCGATAATGTCAAAGATAGCAAAAACATAGCACAATCACGATCTTAAAGCCTTAGTTCTTCCACATGCTGATAAAACCAACATCAACTTTTTTTCAAGAAATCAATTCAGTCACGTTCCCACCGCAGTCATGTGTTGTGAGGAACATGAACATAATTGCTATGAACTCCTATTAGGCTGTTCACTTATTACGTAACGCGAAAAAATGACTTCTTAGACCCCCCCCCCCCCCCCTCGTAACAAAATTTGTATGAAAAAAAAATTTCCTTGTTTGAACCGTAACAAAATCTTAGACCCCCCCCCCCCTCCCCCTAAAAGCGTTACGTAATAAGTGAATGGCCCCTAATGGATTTACTTAAATAAAATTTCTGTAATAAAAATAACAAAAGGAAAAAAACTTTTCTATTTGTTTCAATTTTTCAACGGCAAGTAAACAACCATATATGTACATAAATGTATGTTTAACTTACAAATGTAAACATTCTAGATCCAACACGGAAAAATCCATTTTCTCTTCTTTTTGTTCCTTTCAATGTTATGTTAAAAAAAGTCGAAATCACAAAAAAATAAAAATTTGTTAGATGAACTCAAACATATCTTTTTCAGTACAGATTCATCAAAATTGTAAATTGAGAGAGAGAGCACAGGAAGAAAATGTACCAAGCAGATAAACATTTAGTACAAACATTCGATAAAAAAAAAGTTCAGTTTATCTTTTTTATATATTTTTTTTTTTCTTCAACTTCATTCACATAATGCATTTTTAATTTATTTCTATGATGGAGAAAAGAAATAAGAAAGAAGGAATAAAATTGTCTATCTTCTAGTCTGGAAATATGAGAATTTGTGATACACATATGAGAGGGAATATATGTTTTTATTATGTAATAAAATTATCTTTAATGTGCGATTCATGAAACAAACTGAAACAAATATAATAATATTAAGGTTGAGAGTGAACGAGTATGAACTTCCTGGCTTTAGCTAGAAGAGTTTTATGTATATTGTAGCTATGAAAGGAGAATGAGATACTCATGTTTTGTGGCATGTTATGAGGAGACCTGTAAAAGCTCCATTAAGTAAGGTCTTTAAGTCAGGCTTTGTTGATGAAAAAGTAGCACATGGAGGACCAAAGAACTCATGGAAAGAGGCTGTTGATAGAGACAATATTGCATTTGGTATAGGAAATTGTCAAGCGGTAGCCAGTTTTAGGCTTCTGAGGGAGACCATGGATCACAATTGATCTATGAGGTCATCAAAGTAAGTTTTGTGGCATAATCATATGATTAGCTAAGGATAAGGGTGTAGATAAAGACTATGAAGGTTTGCTAGGTTCTGTTAAGAAAAAAATATGTAAACATACGATTTATGCTTTTAATTATACAAACAAATATGAGCCCCCCCCCCCTCCTGTGTTTAAAAATTCTGTATCGAATATCAAAGGCTAGGGTACACACCAAACGGCTCTAAAAGCTGGTTTTTAGTTACGCACATGATTTGATACACATCCAATAAATTACATTAAGCATGGAAGTTAAGTAAATTAATTTTCGAGTTCATTCTTTTTCACGTGAAAAGCAACGATTCCATGTAAATGAATGTCTTAAATTCATCAAATATAGGCATTATCATGTTACAGTAAAAAGAAGTGAAATATAATTATTTCATCTCTATCCCGCGTGTCTATCATATTTCATCCAACATAATCCAACTATTTAAAAACATCATAGAGCATCAATGAGACGAGAGGAAATGCTTGAGATTTATTTTCCTTTCTCCCACATCCAAATTCATTCATCACAGTGCAACATGGGCAAACATGAGTAGCATAAAGTGTATGTATGTTTTTGATTTCATATTCTTTTCATTTATGCTCATTAAAATAATTCCCGCACATCCACATTACAAATGGTTCAAAACACATTTTTTTCATTTATTTATCTTATGCGTAAAATTCTCTCGCTCATATTTTTTTTGGTGTGGGGTGAGACATGCTGTCACACCAGAAAAATAATAAATGTAATAAACAAAAACAAAAAATCACACACAAAAAATTTTTAAATTAATTAATTAGCTTGTTTGTTTATTTGATTGCATTTTATTAATTATTTGTGGATGCTCGCACATGTGGAATAATTTTTTATGTTAAGTGTTTGTTGATTTTAAGTGGTCACGAGTTTATTTTTGTAATATCTTCCTAGTTGCTGCTAGATAGCTAGCTTGTTTAGAGAATGAATTTTTAAATATTTATTAATCTTCTTTACAATTCTACAACTCGTAGCCGATAGCCTATAGCCCATAGTTGGAATGCTAGTATCAACGATCAGATTTAAGAAGCTAAATGAAGCTTAAGGCTATAAACTCTGCCGATAGGCATACGTCGCTATTTATTGAAAGATATGGAAGTTATAGACAGCATTTCAATGACAGCTGCCGGTAACAAATGCTCCCATTAGCCACCATTGACTTAATAACGCTTGTCAACTCTGCTGCAGCCCACACAAAACAATCTCAGATATTTTCAGACCACTCGATTCCCAAATTAATAATTCACATTTTATGCCATAAAATTAAGATACGGAAAAATACTCGTACTCTCAAATCGCAACAGACATATAAATGGTATAAAAAAATATGATAGAATTGTAAAAAAAGGAACTAAAATTTTTATCGACATTGCCACGAGAAAATAAATATTTATGTGAGTACTTGTGCACATGCAGTTAAAAAAATGTTGTTTTACATACATTATAATGAATTGTTATGCACCGAACGTGAACATAAAAATCATGTGTTATTAATTTTATTCAGTGTTCATCTATAAATAGCTTCCCTGCTGCTAGATAATATGTATAAGTATGTTTACTCCCGCAATTATAGAACATAATATTAGTAAGTTAATTTTTTGTTTTATCCATCTTCCATTCTCTTATTCATTTATTTTGTAACATGATGAGACAGAATGTAAAATTTAAGATAGATGGATAAAATAAATATGTATAAATGCTCGTTCTACATGGCTATAAGAAAAATAACTCCAAAGAAGAGATGAGAAAAAAATTGACAGAATGACATGAAATAATGACAGCTATGCCTGTTATGCTTTAAAGCGGGAGCTATGCTCGGTCAATTAATATTGTGAACAGTTTTTTTTGTTCATGCTTTGGGCACATCAAATGGAACTGAGTGTGATTGTTTTTATTACAAAAAATATTAGAATATTCAGGAGGAAATTTAGAAATTTCTGTGAAAAAATAAAGCAAATAGAATGGTTGAAAAATATATTTGAGATAGTTTTAGTTGTGAAAAAATTTACACAAAAATTCCTGACAGCATTTGGAAAAATGTAGAATATTTGATTTAAAATGTGAAATATTTTTTACTAGCTCGCATTTAATTTTATTAAATTTTTGAATGAAGCTAGTTTACTTATTAATTCTAAAATTTATGCAAAATCATTCACTTCATGTCAATTGAAAGGGATGTTTGGACTAGTAATTATTTAGTATACAGCAATATGTATCTGAATCTGCCATTGAGAATAAAGGATTTGGAGCAGACAAGTTGCTAGCCATGAGTTCGATTCCCATTAAAAATTTTAATATTTATCAAATCGATCACTTTTAACTTCATTGCTGACGTAAAATTTAACAACAAGTTCAGCTTGTCCTTAATCCCATCAATTATCCCTTAACCAGCCACATGAGGTCCATAAAAATACTTCAGCTTTACGAAACTCATCCCAAAATCGTCATCCATAAGAAATCTTTCATAATTTCCATAGCATGAGCATTTATACATCATTTGTTGGTTTTCTCTCTTCTTTTGCCTACCATTTTACTCAAATAATCATTCATAAAAATGATTAATCGAATTCTGAATGATTTTCAACATAAAACGATCGCATCTAAGGAATTCTGAAGGTTATCATTCAAGACATTGTATGACAAGGTAGTAAGTAATGTCGACTTAAAAATAACAGAAATAAGATATGAAGATATAAATTTGATCACTTGCTCCCAAAGCGAAATAAAAGTACATAAAAAAAATATTGTTTTAATTGTTGGTTCCGTGGAGAATTTTATTGCCATGGTAGTTAAAGAATTTGAAAGACAGACATTATGAGCACAATAAATACAACATAAATCATGATGCTGTTGTTTTGAAGTAAAGAAATCATTAAATAGATTAATTTCGAGAATATAGCTCCATCTGAATCTCGTGGGAATAAGGATTATTACTGTTCTGTATAGATATACTACTGACATATAAGATATCTTTAAGCGACTATGGTTTAATATTTTTCTCTCTTTCTTTATCTCTTTACTTCTGCGTGTGTGTGGCTGTACAATGGCAATAAATCAAGTGACACTTTTCGGTAATAGCTGTATAGAAATTTTTCACATTTATTATGAAAATTGCTGTTTATTTATACTTATATCTTTTACTCTTGTTCTTCTACATTCTTTTACTTTCGAAATAAATATCAATAACCCATTACGAGATGATACGCAAGAGGCAATTTTAATCGCATAGAGTGCCGGTAGATCTTGGTTTATGTTTTTAATATTTTCACCTGTTCTTGAACTTTATAAATAATTTTTTTTAATAATTTTTGATAGTAATTCTAATGATTTGTAGATATGTTCTTATTTTTAGATATATTGCAGACATTTGAAGCTATTTGTACAATGTTTCTCATTACTAGGATTAAAATATGATTTATCAGTTACTTGTGATGACTTCAACTTTGTTATGAGGTATAAAACTCATATAGCTTTACTTTTAAGAATACTAGCTTGTTTTATGGCAATTAAACCTAGCACTCCTAGCACCTAGCTATCTCTGAAGGCACCGTGAATGCTGTTTTAGATTCATAGATTACGAATAATAAGATTTGTGGTTAAATTTGTGTTAACTTAATAATTCCTAATACTGGAAGATTGACTCGTGGATTTATTCTCCGAGAATGAAATTGATCATTAATAAGGTAGATGACCAAATTTGGCTGTTGGTTGTTGACAAGATTTCTTCATACTTAATTGATGCACGCGTCAAAATTGTTCGACATAATCTCAACTTGCCTTAAGCATCAAAATTCCAATTTTGTAAAGAAAATAAAATTTTTAAAGCAATGACATTCTTATTGGCACACTCCATTCCTATTGTTTCAAAATTTGTATTATTAAAGCCAAAAACTAAGTGAAACAGAAACTCATTCTAATAAACTTAATATTTATTATGCTGCACATAAAAAGATTGAAATTAGAGTAGAAAGAGAATAAAAGAGAAATTAATGATATTACACATCGGACCCACATAAACAAATTTTTTTTCTTGAGAGGGTATTAAGTTCCTTTGGAAATTAAAAAGTTCCTTTCTTCTTATGTCTGAAACCTTGTTCATGTTAATACAAAGTCAAATGGAAAACTTTTCGTTTTGTGTATCATGTATTGTACATGGATATTATTGTTCCTATACATTTCAAAAGAGAATGAGAGAAGCTTAATAATGCTAAGATTTTATTTACGTTCAAACTTTCTTCATATCTTTTCCCAACCTTTTTTAATATCCCGAAAAGCAAAAGGATTTCATTTTTTTTAAAGAAGCCCATAATTAAAATTTATTTTGAATACTAAAGAATTTTAGACATTTATTAATAGCTGTGCTTATACATGCTTTCATTTTGGGGTCGTTCAATGACGGAACAAGAGTTTTGGTGCTCGAGGTCGAATCTTAAATGTAGGACCCTAATATGGAATACTAGGCCTCGTGTATGCTTGCTGGAAGTGCGTCGGGCCAACTTCGATTACCCAACTCGTGTATGGGTTTTTAGATGACCTTATTAACTTTAATATTAGGCTTTAGAAACAGCGAAGTTGCTTTTATTTACATTTTGGAATGAGCGTGGTACTTAGTTGTGAAATAATTAAAAGAAAATTTGACAAATAGGATACACACTATATGAATTTAAAAAAATACATTTTTCTCATCACGTAATAACCAAACGACCCCCTTTCTTGCACAGAGAATAATTTCCTATGTTTTGCATACATATACACTTGTCTAACAAGAGTGGTAATTATTGTAATAATCATTAATAGCAGCAGCGAAACGGTTGGGTTTGTCGTCTTATCAGAATTATAAAATCAACATAATCAACATTTCTTTCATTATCGTTAACGACTTATAACACAAAAAAAATATTAGAACTAAGAAAACATTATTTTTATGCTTTGCTGGTTATGTCGCAAGAAAGAATTTCACTTGATGTGCTAACCGGCACTTATTAAATGTTGGAATCTTAAAGATACCGATGAACGAATTTAAAAAGGGAGGTGAAAATAATTTTTTAAACAAACCGCTTGTTAAGCGACCTTAAAAATTTGATAAAAGTATGTTTCATTGTTTTTCTTATTCTTGGGATAACTTCCGGTATTTTTGAATAATCTGTTTAGAAGCTGCTATGAGATACTAAGCTTCTGTGGGTATAAAAAGTTTAAGATAATTTTGGGATTGTTTGAGATGAAAAAATAAGTTTATTTTAATTGAAATAAAAATTGCATGAGTTGAAAATATTTTTCGGATGTGGGAGGATGTTAGATAAATGCAAAGAAACAATCAACAAATATTTATTTTCAAAAAAATCATAAAAATTCCAAATTTAGACACAACAATTAAGAGTTTAGCTTCATTAATGTCACATTTCAATTATGCCTCATTAGCTGTGAAATAATTAGAAGATTATTATTATTTTATATCCTTTATAAATGATGCAAAAAAATCATTGAATGGAAAATAATGAGCTGAAGTATTTTCGCGGATCATTATGTTTACCACTTCTTCCTTGAGTAAGCAATTATTTTTTATTTCGAGATTTTGAATTGCAGAGATTTGAAATTGTTTTTGTAGCAAATGATTTGATGTGATCGATAAATAACATGTGGGAGTCGCTATCTACTGCCTACTTTTTCTAGGCGTACAATTCGTGACATATTATTACTTTTAGGAATTTGTTTGTGTATTGTTTGAACCTCCTTATTAAAATTTTAGACTGTTTGAAAATCAATTGATTTAGGGACACTTTCAATGTTGAATAAATTACACATTTCCAAAATTATTTTTAAAACTATAAATTATGATTTCATAAAAATTATTTGAATTTTTTTAGCAATTATATTTTTCATTTCTAGGAGAGGTGGGTGACTTTTTTTATCCTATGAAATTTTACAATGTTCAAAAATGTTTCAAATAATTTGATTCAAAAAAGCTAGTCTTGGAAGCTAATCTAAACATTCCAAAAGTATCAAAAAAAAATCCCTGAGCTTGTATGCATTAAAATTGGGATTTCACATTCAATCAGAAAAATTATATGCCTAAAACACAAAGAATTCATTAATTCAATCTTAATTCATACAAACTCAGGGATTTTTTTTTGATATTTTTTGGATATTTAAAATAATTTCTATGCCTTAGAAAAGAGTTATAAATATTCAAAATTAATTTGATTTAAACTCTAGGATCTATTACAACTTTCACTATACCCCTGTGTTCTGAGAGCAAACCGGTAACCTATCACATCTTTAACACAAAGTACAAAGCAACACCCCAACCCCTATCACATTTCAAGTTATAATATAAAAAGAGTTCATCATCCTTTTCAATATAAGTTTTAAAAAACTTTTTCTCATACAAATTTTGCATAAAATTATAATAAAACATCATAAACTTTCCCGTGTAACAAGAAGGAAAAATTCCACAACTCATGCAGTATTTAATAGTAGCACGATTTTAACATAATTTAAAAATTTTGAGGACAAAAACTTCTGAAGATATCTGTTGAAAAAAACCAGATAAAAAAAATATTTTAAAAAATTACTTACATTCTTATTACACTCTGTACATTCTCATAATTTCGTGTTGACAAGAACCATTTAAACTCCTCTTAACACTTTCACTGTGGAATTCCTTTACATTCACACAAAAAAATTATTTTCTCTTTTCTTTTCGTTGTAAAATTCCTAACTAGTCAAAAAATATATCGCTGTTATGAGACACGAATGAGGGTATGTTAATTTACATTAAAACAGACGAGAGTTGAATTTAATAAACTTTAAGTATCTGTGCTCATAAAAAAAGTTTTTCTTTTGTTAAACTTGTCTGCAGACACTTTTAATGCACCTTTTTTATAATAATAATTTTTTTCTCGCAATTCACTACCCACTTCTCACTTTCTTCCTGCTTGCTATACAATTTTTTATCATTAAAAAATTCATTCACTTAAAAATTCCTTCCTACTCATTAAATAGAGTCTCTTTTTTTCATGAAAGTATAAAATGAGCAAAAAAATAAAACGGAAAAGAAATAATGATAATCCTTGTAATGCACGAGCATGCACTGAGACTCACAGGCACCGATGCTTTTTAATAATTTTTTTTGCGATGCTCCTTTTTTGTGTTTGTTTTAAATTCACCCTCAAACCTAAAGATGGGCAATAATTTTTCATTAACTTTTTTTTTCTCACTCCCTTGATACTTGGCTTATTTTCCTTTTATTGTTGGCAAAAAGCTTAAACAGCACACTAACAGAGCTTGCTTGAGAGACAACTGTTAATAAATTGTTAAGACCGAAAGCACGTTCAACATATTCTACCTCTAATATTAAACTGATGTTCTGAACATCAAAAATTGTGCTGAGTCGAGCTATCACGTTTTATGTTTTTTGTTAAGAATTGTTGTGAATTGAGAGAAATGATATTTCATACTCATGCGTATATCCAATGTTTTGAATGTTTTTGACGTACTAGATTGTTGTTGCACTGAATGTTTCCATATAAACATTGTGTCTTGTGCCTTGTTTTGACTACAAAAGAGAAAAAAATTGGAAAAAGAGGCATTTTTGGTGATCCTTACTTGTTTATGCTTTACATACAAAAAAAAACCGTCTCGTCTTGATAATATTTTACATCTTATATGGTTTTCTAATTTTTCTCACTTTCCACATGATTTTCTCATCCATATCACATCCGATTCAATCCTTTATCACGTATTTTGAATTTAAACATTTAATATATTCTAATTTAACCCTTTCTTTAAACTGAGTATCTATATTTATTTACATTTATCATGTACTTTATATGTACTTGTACCCATCGATACGAAATTAAATTTGATAACATAACAAACTGGAAAATTTTTCTTAAGCGGTTTGTTTGCGTTTTAAAAATTTATAATGAAATATAAAGAATTAGCTTTAAGCCCCGGAGCATTCAAGTGCACTCATCACAAAAATATTAAATTTGATTACAATGTAAATTTTACTTCTTTTTTTATTAAACCCCAAACAGTATAAAAGTAATCAGAATGTTCAGCAAGGAAAAGGGGTTATTTATGTTGCTGTTGATTTCGTATAACCCTCAGCTGTTCATTGGTTAGAAAGTATTGAAGCTTTTGAATTTTTTATCGTTAGTTGAGAGCAAATTTTGTTTTCATTAGCTCCCTTCAGACACGAAAAATGGTAGAAAAACGCCTCGGGATGATGATTAGTGCGCATATTTGTTGTAAATCAATCAGACGTTCAATAATTGATAGGTTATTGAAATTTATGATTTTTAATGAGTATTAAATATGCATATCGATAGAAATTATTCAATGTTGTGCTGCTATTAACATGATCAACCACTGTGTCTTTGTTGTGTTCACTGGCCGTACAGATTAACCACTAATCCTTCAAAAACAAAGTTTATAGCAACTATACTGTTGAAACTTTAATCCTAAAGATATTTATGAAATTTTTTTTACACTTTTTGAAATATTGGCTTTAAGTTTAAGATCACAACTTTTTTGTTGCATCACCATAGGGGTCGTTCACTTATGACGTCCGAAATTAACGGTAATTTTTCAAAAAAGAACAATGGATTTCTTGGAATTTCTATTGTTCTTTTCTTGCTGACCCCCCCCCCTGGACGTCATTAGTGAACGGCCCCATAGTGAAGCTGAATTGTTAATTTACTTGATGACTGTAACTCACTGTCAGATCATGTTGAGATCAATTTAATTTTTTGATCATTACATTTATAAAGTGTAACAACAGCACGCGTTTTTACGGCAGAAGTTGCAATTTTTTTAAGGATTCCAACGTCGTTGGAGCAATATTTCAATATATATCATTTAAAAGTAATAATTACCAATGTCAATCATGTATGTGCCTATTTATTGTGAAATTTTAAACAAAAATAGAAACCTACATGAATCTAATCTAGGTTTTGCCTAGTCAAAGGTATGACTACGGTAGGCACTGCCCAGGTAAAAGCAAAAATATTGTTTAATTCTAGGCATTGTCATCGGCTGCCCCATATAAGGAGCATAACTAGCTTTAACAGTACAATCATAGTTTCTGACTTGCTTAAATACAGTTACTGCAGATTCTCGATTTGATTAGGTGTTTTGTTCCAAAAAAATACAGTTCAAATCAAATCGAGGAGCCCTAATAATTTGAATCAAATAAAATGGAGTGGGATAAAATAAAAATTGTACAAACCAAGTGACAGAGCCAGCAACAGAGTCAGATGGAAAGCCTTTTGTTGAAGCCTTTGCTCCATAAAAATCATAATCTAAAACCACACTTAATCTCCAAACCACCCCAAAACCTGCCAAAATAACCGATTCTTTCAACAGCATATTTCTTAAAAACGAGTTACATTGAAAAATTGATGAAAGTTGTAAAGAAAAATTACATTGCAACTGATAATTGAATTCATAGGTCGTCCAAATGGATGAAAGTATTATGAACATACACATCAGCTGCAAGTCATTGTTGAACAATCAATAATGAAACAATAAGACACAATCTCAATTTTTACATCTTACACATGACTCATTTTTCATTTTTAATGGAATTATTTTATTTCATGGTGGTTTTACTTTCATCCCTGAATCCCAAAAAAACACAAAGTGGTAAAGAGAGTGGGAAATGCTAGCAATCTGGGATATGCAAACATCAAATAATCAACGGGAAACAAACAGAAGTAATGTTGAAATGAAATTAAAGTATATATATGTGGATGTGGATGAAATAAAATCATGGTCTGCTTTTTTTATTGCAACATCATCATCATTGAAATCAGTATCCCTTACTCATCCCTCTTTCTATAATGTATTTTATGATGGTTTCATTTTTTTTCTAAAAATAAATAACTATGTGTGGTAGGTTCACATCTTTATTTCATTAATGAAACACAGAGATATTGGACTCGATTTATACGTAACTTATTGACAATCGTATCAATTTCACTTTGTGATTAAATTTATTGTCATTTTTAGCAGTCACTGGCTTTTTCAATTTCCTCTAAGCTGAATCCAAAAAAAAATGCCATAAATGTCATAACAAATAATAGAATTTTTGTGTGTTCATATATTTATACACACGAATGGTGTGTGGATATGTGTATATGTTTATCCACATAACTGTTTAGTTATTTATTTTTTTTAGTGATTTGTTGATGGGCTTTTTTTTGCTCCTGTGATGTGGTAGAATAAAGCCATTTATTTTTTCAATGCCTTTTATTTGTTGTAATATTTTCAAGTTGCTCTGGGTCAGTGAGTAAACAATAGGCTGGTTGAGTAGCATATGAAAGGATATTAAATCGAGTTTAGCTTTAACTTTCCTGATAATTCAATGTGAATGAATTGTGATTCTAAAAATGGATATTGCTAAAATTTGTTGTAGCTTTTTTCAGAAATTGTATCTTAAGCATGAAGTGCTCCACTAATATCAAGAGAAAACTATTGGTCAAGACGAAATACAGTCGGCAGTACATACTATTATTAAATTGTTTTCCTTAAAAACTATTTAATTTTCCTTTGCATTTAGCTTTAATACCAATGATTTTAATATTTTTGAAGCAACTCTATAATATCTCTAAACTAATATACCTGAGCTCAGAAAATCTGAAAATTAGACATAACTTAGAATCGATTTTATTTTTTATATTCTGTACAGTTTCAATGACTTAACGAATCATATGAAAATTGTTGGAATTATAGCGATTCCATGGAATAGCCGATCAATGATAAATCATGTTACAGAAAACAATGTAACTTATATATGCGATTAAGCCATACTATCGACCATTCCCCGACCAAGCAGTTAAGTGCCTTTCTGGTTGAATAAGTAAGACGCTTGACTCAAATTTGGTATGGTAAGTCGAGATCTTCGGTTCGAATCCAGCCTTTTACAATTTTGTTCTTTTTCGGAAGTTTAGATACTTCGACTGCTTAATGCATGAGATCAAGCCATAATTGGGCATTTGGGCAATATTGGATCAAGGAACGGATCAGGAACTTGAAGTGTAACGGGAGAAATAGGAACGAGAGCTACAAGATTACCTTACAATGGAATATTGTTAGAACGGACCTGAAATGTATCACGTCACGCCCAAAGAAGATTGAAACGATAACCTGAATTTAATCTAAACCTAGATTTGAAGATTGGAAGCTTGATTCTACATCACCAAAATGATATGAAATTACCACTAATCAATATAAAAAGTAAACATGAATAAATACGAATTCTTATGGACATTAAGGTCGACAAATAAATAATAATAATAATTTTTTTTGTCATCTATGTAGAAGTTTTGTGCATTATCTTCTAAGGGGCCGTTCACTTATGACGGGGTGCTCTTGGAAAATATCTCTAAGATCATTGCCGATTGAGTTTGACTTTAGTCATTCAAATTTTTAATTTAATTTTCAATACTTATTCTATGTCACTCATAAAAATCTTGCTGCTTATTTCAAAAAAAAAAATAAAAGAATCCAACCATAAAAAAGCACCTGTTGTATTATAATAGTTGCAGCTGACAAACATTCCGATGTGTACTTGATGTATGTATACATATCAATATGTATTAAACGATTAAACATCTATTTAAAAAAAAATCACTAATCGATCCGCTTTGGAATGTTTGCATAACTTCAATAGCAACAGATATTTATTTATACATGAGAAAGGCAAAAAGGAAGAAAACGAAGGAATCAAGAGTGAAAGCAGCAAGCTATGAGGAGAAAAAAAATGAATAGAGAAAGTTGTTTGCATATACAAGGATAAAGGCAAATATTTAAATTCTTTTTTTTGTGCTTCCTCTAATCTAACAAAAAGATATTTGTGAGAGAAAAGAAATCTCGACAGTACAATGCTCTTCTCCTTCCTTTAGTTACCTCTTTGCTAAAGGAAATTTTTTGAAAGAATAAAGTAGAAAAAAATTTATATATAATTTATATTCAATAAAAAGGTCATGTGAATTCTTTCACATTATCCCCCTTTGGCATCGTGAGATGAATAAAAAGCCATTGTCCAAGTTCAATAACAACTACTTTGGGGATGAAAATCGTTTCTCCTTTTTTCTCTTTTCTTCTCTTCTTAGTTCTATTGATTGACGTATAACATGTGTATTTTCAATCCTCATTATACATGTATTTTGTCAGTTTGTTTAGCAAAGAAATTGGTGCTGTATGGGTGTTGTATCCTTCCAAAGACTTGTGGGAATATTAAGGTAACCAACATGAAAATTTCATAAGAAGAATAAAAGAGTCTTGAAAATTCTTTTATACTTTTACTTTCAGTTCCTAAGACTTTTTTTTTGTATCAAGTGCCAATGGGTGTGTTTTGGAATGGAGCCAATAGGTTACGACGAATTTTATTGTTTTGAATGAAAATGAATGTAAAAATTTTGAAGTATAGTCACATTAGCAGTTTGTTGCATAGTTCTAGAAACATTCACAAATGACAGTTAAATTTTATAAATCAGATTGTTTGGATTTTCTGAACTTGATGTAAAAAAATTAAAAAAACATGAGAACGAAGGGGGTCAGAAAAGTTGACAGATATGGACTTCTTTCCACTTTGTAATTTGTTGGAGCTTTTCACATATTAAATCAATCATAAATGATGATGACTTCTAAGCAAACTAAGGAAATAGAGTAAACACTCCTGAGATTTATCAAGGATGTTAGAATTATAAAGTTCTAGATCTAAAGGGATAGTACAACAGATCTTAGATCTTAGTGCCATTTTGTGTTCTACGAGCCCTATTGTAAATTTTATGTCCCACACAAATTTCTTTCAATGTGTCACAAAGTGTTTTATTTTTCCAGGAGCATGATGCATAGAATATTGCGCTTGCATGTGATTGACCTGATCTTTGAAAAAAAAAACATTTCCTAAATTCACCTTAAATTTTTCAACGTTAAGCAGGGCCAATGTTAAGACAGATAAACATTAAAGGCAAGCAATATCGAATAGAAAAGATGACAAAAACTGTCAAAAGTATAAATATAAAGGAAATAATCTCAAAAAAATAAAAAAAAATATTAAAAGCAAACATATCAAATATAACGTCTGTAACAGCTAGGACTGTACTGCACCAAAACCACCTTTACATGAAAAAAAGAAATTAACTGTCAATTGAGTTCACTGATCGGTACACATTGAAATGTTTGCCACCGGGTTGATAGTATAATAAGAACAAGCGTCAGCCGCATAGAAATTCATTCCAATTGGAACATTTCAATAAATTTCAATGTGTGTCGATCGGGTCTACATTTTTTTATGCTACTTTCTTTTAATACTACCAAAACTTGACACATTTGATTACTTTCAAACATGTTGTCGCATAAATCAAACAAACTTAACAGCATCTGATCAACCTTATCTGAAAATTGCACTCAAAGTAAGTTCAATAAACTATCAAAATAAATTATCAGTTGGCACACAAATTTGTTGAAAAACGAATAAAGCACTGGAATTTTCTAATAAACAAACAATCCATTCGGGTGAGGGGATTAGGATGTAAAATAAAATGTCATAAATCTCCACAGCAAATTTTTCTCTAGTTTTTCTTTTTTATCGCTTTAGAGCAAATTTTTCGAGTTGGGAGAAAGAAATATGGACGATCAAGATACCGCACATAAGTATTACCCTAAATTTAGCATGAGAAAGGGACAGTCTCAAAATATTCAATAAACTTTTACAATAATTTTATTGCGTTCTTATCTTTCTTTTTCAATTTCTTTTTCTTTTTTCTTTTTTTACATCTTTTTACTCTCTTTCTCCTTTTCAAGAGCTCTTCAGATATTACACAAAGCTAAAAGTCACAAGAGCAAAAGTATGAAAAGAAATGGAAATTACCCCGACCGAAACGTAAATGAGCCCTTTGAGATTAAAAAATTCTTTGCTATATAAAAATTTTATTAAGCTTCCATAGATTCACATAGAGATCCACAAGAAATCCATAAACCAAGAAAAAAGTATGCAAAGAAGATATGGAAGGGAAAATACTTTTTTGTGAAATAAAATTTAACCACAAGCATAAGAAGAAATTGGATGGATTTGTTAATTTTTTTGCTTCCAAAAAGGAGTCAGATTTATTAATTTTGCTTAACTGCTTGTTAATAATTTTTTTTTCTTAAAGATTGAAGCCATGCTGAGAAAATTAGCTTAATAGACACAAGCCAATTTGTCCCAAAGGAGCAATTTCTCTGCCTGAATTGATTTAATTTTTGATTCAACATGGAATTGTGGGTTTAGTACAAATGAAAAGTCAATTTCTTGGGTACCGTTGGGGTTAATACTCGCTTAATTATCTAAGGTGCTCTTTATGGAATTCAATTTAATTTCTTTCAAAAATGTTTAAGATGTGATCACTTTTGGATATCCAAATCTTCTTGTTTCAGTATTTCTATTAATTTTTAAAAGAGCTATCCCGAATGGCACAAATTGGTTAATCGATCCGAAATCCAGCACCAAGCTGGTGTGACTCTGGTATGGTGCTTGATTTGATTTGAAGCCAGCATCATGCTAGAGTCATGATAGCTTGGCGCCAGATTTCTATTCAATTAACCGTTTTGTGCTTTTCGGGTATGCGAAAAATCGCATTATTTGTAATCTTTTAGAATCCAGATACTAATTATACTTGTGTTTATGGACTGGTAAGTGATATAAATGGAGGGAAGAGGAGCGGAGGTGATTTAAAATGTTTAGATCGATCATAACTACAATTTTTGTCTGTCTTATTTTTAAACGCTTCTGCTTTTAAGTAGCTCATGGTATAACTATAGTCAGTCTCGAATAAACTTAACTAGATATTGAATAAAGGCTGATGTCTTACTTGACACTTACTTTTGACCTTTTGAGCCTCAAAATTATGATTCATCCCCACTTTAAGATACAAAAGAAACCAAATCTAATCTTTGTCTTGTTCTTTCTTTTATAAACTTAATTATCATTAGCATCAAAGTCACATTCTGCTTGATAAAATCACTTACTTCACTTGACTTCAAAAAGATGAAAAAGAAAAATCTTCTCAGCACCATTACATAATGAATAATATATAATGTTAAATTCGTCATTTACCCAAAAGATACGACAATTGAAAAAAATTCAATTACGATTTTCCCAGCAGAGACAATGAAGTAAAATCTTCATCTTCATGAATATTATGTAATGCAAAGTCTGATTCCTTAAAAGTGCGAAGAGAAAAAGTTTTGTGCGCTATTTTAGGAACAAAAAAATTTAAATTAGATTTCTTTTTTTTGGAGGGATAACAGTAGGAATGATTTTGCATAGATTTGTGAAATTTTAATAAATTTTGTGCTATTGACAAAAAGGACTTTGAAACATTATCATCTTACAGCACAGGTGAAGCTAGTTCCATCTGTTAAGTTTCAGATGAGTTTTACAAGTAAACTGAGTCGCAGTTAAGTAATGAAAATATATAGTACATAACAATGATTTACTGAAAAATTGTGTAGCGTATCAGAATATGACCTAAAAGTTTTAAATTAAAAAATCCCCAACAGCCTATCTCTTATCCAGCAGCCTTATTCTTCTCTGTTTCTCGTTTATTAATTTCACATTTTCTCTCTTCTTTTTGACTTATTGCCTTGACAGTTCCTTGGTACTTTTTTTTGTTCTTTTCTTTCACTTGCGCTAGCAATTTTTCGTTAAATTCATTTTATATACTCCCCAATGGAATGTTTAATTTTGACATGTCAAGAAATTTTTCTGTTAACATCATCATTTATGCTTCAACATTTTTTGTATGCTTCTGCTGAATAAGTACGGTAAATATATGTGCTCATGTATATACTTTTTGTGTAATTATTTTTCATACTGTTACATTTTAGCACGAGTTTCAGGAATAATGGATGTAGCTTCTAGTTTGACTAGCTGGGTTTATAAATTTCTTTTCAATTAATTCTACAAGAATGATGAATTTTTACAAAGTGTAGAGTTGAAGAGTTTAATCCCTCAAATAATCAATAGAGAGCTTACTTCCAACGTTGGTCGTAGAGATCAATTATTATCTGTGATTTGCATTTGAGAATGGCCTTAAACTGTTTTTTTAGCTGATTAAATAATAAATAAATTTTAGCATTCAGACCTTAAGATCATATCTGCGCGTTATATATGTTGTAAAACCAACGATAGTTTAACGAGAGAGAGAGAGAGACCTCACGCTCAAACCTAGAGCTACATTTTATAGAGGGATTCGTACCACTCGCCTGATGGCATTTCTGACTTTACCCTACAAAGGAAGGCTGTGAGCCTCATTTCCAGAAAAAATAATTAGAAAAAGAACAAATGAAAATTTTCCCATGCCGAGTCTTGTGTCTCGCTGTGTCAGTATTTCAATAATTAGGTACTTTGGTACCTAAACCATTCAGCCACCGAACCACTTCAGCTCACGCTCATAGCTGATTACATCTTGTCAATAACCTAGAGCCGGTTTGTAGGGTTAATTGCGTTTAATCGTAAACAACTTTACAGTTAAAATTAAATTATGTTCTGGGGTAAAAATAAAATTTATCCGAGACTAAAGTGAGCCTCAGGAATTGGTCCTATTTCTTGAGGCCTCTTGGGGAGCAACGATTACTTGGATAACTTAGCATTATTAAGGTCGATCAGAGGGAAGTTATTAAGTTTCTAGCCTGTGATCACTAAATCATCATTATAAGTTTTCAGATATAGCTGCATTGAGCCATTGCCTAGTATTGTTGTAAAAATGCGTCATATGACCAACTTCCTCTCAAATAACTCCAAAACTATTTAACAAATTTTTTTGCTCTGCTATCCTCTTCGTAACACGTCAGGCATCATTTATTGCACCTAGAAATTTTTTTTTGTGTGTGCAAAACACACATACAGTGGACACATGCAGTTCCATTGTATCTCCAAAATGTTTTGTTCGCGTAGATGTATGATGATTACATTTCATTTTCTACAACCATTATAGAAACTTTATTTCTCTTTTTTTTCTATAAAACTAACACCAGAGAAAATACTCCGAGCAGATTTTGACTTCCAAATTATTTTTTTTTTCGGCATTCAATGTGCTAGCCTTGCTTTATTGTTCGACAACGAGTCAATTTTCCGGTCTCTCTAGAACAATTTGATATGTGATGATGAAATATCGGGGTGCTAAAAGGCAATTAGTCGATAACTTCACCGAAAAAATAGCGAGAATAAAAAAAAATAAAAATTATGATGCAAGCTGTAAAATTCCTTTACCCTCTATTTTTTTTACACTTCCGATGATTTTTCTCTCTCGCTCACTCACTCTTTTGTCAATTGCCTTTCGCCCATTCATTTATTTTATACAATAGCACAAAAGATTGAACGGAACCGTTTGCCATAATAACATTAACGACAATTTTTTTTTTCTTTTTCCTACTCTTACATGACTTTTTTTTTCCTTACCATTTTCATATGACCTACCGCGTGAGAATGCAAAATCCCATAAATTATTGTGGAAAGAAAAATTGCGAGCAATGAATAAATTTACAGTTTTTCTCCATTCTTTCGTTCTTTTCAATGACGATGATGACGATGCTGTGTAGTCTTTAATGTCTTGTAAATATTTTCTCGAATCCTTTCTTTTTCCTCCTCAACATCAGTCCACTTTATTTCCTATTTAGATCCAAGCACATATACATTGTATGATGTCATGTGATACTAATAACATAAATACAATTATGTGATATTATGAGTGATGTTGTGTTGAGATTTCAATTAACTTAGATGATATTAAATAACACAAGTCAAGGATGAAGTCAGGGGGAGTCTAGTGGTGTAGCTAGGGAAGGGCTAATGAGGACCTTATGATTTTTTATTGGGTGCTTAAAAAGGCTTGCTTGGAGTAGCTTGACTTCTATAAAGTTCCAATTCTGTAGAAATTGATCAGGGGTCTTTAATAAATGACGTCACACATGGGGGGAGGAGACAAAAAACTCTAAAATCTTTTGATTGTTTTGAAAAATAATTATTTTTGCATGTCAGTTATAAACGACCCCTTGGACCCCTTTCCATCTCAGAATAATTTTGGATCTGACACATGCTCCATGTAACTTTAATGACTTTCATTTCTAAAGAGATGATATTTGCGTCTTTTTATGCATGACGCACGCACATGATTGCATAAATGTAGTCTAATTCTTTGTCATGAATAAACTTTGTTGTAAGGGAAACAAGTAAGTATTTATTTAAGTATATACTTCTCAAAGTAAGTTCAAAACTATGGTATTATGTTACGAGTTGACACACATTTCCGCTTAAAGTCGTGAAATTCTTATATGTTCATTATTTTCAATATAACTGCACGTTAAGTTTTTGTTCGGTACTCAATTTTAAGAACATTTTTTCTGCCTCTTTCCTTAAGAATGAGAAGAAGAAGAAGGTGGAGAAGAAAAGAAGATTGTTTCTATTGTTTCTTAATAATGTTACTCGTACTTACCTTATTCTTTAATATTCTTATTGTTTATGACTTCTTAAAGGTAATTTAATGTTTAAAAGTTTTTGAGACAGTTTTTGTTAAAATATTTTAAGAATTAGTTAAGGTTTACTATTGTGTCTATAGAATTGTTTAAAAAGAGAAGCTATTGGGCGTTAAAAATTTGTGAAATAGTTGGAATTTAGACCAAAATAGTTACATAATATATAAAAAATTTATAAAACAAATCAAAAATCGTTCAATTTGCCATAAAAAATTTCAAACAGCCAATAAGAAAAATAAAGTAATTGTCACCAGATGCATATCATAATGCCCTCAATGTTGCATTAATAATGATATATTGGTCCGTCCACTAACCAATTTTTATCCCTAGTTTTTTACTACATTTAAAAAAATGTAATATATTTTAGGAAGCGATTATCGAAAAAACAATTTGCACTTCTCTTTAAAGAAGCAAATTCGTAACAGATTGTTCTTTTTTATTACCAGGACCACCATTGTACTGTAACCGATTGATTAGTCATGGCTGATTGTAGTCGTAAATCTTTGCAATTATGAAGTTGTCAAAAGTTTTAGATCTGAGTACTTTAAAAGAACTCCCACGATTTAATACAGAACTGTTAAGAATCATAATCAACTGTCACAACTCGAGATAGTAAAAGTGTCTGAAAAATAATTCTTATGTGAACTTGGCACGAACATTTATTCCTTTTCATAGATATCCTGAATAAAAGTGACAATGTAAGGAAAGACTAGTTCATAAGAAATCAAATTCAGATTATTAATAAAGAGAAGCAGTAAGTGGAACTGATTTAACACTCAATAGAAAATCTCTTTTGCTCTTCTACATCCGTATCACATAGTTTTGACCCTATTCGATAGATTTCTCATTTTACGATATATATATACTCAATGAATATAAATAATTTATGATTTTTTATGTTCGGAATAAATTGAATATATTATGTACTTGATTCCCTTGCTATATCTTTCTGCAATATAAATACAATTTATAATCTCTCATAAATGGACAAAAAAAAATCTCTTGCAAAATAAAAAAAAAAATATAAAGTCATTGATTTATCCATTCAATTGCTATAGAAAAATGAAGTCCTCATCATGTTATTATGTTAAATTATTTTTTGTTTTGCTCTTGTTGCTGTGCATTGATTTTTTTTTTATATCTTTATATTTTATTTATAGTCAATTTTTTGCAAGATATGAAGGGGAATAACGCAATTTATTTTGTGTATTGATAGAGACAGAGAATGACAAGCTGAAAGATATATAACGATAGGGGTTGAAGTAAGTACCTATTTTCACGTTAATCTTCATCCTGTTCGTATCGCTTTTGTTTCATACAAACATAATTTCAAGTATCAGCTACTGAAGTGGGATATAAGATACATGCACGAGCAATTCAATAGACGATAAACTGATTTCTCTTAATGATCAGATACGTGAAAATTTGTCATCTTAAAATCTAGATTCTATACAGAATAAGGCTCACATGAACAAACTTTATAATTGCTACCAAACAATAATGATAAAAAAAGAAATTATAAAAATCCAGTGTTTAATTGAGTGACTTAAGCGCATTTTTGTCGCAACAATCAGTAAATAATTAAGAAATCGAAATGAATCAGAAAATGACTCCAGAAATACACTCTTTAAAAACAATAAATAAAAGCATTTTTTGGCACTCGTTTTTTAAAAATTCAAATTGTATCGTTTTTTTTTTAAATTTAAAATTAATGAGGCAATAAAAAAATTTCTTAAGGTTTCACTTTAAATCAAAAAGTAATTACCCTGTTTTTTCGTTATAAGCTACTACTCGTTACTAAGCTACTAGCTTAGTAAAGTTTTTTTGAACTTGAAATTTTTTTGTAATCTTTACTAAGCTACTACCAAAAATAAAGTATAATTAATCTTTTTCAACTTTCTTAGTATCAGTTTCAATGCCTTATGACATTGTCAATGAAATAAAATCGAGAAGATAGCAAAATTTCTTTAATTAAGTTAAAAAATTCAAAATTTCCATTGAAGTTCAATTTCTTTACTAAGCTACTACTCGTTACTAAGCTACTAGTGAGCCAAAAAAATCACTTTTTTATTCTTCTAAGCTACTAGTTTATAACGAAAAAACAGGGTAATAGCATTTAGCTATGATTTCAAGCATTACTAAGCTACCCTTGTAATTAAGTCTGTTACATGTATATACGATGAATGAGAGATTGCAGCAAAGCCTTCCTTATGCAAAAAATATATTTTTAAAGAAACGAAAGAAGATCGAACGAAATAAATTGAATTAAAGTTGATTTATGAAGCAAATTAAACTTACTTTAAGTCGATAATCAGCATAAAAAATATCAGAAAACAGGAGCAGCGAGTCACTAGACAATTTTAAATCAATTATTTCACGATCACTTTATTAACAACTGAAAAAATTATTTTATTTGAATTTTTTTCGTTGTTTTTACGGTTTTTACTTTGATTTTAAAAAAATTCAAGAATTGCTTTCAAATATTTAATAGCCGTTACGATTTGAAATACAAAAGTAAGTTACAAATCTGAAGTTTCTTTAATTGACTTGATACTTGATAAAAAAAAACTCAAATATAAGAATGATGGCATAAATAGAAAAAGCAATAAACATAATGTTAAGAATGAACTGAGCTCGTGTATAAAAAGGAAGGTTAAAATGAATCAGTTAAGCCAATTCCACAAAAATAGAATCTTAAAGTGCCTTAATTCTATTTCCATTGCACATCAATGCTTGCCAATTGATTGTAGTCTAGCATTTACATGTATGAATAAGTAAGTACATAAACAAATCGTGCGCAAATATTGAAAACAGATCCGGAAAAGAGGTTCAATTTTGTACATCAAACATAAGCAGTAAAGGCTAAATATTTGGAAAATAAATTCCCCGGAGGCTACATTGAACATTTTTTTATTCTTTTTATTCTCTTTTGTGATATATGAAAATGTGGAATTGAAAGTGATTTTTCATATTTTCTAATATGGTTGAATTTTTGGTGATAATTTTAGGTTTAAGAATTGTTTTAGTTTTGAATTTAAATCATTTTTATAATAACATTTCCGACTGTTATCTTCAAAAGTTGTCATTGCTCTACTTACTCTGTAACTATTGATTGCTTTTTGGGAATCAAAGCAGCTTAGTACAAAGCACTCTCAAGGACACCAAATATCTATGACTTCATCATAAAACACTTTGTAGCTTTGAAATTGTTGACTCAAAAACTCATAAAACTTGATTTCGATTCTTTATAGCTTGAAAAAGTGCAGTCATAAATTTTCACTTCCTCATGAACTTGCTGAAAACAATTAATATCCTGACACTCGTCAGCAATTATTTATTCAAATTCTGACAATCTTCAGCATGAAAACATCAAAAACTTTTCCAGCAAATGAAAAAGCACCGAATTTCCGTTGTTACTTTATCTTGTGATGTAAAATGAAATAAATGCACATCACAGTCATCTTAATATGATGTTTTTTCTTATTGTATTTAACCTTTTCCAACATTTTACGTCTATATTTTTGACTTGTGAAAGTAAGTGAGTAAGCAAACATGCAATTTTCGTTCTCGTCTTACGCTTGCCTCCTTTATCATACTGTAAAATGAAGTCATAAGATGAAGACAAAGAGAGCAAGCAGAAAAAAAATGCCATAAATTTACATTTGAAAATAAATAAAGATGTTAAAGCACACAATGAATGTCAAATATTAAAACTTCTCCCCAGCTTCCTCATCGTCTTCCATCTCATCACAACTGTTCTCGCGCGTCGCAACATTCATTTGAGATTCATTTATAAAACTTTCTCAAGAGACAAATAAAAAATACAATAACAATATGAAGGAAGATGAAGAAGAATAGACAAAATGATAAATTTTCAAAGATGTGAAAAATTGGCATACGTTTCAGGTCGTTTTTGTTTCCACTGTATCTCTCGCACACATCTTTAATGTACATTAAACAGTCAGCATGACAAAGACAGAGAAGAGAATTAAGGATATAAACAGGAACGGTAGGGAAGATACGAAGTGAAATAATGAAAGTGATTTAATAAAATTGCAGTGTACTGACTGGATGTGGCAGAGCATCCCCTCACGCTCATTCACATAATTGTTTGTTATGACAACTTCTTTTGTTCATTTTGACGTTTTAATAAAAAATGAATTTTTTATGAATATTTAAATGTTTACCTGACGAGGAAAAAGAGGGGTTATTTGCCATTAGTTCATGTTGTATTGACTTTGCATACACCAGTCAGATTAATTCAGTTTGAATGGCATTTTGATGCTTGTGGCTCTTGAACGCAATTTAAATAGAAGGGTTGAGATTCTTTGGATTGAAGTAGCTATTGCCAGCCTATGCAATATCGGGCAGGTCAGTAGACATGTAAATAATTCAATTGAGTGCTTTCGTAGTGCAGTTTTCAACAATATTGGTAGGCACACATTAAAGTGTTGAAACGACGATCAATATTTAATCTCAAAGTCAATTTTAAATGGCTGTCAATAAGCTGGGCTTGGTTTTGACTAAACTAAGCTTTCTATAGTAACAGGAGCAGACTTTATGGATGGCAAGAGATCACTAAGAAGACCGAATATCTCGTGGATTGGATGTGTTGAAAAGGACGCTAGAGTCCTTAATATTGCGGACTGGCAGAAGGTTTTTAAGGATAAAGCTGTCTTCAGGCGATCTCCAAGCGCGGTAACGGGCCCACGTGCGCTTCAGCCAAGGAAGTAAGTAGGTAAGTAAGCTTTCTATGGACAGTTTTTCGTTTTTTGCCTAATAGGATGCTTTCTCAAAGTTTTGTGTTTCTGGAAGTTTTAAGAAACTTACCACAACTGTTTCATCTTATGAAATCAAGACAACACTTGAGCTTTGGCACACTAATTAATGTAAGGAACGGATCAAGGAATTGTTTAGGGTTGCTTAAGGTGAGTTTGAGAACTAACCCGAAAAGCACAAGTTGGGTAACTGAATGAAAATCCAACATTCAGTCGTAATGACTCTGGCATGGTGCTAGCTTCAATTTAAATCCAGCACTATGCCAGAATCACACCTTTTAGGTGCTGGATTTCTGATCAATTAACCGACTTGTGCCATTCGGGTAAGATTCAAATAAAGAACAACCAAATATTCTATGAGTTCAAATATGAACTCAGAAGTTTACAGTCAGTCAAATAAAAGACACAAGACAAGCTCAATTTTGCATACACTTTAAATCAGCACATTAAATTTTAAAGAAGCAGCAACAAAAAACATAAACAAACATTATATATTCACCCCTTTCTCAGAACTGACAGCCTTTGTTTACATCCTATGCGATGTTTCGCTTTAACATTTAATGAGATCCGTTTCATCCTTGTAGACCTAGTTTCATAGTTGAAATAGACAAATAAAATAAAATTAATTGTCAATTAAGGATGGATAATGTTTCTCATTGTTTATTTTGTTAGAAAATGGGAAGGACGAGAGACTGCGACAAATAATTATTCAGTTTTTCTATTAAGATAATGAAATAAACATAAAACGGGGATCGGAATGGAGAAAATATTCCCACATTTGCCGCATCTATCCCTATTCTTATTTATATGTCTCATGCTTTTGACATGTCAGATATGAATAAAAAGTTTTTTTTTTCTCGCTTCTTTTCAGCGGCACTTCAAAAAATATAAATATCCACTTCAGTCATCATGATATGCATCCACTACTCCAAAAAATAGCAACGAACCGTAGGGATTTATGATAGCAATAGCCTGAAATTCCCCTCGACTTGTGACTCTCATCCATTTGCGTTTTTTGGAACAGTTTTTAATGAAGAGTGGTACTTAATGTCTGCGATTTGTCTGTTTGTCTGTCTGACTCACTGGCTGAAACTCATGCGGAGGAAGTTTAATTTCTCATTGAGATCCATTATAATTGGTCTCTCTTAAATGAAGAGCGAATAATAGGACCAGTTCTATTCAACATATTCAAGATGAGGCAAGAATGATGTCCTATGTATCTCTAGAAACCGACCCCTGTGACTATAAGGATATTATTATTATTATTTATTTGTCGATGTTACCGTCCGGAAGAATTAGTATTTATACTAGGGGTTCTAAAATCGGGAATATTCTCGGGAATTCCCGGGAATGGAAATCCCGTTCCCGTTCCCGTTTCCCGAAAATCTGTCGGGAATATTCCCGAAATTCCCGTTTTCATACCAAAAAAACCGACAATTCAAATTATTTTATTTTTTATTTTTTATTTTCCATGAAAAAAACTACAATTTAAAGGAAAAAACTATAATAATGAAAACATACGTTAAGGAATTTAAGAGTTGAAATATTAAACTCAAATTTGAGTGTCCATCAAGTAGAACGGTGACCTAACGAATTAAGTGATGGACTATATATGGGTTTTTTGTGCTATTTTGTGAAAGCAGAAAAATAACGTTTTTAAATTTTGTGAAGTTGCCAGTTCTGAGATATGAGCATCTGAAAACGGAGCTAGGGCCGATTTTTTACTTTTAACACTTTCGACTGTAAATCTGACAAGGCTTAACGAAAATTGTTCAAACTTGGTCAGTAATTTGTGCAAATGTTTTTTAATCAAATAAAATAAACGAAATATTTTTATCTAGCCTAACCGTTCTACTTGATGGACACCAAATTTGATGTTTTTTAAATCAAAAACATATATTTATGAAAAACGAAGAGAAAAATTATTTAAAAATATTTTTTAAATGTATGATGTCCATAAAATAATAAACTTAATTGACATTGGATTAAAGTAATTTTTCCAAAATAAAAAAAAACGTGCTGGAAATTAATATTTCTGGAATCCACCAACATCTACAAGAGCTGAACGTAACTTTTCAATCTCCAATAATATTGTCTCAAAAAATCGCACTAGATTGCTAGACCAGTTAAAATCGTACTTTAAGAATTGTTCTAAAACCAAAAAGAATTGAATTTCAAACGGAAATTATTGTCAAAAGAATCAATTTGACAATCAAATCAAATAGAATTTAAATTTAATTTAAAAACCTAAAGAAAATACATGGTTTTAACTTTTTTTTTGTTGATTCCCGGGAATATTCCCGTTCCCGGACATCATTCCCGTTTCCGTTCCCGATTCCCGAAATCTTACGGGAACGGGAATTCTGGAACCCCTAATTTATACATGTTTTACTTTTTACATTGATTAGTGATACATTTCATATCACTATGGGTGAATCTTCAAATCTAGGTTTTGATTAAATTCAGGCTCTCGTTTCAATCTTCTGTGGTCGTGACGTGATACATTTTAGGTCCGTTCTGACAATATTCCATTATAAGGTAATCTTGTAGCTCTCGTTCCTATTTCTCCCGCTACACTTCAAGTTCCTGATCCGTTCCTTAATCCAACGTTGCCCAAAATGCCCAATTATGGCTTGATCTCGTACATTAAGCAGTCGAAGTATCTAAACTTCTGAAAAAGAACAAATTTATAAATGGCTGGATTTGAACCGACGACCTTCGAGTTACCATACCAAATTTGAGCCAAGCGCCTTACCTATTCGATCAGCAAGGCACTCAACTGCTTTAGAGAAAAAAAGAGTCTACTTAGTAGAAGTACAAATAATTTGAATCAGCAACTTTCTTAATTTCCAAAAAAAATTCCAAGAAATAAATCTTGAGAAAAAGTCGAAGTACGGGATCAAATCTCGAGCATAGCTTGCAAAAAGCTCTTTCCATTCACATCCTCGCAAACTTCATTGCTGCTTTTATATTGCATGATCATATCGTAAAATATAAAATACACTTGAAATGCTGGAAAAAAAAGGTTATGGTGAACAGAAACAATAAAAAAATTGCAAGTAAAAATGTCACTGTAACATGATTTATAACATTTACTGAAAAAAAAATTGTTTTAAAATAGAATGAGTCATCAACAGCTGTTCACATAACATATCATCGCCAGAGATATTTGTACCATTCTAACTTACCGAAATGAGCGAAAATATCTCTCAACATTTTTCATCATCATCATCTCCTATAAAACTCTATCCTTTTTTATTATTTTACTTTTCAATTTCCTTTTCTCTCCCAAATAAAATAAAGCTCAATGATGAAAAGAGCAATTGATAGGACAGGCAGGGGCAAGGTAACAAATTATTGAAAGATTGAGAGGTTTGAAAAAGAAATATTTGTTGAAGAACATTTTTCAATAAGAAAGACTGAGTAGGAGGAAATTGAAAAAAGGTAATGGACCTTTGCTACTCACTTGTTCCTGCTTCTTTTCCTCACTTGTCAATACGTGTCTGTAACATTTACTTGGATGGAAATTTCGACTCAATAAATATCTTTGAAATTGTGAATAAATATGGAGAATTTTTTGGTATTTTCTAGGAATTAATTTTGGAAAATTTTAGCATGTATCAGAGTAAATATAAAAATAATATTTTTTAGGCAGAAATAACATTCGTATTTACTTAAAGCAGTATGATTTATAATAATTTTAATTTTAAATCAATTGCGTAAGCAGCAGATTCTTTGAAATAAATATTTTACCATGAAAATATTAAAAAAATTACAGAAGTCCTCGTGTTATTGATCGAGGGACTTAAGCGCATTTTTGTGTTAGCGATTAGTATTTGATTACTAATTATTAATCTGTTGCAAAGAATTTCCATACAGAAAAGGTTTATCATTTAACGGTTTCTTGAAATTCAAATTTTACAACGGCTGGAAAAAATGAAATTATAAAGGTAATGTTGAATCTGATACGAACAATTCATGTTCGACAGACTTATCGAAAGTCTAGGGGAGTTATAATATGTACGTTCGAAAAGTTTAAATTTGAAAAAAACCGTTACAATTTTAATGATTTTATTGGAGTTTTTGATTGTTTTAAAAAAGAAAAAGCTATATTATGCTTATAATTAACGACCACACAAAAGCTTCATCTAGATTTCATACAAAACTTGTTTAATTTAAGTTTTTATTTTTTTGTAAATTTCGAAAATTTCGAACTGCAGGGTATGAAACTTCGAATTTTGATTGGCAGACAGACAAATAAGACATTTTCACAAGTTTTCTTGGAAACTGTAACGGTCGAAACTCTTGAATTGTTCGTATCAGTGTTGAATTTATAGAGGTAAAATAAAATTCATTAATTATAGAATAAATACACTGTTTCAAGACTTTTAAGCATTCGATGGGCCAATAAATCAATAGTAACGGAGATAATAAAACAAACGCGAGCTCTCTACGATGTCTAATTAAAAAGATTTTCTTCGCCCGAGCAGCCGAACAGCCGAACAAAGTGTATTATTAAGCTATCTTTTAGAAACAAGTTTCAAAAATGCGCTAAAAATGTCAAAATTTCTCATGTCAAATGAAGGAAAAAATTGCACACCTTAAAGCAGTGTTGCACAAACTGTGTGCCGTAGAAAATTTTTGAAAATGAAACGAGCTGCATTCTGTGTACGACTTTGGTCATGACTTACCTTTAAGGTGTGACGTGGCTCAAAAAGTTTGAACAACTGCCTTAAAGCAATGAAGTCAAGATAATAATGCAAAATTATTTAACATTTCAAAGAACTTCCTTCATCTTCATATCCAATGAAAGATACAAAAAGTCGAAAATATTTTCATTTTCATTTAAACATTTTTAATGAAATTCTTTGGAAACAATTTCAATTACAGATTATCTTACATAAGGTTACATATAGTATGCAAAATTTTCAATTTTCTCTCAGAGATTTTTGAAATTATCAAAGAAACTTTCATAATCATAAGCATTTTAATGTGATAAGATGTAAAACTTTTCAGTGACACGCAATCAGCATGCACCAAAAAAAATTGTATAATTTTAAATATCAGTTTTCATACAACAGCAATATGATGTAAAAATCACACAAAAGTTTGCTCGTGTTTGTTACATGAAGTAAGCAGTTTTCATGTATGTATATATAAAAGTGTGATGTTGACAAGCTCTCGACATTTCAAAACGACATGAAAATTTTCATAAAAGTTTATTAAAAGCACCGTTCTTATAAAAACCTGATCTCTATTATATATCCATCCAAACACACACAGCAAACAGTCACAAGTTTCAATTTACACAAAAAAAAATTGCTAAAGTTGATTTTTTACATCCGTAATGATGACGATGAGATGGAGGAAAGCATCATTCGAATCAAAAATATAATTTTCCATTTCTATCTCTAATAGCTTTAATATACACAAACGGAGAGGTGGGAAAATGGAAAACCGAGAATTTGTTGAAAAAAGTTTCAATCGCAATCATGCCATCGCACTACAGGTAGAAGCGTAGATACGAAACGAACAGCAGAATTCATTAGAACTTAAACTCATAAGCATGAATATAATTTTCTCTATGAAGGTAAGATGCCAACCAAAACCCAAGACGCTAGTTGAATAGAACGGCTGATGTGATTTTGAATGAAGCGCATCTAGTTATGTATCTAAGAACACAATGTTGAATAGGAATGACTTTTTGGACTAGAGACTGGAACAACCAAAACGATATTAATTTTGACCTCGAGCCAAGGGTGTGAAATTGATATAAATTGATCAAAAATAATCAAAAATTGATCAAAAATGATCAAAAATAATAAAAATATAATTTATCAGTTCCACACCCTTGCCTCGAACTTGTGATTTGTCAAAAACTAAAACATCAAGAATCCTTATTTATGATCGAAAAAGCCAACGATTCTTAGTAAGAAATTCAACCTTACCAGGTGTGCTACCAAATAGAATATGACAATCAGACTGACAAATTGCAGACAATAACATCTAATTCCAATGGGAAAATGCGATAAAATGAAGAGAAAACAAATATTTTCACTTCCAAAGAGTTAAACGACTTAACCGCTATCTTCTATGAACAAACTATAGACGTTTCAAAGGAGTAGCAAAGATTAAGTAATTTAAATTTTTAAGTAGCTCTTGTCAGGTTCATCTCATTGTGTAAATGCAAATTTTCTTGTTTTTTCTTCCTTCGCCTTTTCACTCGTTGGTTATACATAGTTAAGGACGAGAATGAGAGAGGTGAAAATGTTATGAAGTACATCGACCGTTTTATAGTTGTTTTTAAAAGGAACAACAAGAGAGAGAAAGGAAAAAAGTTATAGCGTAAATATTTGATAATGCATAAAGGATTTTTTCTTTATTTTGCATGAACAAGTCGAGTTTAGAGATTGTAAAAATACAAGAAATGCTTTCCATTTATGATGTTTAAGAATGAATGAATAGAATGAATATAAAATTGTGTAGAAGATGTGAAATGATGCACAAATAATAAACTTTAGACATCCCTAACTCTTTTATTTGACTTATAATAGAAGAACATATGCTTGGTACTAAAATAATGTCAGAAAATTCATTTTTATTTAAATCTTGGAAATTCAGTGATGCCAAAAACATTTATTGGTTGTAAAAAATTGGAATTGGACGTTCTTAAGTTACGTCACTAACTTCAAGAACCAACAATCTTAGTGTCAATAAATTTTCCAAAATCATTCAGTAAATTTCAATTTTACCAGCAAACATCAAGAAATCTTTCTAAAATTTTTGAAGAATTCCATTTAAAAGTTTCTTCGATACACAAAGCTTCTTTGCAGACTGTTTTAAGACAAAACAAAATTTTGTGCATCAAACTTTTTCATTAACGTTTACAAAATTTCATGTATGCTTTCGATTCTTCTTCTTCTATCTGCATGTATGACTGAGAACAAAATGAAGACGTGCCAAAAATGAAGTTCGAAAGCTTATTCAAGGAAGTTCAATAAAAGTCTTCCATGGCAATACTTGAACAATAAAAAGAAGAGATAAAAATGCTCCCATTGTTTATAAATTTTAATTAAATTTACTGGAAACTATCAATGAATAGAATTGTTTAAAGTTTTCAATTTCTGCAACTCTATCGAAGCACTGTCGGTCCACATTGTTGCATGCATACGAAAATCTAGTCAAATCATAGAAGTATCGTATCAGAAAATTCAATTAAAAACTTTATTATCTTTAACAATGAATGGAGAAAATTTCAAACATTTTACAAAGAGCATCATTGAAAAGCAGTTGAAGGAAGTTGATGATCAATTATTTAGAATTTAATAGGATGGTACACTTCAACGATAATTAACATTGATTGGCAAAAAAGTGGTTTGAAAATTTCAATTATTTTTAATTAATTGAATCAAAGTTATCGAAGTTTTGGAAACTATACCTGAATATTAAAGTTGTAATGCACAAGTCTTCATATTTAGATCGATAGTATGAGTCTTACAGAGTTGGTGTCAAAAAATTTATTAATCAACATGAAACTGCTGAATCACATCTGCACATATTTCCATTGCACACACACTGCTGCTCACATGAGCACAGTTCAGAACACTCTTTTGGAGTAAAAGGACAGTCTTGAGGCTCATTGCATTGACAATTTTCATGACAGAAGCATCTCAAGTTACTCTGAATGCAATCACAATTTTCTTGACATCCACATCTTGCACTACATTGAAGAATGTTGAATGGACATTGAGTATTTTTATTGCAGATACAACTATTTTCATCTATGCATTCACATCGTTCAGGACAACCATTGGTTCCTCCACATTGTGAATCTGCTAAGCATTGAGCTTTCGTTATAAAGCATGAGATGTTTGGATCGCATTGACAAACTCCATTTATACATCGCCATTGTTGGCTGCATGGACACGTATGTGGAAGATTCTCACAAGGAACTGGACAACCAGGTGGAACTGTTGGTGGTATAAACCTTGTTGTTGTTGCTAAAGTAGTTGTTGGTGTGTCCTGAAATTTTAAAAATATTTCTTGCAAACTTATGACCAAATAGGTAAAATGATCTCGTTTATTGCCAATTCTAATATTTCACTTACCCCACCACAAGTTGTTATATCACATACAAGAGGATTATCAACACATCTCTGTTCACATCTATCAAAATGTGGTTCAGTTGCTCTACAAGTAAGAATTATTCCCGTGTTGCTATCACAAAGAAAAAATTGATTGCATGTTGGTCCTGGAAGTCGAATTCCATTAGGTTGACCCTGAAACATAAGATTTATATTTTAATAAATTATTTTATTTTGGTGAAATATGTCAATTTAATTAAAATCACGCAGTATTTAATTTGGCTTACCATGCATTCATTAATCGGGGATATATCTAAGGTTCTTGGAAAATCCTAATAGAATATTGATTAAAATATATTTAAATAAAGAACTAATTAAGTTTAAAATTAGATAAAATAAAGTACATTAAATCTAATAAGAAGCATAACAGGCAAACTTACATCAGATCCATAAACAAAATAAAACAATAATGACAACAAAAATTTAGTCTTCATTTTTCGATTGAACTTAAAACTGATGCACTTCTTTTTTCGATAAAAAATAATTTCGACTTACATCACAAATAATTTTTGTACAAACTTTTATACTATTTTTTATCGCACAAAATCATCTGATAAAGCATACAGCCAAGTCAAAGAAAAGATAATTTTTTTTTCAATCGGAAACAGACCTTGAAGTTTGATTAAACGGTGCAAAAAAAATCTATATCGTGGAATTATAGAAAATTAATTTACTTCCCGTCATTTAATTCTAACAAGTGGATAAGATTGTATGTAATTATTAGGAAGCAAAAGTGCCTTGATAGTTCAGTTGGCAAGGTATAGGTCACAAAAGTTGGTATTGAAATTTAAATCCCGGGTTCAAATCCCACCATCAGCCTAGTGATTTTTCAGAATTTAAGATACTTCGGCTTCTTCAGGTGCAGCAGTTTAAGACGTAAAACTAAGAATTAGGCGATGTGAGGTGTAGGAATGGGTCAAGAATTATGAAGACAGAATAAAAAAGATACGAGATCCGTAAATTCACCTACTAGAACGGACCTGAAGACATTGTGACCTACTGAAAATTAAAACGAGAGCCGACATGAACACTAGTCCTAAGATCCAAAAAACAGTTTTTAATTGGCTGCTGGACACACAACTGTTTATTGAAGATAATGCGCTACACACTGAGCTAGCCTACATAATATAGATTTAAGAATTATTAATATTAAGAATAAAATTATAGCGCTTAAAGGTGAAATGATCACAAAATGATCAAAATTGATCAAAAATTATCGAAACGTAATTTATCAGTTCCACACCCGTGATATGAACCTAACGACCAGTGTCCTGATCTGACTTCAAGTTCATGCTTCAAAATATGTATTTTTATATGTTTACACCTTTTTCATAACCTTCAATGAAAAACTAATGTCATATGATATTTTCACAAGTTGAAGCTAATATTCAATTCCTACACAAATCTTCAACTTTTTTAATCGAAACCAAAACTAAAGCTTATGATTTCATGTTTGTTATTTTCATCATCATATTTCTATTCACAGAAATTTATTCACGGAAAGATGTAGAAGAACACAATGTATAGAAAACTAGTAAATAATCTTGATATGTTTACCGAAATTCTGAAGTCAAACAAAGTTGAAAAGTTTTCTGATGAATGATATTATAGGAAAGGGGTCGTTCACAAATGATGTTTATCAGAAAAAAGGATTTTAGACCTCCTATGTGATCACGAATCGCCTTATAGTCCTAAAATATATCACAACCCCTTAAAAGTTAATATCATTTATAAACGTCCCTAAAATATATTTGCTCTTTCGTCGAAAGAAAAACTTTCACCATAATTACCATAAAAACATTTCTTACTTAAAATAAATGAAAAATTGATGAGACTACAACAAAATTCTAGCTCAAAATTTCTTTAATTATTCATTGAAGTTCATGTTTTAAACATAAGCTACTTTCTACAAAATTTTTTCTTCATCATTACAACATTTTGAGTTTCTCATTTAAGCGAGCTACGTGAAACAAGGCCTAGAACTCTTTCTCTGACATTTAATGAAAAAGACATATTTGAGAATAACTTGACTTGTCGTAATGCTAACTTCAAAACCAATATCACATAAATTTAAATGTTCAATTCTACAAAGTTGATCCGAAAGGTTTAAACTTCTTCAGAAAATAATATATTAGGAAAGTACAGACGCCAAAGGCATACACATATTTGGAAATGTTTTATTGGCAGACTTTTGTTTGTCTACTTGGAATTTTTGAAAAAATAAATAAAATGATTGATCGAAAATTGAAATAAAATAAGCTTAAGTTGTTCAAAAATTGAAATCTATAATTGTAAGTGTTCCATGCGTTTAAATGCTTCTAGTAGATAGTTCGAGACCTAAGTACTCGAATCTTTGAAAGTCTGAAGCTAAAGAATGCAAAATAAAAGATGTTTAAAAACAATTCAATTGTTATTGTTTATCCAAAAATAACACAAAATTAAAGCGATTTCAATAAAATGAAAAGGTAAAGTTATCCACTATCTAAAATTACTTTTAATATCAAAGTATATCTAATTGAAAATAATGTTTTTTTCTAAAAATATCATAAAAGAATCTCCAATGTACACGAAATACAACAAATAATCAGGTCTTCTTATATCTAAGTGCTGGTAAAGATTTAACCAAAAATAAATGAGAAAAAAAAATATCTTTTTGTTTTCTGTTACGCTTGACTAGAGTTTGATGAAAAATGAAAATCCCATTTTATGACTCAGAAAACAATAAAAAGGCTTTTCTCATCGTTTTATCTACCGTTTCTCTGTTATTGCTTATGCTATCATCCAAGAAATTTTTTCAGTTTTTTTTGTACATTATTTTTTATTAAATTTTCATGTTTAATAGAAATTGAAAATAAAACATTAAGGTAAGAATCGTTGGATATTGACTATGAGATGTTGACGGAAAATTCGATTTTAAGATAAGTATGAGGAAGCGAAAACTGTGATATGGAAGTGATTCCTGCAAAATTGATATTGGATTATGTGATTAAGTCAGATTGGAAACACGATTTTTTTTTTAAAAAATAATAAAAAGATCTGAAAAATTGAGAAAAAATTGTCAAAAACCTCTAATCCACCTCGTTCCCCTAAATAAAATCCTGAATCTCCCAATGTTGGTTATCATGATCTATACATCTCAATACCCAAATGCACCCCTCCCCCCTCCCCCTTCCTCTAATTTGAAAAAATCGAATCAATTGAACCTGTGCTGGAGATCATAGCTCCCAAAAAACATGCTGATGACGATGCTTTGAAAGTATGCAAACAAAAAAATTATTCAGGGCATGACCAATATTCTTTTAATTTTCCAGCATTATGTCATAATCCACTCAAGAAAATTGAGTGCAAAAAAAATCAATATAAAATATCAATGTATTTAAAATCCCATTCATAATTTCAGCAAGAGACTCCAAACACACCCGGATAACAAAAAGCTTAAATGAAAGCATTGATGATTGCTTCCACATAATGTGAATCCGCATCAACATAAAATCTTACCTATAAATTTTTCTTTTTCATTTTATTATTTTAAAAAAGAGCGATAAAAAATCGCAAACATATTTTTTCTCTCTTTTATAATATGATTTACGAACTCATCGAGGCGTAAGCAAGAGATTTAAATCTTTATTAAATTTTTTGACTCCACAAATCTTCCACCATACTGGAAACATTTACAGTCTTTATGCTTCTGTCGACATTCATGAATTGTCCTCTTATTATTATTCTTTCTCATCCATTCCATCTGATATTTTTCCTTGCGTAGGAAATAATTTTTCCTGCCTTTTCCATTAAAAATTTACATCAGATTTGCAATTTTAGAGGTAACGTAAGGATGGAAAAAAAATGTCTGCAATGTTTCCTTCTTGACACGCCCATTTAAAAATTTAATTTTTCCATTTAATGCAGTCATATTGCAGACATGGCTTTACTTACGATTATCGCACATTCTCTCACTTGTGAAATTCCCAAATCAAATTAATCAAGCTGATGGCAATAATCTTGTCAGTTTATTTACTAATTCAATAAATTGCTTCTTGTTTTCTTATATTAAACTAGCTCAACTATCCGAAAACGGCTATTATTATTATTGAGGCTGTATACATACACAAAATAATGGGTCAGTTACAACACATTTATCTTACGGTATATAGAGAATTAAAGTTGGCAAAACGCAATAAAATTTTCCAAGATGTATAAAGAGTTTCGAGTGATAATCATGAAATGTAGCTTTATTGTAATTTGGGTGCCATTTTGGGAATTATTCTATAGCTTTTGTACGTAATGCCTTGCATTTTCATGTGTCTATATACCAAACAAAAGGAAAAGTTATGAATGAGAAACTTTATTAAAGTTGTTCAAGTGGTTGTGCAGCAGTTTGGTACCTTTTTATTTTTGGGTACTGAAGAGGGTGATCTTGAACTGAGTATCAACTTTCCCAGCTTTAAACTAAACTCTATTGCTGATAGACAACTTAATTCACGTAATTCATGTTCGACCCCACAATATACAAGCATATCATGTATAATAAATCCTTTTATCTTGTGTTGAGGAAAAGTTATGTGTACATTGAAGAAAACTTAATAACTCTTTCATGATAACCAATTTCATTCAATTATAGTTGTTTTACTTGTACTTCATTTGTAAAATAACTATTATGAGTTATTTTGTAACCATTGTATGTTCATTGAATGGTCATCAAATTCATATAACATGATAACTTTTGTAAAACAATAGCAATTATTATGAATCTGAATTAAATTGAAGTGTCTTTAACATTAACGCCTTATGAATAAATATATTTTCTAGGAAATGAGATGATTTTAGTTTAATTGGATGGGTGTTATATTTAATAATGTTGTTAGTTGACTAATAAGTTATGCTTGGAATCGTTCATTTATGACTTATCGAGACATGTGTTGCTTGGAATGCTGTAACTCACACCCCTTCCCCTCCCGTCCCTAATTCGGTATTCAATTCTTCTAGATGATTGGCAAGCTTTATAGCTAACCGATTTAAAACGACATAATTCACTGTAATGGCTTTAAAAGGAAAAGTTTATGGCCTAGTTAAAAACTCCAATCAAAGTAATGTAATAATATATATGCACAATTAATTCAACACTAAATGCAACTCGGTAAATTCATGAAAAAATTAAAAACTTTTATTTTGCAATATAATTTATGTTGTGTCTTGGGTCCTTATAAATCATATTCCAGCTAAACGATTCGCCAAAAAATTTAACTAAAACCATAAATTCTGGAAAATAACGATGCATTTCAAAAAAAAACTCGAATGGTTACGTCATTGTGGCAAGTTTCATAATACCATAAAAAGCCAAAAACAGAAACATCATTTCATTTATCTACATGAAGTTGTTATCCTCCTTCTTCTTCAAATTTCATCATTAAATATTAAAAATCTTATCAACATAAAACATTATGCTGTACATCTACCTACACACGATGTTTTATTGAGTTTTTTCATTTTTATTTGTATTACTTATTTACACACTCTCACATTTACGTACAAATATATTTCATATATTGTATTTCTCTTTTTTTTATTCATGGTTGTTGTCTCGTTCATGAGAAATGCACATTAAAGTGGCATCAACATATTGGGAATATAAATAAATATATATTTGTTGGCATATGAAAGAAAATTGTCATGTGCTATGGTTTTATTGGATACCCAACAGACGTTTATTTACAACTGACATATAATTCCTTCAGAATAATACAAATGGGAAGTAAATTTAATAACATGCCAGTAAATATTCTGGGCAGGGTGAGAAAGTGTGTGTGCACATTTTTTCCAGACATTTCATTCAGCTAGAGGAAAAAAAAAATCGGCATTAAATGAGAGGAAAAAAAGTTTTATGCCCCCTTGGGGGATTTCAGTTACACACAATAAAAATTTTCATTCATTTCAGATACGTATAGGATATTCATTTCGGTTCATACATATTATAAAATAGTTGAAATGAAACAAAAACAGCTCAATCGTGATGTTGGATCATATCATATTAGCACATATGCCTCGACACGTGTTACGTCCTGCACTTGTTAATTATTGTCATCATAGTCGGGACTCAATGATGAAATTCTTATTTTTCAATCCACATAGCATAACATTTTCATATAAATATACATGGCTCACATTCTATGGTGAGTTAATTAATGATTTTGCTCTGATGCGACACGATACTACATTTTGTATTAAAAGCAGCAAAGTGAAACTCATTGAAAATCATATCATTATGGTTTTACGTATTATTTTTCACTTGCTTGCATTCTGTCTCTCTCTTATATTTTTTCCATTTCTTTTGTATCGTCGAATACGATTTTGAAATTTTATTTATTTCCTTTTTTCACGACTTCTTCGTGACAAACGAGTATAAAATAACAATGATTGCATGTACTTAAATGTAAACCATATATATCTTATTAAATTCTTGCTGCGGCTTGTTGCAAAATTCATGAGAGAAAAAATAATCAAATTACAAATTTTAAAAATAACAACTCGATGAATTATTGTTAATTCTGATCTTTACGCGTGTCATAAAATGGGTAAGCCACATGAGTATATAAATATCATATTATACTCAAAAATTCCAAAATTTGTCATTGCATGACACTAATTTTTGTGTACAGACATGAAAGTGACATATCAAAAACATTTGTTAATATATCAAAAAGTTTGAATTAAAATCCACGTAATAATTAATTAAAATGCTTGCAGCAAATTGAAGTTTTCAAACACACGAATTGACTAAATTTTAAAACATTTAAGTCAGAGGCAAAGACTGTTTCAACTTACAGTGAATTTTGCATAAACAAGAATTTTCCAAGCAACATTGCTAGGTGCAACGGAATTTAAGTATTGAAGGGGGATGAAGAAAATACCAGGAATTCAAAATATTTTGAAATCAGATTTGAATCTAGCTTTTAGGAGTTTTCTTATAAAATCTCGACTTTGTTGTTCATTTATGGTTTTCAAGTACAAATTCTCCCTTAATTACTGCTCACAAATGAAAGACTGGCGACTAAACGTAACGTTCAGCAGACAAATAAGTATTTTGAAATGAAAGCAGATTTAAGTCACGAATAAAATCTTAAAATTTTTCGTTACACAAGAAATAAAGCTTTATTTAAATGAACTTACAGTAACTTAAAACTGTGTCTGCTTCAATTACCAGCAAAAACCAAAATGATTGTTCAATTCAGTTCGAGATTACAAATATGTATAAAATATTCAGATCAGAATGCAGGGAAAAAGTATTTAAAATGACATATGCAAATTTTCATTGTCTGACGTTAAAACATACCCGATTCACATATGTATATGTTAATAATGTAATTTCATTAATTTCATATCGACCACAAATAAAATTTATTATCATTCCTTTCATGTAAAATATGTAAATTATTAAAAACAAATCGATGGATTGAAAATGGATATCGACAATAATTCTCTTGACCAAAATCATTTGTAGATTTTCCGATGGAATTTTGAAGTTATGTATATGTTGAGTTTTTGGGGTTGAGGACAATCGAGTTTATCTTTGATGGATTATGGAATTACAATATTTATTAATTGATATTTGTTGCTATGAATTTAATTATTTAATCAGCAGAACTGAAGATGTTGCTAACGATTTTATCTAGTTCCAATAGCAACCAAAATGTTAAGGACATAAACTTAATTATAGAAAGCGAAAATACATTGAAATCTTTAGTAAAATTTAAATTAGGAAAGAAAAACTTTTTAAAAAATGAAAAAATTCGACAAATTTTGTGCTGACAAAGATTTCTTAATGAAGAAAATTTTCCAATTAGTTCGCGACTCTTGAAAATGTCAAAGCAAATATTTCGAACCACATTTTCTATTTCTTGTAGTTCATTATCATCATGAAATGAAGAAAACATAATTAATTGACATAGACTATTTTTTTTTGAAAAGCATTACGAGTAATACTAATTAAAATTATTTGTTTTTTTCTGATTAAAGGAATGAATAAGAAGCGATAACAAACTCTGTGGTGTACATCAGTCGATGAGATCTGGGCTGATTAAATGGGGGATCATTTAGTTATTATGAATCAGATTAATTCTTCTGTGGAGGTTTCGATTATGTCCTTAGCTCAAATTTTATATTCTAAAGTATTCAAGGTTGTTTAACTGTTCAACAGACTATTGGTTACTAATTTCATAGTTTTAGACTCTTGACTACTAATATCATGATTATATTTAAAATATGAGCTATTCCGTACAGAATCTTTCACAAATTAAAACATTTAAATAGTTCTACATCATTTATGAATGACCCCCATCCCAAGCTTCGCATTCTTTTGAATACTTCTAAGAAATAAATTGAATGAAATAAAAACCAAAACACCCAAAACCACCAAAATTTGCCTCATAATCAGCTATTCAATCCATCGCTTTGCCCATCTTATGGCAATCGTTCTATCCACATAAAAAAAATATTATTTCATCAGACTTCCGCCTCTTGAAGAAAAAACTTTTTTATATTTTTTTCTTATTTTTCATTTTTGGCAAGTCATTGAACGATGAAAAAGTAATCAATGACAACGGCAGCACTCAAATAGTGAGAAATGATTGATGGATTATGATTTGTTATCGACAAATATACAAATCATTAACTCCTTTCAATAAAAATAACGCTTTTATCATTTTTAATAGAGAAACTTAGTCTGAGAAGAATGATACAAAGTGGAAGCAAACATTTCTCATCCCCATGTCTTATTGTTTTATCGTTTACAAGTAATTCGTTGTATACTATAGTCTAGCATTGTCTCTGTCTGTTCACAAATGCTGAGACACAAAAAATAACTCTTAAGCAATATTCAGAAAATAAATCATAAGTCTTAAGGAGATCAACAAAATCAACAAAATTTTCAAAAGAACAAATTTGAAACAACAAAACATTTTGCTTATGTATAAATTTTCAAGTTGTTATCGAACATCCGTACGTGCTGTATGTGATGAGGATATAGGAAACAATTGGAAATAAAATTGATAAAATATCACAAAACTTTCTTAGACAAAGATTATTTTCAATAATTTATCCTACAGAAAAGAAAAGTTTGTGTCTGGGATTATTTCTGATAATTTTGTGGTCTTGATTTTGCGGAAATAAGTTTTAGACCAGAATTTATTTCCTTTAAAGAGTTAGAGCACATCTGCATTAATTGAAATAATTGATGCTCAACAGACCTAACGAGCATACCTTTCTAACCAAATTCCTTCTATCTACGACAAAAGAACATGTTTGGTCTCTTCAAGCCATGTGCGGGATGCCTCATAAATTGTTCATTCTATTTTTCAAAAGTGCCATTCATCTACTCAAAAAGGTAGAAGCAAAAACAAAACAACAGAAAGAATTCAGACCATAAAAAGTGTTAACAGCAACAACATCGATAACATCGAGAATAAATCATTATATCATCGAGAATCTCTTCCTTGCCTTATCTACTATATCTACTTGCAATTTATTGATCTATCATTTTTATTTGAAAATTTTTATGGCTTTTCTTCTTCATTGTAATCACGTTTCATTCTAAACATGTTTTTCGTTATGGCAATCAATACATGATTTGAACATTTCGACTTATTCTATCCGTCTATCTATTATTAGCAATATTTTTGAGTATATGACGATTGAGTAGGTAATGCACAATTTACTAATATTAAGGAGGCAGCAATTTAAGGGATGTGTAGATCTCCTTATAACTGCCATATGTGTATACTAATGTAAAACAAGTCGGGTTTGTTGGGAATCGAACCTGCAACCTCAAAAGAGGCGATCTCTGACCAGAGTTCCCTGCCACTTGGTCATCGAGGTACTTATCATAGTTCGGCTATCCATCATACACATACAACCAGTTTCATTGCGAGCCCTATGCTCAGGCCTATCTACTTCGAGCCATATCTACAGGATGCTATAAATGTTTGAAAACCTGCTTCAATTTTGATCAGTTCCACAACCTTGGATAGAACTCATAGAGTCTATAGGACACTTTTAAAGCACCAATGCTTAACTAGGATTGAAAAATAAATAAATTTACACAAAAATCGATACTCAATTCATCGAGTGATAACCTCATCATTTCCCAAGCCTTTTTTTCAAGATCCTTGATTTCAATCAATATTATTATGCCATAAAAAAAGTACTTTCAAAAATATGTGCACGTTATGTTTTCTCCTATTAGCTCATTTTTACTTGCTTTTCCTTACTTCATCTCTTTATCACTTGCCGTTATAGAGAGATATTTTCATTGCCTTGTCTCGTTTTATACAGAGTGATAGACATAAAGGATAAAAGAAAGTGCTATCCTATATGTGCATTTATACTCATATATCTTATGATTCATATAACAGCCATCATCATCAATAGGCCTCATACATTCAGTTAGTCACTCAAGAGAATTATTTCAACTTGATTGTGTGTGCATTGAATGTGTTATATTTGTGCTGACAACGATGATGATGATGGTGATGTATACATCCAAATACTTTGTCTCATATCATACAAATCTTGTGGATTATCCTGTTATCAAGTTATGACTTAAAAGTTATATATCAAGCATTATACGATAAGCACTTGGTTCTGAAGACATGATTTGTGCACATAACGAGCAATTTCATTCATTTTATAATGATTTTGATTTCTAATTGCATTTTGCAATTCATAATCTTCAATAAAACTTTTCATTATTCTCTCATTGCAATGCATGAAAGATATTAAAGCACACATAATATCTATGCACAAATATTTGCATATGTTTTGAGTCGTGTTTTGCAGTAATAATAATTTTCAGTCTCAGCATTTTATATCATCATTTAAATCAACAAACAAATAAATTTTCCTCAGCTTCAAAATTTTAATAATATTATTCATATTTTTCAGTGTTATTTTATGATAAAAGTTTTCTTTATCGAAATAGTTTTTTATGAGATCTCCAAAAGTTTTTCATTCCTTCCTTCTACACAATCCTTAAACATATCAATTTTGCTATATGCTGTTTGAAAAAAAAGCAACAAATTTCCTTATAAAAAATAATAAAAATCTATGAAGGTTAGAAATCTGTCGTAGATGATTCATTAGTTGTTGAGATGGGACAAATTTAATAAATCATTCGACTTCTGTACCATTGATTCTATAACATAGATATGGATAACAAGGGTTGGAAATGCTGTTCTCAACGACTGATTCTATCAAATTCAATACGCCATCGCCAGAAATTGAAATGGGATCATGAACTTTCATGGTACAGTGGTCAGATAATGTATCTTTTATCTAGATCATGTGAATAAGTTTTGAATTATAGTTTTTAAATAAATTTGTCAAGTTGGTTTATTCTTATTAGTTATTTTGCAAGATAGATTAGGTGGAAGAAGTAAGTCGATGAAAAATCACTCTACTTTTTATTGACCAAAAACTATAAAATTTTCAAACAAATTCTATTGATTCGGATTTGTATTAAATCAACCAGAAGCGTAGCCTATAGGCCATCTTACGTTTGAATCACTAGCCAATGACTATCCAATGGCTAGAGTAGATACCCAAGTTAACCCTAAAATTCTGCTTCTCGGCCCTTCTTTATTGAAATTTGGAATTAAAAATATTTTAAAAAGAATCTGTTAATCAGGCCCTTCACAAAAATTCTGAATTCTTCCGCTCAAATTGTGGATATGGCTCGAATAGCACATCTGTAGTAGGTAGGCCTGAGCATAGGGCTCGCGTTGAACTGGTTATATGTGTATGATGGATAGCTGAAGTTAGAAAAGTATCTCGTTGGTCGAGTGGTTGGGATCTCTGGTCAGAGATTGCCTCTTTTGAGGTCGTGGGTTCGATTCCCATCAAACCCGATTTGTTTTACATATAGTATACACATATGGCAGTTATAGCGAGATCTACACAAATCAAGCCTGTTCAGAGACATCCACAGCATTGGGAGCTCTTGAGTTCATCATCACGATTCATCGATATTTTCAAAATCTTTCACTGGTTAAATAAACTAGAACTAGCTCTCCGCTAGTTTTGAGCATGGATATAAATTTACGAAATAGCAGAAGAAATTTATTTCATTTGAGCAGCAAAAAAGTTTTTGACTTTAATTTTAATCTCATCATCATCGTATGTATGCCATATCATAATTTTAAATACGACATTTATGATTTTTCATGAACATCCCATTAATTTGATTTATTGAGTATGTGAGAGATTTGCAGAAAATACAATTTTTATTTTTATTAATTTGTAAGTCTCCGAGATTTTTTTTCCTCCTCATTTTTATTATCATTTTATGGTGAACACCATTAAAAGTGAACATAAAATAAAAAAAGCATGGAGTTCAGCATTGTATGTAAAGGAAAGAAAATTCATATTCTATAAAAACATAATTGAAATTTAAAAATAAAAATGAGATATATGAGATGTATGAATTACAATTAAGTCATTCGATTTGGGTTATGTCGTGACATGTTCAGAATTTGTAAAACTCACATTTTATACCATAAAAATGCGGAAATAATTTGTCATTAACAAGATAAGAAAAATTTTTGGCACACATTTACTCAAAGAGTATCTAAATAAGGATTTTTTAAAGCACGACAGCAAACATTCATAACAAACGTGACTCAGATTTATTTTAATCACGTGGAATTATTAAGAACGTAAAAATATATCACTTTTGGTTTTTTCGTGCATTTTTACACTCAATGCTTTTTTTTCTTTAACTTTTAAAAATTTAATCTAGCCGTGATTGACAAATATAAAGCTTTATATGAAGATAATAAATTCTCAATAGCTTTTAAATTTTTATTATTTTTTAATAACTTATAAATAAAAGCTATTGAAATCGAGTTTATTATCACACGACTGTTGCAGTCATTGACTTTTGCAACCTATGAGCAGATTATAACTTTCTACAAGTGACAAGTTTGAAACTTTTAATTAATTATTCCTTTGAAAAATATTTTTTTAAAATAATTCAAAACTTTCACAAAATGTGTCATGACTCTGAAACTTTCTGATGATTGAATAATTTTCTCATCATGATTCGAGAATTTATTGAAGTACATAAATATTTTTGGATAAACCTACACGTGCGTTATTTAATAAGTAAATGACCTCAGCTTACCGATCGATTTAAACAAAAAAAAATTAAAAACACAAATTAAACTTTGAAATAAACTCAATTCTACATCAAAATCATTTATTTTAATTTTTAACTTTAATGAATCCGCTTGAATAGATCTACATACAGTAAAATAAAATTAAACATATCTCAAATCATTAAACTAATGCTCAACAATGCAAAAACTTCTAAACCTACCAAAATTTTCTCTCTTAACCATAAACTATGAGGTCGTTAATTTCACTGCACAAATGTTTATTCTTTACAATTTTTTTATGTGAGACTGCTTTTTTAAATTACACAGTAAAGAAGATACTAACCAAAGTATCTTCTCTGTGGCTTTTGAAACTGTTTATAAAAAAGATTACTGTTGGTTGTGTAATGTACCTTGCTTTATGAATATACTTTTTTCTCATTTCTGTCTTCTTCCTTTTGTCTGAACTATGAAAAAAGCTCTCTCTCAGTTTTAAATGAATTAAAAATGTTTTTCATTAGTGAAAGTTTAATAAAGTAAATGTCACTAATTATAATTGAGTTTCTAGCGCATTTTTTTTGCTTGGCGTGAAGATAAACAATAATTTAAACACTCTTGTCCAAAAGCTACCATCAATAATTAAGGAATAGCGGACGAGTAGGATAGGGTTGAAGAGAGTCTTATGACAAGGCACAGCTCGAAGTGTTTTACAAAACATCTAGCGACAAACTGGAGACAATCTTCATCATCTTTAATTGCACAGCTCCAAGAAGCACCTAGGCAAGCTAGAATAAAATTTAAAAATATAAAACTACAAATGAATTTCCAGTTCATAACTGCGAATAAAGATGTAAAAAATATAAATTCACGACTCTTAAATCATGCATTGTTTGACTTATTCAACATTCATGCCGTTATACTGTATTCAATATAAACTAATCATAAACAGTTTGAGGAAATACAATTTTCAATGAATATTTTATTGTTACAGTCTTTTTTTAATAATTCAAAACATCCAATCTAAAATAAAATACAGAACAATTTGCTTAACAAAACAGGAATGTATTAAAAATCAATAGAATGGTTGTAAAAAAAAGAGAGAAGAAAAGGGAGGAAAAAAAATTATGGCAAAATACAGGAAACAGGAAATTACATTACAATTTCATAACAGCAAAAATTAAGATAAAAGATGCATGAATTTTTCATTGTACAAAGTGAGTTTATAGCAACAATAACAATAGCAGCTGTTTATTGACAGTAGGGATTGACGAGGGTTGTGTCTTCGTAAACCAATTTACCATCCCAGGAAGTACTGTGAAAAGGAGGTGTCAAAAGTTGTTGGAATTCTTGGAAAATGTAATCAAAATATTATTAAAGATGTGAATTTTATGATCGAGGAAGTGAATAAACATTTTCGATGTAAAAATTTATTAAATCCTCTGCAAGGTAAATAGCTACACGAAAATTTTAGTGAAGCACATTCAGGTGTGCAGTCTGCTGATGCTCATTACTGAAATTGTTCAACTTTGCAATTGCCTGAATTTTGATCACTAAAGATATCATAAAAATAAAAATAAATGAAACTAAACTACTAAAGCCATGACACTTAAAATTTTACCATCAATTAGTAAACCTAATAATGGAAATTAAGAGTTGATTTTAAAAAAACGTGCATAGAATTTAAATAAAAGCATTTAAAATTTCACTGAAAAATCCATTAAAAAGTCATATAAAAAAACGAACGACTTAAATGGATCTTTCATTAATTATTTTTATTTTAATTTAAAGGATCACAAGGTTAAGATTAGAAATTGTGACTAGATCTTCCAAAATTCCTGTTTAGGTAAAAAAAATTGAAGAAAATAATTTTAAACCATTTCAAAATCTTTATTCTTTATCACATAAATACTTGTACAATCATTTGTATCTTAAGTTCCATTCATCAACTAAATTGTATAAAATGTATAAAAAATTAAATTTCTGCCACTTTCCTCTTCTTTCTATCTAATTTAAAGTTTTGCAAATGATTATCAACAACTTTTGATTCATCATCTTCTTCTTCATCATCATCATGATATATATTTGCAATAATTAAGTCCAAAACTTGTTTCATGATGACTTTCATTGCTCTCCTAAAAAAATATTGCTAAATTTCAATTTTCAATCTTAAATTTTTATTGAGATGATTCAGAAACTGAACTTAAATATTTTTGAATGAGCAAAAGTTGATCTGAATTTTCCAAATTTTATTGCATCTTGATAAAAATAATACACTTACTTTTGTGACTTGTATTCTTCCAATTTCTCCAAAATTTCAGCAATCCGATTTGCAGAAATCATCAACTGTACATCACATGGCAAGGCAGACTCATTTACTGGTGGCGCAAGCGTTGATAATCCTGAAAGAACTTAAGATTTACTTGCAATTGTATTTTATAATTAAATTTAATTATGAAAGGGGTTCTAGGACTATGTAACAGCTCAAACAAAGGAAAAATAAATCGATCCAAAATAGGGTTTTCAATCCCGGGATTAAAATGTACTGAATCCCGGGTTTGATCCCGGGATTACATACATTTCAATCCCGGGATTGAAAACCCTAATCCAAAATATGTAACGTGGTTAAAAAGTTGTTTTTTGGATTTGATAGATTTGTGACATTAATTCTTAAGTTATTGACTCATTAAGTCAAATTCAAGACTAGAAGCTAGCTATACTTAGTAGGAACTAGTAGCTAGTAGGACCTGGTAGGACTTAGTAGCTTGTTGTGTCTAGTAATTAGAAGTACCAAGCAGTACCTAATAGCTAGTTGTATTCAGTAGCCAGTTGTGCCTAATAGCTAGTAGCTAGGTGTATAAAGTTTATATTATCCTCAAAAAATAAATCAACAAAATCTAAAGCAAGAAGTTCAAATTCAAATTTATACAATCATCATTATTAAGTTCAAACAATAATAATTGAACTTTTCAAATAACTTTTAAAACTGAATTAATTGTTTTGTATTATTTTTCAGAAAATTTGTCATTATTTTTAAATCTAACCATTAGGTCCTTTACCACGATCAACATCACCGTACACAAAAATCAGCACAGTGCTGACAACAACAGTTATTGTGAGGAAATATTTCATTTTTCACTTTTCCTTTCCAGCTTTTAACAAGTTTGACGACAAAAGCTCAACTGCGAACGAAAAAATTGTATTCCTGTATTTTTAATTTCTTTATTGTCCGAAAGTTCATTGTTTTAAATATTCGCCTGTGCACGATTTTAAAAGAAATTAAATTTAAATGCCTTGACTATCGAGACATTTATGGGAACAATGTTTATAAAAGAATTTTATAGCTAAGTATATAGTTTTGTAATAAATAATAATAAGAATGTTTGAAAACTTTTCATGTAAATATTATGCTCCGCTTCACTTAAACCTCTCTCTAGAGGGTTGTTAGGGAGCTTATTATCATATTATTCCAGCGATATGTGAGCTTAATTGAAATGTTTGAAAATTAGATTTTACATGAGACATTGAATGTGAAATATCGTTGATATGAAAGCACTCTAGCGTCACATTTATTATTAATGCGAGTTTGTGATGGTAGTTTACAGGGTTTTTTTTATCAATAACTGATTATGTGTTCCCAATATTTATAAATTTTCAACCATTTCCTCAAACATTTATGAAGATCTGCCGCATTTGAGAGCATTATCATATTTTATATGAGCCCAATCATACGCTGAGGATTTTGCATATATTTAACCTATTGTTGTGAATCTACCTCAATATAAACACACGCATGCATTACCATATGAAGATGACCGATGAGTTTTGCATAAATCATTCTAATAATTTCAAATAAACTCAAATATTTATCGAATTTGAATTGATCTAAAATCAATAGAGTGAGAGAAAAACTTAAACAACAAATCAAATTTATATGCACAACTATTGAAATTTAAATATTGATTTAAATGCCTTTGTGCACACTCATGGATTTACTGGTAATTTTATTATTGATTGTTTAAATGCTCATGGTTACTTCATGTCTGAGTAAACTCTAGTTATCGAATAAAATAAATTATAATTTGTTTATGTGAAGTGTTTAAATTGTTCCAATTAATAAGGTGGGATCAGTGAATTGGGGTCAAGGAACTTTAATAGTTATACCTATAATACTAATTAACGTTTATTCATGCAATTCTAATGGATGTTTATCATGCAGATAATTAAAATATAGAGCAGAAAAAACATAGATTACGGTTGAAAATAGAAGAATAAGAGTCTAGTGACATCATCAACATATAATAGTTTTAGTGGGTATTAGTTAAAGTATTCAAGCTTTTTATAAATAAAAATAAATCAAATTCATTACTTTACAAACCAAATATTAAACTTTTCCATGAATTGATATTTTTAATTCAAGTGGCATGTGTAAAATTTTGAAAATAATCTTATCAAATTTCCTCTTTCGTAAAACTTATGATAATTTACAATTTCCACGAATTGAATATTTTCTTCTTTAATTTGACACTTCCTTGATGCCAATAAAAATTCAAAAACTTTAATAACAAGAATTATTTCTTCATGCTTTCCATCTCCTACGAAACTATGAAATATATTCATAGATAGGAACTGTATGCTTGCTTCAAGCACAAAAGTATCACAATTGAATTTTACATTATGAATTTTCTTTACTCTAAGCTTAACAATAGTTTTTTTTTTCCTGTAAATTTGTCTTGACACTATATTTTCAAAAAGCTGAATTGAATGGATGAAAGGCAAGGAAAAGTTTCTAACACCTCAACGAACAAAAAAATTCTCTCACTTGCACCAGAAAGATGTAACAAGAAAGTTTCTTTTTGTGTTTTACTTCTGGAATCTGAGAGAATAAAATAAAAACTTTTTTTTTTCAATGTTAAGATAGAAAAAGAAAGAAAAAACGGATTTAATTAAATTAAGTTCTATGCCTTGTTCATGCTCATAAAGCGTTTGTTCATCGTCTCTTGTGATTGTGTAAACTTTGGTTTTTTACTTTACGCTATTACACAACATGTTATTAAGAGAAAAGCTATTTTTGTAACAATGAAGGTAAAATTCTATTTGCTTGCTATAAAATTTGCTTACTTTGCAGGGATTTGGATTTGAGAGATCACAAAATTCAAATAAATGTAATTGGATGAGATTTAATATTTATTTTGGATTTCTTGTAAACAATTATATTTGAAGCTAATGATTCGAAGTCACAAAAAGGAAAGGGAGAGGGGGGGGGGGGGTGTAGGTCATTAAATCATGTTTTTGACGGAAGTCCAGAAATAAAATATTTTTAAAATGTTAAAAATAAAGTCATAAATTTAGATATTAAAGTGTCTACCTAGCAACTTCTAATGTAGTTTGCTTACAAGTCAGACCGATAGTTGAGTTTTGCAGACATATTTTATGTGACACTCCCGTTTTAGCTGACGATCTTGTCATTTTCCCTATGAATTTCAAAGTTATTTTTTATTAAATTTAATATTTCTGTTAAATTGACTCATCGTCATCGTGTATGAGCATGTAGTTGTTTGCTAATTAAATTATCTATGAATGTATATAGGCAAAATTGGGTTTGTTGGTAAAATTGTTGGAATGAAAATTAGAAAGAATTATTTTTGTGAAAATTCTTCACCTTTCCTCGTTTTTCAGTCCATGAATTATTTATAATACGGATCTGAAACTTTCTCCCCATTTCCTTAGTTGAAAGCGTGAAAAAATATTCATTAATACTCATTCCTTTCTTACCAAGTCATTCGCTTTCGTAGCTTAGGCTTCCGGAACGACGTTCCTTTTTCTTCGTTTTTCTCTTTTCTCATTATTAACACTGCTATTATATTTTTGCGGCGATAGAAAAGTTATGTAAGATGATAATGAAATATAAATTGGTTAAATTACAAAAGTGTTTAATTAAATTTTTGAAAGTGAAAAAGAAAAACTTTTTAATTTATTGAAAAGGAGTCGAAATTTATTTTTGTTTGTTGAGTAAGAAGAATATTAAAATACACAAAGTTCATTACATTGTTTACCGAAATATTATATAAATCTTGATTTTAGTGATTATCATAAGCCATTGTGGGAGGTTCGTTAGTATCATTTCATTATTGAAAGGTTTTATGATGATGGATTTAGAACTGTTTGCGAAGGACTTCAAATAACATTATTTTCAATTAAAATTAAGACTGAAAGTAAGCTTTAAAACTTCTCATATTTGAAATAATGGTTTCAACTCGTTTTGTTTTGTTTCACTCAATGATGTTGTTTAATTAAGGGCTGTAGAGCTAATTTAGGATCCATACAAGCTTTATATTCTACATAAGCATGTCGCAAAAATGGAATAAAAATCATACATTAACTTTGAGACTCCTCAATTCTTTTGAAAATTAAGTGTTGTTGAAATTAACTCAGGGGTCGTTCACTTATGACGTCCGAAATTAACGGTCATTTTTCAAAAAAGAATAATGAATTTCCAGGAATTTCTATTGTTCTTTTCTCGCCCCCCCCCCCCTTCCCCCCTGGACGTCATAAGTGAACGGCTCCTCATACAAACCACTCTTTCTACCTTTTCCCATTCTCTCTGGTGACTGGTTCTGATTTTTTAAAAAAAAATCCTTTTGCTGGTAAAAATGATTTCAATTGAAATAATATCATGGTTAAATAAAGCTGTATCAAAACGTTCCAAATAATGCCTCAATAATTCTCGGAAGAGCATTATGTCAAATAGCAAAATGGTCCATTTTAACCATGGCTTCAAGTGAGTCTTTTTTTGTTCAGAAAAATTCAATATTTAAACTGCGACAACTCATTCAATACTCAGAATTAATTCCAATAAATACCCTCAAACATTGAATGAAAAAATAAATATAAAAGGAAAGATTTTTCTTGATGAAAGTATATAGCATGTTGAATATCATGACGCCATTTCACAGTAAATTTGCGTTAGAGAAATGAAATAAATATCAATGTTGAATAATGTATAAGGCTCCTTTCATTTCAAAAACATTTTTGTCAGTTTTAAAAGTTTAAAGCAACAACAAAAAAGCATGAAAATGTGTAATTCGTACATAAGCACATTTCAAACGTCAAAAAGTCTGAAATTTCTTACAAAGGTAAGATATTTTAATGTTTTATCAATGTCACTTTATCTAAAAAGATAAATTTTAACGCAAAACTTCAAAAATGTATCCTATTACCGTTTTCAAAAACCTCAAGAATAAAAACTGAAAACTTTAAAAATTCCACCTTTTTGTTGCTAATGTGAATATTTTCTTTTCAACGAGCTTAAAATATCATTTTAATGGGATTTTGGCGAGACAACAAAACAGTGAAATTTAGAATAATGCTTTCGAAATTACAAAACGATTGTTTAATTAAAAATAATCTCACATAGAAACGTATCATGAGGTGGAAATTAAAGAATCTTGTTGTCATGTCATTTTGTAAATTGACTGTAAATTGTGTAAAATAAGGGTTTTTAAATAAAGATGCTTTCATTTCAATTAAAATAATGAGTGAATTCTAATTCTTTATTTTTCTTAATTTTCAACATTTTTCCAAACAGGTAGTATATAGTGGCAGTTATTGCTGTTGACCAAACACATTTCAATTTATAAACTTATCATTTATTAATTAAATGTATAATCATTGTAAACAAATATTTCAAAACAATTATCCAGTTTTAAGCTCTCAACAAAAATCAACACTGGATGTTGATTAAGTTGTTATTGAGATTGTATTTTATAAATTTGTCAACTAAAAAAGTTTATAAAAGCTTAGGATTTGTAAAAATGATTTGATTCTCATTGCCTCATCTAAACCTCAAAGTTTTGTAATGAGATCTGTTAGAACCTACCAAATTTATGAAAATCTCATGACACTAATCATATAAAAAGCAGTAATTTACAAACAATAATCATATTGCTTTTTGAAGTTATTGAGAAGCATCAAGTAAACTGCAGAAGAAATTAAAAAGGATATATAACTGAAATTCTTATAGTAAATATAAATACATCAAATCAAAATGAATGATTTTATTGAACAACGACAACAGCTTAGTTGGAGGAAATTCGGTACCGATGAAAATTTAACTGACCAAATGGATACTGGAGACGATTTGACATGTATTGATACGGATTCTTTATTTTCTAAAAGAGCTAAAGGAAACAACAGGAACAAAAAGCAGCCATTTGTTAAAGCTAAAAAGACAAAATCAAATAATGAAGATTTTAATGCAGTTAAAATTGCTATTGAAAATAATGTTAAAATTGATGACAAGTTTTATTCGGAGCATCTCCAAAAAGTTAAATATCGGAAAGGAATATCAAAGAGACCTCAAACAGTAAAAGTTGTCAAACGAAAAATTGAAGAAGACACATTTGTTCCTTTGTCAATTGATAATTGTTTGATAAAAGAATTAGAGCGATTATTTGGATATGGTAGATCAGTCTTGAAAGATGTTTCTGAGCAGCATACGACCAATTTGTTCATTAAATCATCAACTGCTAAACAACTTTACAACGAGATTCTAGAAACATTTTACAGTCATCAAGAAGAAGCTAAGATAAAAGATATTGAAAGTGATCATAAATTGACAATGAAGTTGCGTGAACGAGAAAAACCAAACAAATATTCTGAAACAAATGGAAACAGTCTTGACGAATGGGAACAAGTTGAAAAACCTTATACATTGGCGGAAAAGTTAAACAAAGAAAAACTAAATCGAATATTTTCGAATGTTGAAAATGACATCATTGATAAGATTTTTGAAGTTCAAGGCAGAAATTTTAAAAATGCAACGGAATTAATTCAAGATAGTTTAGAGTACACACAAGAACAACGTATGCGAGTCAAAGAGGAAATAGAAAATAGTGCCAAATTTAATACAGAAAATGACAAAGAAAACAACGAAAACAATGCTTGTCTAAAGAAAGTAAAAGATCTACAGCATGAAATTGGTCGACATTCAGAGACATTTACGCATTGTTTACAGCAATCACAAGATCACACATCTAAAGAGGAGTTCCATATTGCTTCATATTACACAAGTATGCTAAATTTACATAAGCAATTGTGTGACGAGAAACGTCAAGAACTGATGATTATATCAATGAATTTATTAATTGATGCATCGAGCTTAAGTTTAGATTTACATTATTTAACACAAAAAGTAGCAAAGAACCAATTACACACATTTTTGGATGCACACATATCAAAGTTGAGAAAAATTGAGGATCAAAATATTGAACTCGAAATAATCACAGGACGAGGCAATCATTCCGTCAATGGTCCAGTTCTTAAAGATATGGCAATTAAGCTGTTGAACGAACGATTCTTAATATTTATCGAAGGCAATCCCGGAATGTTGATAGTCAAAGTATTACCAAGTTCATTTCTTTATGAAGAATGCCAAAGATTAACGAAATACCAAAACCTGAGTTGTTACTAGCTTTTAGATTGTAAGATTGTAAATTGAAAAATAAATAACTTTTTGATAACTGTTATCAATGTCTTTTTATTGGATTAATATCAAGCTTAGATTTAAACATTGAATACTTTCAGCATGAATTTAAAAGCAATCTGTAAGGACATCCTTCACTCAATTCATATTTCATAGATTTTTTCAAACGAATAATTCTTTAAATTGAAACTTCATCATTTTTATCTTTTCATTGTTTGATTGTGTTAAAATACCTCGAGATACTTTTATTTTAACACAATATCACAAGGAATGACATTTTTATCATTCACTTTCTGATTCTTTCTTTCATTATTCTCTCTTTATTTTGCTTGTTTAAAATAAAAATGAATGAATGAAAAAAAATTGTGACAAACTGATGGCATTGAGGGAGCAGGGGAAAAAAAATTGAAAGAGTAAAAAATTCATTTGCAAAGATGCTTGTCGACGAGCCATTATTTTATGCCACTATTCAGTCATGCTAGGAGTGAGAGAGAATATTTAATAGAATCATCTTTCACTTCATTTTTCCCTCATAATTTTTTTTTCTTTTCTGCTTTTGGTATACATCCTCTATTTATTCTTTTTTTTATTATCAAATACCTTTCATTCTCTATAAAAGCAGGAGAATATTTACTTTTATCGCATGCAGTAAATGCTGAACAAAAAAAAAGGAAGAAAATTAAATAGTTTGCAGAGAGTGCAAATATAATGAAATTTTTGCTTCATAACATCAAGTCTTTTGTGACTAATTGATATGGAAATGGAACTTAATGACTTTAATGAGGAAAATTTTCTTTTCAAATTATGCACCATATACAAACTAAGGTACTCAGTAAAGCGCTTATTTCAATAGAAAATTATTTACAAACACAAAATATTCATTGAAATATAAAAATAAGGAAGTCCCATCAGAGACGTAACTCAAACACAAATGACATGAACAACATTTCAAAAGAAGACTTCACACAAGATGAGAAAAGGGTTAAATTTACTCTTGTTTTGTGATAGACATTATTATGTGTTTTCTTCTACATGAAGACACATAGACATGCTGACAATCTTCATCATTCTCTTGAGATGTAAATTTACAACCTTATTACCAATTTTTCTGAATTTTTCACCTCACTGTCATGATGATCAAGATTTAAAGTGAATAATTTTGAGTTTTAAATTAAATAAATTAAAGTTGTCTGTTTCTATGGTTTTAAGGTAATAAAGTACGTAAATACTCAATAAATCAGATCATATCATCCCGAGTGACAATCGAGACTCTATCGATGTGATTAAGACGTCTTTACGATTTTTGGATGAGCCACGGCTTAACTAATTTACCTTAATGATGATATTTAACATTAAAAATGGAAGTTTTTGTCCACTTTCCCTAAATCTAATTAAAGCAAAATCCTACATCCCCAGCTATATACCCCATCCATAATACGCAACCACGTAAACGATTTGATGTTCATTGCCATCTCGGAATGTCTGTATTAATAATCAATCGAAAATGAAATCAATGGGATCATCAGTAAATAATACAGCATTGCATTCATTCATTTGTATCTCGTTTGAATATTCCACGAATTTACTTTTTCAAATGAATTGATTTTTTTTTTCACAATTAAAAAGTCGTGCCTTAATTACAATTTTATCAATTCATTCAATAAAACCTGTTTGAATTGCTGAAATATTCTGAAAATTAAATAATTACTCATTTTTTTTCGTTTTGAGCTCACAGAACAAATACAAGGAATATGAAAATCATCCATGTGAACACATATTTACTCACATTACACATTGTATGCAACACAGAACTATCGCAGGTGGTCATTATTCCTAGAGCTTGGAGGATTGTAGCTCCAACAATTTTATGGATTTTAACACGACATGATATTCCCAACATGGTGCCATTGAATGTTTATATATATAGTATATAGAGATAGACATATGCTACTTACTACTTTTTCAATGTCCCCAAATGTCGTATAAAAGAGTAACGACAATAGTTAGCAACACCCTAATTACACGTTACTACACTGACCGACTGCATTCAATTAAAATTAATTTCTCCCATGATATGATGGTGGGACAATCAGATGAAACGAAGGAGATGAGCACAATCAAAAAAGTGTTCATTATGAAGTGGAAAGGTTGATCTAATTTTTCATCACATGACTGCTTATACAATCGTGGCTTCGTTTCATCCTTTTCTCATTCTCTTTTATACTGATTTCCATAAAGTTCAGTCGTACCGAATTGCAAACAATATTAGACCTCAGCAGCAAATATTTAGCTCCGTATGTAAATATGCATGAATTAGTTTCGGAAAATTTCTATATGAGCAGTTTTCAAACTCTGAAATTTAATGAACATACATGAGAAATCTCACAAATATGAAAAACTGATTTCTGCTCCTTTACATTGTTGTACATTGTGGAATGAGAATTATTGTGATATATACAAACGTTAGCTTACATTTATTTCCAAGGATATTTGTATATGCTTGTGCAGAAATGCTAATTAATTTTTCGTGATGTGATATTCTGCAACAAAGTAAATGTTGCAATTTTAACTCATTTAATTCACCACCTTTGTGTCTCCTTTTTCATATTTTTACATGTATATCCATTTTTTATTTTCAAAACTCACGAACGAAGGTTTGTTATGAGCACATACTGCAGTATTGCATAAATTTTCATTCCACATTACAAGGATGAAAGCGAACATGAAAAAAGCTAGTGGTTAAAAGATAAAGGCAGCACTAAATGTTCAAAATTTAATTTTTTACTATTCAGCATGGTGAAAATGAAGAGTAGCGACAAGTTGCTTTGGTCATTTTGCACCCTTTTATCTATTCTGAATATTTCTTTTTTTGTGTGGCTCTGCTCTATAAAATGACCAGCAAAGAGATATGATCTGACAAAATATTATGTCATTTTTCCTAGAATTTTTTTATTCTTAGCTTTTTCATTTTGTATGTCTAACATGTGAATGTGTCATAAAATTTTGGTTTGTTCCATATGAAAATGAGTGGATCCAAGTAAACCCGAAGTACATTGGAATTTCTTAAATAAAGTCCTTTGCAAAACTTATGTTTAAGCAAAACAAAATTCAATTTCATGTTCACACCGAACATTAATTTATAAAATTTCTAGTAAAGAGTAGAGTTCGAATCTCAATGGCTTTACTAATAGTTTGCCCTTGTGTATGATTTCTTTTTTTTTAAATTTAATATTTTTATCTTGAAGTCATTCTTTTTGAGCATTTCCATTAAGCAGTATATGGCGATACAAAGATATCAATCGGTTAACTATTCGCTATTCTATATTGAAGAATATTCCAAATTCTCACTCTAAACAGACCATAGATAACAATTTCTATATATTTCATTCACGAAATTCTTTTGTTGTTCCACATAATTGAAATATGTCGCTACTGCAATGTCTATATGATGCCATAAAATGTATCAATCATCATTCTGCTTCTATTCATGTATTTGAAAATTTTATGTTTTACACAAAAGTCAATGGATGTCGTAAATGTCTTTTTTGAGGTATTAACTTTTTTATCAAAGAAATTTTGTCTGTATATTGAAAGCAACTTACATGTAATCCTCAATTCTTAATTTCATTTACAGATCTATGCTTTAATATTCTGTAATTAACATTTTCACTTTCAGTAGCAATGGCAACATATTACGAATAGTTACGGTGTCTATAGATACTCTTATTAATTTGTTTGCATTACCACTTTATTAATAATTTAATAAGTAATTCAATTCAATAAGATGAATAACAATAAATGACTTATTATGCAAATCAATTGTTTATAGTCATTGCTAGTCAAACCTTTTGAGTTCTTTGTTATTCTGAAATATTTAAAAAGTGCAATGTTCAACATGAAAAGTTAAAATGTCAAGGATAAGAGCATATGCAGAACGAAAATTAATAAACTTCTGTTTTAAGCACGTGTGTTCGACTCTTAGCAGATGCTGATAGGTCATTTTAAATAATGTTGTCGATGCGACACATATTCACACAAAGGACACGACATTCCTGTCAAAAAAATGAATTCCTTCAAAAACAAAATCATCGACACCTCCTGAATGAACACAAAATATGTTAAATGAGCGACAAGCACAATAAAGTTAGCAAATGTGACTAAGGAAGAATGGGGAACAAAATGTAGAGAAACTTCATTAACAGGATTCTCTTTCATTGTACACTTCTTGTTCGTTTAACATCTCATTCATGTTTGGCATAATAACAAATCGTCAAATTTATGATGAAGGCATAAAATTATTTTATTTACCTATAATATTGTTATGCTTTTATGTGCGCAAACTTTAAAAAGCGAACGAGAAGGAAGAAAAGAAAAACTAAGCAAAGTGAACAGCATCACATTTTATTTAATGTTTTTCGACTGTATTTTTGCTTATTTCTGCTGAAGCTTTTAAAAATGCCTTTCTCTTTTTTATGAATTCACATTTTCCGTATTGCTCTTATAAGATGAACGAGAAGGAGAAAAACAGCAAAAAAACAAGATTTGCATACGTGCCAGACACGAGCTTTTTTTTAACTTTTCCTTTGCTTTATTTCCATCCTCTCAGCCAAATTATTTCCACATTCATATGCAAACAATTTTATACTTTCTAGAGAGAAAAACCTGAATGCTACTTTAGGCCACACAAAAAAAATGTTGCTTGCTATTTTTGTGATTATAAACAATCCACCGACATGCTCAGGTTAGAGCGCGTAAAATGAAAGGAAAAATTGTACAATAAAAAATTTTTTATGGTGCTTGTTTATGATATATTTTTAGTTTTTCTGTATTTTGGAGATGTCTGGTTTTATTAAAATGAATTTTTTGTAATATAAAAATTGTCAGTAATCCTTTAAAGCAGAGCTAATTTAAACAGCAACATATTTTTGTACAAGTTTTCTTTTTGCATCGAATATTTTGGATTACGTAAAGAAATTTTTGGATTATTTACTTGTCATTGTTTGCATCAGCAGCGTAGCCAAGAATTTTGAAATTTAGGAAAATTTTTGGTTTTCTTGCTGAAAACCCTAACAAAATAAGGGGCTGTTTACTTATGACGTCCATCAAGAAACCTAATTTTTGGACCCCTCCTACCGCCTGTCAAAAACTGTCAAAGATGTCACCCCCCCCCTCCCCCCCTTTGTGACGTCTAATCCAAGGCACAAAAAATTATAATTTCTTTATTTAAAGTTATTGCATGTCACAAATTTCCTTATTAATAATTGGATGTCACAAATTTCCTTACCCCCCTCCCCCCATAAATGTTGGATGTCATAAGTGAACGACCCCTAAAGAAACTTTTGATGCAGAGAGACTATAATCAATCCTTCAAACCACCCAGCTCCTTGTCTGATACTCTTTCTTTGGAATGTCATGTTGTTAAAATTGAAGCTTAAATGTGCTTATCAGTTCACACGCTTCAGATGCATTACAACTTTTTAAGAGAGATTCTTTGCAGTTCCTTTTAAAGAAACGTATAAATATGATATATATCATTTGCGGATGACCCTTATTACCAATCATGTAGCAATATGGAATCGCCCCCTCTTTGTATTCCATTATTTTAGTCCACAATTCTTTTGGATATTTAAAATATTGAATTTAGAGCTATATTCTGAGTTTCATGCAGAACGTAAAGTCATAAAATAAAATAAAATGAAAATTTGATTTCCTATAAAGATCGAAAGTAGTTAAATCAATCCGGAAACAAGAAGAAAATAAATATATAATCGGATTAATTGAAAATCAAGTGAACTGTAAGGAAAATTTGATTTTATCATATTTATTCCTCTCATTTGCCTTTTCTCATATTTTCCGTTCTAGATTTTTGCTGTATGAATGTATACACTGATTTCATTAAAGAAAAGCGAGATATAAATAGTTGGAGTGAGATGGAATCATCGCTGCATGAATTTTATTTGAAACTATGTTTCTGTATAAACATCTTGCTATTTTGGCATGGGGTTTAAATATTTCTCTTTTTTCTTCCTTTTCCTTTTGCTTTGTGGCTGTTGCTACTTATATATGATGCCATTGAATAAGCCTTTAGTTGACTCGTTTATTCTCTTTTCTTTCTCCATGTTTATGTGTTATCTTTATGAGGATCTTATTTCTTCAGCATAAAACAACATATATACACCACACAAACAAAAAAAAAATGATTTTTTGTGTGGATATGAAGTCACAACAACTAAACTAGTATTGCCTACAATATTATTCTGGCAAAACAATTTTTTTTTTCTGCAAACAACAGTCGGGCATGAAAGAATGTTCATAAATATTTTTATTTTGGTCTTTTATTCATGGGGCTTTTATGCTACGATTAACAGATCAAAAGGCTGAATAAGATACAAAGAGATAGTATAATGTAAATATTCAAAGATTTACTTTAACTTAATCAACACAAACAAGAGCTCATAAGTGGTAAATGATGTTTGGCAGACAGAGAGAGAATTTTCTGGGATATCATGTTGTAGATATACTTTTAAAAGTCATCATGTGTGTTGTGGCTTTAAAGCATTTCTTTAGCTTTGAGAATTTTTGATTCAAGATAAGTTTTTTAGTCTTGTGTAAACATGTTCTAAGCTTTCCTGTACAATCAAGGGTGCGGAACTGATGAAATGATCAAAAATAATCAAAAATTATCAAAGATGATCAAATTGTAATTTATCAGTTCCACACCCTTGATTACAATCAGCCTTTTGTCTGTGTGAAGGCGATCAAGATTTTTTTTTCAGTCATTAATGGCTAATTATGGTGGATTATTATTTAGTTTTGAGGTCTTCGGCACATAAAGTGTCTCTTTTTCTAGGTACACAATGATATACTAGCATCTAGATGATTTCAATACAGCATCTTGCGCACACGAATTGTGACTAGGTCCATTGCAGGGTACATAAGGTCTTTAACGTACTCGTGTCTTTGCAATGTGCAGAGCTTGCAAGCGGTTGGGATCCCATTATAAACTGTAGGCAGAGTTTGAAAATAAAATGAAAATTGCTCTATTTTGAAAATAAATCAAAATGAAAATTATGAAAATTGCCAATTTTGATCAAAGCAATTTTGCAATTTTGTCAATTTCAGAAAATTGCAATTTTGGAAATTGTTTATTTTCCAAAATTGCAATTTTGGAAATTATCAATTTTCAATTTTGTGACGTCACAAAATTTCTTCGGGAATTTTTTATGAAAATTTTCATATGAATTGATGACTTTATGCTTGAGACTTTCCTTGATTTTTAATCAAAACCATTATCAGCAATCATAGCAGCAAATGATGAAAATTAATAACGAATCATAAGTACTATGCTATATCAGATATCCCATATGGAACTGGTTATGTCCAACTGACTGGTACTGCCAAAAAAAATTTTATTTGTTTTCTATACTTTTTAGACACTTTCATGCATGGGGTGGAACCAGGCACTTCCTCTACTTCCAGATTTGATTTTAGGTGCTAACTATACCAAGGAGGTTCCAAAAAATCAGGTTAGCAAAAAAGTTCGGAAAATTCAGCAGTTCCTCTCCCCTAATAAAATTTACATCGAACATGTTTTTCATACATTTTCAGAAATGATTTTTTTTTTTTGATAATCATGTCTGTATGGTGATACTCAATTAACAAGATGATTTATTATTAAATAAAGGATCTGTTTTACTTTGATGTTTTTGCATTTTATTGCTTAATTTCCAGTTTTCTTGAATAATCGTGACATAAATAGTTTTGAAAATTAAGTCTAGAAGTAACGGAAGTGCTTAGTTCAACTCCATGCCTTAAAAGTGTGTAAACCTTCATTAAAAGTGTTAAACATTTTAAAATTTTTTTTTGCAGTTCCAACCAGTTGGATACGACACAATGCATGTGAAATATCATAGATATTAATGTAATAATGTTTTGACATTCAAAAATTATGATTATGAGCATTATGAGTACCTTTAATTAAAAATAAACTTAAAGGAACAACGCATCAAACACGCAGGAATTAGCAAGTATTAAGTTAAAAACGAATATCAACATCCAGGAAATAAACTGTATCTTTTGTTTTTCTGAAGAAAAAATTCATTTAAAAAGAAGAAAATTTTCATACAAAATTATTCATCAAATATTTATGACGTCACAAAAATAAAAATTGATAATTTCCAAAATTGCAATTTTGGAAAATAAACAATTTCCAAAATTGCAATTTTTTGAAATTGACAAAATTGCAAAATTGCTTTGATCAAAATTGGCAATTTTCATAATTTTCATTTTGATTTATTTTCAAAATAGAGCAATTTTCATTTTATTTTCAAACTCTGTCTGTAGGTCTAAAAGTAAGTAAACTGTAGGTAAATTTTAGACAAAATGTGAGCATTGCTTATAGAAAAATATCCAACAATAATAATAAATATTTTTAAATGAGTAGAAAAAAAAAATATTGTGCATATAAACTTCAGTCCTTAGACAAGAGAAAATATTTTTATTGCTCTATAATATTCATTGTTGCATAAAAATTTAATTATGATGAGTGAGGAAAGAGTCTATTGAATGTTTGAATGTATATAGGAACATGAATAGAGAATAATAAAAGTTTGCAATTTGTTTCATCGCTATAGATGCAGCTGTTTTCATGTAAAGACTAAGTTTCCTCAACGGAAAAATCATTGCCTTAATTTAATTTTCCTGTCATATATATATGCACATAACATTCACAAATACATACATAGCCATACATATAAATAAATTTAAATTAATTTTATTGTACAGTAAAAGTTTAGCGGAGGAGATCGTTAGTTGTTGTACTCTGAAGACTGCAACATATTCTCAATTAGTTGAGTTGCGCTTAATTAAGTTGCACTTCCTGCATCTCTATCCTTTTCCTTGGCATTTTAAAAAGAAAGTTATAAACTTTTAACATACACATCAGTTTCATGCTCATTACTTGTTCTACTAAAGTTATTCAGTGCAGTTCCTTAACTTTTTATCTCTTTTCTTTTTATTTGATATTACTTTCCATGAAATTTAATTGAATTTAAAAAAAATTCGCACTGGATTGTCTCTTAATTTTATTCTTAATACAATTTATGCATTCATAATTATTATGATAATTTTTACATTTTTGCTGCCGGTCAAAAATTTTCTCCGTGAAATTTACATTCATGAATAATTATATTGCATGAAATTACTAACAGTATATTAAACATTCATTAAAAAGTCTTTCCACGTGAATAATTTATATCCATACACATATTTTTTTTCTCTTATGAAAAAAAAATAGAGCACTCAACAATTTTGATTTCGCACAGAAAATAAATTGCCAAGGCTTCAATAAATTTTATTTTAAAAATATTTTTCTGTACACTATTACAGATTCATCTCATTAAAAGTTTCTCATGCGCAATATTTAATTTCAGGCAAATGTGGAGATGTATAATTGGTGAACATTCACCAAATAAGAACATTTATTCCAATTTTTTTTTCACCCATCTAGTGTGAGCAGTGGTATTTAAACTTCGTGTGGCGTTGGATACACAAGCAAGGTTGCACAATATCAAGGGTATAGCTAGAAATTTTAAAAATAAAGCATGGACAGGGACCAGCCTTTTGAGCTAAAGGCACTGCGATTCAAATTAGAACAGAATCTACTGTACCAAACTCTGGCACGTTAGGTCAATGCCATTTCACCGCGCTAGAAATCTTAAAAAGTTTTCTACGAAAACCTACTGAAGCTGTTCGAAATCAAGACGAAAAATATCTCAACCTGCCTAAGCTACTGGAAAATATTCTAAATGTTTACAATAACTTCAGACACTTAAAAATTGCCAAAACAAAATTAAACTTTTTAAACAGCATTTTTTTCTATTATTGCAAGATTATTTTCCTAATTCTTGCCGTGATGTATTTTTCAGCAAACACACCTCATGTGTAGGTTGACTCTTCTTCATGCCAAAACAACAGCCTGAAGAAAAGCTTTAATTTTTAAAAACCCATAAAAAATTGAATTCTCATACTCAACTTGATGATGGCTCAACTTAATCTTTGTAGTATTAAAAGAAGAATGTAAAATTTGAAAAAACTTGGGAATGTCGTAGACACCATTTGACTTAGACATTGGTCCTTAAACTCTTCACTATACCCCAATATGTCAGGTTCTACTCTAAACAATGCCATGTTTCGTTGTTTTCAGATTTACATATGAAAATGTTTAAACTACAATTGTGAATTGTGTTTTTTTTACCAAAATGATTTTGAATTGTAAAATCATATTTCAGCTAGGATAAACATGTCAGAAGTTATCATCAATTCAACAGAAAAAGCTGAATAAAAACCAAAATTTTGCTGCATATGAAAATGTAAATTCGTGTTTAAACTATGGAATGACAATTTGGCAGAATTTGAACACATAAAGCATCACTGGATTAAAACTTTGACAAATATGACCACTTATTATTGTTTATTATGGCTATCAATTTGATCTTTCAAATGGGGATAGTTTAGATATCCTGTAACTTTATTCATAAAAATTCAAAAATCCTTGCCAAGCTACATAGGCTCAATCTTGTTCTACAACTTCAACTTTAAACCAATAAGTTAAATCCGAACGATTCTTCCCTCTGCTACCCCGATTGCTGTGTATACAAACAATTCCAACGAATAATTGAGTACCAATTGAAAATCTCATCCAATGACCACGACAAGTCAGGTATAAAAATTAACTTTAAAATCACCCGGAAAAAAGCTGTTGAAAGCTATTTTTCGCGTTGTCATTTTCCACTTAAAATTAATTGATAACGATTTAAAGCAATTTCAATTATTTCCTCAATATAAATTTTTATTATATGAAGGTCATTAAAATTCTGCTGGTTTTTCACCCTCAACAATTTCGTATTAAAACTCAATAAAAGCTTTTATGTAAGCTGATTGGTATAAACATTCATTGCAGCAATTTAATCCTGACTTTTTTGACAAATATTGGATTCGATTGGGATTGGCTGAAACATTAATAACATAAATAACATTATCTTCTTTTCCAATCATTATTGTGATGAACTTTTAGATGTACAACTCCCAAATGTCATTTATGCTCCCATGACAAATTTTTTATCTCATCATCATGATGCTCATAAGTAAAGTACATCACATTGTGTGAAATATACAGCACAAAATTATTAATTTTCTTTTTTTTTTATATTACATTTTTTTATATATATGTAACAATATTTGTGTTCGCAAGTAAGAAGGAAAAATATTTTTATAATGCAATTTGAAACTCTTGTAAGAGAGAACGATGAAACATAATATCGTCGTTAAGGAAATTACTTTATCTTGCTTATCTCACTTTTTTTCCTTGCTTCTCTCAAAACATCTTATCTCTCTATCTTTTTTTTTCGAAGGCATTATGGAAAGGTGAGCTGCGTTACTATCCGTTCTTTGTCTTATAATTACTTTAAGTGGGTATTTTTTAGCATCTGTATAGGTAAGAGAAAACTTCAATTTAATAATGTTTAGGTAATTCCTCTTTCAAAAATAATTTTTTTGCAACAACCCTGCATTAAATTATATTCTAACCTCACTTCCAGAGACCAGTGGCTTCAGAAGAATTTATTATGCTAAGTAAGGCACACGCTGAGTCAGTTTTGGAACTATAGAACACCTTTGTATGCAAAATATCTAGGAATTACATTAACTACTTACTTGCTTCTTACTTCCTTGGCTGGGGTGCACGTGGGCCCATTGCCGAGTTGAGAGATCGTTTAAAGACAGCCCTATCTTTCGAGACCTGCTGCCACTTAGCGATATTAAGGACCCTAGCATTCTTATCAACACATCCAATCCAACTTTACTTCCATCAGTCTTGTGTATTTTGGATGAGGCAAGCTAGTTTCAGATAAATTTATTTTTAATCTTTATTGTAGTCTTGGTCTAGTTCAGAAGTTATGATGCTCCAGTAGCCCTAGAATAACTGGCTACTGGTGGTAATTAAACCCACATTATCAAAATTAACATTCCATATTTCTGGTCCTTTAATTACAGTTGCTTAAAATAGATCCTACTCCCGCACTTATATGATTTGATTCCACTTTTCTTCGACTAGTCAGCAGCACTTCTCTTGTGATGTGAGCATTAATAACAAGCAATTCCTTATAAAATCAATTCAAATGTCGTTAAAATGCGCCAAATTCCAAATATCCATAAAAAGTCGCAATATTTTCTTCTACTTTTTTTTGCAGTTAAATATCAGCAAGAGAGATAAAAAAAATTTCATCCATGCTCATAATGCAACATAATTAAACTGTGAAAAGGAGCATCATAAATAATAATAATAAAAAAAATTCGCTCTCATTTCTGTGTTTGCAAATAAAGTTTGTTTTTTTTTGGGGCTTAAGGATAACATTCTTGTTTCTTAATTCATGTCCTGAAGGATGGTTATGTTGTGTTTATGGTAAAAGGTGAAAAATGACACTTACCTTCAATAAACACGTTTTTGAGAGAACATGAAGAACGAACGAACGAACGAGAGTGGGTTTTTCAGTGTATACACAAGATGTTAAAATGAAATATAACAGAATATTCAACACAGGTAATTTCCTACATTTCAAGTGTTTGCATTTTCCTCTATACAATGGCTAATGATGCTACTACTATGAAAAAAAAGTAACACTTTGCAGAACTTGCTTGATATATCCAACTTCACGATTGTATGAGTTCACCTGTCATGACAATAAATAATAAACACGATTCAAGTTCGCCCATTCTGACTATAATATATGATAGACATACACCTCCATAACCACTTAGTCTACTTCTATTTACAGCACTGACTGTGCATTTATACTGTTGCACTTATGGGATTCAAGTGCGACAGGGATAGAAAAGTTTTACAAAAGCATTTAATAAATTTCTCATGAACGAGATGAAGTAGAAATGATATAAAATTATAGAAACGTACGATTTGGTTTCAATAGTCTGGAATATGGTTAAAAGATGAAAATAAATAGGAGATATGTGGAGTTCTTGCTTGAGATAAAATACTTGAAGAAAATAGTTTTTTTTTTCTTTCACATTTCGTTTTTATATTTGATCGACACTCAAGTATATGTTCTCATTTTTCATGCTTTTGCTGATACACGAGAGACGCTTTAGATATAAAATATTTTATATCCTTCTACATACACATAAATACGTCTATAAAAAGACAGAAAAGGGAATAGTTAACACACTATCGATGATGTCAAATTTTCAGAAATAGATATTACATTTCACTTTATGCTTTATGCATGATAAATTTATGTGCTGCATAAAAGGAGCACTTAAATGTTTTAAATTGTTCTGGCTTCTTCTGCTTCAAAAGTTTTTAAAATTTTCTCATCAAAAATGTTTTTTATCGTTCAGTATAAGGTGAATATTCTCATATATCTTTATACATGGCAATGCTTATAAAATGTAAAAAAATCATTTAATCTGGAAGGGTTACAATGATTGGTCAGCATGATTGACCGATTTTTTTTCATTCATAGAACATTAAACTTTTATTTAAATAAACTTGAAGACTATCCAATTGAGTATTTATAAGCCCCGAATGGCACAAGTCGGTTAATCGATCATAAATCTGGCATCAAGCTGGTGTGACTCTGACATAGTGCTGGATTTAAATCGAAGCTATCATCATGCCATAGCCGTATCGGCTTGGAGCCGAATTTCTATTCGACTTGAGCTATTTGGGAGCATTTTTTCGTAAATATTCAAGAAAAGAATTTTAGAGACTTTGGCAAGCCTAATTCAAATCATAAATTTATCTACTTTTTGTATGCAATCAAGGCGCACAAGGAAAAGACTTCCCTTTTTATATTGCATTTCATCAACAAAAATTTAATATTAAGGACATTCTCAATCAATACTGTGCAAAAAGCTTCGTCCATATTTCTTTAAAACAATTCTGACATAAGCAAAATCAACAACATTAAAAGTTTACAAAGTTTCTTTAAAAATATGATATCACATAATATTTAACATCAGTATATCGTGCACGTTCCACAATTTTTGACATCAACATTCGTTAAAAAAAATCAAAGTTTTTAACAAATGTTGCTTTTATTTAACCCATGAGAAAGAGAAGCAAAAAAACCAATTGAATGAGCACAGTTAGGAAACAATATATATATAGAACAGAGAAAAAAAAGTTGTTAGAAGAAAGGGGAAATTTTTCTTTGGTTTTTTTTACGGAATAGCTTAAAGGTATCGCATAAGAAAAATAAATATTAGCAATCGAACCGTAAACGTTTACGTTTTGCGTGTGTTTATGTATATATAATATATGAATATACGCAATATTAACACATTCTTTTTCACCTTTACCCAAACGGAAAGTTTTGTACACCGGAAATTGACATTTTATGTGATACTTTTTTGATAAGATCTTTTTTTTTTCCTAGGGCATGTGTATATGTGAGCAGGAAAAAGTCATAATTTTGCTCAACTTTTTGCATTACATATGATAGAATATGAAACATCAAGAAGAGAAAATATAAGTGGTTTGAAGCAGTAAAGTTGATATCAGGAAATGAAATATTTGAGATGGAAAGGTACAGTTTCCTTTATATGTTGAAAAATTAAGGCAAATTACAATTTACTCAAATTATGGTTTCATCAATATTATTATCCCAAAAGTAAATTAATTTCTTTTAAAATAAGATTAGCAAGTGATAATTTGACTAAGGTCTTTTATATCCTTTAATATTTACTCTTTTAAAGCTTTTTTTTTATAAAAGCTGTGAATTTAAACAACATTTTGTATTCTGTCTTATTAATCTTAGAGTCTGGTGATTTAAATCAATTGATGGTGGACAGAAGGTCTCAAAAATGTGGCTTAGCTCCTGAATGTAACCAAATGTTAATGGACATTTTTGCAAAGTTATAATAAATGAAGTTCAAAATTGATTTTTAAAAATCAAGTTAAAATCCTGAAAACTTGTCAGCTCAATTTCTAAAGTCTTCAAAGTTCTGTGAGGTGCATTTCAAGTGCATACAATTTAAGCAACAAGTTGTGCTGCTAGAATCTTAAGTTAAGATTCTTAACAAGTGTCGGATTACAATTTTGAGGTGCTGAAGCACTACATATCTACACCACTAAAACATTTCATTCTACAAACTGTTAAATACAAGATTAAAGTCTATAAATTTCAATAATTACCTTTTTGTAGCAAATTGCGTTCTCACAAACTTCTTGTTGTGTCTCTTTATCTGTCTTAAAAAAGCTATCATCAATTTCATGACTATATAAATTTTCATTTCCATCGTATTTATTTATTTGTTCTATTTACTATCTAGTCAGATAAACTACTTTACCATTTAAAAGTATACAAAAAAGTCAAAAGCCCCAGTGTTTATTCTCGGATACCCTCACTTTATGATTTGTGGTGACCTTTTTTGGTTATCATACTTTTTGCAAATGAAATTCAACAACCCTTTAAAATGTGATGCCTATTTTTTATTGCTTTACATGGAAAAAGAGACATGATCTTGATAATGAATGGATTTTTGGGAAGATGATGAAAAAATTCGCACATAATTTAACATGAAATTGAACTTTCAACTGATTAGTGCTTATTATTATTGAAATAAAATGTTATTGTATATTTTATGGTAATGTTTAATGATGACTTTACGATGTTATAATGTTAGCTGAATGTAAGGTGTACAGTAATTTTGAATTTGGCACCTTTATTGCAAAGAATCGTGGCCAGAAGCTCTTATATATGAGTCAGTGATTTTCAAATTAAGCACGATACTTTGATTAAAAGTCAAACCAAAAACAAGGCATAGACAAATTTTAGAAGGATGTCGCAAAATTTGAGTCATTTACCAAGGCTCCGGCTTTAGTTCATCTTTCGCACTTTGCTACGTTAGGGGCCGTGTAATTATGACGTCCTAAATTAACGGTAATTTTTCAAAAAAGAATAATTGATTTCCAGGAATTTCTATTGTTCTTTTCTTGCTGACCCCCCACCCCCCTCCCCCCCCCCCCCCCTGGACGTCATAAGTGAACGGTCCCTTACTAGAATTCAGGTATTTAATATAAAATTTAAGAAATATTCCAGGAAATATTCAAAAATTCTCCTTGAACTAAAATATCTCTACAACACGTCTTAATAAAAGACTGACGTCATAGACATTGTTGCTTTCAGTTACAAAAGATTATTAGAATTTCAAATTATCTCAAAAATTTTCTTTATTAAATCTTTATTTTTAGAAACCATTCTCACGCAGAGAACTTGATTATACACTTTGAACTTTTTTGTAATACCTGCCTAAGTCTTATAACTGAAGCGAATCAACGAAATGTTAATGGATTTTTATTATTTTCGTTACTTCTTGTTGCTTTTTTTTTGTACTGTTAAATAAGAAAGAGCAAAAAACAAGGATTTCCATCAGCTAAGATATTTTTTGTAAATAAAAATGAGAGCAAAAATAAAAGTAAGTAAGATAGAGCAGGTAAAAAAGAATCCATTTCATAAAAAATGCGATATCGTCTCGATTTAATTTTGTAGAGCTTTTTTTTATTATTTTTATTGCTTTTTGTGAGCTTTGAGATTTCTTTCTGTTATTCCATCGTTCAATCTTCCTTCTCGTTTATTTCATTCCACTTCTTCCAAATCGTATAGGAAAACATACATGCTTTGATGTGATATATTTGATGGCAAACCACATTACAATAAAATTAAATAGCTTTTTGATCAATTTTAATGGCTGGCGGGGAGAAAATGAAAACGGAAATTCTTTTTGTTGTTTTAGAATCAATAAAAATAAGCATGTAGTTTATATGTTACTAAAAGCAGCCTTTTAGACAGACACAAAAAAAATTCTCATCCCGTCTTTAACGGGAAAAATTGTTACTGCATACTTTCCCTGGAAGATATTTGTTCTGGATATGCTAAGTATGTCAATATTCACATTCATACACCACACATTCATGAAATGACATTGTATGTGGAGGAATCACATTCACTTGAGTAAATTCAAAAGTAATCGAGGCGAAATTGGAGCGATTTAGAGAAAGAGACAAAAGAGAACAGATATACGCGCAATAAAAAGTCAAAAGAATAGGAAAACTTGAATCCACTTTATACTAACGGCAAAAAACCATTTTACCGCACTTTAAGTTTTCATTTTCTTTTTCTCATTCAATGCTGCTATTTGCTACTGCTGCTGATGATGCTTTTGTTTTGTTATCATATGGCTTTTCTTTCACACCCCCACCTCAAACATACACACACACTCGTGCACACACAACAATAATAATATGGTGAAAGATGAATAAAAAGAAATACGTGAAGCTTTAGAGGAAAATCAAATTTCAAGTGGTTTTCATGCTAGGCATATATAAATTTGGTTATCTCATTTCATGACATATGAATACCATATAAGCATACATGAGTCTTACAGCTTATCATCGAGCGAATAATATTTTTGGCTAAATTTTTATTTTACGACATATACTTTCGTTAAACTTTTTATGGTACATTATTGACGTAACATTGATTGTATTTTGTAATTTATTAGCAAGTGGAGAAAGCTCTGCAATTTAGGCAAGTGCTGATAGGCTCTTTTTGAGCTATTGACATGAATAAAAAAAATGGTAAACTTGTCACAACTAAGTCGATCACGTATATTTTCCAGCTTTATTAGTGATTAGCTATTCCCATTAGGGCTTACAAACCAAACGGTTAAGAGTTCGAAGCTCTATATAAGTTTTTGATAAGATATACTATTTCTTAGAGGAATAGAATCTTGGGTATGAAAACCTTTGTAATCAAGTGTTTAGTTGACATATTGAATATTTGTAAGTCTCTTTTATAAGGACGAGTGGTCAATTTCCAAGTGAGCCGAATTGCCAATAATTGTATTGAGCATTGTAAATAAGACAAAGAGACGCGAAATATTTAGGACTTTCCAAGAATCCAAAAGTTCAATTCCACTATAACCTGTTAAAAAAATTACAGTACGTCTGAAAAAAAATCAATGTCTGTCTGTTGACACGCCCATCTAAGTGGCTATTTTCCAAAACCAAATCGAATTCATAATTGAAGTAAAATGTCATGGATATGTGTTTTGAATAATAAAAGCTTGAATGAATTGAAACGGACGAAAATTTATTACAGCTAATGCGAATTTACCGAATGAAACGAATGTCAAAAAGTTGGATATAGAGACTGGCAGGCAGATTATTAAATGAAAGGAAAAATTTGATTGATTTTGAAGGTACATAAAGCAGAAGAGATTCTTTTATATTACAGTTAAATAAAATCCAGTTCATATAAAAATAGCCGAGCATAGATAGTCAAGCCATCAACGTATAAGATGAAAAAGTAAAATGCCGAAACAAATAGCGGAAGAAGAGAATTTAATACATTGCTGATGACGGTTTTAGGGGGAGTTAGTAAAGGAAAAGTTTTATAAAATAGATGAACTTTTTTTTCCATTCTTCCTTTCCCAACGACTGCAAACAAAGAAAACTTCAGTTAGATTCGAAAAATTCAAACTGAAATTCGAAAAATTTCGAACTGTTTCGAACTATTAAAGGAAGGATCAGAACATAAGGTAAAACAATTAAGCTGTCTATAAATAAATTCAAGAATACACAAGAAATGTTTTTTTTTTCACAGCAATATTCAATATTATGCAATTTAAGAAATTCAATCCACTTATCTTTATGCACAGAGCTTTTTGAAAGTTTAAAACAAAGGTATTTTATTGGTTTTCTTTCCTTTACAACCAGTAATTACACAATTTCTGACCATTTTAAAATAATGAAATTTTATAAATTCAATAAAGACCAAGAAATGTAAACAAATATTTTCAACGGAAATTTTAAATTCAAATCAAGTTCGAAAATGAAGTACCTATTTCCGAAAATGAGTTCTTGTTTGCAGTCGTTGGTTCCTTTCCTTTTTTTATGATACACATCTTCGTTCGCATAGTATATATACTGATGATTCCCATTTCATTTTTACTATAGAATCGCAAGTCATAAAAATGAGCGAAAGTTCATTAAACGAATTGCTTGGATAATTTGCTCACATTGAATTCTTCCCTTCAAGCTATTCTTCTTTTCATTTTTCTGATGCCCATGCAGCCTCTTTCTTCTCCACTTTTTTTTATTGCCTGAAATTGAGTCATTAAGAGAATCAAGACAAGCGATTTAATGAGCATATTCTTTAAGAATGCTAATAGCATTTTCTCATATTTTCTTCTTGTTCTCATATCCTCTGCTTTATTCCTTTTTCATACTTTAAAGGCTGTTCATCAGTGATGTCAAAGTTAATTGTAGAAGCGAAGGAGTTATAAGAAAGATTTCACGTTTGTTGAGTTTTATGGCTTCAAAAAAGATGGCATAGGATGTAACTTATGAAGGATCAATTAAGAATCATTAAAAAATCACGTCCCACATTTTGGATGAGGAGTCTGTGAAGGTTATAAAATTAAGTTTAATAACGCCAAAGGACATATAACAAGCAATTAGGGATCATTTACAACCAAAATCCAACATACCCATGGAGCGGGGCCTGAGACTGAATAAATATTTTGCAAACGTGCCTTGTCCGCCATAAAACATCAATAGCGAACGATTTCTCAGTCAAAAAAGCAGAATGGTAAATTTTTACGGTAATTCCGATTTTTTGTTCATTTCATGATCGCATCATTATACAATACGTATCCATATACTACATATAGTCGAGATGTTTGAATATAGAAAAAGTTTTTTAATTTAAAGGGCGATTCTGCAGCATAAAACCTGTATATATCCACTGATAAGCGTGTAAATGAATGAAACATTTTTGCTGCAGGTGAGTTTGAATCTTTTCTCTCCACTCATCTAACTACCTTGAAACTTTCACATCATATTTATTAACCCAATGTGACATTATCGCGCGGTCAAAGTGTCATGATTTTTATGACATTCTTGTTTCCTCCTTCATGATATTGTTCGAAAATTTTGTAGAAAACTTTTTTTTCACCTGCAATGTTATAGAAAGAAACTCAAAAGCATTCTCTTAAGGAACAAACTTCTCTTTTAAGCTTTGAAAGAAGTAAGTTTGTAGAAATTTTGACGTTAATAAAATTTTTTATCAGAAGTTTAACTTTTTTGTTCCTGTCTTACGTTTTAATGGAAATAAAATCACTGAAATTCTGAATTTTCTGCTTTGTAAGACCTTGAAAAATTAAATGGTTTTGAAATTAATTTTTTAAACTTTAAACTCGATTGAAAATTATATTCTAAGATTTATAGGATTTTGCAAGATAAAAATATAACTGGATCCATCCTGAATGTATTACTTGGTTTCAAAAACATATTACGACAATTTTTATCATTAATTAAATTCCTCAAAATATTTTATGACATTTATTCGATAACTCTTTAAATCCCAAGGGACTATCATGTGTCGTAAGCTTCTTCATATAACATCAATGGCATACATAATATTGATGTTGATTGACAACACCATCAGAAGAGAATAAATGAATGAAGAAGGATTTCAATCAATAATTTTATAACATATTCATAAAAGTTATGACACTTGCGTAAATAGAAAAGTTAAGAATCCATCCTTTAAGAATTTTACTACAATTATTTATATTATTATCAAATTTCAATGTCAAGAAGTAATATTTGTATCACCCACGTCCAATTAAACAGCTTTAATCTACAAAGTAAAGTTAAAAACGTGTAAGAAAAAGTTTTGATGTAATCAATAGTTTTCATTAAGTTTTCATGTAATTAGTTTCATAAGATTCTGATGCTGACATTTAACAACTGAGTTTATCGAACATTTGATACACAATTTTTACAACCTTTCAATCACATCGACAATATAAATTTTCATTTCTTAAACAAAAACAAAAGCAGACTTTTAGATGAAAAAAAAAACAATCAAAGCTAAAACAAGCTGAAATGGAATGAAGAAATAGGGTTTCAAAACACCTACAATATCATAAAATTTCATAAACTGAGATTCTATCGTTCTTAAGTCCAAGTTCAAAAACTAAATCTACCATCTTTGCTATCACGACAAAAATAGAAACATCCAAATTCAAATCGCTCCTAGAAGCCCCATTATAAATTTTTCATCTCGAACACGAAAGCAAATGAGCAAAAAATCAAAGAGAGGAAAAAAAGGTTTCATGTCAAATATCAACTGACTTGAATTGTTGAATAGTTAGATAGACAGAAAACAGTCAAGCGAACAGAAAACATTTATTCACAAGTACATATTTTATTGATAACAAGAACAGAAGCGGAAAGAAAGAGAAATGGGTCAAAATCATGAAAAGAATATTAAAATATCGAAAAATGAAAACAAAATCTTGTTGCTATTGGAATAATGGCCTTCATTATACGCAGTTAAGTGGGAGGCATTGTTTGTGCTGGTACTTAACATCTTTATAAGATTTATAAAGCTACAATTTCAAAGATTATTTTTATTAAGTCATATCCGCAATTTCTACGAAATTGTTTTGATAATGGTAAACGAATATGGTACAATTTGATTCAATAACATCCGCAAGATCCATCGAGATTGAAAAACTTCTTCAAAATTGTGCATACATTTTCAATACTCAACGATTTCTCGAATTATTATTTTATACAACTTTTGTTCGAATATCGACATGTATTTTTCTCCATCAAAAGCTCATATATGTACAACTATGAGATATCTAGGGGATATTATGCAACATGTTCTATCTTTATAGCTATTTTCTCACACTCTTTAGATTAAACTTTTTTTTTCCATTCTTCTCGCTTTTATTGAAAAGAAAAATTCCCTTTTGTTAAAAGAATTTTTTTTTTCATCAACCATTTCTTACATTTCAACATAACGGAACTTTATCTTTCTTTATTTTCAATTCCTCGTGCCGTACACAATATATATATTGTATTCCAAAATAATGATCAAAGTTTATAAAATTGAAAAAAAAATGTAATAGCAGAAAATTCGAAAAGTTTGAGGTTATGTGGAAAGAGTTGGCGCATTTCTGGAAATCTAATTGTTGGTTTATTTGATGACAAATTATCCTTAACAGGTTTCATGTTTTTACTCCCAGATCATCTCTAGCAGGATCTCTAGATAACTTGATTAAATTATTTTTATACCTTTGGGGACCTGTTTGAGCTTCTTAAGAACCCCCTCTGACCTGTGACGCCAATTTTAAGATCATTGACTTCAAATACAATACATCGCTTAAAATAAAAAGTATGTGGAATCAAAACTACAATCTTAGTAAAGGCAGAAGAAATTAATCAAAACAACAAAAATTTAGACATCCTGTTGCTGTTTTACTTCAAAAGTATGCTAAAAGGAAAGAAGTTTTCGATTGATAGTTTTCCTTTTCTTCTTATTATCTTTAGGCAACAACTAATATAAGTAGAATGCACACATGTGAGTTTCGAATAATGCTGATATTGAAATTCTTTTACGCTTTTTTTTTCATTTCAAGTTTTTGTTCCCACATTGAATTTTTCTAAAAAGTGTTCAGACTAAAATAGCATGGAAAACAGATATCCGATGATGATATGAAGAAGATGAAATATGAAATTGTCTACCTTTTTTATTGGGCAATTCTCCAGATGAGTTGAGTTTTTGAAAAAAGAGCTTTTATAATCCAAAGTCATTTACTGTTTACTTTAAATTTTTTTTTTTTGTAAATATCTTGTCAATTTCTTTGTTTTGATTGCTTAAAGCAACTTTAAACTGTTAATTACGATTGATTCTTACTGAATCAACAATAATTCAACCATGAAGTGTTAAATTAAGGCTAAAATTTGATTTTTATGAAATATTTGCTTTGCATTTTTTTCATGGATTTGCAAAATAAAAGCTTAATTTTTTTACTGTCAGCAAAAAAATCCACCAAAGAATCAAAAATTCTCTTTAAATAGTAATAATTGGAGTGGGATATGATTATGGTTAGATAGATTAGCTCAAAAACTACATTTCTGCATAATCATAATAAAAAATGAGTGTTTACTTTTCTTCAATTTTCGATTCTCCGGATGATTATTCCATTTTTTGCTGACAGTAATTTGCAAAAAAAATTGAAAAAACTTAATTATTGGCTACTTTCAAAGACTTAAATAGATAAAATATAATAGTTTTTGCCATTCTACATCGATTTAAATGTAAAAGTTATGCTTGGTAATGGAAAATTTCCGAGAAAATTTGATTCTCCGGATGATTTTTTGAAAAACTTATCTGGAGAATTGCCCTATTATGAAATTGATAATATTTTCATTGGAAATAAGGATGTTGCAAAAGGTCGAAGACCAACGTATACAAATATGCGTACTCTATATAAGAATGACGTTCAATAATCTGTCAAGCAGTTAAGTGCCTTGCTGGTCGAATAGGTAAGGCGCTTGGCTCAAATTTGGTATGGTAACTCGAAGGTCGTCGGTTCGAATCCAGCCATTTCCAAATTTGTTCTTTTTCAGAAGTTTAGATACTTCGACTGCTTAATGTACGAGTCAAGCCATAATTGGGCATTTTGGGCAACGTTGGATTAAGGAACGGATCAGGAACTTGAAGTGTAGCGGGAGAAATAGGAATGAGAGCTACAAGATTACCTTATAATGGAATATTGTCAGAACGGACCTGAAATGTATCACGTCACGCCCACAGAAGATTGAAACGAGAGCCTTAGTTTATTTGAAACCTAGATTTGAAGATTAGAAGCTTGATTCTACGTCACCCATAGTGATATGAAATGTATCACTAATCAATGTAAAAAGTAAAAACTATGCTTTCTCGAAATCCCGGTCCCGACAAATTTTCGGGATCGGGATCGGGATTGAAATTTTTCGGGATTTCCCGGGAAATCCCGGGAATCCCGAATATGTAAAAAAATTTAAAAAACAGCATTTTTCTGCTTTTTTTTCCAAAAAAAATTGTATATTTTTTTGCTACTTATACGGTCATTTATTCCTTAATTAATTAGTTATAATTTATGTGTTACAAGGTAGATGTTTTAATCCATGTTTCCTTTGAAAAATGTGAACATAAACAAAAATAGAAAATAAATGTTGATAAAGATGTAAGTTTAAAGGTTATAGAAAACGGTGTGAATATAATAATAAAAATTAAGCATTAATGAAAAAACTTTTAACAAATGCAATTGCATTTAGATTCTTGTCAAGTAAACGTTTTCTTTGTTTTGTAAGAATGTTGTTACTAATAGAGAAATTTCGTTCGCTTTGAGTTGAGGTCGGCTGCATTGTTATCAATGCATCGTAAAGTTGATCTAACAAAACGGTTCTCTTCTTATTTTTGTCATACCAATTAAACTCTCTTTTCAAGTTATTTGGTTCTGTTGCTGCTGCATCTGTTGTTAATGATGTATATTCAGATATGCTTAGTTTCAGTCTATCTCGAATAGAAATGTTTGACGGTTGGATTTGATTTGCACTGGATGTTGAAGCTTCCATAGCTCCATTTGTAGAGTTTTTGACAAAATACTTTTTCAATAAGTCAATGCCAAGTTTATGTATTGCAGCTTTTGTTGACGATTTAAAATGCTTGTCTAAAGAAATATATTGAGGTAAAGTATTAAGTCAATTAATGTTCCATTTCTTCGTGCACCTATGCGAGCGCAATTCATATCGTAAACCTTTTGAGACAATAATGTTCCTTGTAGCAACAATTCGTCTAGCAAAAAGTTAATTGTTCCTTCAGCAATTAATAAATCGTCTGATTTACGCAATAATTCTTCTGTCGCGTATTTAGCAGGTTCTAAAACATCAATAATTTCCTAAATTAAAAAACCGGGATTTTAAATCCCGATCCCGATAAATTTCGGGATCCCGGGATTGATCGGGATCGGTAAATCCCGGGAAATCCCGATCCCGATCCCGATAGCGAGAAAGCATAGTAAAAACATGTATAAATACCTAATTCTTCCGGACGGTATCGTCGACAAATAAATAATAATAATAATAATAATAATAATAAATAAGACTTACGAAGGATTTAAAGCAGAGCTAGAAGTCAACTAAATGGATTCCGAATTCATAAAAAAAAATATAATAAAGTCGAGTTCCAGCTCTCCTAAACTTATGCTTGAAAAAATGACTTCATCGGATTCGAATAATTTGATCATCAACTCTGATCTTTACCATCAAAGAACTTTTAACAACTAAGTCACTGAAATTAAGCCAATTTTATTATTTATCATAGAAAAATTCAAAAAATTATTTCAAACTGGGTTTAATGTCAACAACTCAATATAGCACAGCACAGGAAACAAAAAACTTTCGTCATTAAAATGCAAAAAACTTTTGAAATCCGCTTTGTTGCGTTTTAACATGATAATTAAAGTCAAATAATGTCCTTGGATGCACTTTGACTCTTAGACACTCTAAAATAATTCAGAAGATTAACTTCCTTAAATCTTCTGTTTATAATTTTAGCCTCTATGCCAACAAAATTAATTTTTAAATTCTTTGATAACAATTTCATAATTTTACGTGAAAATTTCTTTATTGCGTTTTTCCCCAAAAATTTCAAAATTAACCCCAAAAAAATTTTGTTGCTATTTCTCGATGAGTTTTTGAATCCTTTCATCTACTCTCCTTTATTTTTTAACTTATGGTAAAAAGTATGTAAAATTACATAATGAAAGAAGAATGTTTGTGGTAGAAATAATGCCACAGAAAACGTCAAGAACAGAAATCAAAAGGAGACATTCTTAGCAAAAAAATGCAAATAAAACTTTTTCAATTTAAACAAAATTTATATACAATTTTATATGCCTTACTTTTTACAAAATGATTCAAAGTTTACGTTCTTACACTTTTCATAATAAAAAAAAAATTGCCGTCAGTCGAAAAAGAAAACAAACAACAAGAAATTCTTTACAGTTATTTTCAATAACATTGTGTATATGCTTTAAAACAGAGTGTAGCATACTGTTCTGACAAAATGAAAGGAACAAAAAAAAATGAGAGAAAAGTAAAACCCTTGCGAAAGTGCGTTCGTGCTTATATTTATTCATAAGAAAATCGTTACAATATTAAAGCTTCATGCTCTACGATATCATGATGAAATACGGGAAAATAAGCGGAACGACAAGATGTTTACTAAATAATTCCTCATTTTTAAGTGTATGCCAATGAGCACTAATGCTGGCTAGATATAAATTTGTTGTTTATTAAACATTTACCTAATCTAGGGTCTGTATCTAGTGCATTCTTAGGTACCAACTCCACAATAGAAGCGCAGCTCCAAATACCTTTCGAGGCACGTTTCATTAATTTTCAATATTGATCCTGCTAAGCCCTTCTTGCGATTTTAACCTTAAATAAAACCATCTAAAATCAATAACATAGCCAATCTTGACATTCAAATCTAAAGTCCCAAATTAATTGAAATGTGAACCACTTCGTTGTCCACATTACTGCCTGTAGCTTGCTAAGGGAATTTGTGAGTTTCGTTACCAAAACTTAATTCTATTAAGCTTGGAAAAAATCAAAATCTTAGTCTTCTGTGTCTTTATTATATTAATCGGTTGCCAAGGTATGTAATTATTGTAGCACTTAGCTATGTAAGCTCACCCAACTGTATATTGGCCCACATTTATTAACCTCTTTATGTCACTCAACTTTTCTCCTTTTTCGGAAGCATAGAAAAGAGTAAAAAAGTCAGAGCGAAAAATGAAACAATTTTAGCAATTTTTTTACATCCTTTACAAGGTGTCTCAATTTTTCCTCATATTTACTGCCATTCTGAACATTTAGATGCATGCGACGGAGTTAAAATAGAGAAAAGAAGACATTTCGAAATTAAATTATCCGTAAGAAAATTTATGAGCATAAAGATAAATTTTTTACCGACTCTTTTTTCGCCATCGAACTTCCTAGGGTTGAAATAATAATAAAAAAAAAATCTGGAATTGAAAGTTACAAAGATTCGATTTACGAGCTTTTTTCGCTTTATACTTATAAAAACTTCAAACCCAACGTGCATTCAGTATTTTTATTACCACAATTTCTGTACGGAACTTTAGATGCTATGAAACTGTTACCGGAAATAATAAACAGAAAAATGCAAAACTAAAAAAATGAGTTCCTATAGACATGAAGATATTTTCACCATTATACGAAACTTGATGATTTATTTTCATTTGAGATTCGCTTCCTTTTTACAAATTTTCTCATTCTATAGCCTTTAGCAATGGAGGACATTAAAAGAAGGTAATTTGAATTTCAAATCATACGTTTCGCGTGGCTTAAGTTTGCTATCGTTGACTTTAATACTGTCATTTTTGATGGCCATAAAAGCTACTTCTTTGACTCGCATTTTTGCCTCAAAGTCAATTTCATTTCTTTTTTGCTGTCTTCTTTCATGCTTCCTCATATTTATGTTTTCTTTCTCATTTTGTTTAATTCAGATTGAGATCCTTAATCGGAATTGAAAATTGTGAATTTTGAATGGTGTTACTAGCGCATTTCCATCAATTTTGAAGCTATACATCATTTTTGAGTATGTGAGATGGATGATGATTTTTGCTACGAAACAATAATTCATGATGTTCCTTTAACATTAGATTTTTATGCACTCTTTATACCAATGTCATCATGGCAAAATGTCAAAAACTTAACTTTTCAAGATTAAACAGGTTACTTGCAAGTTACATCTAAAGTTCTTAAATTTTATGGATTGCGACACATTAAACCACCAATTTAGTGGAAATTTGTCACATTTGTTGACACTTTTGAAGTTTTAGCAACACTGTAGAATGACGTAAAGCAATAAGTTACAGGATAGCAAAGCACAATGATTCAGATTCGGAAAAAATGTTCAAAAATTCCTTGTGCACAATATTTTTCTGACACATTAGAAAATTGAAAGTTTTTGTTGATTTGATTCTTTTAGCATCTTCTAGATAATGTTCTCGTTCATTGCTCAAAAAATCAGTCCTTAATATAAAGGATAAACATGTTTTTTTATCAAAAGTTTGTAAAAGTTTATCAAAAAATATTGTGCATGATCAAACTTTGTATGAAATTTTATGTAAACTTTGATCGCAAATATCTCGAAAACGGCATCAAACGGCATGTCCTCAGTAATATGGGAGATAGATTAAAGCTTATTTAATTGATTTATATAGGTTTCAGAGAGGTCTTTGGAAGACTTTTTAACTTATGAATAGTTTAAGTTTTGTAAAAATACTCAGATTTCAATTCCATTTTTAAGGCTTAATAAGCAGATTTCTATTGAGTTGGTTGTTTTAATATGTAGAGCTAAGCTTAAATTAGCTAGCAACTGCTTTCAAGACATCCAAATAACAACTTAAAGTAGAAAAAATCACATTTCTTTTTTCATACTCAAATTGTAAACAAATTTTGGGTGAGATTAAATTAATGATTTCTGGAGTTAGACAGCAAATAGGAACGAGATATTTTTAAAGGATATGCACAAAGGAAAGATCTTTAATCTGGCATTTAAAAGACAACGTTTAATTAACATGAAATTTTTGAATTTTTGAACATTTTTTTCGATTCTGAATCATTGTGCAAAGGATCTTAACAAATGAATCCTTATCTCTTAATTTTATCTTTTTCAAGATGTATCGATGCCCAGCTTTTCAGTTTATTATATTTACTTTATTTGATGCTTAGATCTACCATGAAAAAAATCTTTTAAAGCCATTTTAACATCCAAAACACACATAAATAAGGGATCATCGGATATTTATTATTATTTGACTCTTTCGTTGAGCATTCAGCATTCGACTTAGGAAAAATCCTTCATTCTAAGAATATGAATACGCAACGGATGTGAAATGTATAAACTTCCAGGAATACAAAATTTGAATTCAAATACTCAAAATTTTGTGAGAGTTGTTATTGACACAGGACTTGCTTATGGAATTCTTATGAAGCAATCATATTACGATGTTATCATCAGTTAAGAGATATAGTTTAAAACAGGACAGAATGACAGAAAATACAAGAGAATAAAGATCAACATCCACAAATTTTGGTGAAAGGAAATAATAAAAAAAAAATTATGTATCTATCTACACTGTGATGTCTGTAATTATATTTTCCTTTCTCCCATCACTCGCATTTTATTTATTTGAGGCAAAGCCGCTTGTTATTTTAGAACATCATAAAAAATGGATATGAAAAAAGCTTCGTTTGATATAATCACTGTTTTAAAATAATATAGGAATGGGATTTCTTTATACACGTTGATTACATTTTTCTTCTTCTTTCTTTCTTTCTTCCTTGTGTATAGCGTGCCTCCTATACACTTATACAAATATAACAAAAGCCCATGAATTATATCTAGATATAAAGCATAATTTTCACCTTTCATAGCTATAGTCCCCCTACTTTAATATCATTCATTCCTTTTTGTCTGCATACACCACGCGATATGAAGATTTCTTGCTTTTGTGCTTAAGGTTTATATCATTCTGATTATGTAATTTGCTCTCATTCGTACACACAAAAAAGCTCACAGTAAAAATCTTATTATGTATGGAAAGCGGGAAGCAACATTATGATGAGTCATGATGAGATATCTACATAATATTTAATATATACGTACCAGGAGGCTCCTTCATAGCTTAATATTTTCCTATTGTTAGTCACAAAGGAGATTTTTTTTTGTTCCTGTAGCGAAAATTAAGATTTAACATGAGATGCAGGAAAAGAACCTGTTAGTCGTAAAAAACTTAAATCGTGAATAGACCCGAAAATTGACTTTTCTTGTAAAACATAAAAGGGATAAGAATTAAAAAGAATTTCGAAAGTTTTTAATTTTAATATGCCAACATGAGTCCGGGGTCCTGATTCACTCAGTGTTTTTTAAGTATTTTTTAAAATCATTTTCATGTTCAAAATCAATTTGAAGGTGTTGCAATTTTTTAAGATTCACAAAAAAATTTCTTGTGGTTTGTAATTGTTGCAGTAATTAAGAATGGCTATTCAAAATCTCAGAATTATCACAAAACAACAGAACTACATTGATTTTTTCATCATTTCTTAAAACTCCTAATTAGGCTTTAAAAAGCTTTGAAAATTGCATTTTTCCAGATCTCATCGATCTTTTCTCTAGCTATACTGGAATATGATAACAACCTCAGCTGAAAAATGAGCCTCATGATTTTATGATTGATGCATCATAAATTATTGGACATGAAATAAATCCACAGTAGATGTTCCCTCAATTTTCATCTATTCTGGATTCATTTTGTTCCTTTCATGTTATTCCTTCCTTTTATTTTTGGTATCTTTGACTGATTCTGTGAACATAAATTTCAATAAAAATGGATTTTATGTTTCATGAAGCACGAAGCATAATTTTGCTCCCATTTCTTCCTCTCTCTTAATATTATTGCAGAAGAGAAGAGAAATGAATGTGGGTTTCGTTATTATTTCTCCTTTCTGATGCTTTTTTCTTTCATTTTTTTCCATAGGTAGCTAAAAAAATCATAAAATTTATAGACAGTGTGGAGTTCTGTTGAGGTTAAAAATAATAAAGGACTTTTTATGCAGAAAAAAATATGATGCAGCAAAGGTTTTGCACATAAACAAACGGAATTCATACATAAAAATTTCTTCCTTTTTCATCATGATTCAAATTATGTATTTATAATGATGCATCGCTACCTTCTGCATTGAATTTTTTTTTACTCTTTCACTCTTCCTGCTTAAATTGTTTGTGTATACTGAATATGAGAATCTAGCGTATGAGGTAATATTATTTATGGTTTATGTAGTAAAGCGCATTTAGTGGTTTATAAAATTTTCTAATCTACAAAATCTCGTGATATGATTTGAAAATTATAAAGTTTTTGAATTTCTATAACAGCCTCAAATAATATAATTTGGAAAAAGATCTCGAATTAATGTCCAGTTGACTAGAAGTTGATTGTATCAATATAGACTTCAATATCTTTGATTGATTTCAAAAGCTAGAATCTAGTTTGCTACCAAATCTACAAAATGTCGATTGGTTCGACATGAACCGAAAACATTTTAGAAATACTTAAAGATATGCTTCTTATTTAGGTATAGCAATTCAGTCTATAGTTGAAAGTTAACTCGGATTTACTAAAGTTTGAGTGGGAAAGTAGAAGATCAGTAGGCTGTAGGCAGGGCTGTAGGCAATTCATGGATGAGAAGCTATTCGTCACAAAAAGTTTTAATATTACTTAAGCTTTAAAATTTCGAAAAAGAAGAAAAAACAATTTGCAAAAATAAAAGGATTTTTTTTCTGAAACATCCTAAAGAAGTACCTTTTTTCTCATTTTTGTGTATAAAGTTTAAGTCCATTTTCTATTATTTATAAATCTCGAAAAGCTTTTCAACAAAATTTGTCAATTTTTTTTCAAAATGTACTCGTATCCATTTCAACCTGTAACCATAACACCAATAAATTTATTATTTTTTGGATCCAAGATGAGATAATATATTTTTCTTGATACTATGAATGCTCATAGCCATGAGCTTATCGTCACCACGAGTGTTTGCATATAGAATTCATATGATACGCAAAAGAAAAAGTTTTGGGTATGTCCGTTCAAGGTAAAATTTGTAAAATATACAAAACGACCTTCATGAAAATTCTGTTATGTTCTTAAAGCATAATTGATAAGCACAGCCTTGATGCAAAAAAAAATCCTTTCACTTATCTTCAAAAGTAATGCTTTCAATGATATAAAACCTTGCTTTTATTTTCGTATACAAATCTGTTCATCACAGCACAAGTTACCTAAGGCTTCATTCAGTTATGATATCAAAAATTGGTGTTGGATGTTGCAAGTGGGCTTTTTTTGACTGCTGCTTTTCTGTTGATTACAATTTTTGAGTCCTATCCATGCTTTTCAATCCATACAGGAACATTTAAATTACCTTATAAACATCTGTGACTGATATGTAAGAGTCATAGGCAGCATAACACGATTTTATCATTGACATCATAAATGAACAACCCATAAAGAGAAGAACTGAAGAGAAAAAGAATCTGATGAACAAAAGAACGTTGAAGTATGAGTGGTATTTATTCAAAGGAAACGAATAAATTACATTGCAGATTCCCTGAATGTAGAATTCACATTTCTCATTCATTCATATATATATCATAGTTTAAAATCATTGCATCACATTAAGGAATAATCTCGTCTCTCATCTCATCTCGTGCACATATAAAATCCCATAAACCTTTGATTTTTGACATAGAAATGACTTTGTGGAATGCTTTTAATGAGATTCTTAAAATAAATTTAAATAAATAAACCAATTAGGTAAATGCTGCATTTTTATAAGCGAATTCCATTTCCATAAAAAAAAAATGTTGATTGATGAAACTTTGTAGCATTTGATAAGGAACAAAAAAAGTGAAGAGCTTTATACTCCAGCTCAACAGCATCATTTATCATTTGCTATAACAATTTTCTTTAAAATTTTTACCCGCGAGTAATGCGTTAAATTAATGAGAAAGAAAAGGAGCCGCAAAAAATTCTCTAAAGAATTCCTCCTTTATTCTAATTGAAGCGACAAGAAGAAGAGTGAAAGGAATCGACGAAATAAGTGGGAGAAATAAAAACTTTTTCATTGAAACGATGAAGCCTTCATTTAAAGTTAAAAGCGGAACCGAGCTGGGATGTCCGAGAAATACAGTAGACTATGCTTCACATTGGATTTGCTAAATGATTAAAATCAGGTCTTACATTTTTAAAATCACTTATTTTCTTGTTAAAAAATACATTTAATGGATGTAAGAGATTGGATGCATATCAAGACTATTGTTTGAAGAATAGTTTCTCATGCATCCAGGAACAGGTCGTTGTTTAACCTTGCATCTTTGACTCAGGTCTGAGATTAAGCCTATACTGGCACCCAAACGAATAAAAGCCTAAAGTTAATCATGTGCGATTCGGTGATTTAGATCAAAAAAATGTGGAACCACAAGAATTTCCTTTTAAGAAAGAAGATTTAAGAGTGGGAATTCATTAAACATTAATGCAATATAAATCAAAAGCAACTTCTGCAAGTAACGCTATGAAAAGAAAAGTTAATCATTGTCTCATGCGACTCAAAATGACCCGTATATTATCAAAGTCCAATATTAATTATGCAATAGAGAAAGGCAAAAAGGCGAGAAGAGAAATTGTAACGCAAAAGATTATGAAAGTTAAAAGCAAAAAAAAATATTGTAGAATTAAGAACAGCGAAAGAAAGAAAGGAAATTGAAAATTAAATTTCGCAATAACGCGAGAGAGAGCTTTACTTAATTAAATATATTATTACGGAGCATCAATAAAATCAGCAATGTGAAATATTTTTCCCATGTTGAAGAATAATTTTTCATATTCTTCTTTCTTTCCTCCTTTTTGCCGCTCTCACTCGTATCATTTCAATTCATAATCAGTAAGTAAAATAGAAGGAATGGGAGAAGTAAATGGGGTCTGTCACAAATGCCGTCTAAAATTAAAAGGATTGATAGTTGAATCTAAAACAATAGTGAAGTAAACGATTTCGATGATTGAGAACCAATCAAACAATTTTGTATGCATTAAGGTTTTGGATTAATAGTTTAAGTTGGCAATCTACAAAGCCTACGATTGATAAGATCATGCAACTGGAAATCAAAAGAGTGTGGTTCCGATTCCTTACTTCCTTGTTCGTGAGCCCATTTCCGTGTTAGAGATCATCTAAAGACAACTCTATCCTTCGAGACCTGCTGCCAGTTCGGAATATTAAGGACTCATGCTTCCTTATCAACACTAGGTATTCTTTGGTCTTCCTCTTGATCACTTGCCATCCATAAAGTTTGCAACCGATTCCGACTCAAAAGAAATTATTAAAAAATTCCTATTTATTTTAAGTATTTAAATTGATGTTCTTTAAATTCATCAAAATCAAAGTTGATAAGAATAAACATTTTCCATGTAACTCAACAAATGAACGAATCCCATGGAGTTCAAATGGATGGAGAAATGAAATTTATTTAATATGATTGAGAGAATACGAATACTGAAAGGAAGAAAAAAAGAAAAATCCCTTAAAAGATCCATAGGGTAAAATGGTTTTATATCGTGCGCTCCTGAACGAAGCAAGAGTAATTTTTCTTAGTGATATTCCTTAATTAAATATTTATGAATGATGCCTTTATTTCAATGAAACAAAAAATGGAAATAAAAAAAATATCTTCAACAAATGAAATGAGGTAAAATATTATTCCGGTATGAATTCCTCTTACTCTTCAATTATTGAATTTTTATATAAAACTTTATGATAGGGTTCTTATAATAGGATTAGCTCATGGTGTAAGGGGGGCTCTTCATTATACAAATAAATTAGAAAGAGTCACTCTTCAATGTTCGTATTTCAATCATTAAGATTTTTTGAGTTTGTGATTACAGTCGGTCGTAGATTTTGACACAGAATATTAAGGAATTATGTGGCTTTATATAAAAATTACTTTATCAAATTAAAATAAACTTTTATGATTTGAATTTTAAATAGAACACATCTAAGGCTTTATGACTTTAAATGAAACTTTTAATAATAATTCTCTATTCAAGAGTTATAAGCTTTTAAGTCTTTGAAATGACTGCCAAATTTCAACGGTTTTAATTTTGTATCAATATAACCTGGGTCAAGCAATTGTGCAGAGTTTCAAGAATCAATATGTCTGTAAAGACAAAATTATTAAGTCAACATCTGAACAGTTGAAGCTACCGCTTGAACACTTAAAATATATTACCTTTCAAAAAATGATCCATAAGAAAGAACAATCCAAAGTCACAATTACCTAAAATGATTTCCAATGTTAAGAACATAGTTCCATAGAAGCAACCAGATGATATATTAAATTCAAATTTCTGCAAAACTTAAAAGTTTGCCTAGGCAATCGAGATTGTTTACCAAAAGCGGACTATTGAAAGATTAAGGATTATTTGCTGGAAGTCAACATTTCAATGTACCCAAACCTTCTTAGAATTTCTGAACAAAAACCAGCATAGAATGTTAGATAATTTTCTTATGGAAATAAGATGTGTCGAAAATCTTTCAATATATTATTTTCTGCACTATTTGCCAACATTGAAACAAAGTTATGCACGTATAAAAAAATATTCCTGAAGTAACAATGAATTCTGCATCCAATTTCATTTCATACAAAGTATTTTTCATTGATGGAACATTAAATATTTACAAAACATAATACTTATTTTGTAATAAATTTCATCTTTTATTCATAATACAAGCAATATTGCTGTTGGAAGCGATAGATATATGAAGCAAGAATTGTTTATATGCTTGATCAGATGTTACGTTTCTTTATGCACAAATAAAAGGTGATAAGTCAGTATGCAAAACTTATTAATGCTTACTCTATTTATGAAATTGAAGATACATCATATTTTACTTTATTCTACTCTGCATGCTTGAAATATTAAAGGTATGAGATATTGCCTTGAACTTATTTGCAATAATGAAATAAAATCGAAGATGCTTGTCCCAATTCTATTTATAAGCTTTGCTATCAATTCCCAAAACCTTAAGAACGTTAATTAATGCAAAACCGACTCAAAGCCTTGAGCATAGATATTAATATGCAAGTTTCAGGTATTTATTAAATGCTTTTGTCTCTTTTGTACAAAATTTAGGTCATAGATATAAAATAACATGCAAATCACATACTTTCTGGTGAACAAAGTATAAATAACTAAGCATAAATGACCTCATGAGTGTTGCTATAGAATTTCGAGGTACTAATATTGCAGGATCTCGATGAGAAGAGATTAATTAGCGAATGTTTCACCAAAAGGAATGACGACGCTCTTAAACTTGCTATTTTGGAATGTTGTTTGGAATTGAACATTTCCTGTTACTTCAAATAAAGCGTTCTGTTGACTGCCATCTGCAATAGACTTCTTCAGGCAATCGTCACAGACAACTTCATTGGAAGATAGAAATGGAATTTTGGAATTAACAGTTCCGAATGAGGAGTTGAGCCAAATTTGCTGAGCACCAAGTGCATTAACGTATTCAAAAACGATTGACAATTTATCACACCATAAACCAACAGACACAGCAGATTTAGATAGTCCAATTGCTTCCTTTGTGGTTCTGAAAATTTCCATCGATATGGTTGAAGACTTTTCATCGTTAATCATGCTACGTGTACATTTGACAATTCTATTTCCAATCACTTCAAATCCATTTCCAGACAACTTGGTGATTTCATCGTTTGCTGGATACGTTTTGACCTTTTTAACAAGCAAATCTGTAAAGTTCTTACTGAGTGATTCTTGGATCAAAACAGTATTGAGTATTTTAGTATCTTCTGAATCTAGTAATGCTGCAATAAAGTCAGAAGCGGTTTCCAAATCAGCTGACTCAGTGACAATGACTGACGCGCACAGACCTTGAAGATTTATCTTAAATAAACAATTTAATTGTTGTAAAATACAATAATCACAAAATTATGTTTAATTTACCTTCAATTTATTCTTCAAATCATAATTCATGCTGTCAAAAGCGTCCTCGAACTTCTTAAGATCCATTAATAGTAAAACAACAGCTGTAAAGCAGATAAATAATTAATTTAAGGTCTTAGCAGGTCTTAGTATGTTTTATATTTAGAAGTCGGTTAAAATAAGACAACTTCAATTCAAATATTAAAAAACCGTTGCATCAAGTAATCGAATAATAACAGGGAAAACACTTTAAAAAGCTTGTGTGAATTTATTATTTCTGATAACAACAAATGCCTTGTTTAATGTATGAGAAGACCGTTTTAATAAACATCACAGCTTAATATTATATTAGCGTTTTCTACTTAACTTTTAAAAGCGTTTTAAACATAAATTTTTCATCTAGTTTTTGCCTACTTGTTCATAATAACAAAAAAAAAGTGATGCAAACATCAGATAATATTATAAAATTAAATTAAGGCATAACTTGATAGGCTATCGTACTAAAAATAGTTTAAACGTCTTCATTAATAACTTTAATGCTGATATAAGTTCAAAAACAGACACATCATCATGTATTTTACATCTGCTTTGGTTTCGAGAAGTTTAATTAAAAATGCAGGAATTATTTTCTCAAAACAACCCGTACCAAAGAATTTATACGCAACACGACTCTTTGGAACATCTCTACAGAAGCAAGCTGAAGCATTTATACCAAAACAAAGAGTAAGTCAGTGAGATTTTGATTAACACTTTTAAATTTAACAATAATTACTTCCCAGATTAAGTCATTACTTCCAACAAACAATTCATTCCGTCAAGCAGTTACACGATTTTGTTCAAAAGCAGCGGAACCAGCAAAAGGACAAAAAGCAGTAGGATGGTGGCTTGTAGGATGTTCAGGAATGGTTTTTGTCGCTGTAGTTTTAGGTGGGACAATTATTTATGGTTTATTAATGCTATGCGTAATGATTGTGCTGGATAAAGTCATACCAAGAACTATCCGCTAATGATCTCTTAGAAATTAATAAAATATTTGATATTAAGTAAGTTTAATCAGTTCCTTTTATCAATTTTCAATTTCAGGTGGTGTTACTAGGTAAACTGGATGTTTATTGGCTGTTTTGGACGTATTTAATTTTCATAATATCTCTTGTAGACTCACTGAATCTGGATTATCAATGTCTCATTGGAAGTTACTTGGAGAAAAGCCACCAACAACTAAGGAAGATTGGATCCGTGAATTTGAATATTATAAGCAATTTCCAGAATTCAAACTGTAAGTCTAAATTAATCTGACCTTGATAGCACTAAGCAGTGACAATTTAAGGCATACAATTTATAATCTTATCACTTGTTGTTTAGCAAAAATGCCGAGATGACATTGGAAGAGTTCAAGTTCATTTTTTGGATGGAATATGGACATAGAATGTGGGGTCGTTGCATTGGTGCATTTTATGCCATTCCAGCTGCCTACTTTTGGTCTCGAGGATATTTTAATAAAAGCATGAAGATTAAAGTTGGAATATTTGGAACACTAATTGGTCTTCAAGGATTAATGGGATGGTACATGGTCAAGTCAGGCTTAGAGGATAGATTCCAAGATCCAAATGATGTTCCAAGAGTTTCACAATACCGTCTTGCTGCACATTTATCATTTGCATTGGGATTGTATATTTTGTTCTTGATGTCTGCTTTTGATCATTTGATGCCAACAAAGCAGCACGCTATTGAAATTACACAAAAGGCACTAAAGCTAAGAAAATATGCACATATATCTAAGGGAATGATTTTCCTTACTGCCATTTCTGGTGCTTTTGTGGCTGGCCTTGATGCTGGTTTAGTCTATAATTCGTTCCCAATGTTTGCTGACCGATGGATTCCAAGTGATTTATGGGCAATTTCACCAGCAATTAAAAATGTCACAGAAAATCCAACAACTGTTCAATTTAACCATCGCATTTTAGGTACCTCAACTTTAGCTCTCATTTCTGGAATGTGGATGTTGTCTCGTAAATGTAAACTACCTCCGCGTGCTCATACAGCCGCAACTGCTGTCGTCATAATGGGATGGATGCAAGTTGTTTTAGGAATTTCAACTCTCCTTACATATGTACCAACGCATTTAGCAGCTAGTCATCAGTCTGGATCCCTAATTTTGCTTAGTATGGCTGTCTGGTTAACTCATGAACTCAAATATTTGAAGAAACTACCAAAATAATGAATGAACAAGATTGCATTTTTGTATAGTGTGTAAAAAATAATGAAAGTGGAACAAGCATGAAAATAAAACAAGTTCAAATGAATTTTCTAATTCAAGCACGATTCAAGATTTCTAAAAGGTAAGAAAATGTCAGACAGAATTAGTTTTAATAAAAAAGAATGAAAAAAGTTTGCAAAAAAGATCCTAGCAGAGCGTAGTTTCGATCTACGGACCTCTGGGTTATGGGCCCAGCACGCTTCCACTGCGCCACTCTGCTTTACTCGGATGTTTTAACATTCTGCATAATGTCGATTACTTCTTTAAATCAACCCTGGTTACATGCCAATTTTTCATAATTACAACTTTTGATCATTGCAAATTAATTAGCTTAATTAAATGTTAAAGTATAATTTCAAAACCTTCAAGATGTCATTAACAACTTTCATTCATAATTTTATGAAATTAAAATTCCCATATGAGCCTCACGCACACAACGATAGACATGTGTAGAGTCCAAATGAAAAGTAAACAGTACTTCGGTGAAAGGTGCTATTCACAACTTCTAAATACGACCAATTCATAAATGCAATCATAAGCTGTTAGAAGTTTTCATTAGTACACCGTTATAATATATATTCGACAATATCAACAAATAAAGTTTTAGAAATAAATTTAATTTTGATAATTTATACTGTAAAAATCGTAAAAATTGCCATCGCATAGTCTTAATTTATACTCGAATTATTGGAATAAGTAAAGAAAATTAAAAAGTAACTTCAAAAATTAGGTTTAAAACGACATTATAGAAATTCCTAAGAATCGCCGTAAATATTCAACTTTATGTATATTTTGAACGTTAAAAAGAGTAAATATACTTTGACTGAAATTCTTGTTGTCCAATTTAACTTATAACGTTCTATTATTTTAGTCAGAAAGAAAAAGAGGAGAAATTTTAATGACTAATTTGAACGCTAATTAAAATTCAATAAAAAAATTAAAAATGGATACCAATTTGGACCAAGATGATGGGTCAAGTAGTGATTTGGATATCAGTAATGACATCAATGGATGTTTGAAATCACTCGATGCAGATATTGATGGTCCAAAGAATATTAATAATGATAACGAGGGCTCGGGAAGTGATAATTCAAGTAGTTCCAGCAGTTCGTCGTCTTCTAGTGAATCTTCATCAACATCCACATCGAAAAGCTCAAAAACATCTTCATCTCATAAAAAGTCTAAAGAAAAGCCAATAGAACCAAAATTTACTGCAGCTCCTTTATCAAGTGTTGTAATAACAGATAGAGTCCTTTATCCAGCAAGATTTCACAAAAAGCCTCCAATTATTATCGAAAATAGACAACAAAAGCCATTACCACATCGGTCGCGCTCTAGATCAAGAGGACCACGTTCAATGAGAGAATCTGGATATCGAACTGATGGTTCAATAGTGTCAGATAACATGAAACGACGTAAATCGAGAGCTCCATCGGCTCCACGTTCATCAGTCACTCCAGTTGACATAGATTTAGATTTAAATGTTCTTCAGTTAAGTACAGAGCCATCAACATCAGTTAAACTGACAAAAAAGAATGTCAGCTTAATGGCGCGAAAAAATGATACTAATAATAACAATAACAATAATGGAAATACAATATCGAATAGCAAAATAAGACCGATGGCAATAAATTTAGAACTGAATCGTCGTTTACTTGAGCATAAAATGAATTTAAATGGAAGAAGTACTCCGTTTTCATCGGCATCATGTAAATTAGGATTTGGTTTAAAATCAAGCCAATCATTTCAAGAGTTAACTGCAACATCTAAAATAATGACATCTCCATGGTCAGACGAAAAGAATTCATTTAAACCTGTAAAATATGCAAAGTCGTTATCTAAAATTGTTATGAAATCCCGAAGACCATCTGTTGCAAGTCGAGCAGGATCTGTGAGAAGTGCAACATCAACAATTTCACGAATGCGTCGTGCACCGACACCAGCATCGATTAAAAATAATGAGTATGTAAATGCACAGGTTTTGGAAATAACATCTGCACTTGCTAAATGTAACATTAGTTCATCGAAACCATCTAAAACTTCAAAAACATTAAAGACACATAAGAATATTCAAAATAATGTAATGAAAAAGAAGAAGACTCCAAACAAGAGAAGAAGTAAGAAAATGGATGATAATTACAATGATACAGTGCCTGTTGCAGAAGATCACAAATTGCCATTAAAAAAGCGCCACTACTTAATTGCAGAAGAAAAGTCAGCTAATGTGAAGAGAAAACGCTCAAAGAAGTCTGCACCACCGGGAATTTTTGAACCGACTGAGCAGAATGATGATGATGATGCTTCACTAGACGTATATAACATAATCGATAATACTGTCTTAGATGTTAAACCGCCTTCTAAATCTGTAGTTGATAACATTCTTACAAAAATGGAACCGACTGTAAATAAACGAAAAAGACGACGTGCCAATCGAACTGGATTCCCAACACCAAAACGTCCCAAAAAGAAGGTCATTAATGATAATGCAAGTGATACATCGAGTGTTGTAAAAAGAAGGAAAAGAAAAAGAAATTTATCGGCGGACGAAGAAGTACGTATGTTAACGGCCCGTCAATTACAGTTGAAACAGCAAAAGGAAATAGAATTAAATAATCAGAAACATGAAACGAGAAATATTCGTAGCAGAGCTAAGTCCGTATGTCACATTCCTGAACCTGCACTTGAAGAGCAATTACCGGTTGTTAAACGAAAAAGGAGGCAAACTATATTCGTAGATCTTAATGACGACTCTAAACAAGTACAACACTTAGAAATATTACCTATAGCTGCAAATGATATAAAGTCACTAAAACATAAGAAAGAAAATAAACCGTTAAATGATTCAAAAGCTTTAAAAGAATTAAAATCGACAATAGCAACGACAAAAGAAAATCTGATAAAATCACATGCAGTCGAGAAAGAAAAAGAAAAGGAGAATGAGAAAGAGACGAAAAAAACTGAAAAGGATGCTAAAACTGAAGTACCTATCAAAAAAAAACGAAGGCAAACGATACATCTAGATGTTCATCCATCGCCTACGCCTAGTAATTCATCCAGTAAAAAAGTCCGGAACGAAACTAAAAAGTCATCAGATTCTTCAAAATCCGAGTCATACGTAAAGCTTATACCAAAAAATGTCTATAATGGTGACACACAAAAGAGAGCCTTTATTCCAAGTCTGAAAGGAACCAAATGTCGTTGCTCTCCTAATCCATGTGGAGAATCGTGCCTAAATCGTTCAACGTTTATCGAATGCGATCTATCAATATGTGGCAAAAATTGTACAAATACCGTAATACAGACTGGAGGTCTTTTAGATAAGAGCGTTGAGAAATTTCAAACTCAACAAAAAGGCTATGGAGTTCGAACGAAAAAGGATATTTCTAAGAAAACTCTTATTTTAGAATATACCGGAGAAGTCTTGTTTAAGGAATCATTCAGACAGAGAATGCAGACAGTTTATAAGAATGACCAACATCATTATTGCTTAGAATTAAACAATGGTTTAGTATTAGATGGTCATCGAATGGGCTCCTTGTGCAGGTTCGTTAATCACTCATGCAAACCAAATTGTGGAATGGCAAAGATTTATGTCGAAGGTCTTCCGCGAATGATTTTGCAAGCAGAAGATGATATATCAGCTGGAGCAGAGCTTACTTATGATTATAAATTTGATAATTTTGAAGATATGACACCACAGCAATGTTTTTGTGGTGCAGAAACTTGTAGAGGAACTCTCAGTGCCAATGCTAAAGCCCCAAGACGGCTTAGTATGACTTATAAGGTAATTTTTTATTATATTGTCGTATGTCATCAAATTCCTAATTCATTGAGGACTTTTTAGGAAGGAGAAAGTGTTCGAAGGGTTGGAAGAAAAGGTAAAACCTACTCATCTAGTCCAAAAGCCAATTCTTGTTTCTTGATGCGAAATCTAAGAAGAATAGAGAAGCATCATCCAGAACTTATGAATTATTATCAGAATATGAAGAATCAGAATCGTGTTGAAGACGATCCAAAAGTGGGTTTTGCATTTGTGTCGAAAACTCTTGAAAACTCACCACCGCCAATTGATACTGTAAGCTCTAAAATTGACGAAGATATGCCTGCAAAAGAAATCAAAGAAAAAACTCCCGAACCACCTGTTGTCGTCAATCGACCTCTTTCCGAGCAATCTCAAATCTTATGGCAAATTTGTGAAAAACTTGATTTAAACCATACAGATCAACTGAAAGATATAGCGATTCCATCTGCACCTTCATCTGGACACTCAAATCATGACCGGATATCACTTCCTGTCTCATTTGATGACGTTAAAACAAATGTAAAAATGGGTCATTATGATCTAAATCCACTTCTATTTCATTATCATGTAAAAATTATGCTGGATAACGTTGTAAAATTCTGGGGAGTAAACTGTCAACAATTTCATACAATGATTGAAATTCGCGATGGATATAAAACCATTCGATCTGAAATGATTGAAGAAATCCGAAGGATATGGGAGGATGAGTTTCTTGTCAATGCTATGATGGATAAAATTGTCAAAAAGCCAGCAAAGAACCGAAAAAAGGTTGTTGAAAGGAACGATGACGAGGATATTGTCAATTGCCATTGTGGTAGATTTTTAGAGGAAGGTATTATGATTCAATGTCAGAAATGCCTAACATGGCAACATGTTGACTGTGCTGGTACAGATGGAAAAGCGGAAAATTATTCATGCATCAAATGCGAGCCAAGATCCGTTGAGATGGAAATTATTAAAAAGGGTGAAACAACAGCAGATAACCATCAATGTTACTTAACATTGATGAGAGGAAATTTACAGGTACATTAATTAATTATATTAGCCCCTGAAGTCTTTGATGAACTTTTACATGTTCTATTTTTAAAGATTCGAGTTGGAGATGCTGTATATGTTTTAAGAGATATTCCAATAGATTCTACAAAAGTTGGTGGACCGCGACATACGTACGAAACAATAGGAAACGTTAATTATGCTGAATGCGATATCGTTCGAGTAGAAACGCTTTATAAAGATTCAAATGGAGAGCCACGAGTGCTGGGTCATCATTATTTAAGGCCAAATGAAGTATATCATGAACCATCTAGAAAGTTTTACACTAATGAGCTCATGCGAACATCAATTTTTGAGTCAATTCCAATTAATCTTGTAATTGATACATGTTGGGTTCTGGATCCAAATACATATTTCAAAGGACGGCCAATAAATAGCATTGAGCATCATGTCTACATTTGTGAATATAAAGTAGATAAGCTAGCGCGAGTATTTAGTGTAATTAAGAAGAGCGGTCGACAGCCAATCAGCATAAAGCCTTATGCATTTTATAAATTTGAGGAGTTGCTGCGCCAGAGGAGGAATCACTTGGTAAGCTTTTGGCTCATCATAGATTTTAATCATAATTTTCATATGTCATCTGCTTCTTACAGCCTCACGATATTGATCATGTTATACCAAAGAAAGTTAAGAAGGAAATGCAGCAGCTAGCTAAAAATCAGAAAGTGATCAGTGAAATTGTTAGTATCCCACTCATATCTTTGCCAAAAGACCTCATAAATCATCGTCCAGCACCAAAAAAGATGTTTTCTAGAAAACAAAAAACTGACAATCTTGAATCCTGTATAAAGAAAATTAAGAGCTGCAGCAAGGAAGCTGCAAAAAACTCTAAAGACTCACAAAAAATTAATTCAAAGCACAATAATGAGATTACGGAAGTATTTGATAAAAATGCAAAACAGTTGAAGAAGCGCGGCAGAAGAGGCAAACAGAAAATTAATTCTTAGCAATAATGCCATAGTTGGTTAAGAGATTGATTATAATTTTAACTATTTTCAATTTTTCCATTTTCTATCCTTTCTCTTTCTTTTCTTCTTAGTTTATAAATTGAGAATGTACAAGGAAAATTAAAAAATAAATTAATTTTTTCATCTTAATTCTAGTCTCTTAAGTTTTTCATGTACAATTTGTAAATTTCCAGCTATTATTTGACTATCCTTATACAAAAGCTAATTTTCAGTCAAAAGTGGTGTTTTAGTGACGAATCGTATATTTTTTATAAACCATTCAGGTACCCTTTATCATCAAATGAACAAAAGTGGTGTACTGTTAACGATTCTCAAATGAGACATTTATTCCCTTGTGTTACCATTAAATGTTACAATAGTGGTGAAGAGATTGGATAAATGATTGCAATACAATTCATCTTTTAGTTGTTGCTATATGTTTATGTACTTGATTAGGCTGGTTAACCGAAGTTAACCATTTGAAAAAATTGGTCTTAGACTCATTAGAGTTTCTTCATCACACGGTAATCTTTAGTAAAAGGCGAAAGATTAATTCGATAATTGTGATGAAGACAGAGTGATTTGATATGTATTTAGACTCAGCTCTTATATTAGTGATTTCTGCTAGCTCTTGTGAAGCATATGAGCGAAAATGGAATTTGGTCCATTTTCAAGCTCGTTTTTTTTTGATGAAATTTTTTTATGTCTGAAAATTTTCTCAAATAAATAGTCAATGCTAATTTAGTTTATGGACATGCTTTATTCATAACAACTTTTAAGGATATCCAATTCAGTGTCAGAATCTGAAGAATTATCTAATTTTGATAATTTTCGAAGGGCTGTTTTGGATGTGCTTGGTTGTATAATTGATGTCAGGCTGCTTATATCATCTTCAGATTTTCTAGAACTGGGCAAAGTGTTGGTTTTGAGGTAGTCTCGACAGACTTGAAGCATTTCCCTTCGAGTTTTCTTGGATGTTTCGGCTTCTTTGAATTTATCAAGTGCTTTTTGGACATCCGCAAATTCGTTGAATATTTCTGATACTTTAACGACTTCTGGAATTGAATGTTCAAATGGCTGAATTGACTGCTTTCGAAGCTCATCTAGTTTCTTTAATTCCTCCACGTCTATCTGGTTCATATTTTTAACGTCATCGTCCAGTTCATTCCAAAACATTGTCGTGGAAGAAATGTCATATACGTTCGACTGCTGATTTTCTCCATAATCCAGTGCCAATGTGATACTCTTCATTGTGAATCTGAAGAAGTTTTCTGTATATAAATGACAAAACATAATACAGACATCCTGATATTCTTCAAGCTGCTTAACGTTATTAAAGAACTTAAGAAATTGTTCCCATTCATCCTTAACTACTCTTAATTTTAGATTTGTTGCCACATCGTCAGTGAAATATATTTTGCTGATTAGGAATATTAATGCTGATCTCCTTAAATTTGACTTTTCTTCGAGAAATCTGCAAGAATTAATTTAATTCATTTAATAGTCACAATTGGGTGTTAATTCACTTACTTTTTCTTCAGAGCTATTAAAGTGTTGTCAGCAAACTTAATTATGATGTATGACTTGTTCCTGAATATCCGGTTCCTGAAATGTTGATGCATTGATATTAAATTGCTGGATTATAGTTGAATTAACAATTATTTACTTACTTGTACAAAAAAATATGCATAAATCCTAATTTATTGAGAACATAGTTGAAATACTTGCAATTCGGCCTTCCAAATTCATCAATGTATGATAAGAAGTTCACTATATCCAGCATAACATTTGCTATCAGTCCTTTCATACAGAAATCCATGTTAATTAATGTTTTATTCTAGTGTTTACAAACAGCGATTAAAATTTAAAAACACTCTATGTTAATAGTCACTATTTGACTGTCTGTCAAGAATTTGAATTTTTTAAAACCGTTACTTCCAATACTTCCAAGATTTCAATTTAAATTCCCAAAATCAGTTAAATTTTCAAATATTCTAAAACTGTTGAAAAACGACTGAAAATAAAACCAATCCTGAAAAGAATAGAAGCACAAAGAAAACACGACTGACATTCAAATTAGGAACAGCTCTTTAATTAGTTTGTTTTTGTTCAATTCCAAAAAATCTACAAATCTCTTGTTATTTATAAAATTGACAAATTGAAAATCTATATAATTAAATTAACAATTCATAATGTATCTTTATCATTGTTTCACGTCACAATTAGGTATGTGCTATGAAATAATGTAATTATTATTATTATTTCTAGTGATTTTTGTTCTGTATTGTCCCCAATCATAATTCATTCCTTGTTCAATGATGGACATAATTAAATTGAACACTACATCCTTTTTTTTTATTAATCCTGAGCTTGTGATAAAAATCTTTAACTAGGTATGTTTATTAAAAAGCATGTACAGTATATATGTGTTTAAAAAAGTTTTATTACTGTTGTTTGTTTTGTAATATTTTTGAATATCATGATTGCTAACAATGCAATATAGTTTAATTAACATATATATCAATAGTAATATATATGTGTAGGTATATATTTTGTGGGAAAAAAAACTGTGATACAAAACACTTGATGGTGCTTGTTTGCTTTGGAAATGGCACGAAACTAAGAAAAGGAAATTAGGAATATTATAATTATTGTATAGCTTCTTTCTGACATGTTTTTTAATCAACACAAAAGTTGTGAAAGTTTAAGTTGTGGTAAAAAATTCTGATATATCCAATGAAATGTGTTTTCAAGTGATTGTCAATGATTTTCAATGTATGATAAGAGATTTTGTTTAAAGCAATATTTTGAACGCATTCAATTTCAATTTAGAACTAATTTATAACGGCTTTTTTTAATTCCAAAAAAAGTTCATGTCATTCCAGTTCAAGGGGAATGTAACTTGGCAAAAAATTGTTTTCATTTCTAGTGGAAATCTAATGAAAATTTCTAGTTAAATTTAGAATATTAATGATTTTTACTTTTATTCTTCTCAAATATCATTTTTAAAGCTAATGTTTTTAATTTTTCTTGTCAAGTGACAATCCCCTCATTTTAAATTTTACGAATCCGTTATTTTTCAAAAATAATTTGTCCGTTATTTTTACTGATCCAGCAGAACGCGTTTAACTAATCAATTCCAATTAATTTCTCATCATTTTCAAAGTTCTAATTATTAAACATAAAAATTTAATATTCATATAACTTAAATACAAAAAAAAAGGGTTTGATCCTCATTAAAAATTAAAATTTTGATGAAATAATATCCGATTTATTCGGAATAGGCGTAAAAACTTAAATAATATCGCATTAAGTCCTAAAATATAAATTTTATGGCGGTAATTTTTTTTATTCTAATTTCCACGTGATATGTTATTAGTCTGAATTTTCTTCTTTGCATTAATATTGCTTAAGAAATCATGAGTCTAGAATCAAAAATTTAAATGAAGTGATGCACAATCACAAAAAATATAATCATTTGACAAAAGGTTGCAATGACGAAAAAAATAACTATAATTAAAGAATATAAGGTATTGCTCGAAATGTTCATCATGAGGAACATATTATAATTTGGATAAGGTATGCTGATTTTTAAGGATATTTTATTTTCAATTTCTCGTTTACTGGATGTTAATTAAGATCCACACAAGTAATAAAAGGCATAATAGACCCCTTAAACTCCGTTGCCTTCATGTCCATTTTAAAACATGTTCTCAATAAGTTTTTCAACACTGCCCTTAAAATCGAATTATCTGACTGACATTATTTATGAATGACACCCAAATTCCCCCCTAATCGCATGCTCGTCCTCCAGAAATCAGCACACCATCCCCAAAGTCGTCGAATATTTTAAACTATTCACAAATAATTTTATTCTCTCACATAACATTTTTTTAACCGTTTCCGTTCAAATCATTTAGTCAGACTCAACAGAGTGCACGATAAGGTTTCATTATTATATCACTTTAACATTCAATCATTATACCTTGAATGCTATTATTCCTACAAAATATTTTCTTATTTTTTTCATTTTTGTTTTCTTTTCTTTAAAACATAATAATTTAATAATATAATTAAATTAGAAATCTTTTAATCATCATGAATGTCTGATGATGCAATAACTTTCCAAAGATTTGATACAAATGATCTAGTTGATGATTGTACGGCTAGCTAGCATTCAGTTTCTCCGTATTGATGATTACTTGGACGATATATCCTTGCTGAATTTTTGCTTCTTCAATTGTCGTTTTATCGCCTAATAATTTACCTCCATAAAACCATCGCTGACAGAACACGTCTACATTCTCCTGTGCCTGTAAGTAATTATTGTCATTAGTTCTTTTTATTTCATGGCTATTAATGTATTAATTGTAGACTAGATGAGGATATTCGGGACATATTAGGTACTTCATAGAGCTGTGCAAGCGACAGATTCAACACCAACCGTTTTACCAAGAAGGCAATAGATCTGTAAATTCTATAACGTGACCATAAATTCCATATTTATAAACGACAGCATACAAATCATTGGAACTAAAATATCTTGTTTATGTATTTGATTAGAAGGCCAAATCCCGAAAGAAATAGCCACAAAAAAAATTGTTTATAGACTCATTAGAGTTTCTTCATCACACGGTAATCTTTAGTAAAAGGCGAAAGATTAATTCGATAATTGTGATGAAGACAGAGTAATTTCCTCATACTTCTATTCCATCCCTTATATTCCTCATTTCTGCTAGCTCTTGTGAAGTATATTGACTAAAATTAAATTTGGTCCATTTTCAAGTTCATTCTTCTTTTTTGATGACTGAAAATTTTCTCTCAAAAAAAGCCTAGCCAACAAATCAGGTACGAAAAAAAGTTGGCAAAAAAGATTCTAGCAGAGCGTAGTTTCGATCTACGGACCTCTGGGTTATGGGCCCAGCACGCTTCCACTGCGCCACTCTGCTGCTAAATCTCAGTTATGACGCTTTTGCTAAATTGAATCCTGCACATTTAGTGGTGGCTAGTCTTAAGAAATATAGTAGATTGTGTGCTGTAAACTAGATGTTTTGAGTATACATAAAATTTGCTACCTGACGCATCTTTTTAGCTTCAAAACTATAAAATGTTTGATGTATTACGTGCTCAAACATATCCAGCATATAATTAATGTCTCACAGATTTCATAATTTCAGATTCAACAAGATTAGTAAAGCCAGAAAAAATAACTTTGATTAAAAGAAAATTTAACGAGCTAATAAGCTGGACGTTAATCAATTTCGCAACTTAGAAAACAAATGATAATGTAAACATTCGGCAAGTGCTCACCAAATCATGACTGCATAAAGTTTTGTTTATTAGAAAAACCACAGACACCAGAATTTTATCATTAGAGGCAATTAAGCCACACAAAAACAGCTAAAACCTTTTATCAGTTGCGTAGTCTTTTGTCTTGTTTTCATTGTTATTAATATTTGGAGCATTTGCTTTGTCGACAGAACGCATTAAAGAAGTGAATTTTTTTAACTACAATCAGGGGCGTAGCCAGGGGGGGGGGCGTAGGGGGACCGGGCCCCCCCTACGAAAATCTGATAATTGTTTTATTAAGTATTTATAGAGAAGAACCAGTTAATGTAGAGGAAGTGATGAAAGAAATGTCATGAAATATGAATAATGAATTAAATATTTAAACTTATGAAGAATGAATATAGATTTAAGGATACAAAATAACGGCTTTTTAATTTTCAAAAATGGGCCCCCCCTTCAAAAATTTTCTGGCTACGCCCCTGGCTACAATCTTAGGGGCCGTTCACTTATTACGTTCGCATTTTAGGGGGGAGGGGGGCTTGAAAAATTGTAACAAAATGTAACATAGGGGGGGGGGGGGGGGGTGTCAAGAATTATGTAACGTTCTAACTGTTGTCTGTCTTTTAAAAAAATTTGTTTACAAATTCACACCAAAAACATTTTTTTAAATTTTCCACCTTTTTAATGATAAAATGAATTATGAACGTTCCGGGGGGGGGGGGGTGTGTGTTGAGTTGTAACATATTGTAACAAGGGGGGGAGGAGGGTGAAAATAGTTGTTTTTTTGCGTGACGTAATAAGTGAACAGCCCCTTAATAATCTAGTCAAAATATCAACAAAAAAACCGTTTAAATTCAAATGTCAAAAAACCGATGAATTCAAAAAAGAATGGTACATTCAAATTTTTGAAAACCGTTTAAATTTGAATCTTTAAAATTCGTTACATTTGTTGCAAGCCGTCGTAAATTATCAAAGTTTTTACAATCTTAAACTATATTTTCATGGTTAAAACGCGATCATAAAAAATCCATAACTATCGCAACAAAAATCCAACACATGACCTACCAAGCAAAACTGCTCATAATGCCATAGTTCAATAATCATAGATCACGTGTAATGAGTGACACTTTCTAATTTAAATGAAAGCTTTATAAAATTGAATTTTTCATTACAATTTGAAGGTCTGAATGCTTGCTCACAAGAAATAAGTACATAGTGAGCCAAACATTATCAATTATTCAAAATCCAACGATGGACAGTTTTGTGCATAAATTTGATGTAAGAGATAAGGCATAATCAATAAGTTGATTTGTCACCCTCCTCGATATACACAACAGGACATTACAAACACTTTTTCGTCTCATTCCTATAATTTTCGTCCAGTAAAAGATTAAAGGAAGTATTGTGAGGAATTTTTAATGATAAATAATTAATGAAGCATGTACGATAAATCACACCAACATACATCATGTAATTTTTACTTACTGATAATATTACCGTCTTGAAGCTCACAAATTAATTTGAAAGTTTATGCAGCAACAACAATGGAATTGCTCACAACACATTGTACAACATGCTTATGTGATGGATAAATTATGATTACAATTTATCGATATTTTTTTAATTTTATTTATAGCCAAATGTAGAAAGAGAGGGAAAATCATTGTTGGTGGCAAACTTTAGAGTAAGTACGAACGTCATGATAACACGATAATTGCATCCATTACTGAATGAACTACAAAACTAATTTCACACATGCACAAACACATGTGTATGTAAAGTTCATTAGTGACCCACACTGAAAATCAATATATCCTTCATTCATGTGACATTTATGGAATTGTTATTATTACTTTTTGAATCTTATTGTTCCAATAATACAATGTTATGTCTAACGTCCAGTGTTTGAGGTAAAAGAAGATTGAGAATTTTTAATGAATCTGTTATGCGTACTTTTATGTATTATTATGTCTAGAATGCGTCAATCTAGTTCTTATTATTTTGAAACTAATACATTTTGAGATACTCTTTACCCGTTCTTTGTTGGAACTAGCTACAGATTGCATGAAGATTTTTTACCGTTATTTTTAAATTTGAATTTTTGATAGTTAATTTTTAAACTTGTTCTGACAGTTAATTTTTGAATCGTGTCTTGGAACTTGTAAAGTACACAGCACAAATATTTACATAACGTACAGTGTATCTAGTCCATAAATAAATAAACAAAGCGTTAATTGCTCACCTGAAGTTTCTTTTTACATGCAAATATTGAATCCTTTGAGTAAACTGACAGCTTGACATCAGTTAATGTAGATGAGAGCCTTAATTTTAATTGAACTTCATTTCCTACAAAAAGAAACATTAAAGAAGAAGGGAATAGAAATGAATAAATTGTAATAGGTGATGGAAATTTTAAAAATACATGAAGAAGCTCAATTAGGAAATTGCATGACTTAATTTTCTTCCGTTTTACATTTTTTCCCAAATATCCGGAAATGATGAGCAATAGAAGTGTAGCATTGTGTGTGTATGCATACAATTTTCTTCATGAGCAGCAATTCTTGTTCATGTATAATTCATACACAACTTACCACCATCAACAGGTTCAGAATATTCAGCAGGTGATTCAGAGTCATGATCTTCTTTAACAATATTAACAGGATGACTGAGGCAATAAATTGGTATCTTATAATGTGCTCCTAATTCGTCATAAACTTCTGTCAAATATCCATTAGCTAAGAATATGTTAGCACCGTCTAAAATTGCTTGCGCTAATTGAAAGTCTAATGATTCAGCAGCGTGTGTAGCTGCTCGTAAAGCATCCCAAATCTCTTTTCGTCCCTCAAAAGCTGGTGCTGTTTCCCAAAACTCGTCTCGTTTACTCCTTAATTGGCCTTCAGTCAACGGCACATCCGATTTCCAGCGTATTGTCTCATGAAATAGTGGATGATTTTTCCTTTGTGAGCCAATATTTGTACTGCTTGCTGGACCTTAAAGAAAATTTATAGCTTACATTTATTTTTTTGTCACTTGTTCAAGCCACTTGTTACTTATTATGACGGTATGGAATTTGTTGGATGAATTTAAGCTGATTTGACATAAATCACGTGTAAATGCAGTACAGTATGTATTGTACACGAAATAGTTTATATGAAAAATCTATAAACATTAACATTTCATTTCTTATATATACACAATATATATTAATATGGATTGGAATGACTACAATCTCGTCAAATACTTGAGGCTAAGTGATAAACAAATTTCATTACACGATGATGATTAAATGCAAAAATAAGGTCTAAGAGAATTTAAGTTGCGTTTGCTTATCTTATCGCAGAAATTATTATTTAATTAATTTAAGTGTTAATAAATTCAACTTTACTAGCGTAATTATCGGATTTATAAGCCATAAGCAAGAGAAGAATCAGCATAAAAATTGTGTAATGTTATTTGCCAAACGAGAATATATGAGAAATAAGGCATAGAAAGATAGATTGATGAAAATCGTGAGAACGAAAGGAAAGGTTAATTATTATTATTGGTTTTTTCTTTCTTTTGCTTCTCTTACCTGATGTTGGTCTCGAATGTTGATCATTGATACTTATAGTTTCTTCATTTCTCGACCAGCATCCACCCATTTTTATTAGAATATTATTCAATTTCCTATTGACACAAACGTTCTTCTTATTATGCACACAATTTAATTCACTCTACTTAATAAAATAAACACTAAATAAGATCTTGTCAGTGTGCTCTAAATTTCTATCCTTTAAATCACATTTTAATTCACTTCCTCGACTTTTTTAAAAGCACATTTCATTCATATACAATTTTCTTTATCCTTAACTTCACTTTGTGGCTCTCTCTTTGCTTAATAATATTATATATAGCTTGCAACTGAATTAAAATTGAAATAAACTATTTTTTTGTGTCATCAAATCTTTTTTTTCACCGAACTAGTTCTACCTTCTTGATCTACTACAGAGTTGTATTCAATTTATGTTTAGGATTATAAATCTTGTCCAATTAGAGCTCTAATTCTGTGGATATTACTGACACTTGCACAACTCTGGATCTACTGAAAAAGTTCTACTTAGGGGACTGAACTATGAACTTTTTGATCTACCAAATTTTAACAACTTTTTCAGTGACAATGTTCAAGGTTTTACTTTTTTGTCTGAATGTCTGTATATTCTTATGACCTTTTCATTCTGACATTTAATTCCTTCTGAACAGTCACCTGCTTTAACTCAAATAGCTTAAAACTTAAATACTGAACCAGCCAAAAACTGAAAATGAAATATTTGATGATTGTTAAGTTTTTCAAATAATTCTTGACAGTTACTTTTTAAATATCTTTTGATCGTTATTTTTCAAATAATTTTTGATCGTTATTATTCAATCACCCTCAATTTTTGTAATTTTACATACCTACCTCTCAAATTCTGCGCTTCCGTCGGATACGAGTGACTACATCCATACGAGCTTAACTTGTTTATGCAATAGCTGTATTTTGTAAACATAAATTCATAGAAAATCGCTCAAAAATCATTTTTAAAGGTAATTTAATTAATATTCTATAGCCCATCAAGTTTCTACCATGTCACATTCCATTCCACAGATGATGTCGTTAAGATACATATTAAAGAATACTTTAAAATCACGATTTGTCAACTCGATCGCATTAACTAGAAATTATACGGATATGATCGATATGCCTGATAAATCACTTCCAGTTCCAAAATATCAGATGAAACAGAACGAGACAACAGATGTTAAACGTGCTAGATTACTATATCAGTCAAGGAAACGCGGAATGTTAGAGAATGGATTAATTTTAAGCACTTTTGCGTCTGAATACCTGAATAAGATGAGCGAAAATCAACTGGATCTTTATGATAATTTAATTAATCAAGTATCAAATGATTGGGATATATACTATTACGCAACAAATATTAAAGAGATACCAGCAGAGTATAACAATGAAATAATGGATATGCTAAAGAAACATGTCAAGAACGAAAGGAAGGAAGAAAGATTTAAACAGCCTGATCTTCAGTTTAATTAAATGAGGACAAAAAATTTATTAGTATTAATTAACATCTCTCAAACACTTTGTACAGTTCCTGTAAACTCGTCAATTTTAAAAATGTTTCATCATCTACAAACTTTTTTGGTGGCTGCAATTGTGCCTGGATTTTAGGAAAAATCACATGCTCCATCAAATAATCAAATTCCTTCTCATTTGATTCTTTCAAAGACCATTTCGAGTAGAACGTCGCTAATTCACTACAAATATTTTTAAAGCATTCTTTCTCATCATCATAATTTACATCAGCAGCTAGTCGAACAATAAACATCGGTAAATGGCCAAAGACTGGAGCATAGTCAGGAATTATTATTGGAAGTGATTCTAATCCTTTATCAGTTATTGTAATCGAGAAATATTCTTGTAGCATTTCCTTCCGTTCCAATAAAATTTTTGCAACTTGGTCTGATAAATTCTCTTTTGGACCATCTTCCTCATTCCATGAGCATTCATCTAAATTAAATCCAATCATTGCGAGTTCCTTAATATCTAGTGGATCTTCAAATTCAAAGACATCAAAATTCTCAAAATACTTTAATGACAGCTGATAAAATAGTTCCCATCCTAGTCGACAATTGTCGCATAAATAAAGGATATTCTCACATTGTATCAAGCTCTTTGATCGATTGACATTTCCAACAAACTTTAAATTTCTCAGTTGTTCCTTTAAATTGTCATTGCAGTTTGTCTCAACATCTGATATTAGTTCCTTTATAGACGACAATCTTGTTGATTCAATTTGTTTCTTTTGCATTTTTCGAGATTCTGGTGAGCTTTGAACTATTTGTGATACATTTTGACTTTCTGTGGATTGATTAAGGAACTTGATAATTGACTGTGATTTCGGATCAGTTCTGATCATGTCCTTGGCATAAATCTTGTCTTTTTCTTTAAAGGATGTTTCAAAAATAATATTTGCTGCTCCAGGAAGTAACTGTTGAGTGTACATCTTTCTTGTCTCATTAGTTTTAAGCAGCACTGCCTCAACTTCTTTCTTAATATTCTCAACAATTAAGTCTTCATTAAGGAAGGACACTTCATGTTTTGTTGGACTCACATTTACGTCTACATTTCTTGGATCAATTTCAATGCTCATATAAATGAATGGTTGGACTGTATTTGGCAGCACTGTTCGATATAAATCATCAAATATAGCTTTCTTTAAATTTTTTGATTCAACAAGTCTGTGATTAATGAATAAAAGGAACTGTCCTTTCTTGCCTGAATAATTAGCATTTGAGATGCATCCTTCCATTTTGAATTTTAAGTTTTCATCACCAGCTTGGACCTTAAGAAGAGAATTTGCTACTTCATTTCCATAAATAACTCTTACAATATCGATTGGAGATTCAGATATTTGTGTCTTAATGCTATTATTTTCGCCATGCTTCTTTAGTGTAAATGATATTTTATAGTTATGGACAGCATATTTGGCAATACAATCGAATATCTTGGCAAACTCATCGAATGATGATTTTAATGTCTTCTGTCTGATTGGAACGTTATAAAAGAGATCTTCAATTGTTATACTTGTTCCCTGATTTCCTGCACATGGCATTGGATTTCCTATCATGTTACCGTTATCATACTTTACTCTAATATAAACCATTAATTAATTAGACTAGATGCTCTAGTTATGGACATTATGTTACTCACTTGTAAGCTAAAATCTCGTCTCTCGTTTTGGTCTGAAGAGTCAACCGGCTGATCATGCTAATACTTGATAAAGCTTCACCTCTAAATCCTGCAAATAATCACTAGACTCAAGTCGAGATTCGAATTGACTCATCAACTTACCATAAGTTCCAATTTGCTGCAGGTCCTCATAATTCTTCAATTTACTTGTCGTGAACCGTTCACATAGAATAGGCAGGTTCTCTTTCAATATTCCACATCCATTGTCTAAAATTTGAATGCTCTTCAATCCACCCATTTTTAGTATAATCTGTATGTGTTTGGCTTTAGCATCTATGCTACAAAATAAATTAATTGATTGGATAAGCTTTTATGACTTTGTAAGTTCCACTCATGTATTTTGAATATTTTGCCGGCTTTTTAATATCTTACCAGTTTTCTACCAATTCCTTTACACAATTAACAGGTGCCTGAACAATTTCTCCAGCAGCAATACGATTAACAACACTCTCGTCTAGTTTAATTATTTTCTGAGGCTCTAAATCCATGATCATTTAATTTTAATCAACATCCAGTCATTGAAATTTTAAAACAGCGTAGTTTTTAAAGGGTTCAATGTTTACATTGCAAAAAAAAACATTTTTCACCTCAACATTTCAGTGATTTTTTTACATTTTACAAAATCCTTAATTAACAAAAATCTACAATGGTTTTCTATTTCACAAGTAATGTAACTTCACCGCCTGTTAAGCTATTTATGGGAATTGATAAGTACGAAAGTAAGTTACAATGAAAATTGTGTGAATTTTCATCTTTTCGAATTTTAACAAAACTATTTATTCTTTAGACGAGGATTTAATTAAATGGGGATTTCCTGAAGATGTCTGGTTCCATGTTGATAATGTCTCTTCCGCTCACGTATACTTAAGATTGCAAAAGAATCAAACTTTAGACGATATTCATCAAGATGTATTAATTGATGCGTGTCAATTAGTGTAAGTACTGGATGTTGTTCCTTAGTTCTAATTTATAATATAAATCAATTCTTTTAATTTAGTAAAGCAAACTCTATTAATGGCAACAAGATGAACAATATTGATATAGTATATACAATGTGGGATAATTTGAAGAAAACTCCGTCAATGGAAGTTGGACAAGTTTCATTCCATAATCCTAAGCTTGTAAGGAAAATGAGAGTAGAAAGACGTATTAATGAAGTCGTTAACCGACTGAACAAGACAAAAATTGAGGAACATCCAAACTTTCAGCAGCAGCGTGAAGAAAGAGATGGACTTGAAAGGCAGGATAGGAAGAAAGTTGTTCGAGAACATAAGGAACGAGAGAAGGATATGCTAAAAAAGAAGTTGGAAGAGGCAGAAATGAAGAGCTATTCTAGTTTGCACAAGCCTGAAAAAATGTCAACGAACTATGATGATGATAATGATTCTGATGATTTTATGTGAGAAAGCTCAAGAATAAAGTACTATATTTTTAATTACATTTATTTTAATGATTTTGTAAAGACCTAGATGCTTCTGGATCTTAATTCAGCATCAATGTCTTAACTTGCCTAAGCATGCATTAAGTAATAATTTTATTAAAAGATTATAGCAATCTGCTTTATCGACACCTATTTTTGTTTCTTAGCAACTGAATTTGTTAAATTAATAAAAGAAGTCCTACAAAGATATTTAAAAATGTTCCAGAATATTGTTAATCCAGAGGAAATTGATATATTTATACATTCAATAAAAGAGTTCGATATCAATGATATTGGAACAAAATCGTGGCTTGAAGTTCATGAAAAATTACTCAAATTAAATCAACAGTCTATTATTGAAGCATCGACTCACCAAGAAGAAGTCGTCAAGGAAATTATTGTGATCCAAGAGAAACTTCCAGTATTGATCCATGAAGCTTATTCTATTTCTGTATGGCGTTCGAAAGTATTGCCAAAGTTATTGGAATCAGGCGAAATATCTGCAACATTTTTCATCTATACTGTCTTGTATCACGAATTGATTGCAGTTTCTTTACTAGAAACCGTTTGTTACCATGAGAGCAGTTCCGAAAGTCTTGGTGAACTAGTCGTGGATTTGATTGACTATTGTGTATACTCAATTACTCAATTAATTGGTCTATGTCATTCAGGATATAGCCATAAAGTCTTTGACCCTAAAGAAGAAATTGAAAGAAGTGTCGAATTGAAGAACCAACGAGATGACATTATCTTTAATATTGGAATGAAGAGCATCACAATCTTGAGTTATTTAAGTGATAAAATCTCATCATTGTCAATAAGTGCAGCAAGAAGAATGACTCAAACGCATGATGTTCCGTGCATGCTAAGTGAACTTTTAGCTGTTCGACCGTGGATGCGAAGACTTAAAGGATTTGAAAAATATATAGACGGAAAATGGACATCTGTTGAAGGTGATGAAATTCTTAAAGTGACAAAAGTTGAAGCACAGACATGGTTCTGCCTACGTGCCATCATGTTTCATCGTGAAACATTTGAAAATTATGAGATTAATTCATTCCGTCAACGAGAACTAGGAAAGTGCTCGGGACTACTGAATGAAATGATTTTAGATCAGCTACCACCTTTAGCTGAACTAAAGCAATTTCTGTGCACCTTACAAGTCAGTGGAGACACTCAAAATAATCTTAATAATTTAATATTGGAAGTCATACCTGAAGTAAGCATGCTTAATGCCTATGAGCAGTTCATGTTGAATTTATTTCAATTAAATTTCTCTCCTTTATTCTTCATTTCGTTTCATTTCTTTTTTAAAAATTTCTCATTGCGCAGATTAAAGACAAGATAATTGAAAAAGCAAAGAAAACAGGCTGGAAAAGTATCATTGAACAGCATAAAAAATTGTTTGTGGATATGAGTGAGAATGAAGTTGTGGAAACAGCTAAAAGGTATAAAGATTCTCATGATTTACTTTTTATTTTAGTGTCTGTTCCTGTATACATGCTTTTAATCATTTTCATTTAATTAGATTGAGTGATGCTTACAATTTTGAGTTTATGGCAGATTTTGAAGAGCACCAGTCAAAGAATCGAGAAGATAATGCATCAAGGAAGCTCTGCACAACGTGCCAAAAACCTGCAGAAAAGAAATGCTCGCGATGCGAAGTTGTGTTTTATTGTTGCCGGTAATTGATACAAAACTTTTCATGTCTTATTCGTGATTAGCGTGTGAGCTTAGGAAAGATATTTGATGCAAATGTTCTGTCTCATTTTATTGTTGAACTCCCTTTTGATGCGAAACTTTCTGCTTCAAAAAGTTACTGAATTCACTCCTGAAGCAAAGTATTCTGCTTCAAAAATTTCTGAACTCACGCATGATGCGAAACTTTCTGCTCCAAAAATTTCTGAACACACTCATGATGCGATACTTTTTGAATCAAAAAGTTACTAAATTCACTCCTGAAGCAAAGTATTCTGCTTCAAAAATTTCTGAACTCACGCATGATGCGAAACTTTCTGCTCCAAAAATTTCTGAACACACTCATGATGCGATACTTTTTGAATCAAAAAGTTACTAAATTCACTCCTGAAGCAAAGTATTCTGCTTCAAAAATTTCTGAACTCACGCATGATGTGAAACTTTCTGCTCCAAAAATTTCTGAACACACTCATGATGCGATACTTTTTGAATCAAAAAGTTACTAAATTCACTCCTGAAGCAAAGTGTTCTGCTCAAAAATTTCTGAACACACTCATGATGCGATACTTTTTGAATCAAAAAGTTACTAAATTCACTCCTGATGCAAAGTTTTTTGCTTCAAAAATTACTGAACTCTTTTTAAAGTTTTACATTCAACTAAGTTTTGGATGTCGAGTAACTGACTAAGAAAAGATCTTATTTATTAAAAGCAATAGTGTGTTTGATCCAATTTGAAACATATTTAAGCCAAGCAAGCTCAAATATAAGTAAAATCCATTAGCACATGCTGATTCTCATGTTTAACAATTTTTTTCTACATTTACAGTGAATGCCAGGTCAAAGATTGGGTCAATCATAAAGAAAAATGCTATCAATATGTACAATAATCAGAGAATGAATGAGTTTAAAGTGGGAACTTGCGTGTATATAATAGAAATTTAACGAGATTTTGTTTTCGTAATGCAACTCACGTGTAAACGCATCATCATGCAACAAGTAACAGTCATTATGTTAATTTAAATATAAAAATACCTTCATATGGAATACTCATGTGCGATTCTAATTCAGAATAAATTTGTAGTCAGAACGAAAAAGTCAGTTTGCAAAAAAAAAAGAAATGAGGAGCATAGCTTACTACTTTCTAGAATTTATTTTCATCACCTCATGCTTATCTTGTGATCTCGAGTCTGTGGAAGACACTAGTGGATGTGATTTTGATTCATTACTTCTCGTGAATCCTCAAACCGGTTTTACAGTAGCAGATGAGAATTGTGGTCTTGAAGTAGATAAACGAACATTTGAAGATCAACCTTATGTCTTTTATCCAAATGCAAGAGATGACTTGAAGTATACTTTAATTATGGTTGATCAAGATGATCCTTTCACTGAGGACGACAATGATTTTCTTCAATGGATGGTGATTAATATAAGCGGAACATCATTGAAATATGGAGTCGGGGAGTTTTATGGCGAAACTCTTGTTGGTGAGTGCTTGACTTTTATTTAAAGATTGGGGGCTTTTCACAAATGACGGCAAAGAAGATAAAATATTTATGGTTTGAGATTGTAGTCTAATCACTTCCGGCTTGAACAGATATAAGTAATGGCTACACGGTTAAACTGGTAAACTTCAAAAATCAAAATTTTGTTGAATTTAATCATAAATTTAAGGAAATGAATTTTTAATTGTCGGAAAAATCAAAAGATTAGCTACAAAATTCAAAATATTAAGAACAGATGGTCAAATTAATTCAAAAATCAAAAGAAACTGTGACTGAAAGAAGAGTTTATACTGTTGATCATAGATGTTCAGAAAAAGTTCTCGTTCAAGATTTATACTAATTTGCTTTAACTTCAAACTTTGATATCTTTCAGCTTACATATCACCAGATCCAGCCGAAGATACTTGCACTCATCGCTACACGATCTACATTTTTGAACAAATATTTTCACCACTTACCTTTCCAGAGCTTCCTGATTTGAGATCAGAATTTAAAATTAATGATTTCATTGAGAATGTCGTTCCGAAAGGCGCATTTTGTGGACCAGTTGCATCAATTCAATTCCAATCAAGATTTTAAAAAGCACTAAATTATGTAACGTAATTATCTATGCAGTAGGAACTTTCCATTTTCATCAATGAATGCACTTTCGTTATGAATGAATTATAGGTAGTCACAAGAAATCAATTATAAATTCCAGTTGCACATATGCAAAGTATGTTTTGTAACTGCTAACTTGATCAATCTGTCCATCTTAGCATGTTTGCTTGCCAGCTGTCATAGCCTTTACAACCTGAATATTTTTGCATTCATAATTTTTTAATTTTATTTCATTCAAAGTGTTAAGTAAAGCTATAATTAAATATTCGCAAAATACACACATCATATTAATTAATTGAGCGAGTAGCATTTAAATACCTTTTTGTAATTATAATCAAGTTTAATTTCTTCATAAATTCAGTGTTTTAGATGTTAAATGCATGATTTCAATTGCTTAATAAATTGCGATAATTTTTTTTTCGTGTCAATGATAAAATATTTTGATGCATTCGGATCTAACCGATCATTTAATTCCAATTAAATTTTGCAGTTCCTTCGATGTTGAACCCATCAATTATTATTCTACGGCACCAAAAAGCATGAATGAAGCACAATACACGTAAAGCGCGATCTCTGCAATTGTGAAACGTGATAGTTGGGGATTTAAGCGCCTAAGAAATAATACCAATATCAAGAGTTTCATTCATAAATTTCTTGTGTGTTTCAATCAAGCTTGGAGCCTCGGCACATAATAGCTTTTTCAGCGCCCACACAAATTGTGCCCGTTTTACGTTCACAAACACACGAATGGCATTTACACAAATTTATGAATGAAACAAGAAAATCATCTAAATAGTATGGAACATGAGACACACATGGTATCTATGTGAAGCATTAGGCAATCATCTGATCGTAGTTGAATAAATCTGCCAAAGTCTATCTATTTTCAATATCGTAGACACGGAACGAGACCGGAAAGTTGTAACATATTTTTCAACCTTTTCCAACATCATCTAAATTTATCACGTCGTGTGCCAATCAAAATTAAATACTTTTATTTATAGATGATCATGTAATAAAGTCCCATGCTTGTGTGATGTTTGATTCATCTCATAAGCGATATTTTTTTTTATTTTTCAATTTCATTAATGGATTTTAAAGATTTCATTGAGAGATCAAGACATGTATGAATGAATCAATGAATGAATGGATTTCGCTGGAAATGACGGCGTTAGATCGGAAAGGAGTGCGAGAGGTTAGGCACACTTAATGTGGTAACTCAATGCCGTAAATCTGCTTAATGTACATTATTTTTTTTAGGATGATTTAAACAAAAGTAATTAATTTTTATAGTTTTGAGTTTCTATTTTTGGTATGTAAGAAGTTATTGCTTATTTTTTTGTGAACGATTAGTGCTTAATTTGGATATTGCAATGTCATTACAATAGTTTTGTGGATCGGAAGACATAAATTAAGGAAATGATTGAATAATTTAAATTCTAGGCAGGGTTTCTTGGTTATACGATTAGTGTAGCCTCTTTTATCTGTTTTAATCTGGTTCCTTTTAAAACAGTAGTTCTGAAAAATTTTGGATTATAACAGCAAACGATGTTTAGCGACACATCACCAGTCTTTATCTCTTTCAATTGATTGTATGATATATCCTTGTATTTTTCTCCTGAATTGTGAATTATCTTTGGGGCCGTTCACTTATTACGTTCGCATTTTAGGGGGGAGGGGGTTTTGAAAAATTGTAACAAAATGTAACATTGGGGGGGGGGGGGGGGGGTGTCAAGAAGTATGTTACGTTCTAACTGTCGTCTGTCTTTTAAAAAAAAATGATGACGAAAAAAATTTCCAAATTCACACCAAAAACATTTTTTTTAAATTTTCCACCTTTTTAATAATTTATGAAAAATTATCAAAATAAAATAAATTATTAACGTTCAGGGGGGGGGGGGGGGGGGGGGGAGGGTTGTGAGTTGTAACATATTGTAACAAGGGGGGGAGGGGGGGTGAAAAAAGTCGTTTTTTTGTGTAACGTAATAAGTGAACGGCCCCTTTCAAAAACTTGAACAATAAACATTTGAATGATAAGATACAACCTGAATGATGACTAAGATCCAGCAATTGTTTTAATAATAAACCACAGAGTATTAATCAGGAAGTTAGCAGTTAATTAAAGCCATAAATGCGCTCTATCTATAATAGGTAATAATACTATTACTTCTGTAAGTAAGAAATAAATTAAATGCATTTCAAGCCATAGAATACAAACTTTACACCCTTTACAGCTGACTTAATTCAACTTCCATTATTCTTTTGGTTAAAAACATAATTTAATTTACTCAATTATTAACACAAATATAATAATAGCAATAATAAGTCGTACATACCTATAATGGTTTAAAACAAGAATCTTGAACAACAAATGAGCACATTAAGGGTAGGGCTTAATAATCAAATGAATGAAAAAAGGCAGCAAGAAACTTACATTATATCCATATAAGTGATAACAGAATAATGTAATAATAATTAAATTTTGCGAGGGCGTATCGAGATTTTTTTCTTTCTTCTTTCCATCTCCTCTCCTCTCGCGCATAGTTGTTGTTCTGTTTCGTCGCAATATAATGTTACTTTTTTTGCGATATACATAAGACAAATATAAAAAAAAATAATAATAATAAAATATTTACGAGTCAACGAAAAAGCATGAGTGGGTGGCACGTCAGTTTCCTGTTCCTCGAAAAGCAATTGAAATGCTTCGTACCTTTTAATTTTTCCAAACATGAAAAAATAATATAATTTAAAACAAAATTGTGCACATTTTCGTGATATTGTCATCACATAATCAACGATTGGTAAGAAAAAAAAGAGTGTACGAGATTGCATGTAAGATGGTCATTCATTTGGGGCCAAGATTGCCATTAAAAAAGGATTTTCAACTCTGAATTGACTTTAGCTTTATTAAAAGGAAATTTTATCTGTCATCAATAACAACCAATTGAGTCTTAGCTTTATATAGCCAAAACTAGATTAATCCAATTTTTATTACCCTATTTTACATATTTATAGTCAAGTATCTGCGATGTAGTGATATTTTGCGATCATTGTCTATTTTTAACTCTCTGATCAAGCTGTTTGGTTGTGCTGTAGCAAAAGCGTTTCATTCATAAAAAAAAATTTACATTTTTTAATTCATTCATTCATTCATTCAACAAGTTTCGTGAATGGAAACTTGAATGTGTCGATAAAATTACGTCTCGACTCTTATGATCAATGTTACTCATTTGTGGTACTACATATCGTTATATTTATGTTTTCTTAAGTGCAATGATTTAACCCAGTTAACTATTTCTCGTACCCAGATCACACCACTCCATGCTTAAACATGAATTATCTTCATGGATTTAATGAATGAAGCATATAAAAGAATAATTTGAATAAATCATGCTGAAGAACAATTTTTATCCAACTTTTGCTCATATGGTAAAGATCTCTCTGCTTGCTGCATCTTCTTCTCGTCGTTCTTCTATTCGCGTTTGCCATCGAGGTGTGTCAACATCATTTCCTTAATCTTCTTTGAAATGCAATAAGATTATCATTTATTTCGTTTACACTAAAATGAATTTTATTCATTTTTCATATTTTTTATTCTTTCCTTTTCTTTCCATTCCAGATCTTAGTTTAGTCTTGGAGTAGATGATTTTGATGCATGCGATCTTCACAGTATGACTGATTAAATTGAATTTCTTGATATGTGATGACTTAATAATTTTAATTTGTGATTTTTAACATGTTTTAATCGTGCTCCAAAAAACAATTGCTTGTTTAACAACATTGGTATGGTTCTTGATTGAACTTTAGGTCAGATTTTCTAAAAACTCATCATTATCTCATCAAGAATGGTTTCATTTTAGACGAAAAAAAATTAAAAAGTAATTCACAAGTTACAATCTTTGAATCTTTGAACCAATATCTTGACAAAGTACTCAATGTCTGACTCTAAAAGTAACATAATTTATAATAATCTCAAGAAAATCCCTAGCAATCGAAAACTTTACACCATTTACCCTATAACCCCATAATCAACGATAGACTAGAAAAAGACAAGTCTATATAATTCATTGAATGAAGATGCAGACGGTTGCGAAAATAAACTCCACTTCAAAATGACACCAAGCGTTGTTTATTGAAAAAATAATAAACACTCGTGTCTAATGAAATAAACATCATTGATCAAGGAACGGAAATGAGTCATCTTTAAATGTGTAAAATCGAAAACTGTTATTACGTCGAGCTCATCATTAATCTTTCACACCATGACTCTTTTTTTCGCTTCTCTCTCTTGAAACCGCAATTACAGTAGGTATGACCCAAGTCAACTTTGTCAGTGTTTAAGACTCGAAAATGAACTTAATTAATTGTTGATCACATCGTTTAATAAATATTCAATGTGAATAGATTTACTTAATATGAATAATTACACACATTATCTACGGAAATTATGCATATAGCTCTTTAAACCATTAATTATTAATTATAACAGTTATTCAATGTTATATCTATATCGTTTACATGCTCATGTATTTTACATTTTTATGAATGAATATAGCTGGATTTTTATGAATGAAATGTAGGTGCAAAAAATTAATTTTCATATGTTTTAATGTAATCTATAGACTTCCATATAAATATACGACAACTAATGAAATATAAATAAAATTTATGAGCTACCTTGAATTATGATTAATTCGTTCTCTATAAATGACATTTGGCAGCAAAGTTTTTCCTTTATTAGAATTTTGCAAGATTTTATTGTGAAAGAAACGCAGTATTCTTTAGGAATGATTTCAACATGTGGACAGAACACGAACCTGTTAACGGCTGCCTCCACGGAACTTAGAAGATTTCACTTTATATGAGATCTTTCATTAATAAAAAGTAATCATCAACAAGTGACCTCCGTTAAAAATTGGATTTTAAACCCCCTTGTCATAAGTTCTAGACACACTCCTTGAATGTGAAACATCATCATTGTAATACAATCTACAATCTTTAATAATTATTAGGGTCCGTGGCTGTTTGAAACTAAATTCCAAACAAACATTATCTTCCATCATTTATGAACGACCCCTTAATGAAATGCTGAGAGAAATCAACATATGCGATCATTATCAATCTACTCTGTGGTAGTCAGATGACTTTGAGGTGATACTGCAATCAATCATGTGTCAAAGTCATAGCAATAAATCAATAAAGCACTAGTCAGTTGTCATATTTATCCAATACTGACTATTGCAAGTTTGAAGCTGTCACAAACCAGTCATTTCATATAGTAAAGTCTCGACTTCATTACAATTGATCTTATTAAGTCTTACTTCCATTTTTATAACTTTATAAATTTAATTTGCCAAGACCTCGTAAATGAGCTTAAAACACATGCTACCCGTGGCTTATAATTTATTTCTGTTTGAGCTTTCTTGCTGTGATTTACATGTGTTACCCTCAAGGAATTCTTTCTTAATTAATCGTTTAAAATTACTTTACTTGTAATTGTTCTTTTCTATTTTTAAAATGCAAATTAATTGCGTTGTCTTAGAAATATGCATGTACCTTTTCTAGAATGATGAGTATTTCATGACTTAGGTTCCATTAAAGATATTTGAAATAAAATAATATGTGGAAAAGTTAAATAGATGTTATGCTTCATCGAGGTTTTCAAGTTCAATACCTGGTAATGACCTTTTATTTAAGAATTCAAAGCATCATCTTGCACTTTAGATTTCGACATTTTGTCTATATTATGTGTATGGACAGAATAGAATCTATAATAAACAATAATTCATTTTTATACTTCTATTGCCACAAACCTACTTTAATAGAAAAGTCAAGGCGGTTCAAAGAAATTTAATTATCTTTAACAGAAAGGCCAGACACAAAGCACGCATAGCTGAAAACAAATTAATTACAATCTACTAATTATATTACACCGTATTAAACGTTTTCACCTGCATATTATGCCTAATACCTCTAAAAATTGATTTATGAAATTCTACTGAGTGAACAGTGAGCAAGAGGATAAACAGTAGTTGAATGATAAATTGAGGATCGCATCCACCTGTCTATCTGTTACAATAAAAGATTTAAAACGAATTTTTCATCATTTACATAATTTTATCCAAATTAATTAAAGCAAATCTCATCAGACTCGCTTTTTTTTACTTCGGCAAGCGGCAATCAACGTATGAGATGATAGAAAAAATAATCATTTCCAAATAGAAGATAGGAAAAGAGAGAGAGAGAGAATCATTATACAAATGAATTGATGAAAGCTAAACAAACAATTATTCAACATGATCAGCGAGGTAGAATAGAGAAAAGAGAGACACGAATAGTCAATTTCTTTTTGTCTTAAATTTATTGACTTGTTTCATTCGGCAATTAACATAAATTACCAGAAAGCGAATCGAAATTCCACTGCTATGTTAATTACATGTTTTTAAGTCCACCGTTTAAATTTATTATTATGTTCATTCTCTCTTGCTCTTACTCTTTTCTGTTAGACTTTTAACCCATTATTGAGATCATCATCGACTTTATTAATTCACCTGTCAATCTCAACAAATTTTCACCTTTTTCCTACTGAACTGTGACTAATAATTTAGTATGTAACATAAATTTATTCAACTAATTATTATAAAAAAAAGGAATTTTAATTCAGTTAATTTATGACACGAGAGGTCTTGGACAGCGATTTGGTAATATACAGGTACCGGTAGCACTTCGTACATAGCCGTGTTTACAGAAACACCCTGAGATTGGAATATCTTTTGGACATTTGGCTTCGATTTCGTCAGCACGTGAATAGCTGTCACAGGTAAGTTGACATGGAGATCCGTGGATTTTGTATTCCTCATTAGCTAGGCAAAGTCGAGCTGGGAAGGGATATAAATTTTAATTATTATATTCACACCGTTTTCACGTGTGAATCTATTGGTTTTGTTCAGATTGAAAAATCAGTTTTTTGAATTTTGTGAGGATATGGAGCAAGATAGCTTAAAATGTTCAGAGATGAAAAGTTTGTGCCTTGAATTTAACATCTTTTGCAAAAAAAAACAGATTTCAAATTGGTTGCGGCATTGCTGAGAAAATCGCAAAATAAAAGAATGAAGTTGGGACAGGTCTAGTCAAAATCTAGTTTTTCACTTTTTTTCTTCGAAGGTTTATCCAATTACAGTGAAACTTTGAGTGAGTATACTAATATTTATACAAAACAGTTTTAAATATCTAAAGCAAGAAATGTATTCTATATGTCGTCAGACTCAAATTTTATAAATTTGGTTTTACATTCAAAAACAACGTGCCTTAAAATTTTGTCCAAAAAAATGATTTTTATTAATTTAGAAATGTGTGACCTGAAAATTAGAATGCTCATACAAAGTTTTACTGTATTTGGATTTATCCTCGAAGAAAAAAGTGAAAAACTAGATTTTGACTGGACCTGTCCCAAGTTCATAATTGAAAATGTATTTCCTACTTGGTTCTTTGCTCAAAAAATTTTTAGGATGTTTTAATTTCTATTTGCTTTAAGCACTAGAATATTTATGCAAAGTTTCAATTTATTTGGATAAACCCTCGAAGAAAAAAGTGACAAAATTGATTTTGACTAGGGTCGCCCCTAGTTCAAAATTGAAAATGTATTTCCTACTTGGTTCTTTGCTCAAAAAAATTTTAGGATGTTTTATTTGTATTTGTTTTAAGCACCAAAATATTTATGCAAAGTTTCAATCTATTTGTATAAACCCTCGAAGAAAAAAGTGACAAAATTGATTTTGACTAGGGTCGCCCCTAGTCTAAAATTGAAAATGTGTTTCCTTGTATGTACTTGGTTCTTTGCTCCAAAAAATTTTGGGATGTTTTATTTGTATTTGTTTTAAGCACTAGAATATTTATGCAAAGTTTCAATCCATTTGGATAAACCCTCGAAGAAAAAAGTAACAAAATTAATTTTGACTTGGGTCACCCTTAGTCCAAAATTGAAAATGTATTTCCTTCTTGGTTCTTTGCTCAAAAAAATTTTAGGATGTTTTATTTGTATTTGTTTTAAGCACTTAAATATTTATGCAAAGTTTCAATCCATTTGAATAAACCCTCGAAGAAAAAAGTGACAAAATTGATTTTGACTAGGGTCGCCCCTAGTCCAAAATTGAAAATTGATTTTCTATGGTGTACTTTTGTCAAAAAAATTTTTTGGATGTTTTATTCGAATTGACATAATTCTGACATAAATCACATACCAATATTACTTTTTGTAATGCATAGCTTAAAAAAATCGAAATCTAAAATTTCGACTACCCCATCTGAATTTTGTTCATACTCTTCACTGTGGAAACCAAAAAACAAATTCTTTATCTTAAAACACTTGACAAAATAGCTACATAATTCAGGATTAATTACTTTTTAATAATATTTTAACATTTACGAGAAAATGTGGTTCAAATAAGTGTGAAGTATGGCCGAGATTGAGACCAAAATCAGCTATACTGGTTCATAGTGTTCCCGAGGGTGACCAAATTCAAACTAAGTGTTTTGTAACTGATATAATTATGACATAAATTAGGTATAACTTTTGAACTGTGTCGATATGGGTCTCGACTGTACTTCACGCCCACCCTTCAAACTTATGCTGAGCAAATCTTGGTCTATCCATAAGACTTTTGATGGTACGGTGTGAATATATCCGCATTGGGTTTCTACCCGATACACTAGTTTGGATTCGTATTACTGATTGTGATAAAAGCAGTTGTCTACAGTCTCTTACTTATTTTGGTATCAATATCGCCAAAAGAGCAAATTCATTTACATTGTTTCAATTGAGAGACTCGAAAAGAATGAAAAATAACTTACTTGGACAGTCCACAGGCTTTATACATTTGTCGTTAAATCTAACGTATCCATCTTGACAAAAGCATCCTGTAATTTTACAGCAATTTATTCAATAGCCCATAATCATCGTAAAATATCTCAAAATTTACCTGGATGACAACTTCCAGAGAAAATTGATTCACAAATGGCTCTTGTGTTTCCTCCACTTATTCGTTGTTGGAAAGAACACGTTTGTTGGCATCGTGGACCACATGCATTGTAATATTCATTTGCATGAGAGCATCCTTGCGTTGTCCAATGTTCAGTAGTCGATGATACTGATTCCTCAATGACTTCATAATCTTCATCTTGTCGACCTTGCATTTCAGGTATTGAAGTCACTGATTCTGGCAAAACTCCATTAATTGAAATTTCATTAGCAAAAGCTCCACAAATTAAACAAAAAATGTAGAAATTCATTTTCAGACGCACTCTTGGACTAGTCACAATCAAACACAGAATTAAACTAAGCATAGAACTTTCACATTACCATCTTTTATACGCTTTCCTCTTTCTCTTGGTCGTCTTAAAATGATTTAAGTAGATCTTTAAGCGTGCACGGTTGTGAAAAGACAACAAAATTAATTTAGATGCTTTGGATGTTCTTTAAATCATTTTAATGACCAAATTTGAATTTTACTATGTTGTGCTAAATGTCCACATGTTTGGTTAATATTGATTATCCTTTGCTTTTTGCGAGAATTTCGAGGGATGATTAACTTTGATGAATTTAGATATATCTGAAATTTATTTTGGTTTTGTCATGAACATTGAGTTTAAGCGGGAAGTGGGTTAAGTTTTTTTTAAAGTTTTATGACCAAATGAAATGAAATGATTCTAAACTCTAAACGACATCTTTGAATAGATTTCATTGACCAAAGAATTATCTAATGAAGTTGAGCTACCTTGTAGAATCTTCGATTCTTTTTTTTCTCACACTAAAGTTTCTAATTAGGTACCATATGTTTCAAATTTAATGATTTTTCAACGCATAATTAAAGAAAAATTAAAAAATCAAAAGCGAGACTCAAATGAACATTTAAAATAATATTTAATAGACTTTTCCCTGCAGGTTGCATCGAAAATTATAGCAGAAATAAAATTTTTTTACACCAAGCAAGTCTCTTTTCGTCTGCCGAAATCTCCACAATCAATTCATATCACTATCAATATCATCAATGTGAATATGCTAATATCCAAAATGATCTGCGATGTGTTTAATGAAATGCCGTTCCATGGTATGTTTATTTTTTATATGTGGACATTATTAAAGACTTCACCACTTGTTTGCTTTCTTTGATTCATTTCGAAAAATTAATTTTGATGTTCCAATTTTTTTTCTTTTCGTCTCTCTTCTTTGCTTTGTTTTGCCTTTCAACTGATTAGCTGCTGACGGATTAAAAACACAGAGAATTTAATGAGGCAATCTAAATGATAATGTGTTTACTCTCTACTCGATAATCTCATGATAACCTGTGGTGATATTGTAAATAAATTCCTCTTTAGCATACGCATTAAAGCCGCAAATGAATTGAAGCTCTTTTTTTTTGCTATAGCAATTGTTTTAAATAGGGATTAAATTGAGTGGAAATTGTGAGGTGTTTTAAATTGTAACTTGAGACGTAAATTTCTTGAGAATTCCATAAGTAATTTAGATAATACACATGCATAAATTATAGATTTCATATTATACACCATCAATAATGAAGTCAGTAAACTCTCATTTAACGTTTACTATTACCAATAACTACTTATTTTAAAACCTCAGTGTATTAATATCGCTGATCTATTAAATCATAACAACTGAGAACAGCACAGAGATATAAACAACATGATCAACTAACTGCATAAGCTAGTATTAACATGCAAACGCCTATTAATTTGATATATAGCGGCTGTATTAAATATAATATAATATTTGCAGAACATTTTTACCTCTAGCTTATCTCACTCTCCTTCTTTACCATAAATATTATGTTTTTTCGATCACAGTTAATGATCATTGATATATTTATGTAAAATTAAAGATTTAAACTCTCAATTTCTTTATTGGCGCTATTAATTTTGTAAATTTCTAATTTTATCGATCTTATTAGTTTTGCCATAGTTGGAGTTCATTTAAAATTTAAATATAATAAGGATTTTTGTGTAGCAACCATGAATAACAGGGGCTTCAACCCAACTTTTCGTCCCTATGTATAAGATTTTACAAAATGGCATTGAACACTGGTTCGGCTAATATCCAAACCATGGAACATTATTGAAAAATTAGAGAGTTAAATCCTTGCGGTCTGAACTTTCAATATTGAAATTCTTCAACCAGTTACGACAAAAGTTTTGATTGATCACACAACCATGTAAATCAAACCTTAATCTCCCCATACATCAAAGATTTATTTTAAAAACGCTTGAAAAATTTCATCAATTAAATATTTTACAATAATTTTATCTTTTCGACTTTAACATTTTCTATGGAAAGAAAAAAAAAGATTTCTGTAATAAATGAGAAGAAAAATAGTATTTACCATATATGGAAAGGACAGCTTTTATTTAATCAAAATCTAGAGTGAACTAAAACGAAATAAAAGTATAATAAAAAAAACTGATATTTAAATATGAGAAATCAAAGCACTATGACGATATGTTAATTAAACGATTTTGTAAATCATATTATGTGCTGTAATAAGTAATATAATTAAAGGCGGAGTGCTTTGTTATAAGAGATAGACCGCAATCCCGAAGGCATTTAAATTATGTATAATTTTTGCAGTTATAGAACCATGTGTGTTTAAATAATTCAATATTTTTTTTTTATTAATCGTGTGCTATTTACTTACCTATCACTATCATTTTCTAGACATCACACTTGCTGATCTTGATGTATTGTGTGAGCTCACGTATAGTGGTGGCTTCTCAAAGAGCTAGTAATTTATTTATTGATGTTAAATTTCCAGGCAATTGATGATCGGCATGCTCTTATGCATGTTTAACCACGATTGCATGATTTGCGCCATTGATTTGTATGCGCCCCATAATCTAATATCAATAAATTACAATTTATGCAACATATACACACACCATAAAGCACATCATAAATGCCAATAGGTTTGAAATGAAATCCCACACGTACGGTCGAATGAAGACGGGAATGTGATGTGAAACTATGGCAAATTGTTCAATATATATATGTATATGCACATGCCTATATATCCCGCGTTATTTATTGCAATTTGCAATTGCAATAAAGGTAAATACTGTGAATGAATGAAAAGAATGAATCAAAACACTTTGCGGGAACAACAAAAAAAAAAACGTATGAAATAAGAAGGAATGAAGGCTAAAATGATAAAAAGAAAAATTGATTTCATAAACTATAGTGAACTTCAATTTTTTATACACATGACGTGAAACAGAAATTTAAATCAATAATTTACAAATGCAATAAAGAAAGCATTAATCAATTACAATCGAACGTACGACGATAATTTATCTTGAGATGATGCTCAACTTTATACATACACACGGAATGCTTCATTCAAATATTCTTAACTTTCAATGTTAATCTCCAATAAATGGAATATCATGAAATTTGAAAACATTTCGCACATGCACTTGTAGCGTTTATTGATGGTTTATTGAATTTAAATGAAATTAAAATTAATTAATGAATTGAACATTTTGCACACATGAGGTTTTCATATTTTATAAATTGATGTTTTTAGCGTGTCTTACACAATTTGATTAGGACACACATGGCAATCATGAATCCATGTTTTTCAAGACATTGAAAAATGACGTCGATCAACAAAAGAGATCTTTCCCGTCACAAAGTTTTAAGAAATATAAAAATCTTACTATCAAGCATGACTTTTGAGTCCTGATCTAATTATGTGTAAAGTCATTTGTTTAAGGCTTATTGTAATACAAATGTTTGAAGAACAAGCTGATTAACAATAGCAAAATTGACATAAAATCTTTTAATTTAGATTCTATCAGTAGCTTATGAATTCCAAGCGGAACTTTTTGCTGCAATATATAAAATCCTGATTCCAACAAAAAAAGAGAAAAAATGTTTCTACTGGCTTCCATTTCCATTAAAATCACTAAAATTAAACAAAAACGCCGAAACCCAAATTCATTGTGACTGAAAGGTATCAAATTTACTTCATTCTCAATCCCATTTAATTTACCAAGAAGACACAAAAACTTATTTTCTTCTCAACAGCACACTTTAAGATAACATCAATGAAATTGATGACCATTCTAAAATTTCAACTCTTCTTATTTACAATTCTCATTCAGAATGCATGAAAAGATTCGCTGCCAGATATGTGAACGCTACTGGACATCATATATTTGCATTTCCAGTAGCTACCAAAAAAAAGTCATTAACAGAAAGAAACAAAAATTTAAGCTTCCATTCTTGTTGTTATTAAAGCAAATAAATATCAAGTTGGAATTTCAACATTCGTTGAGCTTCAAGACAAATTGATATCATTATATGTCCGATCTCAAATGTTTTGTATACAAAATATTTATACGTATATGCATATGTATGTGGTTTTGCCACTCGCGTTGCGGTTTAGTAGTTTAACAAATATTAATTGTGTTGAGAAGGAGTGAGAGAGGAAAGACCAGTAGTTTATTAAGTATGAGTATGAGGAATTGTATGATGAAAACTCATTAAAAGTCATGTGCCGATAATTTATTATCAAAGGATGGAGATGTTCATATCAACATTATTAATTTTAAATTTAATACAGGGAGTATCAAGGGAGGAAATCTGGTCATGTTTTACAAGCAAATTACGTGGTTATTGTCAATGTTTAAAGTATTTTTAATCTTTCATCCAGTGTTGTTAACCTTGATGCTTGGAACGACTTAGGATTTAGTCAAGTTTCAAGGCATAGTGTCCAATTCCTCCCAAAAATGTAATGACAAATAGTTAAGGTTAATTTTAAGAAACTTAGCAACTAGTCACTATCTGAACTAGTTAATGAGACATGTCCAGATCAGATACGAATGGAGACAGCAGTTCTGATATCGAAATAAATTCAATAAAGCTATGATTGAAATAATAATATCAAGCTAAAATATGCTGTTAAACCTTGAGAAAAGAATTTCTCAATTAGTAAAATAAGCCATTAAAGATCATTCCTAAGCATCATCATCATCTTTTTCTGTCGGTTCCTTTTTTATAGAAAATATGTGTTTATTTATTTTCGGTCCCAAATAATTTGACAGATATTGAGAGAAGTTATCTCGTCTCACCTAATAATTTTTGATGATGAACATTATACATTTTTTTTATGAATCGTATAGCTCAAATAATAACTTGATTTCTTATTATTACTATATAAACATTCACGATGCGAAAAGAACAAACTTTAAGAGAATCATGTCGCGAATAAATTATTTCATTTTATATATACTTTTTCTGTTGTACTGTACGATTCGAAATAAAAAAAGGAAGAATATGAAAAAGAGATAAAAGTGGAGAGAAAGAATACACAGCAACATAACATTTGACCTTATGGTTGTTCTTCTGCCAGACAAATTCAAATAATTCAAACAAAATTATAATTTGCACACACATATATACAGTCAGGGTGGCTTATTTACTTACATATTAACTGCAGTACAGAATGAAAAACTATCACTAAAATCTCATCTTCATTTAACTTGAAGTTCCTCGAAGTTTGAGTTTTTGCTGGAAGGCAAACAAAAAATGCTGTCCAAAGATTGATTGCATAATTAACGGAAATGTGGAGTCATGTAACCTCTAAAAAGAAACAAAAGGCATTAAGTCATTAGAATATCCGTGATATTTTTGATTAATCAAAGATGAAATATATTTAAATGAAAATCGGTTAAAGAAACATGGATTTTAATGATCGTTGAAATCAATCATCACAAAAGTATATAAATGTTATTGTTTCTCTTTCTATACTTTATTTCAGCTACTCTATAAAAGACCGAAAAAGTGTCAATTAATTTTTGTCATTCTTAAAATGATTTTAACTCACAACTCAAAGTATCTTTTGAGTCTGTAACTGGCTTGTCCAGAGAGTATATACTTTAACCATTAATCATTTTTTAAGCACATAATTGTTAATTAAATTGTCCAATTTACAACTTACTATGGGGAACGTGCTCTTTTAATCTAAATCTTTCGATCATTCCTCTCAACTCAAACGAAAGTATAACATTTGAACACGTTGACAAAAAAAGCCTTAAGGAAAAGCAGACACTAAAATGAAGTTGTTATGTTTGAGCTATATATACATCCCACGTAACCATAAGTCGACGAATGGAAGATTTTATGTATTACATCAAAATCTTCCATGTATGTTCCATATGTACATTCCATGTATCGTACATTGGACATTATGCTAATATGAAAAGGGACGATTTTTAGTCGATTTCACGTCGATTTCACGTCGATTATTTTTTTGAACCAAAATCAAATTTTTTTTGACCGTTACAATATAAAAACCGATTAACGGAAAAATTTTGAATTTTTTTGTATGAAAATATTTTTTGTTAATTATACTAGAATTTGTAGACAAAATCCAAAAAAAATTAATTAAGGATTTTGTCTTTGAAAAAAAGAGTCGAAGTCTTCATTTAAATGAATGATTCGCATGCAATTAATTTAATTAATTAATCACACTTTGTATGAAAATTTGGCTGTGCCTTATATAAGTGATTTCTGATTGCACTTGTGAAGTATATAGCGGCTCAAGAAAAACGACGTGTAATGGATGAAAAATCGACGTCTATTGGATCATCCAAAAAATTGTACATTTAAGTCGATTTTTTCATTGACGGCGATATTGGTTACGTGGGATTCCATATATGTATTTTGCTTAATCAAAAATCAATGTGTTTAAAAAGGAGTGATGTTACGTCTGAACTCAAATGGTGTCTGCTCATTAAACATCAAATGACTTAATTACAATGATTTGCAATTAATGTTTAAGTGAGTTTGTGTCTGCGGGAATATAGAGCTTAGCAGTCTAAAAATATAATTAGAAGAGCTGTTTACTTTTGAAGAATTATGAACTGATGATTATCTCAATATTTAGTGTTGTGTGATTGACACGTTAGCCATTTCAATAAATGAATTGAGATGATGAATGAAATTCTTGGAAATCATGACTAATAATTTAGAAATTAGTCTGGAGTTTTAAAAAAATTGCACTATTTACCAGCCTTTTACATTGCTGGAAGTGAAATCAATCAATAAATAAGTTATTATCAATGTGATAAACCTTAATTTAATTATTAGGCACTTATAATGTTACTTAACAGCAATAACATGATTGTATGGAAATACAATCCATACTTAATGCCAAAAATGCTTATATCTGCAGATTTTATTGGAGAAATCAATTCATTTTTGAAGTAAATAAAATCAACAAGCATAAGATACGTTTATACAGCCATAAAAAGGACGGTGAAAACATTAAAATATATTTATTTTATCTCGAAATGAATGCACTTCATTTCCTCTTTTTAAAAACTAAAAAAGTCCGAATTCACATTTATATGTCGTGATAATCAATGATTGTTTAAATAAAGTCAAGTTTATTAGGTTCTCGATGAATTCTTTTTTGGCAATAAGCCTTTAAACTTTATCACCACAAGACACGCACATAATTTTCAACGCTCAATCGCAAACATTTTGATCGTTTCTCATTGATAAGCTCACAGGGCCTGAGTACATACATGAAAAATGCAAGTCAATATAAAAATTATCTTAGTTCTCGATATGCGATGGGAATATAATTTTTATATATATTATATACACAATGAAATTATGGGAAACAATCGAAAGAAATTGGTTATTGGGAGCGGTTCAATCGAAGTTCTGAATTTTATATACAACACATACACCGAGACTTGCCAAGATCATATTAAATTGTTGATTCTAATGACGACTTCAAATCAAATGCCCTCAATCTGCAAATTAAAAATGCGACCAAACAATGCAAAACTATAACAATAATAATCATGTTAATCATTTTTACTCGTTATATGCAATTGTGAGCCAGCTACTGTCACTTATCACAAAATGAGAAATCACCGCAAAAATAATTTGTTTCCTGACTTTATTCTTTTCTCATTTCGCATTCAGACAGACGAATGAATATTTAACTTTTTTTTTATAATTTATGAAAAATTGGGTAGTTTGATATTGTGGTCACGACTTCTGATATAAAACAATCCTTACGTTTTGTTTCGCTGCTCTCATTTTAGCAGCAAATCTTCTTGTTCACATTCACATGAATTTGCTACCTCGCACTTTAGTCTGTTTTACATATATAGAATATTGACAATTTACTCGTTAACATGTATAGGATTAACTTTATCAACTGAATGTATAATTTAAGAGGATTTAACATTTGCGTCTATGTTGAGTGAATTTTAAGATACATCGTAATTATTGATTTGTTAAATAAGTGTGTTATTAAAGTCAAATTTGCACATTTAACTTGAGTAAATTAATCATTTGAATTTCGAAGAATCGAGACATGATTTTAAAGCTCCAAAGAGTCAAGGAGATGAACTACATTTGAGTTAAAAGATTATAGCTAGATGTGCATAATCATTTGGCAATAAGATGTCTTTCGAAGTAGATTAAATTTAAATATTATTTAAATTTTCTAGTGTAAAATAAGTTTTAAATCAATTAATGCTTATATCTATATTAAGCATATATTCCTGTGTTTGTTCTGTTTGTGCTTTGTTAATATGTCAAGATGAAATCATAAGAATAAAATATTGCTAGATATAAGTGAATTTTTAACACATAAGAAGGTAAGCATGTAAATAGAATAGGGTTAAGACTTTATTTATGACCTTCCGACTGCTAATAAAAAACTATCTTTCTTTTATGATATGCCTTATATCTAAGCAGTAAAATTGAAATGACTTGTAAATCGTTGGAATGCTTTAAACTTCCATAAAATAAATAAAGAATAAAATCTTTCAGATTCTGAGAAGAAGGCTGTTTTAAAGATGCCTGATGGGACTTATTTGCTTAGAAAGAAATTTTAAAGCTTTAGTTTTACAGAATATAATGACTTTTAAAAATAATTATTTTTAATTTAAATGAAATCTATTTAATTTTAAGGATCTTAATTTAAAAGACATATGTAAATATCTACGTAAAAGTTGTGTGCTACAATAGCCCGGAAACTTCTTAAGCCTTTTTAAAATAATCTAAAGCTATATTGTCTTCTCATCATCTACAAAAGTTGACTGGTTGGTGCAAACCTTTACAAGCCGAGAAGTATTTTGTGAAATCTTAATGTGCTTGCGTTTTACGATTATTGATACTATTACAAAGAGGTTAATAATGTACAATTTCACGATATCTTAAGCATCATAATTCAAAGTAGATAAAGTGGTACATAAATTACATTGTAACTCTTTTCTTTCTTATTTAAAAAGACATAATAAAATATTTTTAAGAATGATTAAAAATGTTACAATATTTAGGCTTTTGGGTGAACACACACGGCGAAATATTTTTTTTGAAGAATTCTCAGTTGACATTTATATAGGTTTTCAGTTGTGCTGATTAAATTCTACGATTTTGTGCCGTAAATATTTCTCTTTTTTGTTTTCTCTGCTAGCCGAGCATTATGAGCTTTATGCATTAAATTATAATAAATATTGCTCAAGATCAGGAATAAAATATATTAAAATCGTTCAGATAAAAAGCTACATATATCTTATGTCTCAGATGTGATATTGAATTTCAGAAAAGATTTGTTCGCTTACCAAATTTTTTTTTTCTTGAAGATTTAGAGCTGGTGGAAAAATGACAAGAATTTTTATTGGCTCCTACCTCAATTTAGATAAAGCAAAAATAAGATTTTAACATAGTTTTAAAAAAATTTTACCTTGATTTATGATCAGGACATGACATCGGCAATTTAACCTCCGTAAGTGAAACTTTTCTGCTCCCAAATGATCCCATAAGGTCATTCCTTTTGTTAATCAGACAGTCGCATGCATATTTTTTTTTGATCATAAATTTATTGTCTTATATCAGCATAATTTTTTTTCTCGTATACATACTGATATTTGCGGCGGAACAGCAAGAGAGCGCGAGAATGAAGAGTATGGACAAGAAAAACGAGAAAAGAGCATTTTAAGTGCCTTTATCATTTTAGCATTAAGACCTTCTATATGTGGATATAGAAAAGTTATTAAATCTTGGCGTATACATGAAAATATTGGGAGACTTTGTGCAGTCATTGAGTGGCTTAGGCGCATAATGGGTGATTGATCTTGAAAACTTAGTTTTGTATAGTTTTTAATAATTACTAAGACTCATTACTTAATATTAAGCTGTTACTCTTGTAAAGTAAATTTTCTCGCATTTGTAATTATTTTGTGAGTGTCGAGGAACCATGAATAACCCGCCGCTAGTGCAATGATTTTTTAAACTTTTGGATAAATCATTGAAAATGCAACGACGCTACAACATATTAATGTGTCCAAACCTATAGTTTGAGAACCACTGTCCTGAAGGGACTCCCAAAGAGACTAAAGAATAATCTCGACATGGAATTAAGCCATAAATTGAAATTGATTATTCCCAAAAATAAGCAAGATAAATGGACAGACTACAATCCACCAATCTTTAGTGCCATGTCTGTAAACTTCTCAAAAAATTATTTTAATTAAGAACGATATCAGTTCTCATATATGTATACACCTTTTTACATATTAATAAATGTGTTAATTTTGATTTAATTCTGATTTATGTTTATTTCATTTTATTTGTTCTTCAATGTTGTATTGATACTTATTATAAGTTGACAATTAAATGTGCAGAGAATGAAAGTAGCAATCGTTTAGTTTATAGACAAGATCGTACATGACTAAATGTATGCATTCAAGGTGTGTTCAACTAAATTTACTTAATATTCACATCATCTCTTAACTTTAAATATCCCTTACTGTTGATGGGTTAGTTAAGTAATAAGGAATAACAAGAAGAGTCAATTGATTTCATTCGTCGTAAAATCAAAGAAACAGATAATGTCTTTATATTCAATATAATATTGATTAAAATGAAAGACGACATGAACAGGAAAGACGAGAAGCAACATGAGTTCTACGAATGAATAATACATTATTTTTTAAAGTTGATGTAATCGCTTTGAGCATCAATCGTTGCCTCCTCAATTCAAATGGAATCAATTAATTTCGCTTCTTTTCCTTTTCTTTCTCAACTCTCCCTATTGATTCAATTGTCATTCTGAACCCGAGTTGTACATGTTCTTAAATGTAGTCGAATAAATAGTATTTAAGGAAGTTAATAAAGTTCGAAATTTGACAAATCAGCATTTATTTAAAAGTATATTTATAAGATACTCAACAAACGCATAGTCGAAGGGTTGTTCCATCTCCTTTTATTTGCTGTGTTCTACAATTTACGTAAAATGCTTAACAATGAATGAAAAAACATTTAATGATCTATTCATCGCTATTGCGATTGAGTGCTCTTCGGGGAATTATAAAAATACTTTTTTCAAAGTGTATCACTGCACATGGGTTAGTCCTGCTTGCTTTTGATTGAAAAGCTATAAAGGCAATCAATGTAAGCGATTTCCATGGTGGCTCTCAACTGCACTGTTAATTAACCCAATTATTTTTACAACTATATTGACTTTTTATGTTTTTCTCCCTTCCATTTCTCGCTGTTGCATGTTGATCATCAGGTTAATTGTAATACGAATTCCAACTACCATAAACCATTTCATACCTGACCACCAAAAAATAAAGGCAAAAGTTATTTTTATTTTCTCTCGAAATCCCCGATTTTTAACGAGATTTCGCATCAGCACGTTCAAAGTCGTGACGGTGATTCTCGTTTTGTCGTCTCATACATGGCTTCTGAATGTTATGCTTTAACTTATCCATTTCATTTAATTTTCAAATGCGCACTGCTGCGAAATTTGATTTTATATGTGCTTTTTTTCCATCAATATGTATTTTTTTTTTTGGTATTCAATGCCTTTTTGGACGAATGATTTAACTTTTTTTTTACTGTGCGAATTGAGATTTTGGATAAAAAATATATATTTTTTGCTGTTGTTTGTTTGTCGCCATTTTTATTAAGTGTCCAAGATTCGACATGAATATCAGTCATTTTCTTTTTTAAAAGGCCATAAAAAAATATAAAATCTTCTTTCCGATTCCAATCTCAAGACGGCTAAATTTTTTGAGCAAAAACTGCCAACATTTTTTTTTTTGAAATGATAATCAACGAAATTTAATCAAAATATTTTCGCACATTTTTGTGCTCTTGCTGTTGTTCATGTTATTGTGGTGCTACCTGAATTCGTAAATTTATGTTCCATTAATCCGCCTTTTTGATCAAGATTAAGATAGTGACTTGAGAAATGTCTTTAAAGAATGTGCAAAAAACTGACTCTTTTTCTTCATTAGATTTCTTTTCGTCGTTACGCGCAGAAACATTCATTTTTCACAGATGAAAGTCGTTGACATCTGATCTGTGAATTTAATTTTTTTTGAGGACCTGTTAACCAACATACAATGTTTTAAGATTTCTTATCAATAATGGATATGTTGTCCATCAGGTCGTTCAGATTGTACCGGATATGATGTGAAGTTAATCATACGAATATGATGAATTATTTGAGTGTCTTATCGTTATGTATATCTTAAGCCTTTTGCTTTTAGTTGTTCATGTTCATGATTTCGCAATGACTTGTTTAAAAAGTTCAAATTAAGGATATAATATGCTTTGAGTATAAAACTTCTTCTTGTTTTTGTTCCCGTTGCAAGAGTTTAGTAGTTTAAGAGTTTAAAGCAGCAACCAAAAAATTGATAATCTGTCAATGTTGAAGACGATTATTTTAGAATTCGTTTATAAATGATGTACAACTTTTGTTATTTGTCGCTATGTGGCATTCTATATAAAACCAGAAGGGTTGAGGAGTCAAAATTCTTTTTATAAACGTCAATTATGAACGAATTAATAAATAATAATAATAATTTCATTTTTCATTTTTTATGTGAATCATTTAGACTACCAAATTCAAAAACCTTTCCCATTTTCGACTATTGAAAATCCACTTCTCTATTCTGCATTCCATAAAATAAAGAAATATCATTTTATAGATGCCAATAAAATTTTTAAAAGCTTTTATAAAATATTAAGTTTGTAATATGTGTGAATCGATAAGAACAAGTTAATTAATACTCAATATAGTCATCTTATTCTACTTTTAAAAGGATCAGAAATAAGTTTTAAATTTAAGTATCGAATTTCCGATAATGAATTTTTTTACGTTAAAAAGTTTATGAATTCAATAGGAAAATATTTTAATCACCAATAAAAACCACTGGTATCAGCTTACTGCAAGTTCCAATCATCATAAAATGTAAAAATGAGAATGTCAAATAATAATGTGGAAAAGAAATAGATTTATTGAGTCCCTAGAGATGATGATGTTGATGATAAAATATGCTGTATAATTACACATTTTTTGATATTTCACACAGTGTCGAGTATCCCACGAAGATATTTTCTGAAAAAATATTTTATTTATGCACTAAATTAATCGAAACGTGTCAAAAGAGCAATATAAATGTTTTAAAAGGCATCCAAAAAACGTGTTTGAATGAAAAATGCCTTAATTAATTGCTTTGGTTCTCTCATTCTCTTCAACTTGCCAATTAATCGATCATAAATATGAATGTGATGCGAGCATACAGTATACTGCCTTTTTTTACGGCAGCTAGTATTGTAGCTTTTACCTACCAACAATTATTTTTTATGAATGAAAATTTCTTGCAGCGCCAGTGTAAAGTCGTGAGCTCCATAAACATTAATGCGCTACCGAAGGCACGTTTTCACACTATATAACACAAGAATATATAAATTTTAAAGAAAAAAAAATAAAATAAGCATAAAGAAAATGAATAAGAGCATCGTTGAAAGATTTATCAATGAATTATTTGCGAAATATCGTTGTCTCACGATCGCAAATCATTTATTGTACAAATAAATTGGAGAAAAAGACAATTTTTATACGTCGATTGAGAGAGTTCCAATGCACAATGTTCAAAAGTTTTAATATTCATTGGGGTGCATAAAGCGCATTTTTTGACCAAATTCTGAGCTCTGTGAATAAATGAATTATTGTGGTTTCTCTAGAATTCAGATTGAAGGAGGTACTCCTGTGAATTCAGAATACCAGCGATCACTTAAAGAATTGGATTTCTTGTAAGAGTCACAGTTCGATTTTCAATCAGCACAACTTAATTTTGATTGATTTAATTAACCATCGAATATCCAGATCAGACATGCAAAATGAACCTAATACCCCTAATTTTGTAGGAAAATGCTTCAAGAATGTCTGCATATATAAGAAAATTCCAAATTGCATTTTCTGATTATAACTACACATATAATCCTGTATTTTGTATGCATATACTGTAAAACTTACTAAAAGAAGAAGTAAAACAAAAATATTTGTTCAAAGTAAAGTGTTGAAAAAAAAAAGCTACAGAAAATATTTTATTTATGTGCAACTTGTTGAGCAATGAGCAGAACAATAAATTAATAAAATTCACATAAATTTGTCGTTACATATGTTTGCTTTAACTTGTGCTCATACGATTATTTGCTTTAATGCTATGGATTTGTTGGCAGTAAAAATTTTATAATGTGGATACATCAAGAACAATTCACAATAAAAATTCAATTTTCAAGTATAAATATTTTAAGTGTGGTAAAAATAAAATAAAATAGCAGTTACAAGAAAATGCTAAGTGAAGAAAAAAATCAGCAACGTGTTGTGATACAGATACCTACGGATATCCATGTTTATTTATATTCTTTTGAAAAAACACCCAATCACAAAATATTTGTTTTGTTCATAGACTAAACTACTTTGTATAGATGTCCTGTGATTGGTTTATTGCAATTTGTGGAAATAAGTAATTGTTCTAATTGTTGGATCTAGTTTAATCGATATTTACAACAGTCCAGAGAGTCAATGATGGTTTCATTCTCATTAGTAAGAAGTAATCATTATTGTATGGACTAAATTTGAACATCTTGTGAAGACATTTGTATATGAACGGCAAGAATTAAATGTGAAGACAAATTTAGTCACTAAAATCTATTTTTCTCAACAGTGCTGCTTGGGATGATTCAATTTTTCGCTAATTTAAACAAATTAATTGCTATTTTATTCCTATCTGAATTAAGTTCATATTCAATGTCATATATTAATTTGCATATTTAAGTTTTAGCCTCTAATGAGGCTAATGAGGCTCTGCACTCAAACCTAGACCTACAATTTTTAGTGGGATTCGAACCACTCCTTTGTTGACATTTCTGCCTGTAGCCTACAAAAGAAAGCAGTGAGCCTCATTTCCAGTACATATGATTCGAAAAAGGACAAGTGAAAAATTTCTCATGCCCAGTCTCGAACCCATGATCGTTGTATCGGTAATGCAATAACCATTCCGCCACTGAGCTACTTCAGCTCAGTTTTAGCTTTTAGTTAAGGCTAATCTTATTCCACCATATTGAATTTTTTTTAAGATATTAGTCAAGGTTTCGCATTACACCTCCTTCCTATCTTTCACTCCCATTTTCCCACATTATTAAACCTATAAAATAAATGACGATCTCAAAACTGAATTAAGATCAGACTTCACAAAAATTTAATTGCAGCTATATAGATTTTACTTTATCTATGTCCATAGCAAACATAAGAATTTCAATAAATTTGTAGTGGTAAAAATGTTTTCACAATTGTTTACGAATTGAATAATTTTCTTTAAAAATATTTTCAAGAATAATTTATTGTTCTGAATTTTATTCGTACGTACATGATACAGACTCATTATTTTGCAGTTTTTATTCAGAATATATTAAAAGTAAGAAATGTCAAATGATATATTTATTGCCGGATCATTAGAAAAAGGAAATAAAAACAACAAAACGAGAAATAAAATCATTGATGTGATTTTTTTCATAACTTTTTTTATTCTCAAATAAAAACATCCAATATTAATCTAAAATCGATTAGTTTAATAATCAGATACATTTCGCATACGATTACGCCTACATTTATCTGTTCTGTTATATAAAAGCGAGACTAATAATCAAATAACAGAGCTTCTACAAGCAGATGATTAAGTCACTGTAAGCACTGTGGTTTCTCATATTCAATTTTGATGTTCTAATGACTACAGGTAGCTACTGAAATCAGCTTTTTTAAATTTGAGAAGATGGAGCGCTTTTTGCTGATGTGCTGATTGACAATAAGCGAGAATGAGTTTAAATCAGAAGTACAGGAAGATATTACTAAGGTTTGTAATTGATAGATGCCACACAAGTCTAAACTATTTACACTTGAACTTTTTAAAACATAAGCTTACAAATTCGCGATACGACAGCGATGATGATGCAATTTAGTATAGTATCACGGATCATAGTTTGAGTAGTCCCAGTTAAGATATATATAATGACAGCCTTCAATTTTAAGACAATCAATCTAAGTCATTTTAGAAGAAATGCATAAAGGCAGCCATCGAGGTTCTTATCAAGTCAAACAGCTTTATAAAAAATTCCCAGATTTTACTAGAAAAGTCAGCTCCACAAAATATTTTTATTGCTTCCTCATAAAGCATCACAGAGAGCTTTTTTCACATACGTATGTGATGTTGCTTGGAGCGTAATTTTTACAGCTCATGGAATCTACAGTAAAATGTTATTTTAAATTAATTTGGTGGACGATGAAAAATCACGCGACAAAACAAGATTAATTACATGTTGGAATAATGTCTTTAAAGGTCTTTTTTTCTTCTTTCTCTCGCGCTGATATTTCTCACTTTGTTCAGCTTTCCGGTTTTACTGCATGCAAATAAAGAATGAAAATCAAACTGATTTCTACACAAAAAAAAAGCTACAACAACAATCATAAAATAAAGTTAATACAGTAGTGAAAATTAATTTTCAGAATTGATAATAAATTTATTCTTTAAACTTAATGAAATGCCAATGGGAACCCTTGGATGAAGAAATGCAATAAATTTTTAAATTCTTTCAGTTTTCGCGACTACCTAGTGCTGTCATTCTATTCACATTTGCATAAAAATTTATATTTTCAACGATAATTTGGCATCCTATGTGGTACCCAAAAACAAAAGATTCATTGATTGCCTTCCTCGCTGAATAGGTCATGTAAATATCTTAAGTGGAGTTAAAGCATGAAATGAGTTTTAATAATTTATGAGACTTATTTGGTTGTTGCTTTAATTTCTCGAAGAAAAAGTGAGTTGAAGTGGCCTAATGCTTTGATATCTTTGAGTAGCAACATCAAGCTAGCTTTCCAGGGTCTCTTATCATCAACAAATTTAGAATTATTCATGAGCTTGACTATTTAAAAATAAAATAAACTCAGATTTGCTGCCGGCACTAATCACAAAAACATGATAAAGTCATTGATCGAAATGTTCACCTGTAGTAAAACTGTATTGTAGTATTCTACACGAAATTAAATTGTCATCATTCCATCAATCATTTCTTTCAGATGCGTGAATATAATCTATTACCATAAAAACTCAATCAGATGATACTTAATAATGAATAACTAGTGTATGCTCTATAATTTGACTTTAAATCAGAATATTTATAAAAATTAATTCAAAACATATGAAAGTGACATTTCATTTTGACAATGAGAATGAGAAGTAAAAATCCACACCAAAAACATGTTCTTTTATACTTTATTCTCTCCTTCTCTCTTCATTCATTCGTCGATTTTATTTTAGAAAGACAATCGTTCTGTAAGAAAACTTTATTTATTAAGTATTTTTTTTTTTATATTTCTCTTCCATATCCGAAATAAATATATTTAAGAAAATATTAGGAATGATGTCAAAGTATCAATTCACGGTTCAGAGCGCATTTTTCAAATTTAATGAAGGAACGGAACCCCTTCTCTTGGCAACATGAAACATAAATGTATTAAAGTTTACTTATTTCCCATGTTACGATATGGGGGAGGGGGGAGGTGTTAAGAATTTTTGGGAAAAGAGAGCGACTAGATGTAACAAAGGAACGATTAGTAAAAATTTTAAACATATGTTTCAACCAGCCATCTATTAAGCCTGATCATATAAGCACATTTGCTTAGCAAAAAGCACGATAAAAATATAAAACGGGTTTAATCAGTTTCGAAGACGACAAACGACAAAAGAGATTGTTTGAATCAAAATGTCTTGTCTCCTCGACTTTTTTATAGCTCAATATATTGCTTAATCCCTTTTTCTGAAGCGTCAAAAATCAAGCGCTTGTTTAGCACAAAAGAAAAAGAATAAAAGACGAGAGGAAAGAGAAGAAAATAAGAAAGAACTTAAAATGTGTAGAATGTGTGTGCACCAAATCGATTTCTTTTAATCTGGAGTATATTGAAACTAATCCATGAGGCAACAACACAATAAAAGATATTTTAAAAATTAAATAAGGCAAGAGGAAACGACGTGTCTTTTATATTCATATGAAATCAAAGCTATTTTCAGTGTAAATTGCTGCTATATTCCTGGAATTTTTTTTTCTGGCAAAGACCAATCATCGCAATGCATGATTAATCAGACAACGAAGCACCAAATATAAAGAACCTCTAATGAATGTCTATAATGAAAAAAAAAATATGATTGTATTATATTTAAATCTCATTTTTATGTCGACAAAGCACCATTCAAGATAAAAAGATTAAGAAGCAAAAATAATAAGTTGTGCGCTTCTTTATTCCTTTCATCAACAAAATATTTATTTTGTATGGCTAAAAAAATCACAACAATGTGTGCTTGTGTCTCTTATTCTGCGTAAAGACCCATTCACGAAAAAAAATATTATTAATTTTGTTTATGTCTTCCTCCTCACATGGCTACTTCCATTGAATTTGATTGATTTTTCAACTGAATTGCTGAATGAATTCCTCGAATTTTTGGGTGATTCTCTAGGCATGAGTTGATGAATCAAGCATGATGACAATCTTTCTTTTCATCCTTCCTTTGCCTTTTTGATGTTATTGAATAAATTTCTTTGAAATGTTACTGTTTACCAAAATTGTAAGGCGTGATCACATGAGTGAGTAATAACGGAAATGATCTAATTAAAATTTTAATAAGCTCATGAGGATTTCCATGCAACACACATTGACACGCCCTTATCTACCGTTTATCATTGAAATAATTTAAATCCGACGGATATATGATATTAATGATACATAAATATCATATTGATAATTCTTAAAAATCAAAATTTAAAATCTTGATTGAGGTTATTCACTTACTACATTAGAGACTTAGTAACGAGGACTTGATTTTGTTTAGTAATTTAAGCGTAAGAGAGGATCAATAGAGGAAGTTCCCAATGGAGAATAGTCTCTTCAATTATATTTTTAACATTATCTTATTCAAGGTAGGATGTATTTCCAAATGTACTTTGAAATTTTTCTAGAAGAACTTTTCAATTAGCTCGACACCTAACACTGAATGAAAATATATAATGTTCCTTCCACGAATGGAAATCCTCTTAGAAAAGTATTTGAGAAAATCCATGAAAATTTCTTAAAAAAATCATATGATAAGCTATTACTTTCCAATACTCTTACATCTATATAATATATATCAAGATGTTTATTTAAAAACGCCCTGATGTTTCCCAAAAGAGTAAAAAATCGTCAGCTTCAGGTAAATCATTAATTAATTAGCAATAATCTGTTCGATAGTTTGTCGACAAGACATTAACGAATATTAATAAAGCGGTGCCTTTCATTTCAACAGAATTAACATTAATTCATCACAATTCCTTGATTTTTACACGCTTTTCAATGCAATTAAAAAATTTACCATCAATTATTACACAGACTATGAGCGTCCCGGTGATTATGTTAATTTTTCAGTAGATAGACATAAGATTGTACATTCACCTGTTTATTCTAAAATGTAGCTGAAAATATGAAATGATACTTTGCTGAAATGTAGAGATTAAAAGCATTCAAATTAAATAAATAAATATCACTATTATGATTTTTCAAGATCATTTAATCCATCACATTACATGTGGCGAGAAAGACTGGCAAGTTGGCATGTCATATAGATATTTCAGACGAATTTGTCGACCAAAGCGCAAATAGCAATAATTTGATTTTGAAAATCAAAATGCTTGAGTTAAGCTCGTACATAATTGTAGTAACCACATTTGACTGACTTATGCCACGTGCCAATGATAAGTTTTATGTTTGCGTTCACCACAATCATTCAGATTATTGTTTTGTCATATGAATGAATGAATGAATGTTTATTTTGAATTTATTATTTTAAAAAATTATTATGCGGACAGCATACTCAAAATCTTTTTTATGTGAGAATTTCTCTTCTTACATTTTATGTGTAATTTACGTAAATTGGTACTCATTATTTTTTCTCATCAAGAAATACTAACAAATCATAAATTATTCACAACAAAAACGAACGAGAAAGATTATTCATTCACTTATGATTGTTTTACTTACTACACATGCATTATGGATATGTAGCATTGAATGAAAGAAATTCTGGTAAAATATCTTGATCTTATTGGAGATCAAGTAATGTTTTTCTATTTAAAGTCCGAGAATTTATGACATTTATAGGCTCTTTGAACCAATTTCAAATTGCACTTGCTGAAATGGTAAAAGAGCTTTTAAGCATTCCACTCTTTTTTAAAAGTTTGATGCCATTAGTCCAACTCTAGTCAAACTCTATCGTCTTAATCGATAATCAGTTATGCAAAACCAAGAATCTATCAGTGAACCAACTGAACAGATGGTCAAACCAGCCGTAAAACTGAGTAAACAATCTCATTTCTCTTTTGGAAAAACAAGCATGAGGAATTTTGAACTCATAAACGGTTTTGGTTCTTTAAAAACCAAAATGAATTGCACATTATCATTCGTTTGATGCCTAAAGGAATTTTATGAACTCGAGTATGAAATAATGGAATGCATGAGAGCCAAATGGAATGAAAGGAAAATAAAAATTCATACTTAAAGTGATTTAAATGAAAATAAGGCTAAAGTGATGAGATTTTTTTTTTCAATACATCCATCGTATTTCATCACGGTAAATCACTGTCATTTAAATGCCGATGTGTTAGTTCCGTCTTAGTAAGCATATTGTTATTAAATTGAATATCTCGCCCAGAAAGATGAATTAAAGAACCTTTAAACAAATACACTTAATAATGTTAAAAAGTCATAAATCTTGTCGCATTTTCGACTGTTCTTCTTTTCTCTTTATCTCTCGTAAATTAAAAGACTTTTTATTAACCGCAAAAGGAGCGAGCAATAAAATTTTAAGAAAAAAAATCTATATAAATTTCATATTAAAAAAGAGAGAAAATTATGAAAACGTAAAAACGGACATAAATCAAAAATTATGAATATGGTAAGTATATTAGATTGTTTTATTCGGTTTGTAGTGTATTGTTTGGTATTTGATTATTTTAAGAACATAAGTCATTTTAACAACTGTTATCAAAAATTTTAATGAGAGTTGAATAATGGCGTTGTTGTTGATTATACTTTAGGAAATTTATGGCATTTTGAAATTATAAGGAGATCGATTTTAACATTAAGAAGTTTTATGATTTTTTAATGATGTTTTGCAGCATGAACTCATCTTTGATATCGAAAAACTTTATAAATTTAAAGGTCATTAGAAAAGTTAAGCAATAAAATATAAAGAATATTTTTAGATGTTGTTATGAATTGACCAGGAATTATTTGAATAAGATATCAATTTGATCGAACTTCGACTTGACAGGTCCGAAAATAATTATAATGTCACGTTCAAAAAATTTGTCAGATTCGCAAACGCCGACTTTTAAGTGTTTTAACAGAGCATATTAACATCTGATTCTCCTTTGAGTCTGGTTAAGATATGATCACTAAATCATCTTTTATGTTAACCTACAATATGCAGCTTTATTAGTAACACTAAACTATTGTGATGATTTCAAACTAGTTTTAAATATTCTAAATTCAATTAATTCACTTCAAATCAAAATGTTTAATTTAAGCATAAAAATTTTACTCCAAAACCACATAAAATTACTGTGGGAAAAAAAACTATTCTAAGCTTTTAAAAAATCTTATTATCATAAAAGAATCTAAACAGAAACATTTAAGCGCTGCACAAAACAATCAAAGAATTATAAGAATCTCATAATAGAATGCTTAGTGGAATCAATGGAGCAAAAAAAGTCTTCCGTTCAGCTTCGCCTTTTCTACTTTTTTATTTACTTCATTCATTCAATTCCACCTGATCGTATTTTCATTAGCATAACACAATTGAAATTGGTAAACACATGCCGAAACAATGAAGTCGATATGAATCTTTATGACCTTAAAGAATTCTGTTTCACAATTAAAATATTTTAGAATCAAAAAATATCGAAATAGAAAGCATAAGATACGCAATTTTATGTATCATTGAGAAGCTCTCATAAATTTCATAGACTTTATATTTTTCTTCATCTCCAGCGTATTTTATTCTTCTATCATTTCCATGACTCAACATGCTTGTTCGCAGTCATAGTCACATTCATTAATTTATCTATTCGAGCGATTCATATTTATCACACATATCAAACTGGTTACCCAAGCGATGTTCATGTTTGAATGAAAAAGAAAAGAAATAAGAGAGACAAGGAGATTTAGAGTAAAGGCATAAAAAAAATAAAGCGAAACGGCATAAAGGAAAGAAAAATGTGAATATATTTATATATACAAACAAAATATTCATAAGTTTATTTCTTTCTGTCAGAAACCTGTGATTTCCAGTTCGATATTTTGATCACAACAGCATTAAACTTATTTTGTTTTCACTATAAAATTGGCGCTTAAAATTTAATAATGCCCTCATGTATTCACAACAATCTGATAGTTTAGAATGTGTATATTACTTTTGTCTTTTAAAAAATTCACATTGCTTATTCTATAGACGAGAATTTTGCAATCTAAAAAACAGATGGGTCGAGCGCGAGAATCGTGAACCGTTTGAACAACATTATTGCTTCAAATACTCACTTATATATTCATAGCTCGGTCTTTCTCTCTTAGTTTTTATTTTTTTTTTCTTCATTTAGCCTTCCTTTAAATCTTTCTCACTCGCACACCTTTTTTCGCGCTTAACATTCTTACATCCACAAAGATGTTCAACAAAAAGTGTCTTTCTACTCTCTTCGTTACTTCTTTTATTTTTATTTTTAACAGCGTAAAAAGCTCATAAAGACTAACTGAGTGCTCTTTACCATATTACAATGAAGAAGTCATCCAATGTTCAATGGTCCATTTGGAAATACGTTGCATTGTCAACTCAATCTACGACACTGTATTCATGCATCTCATATATTTATTTTTTTGTCATAATAAACTTGGCTTTCTTAAGACTTCTTTTATTATTTTTTGATTACACTGAATGACTTTATTGTTTGATGATAATCATCATCATCATCATGGACCAAAAGACTTTTATGAAATGGTACTTTGAATTATCAATGGTTCTTATTTATGAAGGCTTTAGAAAGTGATAAGCACATGTGGTCATTGTTTGTAGCTTTGACAATTTATAAGGGGTCAAGTGAATTTGGATACATGACATATGTTACACAAACTAAGAACTAAACTAGCTTTTATCACAACATCAAAACTACACATGAGCTTAGACTTGCAGCTTATTTTCAAAATAAAGTTTAAAGTCTATAAACACTTTTATCCGCAAGCATAAATGCAATACTTAGTGATATAAAGTTCACTACACAACTGATGATTCCAATAAATTGTTCTGGATCCTAAATATTCAAAAAATTGCAATAAAGGTTGAAAATGTAAATATCTTGATACCTTTTTGATCTCAGACATTTAAGAAGTAAACAATCAACATGACTTTCAAATGGTGCCAATGTCACTATCCAGATACACATGAATAGTTGAATTGTCCTCAAATTAGAACGAACTCGAAGGAATTGAAAATACCTCATCCAAACACAAAACAACAAAGATGCTGAAGGCCGACTATGCAAAAATAATTCAACCTTTTATTATCATCAGTAAGAGTTAACCAAAATTTTGTTTACAACACAAAATACGATACAACAAAAAATATAAATGTTTTGCATAAAATATTCCGATGTTCAATCGAAAAGAAAACATATTTTCAAATATTAAAGAAATTTTTTAGCATATCCATTATAAAAATGTGAAAATAAGAAACAAATGTTGGAATCAATTGAAGAAAAATATGCTTGCGTTATGAATAAATAGCTCAATGTAAGAGAAAAATGTATGAATTTAAAAATTATGAGAAATGTTGCAGTTTCCAAGACGCCGTGCTTAATGGTTTTAAATGATATTTATTTATTATGCACAAATATGACTTGATCAAGCCTTTTTTTTTTGATTTAATTGACCTTTATTTTGTATAACCCCTGAGACTTTTATGCTGTGAAATTTATGGATTATTAGCTATTGAAATTAGTCATTGTGTCAACAATTTCAACCATAACAAATTTCTCTACCACTCAATATCATTCCTGTGCCTTAATAATTGCATATGAACTGCGAAATAAAAAATAATAATGAATTCACGAAATTATAATCATTAAAATTAATTAAGCTCGAGATAAAATGATGAAAATGTTTATTATAAGCTTAATATTTTAATACATCATGTAATCACTACAAAGGAAAGAAAATAATGAAAAGGTTGCATGAAGCGTATGAATTGGGGCTAAAACACATTAACTTCCAATGAGTTGGACAGAATGGAGAGTAAAGAGATTGAATAATTCAATGATCAGGTTCAGTGAAGATAATGAAGGGATTTTAAAGTACTTATGTATGTTAATATACTGTGTTATTTGGCTTTGTAACGAGGAATGATAAGATAAAAAAAATTATGAGGAACTTAGCAGCTTGTCAGTCAAATTATTGCTTTAATCAGTGGTTCTCAAACTTTTTTCATTAGTAAAAAAAATTGCCATGACATTTGTTTCAAATACTGACATTATTGAATTTAATTCACTTATAATAATATGTAATAATGTGTGAAGGGCCCAGCCTTTCAGCTGGAGGCACTGCGATTCAAATTAGAACAGAATATATTGTACCACACCCTTTAGACTTACAGTTTATAGTGGGATCCGAATCACTTGCAAGCTCTGCACATTGCAAAGACACGAGTACGTCATAAGACCTGATGTACCCTGTAATGTACCTAATCACAATTCGTGTGCGCAAGATGCCATAAGGAAGTCATCCAGAGCTAGTATATCCTTGTATACCTAGCAAAGGAGGCAGATTCTGTGCCAAAGACCTCAAAACTACACCCAGCACACGAACCGAGCTTCGTAACTAGAACTATGAAATGAAAAATTCACTTAAGATTTAAACAATTCCAAAAATATTTTTTGACAAAGCCATGCTACCCTGCTAATCACTTGCCTTAATCATTGACTGAGATCAGAAAATTTCAATAGAATCTCACGTCCAATCAGCCATCAAATCAACACTTTATGCAATCCAAAATATTTTATATTCAGAGCTATAAAAAAGCTCTTAATTCACCATAATCAATGACACTTTGAAACTTTTCATTCGAATATAAAATTAAAAGATCTTTCTTTATGCTACAGAACATTATCTCATCAAAGTCTTTCAATAAAATTGAATTTATTAGTTTGAGACTTTTGCTGATATCGAAATGCTGATATTTTATTACTTTTCGCCAGTCTCTTCACTTCAATTGCAACACATGTTGAAGAAAGAAAAAAATTTCAGATTGTATGTTAAATTTGCATAAATCCAAACAGGAAATATAAATATGAAAATGAAGAGAAAAGGAGAGAATATTTTATTTGTTTCTTGAATAAAAAAAAAATCTTTTATTTTTTTGGCAACAAAAGTTTTTCGTGCACATTACTCTCTTTTATTTCATTGGTCGAAGAGGAATCAGGAATGATTTTATAGTATCATTAAAATTACAATTTGTTAATCATCGGAAATTATATGATGCTAAATTTTCACAAGCATCTTTTGGACATGGCATTTTAAGACACAGCACGGGAAGTCCAGAACATTAACACAAAAATTATTGGATTCTAAATGTAAAGGACAACCACCTGGGATACCAATTTTGCAGGCTTGTCATGACTTTCGGATGACTATTGGAATTTTTATATGTGACTTCCTAATTAATTCCTTCAATGATTGAGAAGAGAGACTTACTTTATAAATATGACAATGTCGCTGTTTGTTTTTGCAAAAGTTGCTTGGTAATCATTTAATGCTAAAATAATGTGGTTAGAGGTTTGGTTAATTTGTATTGCTGGAAGGAGAGTTGATTTCAACCTAAAGTTGGTTTATTGACTTTTGGTAACATTTTGGTTATCAAAGGTTTGAAATTAATCAAAATGTTCATAAAGTAATCAATTGAATAGTTCCAAATTTTTAGTTCAGCCTTCGATTAGTCACTGTCTGATATTATTTAAGAGACATAACGGAAGAAACATATTTTACTGAGTGTTTACTAGAGTATCGAGGAACATATCCATGGTGAAGTCATTCTGACTCTTATTAGAAGATAGATTTCATAAAAATAGGTCCAAACAACAACTCTATTTAGCTCTTGATCTTCGACAGTATAAATTAACACTTTCAATTAAATTCAACAACTACCACAAACTACCTCATTTGCAAAATTTATTACAAACGGAAACAAACTATATTTTACAAAAATAATAAAAAAGTAAGTCCATTCAGACTCAATTATATAAACATCATCAAATCCTTTCTTCGATTTAACCAATATTTATTTTTCCATTTCGACCATAACCAAAAATGCACAATCTATAAATTAAAATTTCTTACATTCATTTGTGCCTGAGTGTAGCTATATGCATATATATTTTATTTCGGTGAACAGTGAAACACATGAAAGGAAAAGAAGAGCGTTAATAATATTAAAAACTACATGTCACAGTGTATATTTTTCGTTTCAGAAAAGTTAAGAACGGAATAAAAAAAACGAAAGGGAGCTCAATAAATAATAAATCTGATCCCTTTTCATGTCCACTTTTATTGAAATACATAACACAGTTTTAAGAATGGAAAGAGCAGCAAGAAAAGAACAAAGCGAGAGAGAGAAGGAAGAAGTACAAACAGTATAATGAAGTGAACAGTTTGAACAGAATTGTAAAATGCCAGTCGTATTAAATTCCTCTACATGTCTCTGTAATTTTGCATTGCTAATCGACCGCAACCGAAAAATGAGTGCGAGATATTTTTAGCGCATTTTTGGATCTGACAAAATGTGCAGGTAATCTTTTTATGTCCTATAGACTGGCTGAGACAAGTATCTAGCCGATCTAATTGCACATTTCGAATAGTTCACTTGACAACGTATAGAAGTGACGTCCATCAAATGACTCCAAAATTGATTAATTTATAAACTTTTTAAATGTCAAAAAAAAACCATTTAAAAATTTTCAAAATCACTTTAATAAATCTAATTAATCGTTTGTGCCACAAAATGCACATCAGTCTCTCAGCAAATGACACATTTTCACCAACTTTACCTTATATTTTTAAATTGAGTAGAGGAAAAAGAGGAAGACTGAAAGTGAGAGAGCGAAATGGAAGGTAATCGTGCGAACGACAAAATAAATGTGCGAGTAAAAAATTATTAACAAGATGAATATCGTTGATAAGAAACACATTTATTATCTCTTAATTATATCGCTTCTTTTTGCATTCAGCACACCATAAAAATTAACAACCGAATGAAATGGTATTGTCACTTTTATTTCAATTTTCAAAGTTATTTAAGCAGCAGCCAGCCAAGTGGAAGTTTCATGCATTTATATGTGTATTAAAATTGAAGGAATTAAGATGTTCTTTTGGGATATACATGTACATATATTATTTAGCTATATACACATGCTAAAGTACGTACATGACAACTTCTTCATGAATATTTACAGCACAAAAAATACATTTAAATACACTATTGAACTGTCAATAATTCCGCCAATAAAGAAGAAAAAAAAATCAAGAAATTTCATTTAAAATTTTTTTTAAAGAAGGAAATGTGCACAGGAATGACTTAAATAACTCGGCAATAACGAGTCTATTAAAATAATCATAGGTGATTTTTTTTAAGCATTCAATCTCCATAGACGACTGCCATAGACACTTTACAATACTTAACAAATAATCACGTCTCATTTGTCGCGTGAAAGTTGTCTATTTGAGAATTATAAATTTCCATATTAACAGATTTTTATCTCATTCTCTTCATCATATTTTTTTATTCATTTTCAATTGAATTATTTGGCCTCAAAGTTGTGGATTTTTGCGACGTTAAGAAGCTTTTTTGTTGTTAATTTTTCTGAACTTGTCAAAAATTGCAGGTGAGTTTGTGCTTAGATCAGAGGTGCATTCAGGATCTTTTAACAGTTCAAGCTCCAAGGGCGAACCTCTTGCTTTAATTTTAAAAAAAGAGACTTTAAAACTTTAGACCTATAAGAAGAATGTTTTCGTATTTCTATTTTTATTAATATTAGCATCTATATTTACGAAAGAAATTAGAAGAAAACATTGAGTCATCTCTTAATCCAAATATGATTTTCAATGGAAAATGGAACATAAAAACAATTATCAGAAAGTTGCAAATAACAATCGGCCTGTTTCACTAAAGTCGATTATCCTCGATTTTGGATTATCCACTTCAGTTTTTTGGAAATATCTCTAGACGCTTAAGGTTACTAAGAGATCTAATATGTGATATAATTAGAGTACTTTGCTACTTAAATTAAAATATACTTAGAATTTTTATATCTTCTTTGGTTTGAGAATTAAAGCAAAAATCAAAGTTAATCTATTAGATTTGGCTAGAAAATTGAATAATTAATACTTCTTAAGGAAAATCAAAAGTTTAAAGTATACAGAAATTTCAGGCATACTTCACTCTATTATAGTTCAAATTATAAATATGACACCTCCTATAAAGTTTAAGATATTTACAAAAATCGAAATCGAGGATAATCCCCTTTAGTGAAACAGGCCGAAAACGTTTCCATCGAAACCTATTTTCTTAAAAAATTAAGGATGGCACGACATTATAGTCTTGACCTATAATCAAAGGTCATCGCCAAATAAAGTTGATTTCTAAAGGTAGAGTTTTAAAAAGGTTATCAGACCAAAATAAGAAAAATATTTTCACATCATAATTTTTTTTTCAAAGACGTAAATAATTCAGTTGATCAACATTGAGAAGCTTTCCTATTATAATCATACGATTTGAAAGGACACAAAATTATTTGCAAGGAAGGTGACGTAATGTCAAGAATTGTAAATAAAACTTTTGATTTAATTTAAATTTAACTTGGCCAAAATATATTCCAAAGTTTAATAAGAGTTTTTTAAAACATAACAAAAATAAACACATTCGGAGCATAGTTCGAGCACCACTGTAAATATAAATGCACATTTATTCAAGTTTCTTCACCTTGAATGTCTTTTAAAATTGAATTGATTTTCTTCTGTAAATGAGAGATTTAAGTTTTGAGTCATCATCAGCAACTTGTCGCTTTCAATTTACGTTTTAAAACCTCTTCATCTGTCTGCAGCGTTTCAAATCGCTTTCGTATTCAATATGAAAAGGAAACAAAAAGGAAAAGAAGAAAGAGAACACGAAGTAAGGTTAGAAGAAGAAGATGATGATGAAAATAATGTTAGTCAAAAGTCGTAAATAGATAATTTGTCAAATTTGACAAGAAAAATTTGAATACAATGGGTAAACTTATTTTAATATAATAATGTCTTGTTTCTTACGTACAAAAGGAATATTTCTGGTTCTTTTTTTTATGTGAAACAAAACTGAAAAATCTTTTATTATCTTTGGTATTATCACATTGAGTAGTAAAATTTTTTATTTTATTTTAATTTCTTGTCAAGCTCATCAAAACAGTCTTCTCTATTAACAACATATTCATTAAGTAACAATGATTATGTATAATATGACAATAATTGAAGACAATAAAATCGCATTTCGAGAAGAAATCGGAAGGCACGCAGAATGTTGAGAAATAATATAAATTGTGAACTATATAAAAGCTAATTTTAGATTCTATGTAATGTCATGCCCGATGACACATTCGTAATGTGAGAGGCGCACCTGTTGTATAATTTATCAACGAGATCACTGATTTTTCTTTTTATATGCAGAAACATAAAAATTAAATGAATCAAAACAATTGAGTTGAAAATGAAATTAAATTGAAATAAATTTAAAAGAATTAAAAATAAAAGATTTAAAGAAAGAAAAAAGCAACCAAACGGACCTGCCACATAGCAATTAAATTAGATAAGTCTTGAGTGAATGAAGTTATAAGATTATGAACTTTTAACTAGTTATAACTATTGCTAGACCACTAAATGGGTTCCTATTAAAAAATCAATTTTTCATCTTATACTTGTGCCACGCGTCTCAACAAAACGTTTAAATGATCTCTCGCATCCCATTTCTTTCTTTACGTCTGAATGTGTGCCACAATCCATCAAACATATAATGCGTGAAAATAGCCCGAAAAATAAGTATTGAAAGAGCAAGAACTTTCAATCACAATTAATCAACAAGTAAGAACATAATAAAAACATGAATAGAGAAAAATTTCTTTATTTAGAGTTATAAAAATACTTTTAAATTTTGTATTCGTGATGGATTAAGCGCACTTGTTCAGATATAATCGTTGCTTATCAAGAACTTGTTTATTTATTTTAAAACATTTATAAAAATGAACTATGTGATTTTGCTCAAAATAGGCTATTGATGACCAATAAAAAGGTTTTTAGAGATGAAAAATACTGGCAAGAGTCGTGACAGTCAAGTTTTAAAGTGAATATCTCATCAAAAAACATGCTAAAGACGTACACGAATGAAAGAAACTTAATAGCCTTCGATTTGTAATTTTTAGCACATTTTTGAAACTTGTTTCTAAAAAGTAGCTTAATAATGCACTTTGTTCGGCTGTTCGGGCGAAGAAAAACTTTTTTAACAAACATCGTAGAGAGTTCGGGTTTGTTTTATTAGCTCCGTTACTATCGATTTATTGGCCCATCGATTGGTTAAAAGTCTTCAAACCTGTATTTATGCTATAATTAATGGTTTTTTTTGTTTTCAGTGTAACCTGCCCAAATTTTATTTTACCTCTATAATTTCAACATTACCTCTATAATTTCAAATATTTATTGACCGTTGGAAATTCATTGTAATTATTTGTTAATTACACTAAAATTAATGATCTTCTAATCTTCTTATGATCTGTAAGTGAACGCAAAATAATTACATAATCAAAAACTGATCGCTAACACAAAAATGCGCTTAAGTCCCTCGATCAATAACACGAGGACTTCTGTAATTTTTTTCTTTCAATGTTTTCATTATTTGTATATTTAACATCAATTATTTCAATTTTTCATAGCCGCTTCTATTCAACAGCGCAATTTGGCATATTGTGAAGAGTTGTTGATGTGTATACTGTACGTAATCCATCAAAAATATAATGAAATAAGTGAATATCTCACAGCGGTCGAAGTTTTAATCCAGACACATCAGTTTATTATAAGATTTCTTTCTCAATGGAATGAATCAAAATTTGGGGAGGATCAAATTGATAAAGGTCCGTCGAATGTTAAATGCATTTAGAAGTGTTGGATTTCTGGGCTTGTTCTTTTGACTTGGGAGTCCAAAAATCAGGGTATGTTCAGAAATTCAAATTTATTTCTACCGTTAAAATATTTGAATCTTAAAAATCTTTATATGAAAAATTCTTTTAAAAAAGCTTAAATGACAAATCCTGTTGAAATCAAGAGTTTTTTATTTCGTGAAAATGCGGATGTCTTGTTTCTTTGTCATCATTAAGAGCAGGGGCATATTAATCAGCAGATTTTTAATAACTAGTATCTGAGGCTATTTTTTAAAAAATCAAATCCAGTACTTAATCATCAATATAAACTAATTAATAAATGCTGTGATGTTACGCTTTATATGCAAAATTAACATAATTGTATTATTAATACTTAATGGTCAATAAATCTATCTATTTATTTCTATAAATTAATCAATCTTTAATTTATTTTTCTAAAAAATTGTAATTTTAAAGATAATTTTAGGTTATAGCCAAACTATGGGAGTAAAAAGAGTATAAAGGTCGTACGTACACACGAGAAGAAGAAAAGTTAAAAATTGAGCTAACAAAAGATAAATTGATCATCAATTCAATGTGGCAGATAATGGTTTTAGAATGTTTTTAAAAGAATTTCTATTATTAAATTACAATAGGGCATTATGCCTTCCATAATAAAATAATTTTAGACTTCAATCATGATTGAAAAATAAGAAAAGATGTGAATGAATAGGACTAATATTATCAAAATATTGTAAGAAAAGTATTCATCACCTGTTAATCGATTATGATGGGGTTAAGAGGCTCGCGCCTATGCTTCTTGTGCAGCTATCAATTTTTCATGCACTTTGTTATTTGATAATTTGACTACAGAAGCATGAATAGTAATTTTTCGTGCTCTCTTCAAATTGTGATGCCGCTAATCAAAACATTTCAAAACTTTTTTTACGCCTTCTTATTTTGTTGTTGATGTTGATGGATTTGAGGAAATTTTTGAGATACTTCTTGAGTGGGAATGAATGCATATTTTTTTAAAATACAGCTTAGAGCTTTTATGGTGATTTACAGTTGCTGAAATTCTTTGATGAATTACTATAAAATGTGTTTTTACTTTAGGGGACTATTAAAATAAGTTTAATGTCAAGATAATAAACCAAACTTAATACTAAATACTGGGTAAATATGAAAAAATAAGGAAATTAGTAGCATCAAATGATGAAGTATACAGGAGAGGTCGGATACTGGCCATTAATTATTATCAAAGAATTAGCACAGTTCTCATGACACTATAGATAGAGACACCAATGATCTAGTGACAGAAATGCTATTAAGATGCAATCATAGCTGTAAATACACAAATTTCTTCAATTTAAATTTATTTCTGCAATTTGCATAAATCCTCTAAATGCTCATAATAACATCACGTTAAATATTTTTTATTGTTTCCTTTGCGCTTAATTCAATTAATTATCTTAAAGTGGCTGTCATAAAATACACTTTATAAATTGTTGTCCATTTATATCAATATTGTATCATCTCATTTTTTAAGGCATACAATTTCTTCACATTTTTTTTTCTTATTTTATCATTCATTCATGTCTTTGCCTTTTTTGTTTCATTGAAAAGAATCATAAAGCTTCGTTTTTATGTTTTTAAATTGGTTCAAAAACGGATGTACTCTTTTTATTCAATTTAATAAGTAATGTTGAGTATGAGTGAAAAAAATGTTGTTTAAACGAGACGCGTGCCATGTGCGATTGAGAAAAAGAAAATAAGAGAACAATGACAAAGTGGTTTTATGAACTCAAATGATTGTCAACTGACTTATGGATACATTCTTTTTTCCTTCTTATTTTGGTAGCAAAGGTATTTTTTTGTGATGAGCAAGTGGATGTGGTTTAAAAATAGAAAGCATTAAATTTAATTTAATTTTGATTTATTTTCCCATTTTTTCTGTCAAGTTTGGGTTTGAAGATTTTGTAAACTTAAAAAATTATGTTGATAGTACTTTGATAATAATATTATTGGGAGTCCTCGAGTTGAACAGGATTTTTCTGGAACAAGACATCTTTTCAAATCGAAGGCCCCCAGGATTTAAAATTGCAATTAATATTGAAGAAAGGTTAACCAATGAAAAAATAAATATTATTGATTTTCTTCTTGACAAAATTGTTAAATATATAAAACATCATTTTTGCAATTTTAAAGCACCGCCCTGATAGTAATAACATTCAAAAGATTAATTAGTTTGAAATGATGTTTTAACATCAATTTTAATACTCAGTATTCAGTGTTATCATTAATGTTAAGTGGGGGTTTTAGGCAAACTAGCAACTAGCAACACTGCAATGATGTATACGTTTTGAGCACCCTATTATTAGCTCTTAGTTTAAAATAAAAACATTTGATGTAGACTAAAATTCTGTGAACATACTGTTTTCAAGAATAAGAACACTTTGTTTGAGTTTAATATTCTTGGTTACTAGCGTATACAATGTACAGAAGATCCCTTATTCCTTGAATCCAATTTTTCTTTTTTCACATCAATTTTACAATTTTTTAAACATGTCTTAAACTTTCTTATATTTTCCATTATTTCCGTCGGAAGTATTACCTAGTTTTAAATAGCTGGAATGAGATAAATCATTCCAAACATCAAAGAAGAGCAGGAATAAGTTGTTTTTCTCCTTTTTCCAAATCTTGGTAAAAAGCATGGCTCAGCTTTTTGAGCTGGAGGTACTGCGATTCAAATTAGAACAGAATCTGTTGTACCACACAGTTTATAGTTGAATCCGAACCACTTGCATTGTAAGTTGTGTAGCAAGTTGTAGCAATACAAATATTACAGATGCATTTACAAATCATGACAAAAATCAATTTTGGATTGTTCAAGTCTCATCATAAATCTACCATAACACTTGCAAATACCATCAAATTCATACTGATAAACAAAACAACATTAAAATCTGACCTATAAGTTGAATCATTGACGCATTGCTGACATAATTCCAATTGATATAAAGTCTACATTGTAAGTTCAAAAGGCAATTAAAGAGCAACAATGATGGCTTCACATCATTCATAAATCAACTGTTTAATATCCATCAATTTTATTTACTGATCACAGAGATGACCTCTAATAACCCTTTATTGAATATTTTAAATAAATCTTTCAAATGAAATACTTCCGAAAAAATTCGTATATCTTAAATTGAATTAAAATTTATTACTTTCTCAATTCACTGTATATTTATACAGGAATGTGTCAGAAAATAATATTGTGCTATCAATTGAGAATGGAGAAATAAAATTTTTACTTTACCAGGTTTGTAATTCATATTTATTTATTTTTTATTAATTGATAAAGAACGAAGTTAAGAGAAATAAAGAGCGAGAACATTTAATTGAAACGTGTGTTATATTTATTTACGATGTTGTGGTTATTTTACTGGTTCGAAAAATGCTTTTAATATTATATTCATAACCAGACTTGGATGATAACTGTATGATACAAAAGAGCAAATATTACCATCATAAATATAATCAGTAAAGAAAAAGGAAAAAAAATAACAGATTGCAATAAGTGTGCCCGAGACGACTAAGGTTGCTGGTTGTTGTTAACCGAATGCAGGTTTTTGGGTGAGGGTAAATAAGAATTGATACTCTTAAAATCTGAATGAAAGCAAGTTGATTACATAATTTTCAATGCAAATGATAAATTTTGTGTCAAAAGAGATGTCTGCAATGAATTTCTAGTTTTTAAGTCATATTAGCAGTTCAGCATAATGATAATCCATAACATTTATTGGCTAATGATAATTAAGGCTGTAAATATTTACTATTTAACAATTCAAATTTTAGTTTACATAATTCAAAGTGGACCAAAGGGCTTAATAAAAGTAACTTGATACTGACTTAAAAAAATTGAGTTGTGGATAAAAACTCCTCAATTTGAAATGATAAGAATGACAAATTAAGCGATTGAATCCTATCATTTATCTATATCTCGCCCTAAGGCTATAAAACTCTATATTTGTATAAAATTCAAGAAAGTTGTCAGACCTTGATAAAAAAAGCTGTTGTTACCATGTTTTCTGCAGGAGTCAGTTTACTAAGAAACGAATTTTGTGAATGAAAAACATAAAAAATTAAAATTGTTATCCATTCTAATTCATTCAAAAATTTTAGGAACTCTTAAAAGAAATAAATCTCCTAATACTTAATAAAAACAGCCTTTTTTCCATTTTTCAAGCATCACCGAATTCTCAAGAATACATAAATCCTATTTTTCCATAGAAACTACTCAGATCTTTAGCATCTTGTTATCTTACAGTCATCCCACTATCATCCTACATCAAATTCCCAATCATCCAATCATTATTGAGTTGTAATGCTAATTTATTTATTTTTCATATGTATTTTTTTTCTTACTTACAGCTTTTTGCACTGCATCAATGGCTGTTAAATTAGCAATGACACAACACATATATGTACTTAAGTTTTTATTCTTGTCTTGCTTTTACTTTACTTTACTTTTTTTTGTTGCCATCTGGTTGAACATGAGTTTCCATTAAAAATTATAATACTTTGCTCACCTTATTTTGCCTTACAAGTATGTAAAATAGCCATACATATATTCATGTACAAAACAACAAAATAATAAGGAGTAGCTCAAGATCTTGCTTGTGGCATGGCTTCTTTTATCAACATCCAATAAACATTCGATATCAATTGACAACAATTATAACCACAATATACATTTTCAATAAAATACATTTTATCATGTTTATGTCAGTTTATCATGCTTGTATGGGTGAGGAATGTTTATGACATTTGGCAAATAATTTATTTACTTAAAAATAGAACAGCATATGTGCATGAAAGCCCCGAATAAAAAAGCTCCGAAGCTTTCGATTGGTAAAATTAATTGAATTTGTTTCATCGAATGAGAATTTAGTTCAATGAATTTGTTGCTAAGAAACAAATGGCTCATCATCAATTAATTGCTCCATCTTTATGTTCATGACAAGATGATAAAGAAGAAGAAAGCTCGTCTGTCTCACGGTAACGCTTTTCAAAATTTCCAAGAAGAAATACTTACCCCAAAGTGAAAGATGATTTTCGCTCATTGATGGAATTAAGTATTTATAATTACACATAACAATTTTTTAATAAAAATTAATTGGCAATCTCAATTTGTTTTCGAGCCCTCGGCTACAAATTCTATTTTCATGAAATTTGTTAATTTTTGCTTACACGTGTACGTGCTTTTAGGCTTTTCACTAATTATTTGACAGGATGCAGATATTAATACATATTGATCTGAAGTCAAAACAACTCTTAGCGCTAATTGAACCTCAGACATATAAAATCAATTGCTACAGATAGATATTTTAAAAAAAAACTTAATAACATGAATCCAAATTTTTGTGTTCATTCTCTCAATTTCAAAAACCAATCAGATGGTTAACTTAACTCATACACTGTCATATTGTCGAGTAACCACAGATAGATCAGTTATTCCCTAACAGACAAGTGAGTATATTCATGATACCGTAACCTAAACATACTCTTGAGTATGTTACGGTACCATGAGTATACTCATTTGTCTGTTATGGATAGAAACTTGAGAACGAAGATCTTAGAAGCTTAGTTCGAGTCACACTTTATTAGGAGTTGTTCATATTTCCATATGGTTGATTTCTGTCAAGAATGCGGAACTGATGAATTACATTTTGATCATTTTTGATAATTTTGATCATTTTTGAGCTATTTTTGATCATTTCATCAGTACCACACCCTTGATTTGAAGCAACCGTCTTCGATTGTTTCCATCGATCTACTTAGCAGTCTTAAGTAGATAAAGTGCTACTAGTCTGGAAAATTAAACGAGTTTATAAATCAAGATATCAAAAAAATTGACACTGACAAAAAAGATCCTTAATGATGATTAAGAATTTAATATTCAAGATTCATTTTTTAAAATGTAATAAAATTTTCTTTTTTGAACAAAACAACTTTGTTGTTAGTTTTCATATATTCTTGTTGTTCCATTGATTATTTAAAATATTTCCAAGTATGCAAAATAAAGTAAAATAAAAATCTGCTTAAGGCAAAAAACATTTTTTTTGTGATGCAATAAAAATGCACATACATTAATATGTTTCTGCATGTAATAAATACATCTTTCAGTCGTTAATTTCCTATGATTTCCTTTCCGACAGTCACATAGACAATTTACTATTACTTAAACTTCATAATCTTACATACAAATTGTTACAAATTACTTTTTACCTTATTTGGTGATGCGCCATATATTCTCATAAATATTTTGTTTCTTTTTTTTATGCATCAAGATTTGCAATACGTACCGCAATTGTAAAGAAGATGAGAAAATTTATTTATAAATTTTAAATCACATTGAATTTAATCGATTTAAATTGCAACACACTTAAGACTTATAGCTCAAGAAAATGATGAAGCATGCAAGCGTTTCGCCCGGCCTACAATTAAATATTAATTTTACACTTATAAACCGTTAGAAACCCCTGAACAGCTTTCATCTAATCACACCTTATCATGCCGCTGTCACTTAAAGAACTGACACTTTTAAAATTGTCAACAATGAAATTTAAATAAATTTTTCTCGAGCACATAAATAATATTTATAAGTACAATGCGCATGTTTTTGTGTTTAATTGCTTTGAAAAAATTATTGCGTTTAAATGATTAAAATGATTTAATTAGGATTTTAAACCCTTTTGCGATGTGTATTCCTAACGAATTATCCTCACCTAACAGCTCTTATGTGTACAATTTTCTGCTTTGATTCTCTTAGTTTAATGTTAATCTGTCTGTTTGCCTTATTAGACTAAAGTATAGTGAACTGCATAGCAAACTTGCTAGTCTTTGAATAATATCAAATGAAACAACTTAAGCAAGGATAACTCTTGAATCAACAAGCTGTAAATCGCACAAGAAACTAGATTAGTTTGTCCTTAGAAAACCACAATAGATTAAGCCTCGCTAGATGCTTAAGAAAAACTGTCTTTTTGAATTTTGCTGCTTCTGTAAATTGTCATTTTGTTGATAGTCTTAAACTTTTTTTGTTAATTGCTAATTTATCCAACGATATAAGATACCTTAAAATTCCCAGAAACGTTGCCTATAAAATGTATAATTTTCTTAACTTATCAATTAAATCTCTTAAATTAAGATTATCCTTGAAACCAAATAAACCAAAATTCAAGATTTTCATCGCAAAATCAATAAACTTGTCTTTAATGTAACTATCCAAAATCTAATTTTTGAAGCTTGAAATAAATAGAGCAAGCATAATTTCGAGTTTTCAAAATGCAAACTATAAATAAAAGTAAATGCCGAAGGATTAAAAATACGCTTTAAACCATCTTAAATTCAAAAATGTTTTCATAAATTTTAAAAGATTTATTTTTAAAAAAATAATAAAAATCATGAACATTTTAAAAGGAAGCATGAACCGATCTTTCAATAATTTTTTCCAAATGAATGAGCATCATATGCATATTAGAGGCTGAATGATTAATTCATATGTTTATGAGCGAAGTATACACATGTATGCACATCCCTTTGATGTTGAAAGGAAAACCTTTATGTAACAATTTGACCAGTATTGAATGATAAAGATTTAAAAGGGACTCGGGGAACGGAAAACTTGTCATGTGTAAATTTCATAATAAATTAGTGAGATGTGAACATTCCTTTATGTACATACGTTTGATAAATAAATAAACATGAGTGTTTAGAGTCCTTTCTACACTTCCAAAAATTTAAATCTGATTAATGAGTTGAAAATTTATTATTTTAATTTAAATAATTTGCAAAAATTTAAATTATATTAAATATATTATCAGCTGATAAAATTTTAATTGCCTGCAAATGTCATAAAATGCCTAAAGGCTTACAAAGCAATTTTACATCATTAAATCGAAATTTAATTTTAATGAACTGAATTTCAGCGACTAAAGTGACCATGAACTTGAAAATAAATTGAATTTTTCATTTAGTCCTATTGTTGATGTTTCTTAAATCAACAGCTAAGACAATACGTCAGTGAAAATCTAATTTTGCATGTTAAAAATAAGTTTTAATGAAATTTGAGAATTATTTTTAAAAATAACTAAAATGACTCTCTAGAAAGAAGGAACTTCATTCATATTGACCTTTCAAACCCTTACACCCACTCTAGTAATTTTCCTTATTCCTACCTTAACACATAAAATAGGCTAAATCGATTTATATTTGATTGAGATTAAAAATTTAATACTTGAGTGCATTAGACAAAAACTTTCATGCGATGACGTATCTAAACGACCTTTTAATTCCATGTATTTCCCTTTTAAAATACTTAAATAATACATCCTCAACACATTGTTAAATAGTAGTCTAAACTTGAAATAAACAACCCTGCTGACTAAATAAGATATTTTGAAGGTGTTGCCAGTCACAAAGTCATCAAAAACTCTACTTATTTGACTGAAATAAAAATTAAGAAAAATTCAAAATTCAGCGAATGTTTAAGCCATACAAATGCTTCGGGTGCCATAGCATCAAGTCCATCAACATGAAAATAGCGTTTTGTTCCTAAACGTGGGGTTATCAAGTCTAAAATTATTATAATAAAAACTTTAGTTGAAAATGTCATTCTTAATTCTTTTAAAAAGTTTATTTTACGAAATTTTGCAGTCTGACGTCTGTGTTTTTATTTATAAAATTTATTTCTGGAGAACTTATTAAGTTTATAAATAAAATTTCTCGAATTTTTCTAAAGGTTTGTTTTTTTAATTCAATTTTATGCAGCTGTAATTTGTAGCTTAAGGATTGGGTTTATAGTTTTATATAAATTAAGAATGATCTAGTCTCTTTAGACCTTACTATGATTTAAATATGAATATTTGATGTTGTATTTTTTAACAACTAATAGCACAAACATAAATCTTATTAATTATTATTTTGCTAAATTCAAGAATTGTTTGTAAAATAAAAAAAATTATAAATTCAAAAAATATGAAAATTTGTCTTTTAATTGAATATTAAAATATATTTGATATTGCACGCAGCATGTTGCTCATGTCATTTTCAAAAATTTCTATGGAACACAGTTTGCACAACATTGCTCTAAAGTCGAATTAGAAATTTTTCAAAAATGTGTCAGAGTATAAACAAAATATGAAGGAAAAATAATCAAAATATAAAAAAGGATAAATTATTGATATATTCTGAATTTTTGCTGTTTAAGCATATTACTTTTATATTTGGGTTTTTAAGTAAAATTCAAAAAATATCCTTTAAGGAGATTTAATATAAAAAATGGGGGGGATTTTAGAAAATCATCTTGCATTTTAGTGCAAAATTACAAAATTCGTAAGCCACAGTTGCTCCTTAATTATCCTACACAAATCTACAATTTACTATTGTTACCAAAAAATTTCCAAAAAACTTTTTCTTACTAAATCAATCTTAAATAATCATCTAGTAAAAGTCAATGAAACAAGTTTTAACAATGGATCAATTTAGCCACAACTCATGAAATAATTTAAGGGAGATAACAAACACTATATCAATTACATAAAACTTGACTGATGATTATTTTTTGTATTCTTCGTAGGCGATTATAACCTCTATGGAGCATAAAATAGAGAAAAAATAACGAGAAGCACAAAAAATGGGAAAAATAGAAGTGAAAAAAAGTTTGAGAGAATGAAAAGCCCACGCAGGATCAAAAGTTTTGCTTCTTCATTCATAAAAAAAGATTGTCAAGCTTGTGAGAGAAAAGAAGTCTTCAACCCCCTTTGGATAAAGATAGCAATGTCTTTCGATATCACATAACTAATTTAATTCATCGGGATGTATTTGTAGAATTGTTTTAAAAATAAATTTGAAACGTAAAAAAATTATGGATGTTTATAAGAGGTATATAAATAGCAAGTAGCGATAGGGGTCATTTTGACATTATGTAACATAAAATAAGTCCCTTGCAACTAAAAAAACTTTTATGAAAAGTTAAAAAACTATATTGGAGGCGTTCTGTGTGCGTTTTAAGATAGTCTACATCGAATTAGAACATTTTTAATTTAGTGTCCTTAAATATTAAGCATTTTAGATAAAAACAACTGTATATACAGTTTAGTTTGAGAAGTTTATATTTGCTAGATTTGTTAAAATCTAGTTAAAAAAATTAAGGATTCAATTTATTACTAATATTTATTGTTAAACTCAATTTTTTTTAATAGGTTGAATAAAATCTAGCTTTTTTTCTTGATTTCATCTAGCAATTTTCATATTTGAGACTTTCAAGGAAAGTGTGTGAATATCGACTCTATTCGTGTATAAATTGTAAATTCCTACAAACCAACGATCTCTTGATCAATGGGCAGAACTTAAAGATCATAAGAACTAAACCACTGAATTAAATTCTATATCCTAAATTAAGGAAAAATTGTTTATGATTCAAATGAAAGGCTGCGATGAACTTTTCCAATATTTATCTTAATAATTTAATTTTTTAACAGTCATTATGCACCAAAATACTAGATCACTATAGTAAGAAACACAAATTTCAGTTTACTGTACATCCAAACAACATCAAAATTGAGTAATCAAAAACCTGCGGATCAATCCATCAAACATTTCAATTAAGTTCATTTGGATAAATTAAAATAATTTTTTTGTAAGTCTAATTTTAAATTTTCTGCATAAATTCTCTCCCACAAAATTGAAAACATATCGTAGGAAATTGTAGCATAGAAACAAAAACTTTTTTTTTATTAATGATTGTCGAGTACAAAAATCGAAATTAGCATATTTTTGTTTTTCTCACTCTCTTTTTCTCTTACTCTCAACAGAGAAACAATAACAAGCACCACCAAGAAATTATTAAACCAAATTGGTTGTGTACACAAATTTATTTATGAAATATATACGGCCGTACAAAACGCCTACGTTGCAAACAAATTTATTTTAAACATTTTCATTCATACTTTTCGATTCCTATTTCTCATTCTCTCAAATCAACATACTCTACTGTCGTTGTTGGGCACCAAACGGTGTAATCGGAAAGAAAAGCTGAGAGTTGATTTTTTTATTTATTTGAGAGCATTTTTCCACCTTTTTTTCAATCTTGTTGTTGTACGTGTATGAAAATATGAAATACAATCGAAGCAAATTTTATTTGATGACGTCACTGTTGTAGAGTCTCTTAATCGTGAGTAGATGAGAATATTGTCATAAAATCGAGAGTAAAATTGAGAGCGAGAGAGTCGTTCGGAAAGAAGTCGGTTGAAGTCTTATTTTTTTCTTTTCTTTTCTTGTAGTTGCACACAATTTCAAATGATCTTTTTCCTTCCTTCACTCCAACAAGTATGAAACATTTTTAGCTACAATATTATTATATATATTTCTTGTGATTCGAGAGAAACTGAAATAATTTTTGTTTGTTTCTCCTCATTGAATGGAGTCCGCACATATAGTAGTCAAGTGAGCCTCGAGATAAATCAAGTATATCAATATCGCATACAGTTGAATGTTAACAGATATTTTATATTTTTCACCTTTTGTCGCTGTGAAAAGTGAATTTTTCCCGCGACGTCATAAACGATATATTTTTTTTTAATTATACATTTGAGATATACATACATGAAGTTTTTATAGTTAACACACTAAGAAAAAAAAATTATCTCTCTTGCGAGCGGGCGGAAAAATGTGTGATTTCTTCGATTTCAATTCAAAGTTCATTCTGATTTTCCAAACGAAGCAAGCAAGTGAGAGTGGCTTACAAAGTGCCACAAACATATGAAAAATTTTATTTTAATTTATTAATTTTCGACAATTTTTTTTATATATTTTTTTGCGAATCAATCGAATTTAAAAGTGCATAGAATCTTGTAGAAAAAAATAATAAATAGTGAATTAAAAAATTAAGTGTCAATGTGTCTTGAAAATGAATAAAAAAAAATTATTAAGTCTTAATGAAGTCTAATTAAATTTTATATGAACTACAAAAAAATGAGAACTTCCTGTGAAATTTTATAACGCGAGAGTTTTTATCATAAAAAATAAATTTTTTTTATACGCATAAGTCATTCGTCCATGTGATTAATCTACATATGTGTTTATGTTTATTGTTTCAAAATTTTTAAATGAGCATATGAGTGCATTGTTGTTACTAGAAGAAAATAATAAAATAAATAAATACAGTAGTTCAATTTGTGAATAAGGAAGAAATGAGCTTTCTTAATGATTAAGTGTACCGTGTCTAATAAATGGAGCTATTGTGCGGCCTTAATGTATTAATTATCGTATTAGAGGCTTTTGTGAACGTATCAAAAATTATAAAACATGCTCGCTATGCGTCGTGAAAGTGATAATAATATAACTAGTAGTAATAATCCATCACATAACTACACCGCCAGCTCTTTATCTGGCGAGAGTAATTTAACGCATTTGAATTATCCTCATCCCATCCACGGTTATAGTCCATCGAACTATAGTGGATATCAGTCAAGTATGTTTAAATTTAATCTTCACAAATCTACAACATTTTAATAATAAAAAAAATTGTTTACATCCCTCAAAGGTAACCGACCAAATCCAGCATTGATCTCATCATCTTCTCAAAATCAACTTGAAGAGTATGTAGATATTCTGCAAGTACAACAATTACTCCTTGAAAATTCAACTGCATCATCATCTTCTTCATCTACCGTTAATACTGCATCATATACATCACCTGCAAGTATTATAACGCCGTCATCTAGTAAAAATTTACAGCCTCGACCACGCGTTAACTTGCAAAAAGCTGCTGAATTTGCGCAAGTTCAAGGTATGATTCTGGGATAATTTAATGAAATAAAATTTCGGTCACATTATGAATTTAAAAATAATTTGCCTTCTCAAGTTTCCAAAATAAACTTTTAAGCTCCGCCCTTGTGTAAAGTATATCATACCGACGGTATTTCCTTCATCCGATTCTCAAAAAGTCTGTTAATGCCATGAAATGTTGACATAAACACGTGTTGGATGGGAACTGTAGAAATTTGATTCAGAATCATAAATATAAAAATTTGGAATGAATTTATCAGAAAAGCATGAATAAAATGTGCAAAATTGTAAATTTGTTTACAACTTGTTAGATCCAAGGCAAATAATATGAACGTAATGATATTTTTTGTGGAATTAAAGCGAGATTTAAAGCTTAGAATGTGTTAAAAAAGTCAAAAAATGAACTAAACATTCAGATGAAGAAATGTCAAATCTGAGATTTGATTCTGCACTACCGAGAAAACTTGAAGGAACCCTTAGAAATTTTGACTGATTTTGTATGAGTTCTTCACAATTGCTACTTTAAAAAAAAATATTCTTCAGAGTTATTGTTCATAAAATGGCAATAGAAAATCCTAATAGTTCCAACTGGCTTCCTTTAAAGTTCAAACATCACAAAAAATGATATTAACATTATTCCTAAGATTAGAATATTGCGTGACAATCAGACGAAATTCAAAATTGGACATAAAAAAAATGTTGAAATCTTATTCTTCACGTACATAAGAGTCTACGATGTGTTAGCTGTTTTGTTATCTGAATAAAAACTTTCTAAACTGTGTAATCAGATAGAAGCTGTTGACAAAAAAATTGCGAAATTAATCGCCAAGAAAAGACTGAGTTTCAAAGCATCTAAAATGTTCTCTCACTTTCTTAAAATTAATATATTTTCAAAATTTATATTTAGCTGATTGTTCTTCTTCCCGTCTTGTTTTCTGTATCATTAAAATCATATTTCTTTTTCTGCTAAAATTAAATATTATATAACATGAAAGACAATCTTTTTTTTTTCTTATAAAAACTATTTATAAATGCCACTTCTAATGTAAGCTTTCATCGTATATAAAAATATTAATTCCTTCATCGTCAAAGCATTGCTGTAAAACATTTCAATTAACAACTTATAATTTTCTTATCAAATGAATAAACTTGTCACTCGTCTCATTTCTGTTTCTCTCTTTTTTACTCATTCTGCTTGATATGAATCACAAGACTATATATTTTTTTAATTAAGGCATATTTTCTTCTCTCCATTCCGTTCAGTCAGCATATTTGTGTGCAAGAAAAAAATAAAGTTTTAAAATATACAAAAAAAAAGTTTGAGGAAGATTTCTTTTTTATTATTTGCTGTAATCTGGTCAGGAACAAGAAGAATTATATCAGGGATTATTTCATTAAATTAGTCAAGAATTGATCATTAATTTTGATACTTTATTATCGGATTAAAAATAGTTGCAATTCACAAAATTTCAGTTTCTACATAAATTCAGTCACATATTGACAGATATTCCAGCATGTCTTGTTCATTCCTATATGGACAATAATGATCTTTAAAAGGCTAAAAGTTAGACTTGAACACAAAAATTCATTTTGATATTTTACTGCTCATGATTTCTTCTAACATGAATTAGACAGCCTGTTTTTTGGAAATAATGAATGAAATTTATGGCTGCAACAGATGAATTTATTTACACCTGGAAACTTCATCATTGAGATTGAAATATCCGCACACATTAGTTTAATGTAAATAAATTTTTGGGACGATTAATGGAACATTTTAACTGATTGGAATATTTTGAATCATGTGATTTCTTTTTTGTTGAGTAAATGTAGAGAATCTCATTAGGAAATTCAATTCTTCGAATGTTTTGTGAATATAGTGAATATAGAAATGAATCCTAATCTCTTACAACTTAGTCAAAATATCATCAATGGTTTGTGAGCCTGCTCTGTGAAAAGTCCTTCAAGTCTTAAATATAAAAACGTATTTGATCATACTTAAAGTGGATTAGATCGCACCATTAACAAGACCTCCAGCTATTTTGAGTTCTCATTCTTTTAACTGTAGATTTTTAACGCATAGAATTTGCAGCTATTTATCTTAAAGTCTAAATAGCAAAAGTTTATTTTTGTTTTGGTTATGCTCGTTCTTTATAATATTTCATGTAAGCTGTTATTAAATGTTAAAAAGTTAAATATTTTGATAAAGGTTTATCAACAAATATGTTTTTGCTTCTTAAAAGGTTATGTTTTCAATTAAAAGTTACATTTATCTTCTTGTGACATTTACCCAATGTTTTGACTCTTCAGGTGTTTAATAAGAATTTGATACTTTGGAATAACATTTTTCCAATTGGATGTAGATTGCCGTCGTTTTATTAACATTTAAAGCTATTTATTGTGTTTCTATTTTAACCAATTCGAGCTTAAAACCTTAAAATATTTACAAAACTTATAATCATAGATGTTAAGTTAAAATTAGTACAACACTACAATAATAAAGAATATTAGAAGAAAACTTAAATTCAAAGAAAAGTGCATAAGGATCAATAATTTCGAAGAATCAATCAGTTTTTTAAAAAATATTTATTTGACTTTAAATTTACATCTAGAGTTCTAATTTCCTCATAAAAGATTAAGAAAGAATTGTCAACGTGTTTATTTTCACAATTTTTAATGAAGCTGTTTACAATTTTAAATCATCACTTGCTTATTCAGAATTTCAAAGGGATTCAAGCACTTCCTTAACTTCTAAGAAGACACGAGCCTTTATTATTTTCACAAAATTCATTTTTAAAAGAATCAAACAGACTGATAACATGAAACACTGTGAAACACTTTTAAGAATGTGACTTGTCGCTCCGATTTCCACTTAAGAAATTATTTGTAAAGCTTTTTGTGGAGCAACACAAATCGTCTACAACTTTTTATCGTAATTAAAACATGAATAAATAATAAAATTTACCATTCTGTTGATTACACTAATGCTATACTACGCACTTGTCATATGTTATCAAAGACTTGAGCATTTCTTATCCCGTATTTTGTTATTATATTCTTCACTCATTCCTTGCACTTATTACGAGCTGCCACATATGAAAATGCAACTAATAATACTTATGCATACATACGTTTCATCTGTACATCGCGACTAAATTAACATTTTTTGATTCCACTTTGCTGAAAATGTTGTTTTTTATTATAAAATAAATTAAATATGAATTTATTGCATCACATGTGACAAGTGGTTTTCTGCACTCAACATTTGCAATTATTTCAATTTTCTCTGGCAAGGCAATCTCGCTAAGATTTTTCACTATATACATATACGAGCGACATTAAGGTATGAAAAGAAAATAAGAAAAAAAAAGTCGTCCCGTGCGCGAGACACATGCATAATTATGGAATTTTGTTTCTCAATAAATTTTATTTACCTTTCAATACGAAGCGACACTCTTTCTGCCACTGAACTTTTTACGCCACTTAAAGAAGAAAAAAAAAGGCCTTTACATCATGAAGTATTCAATAAGAAAGTATATCAGACTCGCGCGCGACATCAGCCCCCTCAGATGGACTTGCTCTCTCACTTAGTCTCGTACGAGTCTTCTCTACGGAATAACAAACGCGCGAAAATAAAAAATTACGTATATATCAACTGTTTGGGCGTTGATCGGCCGATCGGCCACATGCTGACTATTACAATTGACATGATGGTGCAAGTGATACTACAAGACACTAGGAAATTATACCTCTCTTTTACTTTAATTGTTTTTTTTCCTCTTTTCGTTTAACAAAAATATTATGTGGATATGTTTTCTTAATGAGATGTGAAAACTGGCGCCTGGTCTCCAACTTACATACTTACTTACTGCTTGCATAGAGTGAAAATTTTGCCAATGGGAACATTTCGTATGTTCAATATAAATGCATGATTTATTTTACTCTAGAAATCATGAGTTCTTTCTATTCATTTATATACAAATATATGCATTCATTTGCGGGTGCCAACTATTTCCATCACATTTTAATTAAATGCATTTCCTTAAAAATGAAAATATTTCACAACATTTGAGTGTAATGCGGCACATTTGTTGGAAAATATGCTTTTAATTACTAAATCTATTTTGAAGTAAATTATTGCTGTTTTCTTTGAAGATTAGTATAATGACAATTGTTGACTGCGGCTTTAGTAACTCACTATAAATCATATTCGTTGTGAATATTTAAGAGTTTTGCTGTGATTTATAGCTTTGAAGTATTTTGAGGTAATACATATAGTGGAAATATCCTGCTGTAGATCGAAATGGACAAACAATATTGAATTAAGATAAATTTACAGGAAGATTGTCTAGGATAGTGTAAATTTTCCGTATTTAATGTCAGTGACGTTAACTCCTAGCCCCCTCCAAATTTTAATCTAAAGTCGATAATCGATTGGATTATAACATTTTAAATTGACTGTCGAGATAAGCTTTAACAATAGTAGATATCCTTATTGAGGTGTGGTTCGGATGACCGGATATTTTTTGAAAAAATAGAGGACCTGAAAGTAAAATAGAGGATGTCCCACGTGTTTACCAATTATATTCGTTTTCTGGGCGAATTAGAACAAAACAAATCTATTTTAGTTTTGAAAATAAAAAGATAGAAGACTGTCCTCTGAAAAACCAATCAAGTGGTCAGCCTAAGTATGGAACAAAACTACCCTGAAAAAAAATTGGTATGCCAATAATATAAATAATTTCAAAAATATATTAAATGTGAATAAAGCAATTTTACTAGACACAAATATTAAAATAAACCAAGTTAAGCTTTTTAGTCTAAAATTTTCTGAAAAATTTTTTTTTTGTTTGAATTTTGAAACTTTGGCTATACTTTAGTGTGCTGCAGCATCCACGTTGGCAATCACTGAACCACAACATTTAAAGAACCTCTTTTTTTGAAATCTAATTTATGTTTTTTTTTTTTATAGATTTAATTTGACATCCAAAGAACTTTTTGTAGATCATCCTCTAAATAAAGTGCTGCATAATCTTTCCCCAGACTGACTCAAATTTATGAAACCTATTTTAAATGTTCACAAAGCTACTTGAAATAAATATAAGATAAGATGTTTACTTTTTCATCTAAAATTTATTTAAATCTGTAAAATCGCCTAATCTTATTTCTAAAGAAGTATATTCATAGCTACATACTTAAAAATGAAGCAATTAAAATGTTCCATTTTTTTGAATTTTTATTTTTGACCGTAATTAAGAAAAAGTTTTTTTTTCGCAAATTAATCTACGTCAAATAGATAAGTATAAACCTAAAATTATTTTTTTTTGATTTCATTTCAGGTGACAGTCCAAATTCAAGGAGAGTTTTATTTGATTATCCTGCAAGTCCATACTTGTATGGAAATTATCATCATCCTTCGCCAAGCGAAGATTTGTTACTTTGGTTTGGCAGTACAAGTGCAGGTGAGTTCAAAATTGATAAAAATAAAAAGAATCGCATGTAAATGCAAGATTCAAAAACCTTAAGGCTAGGGAGGAACTTTCTGTACAATTCTATAAATAATTTCTTTTTCATGATTTTTGGAAAAGTCTGGGAGACATGAAAACATGATTTTGTGTTGGTAGATTACTAAGTTACTTCATCCCGAAAAATTAAAGCCCACTTATCTATCTGATTTTGATATCATCCTAACAACTGAAAAATATTTCTGTAATGAATGGAAATATTATTCTACATCAATCCGCTTATCAAAAAGTATGATTTAATTAATTTAATTTTACTAAAAATAATTAACGGCAATATTCTATAAGAAAAAGTCATTTAGAAGCTTTGAAGCTGCTAATTATATTTTCAATGATGAATTGCTAATCCTCATTATGTGAAACTTCTTTATAGTGTTTATTAACTTAATATTTCTTATGAATGATATTTCTGAATTGAAACGAGGCTCTGACACTCATTAGAACATTTTTACAAATTAAAAAAATCTGATGAATGACGAAATCTTAATTGAAGCTTACTCATCTATCATTATAATGTTGTTTCTATAGTTATTATAAAAATCCTGGAAAAGTCAATTAAAAACCAATTATTAATATTTTCATTCAAATCAATTTGATTGAATTAATAATTATCTACTTAAGTTCAATTCTTATTTTACTTTGTGAACAATATCAACAAAGTGTTGACTTGAAAGATAATCTTTTGCAAAGTTAGATCCTAAACCATCCAGAAACAATATTGAATTTTATTAATTAATGATTTCAAAGATTAAAAACAAAAAAAAAGTATTACTAAAATTTTATTGTTGTCTATAAAATTATTTTATTGGCCTCAGGATATACTATTGAGATTTTTCTTCTTCCTTAATTGTTATGTTTGCAAAAGTTATCCCTAGATGTACATTTAAAATACTAAGAAGAAGCCGAAGAGTCACCCAATCTACCCACATTTTCATACGTCAAAGTCACAAAATGTCAGTTCCATTAAACAATTCAGGAAACAACTCTAAATAGAAAACTTTTCATCTCCAAAGTTCTAAATGAGATTCTTCAAAATTTGTTATCTCATCCCAAGTTTTTAAGCTGTTCTGGCAAAAAAGAAACTTCCAAATATGCCCGATTTCACTTCCTAGAGCAGTTTTCAATAAAATAAAAAGTTATTTTAATATGCACAAATTGCTTCCAAAACAGGCAACAGAGATAATTTATAAATAAAATAAAAATTTGCGTTAGTTTTGCATATCAAAATATTAGCAGCAAAACTTTCAATTCAAAATGTGACATTGCATTTACTTCCTTAGTAAGTAGCGAGTAAAACTAAAAGCATAAATAACTAAAATGAATGTTTGAGTGCTGCAATATTATAAAGAAATGAAAAAAAAGCACATAAAAATGAAATTGTGACACAGGTCGTAAGAGAATGCGTGGGATGGCTTTATAAGAAAGGAGACATACAAAAAAAAATCTTGACTTTACAGCTTATTATCAATATCCAATGATACTGAAATTCGTATCTTTATTTTTATTTTTTTCATATACAAAACACTTATTCCATGAATGAACCATTATGTGGATCTTCTATAAAATCAAAGCATGTTAGGACCAAAGTGACTTTTACATGCTCATATAATCCATTATCCATATGTTCATCTTACAACAATTTTTTTAAAATTATTCTTTTACTCATTCATTCATTCATTCGTTCGTTCATTCATGTCTATGTGTGCTTACTTTACCATTCATTGAGACATACTGATGCCTACGTGCACATAAAAGTGTAAATACATCGCTAATTAAGTTCATTCATTTACAATTTTTCTTTATTTATTTACAATTTTTTTTTATTTATTTCGTTCATTCATTCACAAAACTTATACAACGACATTTGTTGAATGAAAAAAAGGCATCACACAGCCTAGCTATAATGTTATTTTTTGGGAACGTTCAAATGTGCTGTCAAATGTTACCATTTATGGCAAACTTAATAGTTCTTTCGTAGGTGTCTCTTTCTTATGCTATAGATAATATGCATCATCTTTTATTTTAAATGATTTTTTTAAAAAACATTTTCGAGATGATGAAAATATAAAGTCATTGAAAATGGGTTTTGTAATAAAATAAGAATAGATAGACATTTACAGATAATAAGAAAAACTTTCGATTTACTTAAATATTAAAATGTATTTTGAAGGCTTTCTCAGAATGGACAATGAAAATTTATAAAAAGTTCATAAAAATAGTTTATGGTTAAATACTTTCGATCTGAAAATGCACAAAAAATAAAAATGAATACTTAAGTCTTGTTTACTGTACGTTTAACAAGTACTCAAATTTTATTTTGAATTTAAGTAACTCTTTAAGATTGTTTAAGGAGTAAATTATTTACTTTTCTTGCATAAAAACTGTTTAAACGTTTTTCTTCTTAATAAAAGTTTGTTCCTCAACTTAGTTCATTGGAACCTTCAATTATTTGTCTTAAAGCTGATAAAGCTATTTAATTGAATTTTTACAAATATATATAATTTAAGCTTATTTGGTTTGTGAATAAAACATGATTTAAGAAATTATTGATGACCATCTGCTTGGGTTTCAGAAGCTTTATTCTGTCTTTTGATCACTCCTAAATAATATTTTCTATTTCTTTAAAAAATCTTGTCATCCTATTTATGAAGAAAGTATTATTAAAAACTATAAAAATTTGTTTTTTCATAGTCGTTATTAATGAACAATTCCCAATGATAAATATCATCTATAAAAACAATGTTTTGGCTGAAAATGATTTAGTAATGATCCTCAAAAGGAATTTATTTCAGGAACTTTGAAAAATATTTTAAAAGTAAAGTTCAGATCTAATTTTCAATTAATCTACAGAAGATAAAATCATTATGGTTAAACGAATTCGCTTTAATTAGAATAAAATTCTTGAAAATGATAAGTTTCAAAAAAAATTATAAAAATTCAAATATGAAGATGAAATAAATGTCGCGAGTCCAATAAATTTGAAAAATTATTTCAAATTCTATTTTTGATAATAACATTAATTTTTAATGAATCGCAAGAAAATTTACTTTGACAGATTTTTGCACTTTAACTTTTCTGATCGCAAAAATAATCAAAATGAAGGAATTTCTTATGATCTTTATGATACTAAGTTTTGATTTTAATTTGAGACATTAAAATCTTAATAATATTTGTCATTTATATTGACAATAATTTAAAAAAAAATTCCCACCAAAATTCTGTGGATTTGCTTTGTTGAATGGATTTAAAAATTCTTCCCATGAAAGTTCTATTCTACTGTAATGATTGTACAAAAATGAATATGAATAGTGCATCGGATAAAATAGCATTATTGGTAGTAATGAGATCTTGTTAACAACAATTATAATCTTTCCATTAATCATTTCATTATTTAGAAAAAAAAAAACTCCCGATCAGCACAATTCAACGTCTCTATACTGAGACGTCTGCCAAGAGTATGGAGCTTATCAATAGCATTTGAGCATTTTTAAAAGTTCTACATTATTGACATATGAAAAATAAATTGTCAATAATAAAAAAATAGCTGTTAACTAGCTGCTTGATTCCAAATATATATTGTTCATTTAGCCTTACGTATAGACAATATTAAAACATGTATCGCTCGGGAAATTTACATTCAAACTTGTTATTCATCTAAATATATTTTTACAATGACTTAGTGCTCCTAAGAACAACCAAGAATCGGTTCTTTTCTTCTTACATTTTTTAATCACAAATATCTGAAAATAAGTTTATTTTTGGTATAAAACAAAGAAGCAGTCTTTCTTTACTCAACACATATGTTTTCTCTTCAAAGCATTGTCCATACACCAATCACGTTCAATTTACCTTATTAGTAATAATTTTAATTCTTACATTTCATCGTCCGGTGCTTTGTATTGCTGAATTCTGAAGAATCATTCAAGAATATAAGTGAAAAAGAAAAGAAACTTTTTTAATGTGTCAAAATGAATGTTTTTCAGTAAAATTTTCATATTTTCATCATCATGAGTACTTCATCGCACCTATTATAATTATATTGAATAGAAGATTCAGTGTTGAAAGGAAATAGCTTTCAATACGACACAAAAGCAATCTTTCTTTTTCATTCTGTTTGACGAGAGAAAAAAAATGTGTTTATAACCAATTCAAATGTATTAAAAATCAGTAAGCTTAAGCTATTGTCGAAATGAATTGTTGCATAAATAAAAGACAGCCAAACACGCGAGTAAATGTTATCAATCATAAGTTGTAAGAGATTTAAAACGGCAGATAAGTGTCAAAATGATTGTTGATGAACATTACACACTAAAGCAACCAATTTTCAATTTTTATTTCTCTTCTTTGCGGTCTTTGTACTGCTTTTCTTCTTCTTTTAACTCTTAGCTCTTTACAATATTATTTTATTTTTATAGAACAGGCAAAAGCGAAGCTCAAATGATCGCGTGAACGATATACAAAAGATATTACTCAAATCTTTCTTTTTATTTTCATTATTTGACAGCATTAACAGAAAAGATTCTTGAAGAAATCTTTTAACATTTGGGCTCGTGTCTACAACGATAAATGCGTTAATTTTTAATGAGACTTGACTTTCTGATTCGGCATTTTAGAGCCTATAATTAGAGTCAAAAATGTGTTAAGAGGTATTTAGGGTGCTGATTTTTTTAAGAGAATCAATTGAATTGAGCATGACTCATTACTGTTGATAAAAGGTTTGCTTTAGACTTATGCTGAATTTGTTTTGATAATTGGAGTAGCAAAGGTGTAAAACTTGTGGTATTTGATTTTAAACATCGCAATATTAGCAGAAGCGCAATTAAACAATTTAAATTGTTGAAATCATTAAAATTATGTTTTTTAATAAAGTTTGTCAACTTAAAGTTATTATTAGATTTTAATTAATTAAATACGCACGATGGAGTTCATATCGGATGTTATTACTTGATGGATTTGAAAATAATTCATTTGACTCTTAATAAAAATGTGGAATTGTTTTTTGGATTTGACTATAGTTAAGGTTTTAAACTAATAGGTTCAGCCTCGTATTTCTCTAACCCTGAATACCCTTAAAGATGCTTTCAAATAAAAAGATTCATAAATTTCTAGACAGTTGAATTCTTCATCAAATGCATAAAAGTTTGAATAAATCTCGTATCTGTTGATTGCGGTCAAAACAAAAATAGGAAGCCTCTAAACATCTTAAATACATAATATTTATAAAATTATCTATTATTCTTAACACATGAATGCATGTTGCTTGACAAATTATTAATTTATGTTAAACATTATAATTTTTCATAAAGGCACACACATTTAATAAATTGCTAAGGCTAGTAGTTCAAAAATTTACATTTTTCTCCGACAGTAGAAAGAAACGAAAGATCCGCGATATGGCCCATTAAAAATATTCAATTACAAAATATTTTATAGCTTGAAGAAGGTGAGAGAGCGAAAAAGAAACAAAAGTGTTAAAAGATATTTTTTTTTTAAGAAAAAAGAATAAAATATATAAAAATAAAGTCAGAAGATAAATAAGAAAAGAAAGAAAAAAAAATATGAAAAAAAAAGAAAAGATATATTTTATAAAAATGTGAAATACCAGTATCCAACATTCAGGTCTTGAATGATTTGTTAGCTTTGTTTCATACATAAATATTTTTGTTCTCTCACGAGACTCATGTAAAATTTATGATTTTAGTGCGATATTAATGACATAATAGAACTTACTAAGTTTTCGTCACTAGAAATTGTTGAAATTAAATTATTTTCGAGATATTACGTTCGAAAAACTTGATTTTGATTTTAACTTAATCTTAACGTTCTGATGGATTAAAAACAGAGGTTTTATCAAAAAATAGTGTAAAGTCTATTTACAAAAAAGGCCGTTCACTTATGACGTCCAGGGGGGGGGGGGGGTCAGCAAGAAAAGAACAATTCCTGGAAATCTATTGTTCTTTTATGAAAAATGACCGTTAAATTCGGACGTAATAAGTGAACGACCCCAAATATAAATTCTTTATATATAGGAACTAAGTTCAATTAAATTTAATTCTTCTATTGTTTAAAAAACAGTTTTAAAATTTCAAACAATCTTTAAAACGACAAAAAATTCTTTTGCGAGCAAGCTTTTGTAACAACAGCTGCATCCACTCATGTTTATGATTTTTTGAAACTTTAATACAATTTAGTAATTTTTTAAAAACTGAAAAAGCGTCGGAAGAAATTATTAAAATTATTGTAATTTTTTTCAAATTTATATAAATTGTTATTTGAGATGCACTACAATAAAGATTATAAATCCAAAATGATCCAAAATAGAGACAGTAATGAAATCTAATCTTTGTTTCTGCTCTTTAATAAAGAGAAACTACATTATCATATGCACTACCAGCAGTGGTTCTTTTGTTATAATTGAATATTACTTTAGACCAGTTATGGCCAACCTTCTTTGAGCCACAGTTCCATTTGATAGTATTTTATGGCACAATAATACTGTGAATTTACCCAAATATATATTTACTGAGACCAAAAGCTTCAAGTTAGAAAACCATGGCTTCTGAAGAACCTTTCTTTTACACTAGTGTCCCGTGGCACACAATCTGATCATCACTGCTTTAAACCTCTTCGTCCACAAATTCAGGATGATAAAATTAACTGACTCTCTACAAAAATAATATTCACAATTATTTACTCTTGCAACTTTCATAAATCCCAGTTGGAAAGCATTTTATTTCAGCTATTAATTTTGAAGGTTTTACAGCACAACATCGACATTCAAAAATAACGCAAATGAAGAAAATAGAGACAGGAAAATTACTGATGACAATTAAAAAGTCATTAGTTCTCGAAAATATTTTATTTTGGACACACCATATTTCGCACTCGAAAGCTGACAATTCTTTTCTTCTCTCACTCGACAGCTTTACTTTGAGACAAACACACAAAAAAAAATTATTATTTTTCATTTCCTTCTCCAAGTTATTTCAAGATCACGTCGTAACTTTTATTTTTATTTACATGAACATGATTGTTGTAGACAGAGAGTATGAAAGAGTTGAAATAACTTTACAGCACTTTTATTGGTTTTCAAAACGTCTAAATTATGGGCTGCAGCGAAAGGCATTAAAAAACAGTAGTAATATGTTTTTTTAAAACAGAAACTCCTTGGCGAAAAAAAAGAGAATTACTTCATGACATTTACATACATATTACATTGAACCGACAGCATCTTTCAGAAACAAATTACTTTGTACGTCAATGAAGGTGAGTGAAAAAGTCAATTAAAGACTATTTCTCCTTACCTCATAAATGTCTCCTGGAATGATATTCATTTGCCATAAGTTTTAAAGAATTATTAGTCGTAAGATACAGCAAGAAACAATTCTTTTTCTCACTTTTTAATTCATTTTAACGGCTAACGTGTGAGACATAACGACGGAAAAAAATCAACTCTTTAATATTAATAAAAATATGAATGGGGAGAAAGAAGACAACAAAATATATGTATGACATGTTGTCCTTGGGGAATGTGAAGAATTAATGAAATTGGATGATCTCCGCTTTTAATATTTAAATCTTTCTTTTATCTTTTAAGATTTTTTATGACTTTGTTCTATTTAGTTGAATTAATTTTTTGAATATTTTATTAAAAATTATGAAGACTTAGAAGGTGAATACAATGAACTGAGATTCGAGGGATATATTTACAAGATGAGCAATAACTCTGTTGAGGTTAGGAGGAATCGAACCTACGTCCTCACGTAAGAGTGCTTCAAATTTCTTGTCTGTAGTTTTATCACTCGTGTCGCAGAAGCCTAACCCTCGCAATGGCAGAATCACCTACATATGGCTCGATATCCTAGATTCCACTGTGATCATAAATCAAACATAGACCTTCATTTTATAAAAGCATTAGAAGAACTCTTTTAGTGGCTTTTCTGCATGTTGAGCCCTTATGATAAATTTGAACAGCTATTGACTGTATGATGATTTGAACAAACAAGTTTTATCATTAATTGACAACAAGTAAAGAATATTTAAAGAGTTTGCCAGAAATTTACTTTAAATTTATTAAAAAACATATTTTAAGTCTTTTAATAATTCGAATTGTTTAACTTAAAAAATACTAGAATTTTTTCTTGTCGAACTTAATCCATAATCCCAATCCTGTTTGAATTTTAATTATTAAGAAAACACCTTAGGCGCATAGATTTCTATCTCTTATCTTTTCATTAAAGATTAAAACCCCTGCTCAATCTACACATTAACGTAATTGTATCCCGGAAAAAATGACTAATAATATTTAAGGGATTTCAGGAATGGAAACAACTTGAGAAAAAAATTAACAAGATTTTTATTCAAAAAGCTTTCCTGTCTAAAAATAGGACATGTGATGTGATTCTTTACCAACTGTATGATGTACTCATGATGTAGCGTCATTAATGACAGATCATAATATTTACATTCAAATTTATAATTACAAGGTGTTATTTTTAGAATAAGAGGTGTAATAAAGCTAATGTGATTCATCACCACATACACGTATGCTCATTTTACGTCAAAAAAAATTGGAAGTAAACATAAAACAGTTAATAAGTAGTAGGCTGAGTAGTAATTTAATAGACAATGGTGGGACTACAAATATAAAGTTAAATTTAGATTGATTAAAATTATTGTAAAGCCAATCATGTATTAAGAATTATTATGAAGGATGTTCAGAATTCAAACTTCAGAATTAACGTTTTGAATATTCAATTCATACCTAATTTTAGAATTATCATTGAGAATTGATTTCTAATTAGTCAATTATACAATTGCCAAAATAAACATTAGTATTGCATAAATCTCTCAAAAAAATTTTATTAATTTATTCGCTATTGAAATTCATTGGCAAAATTTATGCTGTAAATGATGTCATAAATAGAATCATCATTATTTTCATTGCGTAGACGTTTCACTTCTTCGTCTATTGTTAAAAATGAATAAATTTGCAATTTTAAATTAGATGTTCTAAAATTAAACCTAATTATATCATAAACACTCAATCATTGCCATGCATACTATAGAATGTGATTTATCGTTATTAAGTTTCTTTAGCTCAAAATGATCATCTTTAACTTCATTTATTTAGGATGTTTTTAGTTCTGTTTTAATACATTCTATACCTTCTATGTTTTATGTCACTTCCAGAATTGTAATTGAAGAATTTTCAAACTGCAATTTTTGATTATATTGCTTTAGATTGTTTAAGTCCTAAATCTATTCTATTAATCGATCAATTGATTCCGTATGAAATAAGAAAAACTAAACTCTGAATAGCTTTATTTTGGATTAATTATCTTATTTCTTTCATAAATGATATGTTTGATTGGTTGAAAGTATATATCATTATATTATCAAACCACCCTTCCCTCCTCAACATCAATAAACATTTTATTACGTAATTCAGCAAGTCCAATCATTCTCCTTAAAACTTTACTCGATAAAAGTTTGACTTGCTGTCTTAAAAAGTCCAGAAGGTCAATTGACATTTAACAACTCTCATGCGTATTCCTTTAAATCTTAAATTTTTTCAGAAACTCTTTTCACTACAAACTTTACATTTTGTAGGTGTTTCCAATACATTATTCAGCTTAGAAAAATGCGTTTAAATTATTCATTAACAAAAAAAAAGTTCCATTTTATTCCGTAAACAATATTGAATCAATGACGTAATTGATGATGACAATAAAAGCATCGTTCTCGATTTATTTTTACTGTTTTAGGCAATTCTTTGAATTCACCCACCATCAATTTTTTCGTTTTCTTTGTTGTTTTTTATTTACAAAATTTTCCTCATTCTGTAGAAAAATGCCAAAGTTTTGTAAAAACAGAAAGTCAGAGAATATAGGGAAATACCTACAAAAGAAGAAATCAAAACACTTTTTTTTTCTTCGAACTTTGATTTGCTAATATAAACAAAATATTTTTCATTACCATGCTCGTGAAAATTCCTTATTTAAAAAAATAAGGAATGAGAGAATCATGCTACTAATAAACTATCCAGCTCACATGTTTACATTATTTCTATACAGAAGAGAAAGAAAAATATCTGATTTTTGCTATTTTTAAATACGGCAACGTTTCCATCCTAAAAATAGATCAATGAAGAATTCTTTGCAGTTGCCCACGATTTTTGGGTAGTGTTGTTTTTGACTTTAAAAAAAATTAAGTTACGTTATAATATCTCAAATGATTACGATGATTTGTTTTATTTCTTCTTCTGTAAATATACACACAAAAGAGATGGGAAAAAATCAGAAAAAATTTTCTGTCTTATTGAATCATTTGTTTAAGCTTCAAATTTGTTTATTTTTTTTATTGCCGGGAGTTGATGCCAAGTTCAATGCTGTTTAAATGCATAAACTATAATAATAGAAGTGCAAATCCTATACTTTGAGCTTATGATTAATAAGTTACATAAACTTAAAAATCAGCTTCCAACTTTAGACAAGTGAGCTTCAAACTGTTCTTTACTTTGTCTAGTTCACAATAGTAGCCAGTCTGTTACAGTGTAATCTTCGGTGATTCTTTAAAAACACACTACAAGTGCTCAGTTTTAGATGTTCTGCAACAAAGGATCATTAAAATTAAAGCAGAGCATTAAGTGTGTCACAAAGTATTTTACCTCAGTAAATCTGTAAATGAAGCAATCAATTTTGAATTCTATGAGATTGTAACATTAGATTTTCAAATTTCTGCAACCTAATTCCAAGATCATCTCCCGAAATTGATCATTAATCTCATGCAGTAAGGTGATTTCATCAAACAATAATCACACAGCATGTTGTTTTCCTCATTGCCCATTTCTGTGCAGAAATAAAAATTCACTTTTTCTATATTTAAATTTTTCGCGCTTTTTGTTTAAATGGATATATTTGAAAAGATGTACATGATATATTTATTTTGAGTAAATGATGACGGCTGTTTGAGGATTCTTTCTATATTTTTAGAAACATGTGAAATTTTCGTTTTTTTTTCTTTCATTATAATTTTTTATTACCTTTTCGGGTAATTCATTTGGATTGAAATGATTTTTCTGTTCATTACATAGAAACGACAGCTATGACGATAATGATGTATTTTCAATCAACACAGTTCTCTGAGAAATTGAGAGAATTTTCCTTGTTTGAGAATTAATAGGGAAATTTTTTTCAAGAGAGACTCAGAAATGTACGGCAACATGTTGCTTCGCGACGATGAAAAACATCGTAAAATATAGAATGAAATTTTTTCACAGCAAATTTTATGAAGCTCGCCTAGAAACGTAAATAAACTTTTGCATAAGATGCCTAATTATGGTATTCTCTAGGCACTAAGAAAATCACTACAGTGAAAAGCACCTCATTTGGTTCATTAATTAGAATTGTTTGCTTTAAGAATAAAAATTAATTATGTATGCAGTTCCTTACAACCTCATTTGAATATTTTGAGATACCGCAAAAATTTCCATTTATACTATATTAATAAAATTACATTATATTTCCATATCGTAATACAATCATCGTTCCACGCTAAAGACAACATCAACTTTGGCATTTCCTAATCTCTAGAGACGTTTTGAAAGACTTTTTAAGAGCTTTGACATTTGAAAATGCCTCAATCTAATTGATATTGAATAAAAATAATTCACATCAACATAAAATGCTTAAAATTTACTACAATTGAGGATGTATACAAGCACATGAATAATTTAGAATATTTTTATCAGTTCATACTACTATTTACGTCATGCAATTGAAGAAAAAATAATAAAAAGAAGAATTTCATTGACTTTTGGTTCCATGGCTTGTATCACACACACAAAGCTATGATTTTTCATGAATGAACTTTCGAGGGGTAGATGGATTTCCCCTAAGAATCACTCATAACAGATAATAAAGAAGCAAAAAAAAATTCATTCATAAAAATAAGGCATTGAGCTGAATGAATGAGATGATGCTATGAATGTAAGTGTGAAGGGGCAAAATCAACGCATGGCTATTACAGCTTGAGCTTTCAAATACCATTATAAGCTTAAAATAATTTTTGTACTTCTTGATTACGTAAAACAATATTTTTTTTCTAATTGATTTCTGATAACGCAGGCGCTATCTATACATGTACATATATATCCACAGTAAAAGTGAGCACATTTTTAAGGGAAAGCTTATAGAACAAACACAATTTTATGAATGTAGTAGACATACACATCCCTTTGTCTTTTAGTATTGGAACGAAAAAATTTATGAATGAAATGACGTCAGTAGAGTGAAAAAATATTTTTCTTTATCATTCCTCCATATAAGCATTTACAAATGCAACAACAATCTTTACATTAGGCACAAATTTCTTCTTAACATTGAATTTTATGAATGAAATTCTCGACATCCATCATTGTAGCATGAAGAAGTGGTGAAAAAAATCAATACTACTGAATTGATTACGAGCACATTTTTTGGGTGCCTTAATGCCTAAATACAGGTATTTGCTGGATTTCTTCGTTTTGAATTTCAAGGGATTCGAGCAATGCTATTTATGGATATTCCATAGAAAATCCTGGATTGCATGGATCACTGAGAAGAGTTGCTAAGATATTTTGCTGATTGTATGGAACAAAAGGCACATTATGATGTTGACAATGATTCTTTGGAATGTTAACACAAGCAAATAGAAGATATTGATTTATATAAGACCCCTAATACCTCAACCCTAAGCATTTCTCCACAAAACATATCATAAATGGCACAATGAAAATTCTTAAAAATGTTGCGAATTCCTACAAAAACCACATGTTTGTGTAAATGACTTGTAGAACGTGCAACAGCACAACTTTACCGTTGTTTTACAACTTCAAGGTTCCTCATGCAAATTTCATTATTAAGCAGGGCAAGAATAAATTAAATTGGCAAAAGAATCTTCTACATTAAAGAAAAACAGCCGTGGGTAGTCGATGCTTATCAAAAATATTCTATTGATTCATAATTTATTGCTTTTATGATGCATCATCAACCCCATCTTTATATTCTTTTTATTCCATATCTCAATAACACAACCTACTAATCCATGCCTTAATTTATTTATGATTTCTAAGGAACAAGAAATAACAAAATATCACTGTTATGAGTTTTCGCATCCTATTCTCGTTGTTTCCATCAACTACCCTTACTACTTAAAACTTTTTGAGCTGTTGCTTAGCAATTGGCAATTATATCGAGAAGGAAAGAGCTTTAAAAGGAAATAAGGTGAAATAGGCGTCTTGAGAAACAGTTTATGCACATTTGCTTGTTTCTATGACGGTTGAATTTGCATTGCTCATTTTTTGACATTTCATTGTGAACTTTGGCATTTAAAATGATGCCTGCTTTATCTGAAGGCGTTCTATGTAAGAAGAAAAAGACGATAAGTGAGCTTCAATTTCAATTTCTTCAGGATCTTATAGCTTTAAGCGATTTTCAGAAGTGAGAGGAATTATAGAAAAACACAAAAAGTTTTGACTAGCACTATTAATCAACAAATTTGCCATTTGAAGCTTTTCTCAGAAAAGCTTTAGGACGAAAAGACTTTAAAGACTCAATTTTTATTCTTTATAATTTTCAATGAGCAACTTCCGAAAAATTTGTCCTGCGTGTGGGTGTGCGCATTAAATTTTGTTGCTAATAAAAAGTTACTTCTTAAATATTGAGGCAGAACATTCAACAGTTGAATATCCTTAAATCGTTTAAAAAGCACTTTAAAAATCATATCAGAAAGGTTACACATAGCCTACAGGATATTCATTTTAAACGCCTTTACAGGACATACCGGCGAATTCAACATATCATATCCATCGTTGTACCACGCAGCACGTGTCTCCTTCCTACACACCACACACATTATACACAAAATCATCTTCTTTTTCATGTTCTAGCATATTTGCATAATTCAGAAAAATTATTTCAAACTTTTTCTTAATTTACATCCTTCCAAGAAGAACAAAACCGAATCTTAATGAATAATTATCAGCATTCCATTTTAATTATAAATATTTTTACATGTTCATTTCTGTAAGCAGAACATATGTAATTAAATATTGATTATTTTTTCATTCTTATAGAAATTTTTGTGTTTTTATGAATGAATTTGAATGGCCTTAACATTGGCGTACGCTCAATAATGAACACATTTTGCGCATGTCCAGTACTTTTTGGATGATTTTTCACTTTTTTTCAAAAACAAGCCAAGCTTCATTCAGCCATTGTCAAGGTTCATTTAGCGTCATGTATGAGAAAAAAAAAGTTTTAAATGTCACCATGCATGATGATAACGAAGGTTCTAATATCGATTAGTTTTTTTTTTCATTTTGTATCTCCTGTTGAACATAATTCAAAGTTTTATTTCCCTTTCATGACGCGCGACATTCTCTTCTTTTCATGTCTACGTCAAATTGATAAACAATTACTAATCTATTTGAATTTATTTCATGTATGACTTTTTATAGCCGCGTTACATTACGCGTATGAATGAGTAAGTAGTATAAAAAAATCTACGTAATTACTCAAGATAAAAATAATGCTTGACATACTGATCTACGAAAGCAGAAACGATTAGAGTCATAAGTGTAAAAATAGCTGCCGAAATTCCATCAAAATGTTTATTCGATTATTTCTCAATGTTTATATTGCAATAATACCGCGTGTAAATGTTGTTGGACGTGATCTAAAAAGGAACTTTTATATGCCACTTGAGAATCTAATTGACCTGTCATCGAGGTTCTATTTATGAAAATAAATAAATACTGAACCGCAAACTGGACTTATTTTTAGACTATTTTTTTCATGACTTTTGTTCAAGCGGACTTGATGTAATATTACTGAAATAAAATTAATTAGATTTGAACGAAACAAAGTAGATTAATAAAATGCAGTATGAGCTGAACAGCAAGGAAGAAAAAATCATATCAGAGGAAAGAAATTTTTTAATGAAACAAAAAAAAAACATTTTTCATTTTCTTTGTGCGGAGCGTTCTGCTTTCCTGTTAGACGCTTCACTGATATGCAAATTTCAAAAAAGAACACTTGTTGAAATCATAAGTTTACTTTCTTCCTTTGATGAATCTCTCGCTCTAATCATGTTTGTTGTATTTTGAATTGTTGAATTGAATTAGTTAAATTATTGAAATTTAAGATTTATAAGCCATTGGTGAAGATTTTTATTAAGAACATATTGAAACAAAATATGTGAAAATAAAACAATTTTTAAAATTAATTTCTTAAGAATTTTTGGATACTATTGGATGAACTCTTGTAATATTACGTTAGAGTTTTAAATCTTGATTCAAAATTTATAATCAAATGTGTATCAGTACTTCCTCAATAATTTAAATCAAGAGCTAGAAGAAGGATAGAATTGAGTTCAAGTTTAATTTCGTGTGATGCGAAAATTAGAGAAAATATCCATCTAAAGCAGTGTTGTCCAAACTGTGTGCCGTTACACATAATGATTTTTTAAGAAAAATTTATAGATGTGCCGTGAAAAAATATCTAAAGTTAAAGTGTGCCATGGCTGAAAACTATAGTCTTTAGTCAAATAAAGTAGCATCACACCAGTAGACGGTTTTTAGTAAAACCCGAGACACAGAAATAATTTATTTGTATTCTAAGTGGTAGTAAATTGATTTTTGATTCTACAATAGTACATCTAGAAACTAGCACCAGTCTCAGGAGCAATAGAAGCCTATTAAAGTGGTTTTTGAATTTAAAAATGTCGTTAGGGTTGTTGACAGAAATCTGTTAACTTCCAAGACTTGGTGTTTAATAAAAAAAAATCATTTAAAATTCCATCCATCTCAAATATTCACAAACTTTTCTGATGAACATTAATCGATGTATTAAAAATCTTTAGATCCAACTGCATGACAAATATCACCTTAAAATTGAACTTTACAAAAAAAAGTTACGATCTGTAAGAGATTTTTTCTCGTTAACGTGTTGACATCATCGTCACTATAAACTTCAGCTTCACATCGAAAATAGACTGAAATTGATTATACATGACCTAATGCTTCAGACGATTATCGTGAAAAAATAACATCGTTCACAAGAAATAAATTCTTAATAAAAATCCAAAAGTTTATTTTTGGCAAAAAAAGAAGCTTTTACACGACTATAAATGGCAAAAACTCTTGAGTTCTATTTCCATTACATCGAATAGGAAGTAAAACGTATTTTCATGATTATATTTTTATCAATGAAATTAAAACCTTTCCATTCTACGCAGCGAATAAAAATAGCAAAAAGTACTTGTGCTTACGTTCACGGAAATTACATGCCAATTTGTGTAAACATAATTAAAGTCTATTAAAAAATTTGCCATTACTTCAAACATACACCGAAACAACGCGAGGAGCAGAAAGAAAAATCATTTGAGAATTCCGTACGTCATCAGTAAAGCGTACCGGCAATTGTAGAATAAAATTAAAATCTATCTATTAATAGGAATGTGATCATACAGTCGGTTTGCATCTTCTTTCCACATTTTTCTACACTCAATTTTTCCCGCTTTCACGATATCAGTTAAGATACGAAATATAAATAGTAACATTCATCTTCCTTTACACCGGCCCGTCTTTTTTCGTCGTTTGACGTAAACTTTTCCTCTCTTTTCCACAAACACGCTATGATGCTTTCTTTTGTTTCATTGCTAAATTTGAACGTGTACAGATATATCACCATATTTAGAAACAAGCGAAATGCGTACAATATCGTCATTCTCATATTCAATCATACAGCACAACCACCTGATGTTTTATTTTAAAGTTTCGTGGAAGACACATGAGATGTTTGTCTCAAATTTAGCATCACATTATTTATTATTGTAAGGAGCATACATACATGCATGAAATGTGCTTTTTACTGTGCGTGCTTAAACACAATGACATCATTTAAGAAGCAAAAATACATCCTAGACAGCAACAATAGCATGTCACATGCAATCTCAAATAAAAATAAAGGAATTTTTCTTCTTTCTTTTCAAACAACATCTAATTGAATGACAAATATTGATGACGCTATTTATACACCGAATCATTTAATGAAATTGGTTTCTGCATGTATTCTACTTTTAGATGTTATCAAAATGATAAAGTTATTGTATTAACGTCATCGGCTCTCCATGAGCTCTGTGAGTACTAAAACCACTATCATGTGATTCCATTCGATGGAAAATGTGAAAAAATTCTCAAAATAATCGTCGAACGTTGATTATATGTCAATTGATATTTCCACATGAAATGAATGACGAATGTTGGATTTAATGACTTTTCAATTTTTCATTAATAAAAAAAATTATGTATTTGATTAGCTTAATTGTTGATAAGGCTGGAACTAATGTGTTAGGTAAATTTGTTTATAAGAACTAAGGTTGTCAATTGCATTCGATTGCTATAATAATGTGTGAAGGGCCCAGCCTTTCAGCTGGAGGCACTGCGATTCAATTTGTAAAGAATACTCGAGATCTCACAACTAGCAATTTTTTTGCATATTTATAAACCAGAGTCCGATAAGATACCTAATAGGAATTCACATTAAGTGCTCGAGCGTCCGTTAACCCCCTTCCAACTAACCTTCTTGCTCACATTTTGAGAATCTTCCTTTAATGTCACTGCAGCACCTCACAGTGCTAAAATTTGTCAGTCTTAAAAATATCAGCGGATATAAAAAGTAATGTCAACATAATTTATGTAGACACTTTTATTTACGTTGAGTTATGATTAATGCTTTAGCAACTCTTTCTAAATTTGTGAAGATATATATTTTTGAAATTCCCATGGCACATCCAAATGTGTTTTACAACTTCCAAATTTAAAATTTCCCTTAAGTACAAGTAAGGTTCTTATTTATATCAGCACTTTATTTCTGTAAATAATTTTACATCGCGGTATGCAAAAATAAAAAAAAAAGTGTCAGTCAAGAAAGTCCCTGCTGGTTATCAATCCCACGTTTTCTAAATACAGAAGCTTGCCACTTCCTATGGGGCATTTTACTGGGTTTATTTTAGCATTAAACATGCCGCCAAATAAATGATTTAAAAATTTACCGAATATAATATCCATTAATGCAACTTTTCTTCTTACTAGAATGATTTTTTTCTATTGAATGTCAGTAATCGACCCCTTGTTTATTTTCTATGAAAGCATATGAAGAATGGAAAATGTCTATGATTTCCTCGTAGCCTGTTACTTTGAAATATTTTAGAAATAAAATTTCGACTCCCATTTTTGATCGAATTCCAGCAGTGGAACCTATAGGCTGACTCCTATGTTATATATGTCAATGCACGATAATTTTCACGGGACCCTCCAAAATATATCATTTTTAATAATTTTCAAAAAAACAAAGTGATGTGTTTTAAATGTTATGCAATTCCTAGTTTATAGAACTTAGTAAATTTAGTGACTTTCATGTTTAAATATAAGACTATAAGCTGATGTTCAGACATGGACACTTCATAACATCACAGGCAACAAAAATAATAAAAGGTCCGTCTTGGATCCTTAAAAGGCTCTTTTTAATTTCTTCTATTCACATCAAATGGAAGCTACTTGGTGGAGCCTTTGTTTAGCCAAACTTCAGCATAAACTTTGTTTTAAACAATTAAGGGTAAACATGAGTCACACATCCAAAATGAGAAGTTATGTTTGCAACAAGAAAGAAAAAGGATTTAATCCACAAAAGTAATCAACCAAATATTAATTTTTAAGCCACATTAAAGTCATCTTTCAATTTAAGAATCAGCAAAACTCAAAATCACAGTTCCATAAAGTCATAAAAATTCCAATAGCATGAAAATTCTCTGTAATTAATATACTTTGACACAAGGACTGACATTTGAGCCCTAATGTTATTTTTCATTTAAAAAAAACCCTAAAAATAGAATATTCATACTCACTCGTAAGACTCACATGTTACAGCATGAATATAATATTTTTTTACATCTCAATAATCATAATAAATAACAATAAAAATGAATATAATAATTTTCTTTAACATGTTCGACTGTAATTATGACATCTTAACAAGGACACAACTGGGAACTGAGTAGCGAGAATGTATGGTGTGAATAAAATGAAAGATATGTATAGAACTTGTTGCTTATAAAAGCCATTTGTCGACTCGACTGAGAAAATTGCTCAGTTTTATGTGAAGTAAATACACATAATGAGATAAAATTCTTCTTATTTTAAGAAAAATAGTTTTTCACAATTTTTCTTTTAAAGATTTCATCGCGTCACGCCAAAATGAGATTCATTCATCTTATTTTGATGTATGCATATGTACTATTTATATGCAATATAAAAAAAAAAATATTGTTGCGCTATAAACTCACATATGAGTGCCTTTAATTAAAATCACAACGTTACTTCTGCCACTTAATTGTCTCGCTTAATTGTTGCTATAATGTGGATAAAGTTGCCATGGTGATTTCACATAACAGAAATTAATTTCTTTATACCTCAGTGACAAAAATGTGTTATTTATTTTATGATTTAAAAATGCCACACTAAGATATGAGAATAAATGTTGTCATATAGCGAAAAATTACAGTCGTTTTGTCAAAATAAATAAAAATTATTGAAGTCATTTTTATACATTCGTGAAATAGATTATGGGCAATGATTCGATACACTACCTGTCACAGAATACTCTCTCACTCATTTTCTCATCTTTTGTCAAGTCTACGAGCAGAAAATAAACAACAGGAAAATGTATGGCACCTGACAGTTGAATGTTTTGTCACTAAACATTTATCTGTTGTACTTTGTTTCACAAAAGACAATTTTTAAATATTTTTTTTGTAATTTCTGTTCTGTTTTTACCAGTTTTTGCCGCAAATGAAAAATATCAAGTCGTCCAACCTCTGATCTGCAACATTTCACTTTATATTTCTCGTGCGATGACAAAACAAAAAAAAATTAAAATCATCTTCACGATTAATAAGGATGGCTTAAGTGCATTTTTTGTTCAGTGGACAGAAAATTACGTTTGAGGTGTTCATTTAAATTTTAAAAAAAATCTTAAACAGATTGAAAATTAGTCCTCAAAGGGTTGAGTGGATGGAAGAAAACGATCGGGATGTGGCTTATATGGATTATGGCTCTGAATTTTTTTTGCACCAGTTTAGATCCCCAAGAACACTATTCATGAACTGTTAAAAAACATACTTTGACGTACATTGTGCATTCTTAACTTTCGATAAACTTAAATAAGGTTAAGAAAAACTTCTATCAGAGGAAAAGTTGCCTTCCAAACTCTATGAGGTTCCAAACTGCGCCTGCTTTCCGAAAACTCGATAAAAATGTTAAAATCCTATAAATGTTTTTTAATCTCTACTTAATCGACTTTATCTTTAAACCCTTTATGATTCTACAGCAATTTAAGCCAGTTCAGAATCCTATCCTAGTACGAAATATAGAACCTAGCAATATGGAATGCAATTAAAGGTTGCCATCAAGTCACTAGTTCGTTCTATTTATTAACTTACCAAATATGAACTTCAAACTCTACACAACCTCTAAATGGTTTCCAATGGAAGCCCTAAAATCACTTTGTGAGCCTTTTATTACCAAATTTAAATTTAGTCCCCAAAAATACTCAGACAGACTGTCAAAATCAGCAACATAATAAAACCTGACATTGTAGATGAAAATGTACATAAAAATAGGAAGATTTTGTCTCTTCTCACATCATATCATTTTTATACAATTTATTAATTTTCTTTCTTTTTTTTCGAGTAGCATCAGCACATAAATTTTACAGAATATGAAAATTCTTTTGGCTCATTCTCTTTCTCATTTTACCTCACACTCCTCTCGCGCAATGACATAATAATTTTTAATTTAATGTCATTCTGCTAATGAAATTTCAGACTCTCAGTCACATATCCATTTTCACTTCTAAATGCTTTTCATATATTTTTTTTTAATTCTAAAAATATTTCAAAATAATTTCTGTGTGTTTTTGTCGAGAGAAAAAAAAATGCTATATAATATATATGTGTAGATCTATAGCTACACATTTTTATTTGAATAAAAAAAATCTTTTCTTGTTTTGAAAATAAAATAATAATACAAGAGGAAAAACTTTTTTCTTTTCACAAGAAAACAAGGAAAAGAAGGTATTAATTGATGCCGAGAGATATCCAACGGTGTGTAATTTTTTATGAGATTATATGCCAGTCTAATTTTTTAAATAAAATGCTACTATTTTTTTCGTAACATGACGACTAAACATCACGCCGGTAGCACAAACATATTTTCCATAGGATGAAAATGTACATTAAATTGATAAATCATAGTGTTTTCGTTATTTTTATTGCCAGTCATGATAGGTGTCGTGTTTTGGGTTTGGTATTGGGAACGCATTTTTGTTGGGAAATCATTCATTCTTAATGAGTTTGAATCTGTTTTAATTATTATTTTAAAACAATTTTCAGTGATTCATTAGATATATAAAGATTTTTAAACAGAGTTGATACTCAAGATACAGCTATGATCAATCAATCGAGATTTAACTTTGTCATGTGATTTAGCTACAAATTGAGAAATATCTATGGTTCAAATCTTTAGAATGTTGTGATTCTATGAATATTATTTGTTGGTCAAAGGCAATTTTACAACAGTTGTAGCAAGTATGAACTGAAAATGTAAAGACCCTCTTAAAAGCTTTGTCAATTGTTGAGAATTTCTAGTTTAGAAGGTTGACCAAATTATCAGCGCTTGCTCCTTTCAACATAATTGCCTAAGACAGATTCATGGGGAGCAAGAGTTAAAATCGAGGCTAGGAGGTTTAAGTGAGTCTGGACCCTCTTTCTTTTCTGAATGATATTCTTGGTTAAAAGTAGATAACAGCTGCTGAAGATTAACCACAAATTCTTAGTAACATAGATACAAGTTATAAGCAACTTTGTTTTTAAGGTATGATCAGTAATAAAATTCTTCAAAAACACGATCAAAATGAACAATTTTCTCAATTAAAAAATTCAGTATAAAATGATAATATAATCTCAGCTGAAAAAAAAATAAATTCTTTTATTTCGAAATAGCTATCATCATCATTATTTACGAAAAAAAAAAAAAAATATTCTGTATTTATGAAGAAATTTAATTCGTACGACACTAGACACAAACGAAATAAAAAATCAGCTGCTTAATAAATCACAAAGTGCCACGACTCATCGCTTTTAAGTGAATTCCATCTTAATTAAATTAACAAGGAAACCAGAAATTATGACATGTTAGGAATAGAAAAAAAAAACCAAAAATAATTTATTAAATTTTATGGAGCCAACGTGGAATGGTAAACAGTTGATGAAAATTTGTCAGTGTTCATTTGTTCTTAAATTCATTTAAGCATACACATTCAGTCTAAATTTAGCGACAAAATGTGTCGAAGAAGAAGGAGGTATTGTAAACCTGTCAAAGCTGTTGACTTTTTGAACTCAGCGACAAATTTTTTCGTTGAAATTGTTATTGCTTAGACTTCAAAACTAGAGCATTTCCTAAATTTGATTTTTGGAGCAGACAAAAATTTTGTTTTGCTGTTTTTATTTTGTGTCTGTGCATATTTTGATTCGTGAATGTCCCTATCCCGAGCGGCACAAGGTGGAGGGTGGTCTCCATATGGAATCCATATGAAAGCCACCTCCACTATGTGGGAAGTAAATGGAGGGTTATTTTTTCATCCTTCATATTGATTCCATTTGGATTCCATATGAACTCCGCTTTTTCTTAAATCAAATACCGAAAAACTCGTGCTTTTGAATTTTTAAAAGACAGAGGTCAGATCTTACTGTAATGGATTGAAATATTGTCGAAAAGCTTTACTGAATCATATTGCTTCATTTCAAGCTTTAAAAAAGCAAAAAAGGATAATTTTTTGTGATTTTGTATGAAATTACATACTTCACAAGCGCATGCAGAAATCACTATTATATGGGGTCGTTTAATTTGTATGAAAATTTTTAATAATTTCTTATGTTTCTCACGCGTGTGATCGAGACTTAGAAATTGCTGTGGTTGCGACTTAATTAAATTAAGTTGTAAATTTTTCAATAGTGTTAGTGTACTTTAATTAAGTCCACTAATACAGCTACAAACCTTGATATAAAAATTGCGAAACATAGAAAAACACGTGGAAAATCGTACCAAAAATCCTTTGAAAAATACTTCCATTAAACCTCCGTTTGACTACCACAAATGGATCCTCCATCCTCCATCAAAACCTCTCAAATGACTTCCATTTGGTGTTAATAAATGCACGTCCCACGGAGGATTTTCGGAGCTTTGGCTCCGTCAAAGTTCCATGATAGTAAGGTTTTCGGAAGATTTTCAAATGGAGGGTGGAACATGGAGGCTCCGTATAGCTTCCATATGGAAGGCAAATGGAGCCTTTGTGCCGCTCGGGTATCATGTATCCTAGCAAATATTACTGTTTACCATCCTTTTTTTTGGATATTTTCATGAAATTATTGATTTTTTTTAAAGAGATCTACGCTAATAGTTAATAGCTAATAGCATAGTTACTTTCTCTAATGACGTCCATGATTCAATTAGTAGGGAGTCTAAGGCGTAATGAATCTCATTAAAAAAATTAATTGAATATTCTAGAATTTGAAAAATATTTTCATCTCCAGAAATTTCCAAAAGTGATTTTTCCCCTGAAATGGTTCAAAAAAGTTTTGGAAATTTTCTGCAAAAGCTTATTTGCTATGACAATTTCCTGCCTTAAAATTATTTAAATTTTTCGTTTGACAATTTCAGGGAAAAAGTAATTTTCTAGAACTTACTAAATAACTTCAAAGGAAAATAGGAAGGTTATAGCATCAATCACAAAAAAAAAATCATACATTGCCTATGAATGATAATAATTCACATGCTTTTGATGTTTTGAAACTTACAGATACCTAGTATTCATTTATTTAAGGTTCAAACACTGAATTGACACGCGACGAAAAATGAGATTTTTCAGGCCCACTCCTTTCTACCTTATCACAATATTTTCTTGGAATTTAAATACAATATCACATAGCTTTAGAACTAGAATTATTTTACTTTTTAATGATGATTGTAACCTGAGCGACATACACAAAACGCAAAGTTGATTTCCAGATTCCTTCCTGGAGGAGTCTTTGAAGGCAACAGTAGGATCTAATCCAAATGCTTTTTAGACGTTTCATAAATTTCAATTGATTCCACTAGTTGAAAGTCAATTGATATTTAAACAAAAAGGAATTTCTATATTCATTCAAAAAACCAATTTTTGAGATAAGCAAGGGGGGGGGGGGGGGGGGTGGTTATGTAAATTCTAATATTTTGATAAACATCATTAAATAGTTTTTTGCAACGAAAAATCTATAAAAGCTGTTAATACTGTGCCTAAAGTCTGCAGTTTGAACAGAGTTATTTACTTCATTCATGTTTGGATGGTAAATGGCATTTTCTCATTCATAAACCTTTGCATCAAGGTCATGCATTTTATCGTTCATAATACAATTTCTCATGCATCTTAGATAAGTTCACTCTCAATTCAAGCACAAATAATGCTTTCAAAAGCTTATCAAATATTTTTTAATTCCCTTGATATGTTGAATCCCCCACCCTCCGTACCAAGTTCATTGAAAAATAAATTCCTTTCTCTAAGTTAAAGTTATTTGATCTATTTGACAAAAAAATGCTTAAAACTTAATTATTCAGAAAAAATTCTCATATTTTAAAATTAGTAACTTTACCTTTTTTTCTTTGTAAGATATTTCATTAATTGTTCCGTTGAGAGAAATTAAAGATTTTTTTCTTTCGTAAAATTAATCATCACATAGAGCGAAGCCATCATCATTATCACAAAGTCGTATCATTCAATAATAATAATTTTCTGTAAAAGCCGTTTCTATTTTTTTTTTTCGGTCCAACATCATAAGAAACCCGCTCGTAAGCACACCTTAAGCGAAAGCAAAAAAAAAATTGAAAAACAAAAAAGATTCGAGTATGAAAAGTGTGTGTACATTCTCGTCTTTATTCTTCTCATCGGAAGGGAATTTTCAGGAAAATTTTGTACTGAATAAAATTTCATGGCAATAAAAATGAGAAAATCAAATCATCATCATCGAATAATTAATAAATTTGCTATAAAAATTGCATTTGAAAAACATGTGTTGCGGCATCGCTGTCCGTTCACGTTGGAAATTAGAATATAAAAAATAACTATATATTTAAAATGCATAATAAACTTTTCTTCTCTATAAAATATATTTAAATATTTCACTAATACTCTCGGTTTGTGTGACTATAGCTTATACATGTAACCGTACCTCTTTTTTTTCTCATTATGAAGCAACAGTTCTCTTCTCTTCAACAAAAAACCGATATGTGTATCGCGTGCCAAAACTCTAATGACGTCACATGAACATTTCATTTGATGATCTCCTTTTCTGAGAAGGAAAAAAATCTCTTTGCATAGTCGTCGTTGTTGTTTTTTTGTTGGAGCTGCTTGTAAATGTGTAAAAAATTTATTTCTTATTTTTTTCTCCCCGCAACATTCATTCATGAAAAAATTTCAATTCTCTCAATTTACGGTTGCTCACACATACAATGATAAGTTCCATTTAATTGCGTAAAAGATTCTCTCATCGATTTTTCTTCTCAGCACAAGCTCATTTTACTACGAGACTGAATGAGGAACGATGAAGAAAAAAAAGTGGGGAAACGTGTACATCGATTGGTTATTTTACTTTTCAACACACACTTGCAAGTCATTTCATTCATAAAAATCTATAGCTTGCTTTCCTTCCCGCTTTAGTTGTATTTCAGTATTTGAAACGTTTGGATTGAGAAAAAAAGTTTAGCGCCTCAATGCGGTGTAGTATTTTCATACAAGAACACTGAATTTTTTTCTTAATTTAAGTAGAAAAATAATTTGCGTGAATATTTTATTTACGCGTGTAGTTAATACGGGAAATAATAAATATTTAAGAGTGAATTTATATCACACTTAAGTCAGTTTATATTATCATAATAAATTCAAGAAGAAACTGGACGAAAAATAAAAAAAAAGCCGAGTGAAAAAAATAAATAAAATCATTAAGTCGGTGTAAATGTGAACAATAAATTGATTTTTATGGAAGAAGTTAGAGAATCTTAACTCCCGTGTGCTCATCATACATTATCAATGAACGATATCTGACCATTGTAGGCGGATTAATAGAAGAAAAATCATAAATCCTTGTTGTGAAATCTTTTCAATCATAAAGTCTTGAGTATTTACACAATTTCATTCATTGTGTAACGACAAAAGCAAGAAACAAGTTTCTTTAGTGCTATTTTGCATAAAAAGAGTTTTTTTATGAATGAATTTTTTTTGGTGTGTGCGCGTAGGTGGCAGTGAACCTACTAAAATACCCCCCAATTTGTAAAAAAAAATACTTCGGAGTGAGAAAAAAAGAGAAAAAAATCAATTTTCCATTCAACAAATATTAATTCATACAGACATACGGTGTCTCTTAAGATACTCAAAGTGTGTGCAAAATAATAATAAAAATATATATATTTTTTGGGAGTTTCTACAACTTCCAAAAACAGAACAAGACAAGAAAAATATTTAAAAAAATTCATCCGTGTGAGTCTCTCTTGTTAGAGATTTTCAAAATATTTCAGTGCAAAGTGAAGGTAAATATTATGAGTGATTCATTTATTATAAATATTCGTAAATTATTCACCGGCGGAGAAAAACTAAAAATAGCGAAAAAAATTAAATTTGCAATTTTTCCAACAAAAAAAGAATTTATTTTTCTACGTAAAATAAACAGAAGAAAATTAACATTAATTAATAAGAAGCATTGCCTCAATGATTTACATCACTTTTTGGGCCATTATTATTCGTATTTATTTTGTAAATAAAATTGCGCAGAAATTAAATCGTTTATTATGATGAAGTCATGTAAGAGAATTTTCTCCAATTCCAAAATAGAAAAAACAGTTCAGTAAAAGCCGTAAATCAATCCATACAGCTGAGTGAGAAAAAATATATTTGTATGTGCATATTCATAAAATATATCTTCACAAGATAAATATTAAGTATTATTTAAAGAAAAGAAAAGAAGGAATCTCACTAGAGATTACTTAATTACTTTTCATGATGTCGCTTAATGTTTCACATCAGTTGTTGTTTCAAAGATGAAATGAATATTTTTAGAGCTCTTATATGTCCCGAAACAAGTGTAAGAAATATAATATTGCTAGGTTTGCCAATAGAAAATTGCAGTTTTGATTATTTTGTGGTTTTTTCGATGATTCAATCTTATTTTGGATACAAATGTTATGTAAAATATTCTGTTGTTTAGATTATGCTGGTGATTTCTTATTTCTTCTACAATATGCACTAAACTAGTCAATGATTATCTCAATATACCTTAATAACTATTATACATCAAACAGAATCAACGAAATCCTTCTTTAACTATTTAACAGTCTTTAGAAATAGTTTAAAAAATGAAAAATAAAATTTCCAGTGCTTCTCAACCTCTTTAATCTGATACCATCCACCAAAAGAATTCAAAATGACTCAGAATTCCATCACTTAATCATCAATTCAATCAACTCCCTAAAAAATTCCAAAACACCTTCAAAACTCGCTCAAAAAAAAAATCACATCAACGCTCACCAAAATTCCCTTGGCACTCCCTGAAAAAAAAAAGTATGAGAGACAAGAAAGAAAGTCATTGCAAAGTGCGAATAAAATTTCGAGAGCAATTAGACATGTCGTTCGCTTTTAAAATCACACTTATTTCTTTATTGTCTGAGTAATTATTCAAATTCTTTTGGGATTCTTTTACACAAGCATAAATATACAGCACAAGTATCAATGAGATGATGATAATAATAATAAAAATAAAAAGAATGAAAAATTAAGGAAAAAGTTTTGAGAAGCGCAGTAGTGAAAAGGAAATGAGAGAAGAGAAAGCGAATGAAGGATAAATATGACGTCAGAGAAGGGCATAGGAATGAGAGTCATTATCAAGGTTATACGTCCTCTCATCCCTTTTTTTTGCCTGCTATAGCCGACTCAATGCTCTATCGTTGCGAGGCGATGATGTAGCGGGAGCAGATTTTTATTTCCATTTTTAGAAACAAGCAAAAATATTTAACAGGGGAAATTCTCACATATCCTTTGCAGCATCATCATCATCATCATTATCATTCGATAGAAAACAAAAAGTAGCAACCAAAGTGCGCTTTCATTCCGAAGCTTCGCTCACTTTTGCAAGTCAAAAATTTCTTGAATGAAATCTTTTTGACGCTTGCGCACTTCCTGCATTGTTCAGAAAATCATTGATGATTTCTTTTTTTTCTTATGTTGTCTAGAAATATACATAGAATCAAAATAATATGAAGAAAAAAAAATCTACTTCGTATGTTCCCACTTGTTGCTCTTCGTTCGGCTTTATCTCTTGTTATCCCATTTCTATATTCACAAAAACCTGCTGTTGCTACCCATGCTATCCCATTTTAAAACTCGAAAATATACCGATGAGGGAAAAATAATGTCCTTAAGATATGTGAAGTTTAAGAGAATATAAAAAAAAATGCCAGGAAAGCGGCATCGACCTTTCCCCTCAAAACTTTTTATCCTTCCTCGAAGATATTATAAAGTAAATGAAATGAATTCCATGTCTTTATGAACCAGAAAAATGGCATCGCATGAAGAATCTTACTTGCTTATTTTTTTTCCTTGATGAACACGGTTGCTCTCCTGCTATCCGTATAAGTCGTGGGCGAACAAGAAGAAGAAAAAAGCATTTTTCGCCATGTTGGAAAACTCTCTCGAATTGCTTGTGGGAGCTTCGTTTTCTTTTCTATCTCTACTTTCACTTGATGACAAAAAAGTAAATCTGCTTCTGTTTTTAGTCAATTAGATAACTGCTGCTTCGACAACATATACTTTTTCCAAACTAAACTTATTAATTATTTTTATTGGAAGATTATATCAATACAAAAAAAAAAGTTTCATCCCTTCTTATTTTTCCAATCAAACTTGTTATTAATCTTCCATATATAGCTAGTTTAGTGTATTATTAGTGCTCAAGACAATCCTAATTAAAATAAAGTTCTGTGAAAAAATTAAAAAAATAAAAACAAATTATTCAGGAAGTTGTCGATTTTTTTTATAATTCGCGGAATCAAATACAAAGACATCAACAACGAAAAAATAAAAAATAAAAAAAAAATTTGTGGACGATCGCTGAGTCAATATTTTTAATATTACAACCATCTTGTTGAGCTTTATATGGTTGATAGTCATTAAATTAAACTATCAAGCGTCATTCAAAAGGAACAATGTTAAGTGATCTTGATGAAATTAAGGCTTTATATATGTGTTATTCCATCTCCAGGAATCCAATCAGATTCCTAATCATTGATTGGACGAAAAGAGCGTTTTGCATACAATTTTGGGTTGTGGATATGTCCAAATTAAGAAGTACCTTTAAAAGTCACAAAAAAAGAGCCAGCTTAATTGTATGACGAGAAGAAAAGTATGAGTTGAGAAAAGAAACTTTATTTAAGTGATGTTTCCGAATTAGGAAGTGGAAATAAAAAAAAAATTAAAGACGAAAGACAACCTATCGATTATACATTTTGGTATCTCCAAACTTCTTTTAAAATAATATTTGTGGGCGTATGGCGTCTTTGAGTTTTAATAGTATAATAATTTTTTGTTTAAAAAAATAACAGCTAAACAAAAGAGCCAGAAAACACCTCTCTTTCATCTACTTCCAAAGATATTGTTTGTACATTTCTATTATATTTTCATTACTGTGAGAAGTGAAAGATCTCGGCCCCTTTTAATGAGATTCATAAATGAATGAAACTAATCACTATACAAATTAGAAAAGTCAATAAATTTATTTTTCAATTAGCATATCTCTCAAGAATAGGTCTTTATTTTTTGTCGGTAAGCGATCCCATCATCACGTTCTCATTGTGTCTTATCATCACACAGGAAACATGCTATATGGTAGCTTAATTAACCACGAGAAAAATCTGTTAATTGATGTATTATGTTAACAAGCATTAAGTCGTCACTAGTTTAACTCTCTACAGATTTCCATGGTATAGTGGCTTAGCCATATGATTTTATTTTTAGCAATATTGAGCTTAACATGTAGAATATCTACAAGAAATTTGATAAATTTAAAAAGTTTACAATAAAAATTTCAAAATTAATTTTTCAAATAATCACAAAAAAGACAGCATTCCAAAAGTCAGCGTTAGACATTCACTAAACCAATAATCTTAAGCAAAATGCATTCAATCAAGCTATATAAATTATAAATGCATACCATATTATACGTGACCATATGTTGCATTTAAACTATAGATTGTTCATTAATACCCAATGTATTACATCACTGACACATTGCGTAAAATATCCGATTCTTAATTTGTAATTCGATAACCAATTTTTTTATATCATCGACATCATCATCATCATGCTCCTCTCTTTTTCATTGATTGAAATTTATTTCTGTGAAGCTATTTCATTCTTTGACCTAAAATGTTGTGAGCTGATAATTTTATTTGTACTTACAATTTCTACAATTTCATTCATATGTTCGACCATACATATATGTCGTATAGCTTACATGAGTGCATAATCATAGTTGTATGCGAAGTCAAGTGTCAATTGTTAAAAGACATTAAATTAATTAATTAAAGTTCTTCTCTGGCAGTGAGAGTCGCGCGTCTCGCTCAAAACAACAGAAAAAAATAGATTCAATTAATGGAACAAATTTTCTACAAAAGACCTTGCAATTGAATTTATTTAGTGTATAAGTTTATTTACACACATGCAGCAGTGCAATTTTATTAATTTTATTCGGTTTCCTTGTCACTATTTATAGGCAGTTCTCCAGCTGCTCCAGCACCAACTACGGCCATGATTATGGAAGGTTTAGAAACCCTAGTGACCCCATCTCACCATGCCTATCTTTTAACTGAGTCGGCAGCAGCAGCGCATTTTAATGTGCTAAGTTTCGATACATGCAGTCTATTTAAAACGGCAGCGACAACAGCAAGTTCATTTAATTTGAATAATAATAATCATACGATAACAAATAATAATCATCATCCATCGCAAACACACTTGATAAGTAGTCAAAATCATCATCAGCAACAAATGCATCAGCATCAGCATCAGCAATCAGCGAGTCAACAAAATCTACAAACAAGCACCGTCAATACATCATCACACAACAGTAGCATCAACACAAGTTCACATTCCTCCACCTCGGTGACCCAAACATCAAAGACAGATTCAACAGTTGTCTCATCAACCGCTACAATAACAACAACATCATCGACAAGTGGACATCATTCGCATCCCACATTGAATTTACCAGAAAGTCAACAGCAAACAGCTGATCGCAGTCAACATTTACAAACTGGTGATTTAAATACGCCTGTGACTACATCAAGTGATATACCGTCATTCTTCGGACCATCTACGGTCGTTGAGCCACCGATTATTACTGGTAAGTCTTACGTTTTTTTTTTTCGCATGAAAAACGACAAACGATAAGAATTCTCCCTTTCAATAAGCTTACTATCCATATGCTGATCAATGTAAAATTAATGAATTTAACTGTAAAGCTTTCTTCTGGATGTGAACATATCATATATACAAATTACTCGTGCCTCTCTTGTTCTCTATCGTATATACACACAATATTCATGAATGTAATATAGCCAGTGTAACGTCCATCCACGATCAATGATTTGAAACACAAAAATCGCATTTACATACAAAGTATAACATAAACACCGTCGGCGATTTCGATTGAAAGTGGATAGAGAAAAAAAAAATATATAAAAATAAAAAATATGATCGCTAAATGAATATAAGAAAACGAAACAAGAATCATGCCAATAAAAATACAATATACAGTCGTCAATTTAACTTTGAAACTACATTAATTAAATTTAGAATTCTCCAATTACTCTCTTACAATACATCTTGTGCATATTTTATACTAGTCTCTTTCCTCTTCATCATCATCTTCACAGAGAGATGGAGAGAGACTTTCACATCATGTAAAGATATTAAAAATAGCTTTGAATATTTTCAACTCTGGGGTTGATAACCACAAACTTTTTTGCGACCTGTAATAATTTTTCGTAATTCTTTGAAGCTTAAAAATAATTTTTAAGAAGCTTTTTGCGGAATTGGTTTTAATCTTTCTGAAATTTTTTTGCTCATTTTTAAAATTTGGATTCTTTTTATAATTTCAATAGCTTAAAAGCTAATCTTCGCAAGATTCTCAAAATATTAAAATTATAAGAATTATAAAATTTGATAAAAAAATATGAAGCTAGAAGTTCGTTTCTCAAAATTTTCAAAATGAAAATTTATTCCGATTTTATTAATTCTAAACCTAAATCCACACAAAAGACAGCCGAGCTGACAATCTTACCCCTGGGATGTAGCATTTAATTCCCATTTTCAACTTGTAAGTTTCTTTTAACGCCACATCTTGAGCATTCAAACATCCATAACCTTGACTTGATGCCTTCAATTTATAGCTTTTATTCGTAAAAGCAAAAACTATTGAGGCTTATTTACATGCATACTCTATTTTTATGCCCGATATATTATGCTGTGTATTGGAATATATGGAAATTAAATTCTTGTAGATCACTTTGCTCTTTTTTTGTAGCTTTTATTTTATTTTATATTCAGTTTATTGTATTATAACTCTTCTTTATTTAACGCTCGTTCGAGTTGAGTTTATAGAATGAAAAATATTTTAATGAAACTAAATAAATTAAAAGGCACAAAATATCGGGCACATAAACTAAAACCGGAATCGTGGACTTATCAATAACTTACTTTACGAGAGTAAGAGACAAAAGAAGAAATGAAAGAAATCTTTGTGATTTGTTTCCTAGCAATTTTTATATCCATGAAAGCAACAAAGCCTGATTTCTTAGTGTGCCAATAGAACATCCATTTGACATTTCTGGATGTGCAAACTTTTCAAGTTTAAAATATCAAAAGTTAAGACGCAATCAGTGATGCATGATTTTAATCAAATCAGTCTTCATTATGTGTGACAACTTGTAGATGCCTCAAGCCTTGAAAATTGACAGTTTGTTACGATTTGACAATAATTAATATTCTAGCTAAGAAAGAGTAAATGCGATGAAAAATAGCAGCTAAACAGTAGCAAACTTTCCGTATCGCGAGACATTTCTCTTGCGAGTTTTGTTTGAAAGTCAATAAGGCAGCGAGCAATGAGAGTATTTAATATATTATTGCTGTTACGAGCTAATGTTGGATCTATTAATTATAATTTAATCACTAGCTTGATTCTGTCTTTATAGAGTCATATGAGCCGTATACGTGGGAGTTGTTTGGATGTTCCGTAACGCTAATGAAGTGATTCCTCCATCTCTGAATCAAATCCTCATGATGAATCTTTAATGAAGTTTGCTTGAAGATCTCAAATTAACCTTTGTTTTTAGTGTTTCCGAACATCCGTACAAACCCCACATATGAGTATATAATTCATTTACACTGAAAACGAGTGTAGATCGTTTTAAGAATTATTGTCAATTTTCTACTCTACCGCTCTTACTGCCTGGCTCTTACTGCTTGCAAAATATATGAAATAAAAAAAAAACAGTAACCAAAATCAATTAATTCACAGCGAATGTATGCATATGTATGTATGCACGTTTAGTGGAACTCGCTTATCATTCCTTGATCGCGTTTCTCATTCTTCCATTCTTCTTCTGCTTCGCTTGCTTACTTACTTACTTACTTGCCACACATCCATACATCATGATGATGCAAACAACGTTTATCTCCTCAAGATGCATAAAATGTTTACAAATAGTCTGCTGAAGTATCAGGAATAAGAAAAAAGGTTTTTCTCTTCAGAGTGCGAGTGCTACCACGAGTGTTTATTAATGCCTTCATTTCTGAATTCAATTATTCATAAATATTATTGCAGTTGCTTCAAAGCATTCCAACTGTGATTTTGAAAAATTATTCTGCAATTAAATCATAATATTTACAAGCGCAAAATTCAACCCCATCATGTGTTTTTGGATCTTCTGATAATAAATAAATTTTTTTTTTGCATTTTCTCCTTTTTTTTTAATCTTTAAATTGAGAAGAATTTCTTGTTCTTGGTGAACGATATAATTAACAATTTATTGACCCTTTATCATTAAATAAAGCATTAAAAAATGTTTAAACATAATTAATCAATGTTAGTAAGTTTCTTTGTCACATTTGCATACCTATTTTGATTTTGCATCATGTTCCTTTATGAATAATGACTGATCAAGTAAGGACAATCAGGAATTGTATAAGCACTCTTTTAAGTACATGAATTGGAGAGAAAGAGGAAATAACTTGATATTGTGTAAAAATCAAAAATACATATATCTTCATAATATCGCACTAGCTTGGGTTTCTTTTTTGGTATTTCATTTCCCATTGGGAATTTATTTTAACTCAATTATTTTATGAGTTATGCTTTATTTGGTTTAAAATTATTACCTTGAGTCAGGGTTATATTTAAAACTTTTGAAATTTTTTCGATTTTAATTTTAGTTTGAAGGGGAAGGGGACAATTGATAAGTAATTTACCACTAGCATTATTTCTGCAATAAAATGTTTATTATTGAGTCCTTGATTTAGCCAGTTGACATAAACATTGAAATAAAAAAATACTGGCTCAAATGGATACGCATTGAATAAAAATGATTTCTGTGAAGCAAAAGTCAAGAGTTCGAATCTAATAACGAACTTCAACGTGTAATCATTATCTCCAAAAATCTGACGAAATTATTTTAAACTTTTAAATTTCATATTTTGTTCAAACTTTGTAATTCAAATTTATTTTATTTGATTTTTAACTGAAATTTCGTAAATTCCTTCATAAAGTTTTCACGTCTTGTCTTCCAGTGGATGTTATTTTCTCCTCTTTAACATTTCTTCATTCAAAAATAAAGAAGAAGTAGACGCGCGACTGAATAGGACTTGAAAAGTCCAAATAAATAAACAAAAAAGAGCGAAAATGAAGAAACAGAAGAGTAGAGCAAGAGAATGGCTTGAAAAAGAATCAAAATAAATAATTATAATGCTCTTAATAAATGACATTTGAGAATATTAAACAATTCATATTTCTTTCACTCATGTGGCATCAAACCATAACTTCAATGTGATCAGAAAAAAATGTTAATATTTATTCTTGTCCAGCCTCTTTTTTATTGGAACGAAATTTGATTTTTATCATTTTGAAAGGATCAGATGTAGAACATTGATCGCTTTCAATGATAATATTATTATGGAAGAGAATCGAGACATTTGAGTTTATTTAATAAAAAAATAAGACGGCAATTGCCATCAGATTATAATATATATTCATTCTATAACCGTTCCGAAGTGCGTGTTTAAAACTAAAATGTAACATTCAGAACTAAAAAAAATTACAGTACAGAAATATATTTTCAAATAAGGAAATGACCATAGAAATTCTTGTTCTTACATCGCATTTAAATCCTATAGATTTTGTTATTTTTTATTTCCCAAAACGCAAATGTCAATTGTTTTGTACTTCCCGCTTCATTTAACCATTTTAAAGTAGTATACATATGTGTATAACATATTTCATTGTCTCAATGAATGTTTTTTATTCTTTCTATATATATTTATATCCCTCAGTTGCTTTCTATGTCTCTAAATATGTTCATTATTTCTCTTCTTAACCAATTCTTTAAAAATAAGGAAACTAGTAATTTTCGTCAGTAGTTGTGAGTGTTTAGAGAGCATTTTTCAATGACATGAGATTAGATTAAAGAAGTAAAGCAAGATTAAGTTCGAGGCATTAAAAAAATTATTTATATTGAAAATTCGCCATAAAAATTCAAATAGTTTTGTGGTCTAGTTTATAAAATCTTAGGCTTGTACCATTTGGTAGTAAGTTCGATTCCAAACCATAGCAATTTTTTTAATCCCTAAAATTACTTACTGATACTAATCACACATCCAGCTATTCAGTCAAGACAAAATGAGCACTTGACACTACAAACTCCAACAAAAAATCAGTTTCAAAAATACTAGTCAACCGCTTATTATGAACTATTTGGACAATTAATTTATAGAAGAAGATCATTGCCTATTGAATTGAGTCAGCGTACACTCACCGTAAGCCTGTTTCAATTCGGATTATTTCGTTATGAAAAAAGAAATCTTTATTTATACATTTCTGTAATTTTCCATATACAAATGCATCTCCTATTTCAATTTTTTTAGTAATGAAGGAGAAAAAAAAAGTAATGTATATATATTTTATAGTTTATTTCACATTGTGAAAATATCTACTATTCTGATATGGCGAAGTGATATTAAGTAAGCATTTTACTATCATAAAGTAATACTCTAAAATGGCCATTTTCTGTCAATTGTTAAAAAATGCAACATTTTAATCTCATTATTGGAATCATGGGTCTGGCAAGTGGAAAATAAGGGAACATAATAAAGTGATGATAAAATGAAATTGCAATAAAAATTCATTTATCGATGATCTGTATCGGAGAAAAAAAAAGTGCAGTTTAAAGTCAAGGTTATAGACAATAAAGTTTGCTCTCTTTACTCGAGATGTGTGCTAATCCCCCATAATAAAATTCTTCAACAGGTTGTTGCTGTTTAGTGTCAGTAATCAACTGGTAATAAATGTTTACGCATTTTATGGCAATTTTTGCGATAATTTAGAATTATAAAGGATAAATATCTAGTAGCATGGTGGCATTGCTGATTATTTTAATGTTAGATGTGTAAGATTAGTTTCTAATAGTTAACATAAGTTGAGAATTTCAAAGGAGTCGTTCACTTTTGAGATGTCAATTATTAGGATCTGTAACGTGTTCGAGCTCAAATTCAAAAATAATCTGGTTGATTTAAAAAAAAATTGTAATAGCGATTAAGACCAATTCCTGAGTTTGGAACTGTAATTGTATTATATTACTTAGGACAACACAAGATCTGCAATTTATAAAGACATTTACCGCTATTAAAAAATTAAAATAGCCATTCTATATTAAGAAGCAATCAAAGATACGATTTAAATTATTTTCGGCTATTGATCCTACGGATCTCAATTATATTACACATAATTCCTCCATTAAGAATAATGGATACGGAAAAAATAAAAGTATCTTAATTGTGACAGCGATTATGCTTAATAAATGAGACTTATGTTAATAGAGATAAAGAAATTCAACAATGATCATTGTGTATGTTCTTGTCTGAGCTACTGTTTATGAGAACTCTTCTGTTCTGCGCTATGCTGAGTATAGAAATGTTTTTCAAATAAGGAAACAAATTATCACTATCATGAAAGCAATTTAAAAAATTTTATTATGAGAATTTTAAAAGGAAAATATTTTTATTTCGAGAGCTCACAATGTGTGTAGAATAAAAAGAAGTAGTAGTATAGAGGAATTTAAATAGGAATAGTTGAGAGATAACGTCAGATTTAAGTAAGCAAGAGTATATGGAGAAGGAGAGAGACATACATTGAATGAACAATGATATCTCAATGAATTAATGCAGCATTGAGGTTTAAGTAACAGAGAGACTATACAGGTCAGTGCTTCTCAAACTATGATCCTCGATTTACTACTGAAAATTCTCGAAGCTCCTTTGGCATAGAAATATGAATTATTGTTTCGTGACCTGAAAAGCAGTGGTTTAAGAAGCACTGGTATAGACTGTACAGAAAGAAAGAAAGCAAGCTCACGGTTAAAAATAAGCCACATATAGCGAAGGTTAATTAACCATACATTATCTTATCAATTTTATTTACAGGCTCAATAGAGTCAGAAGACTTATCATTAGAGCCGCAAAATGTGTCTAGTCCTGCCAGCTTATGCAGTCCTTCAAAGCAAGAACGCATTACACCACCAACGATTATCGTGGAAGAAGAAACAAGTAATAATAGCAATAGTGTTAATTCACATTCTTATACAAATCATCATCACCAACACAATCATCATCATCATCATCATCATCAGCTTCAATCAATTCACAATATTCACCCACAAAATCATCTTCATCTACATAACAATATAAATAATAATAATATCAATCATCAACATACTATAACAAATCATGATCACATGCACAATAACACAAACACACAAACGCCAAATCCACATGAACACCATCATGAGAATAATAAAATTTCTTATCGTGGTGTTTTTGCAACTGCAGGTCCTGGTGCTAGTCCAAATGGAAGTAACAGTAATATGGGGCTTGTTGGTACACACATTTCATCTCACTTGACAATTATGCCAAGTCAAATGTCACCACCATCAGCGTCGAGTTTAAACTGGACATTACCGAGTCCCGATAAGACGCTTTTCCAACAACCAATGTTTAGCTTATTTAGTACAACACAAAATACACCTCAGTCTCATTTCGGCTCAAGTTCACAAAGTGGACATCATCATTACGACGATAGACCATCCCATCATCAGGTAGAGTTATTGGGTATGAATATGGACACCAGCAACATATTATTAAAACAACCCACAAATTATGGCGCATGTGTTGTTCCTACATCTCTCTCATCGATTGAATTACAACAACAGGAAATGCATCAATATTCACGAAGTGAGGGCTTAGGTGCACCAAAATATCAATGGCTTGATTCACCTGTTGAATATGGATCTCCACAACAAAATCAACAACAATTTATTCAGCAGGAGCAATCGACATCATCCACATCATCAAATTCTGTTTTAATCCCAAAACAAGAACCTTACTCGACGCCAAATTCCTGTCAAACGAGTGACTCAAGTCATATGCAATCCCAATCACAACCACCATATCCAGTTCAATTAGCTGAGTATAATCAAGCAACAAGTAAAGGCCATGAAATTTTATCTCAAGTTTATCAACAAAGCCCAATACCATTGAAACTAGTCCCTGTTAAGCCTCGCAAATATCCAAATCGTCCTTCTAAAACCCCTGTGCACGAGCGTCCATATGCTTGTCCCGTTGAAAATTGCGATCGTCGATTCTCTCGATCTGATGAATTAACCAGACATATTCGTATCCATACAGGTATTATAGACGATAAGCAATTTGCTTGGAGGTGTTTTAATAAATTTTTTTCAATGTTCATAGGTCAGAAACCATTTTCCTGTAGAATTTGTATGCGCAGCTTTAGTCGTTCGGATCACCTCACGACACATATTCGTACCCATACTGGCGAGAAACCTTTCAGGTAAGCTAATATCTTATAATATCCTTAATTTGTTAAAAAATCATCATTCATTAACTCCCACAATGAGACTTAACCCTTCATTGAGAATTAAATTCTATTAAGAAAGCTTTTGGGAACTTCTTGAGAATTTCAAAAAGCAGCAGTTCCGAGTAAATCATTAATTTTCCGGCTACTAACCTCAGAGTCTCAATTAAAACAATCCCACGACTCATTTTATTGAAATTCAATATTAATACTTTAAATATTTACAATATACAGCTGTGACACTTGTGGACGTAAATTCGCACGATCTGATGAGAAGAAAAGACATGCAAAAGTTCATCTAAAGCAGCGAATAAAGAAAGAGAAATTGAATCAAAATAATAATAATAACAATAATAATAACAACAATCATCATCAAACAATTTCTCATCATCATTTGCAAGACATTTCTGGCTTACCACTTATTCCACCGTCGATAAACACAACGACATCTTTGTAGACCGACGAATCGTCGATTGATGTATTGCGATATGATGACGATGATTACGATGAGGATGAATGCAACAACAACAACATGTCAGCATCAACAACATTTGACTTATCTGATGTAAAAGATGATGTCTTTATGGGCTATAATGAGGATCAAGATACTATAAAGATTCATCCGATGCAATTCAAAGTTGAAATCGATGACGAAGAAATTGATCAAGTTGTTCCAACCATCCCAACATCGTGTCCCAACGATTATGAAATTAGTTGTGAAGATAGCAGTTTAGATGTTATTGTCTTATATGTGAATTAGAATGCTGGATATAAGCACACTCACCTCTCTCTTTCTCTCTCTATTTCCTTCGAGCAAAATTTCCAATTCTCAATTTTCATTTCGAATTCTACTGAAACTCAATAAGAAGATGAAGATTGTTATTCTATTGGAGAAACAACTCAAAGTGCCAAAAAAAGATAATATTTGTTCTGTTGTAGAGCATTTAACAGGGGAAATTGAACACAAAAAGTACATAATTAGATAGAAGAAGAAACACACATTTTTTGCATCATTACAGAGAAACCAGCCAATCAATAACACATAATATGGAAAAAACTTCTGCTCACGAAAACTTCTCTTCGGCAAATCGCAATATCTGAATCGACGACTGGAAACTGAATGTACGTACACAAATAACTGTTTGTTTAAAATTGAGGATTATTGATCCTTAGTTCCAACTTATAGTGGAAGTCCTCTTTTGGTGGACATTCCAAGAAAATATCAAACATTCTCAATTTTTAATAAACTTGATTAAAAGTGCAATAAAATCAAATGCCATTCGTATCATTCAAGAAAAAAAGTCAAGATAATTTTAAGACTAAGCTATAAAGCCTCAAAAAAAAAATATGAAAAATGTTATAAAAAATAAAAAGGCATAAAAAATAATTCGAACAAAAAAAAATTATAAATGATAACTTTAAGGAAATAACTTTCAAGAATCCTAGCGTAAAGGCACTAATTATTACTTACATTGCAACATTCAAGTAACAAAATGTTAAAATGAGATTATTTTTTTTTATTACTCAATGCGAATTATCGAAATTTTGAGAAAGTTAAATTTTTAACGATTGAATCTAATTTTGAATTCAGAGGGGTTAATAACTTCTTACTAGTTGTATTCCTAATTCAAAATTGACAAAACTTGTTAAAATTTTAACTTTCCTCTTTGTCGCAAAACTCAACTTTTTACTCATTTTAAGCATCTCTTTTAACAAAATATACAGGGGTAAAGCATCAATCTGATGTTAAGCCACTAGAAATAATAATTGATTCTATTTGTACTTTATAAAACATGATCAAACTCTCTATACGAAAGAAAATTATAATGATAACTAAAAAAATCTTTACTGTGATCTCAAAATAATAGATATATAAACTATACATATATATTTTTATGTTGCATTATATTTTTATACGAAAAAAAAAAATCTATAATATCGTTTCTTTTTTCGGGAAAAAAATTCTTACAAATTTCAAATTCGCATGGCATTGAAAACAAACAACAAAACTTCAAAAGAGTGCAATTTTCTTAAGTTTTCTTTCTTCACATTTTTCATACATGTGTACTAGCTATATTAAGAATGAAGAATTGAATCGTCAATGGAAACAAATTAAAATTTTTTATCTCTACAATAAAAATACATGTAACTTGTTTTCCTGAATTTGAACATGAAATCATTGCATTTTAAATACGTGAATATATCAACAAATATCTTTCAAATTTATATATTAGAACAAAAAAAAAGAATAAAAATTCGTGTTTAATACAAGAAGAAAAAATTTTTCTCCGCGAGAAAATTTAAAATTCATTTTTAATGAAAACAGAAAAATGCAAATTTTTTTGCAGACGAATTTTTTATCAAAAAAGAAATTTTAAGAACAAAATTATCGTAAAAATTTTTTTAATGTTTTCTAATAAAATGTGTGAATGTAAAACTTTGCAAAATTGTTAATCGTCTTTGCTTAAAAATAAGAAAATATTAAAAATATATGCATATATCATGACATTTCTTAAATGTTATTTCTAATTGGCCTATATATAATAAGTTGTCATTGGCGAAGCATAATTCTTAGGATTTTTGTCTTTTTTTTATATTTTTGTCATTGAAAATTGATTGGATGTCGGGTGTTTTGGACTATTCTTAGACCTTTTAAAATTCCTTGAATTAAGAGGTTTTCAAAATTATATCATTTATAGAACCTGGACCATTTAGGGCAGATGTAACCTCGGGATTGGGATGTTTTATAAATTTTACAGAGGTTTTGGTGCGTATAAGTGTCCAAAAGACTAGAAGAAAATAGCTAGTAGCTAAGAGCTTAGAATCTAGTTGCTATCCTAGCTAAGAAGCTACATATCCTAGTACCTAGAAGTTTATACCTAGGAGCTAGTACCTATGAATCTAGTACATAAAAGCTAGTACCTAAGAAACTAGTACCTAGTACCTAGTGCCTAAGAAGCTAGTAGCTAAGAAGATAGAAGCTAGGAAATGAAGAGTTTGATTACCAAAATTCTTCATCTTTTGGCTTCATTCCTTCTCTCTGGATATATAACACTTGAAAAACTAGTCTTAGGACCATGGTTTCTCAAAAATAACCTAAAGTATACCAAGAGTTTCAATGTGGAAGTTAGGCATAAAAATTGATGAGAAAATCATATAATGCAAATATGGAGTTCCAAATTGACATGAATTTTGAATGAGATCGAGTCCGAATCGACAACTTTGTTCATTCAAAATTCATGTCGAACTCTTACTCTTTTCAAGAGAGACCCTTTTCTACTACACAATAACCCCAACCACCCTAAAAATCTCACCGACAGCCAATTAAAATTAATTATGATTTTAATTTTCCTATGAATTAAATAATGTGCCATCTAAAATAAGAATGTTACTGTTACTCTAGAGCTCTTTGCACTCTTGAAGTTTTACGAAAAAAAAAATTAAAATTTGACTGAGAGTACCAAGAAGTTTCACTTGATAAAAGAAATAGAGACTTATTTTTATCAAAAGCACACAAAAATAAAACGAGAAAAAATTTTCATTAATTTTTCTTTCCAAGACTCAAGGTTTATAAAACAAAAAAAAAAGTAAAATTTACGGAAGATTATTAAAAATAGATAGGAGATGAATTTCACAAAGTGAGGTAGATAAATTATCATATACGAAATTGAAGATTCATATTTATTTATATATTGTTATGTTTCGTGAGAATTAAAGTCAATTTTCCAGTCAAGTCGATTGTCGTCATTCCATGACGAGAATAATATATTTACAGTAAGTGATCCAGGCAAGCCGATTTATAAAATCTAAATAGACAGGATCATCCACAATTCGAGGAATAACGACAATCAACTTAACTATTCATAAATGACGTCACAGGGGGGCTCAATAGAATTTCTTAGAAATGTTAACTGCTGCTTTTAGATAAAAAAAAAGTGACGTCTTTAATGAAGAAGCCTTTAGGGTTCGTTAATAAATGATGTTCAACTTATGGGGGACTGAAGCTTTGTGCCACACTACGTCAATTTTTTGACTAAGGGGGGAGGGATGATTAAATATTAAAATAAATTGTGAACGTCATTTATGAACAACCCCCCCAATGGAAGATGACAAAGAGATGATTTTAGAGTAGGCTAAATCAAATATATAAGCTCATGCTGAACGACTATTAAGATGATAATTTAGTAATTGATGTAGATAGATGATGAAAGAAATTTAAAGTCAGTCGCTGTTAAAGAGTACACAAAAAAAATTGCAGTCACTTGCCATATAAATAAACACAAAAAAATATAAAGAATATATTTATTTAACATTCCATGAAATATCTCTTGCCACATAATATTTTCTTCTCGCGTGAAAGTGTCATAAATTATCACAAAATCAAAATCTAGAGCTCAAAGAGTATCATCAGCCATAAACATACAAAAAAAAATTAAAGTTGAATTTATTAAAATCTATTTAACAGTAAGGGAAATAAGAGAAGGAAATATTGGTACTACATAACGTAACAAAAAAAAAAACATGATGATAATATAGTAGAAAAAAAAATTTACAGGTTTCATTGACGGCCTTAAAAAAATATTTCAGAGAAAAAAAAATTATGAAAAATAAAAATTGACAAAAAAAAATCTCAGACGAAGTTTCTCATTGCATTATTAAAAAAAAGTGACCTAAAATATTTATTTTTGAAATTCAAATGGAAAATTTATTAACAACATGCATGTTATAAGTGTGAAAGATATTTTTAAGGAAAGAAAAATTACATAGGAAAGAAAACTAGCGTTTTTCAGCAAAACATACAATTTATTTTTTGAAATATTTTGACACAAAAAACATGAGCAGAAATTATTTTTTAATTTGATGTCAAAAGTCATTCGGGTTTCCTAACCTCAAAAATTATTTTTTTTTTCTTTTGGGTTATGTTCGACCTTGCGCTCAATTTTATAAATTTTGAAATTTTTTAATTTGATTTATGACGATTAAAAATTTGGGGATTTATTTATTGACTAGGCTGGTTTGCTAAGAGTTCTAGAAAAATATCTGCCACAAAAAGCTCTGTTATGAATTACCATAAGTTCAGATTTGTTCAAGAGTTTTATTAAAATTGAATCTATTCAAAAAGAATCTAGTCATATTGAGGATCCTCTGCTGTTAAATTCTAATTTTGGGTTCATCCTATTGTTCAACTAGCTTTATAACTGTTTCCTGTGAAAATGTGCTAGAATAGTTTCAAATAATATTAAATGTCCTAATCGAAACAAAGCTCAATTTTAAAAACTATTTCGTAGAGTTTATAAAACGGATCATTAACGTACTAAGCATTAGGATCAAGAAAGAGATTATGTAGAAGCTAATTATTGTTTTTGTTAACTCCTTGGTTTTAAATGTATAGTTTAGAATATCAAAAACCTTATAAAATCATAGGGTGAACTCCTTTAGATAATATAACTTAGGAATGAAACCAATTAAAACTACAAAGCCTATAAAAAGCTTCCCAAAAACCAATCGGAAACATCTTAAAATCAAATGAAAAAATAACTTTTGCTCATAAGCAGGCCTAATCGCAAGATAAACTGATATTCAAGAAGACAAATAGTCATACAAATTACAAACATATTCTTCAGCAGCTTCTTTTTCGTCAAACGAAATGAGGTTAAATGATTTTTTTTTATAAAAAAAAAATAAAAATACAAAAGAAAACTTAAGATACAAAAAAAATATAAAATTTTTAATAGATATATTAAAAAAATGATAAAAATAGTCGCAAAGCGCCACAAGAATTTACTTTTGAAGGAAAAAAAAAACAAAAATTAGAAACGTGCATTTGTGAAATTGTGCAGCACAACAAAAAAAAAACATATTTTTCTCTTCTCTCTATTTTGAAAATTTTTAAGAAAAAAGCTTTGATATAAAATTTAAAATAAAATCTATATTATAATAATATTAACAAAAAAAAAACGATTAATGTTTTACAATTAGATTTTAAATACTGACGAAAAATATCTGTGAAATCTGTCTTGAGACTTTTGTTAAGGCAAGTTAAAAAAAAAAGAATATTAAGGTTTCTACATATTTTTGTTGATGTTTTACAATTTAATTACTATTTCTGATAAAAACATAGTTAAGCTAACATGAGAAAAAAATAATGATAATGATAATAATTTGTGACACTAATTAAGGGGAAAAAATTATCAGATTATTTAGATGTTCTTGAGGATAAGAAGCATAAAAAAATATTATTAGATAGTGAAAAACAAAATATATTTCAAATTATGAGAATTTCTCGACAAATCAAATTTAATCAATTCATATGTTTAAAGATACATTTAATTGTGTATTAGGTGTATATAATAAGTAATCAAATCATTCATAGTGCCACGTTGATGAATCAAATGTTCGAATCAAATCACATTAAAAAAAATAGTTCTTCAACTCTCATTGAGAACATTTTATTCAAATTCGTGATTCTCATTAATATTTTCGATTTCCTTATGATGAAAAAAAAAATATAAGTAACAAAGTCACCGTGCGACGGATGATTAAAGCGCATTTTTGCAGCAAATTATTTTATGAATTTCTAAAATTCATGTAGCTAAACGTACTCATTAGTATACTGAAGGCATGTCCTTGTTCATTTGTCAATTATGTCAATTTCTGCATTATTGACTATAGTCAGTTCAAAACTGACTCAAGAATCTAAGCTAGCTTATGCATATCTGCAAAAATGCGTCTTATAAGTAAGAAAAAAAAACCTTATCAAAAAAAAAAAATATGAAAAAAAGTCACTAATTGGTGTGAAAATTGATGGATAAAAAATTAAGGATGATAAAATAAAAAAAAAAGTTTTTTTTGTTCTAATGAACTCGATGATAATTTAATTTACGTTTGACTGCATCATTTGATGATACAAATTAATTTATTTAACTACAAATATAACATAAACAAAAAAAATTATTTAATAATAAGATTAATGACATAACAATTAATATATAGTTAAACTATATAATACAAAACATAAACAAACTTTGTTCTCTTTAATCTAACGAGATTTTTATTAGTTAAATTTATTGATTAAGATGCAAAAAAGAAAACTTTAATCCCTCAATTTTAACATATTTTTATGTTATACATAATATGAACAAAATGATAAATAACATAATTTTTATTTCCAATGAAAGATTTTCATCAAATAAAGATTTCGTACTAATTTATGACTATGCCTTTCATTACCTCTAACATCTTACAGAAGCTCCAAACCATCCTCTTCACGTTTTCTTCTTCTTACAGCAGGTCATATACAACACATCAAATATTATTATTATTATATCTATTACTACTGATCTCTTTCAGATATATTAAATTACAAATCACACCCAAAATTTTGCTACCGCATCAACACCAGTGGCATCGTCATATTTTCTTTCAATAATATTTCTCAAATAAGAGTCGAATGATGTATCATATTTACGTACACTAGATGTATATAAAATTATAAAAAAAGATACAATGTAACACTTTTCAAAACGTGATATTGATCAGCGCTGGGCTTGAAAAGATTTAAGAGCTACAAGATAAGCGGGTTATTTGTAAGTGATGTCAAGTTGGAATCTTAGATTTGTGATTTATTTGTCTTATAAATTGTGGGAAGCGCCTATCATTTTCAACTGCAGGCATTTTTACTTAATTTAATTACTTTAGAGGTTATTCTACCACGCCCTTGAGACCTACAGTTAACATTGGAATAAGAGCTACTTGCAAGCTCTGCACACTACAAGGATATAAGTAATTCTAAGGTGCTGTAATAAAATCAGTAAGAAGCTAGTAAACCTAACCACTGAGTTACTTTATTACTAGAACGATGAAATAGAAAAGGAACTTTTAAAATTGACCACGTCTGTGATTGAATTCTGAACTTTTGGCATCTAAAGTCAATGCTCTACAACTTATCCTGCTGATAGTATTTCATCGCTACATACAAGCCTCAGCTATGGAAGAATTACCTATTGAAACATCTAGAAGGAAGCGGCAAACTTCTAGAAGACAAAACAACAGATAAACTCTTGGGACTTGAACCCACGTTCTACGATTTTCAGTCACATGATTCTATCACTAAGCTATCGGGTTTTAAAAGAATATATCGCTAAATCTCATACATAAGTTACACACTTTATCTGTTTCCTTTGCACTAGCTTGATTTATCGTTGACTGGCATTATATGAAATCACTTATTCCAACAAGACTGTCTGAATTTCAGACAAAAATTTGAAATGTTGTTCAACCGAAAGCGAATTCATCTAGACAATATTCGTAGAACCGATCTTAAATCTATGGAAAAAATAGCACCTGAATTGGTTATAAGTGAATATGTCTTCAAGAGTGGCTAGATTTCTGTGATTTCTCTGAACTCCTATTGTTTCACTACACCCCTACTCAGTAAATTCCACATGACACTAGTTATGCGTTTGGTTAACTGAATATTTATACACTTAATATCCAGACAATTTTAAACAACAACTTTAATGGACATCATAACTAAATGAACCACCAAGAGAAAATTTATTAATTTTTATTATGAATAACAGGTACTGCTTTCGATTCAAAATATATTGAAGTATTTCAGTGTCTCGATGTCTGGCTTCTTAAAGTCGGGGTCAACTAGCTTGGTTTTTGTATTCGACGGGTCAATTTATATGGTAAATGGACAGATATGAATAGTTTTATATAGTCATAAATTTCAACTTGATTACTGCGCTACGTTTGGAATTCCTGTGTTGTTATGTTGTTGAATTAATAACTTCCAGTTCTTACTTTTGAATTCTTCTGGTGGAAAGTGAATTTATTAAGAGGTATTTAGAGCTATTAAGGCTTGTTACTTCTGAAAAGTCAATCAATATCTGTTCAATCTTTTATTGCAATTTTGATCATTGTTAAAAGATTATTGTAATTCTTAATATCCTCACTAATACCTCCAATGCTAGCAAACAGAAATTTTTGAGTTTTTATTATTCGAACTTCGAATTTTTGAGGTTCTTATTTTTCGAAAATCGAATCTTCGAAGTTCTTATTTTTAAAAAAATTCGTTGTGAATTATTATTTTTCGAGTAATTTGTAATTTTAGTGAACATTCCTACTAGTTTTTATGATTAAGATTATCACTGTGATGAAATTGCATTCCTCAAATGTTTATGCTTTAAAAAACAGCTAGTTTAAAAAAAATAAAAAATAAGAAAATTTTGAAATTTTTTTGTTTGTAACGGACTCTGTTTTCTTTGCAAACATTGGTCATACCTCTAGTTGTACTTTGAAGCTATGATATGCCAAGAGACGATGTCAACGTTGGAGCAAAATAAGTTTAAACTTGTTTCGAATGTTTTTCGAACAAAATTTCGCAATTTCGAAAATCATATTTTTTATGAAAATTTTAACTTTTCGCAATTTTTGACTTAATTCACTTATTATTTAGGAATCGAATCCTTCTACTATGTTAATCAACACTCATTTAATCGTTTAATCGATGATAAATGCAGGAAACATTAGTTTAATATGATTTTTTTCAAAAATATTCAAAAAATTTTGTTGTTGTTTACATTGAAAATTAAAATGTCATTAATTCACTTGCATTAATTGTTTAGCAAATCAGTAATGATTCATTACAGTTGAGTGGATTCTTTTAGCATTTTGATGATGAAAAACAAATATGTAAACCATTAATTAAAGAGATTAGACATTAATAATTTAACGTGAAAAAAAAAATTTGAACTCATGCTCGAAAATAAGGTCCCAAAAAAAATCAATTTCGAAAATAAGGACTCGTTGGCGTACCATAGCTTTGAAGTAACTTAAACAAGAATGAGGCGCCAAAATTGTCTCTCGACTTTTTCATAAACTTCTTAATTTCTCATCTGAACAGTCTTCTTCCACCACATTTATCGTTAAAATAACAAACAAAGCGTTTACATCATCGCCATAGGAATTTCCTGAAGAGAGACAATTGTTCATCACGGCAAGTTCCAATGCCAAAAAAATGGTTAAAATCTGTAAAGATTTTTATTAATTAATTTCATCCTTTTAACCGGAAATTTGCATATTGCTGGATGTTATTTACGTATGCACTTTTAATTCCCCAGAATATCAGAATGTAAAAATTTATATGTACATAAGACTGTCAGAAGAAATTAAGAGCCATCAATGAATTGCATATGTACATAAATTGTTGTTTGTTTTGTACCAAAAAAAAAAGTTCATTAATGCTATGCATACGAACTCAACGGTTCTTTCTCTTCTGTTCTGCATGTTCATGGTTACTTTATTTCTTCATTTTCAATGCAACAAGTATGTAAGTTAGTTGTCTCTCTAGGGCAAGGTTTCGATTACGAAATATTTGCAGATATTTTGTTAATTGCAATTGCATCCAAATACGAATCATTCTAAGAAAAAGAAAAGGACCTCACACCGCAAAAAAAAAGATGCAGCTTTTTACTCGTTTTTGTTGCATAAAATGCTTCTTGCTTATGTAAAAATATCTGCATACATGTATACGAGATGGATCAATTTCATTCCGATTTATATTTCACAAATTGTGTTTGTGCTTGCGCTTCTGCTCTTGGGCATACCGAGATGCTATATTGTCATTTCTTTCAGAAAATTTTAATTAAAATTTATTCTCTTCTGCTTAAACTTCGATTATAATTAAATTTCTCAACTGGAGTTTCCAGGAAATGTAATCTGAAGTTTGTAGCTCATTTGCATTTTGTCTAATATAGAAATTTGTAAAATTATAACATGTTAAAGTGGTGCTACAAAGCTGATAAATATCGTTCGTTTACCACCCGAGTTGTTTTTTGGAATACATTGGATATTTTTTGTGACTCTATAGTCCAAACTAAGGAGTGTCTATGTGTAAAACTGTTATCATATAACCTGCTACAAGACATGCGATTAGTAATAAATTGTAACAGCCAATCTTTTACTAAGAAATTTGAATAAAATTTTTGGAAAAAAAATGTTCAAAACCTCATCTGGGATGCTGTGCTCTTTCAAACTTTGATTGCTGGCTAGGAATCGTGATTGATATTGACTGTTGCAATGAATCACAAGTGCTTTAAACTGTTTTGGATCTTTAGGAACTTAATAAGTTACTTTTACGAATTGATTTACTAAAATGTGATTTTTATTGTCCTAATTCTAGAACTGTTGGCATTAACAATTGATTAGATGAACTACTAGTTGAGTTAACCTGACTGAAAGGTGAATTTTTTTGAGATTCGAGGTTTTTCAAAACAAAAGTTCAGTTGAAACAAAAAATCAGAACTGCGCCTTTGAAATCACAAATTTGAAACTCGACACTTTAGTATCACCAATCCCGACTCTGCGAGAGGGCAGGAAAATCAATTACAGCTCTTTTTTTCTGACCATGCAAGAATTATTAAATGATGCCATTTATGGCAAAAAAATTAATAAATCATGTGTAAGTTAGGAAGAGTAGAGTCCACATTGTCTCAATTAATACTCGGTTAATTGAAATGATCTAAAACACCTGTTTTGGATTTTATAATTCAATTTGAGATTAAATTAATATTCTTCAATAATGTAGCGATGCCATATGTCATAAGAAGTTTAATTGTTTTTGTCATAATTCACATACGCACACACACCTTGGAATGTCCGCTTCTATTAATGCAAGATGAAATCAATAAAAACTCAATGGATAACAAATTTATGATTTCTTCTCTTCGTGTATTTATGTTAATTGTGTTCTTTTCATTTTTAACATCTTAGGCACACGGCGTGATGTATGTTTCTATCTCAACGTATATACAATATTGGATTGAATAAAAAATAATATAAAAGAGGTAAGAAGAAAAGAACAACAACAAAGAAGTAAGAATTGACAATCGAGAGTGTATATTTGACTGGATGGACTCATAATAAAGAAAGAAAGAATAATTTTTTTTTATGAAAATAAATAAATAAATTGTTGAATGAGGGGGGATAAGAAGACCAGTGAAGATGATCATACAGAGATGAACCAAAAAAGAGTCTCAGCATCTTGATGCATAATAATACGTTCCTAACTACACACAGTTTCGTTAAGCGAGATAAAAATGAACATTTAAGAATAACATGGTACAGAATTGAATGAACAAATACTGTGGAAAGAATGAATATATTTAAGGTGAGGCAAACCATCGAAAATGAAAAAGAAATTCTTATTATTTCTGATAATTCTGCTCTTGGCTTTGAAGAAAAATAAAAATTATTTCCCTTTTTCACTGTTGATATTGTTCACTCTCGATTGTCTCTCGTTCTGAAACCATAATGCACCTCGACTTAATTAATGATTCTTGATTTTTTAACATCACCAATGATCCTATTGTTAAGAGAATTTCTCACAATTTTCAACCATGAAATGATAAAGGAAAGAAGATTCTACATCAGTTCATTAATTACAAAAGGCGCGCGCTTGACTCTTTTTTTGTTGATACATTGACGAATTTGCGAATTTTTTTGTGGGGCATTGATTCTTTCACTTTGTCTTTTATTGTTTAAAGTTTTAATGTTAAAAAAACAATTAAAGAAATTTTGAACTTATAACGACTGCCAAAAGTTTAAATTTTAACGATTTTCGAGAATTTGAACTTTAAAGGCTTTCGAAAAAAGAGAAGTTTGCAGTTTTTACAAAATCTGGAAAAGTCGTTACTCTTTAAGTTCCAAAATAATATCATGTGCTTCAAAAACTGAGCTCAAAATGCCCTTTCCATGACAATGAAAATGCATATTCGTACGTCATATTGTCACGTGTTAAATAGCTATTGTAAAGAAACAATAGACAGGCCACACTGGTCAGAAAGAAGCTCTTAAAATTCCAAAAGTTAAGCAGCATTTGACCATAAATTAGCCGTATTATGTGTAAGCTTTAATATGTATTCCAATGAACTAATCAAATGTCACTCGATAGTGCTTGATTGCTGACTTCATCAGAAAAAATTCTTCATCAATTCAATGATAAACAGAAATCTCTTATTTTATTTAAAGGAGTGTCTTCCTTCATGTATGTATATCGTGTTAATCCCATTGAGATATGAATTCATTAAAAATATATTTAAAAAACCATTTTCGAGTCGTTCTCTCTCACTCTCCTTTATTCTTTTTCTTAACTGCTTCATTCATGTGTCCACATTCTTTTTACTTCACCGTAATCAGCTGATTCCTTCAAATCGGATGTAAATTAATATTATATTGAGTCATCGATTCCGGTTTTTTATTTGAAATTTAAGAAGATTTTAAACCATCTCATAGACTTATAGAGGAAAAGGAGAGAAAGAAACCCCATTGATTGGAAGCCACATTATTGATTATTAGTCACACGATACGTCAATATCAACGGAAAGCTTTCAAAATTCCTAATTCTTCAATTTTTGAAAACCGTTCCAATTTGAATTTTTGGAACCCGTTAAGATGTGAACTTTTTAAAACCGTTCCAATTTGAATTTTTGGAAACCGTTAAGATTTGAATTTTTTAAAACCGTTCCAATTTGAATTTTTTAAAACCGTTAAGATTTGAACTTTTTAAAACCGTTTCAATTTGAATTTTTGAAAACCGTTAAGATTTGAACTTTTTAAAACCGTTTCAATTTGAATTTTTGAAAACCGTTAAGATTTGAACTTTTTGAAATTGTTTCAATTTGAATTTTTAAAAACCGTTGAGATTTTAATTTTTGAAATCAATTAAAATTCACAATTATTAAATACCTTTAATGTTAAAAACAAAAGATAGACAGACGAAGAAAATTATACAAGAGCTGATCACAGTGATATTTCCTTAATAACCAAAGTCAATCGGAAAGATTTATTAGCATAATGAAAAATCATTGATATTATATATCGAGAATCACTGGCATAAAAGTTTATAACCTTTTATTATCGTATAAACTAGGCAAGGTACGAACACAAATAAAACATATAAAGTAACAAAGTTTTTAACTAGTACATCATCATAATTGCAGACATAATTATTAAACATTCGGCTTATTAAATTTTTGGTTTAAAGCAGTCATAAGTCTCTGCCACATAGTCTTTGTTTGCTATAGTCGATCACCTGTTGTATCTAATTGAATGAATGGTTCACTTTCGGATCGTTTATGTGATCGTCGACGTAACATAACTGGCGGCGTTTCTTCTTCATCTGTCGACTCATTTGGAAGATTTGCTAAATCAGGTTCCGAGCCGTGATGCCTTAACGAATCATCCATCAAGTGAATTTTTTCTTCGACACTCTGCTCAATGGCTTTTGAGTTTAAAATCCCAATATCATCTAAATCCACGTCACTATTAGAGAAAATGACTGTTGCACCAAGCTGTGAATTTATTTTGAGATTATTTTCGTTCGATGATAATGAGAATACTTGACTGGATTTGGAAGGTACTCGAGTTGGACTTGGAGATGATGAGGATACATCTGGAGATTGTGTAAGTGTCGGTACTGACTTTCTATGAAGTGGTGATGTTGAAATATCCACTTTACCCTCACTATTCGGTGACATTACTTTTGATTTCATTATTGACGGTGGTTGTGGCATTTGTTGCTGCTGCTGTGGCTGATTAATTGTTGTTGTTGCTAATTTCTCTGCAATTTTTTCTTCTTGGTGTTTCTGCATGATATCACAAGCCTTCCCAAGAGTACAAATTGTATTTAAAACACGACATGAGAATAGGCACGAGTATGCGACTAGGAATATGACAAATGCGCCAATATTCTTGAATGACAATGAATGGTAAAGAGCTTTAACTAAAACTACCCCCAATGGAAATGGAATTAAGCCAATGCGACGAGCAAGTAAATCTGAATGGTCAGAAAATGCATGCTTTTGTCTTGTCTGTGTCACGTCATATGCTATGCTGATTGTATATTCTCTATAAACTTCTATTGGAATTTCATTAAATCTGGTAATAAATGCATGCTTAATCCAATCCACAACAAATTCTGTAGCTAGTACCCAAAAGCAGTCAGGGAGCATGATGAAGAATTGTTCAGACTTCCAATTGTATTCACGCATAGTTTGTATCATGACTATAATTAGCATTATAGCTAAATGAAATCTTTCACGGACATCCGCACAAGTCAATTGAAACAAGTTATTTTTGTCAAACTTCTTAAAAACACTTCCTTTAAGCTCTACAAAATTATTGGACATCATAATTGTCAGCAGTCCTTTGTTACTTGAATTTACAGCAACATTTAAAGCTGTTGCTTGGAACATGACTAAAATACTATGCAGTAACATATAAATCACGGCGAATACAAAATGTGCAAAGACACTCAAATGTCGTTTGCTTGTGGTTCCTGGTTCCGTTGCAGTCCAATATAAGGCATCCATAATATCTTGGCCAAAAGCTGATAGCAATCGATCACCAATATCCAGCATATTATAAAACATATAAAGCTTAATGATTGACTGACTCTTAATTAGATGATATAGCATATTTGTATCAGCATATAATAATGCAAAACAGACAATGATCCACATAGTTCCTTTAAGTAAATCACAAGTTTCAGCCGCTGACAAAATTCTCTGTGAATCTCTCCTTCTTTTTAAACACCTAATTATTGGTCTAGTAAGTAATGCCCAAAATGCTCGTATGTATCTTATCGGTAAGAATGTGAAAATGTATAAAAATGAATCAAAGCACTGCATCATTCCGTACGCAAGAAACTTTTCTAGTTCCCTTGGAATCTTCATAAATGAATAAATTTTCTCTCGTCTTGCTCTATATCGCTCTTCGTCATGATCCAGACAATATCCTCTATTTAATTCTACTCGTAAAAAGTCCATCAGTCCAAATTTACTGCGTTCTATATAGAAGAAAATTTGATTGCGTGTACTCTATTATTTATTTTTTATAGCGATAAATCAACAAATTACCTCTTTCCTTAGGAATCTCAGTATTCTTTGTACTAAATGGCTCATCGTAAAAGTCATTATCAAATGATGGTTCGCTGTCTTGTAAAGAATCAGTTCTAAACCTTATTCGCTTGATAGGAGTAGATGAATCCATGATTTTTATGTCTGATCACTCGAATATTTACAAAACAAAACAAAGCCCTTGTAAAAAATCGGTGAAAATTTATCCAAGACACACTCCAATTTTTTGCATAACAATGGGATTTATTGAAAAATTATGTAACGTATAAAAATTCAGACTCCCACATAGTAATTTCCCCATTATTCAATAATGACAGACATGACGAATAAGTTCGATTAAATCCAAAACATTAAAGTTGGTGAAAAAATATTTTAGAATAATTAAATACACTATTTTTAAGGAATAATGAGTGTTAAAGATGCTAGCAATAAAAATAAGGAAAACTACTATAAAGTAATAATAATTGGAGCTGGCGTTGCTGGATTGTCAGCTGCAAATCACCTAATATCTAATGGAATTACAAATATAAAAATTCTTGAAGCGAGGAATAGGATAGGAGGAAGAATAATAGCAATTCCCTTAGATACGCAACGAGTTGAACTAGGTAGGAAGCTAATTTGTTTATGACATGCTATATTATGACCAAATTTGGATGTCTGCAAAAGTGCACGATTGTGAAATTATCTTTATCACTTGATCTGACTTGATAAAGCTAGTGACTAATGATTTTATATTTAATTAAAGGCGCAAACTGGGTGCATGGAGTGCTTGGTAAGAATTCCTCCTTAATAAACCTTCATAAATTTTAAGATCAAGTGAGATCCAGTTGTGCATGATTTTTCTCACGTATCAAATTCTTTTAATTACAGGAAATCCAATATTTGAATTAGCCATGCAACATAATCTTATAAATCTACAGCAAACAGCTCCACAAAGTAGGAAAGTCATAGCATTAACAGACAATGGCAAGCAAGTTCCATTTGAGACATTACAAGAAATATACGAAGCCTATTTGATATTTCTGCGACGATGTGAAGAATATTTCTTATGCACTTATGCTCCACCAGAGGATGTCTATTCCGTTGGTGCACACATTAAGCTAGAAGTTGATATTTATTTAAAATCTATTAGTAACAAAGAAGAAAAAAATCTGAGAGAGATGATTATAAACTGCTTATTAAAGCGTGAAACGTGTATATCTGGATGTCATTCGATGGACGAAATAGGTATTTAATTACTGCATTAGATTTTCTATCACAAGCCTACCCCACTTATAAGCCTCCCCATGATATTTCTTATAGGGGCGGCTTAAAATGGGACACAGGCTTATAAAAGAAAAATATTCTAACGATAAAACTTTTCAGATCTTTTAGAATTGGGAAGCTACACGGAGCTTCAAGGAGGCAATATAATATTACCAAATGGCTATAGCTCTATATTAAATCCACTAAAGGCTACTCTCTCGCCAGATACAATACTTACCAACTGTCCTGTGAGAACGATAAAATGGAAAAGAAAAAAGGCTCCAGTAACAAGTCCAAGTGGCTTAAATGAGATTCCAGAAGAATCAGAAGATGGAAATGAGTCTGACAAGACGATAACAGAAGAGCCTAAAAGCATTCAGTATGATGGACGCGTGCAAATTATTTGTGATACAAATGAAGTATTTTATGCTGACCATGTCATATGCACTATTCCCTTGGGAGTATTAAAACATAATCCAAAAATCTTTGATCCACCACTGCCTGAATATAAGCAGGAATCAATTGATCGTCTTCTTTTTGGAACTGTTAACAAGATATTTCTCGAATATGATAGACCGTTTCTAAGTCAAGACGTAAGTGAAATTATGCTGCTATGGGAAGATGATATATCACAGCATGATGAACCAACGGCAGAACAAATTAAAGAATTTTGGTATAAAAAAATTTACTCATTCTCCAAAGTCAATGATAGATTATTATTAGGATGGATTAGTGGAAAGGAAGCTGAATATATGGAAATGATAGACGACCAAATTATAGCTGACAAATGCACTGAATTACTCAAACGGTTCCTTAAAGATCCCTACATTCCCGCTCCCAAAAAATGTGTTAAGTATGAGATCCAGATGTGCTTATTATGATCTAGTTTTAATGTTTAAACTGGTTATTTTAGAACAACTTGGTTTAGTCAGCCGTACACGAAAGGAAGTTACACTTCAATCGGCATTGGCGCTTCCCAGGAAGATATTGAGAATATAGCACAACCACTTTACTCCAATCCTCATCAATCAAAGGTAAGGATTACAATCTCCAGCACTGAATAGTTTAGTCATCTTTCATTTAACTTATAGCCGTCGATTCTATTCGCTGGTGAGCATTGCCACTCAAACTTTTACAGCACAGTTCATGGTGCATATCTTTGTGGCAGGAACACAGCACAAATTATTTATCGACCGGATTCACCGCAAGAGATTGTCATGGAAAATGATTCGACAGACTTGAGTGCATGGATTCAAGGCATATCACTTGAGTGAATGTCTTTCATGTGTATTAAAAATATGTCTTCATAGTTAAGCTGATAACAGAGTTCATGCCCAAAACTAATTAATTTGGCAAAAGTAATTTAACATTTTGAGCGCCTTTATATTTTTTACTTAAAATATCTAGCATTTCGTATAAGTTTTTTGATCTTCACTGTATGCTTTTCATTCGTGCATTTTAATCTTCATCCTCTAGTCTTGAGACAGAAGTTTCATTTTATGATTTATTTTGCATACGTAGAGAATCAAATTTTTATTTTTATGTAGAATGTTTTTTATAGAAAGAAAATGTTATTTAATAATATTTAACTTAAACTGACAAAAGAAAATAGCAAAAACAGCATAATAAATTGATTTTACTATTAAAAATATATGTGTCAACTGCTATTATCGTGATTGCATTGTGTTTTCAGTTTTTTTCTGTGATATACAGTCGCTTGAAGTGGTTTTTCTGGCTGAAATATTCAAGCATAGAATCTATTTGAAATTATTGGTAAATTTTGTCATTTTTTTTAAAAAGATAAGTTTTAGCAGTTTTCAAAATTTCAAAAGTTCAAATCTTTAAAAATTTGAATTTTCGTGGTTCCAAATCTTAACGGGTTTTAAGAACACACAGTCAAGGATTATTTTAATACCAATTAACGGTACACATACATTAAATCCCATTAAATCAATCTAATTTCAGCTAGAACGTAAATATAAACTTCGTGCGTCCTCTAATAATAGCTTAATTAAGGCACTTAAACGATCATAATCAGTGTTTACAAACATTCCATCGATAAAAACTTCCAGGAAATTACACTGGAATATTGGAATATTTAAAAGCATTTTTGGAAAGCTGGAAGTACAGTATGAAATTGGACGTTGAATAAATCGGACTTATTAATATATTTCGTGTAAGTACTGTGAATTAAATAACTTTTTTAAACCGGTTATAATGGGAAATTGCGGTAGTATTCAGGAGAGTGACGATGGTAATTGTTTAATTTATATTCAGCCACAGTATTTGAACTTAATTAATTAATCATTAGAACAACCAACTGTTAACATTAGACGGCAGGAAATACGATCATCATTAACAAGACAAGAACAAAGTAATTGCGTTGTTTTGTGTGAAAACCCAATACTAGTTTACATCAGTGATTTTATGTTAAGTAATGATGGAACTAATTACGGTGGCAAAATATTCACTGGATATTCAGGAAAACAGCAAGTGTGGCTTAAAAAAATTTGTCAGCATGAAAAGAAGAAGATGGAACAAGAATTAAATATCTTATCACAACTTAGTCATCAAAATATTGCGATTGTATTATATCCATTTGATATAAATGAAAAGGAATGCTTTTTAGTGACTGAGAAGTTTGGGACAAATTTAAAGGACTCAATTGGACGTAAAAATTACACCCAGAAGATGAAAATAATGCTACAATTAACTGATGTCATGTCATACCTTCAACAAAATCGTATTGTGCATCTTGAATTATCCCCAAAAAATATTTATATTGACGACGAAACTGATCAAATTAAATTAATTAATTTTCATAAATCGCAAAAATTACAAAGACAGCATACAGTTTATGAGTTTACCGATTATATCAATGGATATGCAGCACCAGAAATTATTAAGCAAAAAAAGGTATTCTTATCTTCAGACATTTATTCTCTTGGCTGTATATTCTTTTTTATTGTGACCAATGGATTCGAAATGCATCAAATGGAATATGAGAATCAAGCAGGCAAAATTGCAGCACGAATTAATACAATTAAAGATGATTCAGCCTTTAATGTTTTATGTAAAGATTTGATTCAAAAGATGCTGATTTTTGCACCGAACAAAAGAATTTCCATGTCCAAAATTAAGGAACATCCATGGTCATGGTCAGCTGAACGAATGACGAAACTTATTGTGGATGTATCAAAATTAACTGAAAAGGATTCAAAATTCACATCATTATTATTTAAAGGAAGTAAGAAAGTCATTGATGGTGATTGGACCCTAAAACTTGAAAGACATGTGATCCAGACATTACAAGAAATACGACAGACATATCAGACTAATAATGGTCTTAATCAAGATGATTTCAAAGGAACAAGTATTTTAAGTTTATTAAGACAATTACGTAATCTCCATGTACATGCATCGAATGACAAACTTGTAAGAATCATGGGAGATAATGACGAAGACTTTATGATGTATTGGAACGGAAAGTTCCCATTATTAATTTGCCATTTGTACAAGAGCAAGTTGGACTACGAAAGCAACCAAAATGGATCATAAAAGGTATTTAAGTAATTAGAAATAATTACTTGTTACAAACGACAGTTCTGTAAGTTTACTGGATCATTTTGTTACTTTTTACAATGTTTTATTAAAGTCTATTTTTTTAAATAAGAAATCTAATATATTAATTTTAAGTTACTGTTCCCATCTTGACTTTTTCTTCTCAAATACTTCAGTTCCGTCAGATTTAACAGCTGAATAATATCCTAATCCTTCATATTTGTGTCTCATGTAAGCAATATATCCAAAAACACCAGTAATGGATATTAACCCAATCGACATGATGACAATGTCTGTAAATAAATTATAAGACACGAAATATGAATACATGCTGCATGTGTGCTTAATTCGGAGAAATAAGTGAAATTTGATTCTATAAAAACAATCGACTTACTTGGCTTTACATATAATTCATAATTTATGAGTCTAAAAGCATAGCTCGATTTTAATGATCTGATTCCATCACCTGGTGCAGGCTTCCTTATCTTTGCTTCGTCTCCAATAGCGCTGTCATTCTTGCTACTATCCATTTTTTATGAATTTTAAAAAATTAGACTAAACACTTTTTACTCAAATGAATGTAAACAAACTTATTGGAACGATTTCCACTGGAAATAACGCACTAATTTGAAAATTGTAAAACCGTTAATTTTTTATGGGAATTTGAATTTTTAAATATGTTGTAGCTTAAAATTTTGACTTTGTTTCTATAATATGATTTGCTTATTTGTTTTACATGCTCATAATATAACGTACGAAACACAAACTGTGATTAAAGCAAAATATGCACGATATAAAAAAATTGTTGCATTGAAAATTCATTTAATAAATGATGTCCATTTTTGGGAAAAGGGAAGGTTGGTTAAGGATATATTGGAATGGTTTCTGAACAAGCAATACACCGCTGATGTTATGGAACATTTTCTAAATGTTTGACGTCACTAATAAATAACTCATTATGTATATGCACAACTTATTAAAAAGTTTACAATTTATTAACATTTTAAAGCACATTGTGGCAATTGCTGAGGTAAATCGTGTCTACACAATTAACTATGCAATAAATAAACCTGATAAGAATTTAGAAATGTTTCGTAAAGTACAAATAAAATGTTTTATGTGATCAAAAATGTTAATATTGTTCCTTATTAGCTGATTACTCATAAATTCGTATGTAAATTTTTCATGTTCCGTCAATTAATAATGCTGATAATTTTATGTTATTGTTGTTGCTTGCTGTGTTATCGTGTCATTAAAGACACGTGTCTAATATATTCCTCGCATAAAAAAAAATCCACATCTCTGTCATAAATTTCTCAGCATGCAAGACGAATATGTACAGCATAAAATGTCATAAAAAATTGAGCAGCCCCCCATCTACCAGCTACATACTTTTTAAGAACGTGCGAAAAATAAATCAAATTTAAAATACTCTGAGCCATGCAGGAAATTAAATCAAATCATTGGGTAACACATGATAAAGGAAAGGAAAAACACAACATTATCATGCTTTTTATTTCTCTCTTATGCTGCTTGCTTGCCTTTTTTTCCTTTCCTTTTCTTTTAATTTCTCTCATGAAATAAATTTTTTTTTCTTCACATTTAGGAGAAAAAAGTTTTATGTTCGAAAGAGAATAAAATCGAATCTCGTAAGCTGCATTTGACTTTCCTTCCTTCTTGCTCTCGCAACATCTTTATATTCACATGATAATAAAGTTCTCGTATCATTTAAGAATCATGAAGTTAATTGCCTGAATATTAATGTATAAAAGGTAGTAAAAATGGCAAGCAAATGTAAGAAATCAAGGACAATCTCTGACGGGAAGCATGAAAAATGATGATTGATAATTTATGGCCAACCACCTTAATGCAAACGTGGCTATTGATAGTAATTTTGAAACTTTAAGCCAAGTCAGTCAAGGTATTATTCATTTATGGATCCATTTAATAGCTTAATTGGAATAGATTAGTTTAAATTCAAATCTATAAGAACCGACTAGCTTCGTCTAATTTTAAAAATTATTCCATGATTAAACTAAATGTTGAAGATGTTTCATATTCATAATTTACATTATCAGATTAAATTATAGCAACTGTAACCGTAGAACTAAGTTCTCAACTTTTCAGCATAATTATTTCCATTTCTCAATTATTTATCTAGAAATTAGATATGCCTCACATTATTTGCATTTCAACAATTAAAATTATTGGTTAGAATAGTAATGTAGCACATAAACTTCTCCTAGATGCCACAATGTGAGCTTAAAGTCATTATATTACGTAAGTAACAGGCGTTCTACATTTGATATGAAATAAATTCACCAGCAATTTTTCACTTCCCCTTCTGCTTTTTCCGTTTGCATTTCACAATGATTCAGATTCGGAAAAAATGTTCAAAAATTCCTTGTGCACAATATTTTTCCAACACATTAGAAAATTGAAAGTTTTTGTTAATTTCTCTTGATTTGAATCTTTTAGCATCATCTACATAATGTTTTCGTTCATTGCTCAAAAAATTAGTCCCTAATATAAAGGATAAACATGATTTTTTACCAAAAGTTTGTAAAAGTTTATCAAAAAATATTGTGCATGATCAAATTTTGTATGAAAATTTATGTAAACTTTGATCGCAAATATCTCGAAAACGGCATCAAACGGCATGTCCTCAGTAATATGGGAGATAGATTTTAACTTAATTAATGGATTTATATAGGTTTCAGAGAGGTCTTTGGAAGACTTTTTAACTTATGGATAGTTTAAGTAGTGTAAAAATACTCAGATTTCAATTCCATTTTTAAGGCTTAATACGCAGATTTCTATTGAGTTGGTTGTTTTAGTATGTAAAGCTAAGCTTAAATTAGCTAGTAACTGCTTCCAAGACATCCAAATAACAACTTAAAGTAGAAAAAATCATATTTTTTTTTTCATACACAAATTGTAAACAAATTTTGGGTGAGATTAAATTAATGATTTCTGGAGTTAGACATCAAATTGGGACGAGATATTTTCATAGGATATGCCTCAAGTTAAGATCTTTAATCTGGCATTTAAAGGACATAGTTTAATTAACATGAAATTTTTGAATTTTTGAACATTTTTTTCGATTCTGAATCATTGTGCATTTGAATAAATTTATGGTAAATATAAGCATTATACTTGTTGTCACGTCTTTATAGGAAGAAAACTCAATTGAGTGAGTCATGTACTTTGCTCATCAATTTTCACACAAATATTGCCATTTTGATGAATGAATACAATGTAATAAAGATTTCCAGAAGCCTTTAAATCCGGAGCAATGAAAAATCATTGGGAATATGTCCAATTGGAATCGTTTAGGGTCGTTCGTGAGTGACGTCAGTCTGAAAATTGATTATATAATGATATTTTCAAATATATTTGCCGATCTTTAATCGAACGAGGAACTTGATCTTGAAAACATCCGTTCTGTATCTGAATGTGTAATTTAGGGAGAGTAGATGTGGCATGAATAGCAAGATTAGTGTAAAGTCCAGGTTTGAAGGGATATCAACAATCAAGCTACACAGCACAACCAATTAAAAGCTTGACGTCACAGATTAATGACTCCTTTGCAGATACATCAGCTGCCTAATATCGAAGTTCTGAATAATTTAAAGTTCTCATTCCAAATTGATTCTTTCAGCACATGATGACAAACTTCTATGCAAACAATTTTCACAGTCTATGGCTAATTTAATAGATGCTGCAAATTTATTTTACAGCTTGAGCTAGCGAACCGTTGATAATTAATTTGATTATGACTTGGAAATAAAAATCATGAATGTCGTCACTCCTTTCCGTATAGTCGATGCTTTCAACATCATATCAATCAAAAGTGATCACTGAGGAATGAAAAAATGCTCGAAGCATTTATGAGTTGAATGTTTAGCATTGAAAAAGATTAATGCAAGGTTCTTGTATGCCTGCAAGATGAATGAATAGTTAAAGCCGATTTATGGATGTGAATGATTTTATAAAGTACAGAAAGGAGCTCTTCATAATGCTCTCTTCAATTAGCTTTGTAACCGTTCGTTCTGTGAAGGTAAAGCATTAAATATGAGGAATAATAAAAATATTAATATCCCTGATCAGAAAATCAAAGGAGAATTGATGAAGGATTACGTCTTGTATGTACTTTTGCATTGTTTAAGGATTTGAGAAACTTCTAGCTTTTGTTCGTTTAAAATTTATAAAGTAAATCGATTATTGAATGTAAGCTCTGAAATAAAAGACTTTTTAGATTGAGTATTTTACCTTAAGTTAAATGTCTTTCCAAAATAGCGCACTATAAGGAGTTTCCAAAAACCAGCACAAATTACTCCTCTGATTAAATTGATGTCTCCTTTGCATTTGACTAGCTCAAAGTTAAATTGTTTGCTCTACATTGATACCAATATTTCCCACAGAACTCTTTAGTAACGCCATTCAAAACCAATGTTTGATAAACATTTCTTCGTTGTTAACCAGCTTAAATTTTTTCCCTGGTTGGATTTTGGAATTTGAAAAGTTGTCCAACTTGATGCATAGCAAATACATAGAACCAGTATACTTTTCAAGCATGCTTCATTTTCAAGTCTGCCATGTACTAATTTAATTAAATAAATCCAAAATCAATTACTTTATGGCTTTACGTGAATTCTTTTGTGCATCAATGAATATTCATTTCCATTTTGTGATCTCTTAACATCATTATTGCTTATGTCATCATCATTAGTTAAGAACAGATCTCTAAGTAGACGTAATTTTGTATGGAGTCAATAAAAATCTCGAAACGACTTTGAGCTCTTTTGATTTCGATCATAGTTGGCTGTTTTCAAAAAGAATATCGATTTTATATCTATATTAGCATTCTTTATCATTTATTATACCTAGATATGTTTTAAAATGCAATGTAAACCATTTTTGATTTCGATCATAGTAGGCTGTTTTCAAAAAGAATATCGATTTTATATCTATATTAGCATTCTTTATCATTTATAATACCTAGATTTGTTTTAAAATGCAATTTAAAGTATTTTTGATTTCGATCATAGTAGGCTATTTTCAAAAAGAATATCGATTTTATATCTATATTAGCATTCTTTATCATTTAAAATACCTACATATGTTTTAAAATGCAATTTGAAGCATTTTTGATTTCGATCATAGTAGGCTCTTTTCAAAAAGAATATCGATTTTTTATCTATATTAGCATTCTTTATCATTTATAATACCTAGATAGTTTTAAAATGCAATTTAAAGTATTTTTGATTTCGATCATAGTAGGCTATTTTCAAAAAGAATATCGATTTTATATCTATATTAGCATTCTTTATCATTTAAAATACCTACATATGTTTTAAAATGCAATTTAAAGCATTTTTGATTGCGATCATAGTAGGCTTTTTTCAAAAAGAATATCGATTTTATATCTATATTAGCATTCTTTATCATTTAAAATACCTACATATGTTTTAAAATGCAATTTAAAGCATTTTTGATTTCGATCATAGTAGGCTGTTTTCAAAAAGAATATCGATTTTATATCTATATTAGCATTCTTTATCATTTAAAATACCTACATATGTTTTAAAATGCAATTTAAAGCATTTCTGATTGCGATCATAGTAGGCTTTTTTCAAAAAGAATATCGATTTTATATCTATATTAGCATTCTTTATCATTTATAATATCTAGATAGTTTTAAAATGTAATTTAAAGCATTTTTGATTTCGATCATAGTAGGCTATTTTCAAAAAGAATATCGATTTTATATCTATATTAGCATTCTTTATCATTTAAAATACCTACATATGTTTTAAAATGCAATTTAAAGCATTTTTGATTTCGATCATAGTAGGCTATTTTCAAAAATAATATCGATTTTATATCTATATTAGCATTCTTTATCATTTAAAATACCTACATATGTTTTAAAATGCAATTTGAAGCATTTTTGATTTCGATCAAAGTAGGCTCTTTTCAAAAAGAATATCGATTTTTTATCTATATTAGCATTCTTTATCATTTAAAATACCTACATATGTTTTAAAATGCAATTTAAAGTATTTTTGATTTCGATCATAGTAGGCTATTTTCAAAAAGAATATCGATTTTATATCTATATTAGCATTCTTTATCATTTATAATACCTAGATATGTTTTAAAATGCAATTTAAAGCATTTTTGATTTCGATCATAGTAGGCTATTTTCAAAAAGAATATCGATTTTATATCTATATTAGCATTCTTTATCATTTAAAATACCTAGATATGTTTTAAAATGCAATTTAAAGCATTTTTGATTTCGATCATAGTAGGCTTTTTTCAAAAAGAATATCGTTTTTTTATCTATATTAGCATTCTTTATCATTTAAAATACCTACATATGTTTTAAAATGCAATTTAAAGCATTTTTGATTTCGATCATAGTAGGCTTTTTTCAAAAAGAATATCGATTTTTTATCTATATTAGCATTCTTTATCATTTATAATACCTAGATATGTTTTAAAATGCAATTTAAAGCATTTTTGATATCGATCATAGTAGGCTATTTTCAAAAAGAATATCGATTTTATATCTTTATTAGCATTCTTTATCATTTAAAATACCTACATATGTTTTAAAATGCAATTTAAAGCATTTTTGATTTCAATCATAGTAGGCTATTTTCAAAAAGAATATCGATTTTATATCTATATTAGCATTCTTTATCATTTAAAATACCTACATATGTTTTAAAATGCAATTTGAAGCATTTTTGATTGCGATCATAGTAGGCTTTTTTCAAAAAGAATATCGATTTTATATCTATATTAGCATTCTTTATCATTTATAATACCTAGATAGTTTTAAAATGTAATTTAAAGCATTTTTGATTTCGATCATAGTAGGCTATTTTCAAAAAGAATATCGATTTTATATCTATATTAGCATTCTTTATCATTTAAAATACCTACATATGTTTTAAAATGCAATTTGAAGCATTTTTGATTTCGATCAAAGTAGGCTCTTTTCAAAAAGAATATCGATTTTTTATCTATATTAGCATTCTTTATCATTTATAATACCTAGATTTGTTTTAAAATGCAATTTAAAGTATTTTTGATTTCGATCATAGTAGGCTATTTTCAAAAAGAATATCGATTTTATATCTATATTAGCATTCTTTATCATTTAAAATACCTACATATGTTTTAAAATGCAATTTAAAGCATTTTTGATTTCGATCATAGTAGGCTCTTTTCAAAAAAAATATCGATTTTATATCTATATTAGCATTCTTTATCATTTATAATACCTAGATATGTTTTAAAATGCAATTTAAAGCATTTTTGATTTCGATCATAGTAGGCTTTTTTCAAAAAGAATATCGTTTTTTTATCTATATTAGCATTCTTTATCATTTAAAATACCTACATATGTTTTAAAATGCAATTTAAAGCATTTTTGATTTCGATCATAGTAGGCTTTTTTCAAAAAGAATATCGATTTTTTATCTATATTAGCATTCTTTATCATTTATAATACCTAGATATGTTTTAAAATGCAATTTAAAGCATTTTTGATTTCGATCATAGTAGGCTATTTTCAAAAAGAATATCGATTTTATATATATATTAGCATTCTTTATCATTTAAAATACCTACATATGTTTTAAAATGCAATTTAAAGCATTTTTGATTTCGATCATAGTAGGCTATTTTCAAAAAAAATAGCGATTTTATATCTATATTAGCATTCTTTATCATTTAAAATACCTACATATGTTTTAAAATGCAATTTAAAGCATTTTTGATATCAATCATAGTAGGCTGTTTTCAAAAAGAATATCGATTTTATATCTATATTAGCATTCTTTATCATTTAAAATACCTACATATGTTTTAAAATGCAATTTAAAGCATTTTTGATTTCGATCATAGTAGGCTATTTTCAAAAAGAATATCGATTTTATATCTATATTAGCATTCTTTATCATTATTATACCTAGATATGTTTTAAAATGCAATTTAAAGCATTTTTGATTTCGATCATAGTAGGCTGTTTTCAAAAAGAATATCGATTTTATATCTATATTAGCATTCTTTATCATTTATTATACCTAGATAGTTTTAAAATGCAATTTAAAGCATTTTTGATTTCGATCATAGTAGGCTTTTTTCAAAAATAATATCGATTTTATATCTATATTAGCATTCTTTATCATTTATAATACCTAGATATGTTTTAAAATGCAATTTAAAGCATTTTTGATTTCGATCATAGTAGGCTGTTTTCAAAAAGAATATCGATTTTATATCTATATTAGCATTCTTTATCATTTATTATACCTAGATATGTTTTAAAATGCAATTTAAAGCATTTTTGATTTCGATCATAGTAGGCTTTTTTCAAAAAGAATATCGATTTTATATCTATATTAGCATTCTTTATCATTTATTATACCTAGATATGTTTTAAAATGCAATTTAAAGCATTTTTGATTTCGATCATAGTAGGCTTTTTTCAAAAATAATATCGATTTTATATCTATATTAGCATTCTTTATCATTTATAATACCTAAATATGTTTTTTTTTCAATTAAAAGCATTTTTGTTTTCGATCATAAAAGGCTATTTTCAAAAAGAATATCGATTTTATATCTATATTAGCATTCTTTATCATTTATAATACCTGGATATGTTTTAAAATGCAATTTAAAGCATTTTTGACATCAATCATAGTAGGCTGTTTTCAAAAAGAATATCGATTTTATATCTTTATTAGCATTCTTTATCATTTATAATACCTAAATATGTTTTTTTTTCAATTAAAAGCATTTTTGTTTTCGATCATAAAAGGCTATTTTCAAAAAGAATATCGATTTTATATCTATATTAGCATTCTTTATCATTTATAATACCTGGATATGTTTTAAAATGCAATTTAAAGCATTTTTGACATCAATCATAATAGGCTTTTTTCAAAAAGAATATCGATTTTATATCTTTATTAGCATTCTTTATCATTTATAATACCTAAATATGTTTTTTTTTCAATTAAAAGCATTTTTGTTTTCGATCATAAAAGGCTATTTTCAAAAAGAATATCGATTTTATATCTGTATTAGCATTCTTTATCATTTATAATACCTAAATATGTTTTTTTTTTCAATTAAAAGCATTTTTGTTTTCGATCATAAAAGGCTATTTTCAAAAAGAATATCGATTTTATATCTATATTAGCATTCTTTATCATTTATAATACCTGGATATGTTTTAAAATGCAATTTAAAGCATTTTTGACATCAATCATAGTAGGCTGTTTTCAAAAAGAATATCGAATTTATATCTTTATTAGCATTCTTTATCATTTATTATACCTAAATATGTTTTAAAATGAAATTTAAAGCATTTTTGATTTCGATCATAGCAGGCTATTTTTAAAAAGAATATCGATTTTATATCTGTATTAGCATTCTTTATCATTTATAATACCTAAATATGTTTTTTTTTCAATTAAAAGCATTTTTGTTTTCGATCATAAAAGGCTATTTTCAAAAAGAATATCGATTTTATATCTGTATTAGCATTCTTTATCATTTATAATACCTAAATATGTTTTTTTTTCAATTAAAAGCATTTTTGTTTTCGATCATAAAAGGCTATTTTCAAAAAGAATATCGATTTTATATCTATATTAGCATTCTTTATCATTTATAATACCTGGATATGTTTTAAAATGCAATTTAAAGCATTTTTGACATCAATCATAGTAGGCTGTTTTCAAAAAGAATATCGAATTTATATCTTTATTAGCATTCTTTATCATTTATAATACCTAGATAAGTTTTAAAATGCAATTTAAAGCATTTTTGATTTCGATCATAGTAGGCTGTTTTCAAAAAGAATATCGATTTTATATATATATTAGCATTCTTTATCATTTATAATACCTAAATATGTTTTTTTTTCAATTAAAAGCATTTTTGTTTTCGATCATAAAAGGCTATTTTCAAAAAGAATATCGATTTTATATCTGTATTAGCATTCTTTATCATTTATAATACCTAAATATGTTTTTTTTTCAATTAAAAGCATTTTTGTTTTCGATCATAAAAGGCTATTTTCAAAAAGAATATCGATTTTATATCTATATTAGCATTCTTTATCATTTATAATACCTAGATACGTTTTAAAATGTAATTTAAAGCATTTTTGATATCGATCATAGTAGGCTATTTTCAGAAAGAATATCGATTTTATATCTATATTAGCATTCTTTATCATTTAAAATACCTACATATGTTTTAAAATGCAATTTAAAGCATTTTTGATTTCGATCATAGTAGGCTGTTTTCAAAAAGAATATCGATGTTATATCTATATTAGTATTCTTTATCATTTATAATACCTAGAAGAAAAAAAAATGTGTCATTAAAAGTCAGAGACTTCAAAACATAAGAAATCGTTACTCGTAAAAAAATATTTGCATCCTTTTAAATTTTCTCGTGAACATGCTCACATGCTTAACAATATATAGACGTAGTTTGACTAAACACGAGGAATAAAAGAAGAAAATTAATCGTCATAAAAACTCTTGACGTCTTCTCAAAAGCCACAGAAAAATTGAGATGTCATTTATAAGGATATCACCACATGACATATAATAGAAAAGAACTGCTCAAAGGAAAAGTACGAAACCACATATCGTATCCGTTTGCATGTACACTTACACAGTGTCTTGTCTCTTGTTTGTTTAACAAAAGATTAATAACTCATCCCTTTTATTTCTTGAAACATACAGCAGTAACAGCACATAAAAATAATAAAAGTGCTGTACGTATGTATATATTTTATCAGCAGCAGTATGTACCTTTTTAAAAATGAAATGGTTGATTTGTTACCGAATGAAAAAGGCTTCATATTTCATGCGTGAAAGGAACAGAACAAAGTCTCATATATAACAAATATGATTCTAACTATGTTCCTATACATACATGAGCTTTTATGTTTTCCTTATAATAAATGTTCCTATCAAATTTCATACATGAAAATGGAACGAAAGAAAAATGAAGTAATGACTTTATACTGCCTACAGAATCATTTTTTATGTGGAAAATTTTGGGACGAAAATTTGATTTTTCAACTGAAATGGAAAAATAAAAATAAAATACAAGTTTAAATTTTTTGTGTTGAAAGCGCATTTCCGAGTTCATTAATGTTTTGACGATAAGCTTAAAACTGTGTCATATGTATGTGATATCCGAGTTTTGAAGTCTACAGTGTTAATTGGTCTTGAATGATGGAGAACGTAAGGTTTCTGAAGTATCATAGACATAACATGAGGATCTCAAGGGGGGAATACAATATGATTGGAAAAAGTTTTGAAAAGAAATTCTTTCAAAAAGTTTTTTCATAAAATGATGTGAAAATGAAAGAAATTTTCCATGAAAACTTTTTCCATCATGTTGTTGTCCCCTTGTGATATCCATAAGATTACTAGAAAACTGTATTGACTAGACAGAACGACTTCTCTACAGCATAAGAACTTACAATCCAATTTCAACATTGCAAAAAATATAACCAAAAAGAGCAAAGTGCTTCCAATATAAAAGAATAAATGGCATGACTTGTGGTTTCATCTTTTATTTCTCTTCCTCGGAACTGTTGATACCGTTGTTATTTTTAAGTGCTTCTCTATGTTGCATAACTCGCTTCATCTACTATTTTTTATGAGCAGTAAAGTGTTACAATGTCATAAAAATAACCAGTAGCACTTAATAGAGAATAGTTGTTAGGTGATTTTCATGTAGTGATCATAATTTATTTTAACATGTGATATCATCCACTTTATGTTGCTTACATTGGGACATGAATGAAAAAAAAATCTAATTTTCCCAGCTATAAAAGTTCAACATTGGGTTAAAGGTTTTCAATATTATTTTTTAAACCAAGATGCCTGCTCGTCTCGTTTATTCCTTTGCACAAATAATATATGCTGAATATTCCTCATCTTCTTCTTCTCCTTTTTCCACAAAAATAGAATAATGAAATCACAATTTTCATGCTGTCTCTAAAACTCCTCACAATACCTTGCATTTCTATTTTTCTCTTTACATATCTCTTTTAGCTTCCTTTTTGAAATAGATATGAGCTGATTAAATCAATCTGGTAGACTACATTTTATTTATTTCAAACTGTTGCAAGCATTTTTTTAAAGTTTTATGATTGATCATATTGTTTTCGAGCGTAAGTGGCTCAATTTAATACTTTGGTATTTAATTGTTACAATACCGGCATAGCGATCATGTATTCGAGACTGAAATTTTTCGCTTGTCTGTTTTCGAATTAATGCACTGAGAATAAAGCTTACAGTCTTCCATTGTAAACTATAGGTAAAAATGTTATCTAAAGAGTGATTTGAATCCTGCTATAAACTTTAAGTCTAGGTTTGGTCTCGCGCATCCTCAATTATTAAACTCGCATAAGCCGCAAATCGCCATATTACAGTTGGACCGATAATTAAGAAACTTGAACTGCTTATTGAACAAGATCAAGCCGCTATATGAGTTCTTAGCAACGTTGGATTTAAGAATGAGTCAGGAACTAATATGTAAAATTGTAAATGCAATAACATTATGAATAAAATTTTGATAAAATGGACATGAAAGTGTTAAAGCAAGAGCCTAAATTTATTCGAAACCTAGATTTAAAAATTTCATTATCAGCTTGAGCCTTAACAAAAAGAGAAAACTTGCTTCAAAATTCATCAACAGCCTTAACCAAATGTCCAAATATTTCAGAACTGTCCACAACTTTCCAAATAATTTTCATTAAGAATAATTGCCTTCTCTTCCTTTACAAAAGCCTTATGCCTGAGTTCAATCTCAACAAAGAACTTCTGTTTCCTTGAATCATATTACAAGCATGACTTAGTAATTTCTTTAAAATGCCTTCTATGTCACCAACCAACGTTTGTCATTTCTACTTTCTCAATTCCTTCTCTTTCTAATTTTATCCCAAAGATTGTCACAATTTGTTGGATCATAAACGAAATCTTCATTCCAAAAAAAATATATAGTAGAGTCAGATGTATCTGTAGACTTCTACTTATGCTATATAACCTTATCCATAATATTCTTTTGATAGAGATAGTAAAATATTCTCTCCTCTCTTGTTCCTTTCTTCTAAGGCTCAACGGCACCGACAAAAAAAAATGAAGATGAAAATTGAATGAGGAAAATGAGTGAGAAGAAAATTGTCTATAAAAAAAAAAATCTTATTAGTTTTTTTTTTGGTTCATTGTTGAAAATGTGAGATTCATGCTGTTACTTAGGATTTTTCGGCATCAAAAAGGATAAAATGGCTTTTGATATTTTAAGTAAATTTAATTACAGTTTAATTAATTGAGTTTGACTTCGAGTGTTAATTTAATCAGTGCAAAAAATGAAGCCAAGGATCAAAATTTAATTTAGACAATTAGAAAATTTAATGGGAAATGATATTTTAGGAAGTTTTTAAGTTGACAAGATGGTTTTTAATAATAATCTTTTTTAAAGGAAGTATCCAAAAGGATTAAGAAATTAATTTTACCTTAATTTTGTATTAGGGGCCGTTCACTTATTACGTTCGCATTTTAGGAGGGGAGGGGGGTTTGCAAAATTGTAACAAAATGTAACATAGGGGGGGGGGTGTCAAGAAGTATGTGAAGTTCTAACTGTCGTTAGTACGTAATTTTTTTAAATTTTCCACCTTTTTAATGATTTATGAAAAATTATCAAAATAAAATAAATTATGAACGTTCAGGGGGGGGGGGGGGGGGTGAAAAAAGTAGTTTTTTTGCGTAACGTAGTAAGTGAACGGCCCCTTAGAATGTCTTGAATTGTTTAATGAGTTTTAATCTTGTTAGGGGTTCATTATTGCTACTCTCCTTTTTGTCAAATTGACATTATATCTATATAATGATAAACATTAATAACTTTTTTTGGAAGAGAAGAGGTTAGAACTCAACAAAATTATCACATTTTATTATTACCAGTTGTTTCTTTAGCGCTTAAATGATACAACATAGACTATCAATACTTATAAGTTAAAGTGATATTCGAACCTTTTATTTGCTGACTTTTCTATTTTACCAGCTTAACCTTAACAGCAAACCTTTTTGGTTCGCGTCCTACCAAAAGTCATTTTTGAAATAAGGCAGGACACAAGTATTTTTCCCAAACATTAAGTTCACACTCAATTTTAATTATTAATGTAAGAAAGAAATGTCTCAAAAGTTTTTGAACTACAACTGAGGAAAAATCTACAAAAATTTCAATTTTCAAAAGTTTCATGTCACTGCTGTGAAACTTTCATGGCACTAAGTTTGGGAAACACTGGGTTTAAGTGTCCGATAGCATAATCTGCTAGAGATGTAACTGTTAAGTTTCAAACCCATATTCGCTGTTCATTTATTAATAATCAGGTTGAAGTCTTGAAACATTAAGCCACCCAGCTAATAAAGCTTAGTACTTCATCTTAGCTGGTGAATTTATTAATTTTTTGTTTGTATTAACAATTCTTTTATTTAATAATTTATTACCAGTTTCAAAATTTTCTAATGAACTTTTCATAAAATCCACAAAAGCAGCCACTTCTTCTACATATTTCTATTGTAGCTTGTCTTTGGTTTTCATCGTTAATAATTCTATTTCAAGTTTATGTAGACTTAGACAAATGATTCACGATTGAGCGAATACATAAAATAATTTCTAAATGAGCAGCACATAAGATCCATCTGGCATTCTCAAAGTTTCATAGATATTAAGGGTTCCAAATTATATCCCACGACTTCTTCTTATTATCACATAAATAAACATGTTGCATGAAATTTCCGCACAACTACGTAAAATTAACGACCACAACTTAACTAATAAAGCAAGTGGATTTAGGAGCTTAGAGGAGTTTAATGAAATATTTTTTTATGATGATATGATTCATTTTGTGTGTTTGTGTGGTTAAAAGCAGATGGAATGTATCATGCATATGTTCATTTCGCACACATGTAAATCCCATAAATATTTTAATATTAAAAAGATCATGTGCTTTATTTTTAACTTACAAAAAAACGCACACACCAAATACACAAATGCGCACAGATGTCTAAAGGAATTGTAATTTCTCAGAAGAATTGTTACATATCTGTATGATAATTTTTTGTGCTTTTTCTGTATATTCATCTTTCAATATGCCTGCATAACCCTACGCAATCATTTTGTTTTTCGCAAATTTTCATTCCAAAAATATCTGTTCATTTTCATTTCTTGAGCTTTTGAATAATATTGTGATAAGTTGGGAAGCTTCTTCAAAAAATAATTGAAAAATTTTAAACATTTTAAAAGATAGAATTTTTTAAGAATTTATAATTTTTGAGATTTTAAATTTAACGGAATTATGAAATTTAAATTTTGTAATCTTTTAATAGTCTTAACGGTTTTCGAAAATTCAAACGTTTAAAATATCGCGGATTAATTATTGAAATTCAAAAATTTAACGGAATTTTGAACAGTTAATTTTTTGAAATCAGCAACTTAAGGCTAAGCATAAATGTGCAGCAGTTCCTAAACTGTATCCTAATTTATACTACATAACCCCTCCTCCTTCATCTCATCCTATCCTTTTATGATTACATTGTGTATATATGTAGAAGGAGATAAGAACAAGCAAAAAAAAATGTAATAAAGTTAAATGATATGATTTTTCATGGTACCCTTTTTTATATCACATCATAATGATGTACGAGATATGATTTACAGATGAAAGAATTTAAAACAAAGAAATAAAAAAAAAATCCTCTCAATTTCATCTTGTCTACCTTTTAGCACATAATTTCCGCATGATGTGACAAATTTTAAATATAAATATAATGTCATTTACAGATCATTTAATTTTGATATTCTTTATTCGAAAAAGTCTCAGCACAGCATCAAGCTGGGTATCGAATTCTCTCATCATGAATTTCATATCCGGTACCAAATATATTTTCTTTTAAATTATACATAAAATGAGCATCTATACATGATGATAAATTTAAATTTAGACACAAACATGCAAAGGAATTACTTTTTGGATTTAAGATTGATTGAGGTACTGACAAAAACATGCTAAAATATTCCAGAAATGTTAATTACTTACCAAAAACTTATTACAATCTCTTCTGACTTCAAATATCATGTGATATATCCCATTTGATTTCTTATAATCGAAAATATTCAATATTCACATTTGACCTATTTTGACAGAATTCAAGTCCTGCGTCATAAGCAATTAGGTAAGCCTAGATGAAATTGTTTACATGAATGGTCTTTTTATGGCTTGCCAATTTGACATATATGGATGTGTACACACAAACAGAAATTTATATATTTGTGGGTTTGTTCAAGCCAGAGGTGCAGCATTGGGAGATTGATTGGTATTTAGTTATTGACTGACATTAGTGAATTCCTGTTTTCTTGAATGTCCTGAAAATGAATGTAGAGTCGTTCATTAATGATGCCTTTTAAGAAATTGAGAATTGAGATTTAATGAATCTTCGATTTGGGTCATTTCAATTTAGATTTAGGACTTTATGTGTAGAATTCTATGGAGTGCTCCTTAGTTAAAGGAAGTCATGACCCCTCCTTATCGCTTCTGAAATAATTAAAAATTTGAATTTTCAGAAAGGAAACCTTAAAGATTTCAAGAAATTTTTTGATTGTTCACGAAAGCAAAAATGACCCAAAACCGATTTGTGGTGATTAATCTTTTCCATAAATCAGTGTTGTCCAAATTTTTAAAGCCACGGCACACTTTAGCGGGTAAGCCATGACTAAAATCGCACACAGCACACATTTAAAAAAAGTTAACGATACGTACCAGTGTGCCTCGGCACACAGTTTGGACAACACTGCCCTAAACAATTGATTTCCTACATGAACGACCTATAGCCCCTTGATAGTATTATGAAAGATGATATTTAATGAGAAAATTAAAAGAAAATAAAGCTGTGTTATTAGAAATAAGATAAATGTATTATTCCCAGCTATCTCCCACTCCTCAATAAATGCATCAATTCTCCTCATCAAAAATACTCAAAAGATACTCAAACCCATAAGACAACCCTGCATTAATACTGTATAATCGAATACCTATATCATATTCTTGTCTTTTTATCCTCCATCTCTCTTAAAGGCTCATTTACTATCTACTTTTTGCTTCCTAGTTGTTTTAATGCCCATTCCTTTTTGCCATGCTGTCTATCATTTAGCACACGTTTTTCTATCATTTTTTTTTCTTCTTTGTCTATGTCATTTACTTTTTTTACTTTTACATCATCACCGTCATCATCATGTCGTTCAAATCGTTTCCCATTCTATTTTATTTCCTATTTTTTGTGTGATGTACAGAAAAGAGCGACTGAGACTGAGACTTTATGAGGATAAACCTTTGTGTAAAAGAAAAAAAAAATAGCAAAGAATAAAGAATAAAGAATTTTCATCTGCATTGAATCGCAATACACATATCAAGTGAAATGAAAATAGCAGCATAAAATGAAATTTATGTGAAGCATTTCATAGAAAATTAATTAAAAGACGACATGAAAGCCATGAACATTCAAAGCACTTTTTACAACGCTTTTCTGCTTCTTTTCATTTCGTCTTCTCTTGTGTATGTCCATATATATATTATATGATGACAAGCTATAGCGAATTGAATAATAAAATGGACAGGATAGGAGGTGGAATGAGATTTAAATAAAGGTTTATGTGTACACAAGATTTATTTGAATGAAAATACATTTCAGTCACCCCTATGTGCTCTTGATTGAGTTTTTGAACGTTAAAGGTGAGCTTTTTGGTCAGGGGAAGCCAGCACGATGAGAATTAAATTTTTGAAAAAGCAACAAAAAAGTTCTGTCCGAAAATTCAAATTTTCTAATAAAATTATCCATCCAAATATCGATAGCACCTTCCATCACTCAAGGAAATTCGTCGAGCTTTTAAAGAGCTTTCGAATCTACCCGCAAATAGCATTGCCCTGAGTGCGTCAGCATATACACATGCATTTATGTGTGCGTATATGTACATCATGTTTTATTGTTTGTAACTTCATATATATATGTGTACATAACAGACGATTTTGAATGCACAATTTAGCACGATGTCCTGTGTGGATAGTAAAATTCGTATCTACTACTATCATTCTGCAAAACTTTTGAATATACATTTGAAAACCACCATGATATATGTGCATATAGATAGTTCCCAATTTCTGGCTCATATATATTTATTTTGATTTTGGTTGACTCACAAATACATTCAAGTATGGACGATACTCAATATTAGGAAACGTTTGTCATCAAGAATTTCATTTTTATGGCATCAGACATGGGTTATCGATGCAATTTAATTTTGAGAGATGTTCGTTGTGCTTTTAAAGGGGAATTATTTCTTTTTTTAAATTTATCATCACTAATTGACATTTTAAGCCGATAATATTGCATCATTGCATTTTAAAGACATAAGGTAGCTATAAAATATTGTTGAATGTCTTTTTCATATGATGCATGAACTGGAGGATGCTGCAATATTTTTCCTATGTTTTATTATGCATCTCTTTGATTCACAGAAGTTGTTGATGTGAAATTTTTTAAAAACTTAACATTTTTTCATAAGAATTGTAGTGTTTTTTCATGATATGTGCTGTGGAAACGTTGTTTGTGAAGATAACATGCTGGTGGCTGCAGACTAAGTGACAAAGTGGTCTATTACTTCAAATATAAGCAATTGGTGGATTTATAGAAGCTATTTATAAGTAGAGTCACAAAAGGGAGAGAAAAGCGAGGAAAAGACAACATGATTGAGCTTATTATGAGCTCCTTTGAAGTCTTTAACAAAAACAGAAGCACTGTTGTTTTTAATAATAACCCTAGTTCTAGAGATTCCATGATAGATTAACAGGCTTCGTCGGGCGAGCCATGTTAGGGGACTGTTGAATCTCCCATTAATAGAGTTTTTTTTTTAATTTAATTTAATTAATTAATCTCCTTCCTTCATTGCTCCTAAGGAAAAAGCCTTCTGAATCAGAGTTCTTGAGTCTGATTTTTAGTCCAAAGAACTCTTGGAGAGAAGCTGTTAACAGAGACAGTATTGCACTTTGAATTGGCAAGCGGTAGCCTTCGATAGAGCCAGCTTCAGGCGACATCTAAGGGAGGCCATGGGTCACAATAGCTCTGTACGGCCAGAGAAGTTTAATAAAAAAAGCAAGAGATTCCATATCAACTTAGGGGCTGTTCACTTATTACGTAACGCGAAAAAATGACTTTTTAGACCCCCCCCCTCGTAACAAAATTTGTATGAAAAAAAAAATTTCCTTGTTTGAACCGTAACAAAATCTTAGACCCCCCTCCCCCCCTAAAAGCGTTACGTAATAAGTGAATGGCCCCTTATGTAAATAGCTGTAAAATTTTCAATTGTGCTGTCCTACTCATTTAACTCAACTTTTTTAGTTTTCGAACTTATATTAATATATAAAAGCTACCTGAATGAGTATTTTCTACTTTATAATGATCAATAACTCAATAACAGCATATTCTCAATTGCCGATTCCAATGTTAATAATGAATTTTCAAGAGTTGATTAATGAAAATATGAGTAGCAAAAAAATATAAGTGTATATAAGTGTAATATGTGTATATGCAAATAAGTGCTTATTTTCATGTTACGAACCATTTAAAATGTTCTCGTTTGTTGAACAATGCGAATTTTACATGCAAATCTACAATAATGAAATATGGTCAAACAATGAACATTTTTGTACTCTGCTCTTTTGGAAAACGATTATGTTCGAAATGAAATGAGAAAAAAAATCAATTCCCAAAGCATACATGCAGAAAATATTTTAAGGAAATTGAGATGAGGTAGAAAAGCTTTCAATAGGCAGACAATTCACATTAAACAAAAACCTGGATTGCTAATCTTCTTGCTTTCAATTATAATTTTGATCCAATTTTAGTAGAGCAAATCTGAGATGGAATAAATCCATTCTACATAAGTGGTTGTGTGGATGTTATGTAACATTTAAAATAAAGTGCGTTTTAAACTTTAAGTTCTATCTGATGTATTGAATTTCAGAAGGTCAAGAAAATCGTCTTTCCTCGAAATTATCCAGTCTGTTGCTAACCCTACTTGACCAACTCATCTCCAAATTTTCATGTATTTGGACACTACGTCTCCTCTCTAGCATTACAGGATATCCAAATAATCCCCAACTCAAAACGAACAGAAAAAGAAATAATCTTGATTCCTTTGCATTTTGTCTACCTTCCAGCATGTATTCATAAAATATCATGAATATTGTTCATTGTTGAAGTTGTGCTCTATGCAATCACAATTTCTGACATTAAAAATATTTTCTGCATGTTAAGGGAAGAGATTTGTTTAGTGTAGATGACAAGTATCAAGGCATTTCACTTCGTATATCCTATGTTTATGACATATAAATATGCCTTTTTGAGTACAATGAGTGGGTGGATGGGGAAGGAGAGAAGCAAGATGAGGCAAACAGGAAAGGATAAAAAAAAAACTAAAGACAAAAATGTTGTTTAATGCTGTCGTACTTTTGTCGAGATGAATATTCGAATACATAAAGAAAGAAAAGTGATGAATCATGTTCTTCACTTGCTTCTCACACTTTTTGTGTTTTATATAAATTTTATATGAAAAGCATTTAACACATCGAGATAAAAAAGGGACACAAAGGGGACGGAGACGAAAAAAAAAATCTCATTAAATAAATTGAAGTTGTTTTTCTCAGCTTAAAAAATCCGAATTTGTGAAAATGTTTCATCAAGATTATTAAGATGAATTGTTAGATAAGAGAAGGATAGAGGTTTAATGGCCTCTTAAAGGATCGCTTAAGCACAATTTGATTCATCAGTAAAAAGTTAAATTTAAATTGTTATTGTGATATAAAAAGTGATACTTTAAAGTGTTCTATCAGACATCTTATCGCATTAAGTTCTTCAACTGATTTTATAAAGCTATTGATATTGATGGTGAGTGAATAATTAAATGATTGAGGTTTTAAAGGACGTCTTAATAAAGAAAAATTACATTCAAACATTTTTCAAGGACAAAGGGTTAGGATAGCGGTGAAATGGCATCAGTTGCTTAAGTGGTAGAGCGTTGGCCTTACGTGCCAAAGGTTCTGGATTCAATCCCAGGCCAGGTTAAGTTTTAGAAGCTCTTATTCCATTTCACCGTTCTAGTTACGAAGCTCGGTTCATGTGTTGGGTGTAGTTTTGAGGTCTTCGGCACATAACGTGTCTCTTTTTCTAGATATACTAAGATATATAAGCATCTGGATGATTTCATTACATCATGGTACATCAGGGCTTTAGACGTGCTTGTGTCTTTACAATGTGCAGAGCTTGCAAGTGTTTCGGATTCCACTTTAAACTGTAGGTCTTAAGGGTGTGGTACAAAAGTTTCTGCTATAATTTTAATAGCTCCATCCTTAACCTTTTTTAAGGATTAGGATCAATTGGAACCTCTTTTTTATCCCTTATTTATTTTGTATACGCAGTTTTAAAGATGATAAGATTTCATTTCAAACTGGATGTTTAACGGGCATTGCCAGTTTTTAAACATTCACAAAAAATAAAGCTAATCCAATTTGTTTTTTGATATTTCGCAAAAATTCGAGGAACGCAACATTATCATTGATCATGATTAGATGGAATATTTTTCGTTGTAAAAATAATTAATAAGCACAGCCCAAACAGCCAAACGTTTTGGATTTGACAAGCATGACTAAAATTTCTCATTTATCGCAGTCAAAAATGGCTTCATATTCCATATTTCTCCCACAAAAATAAGCCACAACAGTACGGAATAGTAAAAAAAGCATTTGAAAACAACAAACGAAATTAAATTGCCCTATATCAAATTAAATGCCATGAAATAAATATTCTTAAATTTCCACAATTCTTGTTCGTTGAAATTCATTTCTAAATTTTCGATTGTGCTATGCATATCGAGCATACGAATGTATATTTGCATATAACACAGAGCTTCAAAGTGTGGTATGATGATTTTTCATCCCCAACACCCCTTAATTGCACATGACATTAATTATTTCTATTTCTGTTTGCAAAGCAACACGATCTGTGTCACACAAGAGAGAAATTGAAAATGAAATTGCATGAGATTCTTCCTGCAATCATTGAAAAATGATGATGACGAAAAAGAAGAAGAGAGAGCAAAACTCTCAACTTTAATGAATGAAAATTGCCATTCTAGTAATTGCTACAAGTGCTACATGAACATACAGTTGAAGTTATAGGAAAAAAAAACTTTCATTTCAATTTTGTGGTAAAGATCTTTTTCCTGTTCACTTTTTTTTTTATTATTTATAAATGTAGATAGATATTGGTGATGTAGCAAGGGATTGGGGGTAGGAAACAAAATCGAGGTTCCGAGTGCACCCTTGCTCCGTTCCTGAGATACATATTTATGCTTCACATTTATATGAAAGCAGATTATTTCGAATGAATAGAATTTGTGTATGTATATGAATGTAGAAGGAAGAAGAATCCAGAAAAGCACACTAAAGTAATTTTGTAAATTGAACTGTGGTTTGGTTTTCATCTTTACCCTCCAATGATTTACAATATTTACAGTTAAAATGTATAAACACACACTTCCGTATCATTTATTTAAAAATGAATTCTGAATAGAGAAATGGATGTAGAGGTACGTGTAGTAATTTCCGCAAATAAAATGAAAATTTTCGCCCAATATTTTAAAAAGGGAGTTAATGATAAATATTTTGCCTGGAGCTGCAAAAAGTAGTGGGTAGGGGGTTGTAAATTGACCGGTTATTTGTTTTTTGGATGGCTAGTTTTGTTCATTAACAAATGGTTGAATCTGTAAACTAAGTTACATTCCTTATTCTGGCATATTTAATTTGTTAATTGAATAGAAATCCGGTGCCTAGCCAAAATAACTCTGGCATGGTGCTGGCTTCGACATAAATCCAGCACCATGCCATTGTCACACCTGCTTGGTGACGTATATCTGATTAATTAACCAACTTGTGCATTCGGGTTTTGATCAGTTCTACAACCTTGCATCTTGCACCTTAAGCATTTTTTTATGTTGAGATTCAAGTAAAATCAAGCGGCAGCTGCTTAGAAACCAATTCCACAGAACGTCAAGTGGTTGCGACGTGGCTGTCATTGCTAATTCGCTCCCGCTTGGTTCTAATTATACTATCAACCCGGAAGCTGGGTGACAAACATTTCAATGAATTTCAATGTATGCCGATCGGGCAAGCATGTGTCGATATTGAATATCGAGTATAGTTACAATTCATGCTATTGATTTAAAGTAGTACCAGTCAAGTGTTTGCCAGAAAATGAAAATTATTCATACTTTATTTCACGTAAATTCTATAAATGAACTTAATAATGTACACAGCAAGCACTATTCATATTACAGACACCTCCTGAAGCTCCTAAACGAAACGTTATGAAAATTTAATGAAATTTTAATTTAATTCGATCCTGTCCAAAAAATTAACTTAATTCAACAACAAATTACTTACACTAGCGTGGATGATTATATGCTGATAAAGCTGCCGTAAAATACCTGGTATTAATATCATCCACCGAAAAAAAAGGAAAATCTGAAACATTTAATACAACCTCATAAAGCTGTAAGAGAAAAGCTGGAAAATCTGAACCATTAAATAAATACAGTATCTCATTTACACAATTTTTTGCTCAATTTTTATTCTTTAAATTTCATTAAAAATTTCTCATTTCTTATGTTAAATAAACTTTTTAATTAAATTTTTCACAGCACCATCATTTTTTTTCTTTTCGAGAAAGAATGAACCAAAAAAAAGGAAATTTGAAAATTTGTTCAAGATTATTCCGAAAAATTTAATTTTGCTTTCATGCGAAATCTTTTATTTTTTGCTACCTTTTATTTATATCATCTTATTTATTCGTATATTCTTCACTGCTCGCGTTCTTTCGCGATTTTTTTTGGGGTAGAAAAACTCAAAATTTATAGTCACGTGGAAGGAATATTGAATAAATTATTGATTCAATTGGAAATGAATTCATTAACATTGATTAATTATTTTATACTCAAATTTACTTATTTTTTGTGTTTTGGCACTCGACCTTTTCATTTTCTTAGTTTTTTTCTTCTTATAACTTTTACTTTTTTTTGTACAAAAAATTTTATGTCCTAAATTGATCATTGTTTTTTGTGAGTAAAGCGAAAAGGTGAAATAGTTGCTTAATTAGCAGCAAACGCTTGATACAGTTAGGAATGGATTTTCTGTTGGAGATACACTAATTTGTTGAAGTAATTACATTCGTTTAAGATATCTTTTTTAAAACGATGTTTGGGATAAATTATATTGAGGCACTGAATACTAAGCAAGCTTTAAGAATATTTACGAACACGCGTAGCCAATGTACCTGAGGATACTCTTACATATCTGCGGGAGTTAAAACTGTGCTCCTTATTTTGTGTAGACATAATCCACTTTTGAGAGACTTCACAATTTCAATCATAAATTCAGGGTTGTTAATCTAGTATCTGTGCCAAAATACCTTTAGATGTTCAACAATAATGAATTGTCATAACTAAATCTTCAATACGAGCTTGAAACTTATTAATCAAAATCTTTTTGGTTATCTGATTTGAAGCGAAAGAAACGAAACTCATTAAAATGAGTTTTGACTTTTGTTGATCATTATTAATCAGATTGATTAGTTTTAAACCCAGCAAGGTTGAGTTCGAGCACTAGAACTAGATTTTCCTGCAACAACTAGTTTACAATTTGCGAGAATCTTCAAATCTGTTCCTAACAAGAAACTGTAGAAAATAAATTATTTTGTGTTTAATTCTCCTGATTTAAAGTTAACCTAATTAGATATTGATCATCACAAAGATGTTTGAAGACTTTAGACTAGAAGGCAAATAAAAATCTTTGTCCGATTAAATGTTAGCGACCCAGACTTCCAATTAATTTGCAATGAATAAAATCAAATTGATGTAAGTGCTTCAACCCATCCTTTTTGCGTCACAGTTCTCGCAATTAAGCTCTCATTTCATCTTTATGCCTACTCAACATTTTATTTCCATATTTCTTCTTTAACTTTAGTTTTACTTCTTTGTTAACAGGTTCTTCAGTTATACAATTGTTTTTAAAAACATTTTCTTCGACTTTAATTCTAGAATCTTTATACATCTGCTGGATATTTACGCTAGCAAACAGCTGAAGATTCTAGAACTAAAGCTTCTTCTTGTAGTAATTAAATTATTTAACTCAAAGGCAGTGATTAACAATTTTAATGAGCTTTTAATGCTACTTTTTAAAATACTTTTTCATTCATTTTATCGCATCATAAATGAAATGCTTCGTACATGTCTTTTTTGTTGTAGATATTTTATGGATATGCCAAATATAAATTTTGAATTTTTTTTGTCTTTTTTCTTCCTGTATGGTAAAAAAGTTTGAAGGAAAAGTTTTTATTACTGTTTTTTTTTTCTCTTAAAATAATGCAATAAAAAAATGAGAAAGGTTGTTGTCGAAAATCGATGGCATTATCATATTCATTCCTTTTAACAGTTTTGAATATTTCTCTTATTTATGAAACCGACTTTTATCATTAAATTTAAGTGCTACTTACTGCTTCATATGAATACACATTTTCTTCATTTCATATATTCTTTTTGTATTTTTTGATATATTTCTTTTTTTTTTGTAGTTTATGTATTTGACATCTATCGTTGTATTATTTAATTAATTAAACATTTGTCATTCGAACAGTTTGTATGTGTAGGTTGAGTGAAAATCAAAACAAACTAAAGGAAAACTCTAGGTGGCTTTTCCTTTGCAAGAAAAGAAATTTGATAAAATATTGCCCTACTTTACTCAAGAGTGAGGAACTTATAGATCCAGTTTTATAAACATTTTTGATCATAATTGATCGTAAATATTAGATTTCCTTGACTCTAGCTTTCTTTAGCAACGATTTAGAATGTATTTTGCTGATTTTTTGATATATTTAAACTAAGAGTTTTTATTAAGTTGTCGAAAACTGATGTTAAATCTCATGTTGAAACAATATTGGATAATGTGAAACTTTTTGACTTAATTTTTTGGTGGGTTTTTAATTCTTTTTTTTTATCAGATATTTGATAGATTTGTACACTTTTGAACAATATTGGCGGTATTAATTGTTTTTTCCAGAATTCTGAAGGATTTTGACTTATTGTTGTATATAAGTTCAAGTAGATTTGACTATTTCTGAACTTTTGAAAAGTTTATCAAACTTTCAATAATTTCGAAACCAAATTTATTAACTTTTCAAACAAAATATTTTCATTTAAGGATGTTAAAATAATCAAAATGATCAAAAATGATAAAAATCCGATTTCTTAGTTCCATACTCATGATTCTATTCAATCAAATTTTATTCTCAGTTGCTGCTAGAAAATAAAACAATTCTTGGATTTTATGTTTACACTCAATTTGTTGATTACTTTCAACTAATTAACTTCAATGTAAATAATCGGATGTTTTCTACTTCAGATGCACAACAAAGCTGAAATGTTTTGTAGCTCTAACGAAGCCTGAAGCTTTACATGATATTGAAAATTAAAAAAATCTCAAAAATAATCAACAATTTAAGAAAACAAAACTTTATCAAATTGTGTCGTTGAATTTTTTAAGAGCATTTGTAACTTCTGAGAGATAAACAAAGAAGAGTATTTCCGAAAAAATACGAAAATTCCATTTAAATTGTCGAAAATGATTTAAGCAAAACAATCTTTATAAATTGTCTATGTAAATCTTAAGTAAGGAAAACATGAAGCGGATGTGAAGTTTTCAAAATTGGATTGTACATAAATTGATCTTCATGAATTATTGAGAATAAATTCAATGGAAAAGCCATAATACTTATCGTCAAGATATTTCGTACCACCTTGAGAATTTCATGTCACAGCTCAGAATGTGATGCTTTAAGTGGTTCCTTTAGCAGACAAAAAGGTCGTTGTTTTGACAAATAAGAAAAACTTTTAAGTTTTCCACGAAAAGCTATTGAAAGTTTTTTTTAATGTTGGTGATTTTTCCTCCTTAACTTTTAAGATCCTATAAATTATTCAAAGTTTCCGATAAGGGAACCTCACACCTAAAGAATTATCAATACTCTCCCTCTTTTATTCATCTCAGTTAAGGTAAAATTGAAAAAGGATAAAAAGGATTAACATCTTTTAAAGGATATTCACGAGGGAGCTATAAAACTTTGCCATCAAGCATTCTTCGAGATGATTTGTGAATATTTAATGCCATGGTTCTTATGAATTCTCATCGCAAAAAATTCATGAACAAAGTTATTTTTTATTGAAATTAAATTCATCCAGTTATGCTTGACTTAAATAAACAAAACCAATTTATATTAATACTTAAATAATTAAAGTTTCATGGGAAATGCAGATAGACCTGCGAAAACTTATTTTTAACAAACTTTTCAAATTTGAACTTTTACAAACTTAGTTCAAATTTGAAAAATCCGTTTAATGTTTAAAATATTTTTGTACACAAAAATCACCAATAATTAGCTAGAATTAAGTAAATATATGTGTTTATGCATGTTTTGTATGTATATCAATGAGCTTTATAAAATAAAACTAAATTAAAAAGTAATTTTCAACATCATTTAATATGTAAATTGTAAATATTCACAATCTAGCAACATTTCTTATTCATTATTATCCATCATCATCATTATCATCATAATAATCATTCCTTAGTATTATTATTACATCATCTATAGCATTCCACATATTAAATTCTATAATAATAATAAATATATTTGACACCTACATTGTAACGTGCTTTATCATTTACCTATTAATAATAATTTTCAGAGTCTTTATACTTTTTTATCATGATTTCTGAACATCATGATTATGTTCGTCTCACAAACAATTGTGTAATTTTTGGATATAAAAATCGTTTACTTTTTGTTTTGGAAAATTCATCGTCATCTTTTTTGTGGGTCAATTATTGACGTTTAATGATAGATCTGCAAGATAATATCTAATCTCTTATTACTGAATGTTAAGAGTGTAGCAAGTAGGGATATGCAGTTTCAGTTCGAATCTCTTGTGATGTCATTAGCTTGTAATATCGACAACACTCTATATAAATACTTGAGAATCGAACCTAAGTCCTCACAAAGAAAATATTTACTTATTTATGATGCTTAACCAATCAGCCATAAGAAGCTTGCATTACCTCTGACAGATTTGCCTACATATGACTTTGACATCGACATCAAATCCCTCATCCTCGAAAATATTTCTAGCTACACCCCTGTCAGACGTCATAAGTGAATGACCCCCATTTAATATAATTTAATTAATTTGTATTTATTTGTATAAAAGTTGAATTAAATTAATGAAAATAGTCTAGATGATGTTTTAAACAACATTTTTAATGTGATATCCTTTTTGATTGACATGCGTCTTTATCTCTTTGTAATATGATTTCGATATCATTATAATAATATGAAAATTGGATATGTTATTGTTGTTTTTGTTGCTGTCGATTTCTTATTAATTAGACATCTTCTAAATGATCGGATTATTGTGGTTATTTTGATGTGATTTTGTGGTCGAAATTGAATATAGTCAATTCTTAGATTTATGTGTTTATGGTTTATCTCCCACATATTTCATTTTGAAAATTGATATGAAATTGAAAGGAAAAAAAAATGTTTTTCAATCGAGTGGGTGGGTTGGGGTGCTGTTGTGATTCATTTGAATTCTCAAAATTAGATTGATTTCTAATTATTTTCTTTTAATTTATCAGAACGGATCTGCTATTGTTGTTTTGATTATACATTTAAATTAGAAACAACATTCGTCTCTTGAATAAAAAACAGACAATTGTGCATCATGTTCAATTTGATTCTTTAATTAAATTCCTTCATGTAGAAGAAGTAAACTTTTACATTATTTATTTCGATTCTTTAACAATAGTATAGACATGAGTGGGATAAAGTCACTAGGTGGACTAGTGAATCTACCTCTTGAAAAGTTCTAATGATTGCAAATGGTTCGAGATTATAATAATGGTTGTAGGTTCGAGACTTCTGAATCAGATTTGATATCTGATGATCAAAATACTATGGATCCTTTCCAAGTTAACTAAGACAGTGAAGCTTCGGATTCAGTTATAAACTGTAAAGCTACTCACAAAATGCTTGTCAAAAAGACGACTGTTCCTTGCCATAATCAGTGTTCTCAATTTAATGGCTTGAGAGGTTTGGTTCGTGTAATGGGTGTAGTTTTGAGGTCTTTGGCACAGAATCTGACTCCGTTGCTAGGTATACAAGGATATACTAGCATCTGGATGACTTCCTTACGGCATTTTGCGCACACGAATTGTGACTAGGTTCATTGCAGGGTACATCAGGTCTTATGACGTATTCGTGTCTTTGCAATGTACAGAGCTTGTAAGTGGTTCGGATCCCACTATAAACTGTAGGTCTAAAGGGTGTGGTACAATAGATTCTGTTCTAATTTGAATCGCAGTGCCTCCAGCTGAAAGGCTGGGCCCTTCACACATTATATTATATATCTATGATGGGAATCGAACCTACGTTCTCACGAATATAACGTTTGTTTTCTAACCACTCGACCACAGAGGCTTTAATCTCGCACTGGCAGAATCTACTACATATGACTCAATTCCTCAGATTTAACTTTGCTCAGACACAACAGCAATCAGAAACTATACTTAAGGAACAATATTGATAAATTTTTTATTGATATTAAGTATGAAGGAACAACTGCTCTGCTCAAAAATTCAAAAAAATTTAAGAACATCCGCGTGTGGATACAAAATTGTGATTAGATCGGTAGCAAGTCCCCAGTAAGATAGCCATTCGCAGCTAAATATTTATTTGAATTCAGCATGGAGATTGATAATTTTGCCTATAAAATGCTACTCGTGTTAAATTTAATACCTTTTAACTACATAATTAAATGCTCAGGAAGCATCCTGAGAACTTAGCTTCCTACTATCAACCTGACTATTCCTAGAAAAATCTTCATCCCAATAATGTCCATACTTTTACAAGGTACCAAATGAAATTTACATTCCTTAAGGATATTTATCTTGAGAATCCAATTATTTATTTAATTTTTGTTGATTTTCAAGATTATTTTTTTTTTCTGAGTTAATTAGTCGTTGATGTCAATAATTAAATAAACTATTCTATTCATGTATAAACATTTATAGCGAAAACCTTGGAAATTAAATGAAAAATCTTTTCTTCCTCTTCTTTTTCTTTGGCTTCCTTTTTACGTTTCTTCATTAAAGTTTAATAAATCGATTGATGTTTGAGTCATTAAATTGATTTGGTGGTGTGACAATATTATTAGGAATTGTCGTTGTTATAACATGCTGCTTCTTCTGCTGATTACTATTTGCTATAACATATTCATTACCACTGCCACTATCGTTCTGATAAAATAATTTTGAATGTAAAATATTGTGATCCTCATCGAGCTTAAGTGTATCAAGTGAATTTAAATAGCTATGTTCTGCATGGTCGATATCATTGTCATTAGTATTATTCTGATAAAAATGTTGTTGCTGTTGCTGTTTTCGTCCAGCCATATGATCATATGGCTCATGTGATTGTTGCTGATATTGCAAATATTCATTCATTTTATTACGACGTGGTGTTAAGGTGAGAAAATCACCATAAAATTTATTTCCATTTACTAGCGATGATTTTTTTGATGAATGATTGCTATTACTGCTATTATGACTATTTGGTGATCTGTCGTTTCCATTATATTTTCCATTACCACCAAATTCACCATAATGAGATTTCGGATTATTACGTGACTTTATCAGTAATTTTGTTGGTGATTCCGATAAATCAATACTATGACGACCGCTATAAATGTGAAATTGAGATTGGAAATAAAATGAGAAAATGAGAGAAAATGAAAATTTATGAAGGTACGGAGATGAAATTCAATATTAAATCTTATGCAAATTGAAATATCGATATTATATTACATCTGTATTTTGAGCTAGGGGCGGCAGAGATAAGTACCAGAAATGAAACTTTTGCATATTTTTTTTTCATCTCTCATTTTAAAATGGCATAGGCATATTGTTGCTGCTTTTTCCGTTTGTTCATCTTTTTCTGTTTGATCGCCTTTGGACTTAATTTCGAAGAATTTTTTTTTATGACTAAGGATATTTTTCCAAATTTAATATCCTTATTGCTTCTTACTTTCACTCGTAATTGAGCGAGAAATTTATTGCGTAAAAATATACAGCCTTGAGATATCAAAATTTCGAAGTAAAAAATTTGTGCTTGTTTTTCTCAAGAATCTTAATTTAAATCAAATTTTTCCCTTTTATTTTGTAACTTAATCTTTGAGATTGTTTGATTTTGATTTAACCCAGCGAGTTCTTTTTCTTCTGCATTGAAGATCCAGTGCTGGTTTCTTGACTTACAAACGGCACCCTCTTCTCGAATTAAATATTGATGTACTTCATTTTAGGATCATAAACTTAATTCTATTGTGATTAGGATAAGATCTAGAATCGGAAAGACCTAGAAAATGATCCCTGAATTTGATATCAAAGGATTTAATGGGAATTAAAGTTTTTTATCTTTTCTATATTTGTTTCCATAGTCTTTCTTGTTTCATCTTAAATGATGAATTTTGCAGTGGAAACTGCTCAGTGTAACATCCCGAAGTTCTGACAACTGCTCAGCTGCAACTTGGTTTCAAATATCTTATCCAGTGTTGTCCAAACTGTGTGCCGCGGCACACTGGTGCGCTGTGTAATTTTTTTGGAAATGACCCAAGCCGCGTGCTGTATGTGACTTTGTCATGGCTTACCCCAAAAATGTGCCGTAGCTCAAAAAGTTTGGACAACACTGATCTAATCTAACAGTTTGTGAAGTGTAAATAAGACTCAATTTGTACTGATCAAGTTAACATTAGTCATAAAGAGTGACCATCGAATGAAAAACTTCTTGAAAAAGCAGATCAAAAGAAACCAACAATGAGATACTAATGAAGAAGTATGACTTAATTGGATATAAACTTCGTAAGAAAAAATACAGAAAGAATGTCATTGTTGGGACAGAAACACAAGTTTGCTACACCATCTTTGGTTGGATAAGACAAATGGTACAAACTAGGTAGGCAAATGGTACTGACAGAGTTTGATAGAAATCCATTTTTGTAACGTAAGCTACACATAGGAACATGGTTTCTGTAGGTAAGTAATTAATCTTACATAAGTGTCCTGAGTTCAGTTAATGTATGAGTTAAGAAAACCATGTATCCATGATTCTAATAAATGACTATATCTAAATTGAGTCACATTCAAACCAGACCTAAAACAAGTAGCATTGAGTACATAATTGCCATGTCTATCGAAGCTGAATCGGATTTTTTGCTAACAAAAATCCACAGATATATGCGTTTCTACCTTTTTAAACTCCCAAAGGAACATCCACAACTCTTAAGAAAGAAAACATTGAATTAAGTACGTCTCGTTAATTTCGCAATCTTCTGATCTGAATTGATAATAAAATTCTATCGCACATAAATCATCCATATCTAACCATTTTACTCTAAAAACAATTTATCAAATTATTTGAGCGCAGCAGCAACAGCAGCCAAAAAATTCAAGTGTCATACCCTTTTCAAAATAATAATAATTTCATTTCGGAATGGTAACCGCGAGGGATGACAACAGAATATAATTTTTTTCCCCGTCTCTTACCTTATTTGCAATTTTCCATTATCACCAAAGTTTCTAATTTCAGAAGTTTGTTGTTTCTCTACCGGCGACACATTTGAGTCGATTTTGTTGTTGCATTGGGCATCTAGTTTAAGGGAATATACAGAGAAATATGGATGACGAAATGGGAGTGAGAGAGTAAAAACTTTTTTTAATAATAAAAGTCAATCAGAAGTTGATAATGGGATACTTGGGTATAATATTGAGTAAAGCACAAAGAAGTAGCGACGTAGAAATATTGAGACACTTGTGAAGTAATAACAGTTATAAGCACTTGATATTGTTGCTTTTATCATTTTTCGGATGAGATTGCAAAAAAAATATACTAACTTACTGTGATGTACGGGTGCTCGTTGAAGAAGTGCTAATCGTTCCTTTCGTGGCCCAGGGCTGAATGAAGTGCGACCTGATGGACAGAAAAAAAAATAATGAGATACGTTAAGATAAACATCACGTAATTAAATTGACTTTTTCTATCTCACCAGTAAAATTAACAGGTCCTGTATCATCGAGGCAATTTGATGATTCCGTTCGGCTTGTCGCATCAAGCTCCCGGCTTACAGTATCACTATCTGAATTTAGACTATCATATTCTTCTGATTCTGTATTAAATTTTTTCGACTTTTTTCTTGATCGTGGACCAGTGCCTATAGCAGTCATCCCACCTACACTACTTGACGTCCTGTGCTTCTTTGATAAATGCATTGCTTCTCTCGAATCATAAATCATTCCCTGTGCTGCTTGCTGTCTACTTGCGTTATCTCTTTTCTCTTGATCCTTTAAATGAAATGTCGCATACGGATAGATATCATCTGAATATTCCGGTATTCTTTCAAGTGCACTATCAAGACCAGGTGACGATGGTTTCCTTACTGTCTGATAATACTGTTCTCGATGCTCTGAAATGGAGAGTTTTGTGTTCTTTCCATGTTGATATGTCGTTGTAAGCTGCTGTTGGCGTGACGTATCATGCTCAAAAATATCTCTTCCATCTGTGCATTTTATAATATACAGCATAAAGGGTTGGTTATTTTACGTTTAAAGAAATTGGAATGTAAATTAGTAATTAATTATAATTAAGATTGATTGAGTGAGAAAAACTTGATAATTAACGCAACTCTGTCTCTCGCCCAATCTTCTCTCATTCACTACTTTATCTTAATTTAATGAAGGAAATAGATGAGAGAGTAAGCAAAAGCTGAGCATAAATCATTATTATTTTTATTAAATTAGGATATCACACAATATCATGTGGAAGCAAAATAATCGTGAGAAAAGAAACTTTTCCATGAAAAACAATCTTTATTACATTAACAATACAAAATTTAATCCTATATTAACTGTCTATTATGAGTTTCATTGGACATAAACTGTAATTGATATGAGAAATTACTCGGAAGATTTGTAACGCGCTGAATATGAACAAAGAAATTAATAGTATCATATCTTTTGGGAAAGGAAAAAGAATTACGGATTTGATAACAGAGTATGGATGTAGGTCTGGATCTAGAGATGTAGTTCTTAAAGTTTTAGCTCCCAATTCACGACACTTAAAAATATTTTTAATTCATACCTCCCGTAACTATAATTAAGAAACAAAACTCTTATTCAATTCGAGGACCCCCAGTAGTGTGTCGACGTTAATAGTTTGAGTAGCACAGATCAGCACCAAAATTCAAGTCAACATTCTAATGACTCACATGATTCACATTTTGACTAAGAATTTAATTAAATGATTTAAACAATAAAATGATAACTTTGAAACCTTATCTTTTATGGATCATTAAACCAAATTAGCACGAAAAATAAAATGCTTCCAATTATTTTGCATCCCACAATCTCTCCACGATATATCTAATTTAATGATATGACTTACATAATTTCAAGAAGAAACACAATCCCAATAACGCCAAGATGATGGCAAAAAGTGATATGATTGAGACTGTAAGGATATGTGAATCGCTGAAGAATAAATCGTTAGACTCGTACTCCATGCCATTTGCAATTTCAATCGAGTTCATTGGAACTGTAAATGTATTTGATTACGTATTAAAATTAGATTGTAATTTTTATGTGCCATCATAAAATTCATACCTCCGGCAATATTGAATGTTTCAAATGTATATTCAGCTACAGTGTTACCAGCATTATTGTGTGCTTGTATTCTCAAGTTGTATACATTCGATGGCTCCAGATCTCCAATTGGAAAGCGTGCTTGTGATGCAACATTACTAGAAACAATAATCCAATCGTTCGAATAACGTTTCTTATACTCAATAGTAAAATATAATATTGGACATCCACCATTTTGCCATTCGATAAGTTCAAGCATCACCGAAGTTATATTCACTTTGAGGAATTTATCAATATGTGGAGCGACGGGTTTTTCACCGACAGTTTTTATTGTTAAAGTATCACTTGCACTTCCGCTTCCAATTTTATTGAGAGCAGCTATTGTAAATTCATATTCCGTTCCACATTGAAGATTATCGAGTGTATAGGAATTACTTCGTCTATCAATTATAATCTCATGCCATTCACCAAAATGTCGACGGTACGTCAGCAAATAGTTTTTAATTGGTGATCCGCCTGTATCGAATAAATTCCAATGCAATGTTGCTGATGTCGGGGAATTTGCTGAGCCTTGTAATTTTGGTCCTCCTGGTGGAACTTGTACAAACAATTGATATGTAATTTTATCAGCACCCGATGGGTTACGAACATTGCACGTATAATTGCTTTCATGTATTCTCTGGACATTTCGTAATGTAAGCGTATTGTCTTCACCAATTTCTAAACGATGTTGTTTTGCGCGTTCATTTTCAACATTCCAATCAGCCGATGGCATCGGTTTTCCTACATAGATACATGCCAATTTTACATCAACTTTCCATGCAACTGTTACAATCTGTCCAAAACTAACAATTTGTGGAAGAACTTGTGACGATGGATAAAGTTTCACAACTGTAGTTGATGGTCCGGAACCCAATTTTGTTGATGCTGTAACCCATGCCTCATAACTCTCTCGTGAATTAAGATTTTTTGCTTCATAGTGATGATTTTGTGCTGGCAATGTATATTTTAGAATTTTTTGTTCCTGTCCTTTTTCAAGCACGCGTATAAAAATTGTAAATAGAGATAGAACTCCATTGGGACGTCGTGGTGGTAACCAGCTTATTATTACAGAATTCTCGCCTGTTGTTAAAGCTTTGATTTTTTCAGGAGCATCCGGTGTTGATTCCTGTCAAAGATACAAAAATATTTCAAATGAATATCAAGTGAGTCTAAGTTTAAGCATTAAGTTAAACTTACCTCGGTTCGACAAATTAATTGTGAGCTACCAACACCCTCGCCTGCACGAGTGAATGCTTGCAACTGTACAGAATAATTTGTAAATGGCTGAAGGCCATGCAACACTGTACTGAGAGAAGTCGTAACTTTTGTCTCACGATTTGTATACTCATTAAGGATATTACTCGGCTCGTATAATACTTTATAGCCTTGAATCTCACCATGAATATGCTTTGCTGGAGGCGGTTGCCAATTAATTTGAATATTTTGTGCTGTTAAACCTGAACAGTGAACTTTTTGGGGAGGTGCACTTGGCACATCTTCAAGTGTTTGTATTTTAATTGCTTTTGATGGTGGACCATCGCCTTTGGCATTGAATGCTAATACATTTACATTGTACGATGTATATTTATCCAAACCTGTCAACCGAAATTCATGAATTCCGTCAACGCCCGATGTTCCCATTCGACTATAATTATACGATTGATCTATGCTCTCAGATTTATGGAAACCAATTGCATATCCTAAAATTTCTCCATTCCATACATCACGTTCAGGCGGTCGCCATGTCACTAAAAGCTGTGTTGATCCAATTGCTTCGACATTAACTTTTAGAGGTGGACCACCGGGATTTTCTGGGTCAGTTTGTATATGTAAAGCTTCACTTGCCAAACTCATGCCTAAATCATTTTCAGCAAATAATCTGAAATGATAGCTTGTTGAGGGTTTTAAATTTCCAATATGTGCTGAATTCTTATCTCCACTAATTACTTTTTGGTTATACTCTTGCCATGCCTCTTGACTCTCTTTATGCTGCAAAATGTATCGTGTTACAGGCTGTGATTCTGCATAGCCAACTGTTTCATATTTATCTGCATTATTCCACATTAATGTCACAGAACGACTTCCGATTTCCTTCACATGAATATTTTGTGGTGCACTTGGTGGTTCCTGAACTTGTAAATGAATAACTTGATGGTCATGCCCAAATTGATTTGATGCTACACAGGTATATTCTCCACGATCTGACAGTACTGTTTGTAATAATGTTAGTTCCGATATAGCTCCTTTTGACATGTCATTCTTTTTAATCTCGTAACGAACATCATATGATTTTCCAATAATTTGACCATTCTTAAATCTCCATGTGATGTCTAATGGCTTGTCGCCATCTGCTTCACATCGTAATGTAATCCTTTCACCCCTACGCACCGATACTTGTTTACTACGTACTATAACATGCGGTCCGACGTGAACTGTCAATCGTATTAATTTACTCAATCCTGCTCCAATTCCATTGTGCGCTTGACAAAGAAAGAATCCTTCATGCTCTCTTGATACATTATGAATCATCAACGTACCGTTGCTATAACTTTCAATACCCGATGAAGCATCACTGTATGTTAATTCCCGATAATCGCCTGACTGTTCGCCCAGCGACTGCTTCCATTGAAGTACAGGATTTGGGAAACCTTCAGCACTACATGTAATTGACAGTGAAGTTCCTAAAATTGCACTTTCATCTTTTGGTTCAACTATCCATCGTGGTGGAACTAAATTAAAATTTTACGAAGGACGATAAAAAATTTATTAGAATAAGTTTTGTACCCAAATTTGAACAGAATAGAATTACAATCCCAAAAAATCTACAAACATTTCAAAAGTAGAATACACAAAAAAAAGTTTTCATGCAATTTACACACAGGCACAAAACTAGAAATAGAAATAGAAAAAAAAAATCTGTCATCACCTAAAATCCTCCGAACTCACAGAAAATTGTGGTTCCAAAAGTTTTTTTTTTACCTTTTATTATGCTCTTTGTTCTTTCATTCACTCGAAGCTACAAAAGAGTTTGCTAAAAGCTTAAAAGTTTTGCATAGGACTAAAAAAGCTCTGCGTAAGCATATACTCAGAAAATGTAATTAAAACGTTGTTGATGATAAGTTATAAGAATGAATTTACAGAGAGATTTTATGAATTTAAACTCGAGTGGGAGAACTGCTGTATTTATTTTTGACGTTTAAAAATATTTTTCAGGAAAGATTTGAGAGTATAATGTACCGCAATGAAAAGTTTTTCAGGCAAGAGAAACTGAAGTTTTTGTTTGTGGACATTTTTTTGCGGTGAAATTTGTTTCCTGTATTTATTAAATGCTTGTTTCACATTTTCTTGTCGATTTTTATGTAGACATGAGGGGTATATTCACTTATGACGTTTAAAACTGTTAAACGATGAAAACATCAATATGATGACAATAGAACTGTTCTTTATGAATACAACAAGAAGAAGGTTTAAAAATCAGTATTGCTTAAGAAATTCACGATCCCTGGGAAAATTATCTCTAGAAATACAAAAATCTCAATCTATTACTTGCCAAGTTTCAATTAGTATATATTCAATTATATTAGCCATCATACTTTTTGGAATGTAATAGATTGCTGCTTGTACTTTAAGAGTTGAACAGTTGAAAAGTAACTAGTAAGTATTAGTCATATCAATACATTCAAGTATCATATTGAACCTAATCATAAGTATATTTCGAGTTTTGGCTCAGTCAGGAATCGTCCACACAAACTCACATTAGAAATGATTAAAGAGTTAAGATGGGAAAACACATCAGTTGACAATCAGGATTGTTTCGTTATTCTATGACATAACTTAAAAAAAACCTTTACCTATTCAGATCAAATGTGATCCAGAGGTGCGCTAGGGCGTTTCGTAGCTAATGAGAGTTTAACGAGCGAGGATGCGCGATACCACTGCACTCAAACCTAGACCTACAATTTATAGTGGGATCCGAACCACTCCTTTGCTGACATTTCTGCCTGTAGCCTACAAAGGAAGGCTGTGGGCCTCATTTCCAGTACATATGATTCGAAAAAGAACAAGTGAAAAATTTCTCATGCCCAGTCTCGAACCCATGATCGCTGTGTCGGTATTGCAATAATTAGGTACCGAAGTACTAAACCATTCCACCACCGAGCCACTTCAGCTCACAACATAACTTAAATTCCTCTATAATTCGACATCACAAACAGTATACGCGTGGGACGGAAACAAATTAAAATCTTGAGTATTAAGCTATTTGTAAGAGAAATTGTGAGGGTCGGAGTTCAAATGGTTAAGGAAGAGATAAAAAAATTTTAATCTCTTTTTTGAAAACTAGGGTTTGATTCCTACAAGAGGTCGATTTCTCAATCAGTATTAGTATATGTTATCCAGGAGTTTAAACTCAAAAAGTGTTTCAAGTTACGTTCAGTAATAAAGTGGATTCAAAATTTTCATTAAGAATCTTCACGATTTGGAATCTCAAAATCAAGTTATTCTTAAAAAAGTTTTTAAAAATCTATGTTAATTTATTTAAATGAACACTTTTACTCTGAAGGAATTTCATAGTGTTTATGTCTTTTTTTAAATGTTTCAAATGAATAACAAATCCTTGACAGTGTCAACAATAGTTTTTCATGTAAATAAACTTCATTTCTATTGTCTGAAGATAGTTTTCTTAAAAAATTAATCCTAGATGCTGCATTTCAACCAAAAAAAATTAAACCGTGACGTTTTTTTTCTGTTACATTACCCACATTCATTTGCAAGTTTTCATCTTCACATACCTTTTCAATCCTTTTGTCACATTTTAACCCCTTTCCCTCATGCACACACCATTTAACAAACATATATGCATTTTTTACTTTCATAGCTATAATTTCATTCATCTCAATTCCATTTTCATTTATTTTCGCATTGCTGAAACATAAATTGTTCGTCGAATTCCAGAGATATCTCACTAGATGTGCTTCACTTTCAAGTGCAATTCTCACACTCATAGAAAAAAAGTAACCATAATATTTGTTATATGTTTGTTAAACTAGTTTAACAAATTATTGGTTAAGTTTACATGGGTAAAAAAAATTTCAACCAAAGTATTTGTTAAAAATTTTACAATTGAGTTTGTTAAATCAACAAATTTATTTGTTAATAATTGATTTAATTAAATTTTAATTTTTGTATTCAAAACTCTTGTTTGATTAATTTCAAACGATTCCCATTAATTTATTGCGTTATTCTTAATAAGAAAACTGTTTTAAATTGAATTTTGTTGATTTTGTTTAACAAATTAATTTGTTAATTTTAACAAAACATTTGTTACAATGTTTTTATTTGTAATTTGTTTTGGAAAATAATGATTTACAAACCAAATCGTAATTTAAAAATTAAATTTGTTCATTTTTTTAAGTCCTACATTTCTATTTTATTATTCATAAATTAATTTTAAAATTTGGATATATTTTTTAAAGAATTATTTATATTGGTTTTGAATCAAATTTTATAAGTAAAAGTTTACAAGCAGCGGACTAGCGGATCATCAACAGGAATTCAGAAGTTAAGCAACCACGGAAACATTTTAAAATAAGATGGGTGACCAAATTAACAATTTTCTGGTTAATATTAACCGAAAATTTGTTATTTTTTTCTGTAAAAAAAAATTTTAACAAAAAGTTTGTTAAATTAACAATTTTTATAGTTAACAATTCAACCTTACAAATAATTTGGTTAAATTTAACAAATAAGTTCGTAAACACTATTTTAACGAATTGTTTGTTAACATTTTCCATACAAGTTACAAACATTTTGTTACTTTTTTTCTATGAGTGCACATATATAGATGTGTGTGTATACAGTTCCACATAATAGTGCAATAGTGATAAAAAAAAACTGTGCATATATAAAAATATGTGAATAAAAAAAATACTTTTTTTTAGCTATTTGAAGAGTAGAAATTTTTTCCTTTTCTCTTTTGGAATGGAATGTCGAAATCTTTCATGGATAAAAAATCTTTCATTTTTCATCGTCATAGTAAATTTTATTTTCTGCATTCGTTATTTACAGTATGCTTGAAAGCATAAAAAATTGCTTTTTGCTTTAATGGTTTTTCTTATACATTTTTTGACAGCAATTACTTGTCCTTCTGTGAAAATTTACGGACATAAATGGTGTTTTTATTATTCCTTTATATAATAAATGTATTCCATTGTGATGGCCAGAAAGATGGGAATCTGTCATAAATAATTTAATAGGATATACTGTATTAACTTTCAAGAGATTTTAAATTATTTTTTTTTTTGAACTTTTTTTGGATATTTCTTATCTTGGTGATTCTTAAGATGGTGCTTTTACTTATTACGCTATGTGTGTAAATGTAATCGACACTCATCTGGTTAAAAACTAGACTTGTTTTAAACTCGGGCATAATGATCCTAGTATCATGAATAAAATAACTCAACACTTTTGTTCAAAAAATTGTAATTAACGATCATTCAAAAAAAACTCTTTGTACTTGTCTCAAAACGCATACCTGCTTTGTTTTTTCTCAAGGGGGTAACAACATGACTAATTCCACCACGCGTGGCCACGATGGGAAACTTCTTTTCGTATTGTAAAATCAGCTTAAATTATCCATCAAGTATTTTTCTCATCATGTTGCTATCCCCTTGGTTTTTTTCACGTTGATGCACTTAAGATAATTACACGAAATGGAACTGAAGCCTCCTTCCATTATAATGATTATAGCTTTACTGATTCAAAATTATTTTCTTCCTTTATTGCAGAGCATTGCTTCCAAGATGTAGACACTTGGTTTTAACTGTGCGATGATCAATGCACGATTTTAAAATGCAAAAGATTTTTTAAACTTAGAACAGCTTTGAGGGGTCGTTCACTTATGACGTCAGAATTTAACGATCATTTTTCAAAAAAAACTACAATTTATATTGTTCATTTCTTGCTGACTCCCTACCCTTGGCTAGAAGCTTAAAAACGTTTATTTGAGCAAAACTTGAGTCACAATTTTTGAGAAACTGAAAATTTTACACCGCTTGACTAATGTCTAAAGTTCTTTTTTCATACAAAATAATTACAGGAATATTCCATGATTGTAAGCGATTCTTTTGTGTGCATAATATTCACAACTTTCAATAGTTAGCGAAGTGTAAAATGAGATTTCAGAAGTAGATTTATAAGAGTCATTTTGTTACTATGGAAAAATTAAAGTTTCATCTTTTGAAAGCCTTAATATTGCAATAAATGAAGGTTTGAATCAGTTTCTATAGATATTTCAATTATTGTGCATTCCAAACTGCTAGTAAAATTCAGGTCAGGTTGTTCAATCAAAATCAAATTTAACGTGAAGTAATTAACTTAAATTGAACTATTTGTAATTTTTATAATTTCTTGTAGCCAATTGGATTTGTAAGGTTAAAGAATATAAGCTTCAAATCCAATCTTCAATCCGATTCAGAGTTGGAAAACAATATCAGGGTTGTGTTTCAATATCAAAGGCAATAAAGTCTAACAAGCAAAACTTGTTAAAGATTTTGCCATCTATACCTGTACTTGATATATACTCTCATCGAATTGATACGTTTATATAATTATATTCAATCATATCCAATGTAAAGGACATTTCAAAACATTGATCCATGATTAATATAAAGACTGATAATCCATGCTATTCTCAAAGGATAACTTAGCTCATTTATGTTCATGATAAAGTTTCAGTAGTTATTAATTAATCAACAGTATAATTAATCAGAAAATCTTGAGTAATTCCATCAATCATCAAAATTATCTATCAGATATCCATGATAGAGATCATGAAAAATGTTTTTTTTTACTTACAAGCTGTGCAAAAAATTGTGCTTAATAAAAAGTGTGGTTTAGAATTTTTAAATTGTACATATTGTGAGAGTTTTGCGGGTGCTTGACATTAAAACAGAAAAAAAAACTCCTCTCTTTTATAATCATCAATTATTTACCAGATACTGATAATACAGCAGTATAATCGACACTTCCAGCTGTATTTGATATCTGACATGTATAATTTCCATTATGCTGTGACGTTATGTTATGAATCGTAAGAATACTTGAAAGAGCTTGTATGGTATTGATTTCAATTGTTCTTTCATCAAATTGTTGTCGATGGATTGAGTTAAAAGTAGCAAAAGATGACGATGACGAAGATGATGATGATGATATCGGATCGATTTGTTCTCCAACCCTAAGTGATTTTCCATCTCGATACCACGTTATATTGAAAGGTTGATCTCCTTGAGTACTCGTACACATTGTTTGAACCCTCATGCCTTCTTGAATGTCATCACCAAAATTGAATGGTGTAATACGAGGAGGAACTGTGATATAAAAATATTATATTGCATAACATACAGGATATAAAATCATAGAATATCCAAAAAATTAGAAATCAATTGATTTAATATTTAAATCTCTCAATCAGTATTCATATTTCATATTGGGAGCAATGAATTTTAATCTAATTTTCATAAACCACTTTTCTACTTCCATTTTGAAAATGTTATTTACTCCTATACACAGTGAAGCTTTGAGTATGCCAGTGGATTTTATTCCTGTACATAATTATGACAACAATAGAAAATCGTTTGCTCCAATTATTCAAAAGAGCTTTGATCAAAGGCTTTTAGATGGAACAGTTCTCAATGAATAGCTTGTTCTATGGGGCTGAACTAACTTCAAACGCTTATAACGTTCAACACTTTGAGACTAATCAAAATTCATAAACTTCTTGAGTTTGAAAGTTTGATTTTAGGAATTCTGGTTCTTTTAATCATGGGAGGAGCAAATAGGGGTTTTATGAGGTCTAATGCAATTCAGAACCCCTTTAAAAAATATCCTGTTTATGATTGAACCTGCTGGTTCGTAGCAAGGCGGACGGGTTGAAAAGTAGACCCTCAACAAGTCGCTCTTTTAAGGAAATTTCTTTAATTTTTTAGAAACGGAAATTTTTATCGTCATCTGAAATTGAAAACTGCATAAAAACTTGGTCATATGACCATACATGTATCATCATAATTTTTTGATCAAGAAATAAAATCCATTGGCTCTCATCCCTTAATTCTTTTAATTCCCAAACATTTTAGATTAAAATTTTGTTTTTTCATTAAAAATATTATTCATGTTACCAACACCATTCACCACACAAATGTTCGCAGTGAACTTTAATTATTTTTCATTAACGATAATCTTAGCCACATTACGAACGTTCAATAGTCGCGTTTTAAAAATTACATTATGAGATTTTAAATTGCATTAAAATGGTAGTTAATTGTATGTATTCATATAATGATAATATAACATGCAAGAATCAGTTCACATATGGTACATAAGTGCATATTAAAAATGTTTTTCACACAGAAAAACGGGAACGGGAGATAAGGAGGTTATGGGAGTGTGCATTTTAATATATTTTGATCTCCATAATTTGCAATCAAAAAATAATAAATGAGGAAATAATTTTTTCTACGTGAAAAGTTCATATTAGCTTATGGCATTGATATTATCACGATTTTAGCTTTTTTAATTACTATTATCATTATGAAAGCTTTTGTATAATTTTTTTAAAAATAGGCTTGAATTTCATATTCATATTTTCATTGTTGAATGGTATGCATGAGGAATAAATGAATGAGAATCAGGATGTTCGTACGGGATTATTCATGATTTATGTGTTTGTGTGCTGCTGTTGCTGTTGCTGTTTCACCGTAGAATGTAATTTTAATGTCACATATAACACCAACAACATAGATGCATGTATACATACTCTCATATCTCGAAGCTTAAACTGCTCCATACATAAATGTGCTATATATTATATCGCATCTCCCACACGAAAATGACTGGGTTTTGATTTTTAACCGCACAATGCAATTCATTGTACACCCTATCTCACTTTACTTTATCATATTGCTGATACTCACATTGCATTTTATTTTTTATTTTTTATTTTTCATATTTAATTTATTCCCTTTTTGAGCATTATACGTTCATCTGAGCTGATGTGATAATCGAGCATATAATTTTTCAATACCATTTTTTAATTAACACACATAGATTATGTGAAAATTATTTTAAAATGGATTTTTTTTTCTCTCATACATCGCTTACCTACATTATATTCCCTATTGGCATGTATTCTATTTAATGCTTTTTATGAAACATAGCGTTTTGGGTTTACTTTGATCATGCTTATGTTATCGAATTTGATTGGAAACCACATCTGTGTAATATTAATTTTCATGATTAATTATCTTTGTTAGTGATTTCCAATCATAATCAGAACTAAGTGCGATATGTGCGTATAATTTATGTAATGGATTTTTTTTTGTGCTTAAAGCTCTTTGGCACACCATGCTTTTGACAACGGTCGTTCAATGAGCTTTTTGTTCCTCAATCATTCCATATACCCGAGTAAGACAACGTAGACACCAAGGTAGTCGTGGAAATAATAAAGTGTCAAAAAGTTCTGCTTGCCACGATAGCAAAAATCAAGTTCCATAAAGTTTGCAGCTCGGGACAAACCAACAAAATTCGATGCCATAGGAAATCAATTTAAAATCGAGGCCACAAACTTTTCTCTAAACACCGAAATTTGACCATTAAGAAAATGTCATCAGCAACTGCTTTAAACTTAGAAAATCTTCAATCAATTAAAGTTAAATAAGAAAACCTTGTAATAACTTATCCATGCATGACTATTTATCTCCATAATACATTAATTAATTAAGTTGGATTTGTCATGGAAACGAAAATTCATATTAATGCATGAGAGTCAAGTGATTTATTTATTGTGTCTCTTTAAACATATTCAAATATGTGTATTTATTTATATGATTAATTGTGAACTAGTGCAGATGCTTTATGTGAAGAACAAAGTTAAATCAATGAGTTTGAATATTGTTTAACTAAGTTTTACAAAAATAAAGCTTTTTAGCATCCTACTGACGTCAGATTTTTCAGATAGGTGCATAGCAGTAGTGTTGTAGCTAATCTAGGTTTTGTGTAGACAAAAGCATATTCAATTGTACCCAAAAGTGTCTGTGTAGATTAAATGATTAATGTAGTAGTGAAAGATATTGTGCTATAATCTAGGAAGCTATAGAAAAATGTGTAACATCCAACAGCAGCACACCATTATTCTTAGAAAAATGCAAGATAAAATTCAAAGAGTTTCCTGCTTTAAGCTAAAACCAACCTCATAAAAATTACCAGCTGTTGTATTTAAGGGATAAATTTTAAAAATAACAAACTAGCTGGGAAGTTTAAAAGAACATGCACATAATGTCTTCATCCACATAAAAATTAATTTTTTAAAAAGAACTCGTTTACAGGAAATTTGTACACAGCATTATAATTGTTATTCATGATTGAAAATAACTGCTAAAATAAGCTTAAAATTTAAAAAAAAAAAACAAAAAGCATATCCTACAAGTGCTTACAGTGAGCTTACATACGCTTATAAAAAATAATCAACAGCATGCTGCGAAGGTTACTAAACGTAAAATAAAATATAACAGATAGAATAAAAAATTTCGTTGTTTGTTAATACCATTGACTTTTAGTACAGCAGCGTATTGAACGACTGCCGCATCATTCTGGACCCGACACGTATATTGACCAGCATGAGACTGCCGAATACTGATTATACTTAATGCACTAGTAAACTCGTCATTTTGTCTTATCATTATAGAATTATTGTCGTCAGTACCGTCCTTATTATTAAGACGTTTATCGTTATTGTAACGTGAATCTCCATTAATATTGTCATTCGCACCTCCTGCTCCTGATTGTTTTATGGGCACATTATCTTTAAGCCAGGTGAATACTAATGGCAGATCTCCAGTTCCTGCAACACATTGTATACTCGTTCTGTCTCCAACATTTAACTCCTTCGAGAATTCAAAATGTGATATCTTTGGTGGAACTGTGTATCATATCATGTGTCGAGTCAAGGGCGATATAAAATGTAAGTAGAGCAGGCAATGGTAGAAACACAAATGGTAATAAACAACACATTTAAACAACATTTAGTGCAGATTACATAATTAAATGATATTTTATGCGGTGAGTTTTTATATTTATAAATAAGACCAGTGCCAGTGCCAGTGCGGTTTATATATATTTTTTTTGGTGCAAGTTTGCGGTGTAAAAAAGAAAAGTGTACAAGAAAAAAAAACAGCAGTGAGAAAAGAAAAAAGGGAAAAGTGAAAAATTACTTCATTTCTGCATCATAAAATTTCAATTTGTTTGATGAGAAAAAGTAAATTTTGAATACAGTAAGTGTAGCTACAATGGCAACAATATAATCCCAACATTCATCAATAAGATACTCTTTCGTATTTCAACAATTGTTGGATAATAAATTTACGAAGCTGTTTCTGAATCTCAATCAGAATCCCATCCATGTAGATTGAAAATTGATATTGAGTTCAATTTTATTAAAATGGAAATTTGAACCATAAAATGTCAGACTTCAATTTTATTTCTCTAAAGATTCTTAACATTCTCTCTATTGGAACTATAATTCCTGTGAATTACTATGTACATCATTTTTGCAGACGTTAAAAAGTTGTAATCAGTGAAGAATTTTTGAGTCAATTATAGGGAAGTGCTCTATTGAATAGTGAAGCTTGAACGTGCAATTGAATGTGTTAAATCCCGATTCAGTTATGATCATTGAAGCTAGAATATGGAGGATTTTATCATACATGTATGAATTTATAAGATATGCTCCATAAAGTATGGATTCATGCTCAATTGAGTTTCCTGAAGTTTTATGAATGCGCAAATTTTAGTGGTCCTTTAAATACGCATTCTACATCCAACAAGTTGATTTATGTATACATCCTATTCAGATAGGATTTGTACCTGCATCTTCTATGCATCAGAAGTGATCTTCAACCAAGTGATTTACATGCAACTTGACTACGGAGATATTTGGCTAACTTTAGCAATTCGATATACTCAACCAAACATTTCATCGAATAACCCGAGCAACAATGAATCCTCATTGCGGCGTCTTTATCCTGCTTGTTCAAAAAACTCATTTCCCATCATATTGTTATGCCCTCGGTATCTCCATACTGTTCCCTATACTAAGTTTAAGTAGCACTGGATTTGACCAAATCAATCGACAGAACACACAGTTCCGATAACTTGAAACTCATTGTACTTCTCGGTCCATGAACATTTTCCATCTCAAGCTCAATCAGAAGTAAAATTCATTCGAGAAAACTTCAAATTCAGTCAGTAGGAAATTATTTTCCTCCATCAAAATAACACCGAACCGCAGAAAATTTCAGCTCATTTCATTTAACTGCCAATTGCATGTCACAAATTTTTTAACACAGTAACCACCCAATGGAATATCCTTACACTGTGTATACATAACATGAGCATCATATTGTGCATGTGAATATTGTTTTTCATTTATTTAAATAATTCATAGTGGGAGAGAAATGGAGCTTGTCAGTATCACTCATTTCTTGTTCAATATTATGTTGATATCAGCAGAAAAACCTCATAATCGAAAAACTGACTGCTCTGCATTGATATTTAACTTTATATTATTCAATTTTCTGTTCTTTCCTCACATTGATGTGTCATGTCATTTGCAGTATCACAATGATGGCAAAAAAAATATATATAAATGGCATGAATACCGAAATACAACAAAATAATATGCATAGGAAGTCTTATCGATAAAGAAAGCGTGTAAGAGAAAGAAGTAAAGAAAGTGAAATGAAGTAGAATGGAACTTAAATAAAGTTCCTTTACTACAGAAATAAAAGAGAAATTCTTGCTTTTGTATTTTTTTTTTCCAGCTCGTATCACAATATTTGACAGCTATTTACAGTAGAAAAATGCCACATTTACCATGGAATCTTGACTTCTTCTCTCTCTTTCTCTATGTCATAATTGTGTAGGTATATATACTGATTTACTTCGTATCCATAGAGGAGGAAAAATGTCAAAAATATCAACAGAGGTTAATATTTGTAAGTGCAAAGGCAAAAGTTGAAAGAAAATGAATCTTGGAAGAAGGAAATTTTTCTGACATTTTATGAACACAAACAGAATTTACTGTGATTGTGGACAGAGTTGGTAGTTTGATGACCAAGAGCATTAATTGTTGATTTTGTTGGTTTTTACATTAGAAAATAAATTTTATATTTTCTGTGTCTTTATGAGAGCTTTAACTACTCCTGAATGTAACACTGCAAAATAAATGCGAATAGTTGAATCATCAAACTGTCATATGACTAGCGAGCGGAGACTAGGATTTCACAAAATCTTATCTAAATTGCTAAGATAGTGCAGTAGAAGTTCAATCAACACAATAATACTGTCAATATTATTTCATATCTCAGATAAGGGCACGAGTAAATGATAAAGTCTGAAAATTCACGAATGATCCTAACAAAATACAGCCTTGGAGCAGTTTTAAGGGCTTCTGAGGCACTTTGCCCTAACTTTCAATCGATAACAGATGAAATACACTTTAGGGTGTAAGCGTTTGCTCTATGAACCAGACCCTGGTAATAGTTTAAGAAAATTCGTCCCTTTTTATCCGTGTAAAAATCAAATTCATATTCTCAAAAAATGGTGATTAGCTTTCAACTCCCCTTCAATCAACGACTAGCTTTCACCTCTATTCAGCAAACATTTTTAAGATTACTATATGCATGTCGTAATCACAGACCTATCTCCCTTAAATACATTCTTAGAAATATATATTAAATATTTCCAGATGCTTGTCAAGCAATCACCTTTGAATAGCTTAAAAATGCAAAAATAAACATTTTTGCTCATCAAAGAATTCAATTAAATTTAATTTTCCACAAAACCCATTCAAAAAAATTGTAATCAAGACAGCATGAAATCACTTTAGTAGATTGCCAATTCTGACTCAGTGTGGTAGAGCAAAATACGCTCGGTATGTACAAAGTAATTTGAAGATATTATTAACCAGAACCTCAAAGAAGCTAAAATAAATTGAAGTTCACATCAAATGAGAAAAAGAAGATATGCTTTTTATGGTTAACAAATTTCCGTGTCATCAATTTCCTTTCTTTTGTTGTGTGTAATATATTACAATTTAATATCATTAATCTGCTTTTATCGACGTCGTATATAAATTGTTGAGTCGTTTGTGTGGAGAATTTCCTCATTTCTTTTCTGAAAAGAATATATTGCATCATTAAAGGTAGACTCACCAAGAACTTTAACGTCAACCGACTTCTGAGATGAAATTTGTTGCTTTCCTCGTGCTATGCACGTATATGTTCCTTGGTCAGTTGTTCTTTGGATATTTTCAATAGTCAATGAGCCATTAGAAACGCGCTGTCACATATTTGTTGGTAATTTGACGTTATCTACATACATTGGATGTGGAGAGAAAAGCAATAAGGGCGAGAATATAGCATCAATGAAATTAACAGTACATACTAAAATAAATTCTAATAAAAAACTTACTTTTTTCCCATATAATTTTATCAATTGGCCATCCAGCCACAGGACACTTAATTTGTAATGTCTTTCCAGCTACTGCTGATATTGCAGGCATTGAACGAACAAATGGTGTCCCATAAATATTTAATCTGGCTGAATGACTACTCTGTCCAGCTCGTGAACGTGCAATGCATGAATATTCTCCACCATCTTCAGCCTTTACATTTGTGATATTGACATGGCTTACAACGTCACCAGATAACGTTACATATTGTCCTATCATCAATCGATCATTATTTGGCAGTGGAAAGCCATCGAGTGTCCACGATATTTGGGGCGTTGGACTTCCCGTCCTACATTCCATTATGTATATTAGATTGAATACATATTCAATATTTTTTATGTATGAACGTCATTAACATTAAATAAATATTTTTTAAAGTGCATTTTTCGAGCATGAGGAGGTGTCACTTTGTCAAAACTAGATAGATTCTCGAGAAATAAAGAATCTTACGTTTTGAAATTTTTGAAGTCATTAGCAATACCAAAAAATGCGCTTTGAACAAAACTTCATAAGACATCCTTACTTCTATTGTTTTTCACATCAACTCACCCTGTACATTTTAATGAAACACCCGGACCGGGCTGAAGCGTCTGCTCAATAAATCGATAATGTAAAATTGGAGCAATTTCGCCTAAACTGATTTCAGCAACGCCTTGTGCCATGTCAACATCATTTTTCACAAAACATTGAAACATCCCTTGGTCATCTTTTGATATGGATGTGATGTGAATTTGATCTTTACTTATTATGCGTACTCTTGAACCTGTACGTAATGGCTGTCCATCTTTTATCCACCAAATGTTTGCTTGCGGCATTCCACTTATCATGCATTTCTACGCAGATACACAGAGAAATAATTTAATTTTATGCTGACGCTTGATGTAATTAAATGTGTATGACTTACTAAGTCAGCACTTTTTCCAACATCGACTGTCTGACGTTGCGGTTGAATGTGCGCTTGAAGAGGTGCTACAATTTTCAATTGTATCTCCAACGTCTCACTACCTTGTTCATTGGTGGCAATACAGTAAAAAATTGCATTGTCTGACTGCTCAATTGACTGAATAATCAATCGACTCTCTTTTACTTTATATCGTCCTGATGTTGTCATTACTATGTGCTCTATTGATTCATTTCGTCCATGTTTGTTACGATAATACCATCTGCATGGAATGAGATAAACACACAGAAGTAGAAGAATTTAGATTCGGGATTAAAATGAAATGGATGGAAATAATCTTCAAGATAAAGAAGAAAAAAATGGTTACAAGAAAGCAACGGAGATGGAAAAAAAAGTTGGAAGCAAAATCAAGATTTTTTTTTCAAATTGTTTTTTGATTACCGTGCATTTTTGCCCTCCTTCAAATTCAACGATGTTAAATCATAAAAAATCGTATTATTTTCTCTTCTTTCTATCTCCTCTTATTCTCTCTAGCATTGTACGCTCTGTGATGATAAAAAGGGCATCAACAGCTATCATAGTATTGCGATGAAAAAAAGGCAAAAAGCATTTAAAGACTGGGAATTTCAATAGAATCAAAATTATATCGTGCTTTCTCATCTTTTTTGCTTATTATGCTTTTCACTTTTCCTCGTCTATTTTCATTTAAAGTCAGTAGTAATAAAAGTTCATGATAGACAGAAAACGAAACAGCACAAGTGTCTTGGAATTGCTCAATGGATGATGTAATGAAATAAGGAATTGTTTGGCAAGCATTTATTTAAATTCTCATCAAAACTTGCTAAGACCACAAAATTCCCAAACATAAAATCCTCTGTAGCATAAAGGAATTCTTAACAACATGCTAGACAAAACATCTGAATGCGTCCTTTTTTAACAAACTTTTTCTCAACTTGAATGCTATAGGGCAAGAAGATTTAAATTGAACTCAAATTCCATTAGAGATATTCGTATACAAAGTATTACGAAGGAATTGAAAGAGATGGCATATGCAAATGATCAAAGTAACGAATTGAAATGATGTAAATAAAGAAGAGAAAACTTTCTAGTCTGAGCTGTAAAACTGACATTTTAGTAGAGATGTCTGGAGATATCTGATTATATTTTAGATCCTTACAAAGACAGCATTAACATAAATATTTGAAACCATTAAATTTTATATAAATTGTCAACATTTCATGACAGTAAATTCTAAGAATTATTTTTTTTGTGTCTTGTGTATAATTTAGACGTGAGTTATAAAACTCGAGTTATAAAGAAGGCTCGCATTTTTGGAATTATAGATTTTGAAAACACTAACTAATATTTCGAAGTCTATTCAAATTTATTCTAAGTTGACATGATTGAAGTAAACTCGAGTCAATTCAACTTCCTTAAATGAAAATAATTTTCAATTAAAATCCTTTCATTGGTTGAGTTCAAACTCTAGTAAAGTATAAGGTAGATATTAGCTAGTAGTTCCAATCAAGTTTATAATTCGATTTAAAATCTTATTCACCCTAAATCACATAAATCTAGACATGAGCTTAATATTTTTTGTCGTTTGCGTTGGGTCTTCGTTATTAATCCAGTCCTGTTTACCTTAAGTTGCTTTCTTTAAGCATGTTCTTTTCGGGAATGGTTGGTTGTACCCCAATGTTAACAAAGAGAATAGAGTCCGTTATAAACAAAAAAAAATTCAAAATTTTCGTGCGGTATTTTTTTAAAATTTCAAAATAAGAAAGTCCGTTACTTTTTATTTTTTTTAAACTAGCTGTTTTTTAAAGCATAAACATTTAAGGAATGCAATTTGATCACAGTGATTATCTTAATCATAAAAACTAGTAGGAATGTTCACTAAAATTACAAATTACTCGAAAAATATTATTCACAACGAATTTTTTTAAAAATAAGAATTTCGAAGATTCGATTTTCGAAAAATAAGAACCTCAAAAATTCGAAGTTCGAATAATAAGAACTCAAAAATTTCTGTTTGCTAGCATTGGGTTATACCTTACCATCCCTAGCCTGAATGTGGTGCTGCCACCCTAAAATGTATACGCGTATTTAACCATATATGTATGGAAACCCTACACATGATTATTTAAATTAAAATTTTTGTGGTCTTTCTTCACAATATATTTTGGTACTCTTAAGAAAGCATTCTCAATTCGTACAGAAATAAAAATTCTTCAAAAAATTTCAGTTGCTGTTAGAAACCTACACGAGTCATGCTCTATTAACTTAGAACTCATTTATTCATCTATGAACATCATCATCTTCATATCCTCCAAACAACAACTCTACTTTGAATGTCATCCCTATTTATAAAGAGGAGTAAACACGAGGATGCTTGATGTTTTCTATTGAAATTTTTTGGAGCGCAAAAGATGGAGTAATTATTTTGAAAATAAAAAAGCAACAAGAAAATAAAACTAGTGTATCGGGTAGAAACCCAATGCGGATATATTCACACCGTACCATCAAAAGTCTTATGGATAGACCAAGATTTGCTCAGCATAAGTTTGAAGGGTGGGCGTTAAGTACGGCCGAGACCCATATCGACACAGTTCAAAAGATATACCTAATTTATGTCATAATTATCTCAGCTACAAAAACACTTAGTTTGAATTTTGTCACCCTCGGGAACACTATGAACCAGTATAGCTGATTTTGGTCCAAATCTCGGCCATACTTCACACTTATTTGAACCACATTTTCTCGTAAATGTTAAAATATTATTAAAAAGTAATTAATTCTGAATTATTTCGCTATTTTTTCAAGTGTTTTAACATAAAGAATTTGTTTTTTGGTTTCCACAGTGAAGAGTATGAACAAAATTCAGATGGGGTAGTCGAAATTTTAGATTTCGTTTTTTAGCGCATTTTTGAAACTTGTTTCAAAAAGGTAGCTTAATAACGCACTATGGTCGGCTGGCTGGCTGGCTGGCTGGCTGGCTGGTCGGCTGCTAAGAAAAACTTTTAATCTAGACATCGTAGAGAGTTCTAGTTTTTTGCATTAGTTCCGTTATATCGAGTTATTGGCCCGCCGGACATTTAAAAATCTTAAAACAGTGTATTTATGCTATAATTAATGAATTTTTGTTTTGTTTTCAGTGTAACCTGCTCAAATTTTATTTTACCTCTATAATTTCAATATTACCTCTATAATTTCAAAAAATTTCTAGCCGTTGTAAAATTTGAATTTCAAAAAACCGTTAAATGATAAACTTTTTTTGTATGGAAATTCATTGGAACAAATTATTTAATTATACTATAATTAATTTTTTCGTAGTGCAACTTATAGCGGGAAAATTTCAAACTATTTATTGACCGTTAGAAAATTTGAATTACAAAAAAATGTTAAATGATAAACCCTTTCTGTATGAAAATTCATTGCAACAAATTATTTAATTATACTATAATTAATTTTTTCGTAGTGCAACTTATAGCGGGAAAATTTCAAATTATTATTATATTGACCGTTAGAAAATTTGAATTACAAGAAACCGTTAAATGATAAACTCTTTCTGTATGGAAATTCATTGCAACAAATTATCTAATTATACTATAATTAATGTTTTTTTAGTGCAACTTTTAACGGCAAAATTTCAAATTATTTATTGACCGTTAAATAATAATCCTTTCTATATAAGCATTCATTGTAACTTTTTGTTAATTACACTAAAATTAATGATCTTCTAATCTTCTCATGATCTGTAAATGAACGCAAAATAATTACATAATCAAATACTGATCGCTAACACAAAAATGCGCTTAAGTCCCTCGATCAATAACACGAGGACTTCTGTAATTTTTTAAGCTATGCATTACAAAAAGTAATATTGGTATGTGATTTATGTCAGAATTATGTCAATTCAAATAAAACATCCAAAAAATTTTTTTGACCAAAGTACACCATAGAAAATCAATTTTCAATTTTGGACTAGGGGCGACCCTAGTCAAAATCAATTTTGTCACTTTTTTTCTTCGAGGGTTTATGCAAATGGATTGAAACTTTGCATAAATATTCTGGTGCTTAAAACAAATACAAATAAAACATCCCAAAATTTTTTTGAGCAAAGAACCAAGTAGGAAATACATTTTCAATTTTGGACTAGGGTCGACCCTAGTCAAAATCAATTTTGTCACTTTTTTCTTCGAGGGTTTATACAAATGGATTGAAACTTTGCAGAAATATTCTAGTACTTAAAACAAATACAAATAAAATATTTTAAATCTTTTTGAGCAAGGAACCAAGTAGGAAATACATTTTCAATTTTTGACTAGGGGCGACCCTAGTCAAAATCAATTTTGTCACTTTTTTCTTCGAGGGTTTATACAAATGGATTGAAACTTTGCAGAAATATTCTAGTACTTAAAACAAATCCAAATAAAACATCCTAAAATTTTTTTGAGCAAAGAACCAAGTAGGAAATACATTTTCAATTTTGGACTAGGGGCGACCCTAGTCAAAATCAATTTTGTCACTTTTTTCTTCGAGGATAAATCCAAATACAGTAAAACTTTGTATGAGCATTCTAATCTTCAGGTCACACATTTCTTAATTAATAAAAATCATTTTTTTTGGACAAAATTTTAATTCACGTTGTTTTTGAATGTACACCCAAATTTATAAAATTTGGGTCTGACGACATATAGAATACATTTCTTGCTTTAGATATTTAAAACTGTTTTGTATAAATATTAGTATACTCACACAAAGTTTCACTGTAATTGGATAAACCTTCGAAGAAAAAAAGTGAAAAACTAGGTTTTGACTAGACCTGTCCCAAGTTCATAATTGAAAATGTATTTCCTACTTGGTTCTTTGCTCAAAAAAATTTTAGGATGTTTTATTTGTATTTGTTTTAAGTACTAAAATATTTATGCAAAGTTTCAATCCATTTGGATAAACCCTCGAAGAAAAAAGTGACAAAATTGTATATGACTAGGGTCGCCCCTAGTTCAAAATTGAAAATGTATTTCTTACTTGGTTCTTTGCTCAAAAAAATTTTAAGATGTTATATTTGTATTTGTTTTAAGTACCAGAATATTTATGCAAAGTTTCAATCCATTTGTATAAACCCTCGAAGAAAAAAGTGACAAAATTTATTTTGACTAGGCTCGCCCCTAGTTCAAAATTGAAAATGTATTTCCTTCTTGGTTCTTTGCTCAAAAAAATTTTTTTCATCCAAAGTTTAATTTAAAATAAAAAAAAAATCACAGTGAACTTTTAATTTGAAAAATTCGTAAGAAAGGAAAGTTTTTTGCTTTTTCTGAAGCAACGGCTGTTCCTACCTTGCCCAAAAACAATACAGCTCTTCTATAGAGCAGCGCGGATCAAATGTAAAAAACTAGAAGTCTCTACAATGTCTCGTTATTGAGATTTCTTGCTGATTAACTTGCTTGTTTGCTTGTTTGCTTACAGAAAGCGTATTTTGCGATTTTCTCAGCAATGCCACAACCAATTTGAAATCTGTTTTTTGAAAGTGATGTAAAATTTCAGGCAGAAACTTTTCTTCTGTGACCTTTTATATCCAATTTTGCTTTGTTTTCTCACAAAATGCGAAAAACTGATTTTTCAATCTGGACAAAACCAATAGATTCACACGTGAAAACGGTGTGAATATAATAAAAAGGCATAGAAATAGAAACATAAAAGTGTATGTTCATGTATGCGAGGAGGAAAAAGAAGAAGCAGTTACATTTCATGTGTAGCTATAACAAAACAACATACAACATGGAAAAAAAGAATTGGTACAAGGAACATGGGTAAGGTTTCCCATTATTTATAATGTGTATTCACATTTGAATTTGTAGAAAAGTTTTCTACATATTTTTATTTTATTTTTCGGCTATATTTGTAGCTGCGTGTGTATGAGAAAGAATAGAAATAAAATAAAAATTGTACATACCTATAAATTGGTTTTGGGTTCGCATAAGCAACACATGGAATGACAACGGACTCTTTTAGTCGAACTGTAATATACTTAATTTTATCGTTCATTATGGGTGGTACTGGTTCTTTCATTTCTGTTCCATATGTTAAGAAATAAACAGCAAGGAAGAAAGAAATAAAAATAAAAATCAGTATTGTGTTATAAATTATCCCTATGAAGCAACATTGCAGGATGCGAGACAGAAAAGAAAATCCAATAATTCATTAAGACTCATGCTGTAAGCTGTTGCTATTAAAGGAATATAAATAAAACTATTCTCACAACTCACCAGTCAATTGAATTCGTCCGACGCTATTGCTTATCACTACATCCTGTGTAAGTGAGTGGAGCGTTCGACATCGAAATGCTTTTTGTGCATCATACTGTGTGACGTTTATAACGACTAATTCACCGGTTGGAAGCATGTGGAATTTCGAATCTAGACATAGAGACATGAGAAATGAAAAAAAATAGACATGGAACGAAATGTAATCAATTGTACATTAACAATTCAGCAGTTACAAGAGAAATTTTTTGAAAACTTTTCGATAAGTCATTTCCTCAACCGACCCTCCCGTATGTTTGGGCTAGAAAACACCAAAAACTTTTTCCTATACTTTTCTCTTGAGCTGTAAAATCAATGACTTTGTCATTGTTTGGTATTATTTTTTCAGAGTACAATAGGAAATTGAAAGCGAGGACCAACTTTTTAAAAAAAGTTACAGTTTTAAAAACCATTTTGCGGTTTATTATCCTTTATGATGATTTTTTAAATGAAACTTTTCACATAAAATATCAAGTAAATTGGATTTTAAAATTCTTAGAAATTTTTTTCAATGAAGTAAATTTTACAAACTTGATTACTAAGACAAAAAGGGCGTATGCCACTGTTGCTTTATTAATAAGATGTTATCACAAATCATATTGATCGAAAATTAAGTTTTGACAAATCTTTCTGCTGCATGAAGTTTTCAAGAATTAACAAACACGCATGAAGTTTTTGTGAATTGACAGACACCAATCCTCCCCTCACACCATCCTCTTTCACTTGCACTTTGAAAGTCGCAAAATATTTGTGAAAAATCCAGGGTGAAAACTACTTGTTGGGTTAAAAAAAGGGAAGTTTTCCATCAAAAATCGTAAAAAAGGAAAAAAAGGGGAAAATTCTCGTTTTTACCATTTTTTAACATTTTTTAAAAATCCCTAAAAAGACTTAAAGGTGGAAGATATTAATGCTTTGAATCATTTCAGTTCGGTTAGCTGAAGTGTTCTCAAACCGTCTTTATATCTCACAAGTCACAACAGACCACGAGTTGAATCGAAATTACCAGTTTGAAAGTCTGCTCAAGTCGACTTTCATAGAAGCCACAATGATTCAGAATCGGAAAAAATGTTCAAAAATTCAAAAATTTCATGTTAATTAAACTTTGTATTTTAAATGCCAGAACAAAGATCTTAACTTGAGGCATATCCTATGAAAATATCTCGTCCCAATTTGATGTCTAACTCCAGAAATCATTAATTTAATCTCACCCAAAATTTGTTTACAATTTGTGTATGAAAAAAAAAATATGATTTTTTCTACTTTAAGTTGTTATTTGGATGTCTTGGAAGCAGTTGCTAGCTAATTTAAGCTTAGCTTTACATATAAAAACAACAAACTCAATAGAAATCTGCTTATTAAGCCTTAAAAATGAATTGAAATCTGAGTATTTTTGCACAACTTAAACTATTCATAAGTTTAAAAGTCTTCCAAAGACCTCTCTGAAACCTATACAAATCAATTAATTAAGCTTAAATCTATCTCCCATACAACTGGGGACATGCCGTTTGATGCCGTTTTCGAGATATTTGCGATCAAAGTTTACATCAATTTTCATACAAAATTTGATCATGCACAATATTTTTTGATAAACTTTTACAAAGTTTTGGTAAAAAATCATGTTTATCCTTTATATTAAGGACTGATTTTTTGAGCAATGAACGAAAACATTATCTAGAAGATGCTAAAAGATTCAAATCAAGAGAAATTAACAAAAACTTTCAATTTTTCTAATGTGTCGGAAAAATATTGTGCACAAGGAATTTTTGAACATTTTTTCCGAATCTGAATCATTGTCGAAGCTTTATTTTTTTCTTGAAAAAACTTATGAACAATTCCTTCAAATATTCTTTCACATCCTTTTAACCTTGATAGTTGAACAATCATGAACCATCCTTGGAAGCACCTATGAACTGGTTTAAATGGCTTTCAGAGGCATCCCTTAGTCTCAGATAAATTTTATTGAAACCCTTTATTGCACTTTAAATCGAATTCATAGAATAGGATGCCTGCAATAGCTCCTCCTGACAACATATATAATTCCTACTCTAAATGATTCTTTATCCAAAAACAATGTCAACCCAATTTTCGCAACATCCATTAAAACAAAAATTCTCATTCCTCCATCAAAATCGCGCTAAAAAATGACTTCCATGAAATCCACCTGGCATCTAACCCGTAACATTTTGAAGCGTAAAAAAAATTTTCATTGAGAAGAAGAGATTACCGCTGGCTACATTTATTCTGTCTGTAACGTTTCTTAAAGGGAGATTAAGCATTTTTTTTTTGATGCTCCGTGTTATGACAGAAAAAAGACCTTTTTCTCACTCCTAACATCCCACATTAACATCTAGTACTTTAAAAAAAATTATGATTGCATTTATGTACTTTAAAAAGGCTTCAATGAATGGAGAGAAGAAATAGCAGCAAGAATTGAAGAATGACGACGGGATACAAGTGGATGAAGAAGTGAATAATCATTACTGGCTCAAACATAATTTACCATTAAAAATTCATAAACCCCAATGTGAGAATCTTAAGGGAAAAAGCATTTTTATAGTCGTGAATTTTTAATTTTCATTCAGCATTGCTATGAGTCAGTTCTTTTTTCTCTCGCTTCATTTTACTCACTCATTTGAGAAAGAATTCAGACCAAATAGATGGAGAAGCTCTTGGTTGTGCTCAAACGAGAAAAAAAAATTAAAAAGTTTTTTTTTATTTAACCAATTCCCCAAACGAAAAACTTTTTTTCAATGTTCGCTCGCTCTCTCATCCCTTCGTCATCATCTCGATGCTTTTGAGGTTTTTTCTGACATTTAAGTTACTCGCACCATAAAAAATTGCAATGGAAGTTAAATATAAGCGATAGTTAATGGCGGTGGTTGAATTGAAATGAATTTAAAGAGACTTTTTGGGGTGTGCTAGAAATGCATAAATACAAATCATAGTCTATCTGATAGTTGACAGGGTAAGTCCGATTGAGAATCTTCTCTTGAACGTTCATTAAGTTCAAAGAGATTTACCAATAGACATGTTAAAATTTATTTGACTTAAATCCCCTTCAATGAATGAAAAGAAGTGCCGGAACAATAAAATGTTACTAAGCAAGTTTAAAAAAAAGATCGTAATGCCAAACAGTTTTGCAAATCGAGGGCCCTCCCTGTAAATTAACATCAAGGGTTCGGAACAGATGAAAAATGATCAAAATGTAATTTATCAGTTCCGCACTCTTGACATTAGTTTATAGGAATTTAATTGTTCTCTAAGCCCCCGAGGATACTTAATCTATTGGCACACCCAAACTGTGAATAAACTTTAAAAAAAAATGCTGTATAAAAACTTACCCCCTTCCAGCGTTGGATATATATTATACAAAGGCTCTTCAAGCCACGATGTCACACGAACATAGTCTTTTACAAATTGGGGAATAATGCACTTTATGATAACATTGCTCCCTATAAATCCACCAGGATTTTGTACTTCTAAATCGTAACGTTGATGAATAACTGTAAATACATGAAGAAATGTGGATGTACATCATATCTTTAATTGGCATTTTATAAATTAGCATTGGAGCATGAAAAGGCGATGCAAATGAATAAACTTGAGTGTAGATAAGGATAAGTTTTTAATTAAAAAGGATGATAAGAATCAGTATAGAGTGCTTTATATAAGCCAACGGAGCATTAAATCATTAAGTACATATCTATGCATGTGCCGTATTCATTTTAAATTCAGGTGAATATACAACCACATCATTTTCCCTTTTGATTTTAACTCTTTTCTGTGTCTCTGTATATGCCTCATTCACTCACTCTTTGGCTGTGCTCTCCTCTTTATTTACACAGTAAAGTATGTGTATACAGACATCTATGCATACATCGGGTTGAATGAAAAGAGAAGTGGAATATAAAAGAGATTCTAAAGGGAAGTTAAAAGCAAGAGGAAGGAGTAAAATTTTCTGCACAATTACAATATGCAATGCAACGACAGTAACTCTTTAAGCACTAAACTTCGTGCTCAATTGATTTTTTTACATCCTATCCATCCTACGTGATTTTTTTTCGTTTCAGCTTTATTTCTTCATTTCATCTCGCTGAATTTTTATGAACAATGAATTTCACGACTATTGTGTACTAAAAAGGTTTCTTTGTTCCTCGTACATTTTATTCTGGCAACAATGTACAAGTGAATGAAATGGAATACATTTATTAGTTCTTATTTTTACGATAGGATTTACATATGTGACTGGAAAGCTGATATTTTGTCAATAAATCTGATTATCAGACATTGTGATTTAACATCAGGAATTAAAGCTAGGCTGAAGATTTATTGTTAAATACAACTAGAATAAAATATCGTGACAGATCTTGGTGGTGTCCTTTGATATCCAGCCTTTATATTCTAAAGAATTTTAAGCTAATGAAAAAACCAAATGAATTTTTGTGAAAATAAGAATTATTTTGCAGAATCGATCAAATAACTTTCACGCATGAGTCCATAATATCCCGAACTGGCAGAAGGTTTCGAAGGATAGAGCTGTCTTTAGACGGTCTCTGAACGTAACATAGTAAATAAGAATCCTAACCTCGCTTAATTCTAGGTTAAGATACTATTCGCGTGTCTGCCATATAGACATCATTTCAATTTACGAGATCAGGTATGGATTTAATTAGAAATAGTATTATTAGAAATAGTATTTAAGCAGTTAAGTGCCTTGCTGGTCGAAAAGGTAAGGCGCTTGGCTCAAATTTTGGATGGTAACTCGGAGGTCGTCGGTTCGAATCCAGCAATTTTCAAATTTGTTCTTTTTCGGAAGTTTAGATAATTCGACTCCTTAATGTACAAGATCAAGCCATAAATGGGCATTTGTGCAACGTTGGATTAAGAAACGGGTCAGGAACTTGAAGTGTAGCGGGAGAAATAGGAACGAGAGCTACAAGATTACCCACGAATGGAATATTGTTAGAACGGACCTGAAAAATATCACGTCACGCCTACAGAAGATCAAAACGAGAGCTTTTGTTTATTTGAAACCTAGATTTGAAGATTAGAAGTTTGATCCTACATAATACTAATTCATATGTATACAAATACAAAGGTGTAAAATGTGAATTATGACCGGACAGTATGTCGTCAATAAATGCAATAAAGTGCAATTAAAATGAAAAAGTATTTAATCCTAAAGCTTTACAAGCACCATTTACTTTACATCAGACATTATCATAATAATTTTAAAAACTTCTTTTCTTAATATGTATAAGGATCCAAAAATTCAGTCGTTCTGTCAGTGCTAATTTTATTTTTGACTTAAATAATTTCTAAGAATAATTGTAGCAATTATGAGGACTTCAAGGTAAAGTGAACCTTTTTTTCAGCCCAGTAACTGACAACAATTAAACTAATGATAAGAAAGAAGACACAATTTGGGAGAATATGCTCGAAGACAGTAAAAGTCATTTCAGTAAAAATAAATGGTAATTTGTAATTGGATATCATTAGGAATTGATGTAGAGAATCCTAATATCGAATAACAAGAAGGTATTCTTGGTAATAATTAGAAATCCACCTCACGTCCTTTAATTTAGAAAACAATTTTCTCAATGATCTTAAAGTTTATGGAATTGCCACAAAAAAAAAGTCACAAGGTAAACATTTTAATAAGTTTAAATGCTGACTTTTTTACGTTGACATATAAAAATTACATGAGTTTCATCTCAACACAAAATAAATTATCTCATAATAAAATATTAAGTAGAAGATATGAGGAGTGAGAGGCACAGAAAAGACATGAAAATTTTCATCACATTCCAATGCTAATTAAATTATTCACCATAAATGTGAGTATGGGGAGGATATAATGAAATAGTAAGAATAAAGGAAAGACATGTCTTACCTGCTTTAACAAAAACATCTCTCGAGACTATTGTACCTACAGAATTTACAGCTACACATTTGTACGTCGACCAATGAACATCTTGACGAAAACTCTCGCCTTGAAATGGTGGAAAGTAAATTGATCCATTTGGAAATATGTGACGAATCTAGAATGAAAGTTTTTAAGTCAGTTTCGATTCTTTGCATTTGTGCCTTATTGTCAGGATGTCAAATGATTTTTCTATATGAAAACTGAGCAGTGATTTTGTTCCTTTAACAAATCGTTCTTCAAAAAACCTTTAATTAACTTTATTTGTATCAAACTGATGGTTTTTGGATCTAATAAGCGAGGAGGTAAATCGGGTAACATGTACATACCTACATCTCCAGAAATCCTATAAAAACCCAAGGTACACCAACTTTGTTAAAATTCGCAAAAAACACACTGAGATCGAAGAAAAAATGACTTCCAGTAATGAAAAAGAATAAATGAATGAAAGCAATTTTAGACGGTTTGCAGCACTTAAAATAAGGTTTCAGAGAATATATTGGCATTTCCTACTTAATGTGCCTGAAACCATTCAAAATTCCTTCTGATTTTGAATTCCTTTTACTTTAATTTCAATGTGCTTCTTTGCGTATTTTAACAGGTTGGTGAACCTTGTATAAAGCTCTAAACCTATTTAAACTCAAGCTAATTGTAGATTTTTTGGAATTAGAATCTCTGAATTCTTCTCTTGGCTAGCCGCCTAGGAGGAACTGTGAAAGAACTTTTTTGCTATAACTTTAACTTCACTAAGACAATATAAAGCGGTGAAATGGCATCAGTGGTCTAATGTTAGAGCGTTGGCCTTTTGTGCCAAAGGTCCTGGGTTCAATCCCATGCCAGGTCAAGTTTTAGAAGCTTTTTTTCCATTTCACCGTTCTAGTTACGAAGCTCGGTTCGTGTGTTGGGTGTAGTTTCGAGGTCTTTGGCACAGAATCTGCCTCCTTTGCTAGGTATACAAGGATATACTAGCATCTGGATGACTTCTTTACAGCATCTTGCGCACACGAATTGTGACTAGGTACATTGCAGGATACATCCGGTCTTATGACGTACTCGTGTCTTTGCAATGTGCAGAGCTTGCAAATGGTTCGGATCCCACTATAAACTGTAGTGCCCCCAGCTGAAGAGCTGGGCCCTTCACACATTATTATTAAGACAATATAAGATAAAACTTTGTATCTAGTTTATTAAACTAAACAATGAATCAGTGCCTTATTCGAATCCAAAGTGCCTCCTTCAAAATAAACCTTTATCTCCAATTTCAAGGGTGAGGTAATCGAGAGATTGTCGGAAATATCACAAAATTGCTTAATTCAAAATGGTAAGTTCTCCCATCTTCTCTACCCAATTTCAGAAAAATCATTTTTCACTCGACAATATAATTTACATACATTTGCAATAGAATTGACGGGATTATTTTCGTTATCGAACCATTCAATATTTGGTGTCGGTATTCCACTCGCTGAGCAGTCAAGACGTGAACCGAGTGTGTTTGTGAAATCAAATCGCGTTGGTGGTTCTAAACTGAATGTTGGTCCTATATTATCATACGATGCTGTAGCCCATACGAGATCTAATTAAAATGGAAAAAAAAATCAATAATTAGGTTATATCATCTATGTTTAAATGGCAATATATCACGTATATAGACATGCAATCTACTGTATATAGTTTCTTCGTATCTTGGCAGATATCACATTCATGTCAATCTTTATTTTTCTATCGTACTTGATGTTTAATCTTCTTTAAATTTTCACATTCATTTTATTTTTATTATTTATACAACCTCGAGTGGTTCCTGAAAATAAGCATTACTCAAAACGGAGCCTAATTTCCATAACAAATCGGATAATAAGCTCAAATTTTATTTTATAGAATCAGAAGGGATGGATCGCAGTCCGTAATGAAATTCAAATAGGATTATGGAGCAAATAAAGCTCATTCATTTTTATGAAAGGATATTTATTTATTTTCAGTCAATCGGGTTGAATTGCCAGCGTTTTAAACAGCTTATGAATTTTTTTGTTTGCATGATTTTTTATGCTTTGAGCATTTCATATTTTATTGGTGGATATATTGAGTTCAAGGAACTGTCAAGATATGTTTTTGAAAAATTTGATTCATGAAAGTTAATCCTGCAGTAATATTTTAGTAAACAAGATTGGTTTACTTTCAAACGATGTGGACAAGACGCAGGATAAGCTTTTTATCTTGATGCAAATTCTTCAAAACGGAATTTATTCCTTAAGATTTTAGATTTAATAAAAAATGAAGTTTAAATCCAACGACAAAATAAAAGTAATGCAATCAAAAAAAGCTTTATGCCAGTGTCTTCATAAAGCTGTATAAAAGTTTTTAAAGTTCATGATTTTACCCAATCAAAATATCTATACCTTTTCCTTAATTCCGTGTTTTACACTAAGAAAACAAGATAATGCTCAAGGGACGTAAGCTTTAGAATGATTTAAGGTCAATAGTTTGTTTTGAATGATTTTTAACAACAGGCAGTGCCTGTTAACAGGCAATATCTGTTATAGAACTGTCACCTGGACCTGTGACAGGCGACCTGTTTCGCAACTCTGCAAAATATTAAATAAAGTTATAAAAGTCGCTTTATGCTAAAGACATTTGTTGAGACATTCCCTTACTACTACTCAGGGGCGTAGCCAGGGGGGGGGGGGGCATAGGGGGACCGGGCCCCCCCTACAAAAATCTGATAATTGTTTTATTAAGTATTTATAGAGAAGAACCAGTTAATGTAGAGGAAGTGATGAAAGAAATGTCAAAATCAGCACGAAAAATTAAATTCAATGTATGAATAATGAATTACTGGGGGTCCTCGATTTGAGTAGATTCTATTTGAGTAGATTCGATTTGAATAGAAATATTTTTACCCACCAAAATATTCGATTTGAGTAGATTTCTTCCTGTTTTCTTCGATTTGAATTGTTTACAAAACAAATATATTTGACAAAAACTTTTCAGAAAATATTTTTAAAACATAAATTTTAATGCAATAATCGTGAACTAATCATATTGATAGAAAAATCAATACTAAAGTTACAAAATTAAAGTAAAAATTTATAAAATCGATGTAAAAATAACGGTTTTAAATAGTTCAAATTTCAAAACCTTACAAATTGTTCGGTTGAAATTACATTTGTAAGGTTCTCATATTTTTGATTTGTTGAAAAAACATATTTTTTGAGAATTTCTGTTAAAATTACATATGAATATGCTTTAAAATAAATTAAGTCATCTAAAACACAAAAAAAAAGTTAAGAAACGAGGTAAAATGTGCAAAAAATTATAAAAATTTTCATTGTTTTGATACATTTTTTGGACTCTGGAACAAAACATGTGATTTTGTATGAATTCCTTGCCTCGATTTGAATAGATTCGATTTGAGTAGAAAATTTTTGGAACAAAATAACTACTCAAATCGAGGACCCCCAGTAAATATTTAAACTTAAGAAGAATGAATATAGATTTAAGGATACAAAATAACGGTTTTTTAATTTTCGAAAATGGGCCCCCCCATTAAAAATTTTCTGGCTACGCCCCTGTTACTACTTCACACATTTCACATTCTTAAGAATCTCTCGATAAGCTTAGTCACAGAATACCAATAAATACTTCCGAATGTATTTTCCCTTTTCCTTATTCAAAACATCTAAACCTAAATCATTTTTTATTAGATTCACTCGCAGATGTGCCTTCCTTGACTGAAACATTGATTTACTCTTCATAATCTGCTTAAAGTGAACTCAACAACCTTCAGGACAAGCTTAAGGAATTATCTGTGAATCAAAATTATAATTGCTATGGAAACCATATTTTCTTTAAAAAACAGAAGGAGCATACAAACAGATGAACAGAAAAGCGAGCAGATCTAATGAATAACTCATGAATAAGAATAGATTTTTTTTAAACAATTTCACAAAAGAAAAAATGTTTTTGTGACAACCAGTAAGTAGTCAATCGGTATTAAAATGAAAATAATATGATGGTGCTTCGGGCGTTCAGCACACATAAATGTTTACTCAGAGGAGGAGATGGAAAAGAGGAAGTTGAGTAATGTAAGAATAAAAGTTTTCGATGAGGTATCATTGGATATGCGGGCGAAGACGCATTTACCAGATGACCAGATTTTAAAGTTTGGTGTTGTTAAATCGCATCAAATATCATTCCTTTTTGAAGAAGAAAAGTAATTTCATGAGCATTGTGTCAAGGGTGTGGTACTGATGAAATGATCAAAAATGATATAAAATGATCAAAATATAATTCTTCAGTTCCACATTCTTGCATTGTGTTTGTTGAGAATATAGTAACGGTTATTTAATATTCAAGTTATGTATGCAACTATAATTAGTTTGTTTCCCTTGTATAGTTGTTAACCCCTTCATATGAATATTTAGTCTCTCTGAACAATAAAGATCATTTTGCATTTAAAAAAGAGGCCGTAAAGTCTCTTTGATTAAGTTTTTTAATAAATAAACATTGTGTTCATCATATCCAACAGAGTTGCTTACCTATGTTATTTGTCACAAAGATCTTACTGTTGCTTTAATCGATTCGCCTACATAGAGATGCATACCCTAAACTCTTAACAGAATCCAAACCAAATAAAGATGAGTTGTGAGCCAAGTCTCTTGTAAACATGTCAAAGCCCTACTAAGTTTTAAATCCATCATCATTTTAAAAGCATTACAGTATTAAAATACTCATTGACCCAATTTAAATGTGTATGATTTACAGTGTTCAAGAATTTAAAATGTACAAAAGAAGTAGTGCATTAGTGACTTTACATTTAATAAATAGAAACAATAGTAAAATCCATTATATATTTGTTGCAATTCATATTGTTTTATGAAGAATCGAAAATATTCAATATTCAGAACAATTCTTATAAAGAAATAATACAAAGTGAGCACATAACGCATATGCTTCCTCAAAAGAAGCACTAAAATTGTATAAGCATTCAACAGAAATGAAATCACGAACATTGTATTTATAAACGTTTTCCTTTTGTTCGTTTTGAGTACAGAAAAAAATAAGAACCAAGGAAATATTTCTTCTTGATAAAATAATAATAATCATATTTCTTGTATGCTCATGTTCCTACATATATGTTCACTCGTTCTTCAATTTGTTAGTAATAAAATTTTGTGTTCTGTATATTTTTTTTTTCTTGTTTTTCAATATTGTGGAATTTGTGCTGCACAAAAATCTATGAACAAGCAGATGAAAATTTCCATTTACTTGTTTATCTTGATCCCTCAACTCAACATCACAGCTCTTTTCGCCTATTTTTCCTTCGTTCTTGTTTTATATATTCCAACCTTTCATGCTGCTATGATAAGGAATTCAATGCATGGCTAAGAAATCACATAATGCAATCGTTTATAACTCAAAAACCCAAATCACGAACAAATCGTGAGAAATTTCCGTACATGCCATCACTTGCTTAAGGAATGGTATGAAAGGATTTTTTTCCTTTGCCTTCATTCTTTCCTTTTCTACATATATGTACATGCATGATGATTTTTTTTTCTCTCTCTTCCTTTTACTCTTTCACTTAGCTTCCTTTCTGTATCAAATTGACGATGATGATTTCTTATGCTGCACGCTCATCATCTATGTACTTTGATGCGATTTTCACGAAACAGAAATAAAGTTTCATTATCGTATATCAGGGGATGATGCTCCTCGAAACGTATTCGATATATTAAATTTTATGGATGTATTGATGATCGTGATGATACTTTTATAATATCACGAACCAAATTATTCCTGATTTAGATGTAGCTGAAGGACGGGAAATGTGTTACTCTTTGATGGATTTATCAATATTATGTGATGTCTTCTGTTTTTCTTATCATGCTTGTTTATAGCTTGTAGCTTAATGGATTGTTCTGAGAAGAAATTAAAGCATTTACCGCAGGAAGTTTTGATCGTAATTCCGTCAAAAACCAATTATTGAATTAGTAGCAGCCAAAGGAAAGCATCATTTTTTGTAAAGCTTAGAATTAAAGACATTCTATATTAATAGCCCGGGTTCAGTTCCTGGATGTTTGTTTAAAGCAAGTACTTGTCAAGTAAAGAAGGAATCATGAAGATCTCGCTGTCTAGGATCTGGATGATTTTTTTCACCATTCTTGCTTGATTCTAGCAATTACTTTAAAAGATCAATCATGTAGGTTAATTCATGTTAACAGAAAAGCAGGTAAAGATAAAAATCAAAGGAATCACTGTATATATTGTCATAAAGCCTTAGCAATCATCACATCCATTCCAATCATAAACTTTCATTTTTCTCGGTAGAAGTAACTTTAAAACTACATAGCTTGATTGTTATTCTTAAAAAAATACTCAACAAGAACTTACTAAATGATATTTAATACTCAATCCTCAACTACAATGCTATCTAATTTGATATCATAAACATCATCATACTTTTTGGAAAAATAATGTATGTAAGGCATAATACTTCTACTTATGAGTTCATCATATTCCTATTACAAGCTTCATGGTTGTGTAAAATCTTTTTACCTTAAGATGCCTATTTTCCTTTGAAATCATTGTTTGCGTGTTCTACCATGAGATTAGCTCATCAGAAAAAATTACAATGACCGAGATAAAGATGAGAATACCTTTTCGCTTCTTATAGGATATCATTATATTCTCAACTGGATATTATCATGAAGATAAGCATATCATGCAAGGTAAACAAGCATTCTAAAGAAAACTGGAAACTATTTTACGGTAGGCTGACGATTCTGCCTTAAAAGATTGAACAATTCTCAGTCTATGAATTTTTGATCGTTTATTTCTTAGTCTAGCGAGAGCTCTTTATTTATGGTCTTCCCACTACTCAATGTATATGCCTTTAGTAAGGACCAAAATTCATAGAAGCAAGTCTCTGTTATTATCAAAAATAAAATCCCACACATCTTTGAAGACGAAAAACTAGTTAGGAAACCTAGCCTGACCGTGATGTTTGAGTAGCACTCAAGGGGAAAACAACATGATGGAGAAAATAAATTAATAAAAATGTCTCTCATTTAAGTTGATCAGAAAGTTCCTATAGTGGAAATATACGTTCATAAATGACGTCACAAAGTGGTTTCAAACAGCTCCAACAGAATGAAAAAACTGTTTCTTGTCATGTTGTTTTCCCCTTGATACAGCCCATCATCCCACTTCATCCAAAAATAGCATAAAATCATTTCAATACAAAACTTTTTTTTTAATTGTTTGGGCTTTTTGATCGTAAACAATTTTTAACGCCCACTCTAATAATTCGAAAAACACGTGACTGAACAAGATTCTTCTTCATTATACTTAAATGGTCTTTAACATTTAAGAATATTTTTCAAAAATAGATTATTTATTGAAGTTGATCGATTCTCATTTAAAACACACAGAAAACAACAACTGTATTTCGAATCCTCCCATGTGATTTGATTTAAATCATATCTACCGCCAACCTGAAATATTTTTATCGATTCACTTAACCAAAAAATCAAATTTATAATTCAATATTTGATGTTCAAGGCACACATATATCTCGACAAATTTCTACCATCAATTTTCCCATTCCTAAAACCGAAAAAAAAAAAATCTTCAGTAAATAAATAAATAAATTACTTTATACATATTTTATATACTGTTTCGAATCTAACGCAGTTTTACCACACATTAAATGTCAAGCATGAAGCGCCATTATTTTTCATCACGCATAATTTAATTTCACTCCTTTTTCACCATCATCAGCATCACTTTCTTCATTTTTAGTATTCCGCTTCTACAACATCAGTCAAGTAAAATGAGATTATGGCAGGCGAGCATATATACATGTTTTACATACATAATTCATGAATATAATCCTCCCGACTATACAAATTTTCTTAACAGACGTATAGACGTACATCAACATATAAACTCACATGGGAATGACGAATTTATTCTTCCAAATTAAGCGAAGAAATTTCACATTCTTAAATTTCAACACAAACACATTAACATAGCTTGTGCTTGATGTTTGATGATGATGGAATGAAGAAACGAGAGTTAAAAGCTTTATGAATCGTGAGAACGCAAACGTTTTGTCATCAATTAATTTTATACATTCATTACATAATTTTTGGTGTGATTATATGCATGATAATTTTTCAATTGTTTTAAACTTTTTATTTCTACTCATAATAACTAGGGTATGTTGTGCATCCCCCTCCATTAAAATTAATGGCTTAAACACGTTTTGCATTCTCCAAGTTAAAGATAAAAATGATAAATAAGGTATAATTTAAATAATATGAGATTAGGAGGTTTTACCAACAACCTATACAGTTGCTCAAAATTTAATTTTTTTTAAGTTTTTTGGTGTGCGAGATAATAATCAATTTCATAGAACAGAAAAGGAGAAAAACGTGATTCTATTAAAAATTAGTTTTGTCTGTAAATAAAAGATAACCTTTGCAATCGTTTTACTGACTATTTAAGTTGCTATTAAATAAGTTTTGATTGCTTTTCGAGAATGGTGGAGGAGGGTGAGATTAGGATCAATGAAAAGTGAGGTGAATTTAATTTTGATATTTTGGAAAATCAGTATTGAAGAATTTTCAAAAAAAACTCTAGTTTGAACATAATTTAAATGCCAAGAAGTTTATTAAAATCTAATTCGTGCTCTTTAATAAATTTTTCTACAATTTATAGTTTTTTGAGTGACAAAAAACCTGAAAAAACTAATCAGTCGATCCAAAAAAAATCAAGACACCCCACTCCTTCCAAAATCTCTGGCTACATCTCTGATAAGAACACTGATGTGAACTTGGCCCCAAAATCCCAGCCCCAATTTTTATTTTTATAATTTTGCAAAGTCCAATCTATTTTCTAGACAGTAACTAACCGACTTGTGCTATTTGGGAGTTTTAAGATGCAGGTGCATAGCCATTAATTATGTTCGATGAGGGAGTGAATATATACTCGAATTTGGAGATAATTAAACGACAAAATCTTTTTGGTTTTTGTGATTTAGTTCTAAAAATGTATAAAGGGACATTCTTTAAAACTCCCCCTGCTTACATGCCTTGCTTGAACTTCAACAATTTAACAAACAAAAAATAATAATTTTACCACATTTACTTAAATATGCGATTCAACAACGGTATTTAAACAAGTTTCTAAAGCAAGCACACCAGTACTGCAATAATATTATAACTGGAACAAAAATTTCAATGAAAATCACACAAATTCTGAGAAGGAAATGAAAAAGTCGGAGAAATTTTTTCTCATTTATAAAAAGGTTGTAGGTCAATAAAACTTTCAAAAAGTTACAAAAAAAAAACAAGGAAAATGTTTAAAAAATATAATTTAATTGTTTAAAATTATTATATTTATGTATAATGTCCTGCAGCCTTAATTCTCATTATTCCCTTCCTCCTACATCACGTAATGCTTATAGAGACAAAGCTGTCATGGACAAATAATAAAATATGCATATTGTTGTCAATGCCTTTAAAATTCAACCCAATTTTCAATTAAAGCTTATCGAGAAAATTTCAAAATTAGATCTTTTCGAGAATTCAATGAGTAAAATTGTCAAAAGCTTGACAATGTTGAATTCGCTGAGAAAGAAAACATTGACAGCATTACAAGCATTACAATCGAAAATCGATTTTTATTTCCGAAAATAAAATCAGATATGAAAAATAGATTTGATTTTTAAGTTACTTCCGTTTCAATCTCATTACACTAATTGATGCAGTAAAATCCTACATAGTAAGCAGAAAAGTTTCATTACATAATTAATTAGAGCACATTCATGGAGGATTCGCTATTCAATATTCCCCGCTTTTGTCGATTCCTTTTCAACATCCAACACAACTGTTGAGATAAAGGTATTTAGACACATGGCTACCTTAATTTCAATTCAAATTCTAATTACAGTGTATTTAAAAAAAGGTTCGATCTTGCTCTATAGGAACGAACGTTTGCTCTTAACGATAATGATGATTATTGCTTTAAGGAAAGTTAATTAACTTCTGTATTCAGATAATGTAATTTACAGGAATAAGTTTCAAAATACATTCCTAAGTATTAAGTTTATGAAGGAAGAAGAGCGAATAAATTCTCAGAATCCATTGAGTATGGATTAATGTCTTTTATGTTTCATGATTCATAAAATTTTAACCAAAAAACCGTTAAATTAGTTTTTGAATTCCAAAAAAAAAATTATTAAAAAATTCAAATCTAAAAAATTCGTTAAGTTTCCTCCAGCTTTTACAAAAGTTTTATTAAAGTTATTCAAAACTCCATCCATTCGCTCAGATATAGAATTAATTAAATCTTCATGGTTGTAGCAAAATCTATGAATTTATAATGAGCAAATGTGCATTAAATTGCATTATGTTCTTCCTTTATCTTCAACTTTATTTTTATGGTAATTGCTACCTTATGAAAATTCAGAACTTTGTTTCCTCTCCCCACACAGTACGGCAAAGGAGTGAATGTCAAGCTTTCAGTTTTAAATTGAGTTTGAATGCATTTTATGGTATAACTGTAATTTATCGTAGTTCATAACATGCAGAATTTTTTTTTTTCATTTATTCATTCCTCAAAAAGTAAAAGGAAGGAAAGAGGCGGAAAGAAAGAAGCTTGTGGTGGATGAAATTCCTTCACTTTTGCCAAGAAAAATGAAAAATCTAATGCATATGATATAAAAGAGCCCTTTAATGTCAATATAAATTTTGCACTTACAGTTTTCTCGTTTCCTTCATTTCCTTCGTTTTCCGTGCTTTAAGAAAATAATATAGCAAGCACAAGAAAGATGAATGACTCAATAATAACTACGTGAAGGATTATGATGTTCTTACATCATCATTAAATATGAGTAAATATTGAATTTCTCCGAACAGGGTTTCATATATCAGGATAAAAATATTAATAGTGATATTTTATTATTATTATTGGTATTAATATTGTGAGCAAGAAAATGGATTAAGCTCCTAAATAAACTTGACACCTTAAATTTATTCAAGAGTAAAAGAAGAAAGTTTCAAAGTTTTGAATTTTTTTTTGGTTTTGTGGTTTATTAATTATCATATTCTTGAAACTTAACTTTGAAAAACCACATAGAAGAAATTGTTAAATATGGAACTATTGTAAAACTTATATATGAGTCAATTTGACTAATGTGAGTAATTTATTGGGTAGACTTAGTTATTTGTGACTTGGCTTTTAGGAGATTTTGTGTTTTGTATTTTGAATGGCTGTTTTTAAGTTGTTATTTGTGTTTCTAAATTAGTTTTACAATTAAATTTAAGGTTTAAGCTTGCAAAAGTAGTTTTTAATAATTTTAAAAGTCAAACTTATCACCAGGAAATAAAGATAATTTTATGACATATCTGAAGAATTTGTCAAAACATTAGTTTATTTTGGATCATTGTTTGAGAAGTTTTAAACTAAGTAAGCATCAGAGTTGTCACCTTTCAATTTCCTATAAAAGGAAAATTTTCCAAAAATTTTCCAAAAATTATATTGTGGTTATCATTGAAAATCACATATAACGTATTTTTAACATTTGAATATTATGTAATTCAACATATTTTATGTTTATATTATTTCACTTTATAATACCTATTCAAATCCGTTTAAATTATTTCAACACTCGTTTCCTGTGATTAGTTATCCTCATTTTAGTGGATATCCCATATAAAAGTTGCCAGAGTTGAAAAATTCATATTTCTGTTTCCCAAAGTTGTTTTTTAAAAAACTCTGTATTGCGTTTTAGTATGTTATTTTATCTATTTAACAATCATAAAAGCATATTTTTTGACCAACTGGAACTAGGTGAAAAAGAGCGTTGAAAAAGTATGGTTTTCACCATATTCTGAGCACTAGTGTTCCAACCCTGGATAAAACTGGTTAATATAATTAAGTTTTTTGTATCCCTCAAATCAAGACCTTTCCAAAAATATATAATATGATATACTTTTGAACAAAGAAATAGAAAATATAGTCCGATAACTGAAAAATGCTTAATTCTCATTTCTATTTGAAGAGCCTCAATTTAAGCTTGAGAGACAACTGGACAATTAAATAACATCAAGCATAATATTTCCAGATTAAAATGTTTGAATCATACCGAATAAAACTTTATCGAATGAAAAAACTGCACTTAAATATTATGTGAGTCACTTTCTCAATTAGGTAAGTAGAAGAAAAGTTTATTTTGCTGTTTTTGTGCTTGCTTATAAAACTTCTAGCTCAAAACTTTTCATTATCTGAAGGAAATTAATTTTAACGAAAAAAAAGAGAAAAGGTAACTTATTGAATAGAATATAAAAACAGTCGAGAAGGAAGAAGCAGAAGCAACGGATTCCATGCTGTGTTCCATCAGATAACAAACTTCAAATTACTTTATTTTCTACATTAAAAAAATCATTCAACATTTTTTCTATTCCTTCCTTTTCTTGTGGCTTTAATTTATAATTTATAAATAAAGTGAAAGACTTTTAAGAAATATTTTTTTTTAATGAATTACGAAGAAATAAATGCAGAGGGTGAAAACTTTTTTTCCGGAAATTTTGTTTTCACATTTAATTTTCCCTTCGCTTCTGACATCTTCATCTTTTTATTATCAGACGAGAGAACAACTTAACGTAGGTCATTTCTGATTTTATTTATGTTTTTTGTTTCTTTTCTGAATTTATGTCTCTATGCAGCATGCAGTAGATTTAGAAATTTAGACATCACTAAGTTGTTTTTTGTTTAAAAACTATGTTTGCATTTAAATTCTTTTATGATACTTAATTTCAATAATATGGGGTATGATTGTTCTAAAGAGGTTACATTTGATTATTCAGGCTTTAAATAACGGGGTTTGAATAATCATTAAATCCAGGGGAGGCGAGCAGAAATTTTGCCGTTAAATTAGGAAAAAAATTTGAATCCACACTAACACTATCAAACATTTTCCAAAAAAAAATTAAAATTGTTTAATAAAAATTGCCTTAATTGCAACTAAGTCTTTGTATAGAATATAATTGAAAGCCTGATTAAAATTTAGTCATTATGATTTTCTTTTTTGTAGCCAATTTAGGTCGTGAATTAATTGTTAAAAGGGAATTTTGCAAAAAAATAAATTTTATGGCGTGCGATTAGAAATTTAAATTTTGAAGCTTAAGGGCAATTCTTTGGATGAGTGGAATTTGGAAAAAATGAGCTTTCATAATCCAATGTCAATGAGTTTTGTGTCAATAAAATGTTTTCTTTAATTTCATATTACTGTGAAGGAATAATAAGCCAGAACTTTCGTAGATCATTAAGCATAATTAATTCTTTACAAGTGATCTATTGAAATGTTACAACTCACCCAAGTTAAGTGAAAAATTGAAAAAATATGTTTGAAAATTTTGTATTTTTTCACGGATTAAGACAAAAAAAAGCTTCTTTATAACTCGATGACACAAGGAAATTTTTCACAAAATTGAAATATTTCATTAATTACTGACTTAAAGCACACAGAAAAGCAACCTAATTAAAGATTTTTGTCTGTTCTATAACTCAGTAAAAGTTATTCAATGTTAATTTCAATAGTTTTCTCTAATTTTCGATTCTTCGGATGATGAAAATTGAAAATTCCGATTTCTGTCATCGAGTTATTGACAAAAGAATCCAAATAACTTAATTAATACAGCGATTAGAAGTAAATGATATCAAAAGGAGTGTAAATTTTATATTTTTGTGATTTATTTTGGTAAGAACATATCTTTGTTTGTTCTTCTTTGATCAAATCAAATTCATCCTTGTTTAATTATCAAAACCAATTCGATCAGCATTATCAAAATGTAATTAATCAGTTCTACAATTCTATTAACAAAATTGTATCCTCAACAATTGATATAAATTCTTACTCCTAAACATAAAATTTCACATAAATGAAGGTAGAAAACAAAATTCATAGACACGCTGTCATATTCTGCCGAGATAATATTATTGTAGGTCACAAACTTTTCGTTTGAATGTTTAAATAAGGAAGTTATAAAAATCATACATTTTGATGACTTTTTTGCAACTTAAATATTCATTGAAACTCTTTTGTGATAGCTTCTCAGTGGAAGTTTCAAGTGGTTTTTAAAAACTTCTTGGTTTCATATTTCATTGCATAAAAATATTTTCGTAAAAATACTTTAAGTTCTTGATAAAAATACTTGCAAAGTTCACAATAAAAAATATTTGATTGGTAAAAAAGCGGAAGTTAACTTACCGGAGAAGGAATTTAGAGTTAAAAGCAGAAGAAAAATCATTTTTATATAGTTTAATTTTCTATTTTATGTCCTTCAGGATGGATAGAGTTATTATTAATTTATAAAAAGAAATTCCGACAAACTCAAACAGCAGCAAGAAGCAGCAGCAGAAAGGAAAATAATAAATAAAGAAAAATATTTCTTTTGCTTTCTTTTATACTTTTTTTTCTACTTTATTTCACTTGATATCCACATAAAGCAGTGAGCAAACACAATGGATGAGATGAAGACTAATAGAATGGACTGAAAATTTGCAGTAATTTTATTCCATTTATTTTTACATGACACTTTCTCACTTCACTTCAGTAAAGGCCATTTATAAATTCTTTCTTGCTCACTTAGTTCCCGTTCTTCTTTTTTTTATGATTTTAAATCAAACTTTATTTCACTTTTTTCTGGTACATCATTATCGAAAATTATTCGGTAAATATCCAACAAAAATTCTTCCTGTTTGAACAATTCACATTATATCATATTTCATTTTCACCGCTATGCTTCCTCGCTGATAAAATTTCGTTTATATTCAATAAAAGCATAAATTTTCATTATTTGTTGGCTGTTCAAAATATTTTTAAAAAATTGAATTTTTTTTCAAGGTGTGGAAACTTTGAATTAAATTGTGGAAATTCTTTTACGATTTGAAACTTGAAGTTGATGATTTAGATTTGGTTTAAAAAAGTTATTCATGCTACGTCTCTTATCAACAGAAATTGTTAGAAGAAGTGAATTCAGAAGAGTATTTTTATTAGCTAGGATTTTTAAAAGAAAAAATCTGAAATCACAAAAAAAAAACTTTAACTTAATCTTACTAGCTTTATTATTTCACATTTTTCAAGCTATTCTATTTTCTATCAATCACTTAAAGTTTAATAAAACCAAGAATTTAAAAAAATATTAAAATAAATTGAATAAAAAATAAAAATTGAACTTTTCAAAAAAATTTCTTTTTTCAAAAACTTTTGAATTTTTCAAAAAAGAATTTCTTTTTAATTTCAATTTCTGAATTTTTTGTTTTTAAATTATTTTTAATAGCTCTGTAAACAAAACATTCAACTTATCATCAACAGTTTTTTTGTTTAAAAAAGGAATATTATCATTTAAAGTTTTACTAGCTAAGTTAAATTATTTTTTAAAAATCCCACAGACTAGAAACATGTCCAAAAGTTCATCACAAGCAGAAAAATTCTCATTATTGAACACGCAGAACTAAATTTGAAACTCATTTCATCCTGACAATTAATGGTCTAAAATTCATTAAAACTCGAAAACCCAACTTTCCACTTGATTCACTTTTTTGCTTCAAACCGCACAAAATAATTTTTCCACAAAGCAATTCAGATGAAATTTTTATTTTCATAGCCTCAGTACCTTGAAAATTATTCATTCAAATAACCGTTCATTCAATTTAATTTATCTCTCTTCTTTTTCACAAAATTCATTATTCCATATCCCACACGATACGATATGCTTCAATTCTTCCAATTTCAAGGACTCGATAATTTATTTTTTTTTTCCTATTTCACTTTCACTACTTTTTTTTCACACTCACATTTCATTCCTTTAGATATTCTTTTTTTTTTTTTGCTCGTAAAATCACTTCTGTTGGAAGCGTACTGATATGGAAAAAAAGCAATTATGCCTCAATTCGATAAAATTTGAATTTTTTGCTACAAATCCATAATTTGATAAAGCGAGATGCGTGTGGGCAAAAAAGACACTAGAAAAACTTATTTTTTAAAAAAAAAATCTGTGAATTTTTTGCCACTTTACTTTACTTATTTTTTTTATTTGTTTGTTTGTGATTCTTGATAAAAAATCAATGATATGGTTTGTCCTCTGTTCCGTACAAGATAGAGACCGATGCGAGACTGAGACTAAAACGTGAGCGGCGAGCAAATTTATATACATAAATGAAATGAAATTCTTTCGAATTGCAGCATCCACAAAAAATGACTCTATATACACGTTTATGTAACATTAAGTTCGAAAGAGCTTTACGTGAGTGAGAGTTGACGATGGTTAAAAAGGATCACGTAAAAGTATATGAAAAAAAATGTAAACATACAAAATGCGCATGAAATTCTCTCATCATGTCTCTCATGTCTCTCTTACTAATAAGCTGTTGTTGCTTGTAGCTTTGCTTGTTCATTCGGAAAAATAGAAGGGAAATTGAGATGAAAATTTGATTTTGGCTTATATACTACATAGCGCCGCATGATATGGAAATGAGAGTAGACGAGAGAGAAACGGAGAGCATGGATAGATGATGAGAATGTAGGAATAAAGTTAAAAGCGAAAAGTTGATAATTCAAAGGTGAAAATGAAATTATTTCTACTCTCCTTTTTGATGTTGCTCCATCCTCACATAGACTATTTTTTCCTCATCAATTTTATCATGTTGTGTTGTTATTACTACTGAGATCTCTCGCTCACAACAAGCAACAGTAGTGTGAGGATATGGTGGAAAATTTTGTGGATTCTATCATATATAATATATACATATTATCGTCATGTTTCATACACATAAATTATCAATAACACACATTTATGAAGCATTCAAATATATCCACAAATTGATGATAAATCATATCCAAAAAATTTTTTTTTTTTTCGCTCGCGCTTTAGTTAAATTAACATTATTTGCAATTGATATATAATTTATAAATTATGTCCAAAAAATAATATAACATATCTGCCTACATATTCATTAATTCTGTAAATGATATGCATGCAAATATTTTTATTCAAATTTTTCTAATGGTAAACAATGAATGGATGTCCTCTTTCGTTATATGGATGTTTAGCTTTCATAATGATTCAACTGATTGTGAAGTTGATGAAAATAACAAAGTCTTGTTTTTACGTTTGAACTTAATTTGTTTACAGGCAAATAATTTCAATTAGAATTTTATTAACTTTTAAATTTTAAAATTGATTCTCATTTTGTATTTTAAAATCTATTGGTGTAATTTATAAAGCTTCAAATTATCGATCAATATGAACATTATTTATCAATTGATTAACATTTTGAAAAATTGAATCAATTAACAACAAGATGATTGCTGGTCGAATGGGTAAGGCGCTTGGCTCAAATTTGGGATGGTAACTCGAAGATCGTCGGTTCGAATCCAGCCATTTCCAAATTTGTTCTTTTTCGGAAGAATAGATACTTCGACTGCTTAATGTACGAGATCAAGCCATAATTAGGCATTTTGGGCAACTTTGGATTAAGGAACGGGTCAGGAACTTGAAGTGTAGCGGGAGAAATAGGAACGAGAGCTACAAGATTACCCACGAATGGAATATTGTTAGAACGGAACTGAATAGTATCACGTCACGCCCACAAAAGATCGAAACGAGAGCCTTAGTTTATTTGAAACCTAGATATAAAGATTAGAAGTTTGATCCTACATAATATTAATTCATATGTATACAAATACAAAAGTGTAAAATGTGAATTATTACCAGACAGTATGTCGTCAATAAAGTGCAATTAAAATGAAAAAAAAAATTAAAATTAAGGATTTCCATTCACTTAGCCTATTGATCTCGCATCTCTATAGAATCTTAAAGACATTACCTCATACCAGATTAATTGTTCTTATAGAAGCCAACCAGATGTCAGGAAAATCACTTAATGATTATTTTTAAATCCCCAAATTTTATCAAGTTAATTTATGAAATGTTCTATCGATTAAAAGAGATTTACGTCTAGGACAAAGAAGAAATTGAAAAACAATGTTCCATTCCATCTTAAAGCTCGTAAAAGCTCTTAAGAAAATGAAAGGATTTAATTGTGCTGAGGACTAAGTCTAAACGATAATTATTTATTCTTTTCTTGTTATTTTCACATGATTCTTTACAACATATATATTTTAGAGAATTTACTGTTCACAATGGATATATTGTTTGAGTTTATAAGTACACAAAAACAATTTAATACTTTTTCACTCAATTAAAATTTTCGTTTGAAAAATTCTTGGGGAGAATTTTAACATTAAATTTTTTATTAAAGCACTTTAACATGCGATAATGTTTTTTTGATGAATTTACACGTAATTTAAATGTTTAAATGAGGATGCCTAGCTATTGGTCTGAAAGTAATTTAACTAATCATATTGATTATTTCAATATTTTTGTACATCCAGTGGAACATTATTACCCAACTTCTTAAAACGAGATTCGAGCTCCTTCTTTGACATTATTTCTGACTAAAGTCTAGAAAAGTTGGAATAAAAATAAAAAAAGCCAAACATTATCATGCTATTTAACATACACATAGTATGGGGGGTCTAAAACTTGAAAGGATTTAAACCAGGGATGGCGGTCCTTATTTCTGTGTTCAAAAATCAAAAAAACCTTATTTTGTAGTTAAATTTCAAGATTTGAATTTCCAAACGCACGCCATAAAATATATTTTCTTATATAAATTAACATTTTTTCAACTGATTGATTTGCTAAACTGGCTTCAGAAAACTAAATCGTAGTTTTTCAGCTCGCTTTGCGTCAGATTTCTTGTTCGCCACCCCTAGGATTTAAACATCTAAAATCTATTTATAATGTCTACACGATTTGTAGAAGGGGTGATCCGCGAAAAGTCATTCGCTATTGCTTGAATAAAATCGTTGACATACTAAAATGAAAAATCAACTTCCACGCGCTAATTATTAAAAGACATTTAAGCACAAATTGAGATTTCAAACAATTCCATCTTATCATGAAAAAACCTGATCAAAGTTAATCAGTTGTAACTTGCATTGCATTCTATCCATTCTTTCAGCAGTTCAAATGAATAACAAAGTAAAGAAAATAAGTTTTATAAAATTTTAAAAAATCCATTTTCAGCAACACAGCTTTTTTTTTGTTCTGGTGCAATCAAATTCATGTAGCATACCACGAAGCACGGACTTTTGTTATACCTGAAGATTGTTAGTAATGACGATGAAAAAATTGTTCATTTAATTTTCCTCATTCCTTCGCATGTATGTTGAGTGAATGAATGCTTACATACAAGCTCAAAGTGAAAAGAGTATGATGGAATATTGAAATAAATTTTTTGTGCTTGAAACTGCATTCTTTTGTTCTAAAACAGCAATGCGGGATTTAATGAGTCTGGCAACATAAAAACATTTTTCCTCTCTCTTCACAATCCGTTTTTTTTTTTGAAGTGGAAAATAAATAACAATGGAAATATTACAAACAATAAACGTGTTTGAATGGTTAAAAAAATTCATATGCTGGAAAATTCAGTATTTTTTATTTTTATCTGTGGGTTAAGCGCCAAGATTTTTATTTACTTGCTTCTTGCTTACTAGAGTATTTTTTACATGAATACATTTAAATCCATCGAGATTTGTTTTTGCATGCATTTTGTGCTCATCAAACCATAGATCGAAGCCGATTTTTTCGACTTAACTCAATTTTTGATTTTTTTGATAGAAAAAAGCCATTTGACACCCATTTCAAGTATTTAAATTGAACTTTACATGCTTTACTATGATTCTGTGAAATATTTTTTCAGCATGTAGCTATAGTAAGCTCAGAATTTCAAGTTAGAGAATTTTAAGCCGAAATTTAAGCCGATCGGCTTAGCATCGGCTTATTTGAAATTCTGAGCTCACTATAGCTACATGCTGACAAAATATTACACAGAATCATAGTAAAGCATGTAAAGTTCAATTTAAATACTTGAAATGGGTGTCAAATGGCTTTTTTCTATCAAAAAAATCAAAAATTGAGTTAAGCCGAAAAAATCGGCTTCGATCTCTGCATCAAACTATTTATTTTGCCATTTGATGGAAATGGAAATTTATTGCAATTTTAGCAAAATTATTTCTGTAAATTTGGCTGAATAACTATGAACTTTTAATTTTAACAATCTTACACAATCAAATCATGTGATGATACTTATAACTCAGTGTTTCGCAAACTTGAAAGATTCGCAGCAAGCAACATGTTCGATACCAAAAAAATCTGTCACTTTCAGAGTCATGGAACTCGATTTGTGCAATTCGCAAAGTTTAAAAACTGATCAAAATGATAAAAATTGAAATTGTAAATGAATTAAGATTCCCAAAGTCATAGTTGAATTAAGTTTTTATTTATGAAGTCAAGATGCTTCGAGGTAAAATAACTCTGGTCTTTGATTTTGCATGAAATTTTTTATTTTAAACAAGGCGTGGAAACTCAGGATTAATCCTGTAAAATCTTGAAAATCCTGAAAAATTTCTAAGCCAATAAACATGAAAATGTAAAATCCCTTTTAAATCCCAATACATCAGCATTTTATTCAAACTCATCAACTCTATTTTAACACTTTTATTGTATCTATTTCTTTTGTATATACAAAAATTGCCGTTAAACGCAATGTTATTTTTTTATAATTTTCTTAACTACCTCTTGGATAGTTGATCTCTTGGATTAATAAACTCAATCAATCAATCAATCATCAGGTATTTAAAAGGGATTTTACATTTTCATGTTTATTGGCTCAGGGATTTTTTAACTATATTTGGGATTTTTCAGGATTAATCCTGAGTTTCCAAGCATTGATTTTAAATAATTTTATTGATGTTAAGTTTAACTTAACTTTACAGTTTGAGTAAAACCTTCTAAAGTAAATCCTTTAGATTATAAGATTTGAATGTTACAAGTGGGCAATTCCACGGATTGATTTTTTCAAAAATTTCGTGTTTGAGATCATTTTTCTCTTAATTAGGCAATCTAGACAGTCCAACGACTGTGCATACTTATGTAAAACGCCGAGTTCTATCTTCTGGATGTTACTGCTTCTTTCTATATGCATTAATTAAGCAAATATTTGATTTTTTTAAAATTTTGGTAAAATTTGAACTTTTAAAATACGTTATAGAATAGAATGTAATGTAGGGTTTTGCTAATAGCAAAAGCGGCACTGCGATCGATGATCTGTTGTACCATCCCAAGTCCCCTATGTTAGAATTCCGATGTCCTTAATGAAGCCAATAATGTCCTGATAATGCTGCTTATTTATATCCTCATCATTCAAGTAGTCATCATCAAAATGCTTGACACGTTGTACTCGTAATGCTCTGCATTTACAAAGAATATGAGTGATTGTTTCCTCATTTACCTTACAAAACCTGCAAATTTTACTGTTAGACAAATTCAATTTAAAAAGAAAACTATTGATACTCATGTGTCCTGTCAAAGCACCAATTAAGATGCTAAGATCTTTCCTTGGTAGTCTGAGAGCAACAGATATTTTGTTCTTATTTTTAGGACCAAGAAGTCTTTTGGCTGTCATGGCTCCTTCCTCTAAATTCCAGATACGAAAATGCTGTCTCTCCATCCATTCTCGTATGTTTGACTTCAACAAGCCAAACCCATAGTACGTCGACTTGTCATAATCTTCCTTGTGTACTGCTTCTTTAGCTAATTGATCAGCTATTTCATTACCTTCAATACCACTGTGTCCAGGTATCCACTTTAGGATGACTTCATTTTCTTGCCCCAATGCTGTTAAACAAGAAATACAATCAAGAACTGTTAAAGACTTCACAACACAATTGTTTAAAGCCGTCAAAGCTGATCGACAATCTGAAAGAAAGCAAATTCTACAGCCTTTCAAATCCATATCCAAACAGTAATTAGCACCCACACAAATAGCTTGAACTTCTGCCTGAAAGACAGAAGCATGATCTTGCAGTTTGTTCATTCAAACTCAGCTCATTGCTGAACAGACCGATGCCAACACCACTTTCTGACTTTGATGCATCAGTGTATACAGACATACAATTACTATCCACCAAATCACAAGATTCAGCAGCATTATCTTCTGATTCAACTACCTTAAAAGGTTTGCCAAAAACGTATTTTGACACTAAATGATCTGATTCAAAGGTGAATAAACTTACACTTCTTAGAAACCGATTTAATTCCATGTGACCAGTTGAGATCCAGTCATTAACCCACAATTTATTAACCTTCAATTTGGATGCGCTTGTTTGAGCTGCAGCTTCGATTCTGACTCGAAGTGGGGGAAGCTCAAGGAATCTATCCAAAGCCAGTTTCGGAGTAGTTTTCCAAGCACCGCAAATTGACAATTCTGCTATTCTTTGCAGTTTCTCAATTTTCTGAGAGGCAAAAACTTGTTTCATTTTATGCCACCAAACAACACATCCATACATAATTCTTGGTAGAATAACTTGCTCATACAGCCAATACATCATATTGGGTTTTAATCCCCAGTTTTTACCAACAATAATTGATCTACAAGCCCAAAAGGGCTTAATCACCTTACTTACAACGAAATCTACATGCAAATTCCAGTTTAATTTGCTGTCTAGGTAGACACCAAGATACTTTGCTTCATAACTGAATTCTATCCTTTGACCATACATAACTGGAGGACGTAGCTCACCTAATTTATGCGTTATAGTTAATTCAAGAAAATTTAAGGTGATTGTTTACGATTTTTGAGTGTGAGAAAGATTAGGAAAAAAAAAGTGTTAAAAGACGAAAACAAGTTAATTTGTAAGTTTATGGTTTTGAGCAAGATTTATAAAATATGTAGAATAATCGAATTTGTTTGTTTCTCAAGTTTTTATTATTCCAAAATCTAACGGTTTTTTGAAATTCAAATCTACAAGTAGAAAAAGAATTACAATTTGCTTTTTCTGAATTCCACTCATCTGTGGAATTGCCCAAGTGGCAAAGGTGTCTATCTAGAGAAGGTTTAATGAAGTCTAATGTGCTTTCATAGTTCAAATTTGCAATTATTAGTGACGTTAAGCTTGATTATTTGTAATTTTTTGGAACCTCTAAACAAAAAATTAGCATAACTTCCATTCAGAAGATTTCAAACTTTTAATTTAAAGATTTAAATCATAAAATCACAGTTGAGCATCAAATAAACTTGCTACAAACTGAAATTTACAGTTCTACTTCTTCACAAAATATTTACATAAGTAATTAGGCATTTTAACGAATCATTAAGCAATTTGATACGAAAAGTCAGTTTCATTCCTAAAACATCAAGCATGTAAACATAAAACAGATACATTTCAAGCTTCAAAAGAAATCAAAGTTTACAAGCTTTAAAGTTTTTCAACATTTTTAAGCGACATAAGGTGACGATTATTATCAAATTTCTACTACATATTCAACATCATTTTGGAAGTCATAAGGAACTTTCAAATATCAATTTAAACTTTTTCATTCCACAATTTCCATGTAGATTTTGCGAAAAATCAACATAAAATATTTTACAAGATCAAATTTATATGAATATATGCACATAGTTTAAAGGTATAATATTATCAAAGAATATTATATCTTCTTTTAGTTTCTGCCATTTTATGTATGATACAAATACTTTTTGGATAGATGATACTAATGAAAACTTGTTCAGTATGCATGAAACTGAGAAATTTAATATCACATAGGAAACAATTTTCACACACAAAGGACCTCATCCCAATTTCCATACATACATGTTTTAGAATACAGCAACAATAATAACAACATTCCAACTTCCTTCTTTTTATGCTTAATTCAAAATATGTACGTTGATGTTATGTATGGCATATGTGAATTTTCCTCCTTTACTCATTTGAAAATTCCTTTTGCTATTGCTATTGTTGATGTTATTGTCATTGTCAGGAGGCGACGAAAAAAAATTTTTTTTTCATTATGTGCCTGTGTATAGATGAGAATGAATATATTTACACAGCCATATGAGAAGTATGTGTAACATATGCGAACTGCTGGTGATTTTTTCTACACATTATTTCCAGTTTTTAATATTAATGCTCAACTGATCTTGAATTGGCTGTTTGTGTCTGAATGGTTTTATATTTCTTTCTGGTTTTTACGACTAATATAATTAGATAAGAATTAGCCAGTATGTAATGAGAAGGGCAATTTGTTGTTTTATATCTGTAATTGGTAAGTTCTTTATAAAGAAGCAGCAAAAAATATTTAAAGAATCTGGCGTGGATCCTTCAGATGGATTTAAGATGAGTAAACTAAGTTTATTATAAAACTATGGTCGAAGTCAAGAGTGGTTCTAAGGAGGTTATTTAACTATCAGGTGGTCTTTGCTCTAGTGTGCCGCGGACCATGGGTCGGCCATTACTGTCTGTTTGAATATGCTATTTAAACGCTTACACCTGATCAAAGGATGAAAAAATGCGCTTATATTCACGCGTGTCTGCCAAATTTTCAATAATTTTTTTATATATCTGCATACATATTGTAAGGCATGATTTCATAATATGACACCACTTTTGTGGGTAGCGATGAGTTGACTATATGTATATGATATGATACAAGATTTTGAAGAGGACATTGAGAATGTGGAAATGAAGAAGGAACGACTGCAATAGAAGGAAATGACAATATTGTACACATATATGTACTCACTCCTTCACCGTATGTATATATGTCCGAAATGTGATATGGTTTGTCTTTTATTGCTATGCTGATAATATAGCAGAAAATAAATCTCTTAAAAAAATAAATCTGGTAACGGATTTTACTGTGTCACATCTTGTGCACATATTAAACATTAAATTTATTTATGTATGTAAGAATCTTCATTCGATATGAGCATTACTTCCATCGCAAAATATGCAATACAGACATCTTGATGCACTATGGGGCAAAATGAAAAAAAAAGGGACTTTCACTTTGAAAAATGGACTTTTCCGATTTACACTTTTTGGGTGATTTTTTCTTGTAGAGGACATAAAAGTAGATAGAAATGCCAAATTTCAGGTCATTTGGTGCTGATTTCGCGATTCTAGAGCTGTTTGAAGTTGAAAACTAGTGAAAATTCTGGTTTTTTCATACCATGTTTGAACCGGGAAATATCTTAACTGGTTTAAGATATTGCAAAACGGTTTTCAGTTCCTATTAGTAGTATATAAGAGCTTTATTTTGACATATAACAAAGTTTAGGTTCTGAATGTTTTCGTGCCATTATGGTAGAACATATGTGAAAATTTCAGGAAAATTATCTTCAAACAAGCCGCAACTATCATAAATGAAGAGTTTCCAGGCAAGTAAAAACGCAGTTTTGTAGCCCCATATATCTAGTTTTCAAAACTGTATAAACTTTGAAAAAGTAAGCTAACGTAATTGAGTTATGTTGATTTTAGTAGGTCGTTGAGTATTTGGCCAAAAACTAATAATTCTTTTGAAAATACGAAAACATAGTTTTAAAAATAGTTTTTTGGTGTTTTCTTATGAAAAATAACAATTTAAATGATTTTGTGAAGAAAATTTTTCAAAAACTTCAAAATCTTTCGAGATATAGGGGGTATGTGCTCTCCATCGATTTGGCCATTTGTCACCCTACTTAAACCACTATAACTTTTTTTTGAAAAAATATTTTTTAATTCTGTTTTCGGATTATTGTAGCCTAATGTAATACCTATCCAACGATATATAATACTTGCTAGTTAACTTAGTCCTGGTTATTTATAGGGCTGTTGATTGTGACATACGCAGTTTTTGAAAAATTCCCAAAAATTGCATTTTCAAAAATACCACTTTTAAGCAATCTCGAGTATTTTTTGGACTTTTTTAAGAAATGTTAAGTCTGAAAAAAGCTATTATCATTAGAGTAATAAAAAAAATACTCTGATACGCAACTATAATAGGTAAAATTAATAAAGTTTAATTTTTAGTTTAATGAAATTTTGTTTATTTGTCAAGAAATTTAATTTACATTTTTTTATCATATTTAATGAAATTTATTTATTCATTCGTTGTTTGCTTCTTCAGAATATTCATGGTCTTGTCCTTCGGAATAATCATAGTTTTCTGCTTGGGAAAAGTCATAACCTTCTCCTTCTGGCTCAATCAATTCAATTTCTTCCTCATCTTCTTCCTCATTTTCTGTTTGTTGCTCAGGTGTTTCACCTTCTTCTTGGACATTTTTTCTCATTAACCTTTTATTTATTACATCCATATATTTTTTTATTATTACTGGATCAGAACTGTAGAGTCTTCTATGTATAACATCCGTAAAACTGTGTATTCTTGAAGTTTTTCTGGCACGTAGTTCTCTATCTTGTCTGAGATATTTGTTTTGTGACTCCCCGGCTTCTTCACTCATTCTTCCTAGAGGTAATGGTAAGGCTTCCATGTAGTGTTTTGCATGAGCAAGTGCTCTGTGAAGTGTTACTGGTATTTTGAACCAACTATATGTTGTCAAAAACATTCTGTATGTTTCTTTACAGTACCTATCAAATTCATCTAGATCATCAACTGGTTCTAAACTTCGAATTTGGTTTAGCACATAGCATATACGTTTAATTATTTCTTCATTAAGATATAGAGTTTTAGCTAGAAGCTCTGGATTTTCAAGAACTTTTCTTGCAACGTTTCCTGTATCTGATGATCCAGCTCCCCCTTGTCTTGGTTCGAGTACACGAACATTAAATGCATCCCACATTGCTTGCTTTATTCTAGCCTTTTCAACATCTAAAACAATCTGTTCCTCTTCAGTTATCTCCAGCCAGTGTTTTTGAACATATTGTTTATATGACAAATCATATAGAGTCGTGAGTACGTTCATTGATGTATGAAGTGGCTGAGTGTTGAAATACAAGTGTTCTTTAACAAATTTTCTGTGTGTTTTTTCGAATCTTCCATTATCAAGATTATTTATGTCACTCATCTCGTTTGGTCCAGATCTACAAAGCTGACATCTGCAATATCCTGATGTTTCTGTAAGGTCTGTGTAAACTTTTCCATCTAACATTGTGGGGTAGAATTTGTACGTAATTTCCAAAAGCATGTCTTCACATATGAATCTCTGTGGTTCAAGTTTTGATATTTGATTTTTTATATCTTCATATATCCTTCTAACATTTACTCTGGTTTCTTTGGCATGTTCAAGTTGTATTGGTCGTACTGAGTATACAGATTGACTGTTTTCGTTGTCCCATAAGCAGATATAATTTCCGTTTTCGTCTTCATGTCGTAGTTGCTGAACACTCATACTAACTGTCAATAGTGATTTGTCTTCTATAATTTCATTATTAGTCGTTTGATTCGGTTGTGTTCTATCTCGTTCTTGATTTCTTGAATTTGTTTTTCCTTGGTTATACTGTGACTGTCCTGTTGTTCCGTCCATCCCCCATGTGACGATCATTTCTGCATGAATAACTTTTGGAGTTGATTCTGAAGGTAATATTTTGATTTTGTCGTATATTTCTGAATTGTGTGCTTCAATAACTCTTTTTGTGGTGAGTTGTGTCAAATTTTTTAGTGGAATAACGGCTCTTGTATCGGTGACCGTTATGTCATCAGGATAGCATTGTTTCTCTAACCTCAACAATTTTTTAGCTGTCGGTAAAACGTTTTCGCATTCCAGTTTCAGGACTTGTCGAATATTGTTGTACTGATTTCGAGATAAATTGTTAAAGGCTTTTACACCTAGAGCTACATGTATATCTAGTTGTTTAGGTTTTGATGTAGTTTTTTCTGGAAGATCCTCTCCTTTTTGGCACGCCTTAATAAATTCTTTTAACATTTTAGCTCCTTCTACTTTTCCTTCTTCTTTAGAAAGGCGAAGTGCCAAGTGAAGAACTGATAACAATGATCCTTTTGCTTCTTTTAAACTGATATCTAATTCGTCCACTCTTCTACGTCGATGCTTATCGCTTGTTAGTTGTTCAAATGATTTCCTCTTGATGCCCTTGCTGGATGAAGGCTCTATGTCATGGACGATGTATTCAATCTCATCCATATCTTCATCTGTGTCAGTAACATTTTCTGCTTCATATATAGATTCTTCCTCAAAAAGAATCCCTCCACTAGATTCGCTGAAGTATCGTGAGTCAACTTCAAATTCCTCTTCATAGAAATCTGCATGATCTCTTAATGCATTATTCCAATTTGACTGATTACAAAACATTTTTGACTTTGACTTCAGCTTGTTTAATTTATTAATTAAACTTGGTTTCTGTGATTCCGCTAATTCTCTCCCATGAATTTCTTCTATTACTGCCAAACAGTACGTGTGCTGTGTTGCAAGATTTAACGTTTTGTCGCGAAGAATTTCACAGAGTGTTTTCTTCGTAAGTGTTGAATTTTGGTTCATTTTTGAAAGTGACTTGTTCAATGAAGTTCAAAACTGATATGATGTGTAGAGAGAATTTCACGAGTATATATATAAAATAGTTTCAAAACTGAGATTTTCACACCTGATAGTGACTACCAAGGGTACTTTACAAAGTTGTTAACTAGGGAAGTAAAAAGTTTCTAAATTTAATTTTTTGGCTTTATAATCTCATAAATGTCATAAATAAACATAAAAAAGTTCTAAAAAAATACTCGAGATTGCTTAAAAGTGGTATTTTTGAAAATGCAATTTTTGGGAATTTTTCAAAAACTGCGTATGTCACAATCAACAGCCCTATAAATAACCAGGACTAAGTTAACTAGCAAGTATTATATATCGTTGGATAGGTATTACATTAGGCTACAATAATCCGAAAACAGAATTAAAAAATATTTTTTCAAAAAAAAGTTATAGTGGTTTAAGTAGGGTGACAAATGGCCAAATCGATGGAGAGCACATACCCCCTATATCTCGAAAGATTTTGAAGTTTTTGAAAAATTTTCTTCACAAAATCATTTAAATTGTTATTTTTCATAAGAAAACACCAAAAAACTATTTTTAAAACTATGTTTTCGTATTTTCAAAAGAATTATTAGTTTTTGGCCAAATACTCAACGACCTACTAAAATCAACATAACTCAATTACGTTAGCTTACTTTTTCAAAGTTTATACAGTTTTGAAAACTAGATATATGGGGCTACAAAACTGCGTTTTTACTTGCCTGGAAACTCTTCATTTATGATAGTTGCGGCTTGTTTGAAGATAATTTTCCTGAAATTTTCACATATGTTCTACCATAATGGCACGAAAACATTCAGAACCTAAACTTTGTTATATGTCAAAATAAAGCTCTTATATACTACTAATAGGAACTGAAAACCGTTTTGCAATATCTTAAACCAGTTAAGATATTTCCCGGTTCAAACATGGTATGAAAAAACCAGAATTTTCACTAGTTTTCAACTTCAAACAGCTCTAGAATCGCGAAATCAGCACCAAATGACCTGAAATTTGGCATTTCTATCTACTTTTATGTCCTCTACAAGAAAAAATCACCCAAAAAGTGTAAATCGGAAAAGTCCATTTTTCAAAGTGAAAGTCCCTTTTTTTTTCATTTTGCCCCATAGTGTGATGGAGAAATGAAAAGTGGATGTGGAGGAGATGAAAAACAATTTAACAGTTTCAGTTGAAAATTTGCTTACGATTTAAAAATCTTTGCGAGAATATTCATGATTTTTTTTATATAGATATCGCATTTGAATAGTTGCTTAAATAGTGACTGAAGTTAGGGGTTGGTTTCTCGTCATGAATTGTGAAAAGCTGTCACAAACTTTCTATTAAAAATTACCTCTGCTATATAACGGTTTTTGCACATTTAACTAATAAACCACACCTAAAAAGTTGTCCAGGAAATTGATAAACGAACGTCAGCTTTAGAGCAGGGGCGTAGCCAGAAATTTGAAGAGGGGGGGACAAAAAAAATTTTTGTAAAGAAAAATTTAAGGGGGGGTAGGATTTTTTATGATTTGTTATAAAAACCTTAGCAAAATAAAGAAATTTCTTTTAACGTTAGGGGATTTAACCCCCAACCCCCCCCCCCGTCTTCACGCCTGCTTCAGAGTAAGATCAATATAATGAAATAGAATTTGAATATATTAAGTGACAAGAGAGTGGGATTGGGAAAGACGAAGTCTAACTCCGAAGCTGACCAAATGTCAAGTACATACCTTCTCGTGGTATCCCTTGATACCGCTAAATGCACCGCTGGCGACCGAGCCCTGTGCCGGGATAAGTCCTTAAAAAGGTAGATTAAAAGCCTATCCAAACAACCTCGCCTGTAGGATGACACCCTAAATTCAGGTTAGGGATGGTAAGGTTTACAATTTTCCATTTCCGAAATCAGTTTGTACAAAAAAGCAACAAAAAGTGACAAGAGACAACAAAATCAAATGAAAACCTTATCTGCATTAATGATTTTTAAAGGAACTAGCTAAATTTAAGTTGAAAATGTCCCTGTCCCTGATAAAGTGATTTTCTTGGTAGGATTAGATAGCTTTATTCTACATCAAACGAAAATTCGATTGAAATTTCTTTTTGTAGAAAAAACCTCTGTACTTCATTACTATATGCTCAAAAATTAATCAAGCATAAAATAATAACTGACATAACTCCATCAACTTACCTTTATCACTCCAAAAATTCGATTTCTTTTTTAAATAATTTAATACAGCCACATGAACCCTCATAAATTTATTATTTCATCTTTTATCCCCATTTACACTAGATTGAAAAGGGCTATTCAGATTAACAAACAGAAAATATTCACTCATCGTTTCATAAGAATTCCTCCCTTTTCATGTTTCATCATTTTTGGAGCATTTTTCAAGCTTCAAATTAAAAATCGCTTTATTGTTAACTTCCACGCAAAGTTGACGCACAGCGTGTAAGTTATTGGTTTTGGGACTTTTTGAACTTTTTCGCAATTTTTGCTAGAATTAAACATTATCACTACATAAAGACGTGTTTAAAAGAGAAAAATGGAATTCTGCACAAAATTTGACTTTTTTTTGTCAGTTTCACTAGTACCGGTGAATATACTGGTGAATGGTTTTGAGCTTTGTGTGATTTTGAGGTTAAGGAGGTGTGCTTTCCCCAGATGAAAACGATTTATTCAAATCACCAAAAACAGAAGTAAATTATTTCACAAAATGTTTCTTTGTCCTTTGGGGCTGTTCACTTACTACGTAACGCGAAAAAATGACTTCTTAGACCCCCCCTCGTAACAAAATTTGTATGAAAAAAAAATTTCCTTGTTTGAACCGTAACAAAATCTTAGACCCCTCTCCCCCCTAAAAGCGTTACGTAATAAGTGAATGGCCCCTTTACAATATGATGAATAATTATTTCAGATATAATCTTTCTACTTAATTGGATCAGATAGCTAGAATGGGAGCATTATGAATGTAATGAAATTTAATTAAAGGTATTTTCCTAATTTTTCAAGGTGTGATCGGAAGCGTTTTATCGATCCGACGGTCGAGGTAAAAAAAAGGAAAAAGAAAATTCTAGCAACTGAGCAACAAAATATGTATAAATATAAAGGAATTCAAATAAAACCGGAAATTGACTAGAATGTTTTTAAACTCGAAATTTAGGAGTAGGATTTTGAATGTGCTGCTATCTATATGCTGTCTATCAAAAGAGGTGTGGAAGTTCGTTGGTTCTTTGAAAGTTTTGTTTTCGCACTTCAAACATTTTTAAAATATTTGAATTCAACAAAGTTGAACTTGAAAAACTAAAATTACCCAAAAATATCAACACAAAAAATTAAAAAAATTTAAAACTATTCATTTTAAATCACAACTTCTGCTTGTCGGTTTCTCTTCTACGGAAGTGGAAAAATCACAGGACTCACCTCATGAAGGTCAACAGAATTAGTTCCTCCAAATAACAGATCCCAAATTTTGTCGTTTTCCGTCCTGACACGCTCATTCTTAAATTAAAGAACTTGTTGTCAACAAACTGCTAGTCGAACACATAAACCGGATTACAGTATCATGTCAAAAAGTGTTTTGTCATTAAAGGTGTTGCGACCTTAACGCAAGTACTTTGCTTTGGGTCTATTCACAGGAATTCAAGGTAATATTCAAGCTGTAATTGATCCAAGTGAATGTAGTTCATCATTTAGTATTGTCTTTTTCTGATGGCAAGCTTCTTAACAATTTCTTTTATATATATTCGCATATGAACCTTTTGTGGTTCCATTCCTTTTATTAGACCCTCCAACTCCTTAACTTTCTCAGCATATTCACATGCTTTTTCTTTATAACGTGTCAACCAATGCAAATCCGTAAATGTCTCGTTCATAATCGTCTCGTTCTCATTAATCATTCGATTCCTTTAAATTTCATTTTAAAACATATATGGGTATTATAAATGATAAAGAATGCAAATATAGATATAAAATCGAAATTTTTCTGAATAAAGCCTACCATGATCAAAACCAAAAATGCTTTAAATTGCATTTTAAAACAAATTTAGGTATTATAAATGATAAAGAATGCAAATATAGATATAAAATCGAAATTTTTCTGAATAAAGCCTACCATGATCAAAACCAAAAATGCTTTAAATTGCATTTTAAAACATATCTAGGTATTATAAATGATAAAGAATGCAAATATAGATATAAAATCGAAATTTTTCTGAATAAAGCCTACCATGATCAAAACCAAAAATGCTTTAAATTGCATTTTAAAACATATCTAGGTATTATAAATGATAAAGAATGCAAATATAGATATAAAATCGAAATTTTTCTGAATAAAGCCTACCATGATCAAAACCAAAAATGCTTTAAATTGCATTTTAAAACATATCTAGGTATTATAAATGATAAAGAATGCAAATATAGATATAAAATCGAAATTTTTCTGAATAAAGCCTACCATGATCAAAACCAAAAATGCTTTAAATTGCATTTTAAAACATATCTAGGTATTATAAATGATAAAGAATGCAAATATAGATATAAAATCGAAATTTTTCTGAATAAAGCCTACCATGATCAAAACCAAAAATGCTTTAAATTGCATTTTAAAACATATCTAGGTATTATAAATGATAAAGAATGCAAATATAGATATAAAATCGAAATTTTTCTGAATAAAGCCTACCATGATCAAAACCAAAAATGCTTTAAATTGCATTTTAAAACATATCTAGGTATTATAAATGATAAAGAATGCAAATATAGATATAAAATCGAAATTTTTCTGAATAAAGCCTACCATGATCAAAACCAAAAATGCTTTAAATTGCATTTCAAAACATATCTAGGTATTATAAATGATAAAGAATGCTAATATATATATAAAATCGATATTTTCTTTGAAAATAGCCTACTATGATCGAAACCAAAAATGCTTTAAATTTCATTTTAAAACATATCTAGGTATTATGAATGATAAAGAATGCAAACATAGATATAAAATCGATATTTTCTTTGAAAATAGCCTACTATGATCAAAACCAAAAATGCTTTAAATTGCATTTTAAAACATATCTAGGTATTATAAATGATAAAGAATGCTAATATATATATAAAATCGATATTTTCTTTGAAAATAGTCTACTATGATCAAAACCAAAAATGCTTTAAATTGCATTTTAAAACATATTTAGGTATTATAAATGATAAAGAATGCAAATATATATATAAAATCGATATTTTCTTTGAAAATAGCCTACTATGATCAAAACCAAAAATGCTTTAAATTGCATTTTAAAACATATTTAGGTATTATAAATGATAAAGAATGCAAATATATATATAAAATCGATATTTTCTTTGAAAATAGCCTACTATGATCAAAACCAAAAATGCTTTAAATTGCATTTTAAAACATATTTAGGTATTATAAATGATAAAGAATGCTAATATAAATATAAAATCAAAATTTTTCCGAAAAAAACCTACTATGATCGAAACCAAAAATGCTTTAAATTTCATTTTAAAACATATCTAGGTATTATAAATGATAAAGAATGCTAATATAGATGTTAAATCGAAATTTTTATGAATAAAGCCTACTATGATCAAAACCAAAAATGCTTTAAATTGCATTTTAAAACATATTTAGGTATTATAAATGATTAAGAATGCAAATATATATATAAAATCGATATTTTCTTTGAAAATAGCCTACTACGATCGAAACCAAAAATGCTTTAAATTTCATTTTAAAACATATCTAGGTATTATAAATGATAAAGAATGCTAATATAGATGTTAAATCGAAATTTTTATGAATAAAGCCTACTATGATCAAAACCAAAAATTCTTTAAATTGCATTTTAAAACATATTTAGGTATTATAAATGATAAAGAATGCAAATATATATATAAAATCGATATTTTCTTTGAAAATAGCCTACTATGATCGAAACCAAAAATGCTTTAAATTTCATTTTAAAACATATCTAGGTATTATAAATGATAAAGAATGCTAATATAGATGTTAAATCGAAATTTTTATGAAAAAAGCCTACCATGATCAAAACCAAAAATGCTTTAAATTGCATTTTAAAACATATTTAGGTATTATAAATGATTAAGAATGCAAATATATATATAAAATCGATATTTTCTTTGAAAATAGCCTACTACGATCGAAACCAAAAATGCTTTAAATTTCATTTTAAAACATATCTAGGTATTATAAATGATAAAGAATGCTAATATAGATGTTAAATCGAAATTTTTATGAATAAAGCCTACTATGATCAAAACCAAAAATTCTTTAAATTGCATTTTAAAACATATTTAGGTATTATAAATGATAAAGAATGCAAATATATATATAAAATCGATATTTTCTTTGAAAATAGCCTACTATGATCGAAACCAAAAATGCTTTAAATTTCATTTTAAAACATATCTAGGTATTATAAATGATAAAGAATGCAAATATATATATAAAATCGATATTTTCTTTGAAAATAGCCTACTATGATCGAAACCAAAAATTCTTTAAATTGCATTTTAAAACATATTTAGGTATTATAAATGATAAAGAATGCAAATATATATATAAAATCGATATTTTCTTTGAAAATAGCCTACTATGATCAAAACCAAAAATGCTTTAAATTGCATTTTAAAACATATTTAGGTATTATAAATGATAAAGAATGCTAATATAGATGTTAAATCGAAATTTTTATGAATAAAGCCTACTATGATCAAAACCAAAAATGCTTTAAATTGCATTTTAAAACATATTTAGGTATTATAAATGATTAAGAATGCAAATATATATATAAAATCGATATTTTCTTTGAAAATAGCCTACTATGATCAAAACCAAAAATGCTTTAAATTTCATTTTAAAACATATCTAGGTATTATAAATGATAAAGAATGCTAATATAGATGTTAAATCGAAATTTTTATGAAAAAAGCCTACCATGATCCCCGAACATACAATGAGCATGCTCAGAGCACATTATTTGTGAGCCTATTAGCCTTTGTGAGAATGTGCTCATTTTCATACATTTCAGTGATGCGCTTACGGTACCTTCTTGAGCATGCTCAGTGAGCACATTCCTATGTGACATGTAATAAGATCATTGAGTAAACTCATGAGCATATTCAAATGAGAAGGTAACATGTCACATGCAACATTTTTCTCATGTAACATTTTTATTGAATATACTCATGTACATTCTCAGAGAGCATATACTCATAAATATTCTCAAAGAGCTTATACTCATGAAGATACTCAAAAGATATATGCTCAGTGAGTATATTTATGAGTATATGCTCATCTGAGCACACTCATGAGTGCACTCAAGTGAAGTTGCAAAATTCAAAAAATTAATTAAGCTAAATTTGAATATTATAGGTTAGCTGAAATCAAGTACTGTTCCGTTTATTTCTTTGAATTTCTGTGAATAATTTTGAAAGAGTTAGAAATTATTATTAATATTTTATCTCAAATACTTAGACGGAAACATATAAATCTGGTCACCCATCTTTGCTGAAATATCTTCTGCGTTGCTTAACTTCTGTCATCTCACACTTTTCCTTGGAGCTATTGTCTGTAAATATATAATAATTTATATATGGCATAACACATACTTAAATTATTATATTTTTACAGGCGAACTAAGTTCTTTGAAGTTTGAATCTTATTGAGCGCCAATTTTAACGTTTTCGATTTAGCTGACATTTTTTAAAAACGTCAGCTTCCTTAAAAAATCATTTTTTTAACGTTTTCGATTTAGCTGACATTTTTTTAAAAACGTCAGCTTCCTTAAAAAATCATTATTTTAACGTTTTCGATTTAGCTGACATTTTTTTAAAAAACGTCAGCTTCCTTAAAAAATCATTTTTTAACGTTTTCGATTTAGCTGACATTTTTTTAAAAACGTCAGCTTCCTTAAAAAATCATTATTTTAACGTTTTCGATTTAGCTGACATTTTTTTAAAAAACGTCAGCTTCCTTAAAAAATCATTATTTTAACATTTTCGATTTAGCTGACATTTTTTTAAAAATGTCAGCTTCCTTAAAAAATCATTTTTTTAACGTTTTCGATTTAGCTGACATTTTTTTAAAAACGTCAGCTTCCTTAAAAAATCATTTTTTTAACGTTTTCGATTTAGCTGACATTTTTTTAAAAATGTCAGCTTCCTTAAAAAATCATTTTTTTAACGTTTTCGATTTAGCTGACATTTTTAAAAAATGTCAGCTTCCTTAAAAAATCATTTTTTTAACGTTTTCGATTTAGCTGACATTTTTTTAAAAAATCTCAAATAATGATTTTTTAAGGTAGCTGACGTTTTTTTAAAAAAATGTCAGCTAAATCGAAAACGTACACAATTTGCTCTTGAATAAACTCAGTAAGTGCACTCATATGAGAATATAAAAAAAATTGTGTGACACAGAAGTGAGCTTGCTCATTATATGCTCATGAGTACATTCAGTAAGTGCACTCATATGAGAATATAAAAAAAATTGTGTGACACAGAAGTGAGCTTGCTCATTATATGCTCATGAGTACAATCAGTAAGTGCACTCATATGAGAATATAAAAAAATTGTGTGACACAGAAGTGAGCTTGCTCATTATATGCTGATGAGTACATTCAGTAAGTGCACTCATATGAGAATATAAAAAAAATTGTGTGACACAGAAGTGAGCTTGCTCATTATATGCTCATGAGTACAATCAGTAAGTGCACTCATATGAGAATATAAAAAAAATTGTGTGACACAGAAGTGAGCTTGCTCATTATATGCTCATGAGTACATTCAGTAAGTGCACTCATATGAGAATATAAAAAAAATTGTGTGACACAGAAGTGAGCTTGCTCATTATATGCTCATGAGTACAATCAGTAAGTGCACTCATATGAGAATATAAAAAAATTGTGTGACACAGAAGTGAGCTTGCTCATTATATGCTCATGAGTACATTCAGTAAGTGCACTCATATGAGAATATAAAAAAAATTGTGTGACACAGAAGTGAGCTTGCTCATTATATGCTCATGAGTACAATCAGTAAGTGCACTCATATGAGAATATAAAAAAAATTGTGTGACACAGAAGTGAGCTTGCTCATTATATGCTCATGAGTACATTCAGTAAGTGCACTCATATGAGAATATAAAAAAAATTGTGTGACACAGAAGTGAGCTTGCTCATTATATGCTCATGAGTACAATCAGTAAGTGCACTCATATGAGAATATAAAAAAAATTGTGTGACACAGAAGTGAGCTTGCTCATTATATGCTCATGAGTACATTCAGTAAGTGCACTCATATGAGAATATAAAAAAAATTGTGTGACACAGAAGTGAGCTTGCTCATTATATGCTCATGAGTACAATCAGTAAGTGCACTCATATGAGAATATAAAAAAAATTGTGTGACACAGAAGTGAGCTTGCTCATTATATGCTCATGAGTACAATCAGTAAGTGCACTCATATGAGTGAATTCACATGAGTATGTTCTTAATATTCTCAAGAGTATACTTATTGAATGCACTCACGTGAGCTTATAAAGTTTTTATAAAAAATTTAAGTGAGCACATTCATAATATTCTCATGAGCATGCTCAGTTGAATGAGCTTGCATGAGTACATTTTTTGAGTAGACTCACTTATATGCTCACTTTTCTGAGCATGCTCTTTGTATGTTCGGGATCAAACCCAAAAATGCTTAAAATTGCATTTTAAAACATATTTAGGTATTATAAATGATAAAGAATGCTAATATAGATGTTAAATCGAAATTTTTATGAATAAAGCCTACTATGATCGAAACCAAAAATGCTTTAAATTTCATTTTAAAACATATCTAGGTATTATAAATGATAAAGAATGCTAATATAGATGTTAAATCGAAATTTTTATGAATAAAGCCTACTATGATCGAAACCAAAAATGCTTTAAATTTCATTTTAAAACATATCTAGGTATTATAAATGATAAAGAATGCTAATATAGATGTTAAATCGAAATTTTTATGAAAAAAGCCTACCATGATCAAAACCAAAAATGCTTTAAATTGCATTTTAAAACATATTTAGGTATTATAAATGATAAAGAATGCAAATATATATATAAAATCGATATTTTCTTTGAAAAAAGCCTACTATGATCAAAACCAAAAATGCTTTAAATTGCATTTTAAAACATATTTAGGTATTATAAATGATAAAGAATGCTAATATAAATATAAAATCAAAATTTTTCCGAAAAAAACCTACTATGATCGAAACCAAAAATGCTTTAAATTTCATTTTAAAACATATCTAGGTATTATAAATGATAAAGAATGCTAATATAGATGTTAAATCGAAATTTTTATGAATAAAGCCTACTATGATCGAAACCAAAAATGCTTTAAATTTCATTTTAAAACATATCTAGGTATTATAAATGATAAAGAATGCTAATATAGATGTTAAATCGAAATTTTTATGAAAAAAACCTACCATGATCAAAACCAAAAATGCTTTAAATTGCATTTTAAAACATATTTAGGTATTATAAATGATAAAGAATGCAAATATATATATAAAATCGATATTTTCTTTGAAAATAGCCTACTATGATCAAAACCAAAAATGCTTTAAATTGCATTTTAAAACATATTTAGGTATTATAAATGATAAAGAATGCTAATATAAATATAAAATCAAAATTTTTCCGAAAAAAAACCTACTATGATCGAAACCAAAAATGCTTTAAATTTCATTTTAAAACATATCTAGGTATTATAAATGATAAAGAATGCTAATATAGATGTTAAATCGAAATTTTTATGAATAAAGCCTACTATGATCAAAACCAAAAATGCTTTAAATTGCATTTTAAAACATATTTAGGTATTATAAATGATAAAGAATGCTAATATAGATGTTAAATCGAAATTTTTATGAATAAAGCCTACTTTGATCGAAACCAAAAATGCTTTAAATTTCATTTTAAAACATATCTAGGTATTATAAATGATAAAGAATGCTAACAAAGATATAAAATCGAAATTTTTCTGAATAAAGCCTACTATGATCAAAAACAAAAATGCTTTTAATTTCATTTTAAAACATATCTAGGTATTATAAACGATAAAGAATGCTAATATAGATGTTAAATCGAAATTTTTATGAATAAAGCCTACTTTGATCGAAACCAAAAATGCTTTAAATTTCATTTTAAAACATATCTAGGTATTATAAATGATAAAGAATGCTAACAAAGATATAAAATCGAAATTTTTCTGAATAAAGCCTACTATGATCAAAAACAAAAATGCTTTTAATTTCATTTTAAAACATATCTAGGTATAATAAATGATAAAGAATGCTAATATAGATATAAAATCGAAATTTTTCTGTAAAAAGCCTACTATGATCGAAACCAAAAATGCTTTAAATTGCATTTTAAAACATATCTAGATATTATAAATGATAAAGAATGCTAATATATATATAAAATCGATATTTTCTTTGAAAATAGCCTACTATGATCGAAACCAAAAATGCTTTAAATTTCATTTTAAAACATATCTAGGTATTATAAATGATAAAGAATGCTAATATATATATAAAATCGATATTTTCTTTGAAAATAGCCTACTATGATCAAAACCAAAAATGCTTTAAATTGCATTTTAAAACATATTTAGGTATTATAAATGATAAAGAATGCTAATATAGATGTTAAATCGAAATTTTTATGAATAAAGCCTACTTTGATCGAAACCAAAAATGCTTTAAATTTCATTTTAAAACATATCTAGGTATTATAAATGATAAAGAATGCTAACAAAGATATAAAATCGAAATTTTTCTGAATAAAGCCTACTATGATCAAAAACAAAAATGCTTTTAATTTCATTTTAAAACATATCTAGGTATAATAAATGATAAAGAATGCTAATATAGATATAAAATCGAAATTTTTCTGTAAAAAGCCTACTATGATCGAAACCAAAAATGCTTTAAATTGCATTTTAAAACATATCTAGATATTATAAATGATAAAGAATGCTAATATATATATAAAATCGATATTTTCTTTGAAAATAGCCTACTATGATCGAAACCAAAAATGCTTTAAATTTCATTTTAAAACATATCTAGGTATTATAAATGATAAAGAATGCTAATATATATATAAAATCGATATTTTCTTTGAAAATAGCCTACTATGATCAAAACCAAAAATGCTTTAAATTGCATTTTAAAACATATTTAGGTATTATAAATGATAAAGAATGCAAATATATATATAAAATCGATATTTTCTTTGAAAATAGCCTACTATGATCAAAACCAAAAATGCTTTAAATTGCATTTTAAAACATATTTAGGTATTATAAATGATAAAGAATGCTAATATAAATATAAAATCAAAATTTTTCCGAAAAAAACCTACTATGATCGAAACCAAAAATGCTTTAAATTTCATTTTAAAACATATCTAGGTATTATAAATGATAAAGAATGCTAATATAGATGTTAAATCGAAATTTTTATGAATAAAGCCTACTATGATCAAAACCAAAAATGCTTTAAATTGCATTTTAAAACATATTTAGGTATTATAAATGATAAAGAATGCTAATATAGATGTTAAATCGAAATTTTTATGAATAAAGCCTACTTTGATCGAAACCAAAAATGCTTTAAATTTCATTTTAAAACATATCTAGGTATTATAAATGATAAAGAATGCTAACAAAGATATAAAATCGAAATTTTTCTGAATAAAGCCTACTATGATCAAAAACAAAAATGCTTTTAATTTCATTTTAAAACATATCTAGGTATAATAAATGATAAAGAATGCTAATATAGATATAAAATCGAAATTTTTCTGTAAAAAGCCTACTATGATCGAAACCAAAAATGCTTTAAATTGCATTTTAAAACATATCTAGATATTATAAATGATAAAGAATGCTAATATATATATAAAATCGATATTTTCTTTGAAAATAGCCTACTATGATCGAAACCAAAAATGCTTTAAATTTCATTTTAAAACATATCTAGGTATTATAAATGATAAAGAATGCTAATATATATATAAAATCGATATTTTCTTTGAAAATACTACTATGATCAAAACCAAAAATGCTTTAAATTGCATTTTAAAACATATCTAGATATTATAAATGATAAAGAATGCTAATATATATATAAAATCGATATTTTCTTTGAAAATAGCCTACTATGATCGAAACCAAAAATGCTTTAAATTTCATTTTAAAACATATCTAGGTATTATAAATGATAAAGAATGCTAATATAGATGTTAAATCGAAATTTTTATGAAAAACGCCTACTATGATCAAAACCAAAAATGCTTTAAATTGCATTTTAAAACATATTTAGGTATTATAAATGATAAAGAATGCAAATATAGATATAAAATACAAATTTTTCTTAATAAAGCCTACCATGATCAAAACCAAAAATGCTTTAAATTGCATTTTAAAACATATCTAGGTATTATAAATGATAAAAAATGCTAATATAAATATAAGATCGAAATTTTTCTGAATAAAGCCTACTATGATCAAAACCAAAAATGCTTTAAATTGCATTTTAAAATATATCTAGGTATTTTAAATGATAAGGAATGCTAAAATTGATATAAAAACGATATTTTCTTTGAAAAAAGCCTACTATGATCAAAATTAAAAATGCTTCAAATTGCATTTTAAAACATATCTAGGGATTTATAAATTATAAATGATAATAAATGATAAAGAATGCTAATATAGATATAAAATCAAAATTTTTCTGAAAAAAGCCTACTATGATCGAAACCAAAAATGCTTTAAATTTCATTTTAAAACATATCTAGGTATAATAAATGATAAAGAATGCTAATATAGAAATAAAATCGAAATTTTTCTGAATAAAGTTTACTTTGATCAAAACCAAAAATGCTTTAAATTGCATTTTAAAATATATCTAGGTATTATAAATGATAAGGAATGCTAAAATTGATATAAAAACGATATTTTCTTTGAAAAAAGCCTACTATGATCAAAATTAAAAATGCTTCAAATTGCATTTTAAAACATATCTAGGGATTTATAAATTATAAATGATAATAAATGATAAAGAATGCTAATATAGATATAAAATCAAAATTTTTCTGAAAAAAGCCTACTATGATCGAAACCAAAAATGCTTTAAATTTCATTTTAAAATATATCTAGGTATTATAAATGATAAAAAGTGCTAATATTAATATAAAATCGAAATTTTTCTGAATAAAGCCTACTATGATCAAAACCAAAAATGCTTTAAATTGCATATTAAAACATATCTAGGTATTATAAATGATAAAGAATGCTAATACAGATATAAAATCGAAATTTTTATGATAATAGCCTACTATGATCGAAACCAAAAATGCTTTAAATTTCATTTTAAAATATATCTAGGTATTATAAATGATAAAAAATGCTAATATAGATATAAAATCAAAATTTCTCTGAATAAAGCCTACTATGATCAAAACCAAAAATGCTTTAAATTGCATTTTAAAATATATCTAGGTATTATAAATGATAAAAAATGCTAATACAGATATAAAATCGAAATTTTTATGAAAATAGCCTACTATGATCAAAACCAAAAATGCTTTAAATTGCATTTTAAAATATATCTAGTTATTATAAATGATAAAGAATGCTAATATAGATATAAAATCAAAATATCTTTGAATAAAGCCTACTATGATCAAAACCAAAAATGCTTTAATTTTCAAATTAAAATATATCTAGGTATTATAAATGATAAAAAATGCTAATATAAATATAAAATCGAAATTTTTCTGAATAAAACCTACTATGATCAAAACCAAAAATGCTTTAAATTTCATATTAAAATATATCTAGGTATTATAAATGATAAAAAATTCTAATGTAAATAAAAAATCAAAATTTTTCTGAAAAAAGCCTACTATGATCGAAACCAAAAATGCTTTAAATTTCATTTTAAAATATATCTAGGTATTATAAATGATAAAAAATGCTAATATAAATATAAAATCGAAATTTTTCTGAATAAAGCCTACTATGATCAAAACCAAAAAATGCTTTAAATTGCATATTAAAACATATCTAGGTATTTTAAATGATAAAGAATCCTAATATAGATATAAAATCGAAATTTTTCTGAAAATAGCCTACTATGATCAAAACCAAAAATGCTTTAAATTGCATATTAAAACATATCTAGGTATTATAAATGATAAAAAATTCTAATGTAAATAAAAAATCAAAATTTTTCTGAAAAAAGCCTACTATGATCGAAACCAAAAATGCTTTAAATTTCATTTTAAAATATATCTAGGTATTATAAATGATAAAAAATGCTAATATAAATATAAAATCGAAATTTTTCTGAATAAAGCCTACTATGATCAAAACCAAAAATGCTTTAAATTGCATTTTAAAATATATCTAGGTATTATAAATGATAAAAAATGCTAATATAAATATAAAATCGAAATTTTTCTGAAAAAAGCCTACTATGATCAAAACCAAAAATGCTTTAAATTTCATTTTAAAATATATCTAGTTATTATAAATGATAAAGAATGCTAATATAGATATAAAATCAAAATTTCTCTGAATAAAGCCTACTATGATCAAAACCAAAAATGCTTTAAATTTCATATTTAAATATATCTAGGTATTATAAATGATAAAAAATGCTAATATAAATATAAAATCGAAATTTTTCTGAATAAAGCCTACTATGATCAAAACAAAAATGCTTTAAATTGCATTTTAAAACATATATAGGGATTGTAAATGAGAAAGAATAATAATAAAGATATAAAATCGATATTTTTTTGAAAATAGCCTACTTTGATCACAACCAAATATGCTTTGAATTACATTTTAAAACATATCTAGGTATTATAAATGATAAAGAATGCTAATATAGATATAAAATCGAAATTTTTCTGAATAAATAGGAGAAAGTCCTAATTTTATATATCGAGGGACTTCAGCGCATTTTTGTGTTAGCGATCAGTATTTGATTATCTTATTATTTTGCGTTTATTTACAGATCATTAAAAGATTGGAAGGTCATTTTTATTAGTGCAATTAACAAATAATTACAATATATGCTTATATAGAAAAGCTTTATTATTTAACGTTTTTTTGGATAGTATAATTAAATAATTTGTTGCAATGAATTTCCATACAGAAAGAGTTTGTCATTTAACGTTTTTTGGAATTCAAATTTTCCAACGGTCAATAAATAATTTGATATTTTCCCGCTATAAGTTACACTACGAAAAAATTTATTGATGTATAATTAAATAATTTGTTGCAACGAATTTCCTAAAGAAAGGGTTTATCATTTAACGGTGTTTTGGAATTCAAATTTTTTAACGGTCAATAAATAATTTGAAATTTTCCCGCTATAAGTTGCACTACGAAAAAATTAATTAAAGTATAATTAAATAATTTGTTGCAATGAATTTCCATACAAAAAAAGTTTATCATTTTAACGGTTTTTTAAAATTGAAATTTTACAACGGCTAGAAAAAGTTTGAAATTTTAGAGGTAAAGTTGAAATTATAGAGGTAAAATAAAATTTGAGCAGGTTACACTAAAAACAAAACAAAAATGCATTAATTATAGCATAAATACACTGTTTCAAGACTTTTAACTGTTTGATCGGACAATAAACAATAGTATGGAGCTAATAAAACAAACCTGAGCTTTCTACGATATCTGGTTAAAAAGTTTTTCTTCAGACGAACGAGCAGCCGAACGAACAAACAAACAAAGTTCATTAATAAGCTCCCCTTTTGTATACAAGTATACAAAAATGCGTTAAAAAAACCTGAGCAGGACGGTGGGGCATTTTCTTCTTTTTTGTCCACAAAAATGAAATTAAAACTAATTTGAAATTATTACCTTAATTTTGGTTGAATTTCTGAATAATTTTTTAAAATATTCTTATCAGGACTCAGCGATGCCTTCTCATCCTTCGTACCATGCATTCGTTCTCACAGTTTCGTAATCTTTGTTCTGTTCTTTGTTTTGTTTTCAGATTCAATCTTTTGGAGCTCATATTATCCTGCTTAAGCACGCTCATGAGTTGCTAGTAATTTGTTGGCTGTCCTTTTGCTTCAATTATTCAGTTCTGTTCCAAAGCACTCATCATTTGCAGCAAGAAATTTTCCCTTCATTCAATTTCTTAATTGTTTCGTTTATATTCCTCTTGTTCATGCTGTTAGTGTCCCGTTTAATTAATATATTGATATATTGTGTGTCTTTGTAACGAATGTATCTATTTTCATTTACCTTATCTTCTAGTTTTCTTACACATCGTAAGTTTATCCTAATCCTTGAATTTTTCGGTGTCAACCAATGCAAAATCCGTAAGTTTCTCGTTCTCACTCATCATTCAATTTCTTGTTTGTTTCGCACGTATTCTTCTTTTTCTTGCTACAAACAAATGAAATAAAATAAAATAATTGATGCGGTTCAAAAGCATTTTTATATGGGAAATTGTAAGCACTTTAAGTGCCGAAAAAAAAATGGGCAGGACGGTGGGGCATTTTCTCCTTTTATGTCCATAAAAATTAGATTTAACCTATATTTAAAATAATTACCTAAGTCTTTGCTGAATTCTTGAATTATTTTTTTAAAATATTCTCATCACGATGCCTTCTCATCCTTCGTACCATACTTTCTCGCTCAGCTTCACAACCTTTTCAGCGTTTATCGGTGTACTTGCTTTCTCAATTCTTTTTCTTGTTCTTCTAAACCTTTTGCTGATGAAATGCTTGAAGTTTCTCTATATCTTGCTTTCCTTCTCAATTTTATAACTGACTGGCAATTTGTTGATTGCATATTTGCTTCGTTTATTAATTGTTGTTCCATAACATTCTCCATTTTCAGCAACAAGTTTTTCTCTTCACTCAATTTCTTGATTGTCTCGTTCTATTCCTGTTGTTCATCCCTATAGCGTCCTGTTTAATTAAATTATTAATATTTTGTGTATTTTGTCATGAATATATGTAAGATAATTTACCTTTGTTGTTCTCATCAAACGTAAGCTTCATACAAACCACTAATCTTTTCGGCTTCGATCGGTACTTCTATTAATTCTGAAAACTTCTTATGTTGTTCGATGGTTGTGGTTTCAAATGTTCTAATCCTTCCTGTGCTGTTTTCTTCTCAGATACTATTTCTTGTCGCTGATTTCGCATCTGATTATTGCTTAGTTCTTTACTGACAATTTGTTGGTTGCATTTTAACATCACTTTTCAATTGCTGTTTCATAGCACCAATCTTTTGAAGCATCCAGTTTCTCTCTTCATTCAATTCCTTATTTGTTTCTTTCACATTCATTTTTTTCTTACTAGAAAGATATGAAAAAAAAAATAATTAATGCGGTTCTGAAGCTTTTTAATATGGAAAAATGTAAACACTGTAGGTACGGAAAAAAATGGACAGGACGGTGGGGCATTTTCTTCTTTTATGTTCACAAAAATGAAGTTAAAACTAATTTGTAACTATTACCTTAATCTTGGTTGAATTTCTGAATTATTTTTTTAAAATATTCTTATCAGGACTCAGCGAGGCCTTCTCATCCTTCGTACCATGCATTCGTTCTCACAGTTTCACAATCTTTTGAGCGTCAATCGGTGGACTCGTTTTTTTGTGTCTCGTGACCTTTCCCTGTAATTTACTGTTTGCCATTTGCAGCTTTTGACTTAATTGCTCTTCCCGTTCATCATTTTCTGCATTTTCTCCTGCTTAAGCATGCTCATGAGTTGCATGCATTTTCTTTTTATCTTTGTGTAGCCGTATTATTTGAATTTGAATTCGTTCTCACAGTTTCGTAATCTTTGTTCTATTCTTTGTTTCGTTTTCAGATTCAATCTTTTGGAGCTCATATTATCCTGCTTAAGCACGCTCATGAGTTGCTAGTAATTTGTTGGCTGTCCTTTTGCTTCAATTATTCAGTTCTGTTCCAAAGCACTCATAATTTGCAGCAAGAAGTTTATCTCTTCATTCAATTTCTTAATTGTTTCGTTTATATTCTTTCTATTTCTCGTTCAAGCGTAAGTTTCTCCTAATCCTTGTTTTCATTCGGTGTCAATTACTTCAGATCCTTAATTGCCTCGTTCATACTCTTCTTGTTCTAACTCATCATTCAATTACTTATTTGTCTCGTCCATATTCCTGTTGTTGTTCCTGTTTAATTAAATTATCAATAAACTGTGTTTATGTCATCACTTGATGTAAGTTAATTTACCATTTCTTCTAGTTCTTATCAATCGTAAGCTTTTCACAAATCAACTCATTCTTTTCGGCGTAGATAGATACAACTGCTTGTCGTTTTGAATGCTCTAAACCTTCCCGTGATGTTTTCTCTTTGAATGCAATATTTTGTAGCTGTTGACTTGATTGGTCGTCGAACAAAATTTAGAGATGACAAACAAAATTCAAATATCTGTAAAAGGTCATGACAAAATAATGATGAAATATCATCTCAGCTAAAAATCCATCTTCTTTACTCTCGATTGAATTGATGATCCAGATGAGGAGGATGTGAACAATTTTTTTTTCTTATATTATGACATTGAGCTTTAATTTGAAGTTGAAAGTGAGAGTGAAATTTTGTTTTGACAATGTTGTCATTATTTGCAAACTTTATCAAACTTCTTTTTTAGAAAGAAGTGAATTTCGGTCGGAAAAAGGCTATTATGAATAATTAAAAAAATAAGCATTAATTCGGTTAAACAGTTGTTGAAAAGAACGAGGAGGCAAGAATATACAAGAATCTTGATTTGTTAAGCTGATTTGAACTGCCACAAGATTAACAAAAACTTAAATTTCAGAAAAAATAAAGTTTCGATGACTTACTGTTAATTTGTTTAGATATGTCACGTGTGGTATCCTTCAAGGCGCTATTCAAGCAATGGGTGAAGTTTGTGATATCAGAAAACCGAAAACTGTATAATAATTGGCACATAATTTGAACTGGAACTAAAGAATTGATTCGCAATTAAAATTTCGAAATCTAAAAAATATTGAATTTTGGTGTTTAGAAGAGAATCGAATCTTTAAGTATGGACTTATAATCTTACGTATACGTTTAAGAAAATTATTGACGATCATTTTTTCATTTCAGTGGTTCCATTGCATTCTTTAACACTCTATAAGTTTATGTTAATTACCTTAAAAATATGTTCATGAAGCAAGTTTTGCAAGTTGGTTGATGCAGTTTAATTTTTGGTATTGATCACATTTCGATCACGATAATTTCATTGCCGACGTTGTTTTTGTTGGCATTCTAATTGATGATGAATCCTTTTCAAACATCCTTGTTAAAGATGTAATTCTTTTTGAAGAAAAGGTTGTGAAGAAAGTCTTTGCAGCAGACAATTTTTACAATGAAACCTTTGTTAAGGTTTCCTTTCTACGAGGCATCCATGTTGAATTTGTCTTCGGTGAAGAGATCTTGGCTGTTAATAATTTTGCTAAAGGGATCTTTTTAGCTTCCATCAGATGATAACATTCTAGTTGGTTTAATGTTTTTTGAAGGCACAAACAATGTTCTTGAAGATATTAGCTCGATGATAATTTATAGCAGCGATCCTACTGTTGAACAGATGTTGTTGGCTGACATCTTTTTCAAGCGTAAGTTTCTCCTAATCCTTGTATTCCTTTCGGTGTCAATCAATGAAAATCCTTAACTGCCTCGTTCATACTCGTCTGGTTCTCTCTCATCATTCAATTCCTTATTTGTCTCGTCCATATTCCTGTTGTTCTTCCTGTTTAATTAAATTATCAATAAACTGTGTGTTCGTGTCATCACATGATGTGAGTTAATTTACCATTTATCGACGATCGGCGTCGATCGATACAACTTCTTTCTCTAGTCCTTGGAACAAAATTTAAAGAAAGCAAAGAAAATTAAGATTTCTGTAGAAAAAAAGATGGAATTGTCAAAGTAAAGTTATTTCCTGAAAGAGCAGGATTTGAATAATTTTAAAAGTGAGAATGAAGTTCCTTCTGACCCTGAGCATACGCAATCCGTGCAAAAGGAGCTTAGCGAGTTAAATAGAGCTATATTGACAAACAGTAAAGAGTTTGAATTTTAAAGATTTGTGAAGTTTAGAATGCACCAAAAACATGTAACTTGTCCCGCTCTAAATCAAGCATTAAGTCAAAAAAAGGCTTATGTTTATGCAGAAAGGTAATGAGTAAGTATCTTAAAAGTGCTTCTGAGATGGAATCATTTCTTATTCATTGAGAGACTGCCGGAATTTATGAAGTTTTTGTAGACACAAAAAAAAAATACTTACCTTGCAATTATAATAATCTGGAAATTTGGCGAGAACTTTGCGTTTTTGATCGTTGATGTCATTATTTGCATAATTCCTTTATCAAACTGCTTCGTTTAAGAATCAAGTGAATTTCGGTCGGAATAAAGGATGTTCTGAACAATTGAAAAAAAAAATAAGCATTAATTCAGTTAAACAAAAGAACGAGAAAGCAAGGATATACAAGAATCGTAAGATGTTATGCTGATTTGAGTAAAGAATTGTGAAAAGTGGTTTAAGCTTGCTCTTTGTAAAATATTAAAACAGGCATTAGAAACAATCGGCAGCTTACTGAAACTGAGCAGATTAATTTCTCAAAGTTTCATGACTTTTAAAATTGAGAGAAAACTTTTTCAGAACTAAGCAAGTTCAGGATCTGTTTTTTTTTTCAAATTAAGCCTTAAAAAAATTACCTTAAAATATGTTCATGAAGCAAGTCTTGCAAGTTGGTTGATGCAGTTTAATTTTGGGTGTTGATCACATTTTGGTCACGATAATTTACTTGTCGACTTCATTGACATTCTAATTAATGATGATATCTTTTTCTAACATCCTTGTTAAAAATGAAATCCTTCTCGAAAACCAAGTTGTAAATGAAGTCTTCGCAGCAGATAGTTTCCTTAATAAAACCTTTGGTATCAAGCAGTTGGTTACACGCATGTTGATGTTGACATTTTTTTGAAGATAAAGCAGTCAGTAAAATCTTTTGAGAACACAATTTTCTTAAATAAATGTTGTTGATGATACGTTTTGTGAAAAATAGAGCAAATTTTTTTTCAGCGTTTGCTGAGGTTAATTTTCATTATAAATAATTGGGTCGAAGTGTAACTAGACTTTATTTGAAGTCTTTAACTCAAATAGGCAAATTTTGTGTCATTTCTAGCTCAAGGTAAAATTTTTGTAATATTAAAGCTAAACCAAATGAAATGCTAATTTAATTTCCACTTAAATTACCAAATTATATTATTTCTCTCATCCCTTAGATAGATAGATAGAATTAGATGTAGGGTTCGTTATACACGAAAAGGCACTGCGATCATAGATCTGTTGTACCATCCCTTTAGGTTCAGCTATAGAATTCCAATGTCCTTAATAAATCCCACTAAGTCCAAATAGCGCTGCTTCGTTATGCCACCTATATTGACAACATCCTCCTTGAAATGTTTATGGCGAAAAGCACATAGTGACTTACAGTCACATAGAATGTGTGCCATGGTCTCCTCAGCTGTACTACAAAACCTACAAAATTTAGAGTTACTTAAATTGAGCTTAACAAGAAAACTATTGATACTCATGTGTCCAGTCAAAGCACCAATTAAGATGCTAAGATCCCTTCTTGTCAGTTTCAATGCATCATTTAGGCTGTTCTTGTTGGTAGGGCCTAGCAGTTTTTTAGCTGTTAGGGATCCTTTTTCTGAACACCATATGCTCATCCCTTAACACTCATTTAACTTGCAACTCAAGATATGACAAAATCACGCTGAATAAATTCACAAGCAATAAGAAAATACTTTCTATTCTGCGAAACCTTCCAAGTGTTTTTTTTTTGTTTGTGAAATAAATAAATTTGTCCTAAAGGCATCAAGAAATCTCATCACATAAGTTTAAAGCAGGTTCACATTTTCACAGAAAAAAATATTCTTCTTTGTTGTTAATATTTTATTATTGCTGAAACATGCCAAAATTTATAAAGTTGAAGAGAATATGGGTTGAATTTTAAATGAATTCTCATATCATGAAAGTTTTATCATCACATAATCAAATATACTTGAATGTGTAAGGTTGTCAACCAAAATAGATTGTTTTATGGTAAGTTCTGCAGCTTTATAAGAAAAATTTTGATGCACAATTTTAGGGATGCAATTATGCAGACTATAAATGCAGGTTGATTGTGTAACCCTAATAATGGCAATATTTCGTCAATAAATCACCGACTCAAGCACTCTTACTTGACAATAAGAAGAATAAACAATTTAAAGACGATAGCATCTCCAGTTCTTTTTAAAATCACAATAAAAAGAGTAAAGCAAATTAAAACAATCTTAGCTTATTTATATTGTCTTGAGAGAATTTTGAAATGAATCAAAAATAACATAATTTATTCATCATATCTCATTAAGCAACCTTAACAAGGAACGTGACAGAATTTCTATTTTGCGATTTTATGTGGGATGGTAAGGGGCCGTTCACTTATTACGTTACGGAAAAAAACGACTTTTTTCAAAAAACGTTCATAATTTATTTTATTTTGATAATTTTTCATAAATCATTAAAAATGTGGAAAATTTAAAAAAAATGATTTTGGTGTGAATTTGTAAACAAATTTTTTTCGTGAACTTTTTTTTAAAAGACAGACGACAGTTACAACGTTACATACTTCTTGACACCCCCCCCCCCCCCCTATGTTATATTTTGTTACAATGTTTCAACACCCCCCCTCCCCCCAAAAAAGCGAACGTAATAAGTGAACGACCCCTAAGCAACTCAATGTTGAGTTTCTTTTTAAATTTTTTCAAATATTTTCTTGATTTCTCTGAACTGTATTTAACCTCAAGGAGATGCTGTACTAATTAATATGAAACTGCTAAATTAATTTAATAATACTTAACAATTTATAAAATATTTTCAATTGACAAAATGTTTTTGTACCTTAATTAAGTATTTTACAATTAAATCCATCCGTTCAATTTGGATATTTTGGTGCAAATTCAGCTCACATGTTTCAATCAAAACTCATCGATCACATCTCTTGATCTTAATCCTAGAAACTAATCAAATTCTTTTTTTTTGTCCCAGCCTGAGAAGATGATACAATGTAATAGAAAAAGCAATCAAGAGCCTAGCTTTGATAAATTCATTCAGTATATTAATGCTGGACTTGAATATCATTCGAAGTTTGCTGCAGTTCAATTAAAATGTGGAGGTCGTTTTGGGGAATATTCATAAATTATGTTCTTTTGACAAACGAACCCAAAGAAAAAATATTTTCTTCCGAAGTATTTCTTTTGAGCTGACGATCGGGGTGTTAAAAAATCAGTTTTTGTGGAACATCATTAACAAATAATACCCACAGTGTAAAGGTAAAGAATTAAAGTTGTTCACGAAATTGGCAAAGGACCGAAAATTAGAACAATAGTGTAGAGAAGAAGAAAGGCTAAAGGCTTTTGGCATAAACTATAATAGATATGGCAATAGGAGAACACATCACATCAACATTCACAAAATGAGGTCAGTATGAAACGATCCATGTAGCTATCATTTTCTCTACATATTTTCATTTTCACATTCATGCTACGCTAGAACAAACAAAAAACAGCCTGAAACTAACAATTTTTCCAGTAATGATATGAGCACTTTCCATCCTTCCTCTTACTCTCCCTTCTGTTCTATGCTTGCCCTTCTACATGATGAGGATTGCATATTTTTGTCCGAAAATTGCATACCATCATGCATTTATATGGAACATAAACATTTCACATGCATATGTATGGCATTTATATAAGCAAAAATGCCTGAATACATTTTGCTTAAAATTTCCTCTTTTATGTCAACAATAAACAAGAGTGGACCCCCTTTTATGCATTTCATATGAGCTATATCATGTGATGTATGAGAGACTATGTAACACAAAAGCGCTTATTTGAAATTGATGTGGAAACTAGCAAAGGTAAATTCGAATAAAAAAATTTTTCTGATAGGCACAATTGTGCATGGAATGCATTTGTCGATGGTATATCTCATACAATTTATGATGAAATTATTTGATGAATTTTTTTTTGTATTTTTGGATAACGAGGAAAATATGCAAAATATATTATTCAACAATTTCAAATATGATCCATAAAATACCAATATCGGCCTTTGTGCATCATCGTCATGAGATATAAATTATGTTATTTTTTCATTTAAATTTTTGCTCATATTAATCATGATATATGTTTTCTTAATAAAGATCGTTTGATAAATGAATGATATCATTCAAATAAATTGGAGCATTGAGCTTTGATCTGATATGAGTTATGCTCATCTATTCCAAATACAATTTTTATTATAAATTTTCATTATAATTATGGCAATTATCTATTTGGTTACAATGATTAATGAAGTTCATGTATTTTCGATTTCCATGCTCTTTCTAAAATTAGTGTGTAGACGGAATTAAAAAGATTAACAAATTAAAATTCACCTGAACACCTGAACTGCTTCATTCATGTGGCATCGTAGCAGATTCTAGGGTATCAAATTAATCTGCTGTGAGAGTGTAGCAACAAGCACCAGGAACCAGGATCTGTCAATATCAACCTGGTGCTTGTTGCTACAAGAGTAAGTTCTTTTTCCCTGAGCAATTAGGCAAATTATGGATAAGAGTTTATTTGAACCTACTTGTGTAAGGATGTGGGTTTGATTCCTATGGATATGGCTCGAAGAGCATATCTATAGTAGATAGGCCTAAGCATAGGGATCGCGTTGAACTGGTTATATGTGTAAGGCGGATAGCCATAGTAAGACAAGTACCTTGGTGGACGAGTGGCAGGGATCTCGGATCGAGTGGTCAGAGATCGCCTCTTTTGAGGTCGTGGGTTTGATTCCCATCGAACTCGACTTGTTTTACATTAGTATACTGGGGGGGTTCTCGATTTGAGTAGGTGTTTTGTTCCTGAAAAATCCTATTCAAATCGAATCTACTCAAATCGAGGACCCATAGTACACATATGGCAGTTATGAGGAGATCTACAATTCCCACCAAAGATCGACCTCTCAAAATATTTGATAGAGATTTATCGATCGACAAAAAGCTCGCGACAATGCGATTCAGAAATCAACCTTTAACAATTCAATTAAATCACAAAAAAAATTAAACTTTTCAGAAATCTGCATCTTTTGTTAAATTCAAATTCAATTTTAGTATCACTATACGTTATCTAATGTTGACTTTCATTTCCTTGTTTATAATTTGAGCACTCATAAATGATAAATAAAACCATAAATTTTTATTAAAAACAATTTTTGTTTCGCATGTAAAACTATCAACTTAGAAATTGCAAGACCGTTGATGTGTGAGCAAGTGCCAGTAAAATTGTGAATTTGGTTATGGATCAAAAGAAACTAGAAGTTGCTTTAAGTAAAATTATCCCGCCTAATAAAGTTCGCGAATCTTTATTGGATAATGGTTAGACAATTGAACTTATAATTAAGCTAGAATTGACGATTTTGTATTTTCAGAGTTTTTGAGCGATGTTACATTTATTTTAGGCAAAGAAGGTACGCCATTAAAAGCTCATAAAATACTTTTAATGACATCATCATCAGTCATTTACAAATTGTTAACAAAAAGTACCGAACAACGCCTTAATGTTCAAATTCCACAGATTTCGAAGCCAATAATGTTAGAAATTTGTCGCTATGCCTACACAGATGAAGTGAAGCTTACAACTGAAAATATGCTGGAAGTTTTTTTTGCTGCCTCAAAATTTGAGATGAAAATATTAATTAAAAAGACTGTGGACTTCATTTGTAAGCAAATCAGTTATCAGACAGTCTTTAAAATATTGGAATCAAATCAAGCACATAACAACTTACGCATAAATATGAAATGTTTCGAATACATTGAAAAACATTATCATCTGTGCTTAGAAAATCCAGATTTCCTTAGCATTTCAGAAGAACTCTTTCGTACAATCTTGACAACATGTAAAATTTCACCAAGATCAGCAATACCAGCTATTAAAAAATGGACTAATGAGAATGATGAAGATGTTTTAGATGAATTGATGGGAATTGTAAATTTAAGTGATGAATCCGATCAAGAAGAAGCTTCAAATTTTGAACCTATTAAGCCAATTTCTTCTTCAACTACTTTACAACGACCTATTTCAAGTGGCATGCTCACAACTCCAATTCCAAGATCATCATTAACAAATTTAATTAATGAAAAAGAAAATTTAAAAGTTTTTAAACTTTTAGGCAACACAGCTGAAAGTGCCTATAAATATGCAAACTTGGATATCTTTGTCGGTTCTCAAAACATTTTTCTTCATTCTCTAAAATTCATTTATGATTTGAAAACAACTGATAAGGAATTTGAAATATCTGTAATTGAAGTTGATGATAATCGACGAACAACTCTATACAATGACAAAGTAATATTCAGTTCAAGAAGTAAAGGTCCATTTACATCATTTGACTTCATGCAAAAAATTGAGCTACAAGCTGACAAGAAGATTTGGTTTAAAATTGAATATCCAAGACATGAGAGTCGCAAAACTTATGATCATTTTGATGTCTCACCAGTGTCTTCTCAATGCAAAGATATAACTTTGAGAAAAGACTATGCCTTTCACTCGTACACACAAATTATTAACGCAATTTTTTACACTTCCTCATAAACTTTTTCATCAGTATTTGCTGAAATAATCAAAATATATTAGGATTGTCATTTTTGCTTCCAATTTTACTAAAGCTGCCTGGTCTTCGTGATCTGTGCAAAATTTTAGTGCTTTGTGTTGGGAATTGTCTAGCAGTAAGGTGGTGGATTAACTCGTGGCTAGTTTTATATTTGTTGCGATACAGGCTTCTGTGCACAGGCGAGAATCGTACAATTTCTTGATATTTTATAAGGTCGAGTTTTCTCCCAACCTCCGAATGAGGAGGTTGTGGAATTGTGCAATACTTCAAAATTAATTAATTACGCGTAGGAATAAGTCACAAACCTACGGGAACTGTCTTCAAAGTAACAAAGAACAAAGATACCAAGGAGAAAACTTAGCAAAGTCGCGATTTAATTAAATTTTGGATATAAATTGAAATTGGAAAAAAATGTGCAAATTTTGCACATAATCTAGATAAAACGGAATTTATCATCATCGGAATACCAAAGAACATTTAATTACATTGACAAATCACGATCGGCGGCAGTTGTGAGGAGAATCAACTATTTCACGTGGGTTTTTTGTGTTTTACCAACAATCGTGCACAAGAAGGTTCTATCATAACCATAACCTAGACATATTGAATATTATTGGAATACAACGGATTAGCTTCAATTGTGAGGAGAATTTGTCTCGCGATGGGTTTTGTGTGTTTCCCCTTATATCGCGGGCAAGTTCTATCAATCAATTGGTGCTGACTGGATTTCAACAAATTAACATTGACAAACAGGAATCGATCATCTCGGAATACAGATCACAATCGAGACATCACAAAAATTTGAATCAATTTGGAAAATAGTTGAATTACAAGAAGGAGTGTCAAGGGATCTGGATCATCGACAACTGAAGATGGAATTTTTTGCCTAGCGATGGTTTTTTGTTGTTTTGACCAGACTACCGCCATTTCGTTTCGGACTTCTTCGAAATTAATTTCGATTTCTTCGATATTAGAGCCGAAAATTCAAATTTCAAAAAACAGTTACATTATGTAAACAATAAATTATTTTAATCAATACCAATTCTGCACAAATCCCAAAGCTCTTCATAAATTAATAATTTTATATTTTTTTTATCCATTCTTAACTTTATTATCAATAAAATTTGAGCAAAATGAGTAAATGCATGGTAAAATCTGGTTTAACCGTCAGAAATTTTTGAATATTATAACGGTCATAAAAAATTTGAATTTTTTTGAATATAAATTTAACGGATGTTATATGAAATGACGGTAGTCTGGTTTTGACTTATCGCGAGCATTTTTCTGTCAACCATTTGGAGTTGACTGGATTTTATTGATTGTTCTTTGTGTATATTTGTAAATTAAACTACCTGGAATTGTGAACGGTCTTTAAATAGCAATAAGCTGATGGACCATAATAAAGTTAATTAAGAAGAAGAAGTAGTATCTAAGGTTTTACTTACAAAACCATACAAACTCGAATAAAACCTCACAAATTATCAAGGATTTGTACGGTTCTCACCTGTGCAAAGGTGCCTGTATCGCAACCCTGGTTTTAAGTTTGTTTAATTTTTTAATGTTGATCTTGGTAGCTAAATCACTTATTGCTCAACTGTACCCTACCTTTACCCCATTGGGATGTAATATATTCACAAAATTAATTTCTGCACTCAAATCTTTTCACCTTTAACTCTTTAGATTTAAAATATGCATCTTTTTGCACTTTGAATGTAATTACGAGTAAATAATCAAAAGAGTTCCGCATAAAAAAAATTAAGCAGCAGTATGCACGAATTTCTGAAATAATATTTCCTCTTTATTTTTCATACTTTTTTAATTACTTTCCTCTCTGCTTCTTTCTCGTCGAGCTTCAGTTATGAGTTCTTGCATTTTCATTTTTCATCCATAAATTTTCATGTTCCTTATTCATATTTTTCAGAATGTATGTACATTGAATTTCTCGTACAAATAAAACCTCAACATTTGCTCTTTCGCCTTTTCTTCATTCATTTTTATTATTTTTTCGTCAACAACGACGTGTGATGAATTTAAATGCTCGGAAAATTTGTTTACCATCGCGGTGTATGATTTATGAGTATGCGAAAAAAATATTTTTTTTTTATTCTTTATTTGACCCAATTTAGCGTGAAAATACATGTTCATATTTTTTTTAATAAAAAATCGAGTTGCGAATATTTTTTCCCTTCCCGTGCCGCGTATTTTTCCCATATTTCTTGTTCCCCAATTAATTGGTTTTAATTAAAGCACGAATTTACGTTTTGAATATAAATTTTTGGTGATTTATGTGGAAGGTAGTCAGAGTTCTGTTTCGTTTTCAATTATCTGTCATCATAAAAATTCTGCAAAATAAAATTGGGGACTTTTTGTGTATCAATTTGTTTTAAATTGGGAATTTTCAGTAAAATTTTTGCTTTATTGTTCTTGATGCTCGAATCTCTGGACATTTTGGTTTGTTTCTCATGTAAATGTCTGTATCTCGAATTTACAAGTATGCCTAAATGAAAAATCAATAATCACATCCAGAAGCATTCATGGGAACTTTTATATATGAATGGAAAATATAGGGTTGTTTTAGGGGGTTAAACAGCACTAAAGACATCGTGATACGGACCATTTAAACTGTAACAGCTCATGTGTCATAAATAGTTTAAAATCGTGTTGTCGTCTCAAAACTCCTTCAATCTTAGGATATAATCAATATTATCACATGCCCTTGATACAAGTATAGAAGTCAAAGTAGGCATGACAATAAACCAACTCCTGAATTCACCACTACTCCCTGTCATATCGGTCTGCATTCTGTACAGAATTTCCAAAAAAAAAAAAAAAATATTTTACAGCATCAGCAGTACAAATAAATTTTCATTATTGATTATTTACTTTATCAGTGCTTTTGTATCTCACTTTTGTGTCTTAATATACATCATTTCGGACGCCTATATTGAATTTAAAATGAAATTGATTTTAATTAACGATAATTATTGTGCATTGTAGTTAAATTATCTGAAAAGCCATAATTATCAGATAATTAATTACATGCTCAGCAAACCATCGAACATGATGTCGTGCAATTATAACATCCGATAACATTTTCTAAGAAATACTGGGGTGTAATTTAAATGGTGGTCTTAATTCAGTATCATTGCTTCGGTTTTATGGTTCATTAAAATTTTGTGGAGATTAATTTTTGTGTACAAAGAATGGTCCTGCTCTAATTCATGGAACTTTGAATTAATACCCATTATTATCATTTTACACATTACGTCCTTATTATTTACCATCTATAATCTTAGTTTCATAAAATAAGCTTCTTACATTTCAATTTAATGAAAAGCGGAATCTCATTGCATCCTGTGACAGTTAAGAACTAGCATCAGCAAAATAGAGCATAAAACCTTAGACAGATACCAAAATTTTGTTTATATCATTAGCCAAACAAAAACAGAGATTCCGACTCCCCAAAATCTGAGCTTTTTATTTTCACTTTTTATTTTCGTAAAAATCGTAAAAATTACAAATCCTTCCCTTAAAACTCTAAACTTATTTTTGTATGAGCACCTTAACAGCTTTTGTACAACATAAAAAAGAAAATTTCACAAGCATTTATTCACAAACTTTACGACAGATTTTTGCTTTTTAATAACATCACAGTGCGGTTGCCAAATGACAGAGACAGATTTCATGGAGCTCGTGTATGACGTCTCAACTAGCTATATTAAATCTTTTGAGACTCACAGTCAATAAATAAATTAATGAAAAATTATTTTCATTGACACAATAAAGTTTGGAGAGAAATGGAAGCTTGGCAAGATGTCTAAGACACATTTTTTGAGCTGTCAGGAATGAAATTTGTTAATTACAAACTAAGTTGTTGCAATTATAAAAAATACAGCATTGAAAGTAATGGCAACAAAGGCGAATATTTACTTAGCTGAAATAAATCAACAAAACGAATTGACTGAATATAGAAGAGAGTAAATGAATTGAGACACTTAAAGGAACTGTATTTGAAGCGCTTTTTTAGCGCATTTTTGTATACTTGTATACTAAAAGGGAGCTTAATAATACAAAATGTTCGTTTGTTCGACTGCTCGTTCGTCTCAAGAAAAACTTTTTAAGCAGACATCGTAGAGAGCTCAGGTTTGTTTTATTAGCTCCGTTACTATTGTTTATTGTCCGATCGAACAGTTAAAAGTCTTAAAACAATGTATTTATACTATAATTAATGATTTTTTTATTTCATGAACAAAACCACGTGATGAGTACGTTTAAAAAATTCAAAATTACCCCTATAATTTCAAATTTTTTCTAGCCGTTGTAAAATTTGAATCTGTATGGAAATTCATTGGAACAAATTATTAATTATACTATAGTTGATGTTTTTGTAGTGCAACTTTTAACGGAAAATCTGTAAACGCACGCAAAATAATTAGATAATCAAATACTGATCGCTGCGTCAAAAATGCGATGAAGTCCCTCGATCAATAACACGAGGACTTTTGTAATTTTGTTATTAGTTTCTGATGATTAATATGTTCAAAAGTCATTCAAGAATTGTAAGCTGCACCAAAAATAAGATGCCAAAAATCAAAAAATTGGTGAGCCCTAAATGACTTAAATCATCGAGTTCCATAATAAATTCAAATCTAGATTCATTGTTACAAAATTGTCAGGAATTAAAACTCAACCCCTAAGAAAGAGCATGTGGATGCTTAGCGTCCGTAAAAAACGAAAACATGCATGCGAATTTTCAATTAATCATTAATAATTAAGATCCCAAATGGCTTTTTATTATCTCATCAGAACTCCAATAATGAATTTTTAATTATTTAACTTCGCA